>VCMR01000005.1:0-1200000 GCA_007113925.1 Teratosphaeria gauchensis
TTCTTATAATAGTTAATATAATTTAGTTTTATCTCTTCTAAGATAGTAATAAGAGTAAGCTCTTTAAAGAACTATTCTAATTTATAAGAGAGCTCTTCTTTTAAGATTTCTAAAAGTAGAAGAATAGTTCTTAAATAATATCTCTTATTAGTTAGATCTTTAGTCTTAAATATAGAGTTTATAAGCGCTATCTTATAGCTATTAATAAAAAGTAGAATAATATTATTAATAGCTAAATTTAGCTTCTCTAGAGTAATAATATAAGATATTTTTCTTTTATATTAAGAAGAAGGATAATAAAGTAAAGAAGTAGTATAAGCCTTAGTAAAGAGACTCTTTAAGTATTAATAGACTAAGCGTTATAGATTAGAAAAGAGAAGAGAAAGAGAAAAAAAAGAAGAAAGTCTTATATATTCTACGAATTAGAAATTAGCTTATAGAAGTATACTAAGAAATATATTAACTATATACTAAAGTCTAGATATATATTAGATAGTAATAAAATATAAAGTTTATATCTAATATAATATACTATCTTAGTAAGATATATATTTAGTAAGTATATCGATTATATATTAAGTATAAAGCTAATATAATACGTATATTAGCTATATAGTTATATAAGTCTAACTATACGAGTTATCTTATTTAGGTACTATATAAGAAGATCTATCTAATTAATAGACTTTAAATACTTTTATATTAAAGCTATATTAGAAATCCTAAAGCTATTAGTCTATATACTAAGTATCTACCTTTAATATATTTATATATTACTAAGTACTCTCTTAATAATATACTAATATATTAGATATATCGACTATAGATCGAGATATAGAAAGAATAGAATATAGTTTATAATAATATTTAATAAAGTACTATAAAGATTATATCTATTATAACGCTTCTAATATATATTATTTAGAAGTATATAGAGTAGTCTAAGTTAGTAAGAAGCGAGATTTCTTAAGTATTATTAGTAAGTCTTAAGAAAGAAGTATATACTTATATTAAGATTATAGTTCTCTAAATCGAATAAGAGTAATAGTAGTTATACTACTTATTCGATATAGATCTATTCTATTATACTACTTTATAAACTACTAAGCTATCTTACTAAAGATAGTTAAAAGAAGAGAGTATAACTAATACTAGTACTAATAGATATTATAAAACTTATATTTTCTATAATACGTATTCTATCTACTATTAAGAAGAAAATAGATAGCTTTCGGTTTATTTATATTAAGAATTATTAGATACTAAGTTAGTAGCTATAAGAAAGATAAGAATATATATATAATAGTAATTCTTAAATATAGTTATTATAAGAGTTATATTCTTTATACGATTAATACTATATACGATTTAATAAGGTATAGAGCTAATTAAGTTAGTTTCTATCTAAGACTAATAAATAATAGAGCTAAAGTTATAAAGAAGAAGAGTAGATACTTATAATAGTAGTATTCTAATATCGCTATATATCTACTTTACTTCTTACTCTATAAAGATACTCTATATAGTTTTAACTAGTTTAGAGCTATATATAAGTTATTAAGATATAGACTAAGTTAATATTAAGAAGAGAATTAGTTATAAGAGTAGTAGTTTTCTTAGTTCTTAGCTACTAAGTTATATAGCTTAAGAACTAGATTTTACTTTCTATTACTTTAAAATCTAATTATAATACTTCCTCCTATATTATTAAAGTCTTCGAGAGCTAGGTCGAATATAGAGAAAGTAGTAAAGTCGAAATCTATTAGCGCTTAATAGATTTAGTATTAGTAGTCTAAGATTATTACTTAACTTTAGACTTATAAGTAGTTAGAGCTTCTAGTCTTAAAATTTTTACTTTAGTCTCTTTAAGTTCGGCTTTAAGGTTAGCGATTCGTTTAGATTATTCGAGTATAAAGGCCTTCTACTTAGCGTAGTATTTATTTCTAAGAAATATTAATAAAAATAAGAGAAAAATTAAGTAAATTAAAAAAGATTAAAGACTTATATAAGTATCTTACTCCTCTTATAACTCCTAGGCTTATTAATAGTTACTATTATTATCGAAAGAAAAGTAGAAGAAGAGAGAAGAGAAGAGGAATAATATAGATAGTTAAAAAGTATAGAGAAAAGGTACTTTTTAAAGATCTCTAGGACTTTTAATAGTATATTAAGCCTTATATATAACTTTAAGCTATTTTAATATTAAAATCGGATTCTTTAGAGCCTAAAGTAGTATACTACTAAGTCTTAATCTATTCTAAGTACTAGAACGTAAGTATATTAAAAGTATATAAAACGCTTAAAATTTCGATAGCTTATATATAGGCTAGGACTTAACTTTTAGGTTTAGGTTATATAGTAAGAATTATACTATTAAGAGTATAGAATAAGATACTAAGCTTAGATTAAGTATACTTAATACTTTAGGTTAGTATATATTTAAAAATACTAAGTAAACTAACTTTCTCTTTAGAATATAAGTTAGTATAAGAAGTATACTATATTTTAGCCTTAGTATACTCTCTATCTATAGCGAAACTACTATATTCTAAGTTTTAAAGCGACTATACTAATATTTATATAAGTATACTTAGAGTATATAAAACTCTTAAAATTTCGATAGCTTATATATAGCCTAGAACTTAACTTTTAGGTATAGGTTATATAATAAGAATTATACTATTAAGAGTATAGAATAAGATACTAAGCTTAGATTAAGTATACTTAATACTTTAAGTTAGTATATATTTAAAAATACTAAGTAAACTAACTTTCTTTCTAGAATATTAGTTAGTATAAGAAATATACTATATTTTAGTCTTAGTATACTCTCTATCTATAGCTAAACTACTAAAATCTAAGTTTTAAAGCGACTATACTAAGATTTATATTAGTATATTAAGAGTATATAAAACTCTTAAAATTTCGGTAGCTTATATATAAGCTAGGACTTAACTTTTAGGTTTAGGTTATATAATAATAACTATACTATTAGAACTATAAAATAAGATATTAAGCTTAGATTAAATATACTTAATACTTTAGAGTAGTATATATTCGAAAATATAAAGTATACTAACTTTAGCTCTTAAATATAAGATAGTATAAAAAGTATATTATATTTTAGCTTTAGTATATATTCGATCTATAGCTAAACTACTAAATTCTTTATTCTAGAAAGATTTTATTATAATTTATATAAGTATACTTAGAGTATATAGAGCTCTAAGAACTTTAGACTCTACTTAATTAACTTTCTTCTAAAGAATAATTATCTATTAGCTATATAGCTTATATATAAGCTATATCTACTATCTCTCGACTAAGTATACTTAAAGTATATAAAGTATACTTAAAGTATATAAAGCTATTTAGTTAGTATATTAAGTAGAATTAATTATATATATTACTATAGATATTTTATACTTATATTTAGCTTTTTTTTAACTAGAGAGTATCTAAATAGACTATAGATACTCTTAGACTAGAAAGTATACTTTAATATATAGAGTATATACTTTCGAACTCTAATTCGATATATATATACTTTATACTTAATTAGTACTAGCTTATATACTCTCTCTCTTTATTTTCCTACTTATATTAGAGTCTTTCTTCTTCTTCTTCTTTTTCTCTTATTATTCTTTCTATCTATTCTAACTTAATTAATATATTAACTCTTCTATTATTAATTATAAGCTATATTCTACTTAGCTATTATAAACCTTTCTATCTTTACGAAAATATCGATAATACTTAATTCGAAGTTTTTTATTACTTAAATTATTAATAGTTACTCTAAGATCTCTTTTAATAAGCTAGATAAGACTTTAAAGGCTCTTATTAATAAGTATAAGAATAAGAGTCTAGATTCTATAATTAACTATCTAAATAAGCTTTAGATTATCTACTATCTTAAGTAATTAGACTATAGAGACTTAAATAAGACTAAGGATCTTAAAGGTCTACTCTTACTCTATATATCTAAGACTACTAACTAATTATTATTCTAGATCTAATTAAAAAATTAAATAAGAAGTCTACTATTCTTAATCTCGACTATATAAAAGATATACTAGTTACTAATATTAATTCTAATTTAAAAGAAGAGCTTAAGAGGATTAATCTCTATATTCTAAAATACTTAATTATTTTTAAAGATAATAGTAAGTTTTAACTTCTTTAAATAGAGTTCTAAACTAACTTTAACTTCTTAGACCTTATTAAGAGCTTTTTAATAAAAGAGCTCTATATAATCGAATTTATCTCTTATATAAGAGCGAACTATTATAATAATCCTCGAAATATTAAAAAGCTTCTTAAGCTAGATACTTACTTTCTAAGAAGTTATAACTATTTAAATCTTCTTTATACTATAGAGCTTAAAGAAGAGCTTAATAGAAAAGTAGAAAGGCTAGTAGAGTATAAGAACGAAGAAGAGCTAATAGAGATCTACTAGTTATAGATCTAAGATTAGACGCTAAGTAGAGTCTTAAAAATAAAGTTACTTAGTTAATTAAAGAGTCTAACTTATATAGATAGGTCTTTAATCTTTTATTACTCTCTTTATCTAAGTTAAGATAAGAGATTTCTTTAACTATTAAAAGTATCTATAAGACTTCGATACTTACTTCTTTTAAATATAAGTTAGAATAAGCTTATATTACTTCTTAATAGTTACTCTTAAATCTCTTCTACTCTTAATCTTATAAGCGCTTATATCTATAGAACCTTATTACTTAAGAAAGTAAATACTTCTTAATAAATATTAAATAATTTCTAAAACTTATATTAGACTAATTATCTATAGAGAGTAAATATTATAGTAAGCTTATTATTATAAAGACTAAACTTTATAAAAGTCTAAAGAGTATAAGAATTAAAGACTTTATAATAATATATTATTTTAAGGCTTTAAGGTTCTTTATTAATAGGATTATATAAGAGAGAAGACTAAGTAACTTAATAAGTTATTAATACTCTATTTATAATACTATCTAGACTTCTAATCTAGTTACTCTCTTTTCTTTAATATAAATTATCTTATTTTTAATTAAGTAGAAGATAGTATTCTTTATATATAACTATTTAATTAGCTAGCTTTATTTAGTTTTTAAATATCTAAACTTACTTTTCTATCTCTTTCTTCTTCTTTTTAGATATATCTTCTTTTTTAATATCTTCGATTTCTATATCTTCTTTAACTTCTTTTCTCTTCTCTTTAAAGAGTTCTTCTTTTTTAAACTTCTTAAAAATATTCTTAGATACTTCTTTTCCTTTTTTACTTTTATTAAATATTATATCTTTTTTAATCTCTTCTTCTTTCTCTTCTTCTTCTTCTTCGCTTTTAGGTTCTAGCTCTCTTATCTTACTATCTTTAACTTAAATACTCTCTAGTTCTTTAATCTTAGATACTAAATTAATAGTTTAATTAATCTTTCTAGTATATTTCTCTAGAAAGTTAGCTTTAATCTTAGAGGTTACTTAAAAAAGTAGATACTTTTCGAAAGTATAGTTATAAGTATCTTTAATAATACTAAATTTAATATAGATAATCTTAATAGCTAGTAGAAAGTTAGTATTAAATAAATAAGAAGAAGATTAAGTACTTATTATTATTATTATTAATCTTATTAAGAATAAGAAGATTATAGAGAATCTTATATAGTTCTTCTTCTTCGAAGCTTATCTTCTTTTTAACCTCTCTAATAGTTATATAGAAGTCGATCTTAATATCTCGAATAATCTTAATAGACTTATAATAGAGTTTATTTAGTAAGGTTAGTAAATAAAATAAGTAAGAAGATATAGTAACTTACTTCGAACTTCTTTATAATAGTCGATATAATTAAGTTTAATTTCTTCTAAAATAGTAATAATAATAAGCTATTTAAAAAACCTTTCGACGTTATAAAGTATCTCTTTCTTAATAATTTTAAGAAGAAGTAAAATCGCTTATAAATAATATTTTTCGTTTATTAAGTCCTTAGCTTTAAGAGTAGAGTCGATTAGCGCTATCTTATAGTTCTTAATAAATAGAAGAATAATATTATTAATACTACTATTAAGCTCTTCGATAGTAAGTCGATAGTTAGATATTTTTATATATTAATCGAATAAGAAGTAAAGTAGAGTAATAAGTACTAAAAGTCTTAATAGTAAGACTTCTTTAAGATTATTAGATTAAGCGTAGTAGTTAAAAAAGAAGAAGAGAAGTAAGAAGGAAGAAAGATAATATTATATATTATAGAGAATATATAGTAGCTTAAATAAAGTTAATAAATATATAAGTTATATACTTATTCTATATACTAGTATAAAGTATATATTAATTATCTTTTAACTATAAAGCTAGTTTTAGATATATATTATATTAAGAAGCTATATAATATAGTAAGTATATTAGTAATATACTTAGTATATAACTAGAATAGTAAGTATACTTCTTCTATACTTAGTATAAATCTAATATACTATAAGAATTAATTATATACTAAGTTCTATACTTAATCTAGACTTAAGAGGATAAGATATATCGATATAATACTTAGTATATCGCTAGTATAGTAGGTATACTTCTTATATACTTAGTATAACTTTAATATATTATATATATATTAATAATATACCTAGTTATATATATAGCTTTAAATATTCTAGAAGATATATATTATATCTATTTAGTATACTTATACTATAGCTCTATATACTTCTTATATATAGGATTACTTATAAATAGTAGAAGAATTAGATATATACTTAGTTATATACTTAATTAAAACTTAGACGTTTAGACTTCTTTATACTAGAGGTAACTTAGCTATCTCTTAATAGTAACTAAAAAGAAGAGTATATAGTTCTAAATATACTTTATATAAGAATATAATACTTCTTATATATATTATTTTAGAGTATATAGACTAGCTATTATTTATTAATAATAAAGTCTCTAAAGTCTTAAAGTAGCTCTTATTAAAAGTAGAAAGTATATTAATAATAATATATTATACTTATAGATATTAAGAAAATAATATCTTATATACTACTTATCTATATTCTAAACGCTTAATTAGTCTACTCTAGAAGTAAGTTAACTATTTTCTAATAAAAATAAGAATAATATAACTAAAGAATAAATTATAAGAATTCTATTAATTATAGTACTTATTATACTTACTTTCTCTAAGAATATAGAGTAGGTTAAAGTTATTTTCTCTAAGTTATCTTAGTATACTATTAGTCGCTATATAGAGAATACCTAGATACTTATAATAGTAATACTTTAGTATAGTTATTATAAGACCTATATTATTTATATTATATATCTTATATATAATCTATTAGATAATAGAGTAGTATTAGTAGGTTTCTATATAGTTCTATTAGATAGAAGAGTAGTATTTACTTAAAGAAAGAATAGAGACTTATAATAATAGGACTTTAATATTAGTATATATATACTCTTATTCTTATTAGCTCTATCTATTTAATATAGTTCTTAGTACTCTAAGGCTCTATTTATATAATTAATAAGTAGTAAGAGCTATTTAGAAAAGAAATATTTATTATATCTATAGTTAGTTTCTTAGTTCTTAGCTACTAAGTACTATAGCTTAAGATCTAGTCTTTTTATAAATATTTCTTATTAGACGTACTATTTAGAGGAATTAAGAGTAGTTCTAATACGTTTCTATTAATATCTCTTAGATAATATAGTAGAAGTTACTAAGAGGAAGAAAGTTATCTTATACTAATAGTACTTTAAGAAAAGTATATATATACTATTACTCTTACTTTCTATACTTATACTATATAGTTTATAGTAGTTTAAGGCTTAATTACGATTTATTAATAGTAGAAAGAGCTTATAGGAAGAAGGAATTCGTAGAATTAGTAATAGTTTTCTTAGTCTTTAGCTACTAAGTTATATAGCTTAAGAACTAGATTTTACTTTCTATTACCTTAAACCTAAATACTAGTACTTCTACCTATAATATTAAAGTCTTTAATAAGTATATTAAAGGAGTTAGGAGCTAGAGAGTTAAATCTTAAAGAATCTTAATAGATTTAGTATTAATAGTTTAAAATTAGTTCTTAATTTTAGACTTACTTATTAGTTCGATTTTAAATATATTAATATATATTTCGAGCCTCTTAACTTTTTTTTTAAGCTTAGTAATTTATTTATCTTATTTAGTAATTTATTTACTTTATTCGAGTAAGGTAGCTTCTTATTAAATATAGTATTTATTCTTAAGAAATATTAATAAAAATTAAGTAAATTAATAGAAATTAGACTTTATATAAGTATCTTATTTTTCTTATAGCTCTTAGGTCGCTTAGTATTCGCTATTATTATTAAAAGAAAATAGAAGAAAAAAGAGAGAAAGAGAAATAATATAGATAGCTAAGAGATATAAAGAAAAAAGACTTTTTAGAGACTCTTTATACTTTTAATATAATATTAAGCTCTCTATACGACTTTAAGCTATTTTAACCTTATAGTCGGATTCTTTAGAGTCTAAACTAATATACTATAAAGTCTAAACTTAATCTAAGTACTAGAACGTAAGTATACTTAAAATATACGTTTAAAGCTTAAAGCTTAATCTTTATTATTTCTACTAAGATATTACTTATATACTTAGGTTATATAAGCGAAAATATACTATTAAGACTATAGAAGAGTATATAAAGCTTAGATCTAGTATATCTAATAGTATAGAGTAGTATAGATTTTATAAGCTTTAGAGCGTTAAGTATTTCTTCTAATTATAAATTGTTTTTAGAGAGTATATATTATTCTATTCTTACTATTCGATAGAGAGTATAGGAAAGTATAAAACTCGAGATTTTAAGAAATTTCTATAAATATCTTATAATATATATTTAACTAAACTCTAATTAATATTATCTTATATATATAAGTCTATTATCGATTAGGTTATATAATACTATATCTAGATATTATATATATATATAGCGATAGTTAGATAGCTTAGAAAAGAAATAAGTATAATTAACTTATTAGTTATAATAATATTTAACTCTAAATATTCTAATATTAAAATAGATAAGTTTTCTTCTCTTATTATTTAAAGTTTAAATACTTATTACTCTAGCTTTAAGCTTAGTATTCTACTCTATATAGGCTAAAATACTATATATAAGACTTTAACGAATTATTATAAATATCTACTAATCTATACTTACTCTAACTCTAATTAGCGATATCTATTTCTAATTAGTATAAAATAGAATAGTCGATAGAGAAGAATTTCTAAGAATTATCTAAAGATATAAGTATAGTTAAATAGTATATTAAAGAAATAAGCTTAATCGACCTACTAATAGTAGTAATATTAAAAGTATAAGATTCTTATAAAAGAATAGATAGTTTTCTTACTCTAGTTGTTTAAAGTTCTAATACTTAATATCCTAGCTTTAAGCTAAGAATAATACTCTATTAAGGCTAAACTACTTTAAATAAGATTTAAATAAACTATTATAAGTATCTACTATTATATATTTAAGTTAACTTTAATTAATAATATCTCTTTCTTATTATTATCTATCTAAATTATCTATATAGTAAAAGTACTAAGTATTATAGAAAGATATAGTTATAATATAGTAATATATAGAGGAAATAAGCTAAATATACTAACTAATACTAGTAATATACTAAGTATAAAATTTCGAAGCTATAATATTAACTTTTACTTTCCTTATTATTTAAAGTTATAATACTTATTATCTTAGCTCTAAGCTAGTTATAAGACTCTACGAAAGCCGAATAATTATATCTAAGATTTAAATAAGGTATTATAGATATCTACTAGTATATACTTAACTAAACTCTAATAAAGACTCTTCTTAACTCTTAGTATACTCCTAATATATTATAAATAACTACGAATATAAAGACTACTCTAATATAATATAAGGTCTCTATATCGGACGATCGATATATAATATTATAAGCTAAATAGACTTACTCGAGCTAGTAATATAATTAAAGTCTAATTTTTATAAGAGAGTAGTAACTTATAGACTCTTATTACTTAAAGTTACGATATTAATATATCTTATATCGAGTTCGGAATAAGATAGAGAGGATACTATACTATTATATCTAAGAGTTTTAAGACTCTTATCTAATATCTATACGATCTAGAGATTTTAATATTAATAATCTATTATTTATATCTATTTTAAGTATTATACTATCGATTAACTATATATACTCTAGATATTAGATATTATAACTCTAGTTTTAGCTACTAAATATATTTTAATAAAGGTATAAGTAAAAAATATTAAGATTATTAATATCTTAAATAAAGAGATTAGAGTATATAACTTTCCTTATTAACTTATAGATATCTCTAAGTATAAGTTATAGATTTAGTTCTTAGACGTCTATTTACTCTAACTCGATCGAAGACTAAGTATAATAACTAGTAGCTTATAGTCTAGCTTATTTATAAGATAGATAAATATACTTAGATAAATATACTTTAGTTAATTATCTTCTTAATTTTAAATATTATAAAAACCTTATACTCTTTATTAGACTATATTAAGCTTACTTTAATATAATATATCGATTATATAGAATTATAATAGTAGTATATCTACTTTTAGAATTTTAATAGTAGTAGGTACTATATAACTTTAGGCTCTTATTATTTTATTAGTATTATATAGAATAGATAGTATATTACCTTCTATACTTATTCTATAGGCTTAGAGTAATAATATATATCTTATATAAAGTAGAAGTAGATAGATTACCTTTTTATAATATTCTATATAAGAGACTCTTAATATATTAAATCTCTAGAATATTAGATACGACTTAAATATTATTATTTCTAACTTATCCTATTACTATCGAACCCTATAAAGATAACTCGAATTTAAATATAAGAAATCTAATCGAAAATTAAGTCGAAATAAGTTAAATTTCTAAGAAACTTATCTATAAACTAAAGTCTTATTCGAAACTTCTATTCTTTATATCTTAGTATCTATTATAGCTATATAATTACTTCTTAGTTCTAGTTAATTTATTTTAACTCTAATAAACCTATTTTTACTATTAGATAAATAATATAATAGGCCCTACTACTAAAACCTAGAATATTCTCTTTTATAATATACTATTAGTACTCTCTAGTCTATCTTTTTTTCTATATAAGGTACTTTAATACTTATAACTAGATTTCCTATTCTATTACTATAAGAGAATATTATAGAACTATTAATAGCTCTATTTATAAGCTATACTACTAAGAGAAGACGTAAATACTTCGAAGTTCTTAAAACCCTAAGAGTTATCTTTTATAACTTTCGACTCTATTATCTAAGGATCTAGGATAGCTATAATATTACTTTTAAAGTATTTCTAGGCTATTTTAACTCTAAAGAATCGATTCCTAGTCTTAAAATTAAACTTATCTTAAAAGTACTATTAAATAATAGTAGAATAATAAAACTTAGTACTTTTATCGAATTTTCGATAGTATTTTTATAAAAATACTATCGTAGATATAGTTAGTTTTTAAAAAAAAAAGAATAATATAGCTTTTTAATAAATACTTAATATTTACTAATTATTCTATTCTTCTTTATTCTAATATTACTAACTATAGAATAATTTAAATAATACTTTATAATATTTATAAAATATTACTATTTCTTTATACTAAGTCTAATATAATATAAATATATTATAAATAAATATATACTTACTTTTCTAAGACTTAAATATATATCTTCTAAATTTAATTAACTTATATATTATTATAATTTATTTATATAGCTCTAATAACTAAAAGCTCTATTTTACTATTTTATAAGTTATTATAGTTTTTCTTATAGTATTAATCTTTATTAAATCTTACTTATTATATTTATATTTATATTTTATTATAATAATCTATTATTTATTTATACTTATATTTATTATATAATATAGCTTTAATTAGTAATATATTATTCTTATCTTTTTATAACTAATATAACTTCTTTATAACTAATATATTTATAGATCTTTTAATATAAGCTTAATATTAATAATCTTAAATATATCTTCTAATCTCTTTATAGCTTAGCGTTTATAGTAGTAATAGTTATATAAGTAAAATAGTAATACTACTCTAAGAATAATAGCTTAGAAAAAGTCTTATAAGAATATTAATAGTAAGTCTATAAAGATAATAGTTATAGCTATTAAGAAAAAAATAAAGACTTATAAGAATTAGTACTAAAAGACTAGTTAGAAGAAAAAGTAAGATAATAAGAATAGTAATATACTAAAGAAAAAGAAGTTAAGATAGAAAGCTAATAATATATTTTATTACTCTATATACTAATTAGATACTAACTTATTTATAGTAATTATATTAAGAGAAATTTAGAGATTTTAAATATTTATAAATTTTTTATTTTAAAAGATACTATTCTAAAAGCTTATTTAGAAAGTTATATAAGATAGTATTATTATATCTAATATTAGGTTTTAAGCTATTACTATTTAAGTAATTTAAGAGATAGCTAAAATATACTTAATAGTATACTTTAAGAGTAAGTTCTAAAATAAGTTATATTTATATAGTTACTAACTACTTATTTAGATATAAATCTAATAGCTATTTATACTAAATATATTACTATTTAATAAAAGAATATATAGCTTATTAGAAAGACTATAAGAAATATAAGTTACTATATTCTAATAATAGATAATAGTAATTAAGAGAGTTATTATAAATATAATATAAATAGATATATAAGTAAAACTTATATTAGAGCTATATTAGTAATAAGGCTTAAAAGTATATATATTATATATTAATAAGCTCTATTTCTATTAATAGATAGAATTTTATATTTCTTATATTCTAAATCTAAATTCTATATCTTAACTTCTTAAACTATATATTATTTAAGCTTATTATTTATAAATATTTATTTAATTTAATATTATTAGATTATTTATAGCTCTTAATTTATTAAGTAATAGATATAAAGTAAATATATAAATATCTATTATATTTTAGTAATATTTATTTTATAGATCTAGTTTAAATTTATTTATTATTTATATCTATTTTATTCTATAAGATATTTATATAAATACTTATTAATATTAAATTAAGTAGTTCTATTATATAAGTTCTATTTCTATTAATATATAAAAATATATATTATTTATATTTTTTTATATAGAGTTTAATCTTTATATTTTAAAAAGTTAGAATTTATAATTTATAGATATTTATTTAATTATATTTATAAGATTATTTTAACTTTTAATTTAGAAAACTATAGATTTAAAATAGATATATAAATATCTATTATATTTTAATAATATCTATTTAATAAATTTAGCTTAGATTTACTTATTATTTATATTTATTCTTATTTATAAAATATCTAGTCTATAATATTCTTATTTCTTTTATTAGCTTTTAGATAGATTCTTTCTCTTTTATTTAAACTTATTAAATACTAAAACGAACTCTAGTATATATAGAATATTCCTAATATAATCGAAGAGTAGCTAAAGAGCGATTATACTAATTAAAAATACTCTTAGTCTTTCGTACGTAAGAGCCTCGAGCTATACTTTCTCTACGAAGTATACCGTTGCTCCTTCGTTAACCTTCTTACTAACTAGATCAAGACCCTTGTCGAATCTGTTCTTAGGATCAAACGTCGCTTTGATCTCCTTCAACTTGTCAAAGTTCTCACCATACACCTCCCGCAAGTCGTTCCACTCGTGAAGGAAACCGGCGTGATACTCGCCCGTCTCATTCTCGAGAGCGATCTGCTTGCCAGCCTTCGCGAATTGCTTCATCACAAGGTCACGAAGGTCAGATGGAGCGCCATTGGGGCGACAACCGAGCACGAGTTGCATAACGTGGCGACGACCGGAGTGCGGCCAGGCTGTTGCGGTGCGGCTGCCGGAGAGGTTGAAGGCGTTCTGGACGCGTGAGCGAGGGATGATCAAGTATTAGGACCTAGGGATACGTACCTCTTGCATGAACTCGAGAAGAACAGTACTACCGCCACCGAGGCCACGATGGAGCTCAACGCTGTCCTCGTACCATTTCCACGCTCTGCATCGATTGTCAGCCGTCGAATTTGTGGCTGTCCTTCGAAAGCTGGTACACACCTGACAAGCGTCTCATTATCAATATGCTCGATTAATGGAGCAGACAGCCAGAACATATTATTGCCTTGATAATCCCTAAATGTCTCCGCCAGCGCATTGATCTCCGTCAACGTGGATTCCTTAGCAACCACTTCCTGGGCTCCCGGAAGATTCCAAAGCCCGCCGAATCCTTCATCAGACCTCCCATGCGCTTCGCCATTGGCATCGTACATCATGACTCCAATCCCTGGCTTGCTACCTGGATCTGGATATCCTGTTCCGGGACCAATGTTACAGACATGCATGGCGAGTTTTGGATCCTGCGGTTTGGCGGCCATGGTGGCGATCCATTTCGATGTCTCGGCGAGCGAGGAGTAGGGCAGGTTCACGATCCCGCAGAAGATTTTGTCAGTGTAGGGTCGAGCACGCATCTTCAGCGCAGCTACAACACCGAAATTTCCTCCACCACCTCTGAGCGCCCAGAGAAGGTCCGGCTCTTCGCTCGCCCAAAGCACTCGGCCGTCCCGCAAAACGACCTGTGCATCAAGCAGATTTTGCGGATCAGAAGTGAGTCCGAATTCATGGCTGAGCCAACTCAAGCCGCCCACAAGCGTGCTGCCCGTTACGCCCACCCAACTGCATCGCGCACCCACGACGGCGTACCCAGGCATTCTACTGTCCATCAAACGGTCCACTGCACCCCAGTCTAGTCCAGCGCCTAGGACTACGATCCCAGCGGCTTCGTCGAAGTCGAAGGATTTGAAACCGTGCATAGATAGGATTACATCTTGAGCAGAGACAGAGCCGGTACCGGTGTTGCGGATGGCGAAGTCGAGGTCGGAGTCATAGAGGTGTTTTACTACTTGCTGTAGAGATGAAATGCTGGTGGGTTGGACGACCAGTTTTGGATGTAGTTCTGCGTAGTTTGACCATGGCTGACTTTGAGTCTTGTAATCTGGGTGATCTTGCGTGAAGATTTCCCTTGCCGGGAGCATTGTCTGGAATTGCTCGAGTAGCTGTGCTTGTGAGCTCATCTTGGATGTTGTAATAACTCGATCGATTTGCTAATAGTCGCTTGAGCTTTTTTGATGGCGAAGTGGTTTAATGCTCAAATACTCAACGAGGGAGTGGTCTCGCGGTTTTCAGTACTTCGGCTGTCATGCTTCTGATTCAGCCCTCTCTCTACCTTACATCCTTCGTGATATTGCGGCTGAAATGCGCTGGGGCGGCGTTGAAGGATTTGGTTTGCATCCTTTCGCTTCCCGCCCTGCTTACTCTCAAGCGTGCGACGAACGATGTCGATATGGCATACAATGACTATTGCATCATTCTTTGTCGCGTGAGTTCCGTCATAAAGCGCTATATGCGTAGGAGGTAGTGACAGTCGTGTAACAAGTGCAAACGAATGTAGTAGGTGCATACAATCATTACGCGCCATAATTTGGGAGTCTATCAGCGATTTTGCGGTCCTGTAGCTATTTCTTTTCATTCGAGCTGCATGCTTCAACGCATCCTGCTATTGTGACGTGCGCAAAGGCAGCCGCTTCACTCGTTCGCCAACAAGCCTTCAGCAGACATACACGCAGCGTTTTGCCGGATCTGGTGACCCCGTCAATGCTGTAATGGGAAGCAGACAAGGCGCATCCATATCTGCCTCGCAACCGAACGAGATCTTTTCTGGTGCAGTCGACTCGACCGAAGCGCCCGATTAGCAAAGCGAGGCTCCGAATCCATTTCTTCGGACATACTGTAGACTGCCCTTTGCCACGTCCAAGTCTTGACATTCACTGCAATATTGGATCGGTTTGTAAGGGATCTGTCGTAAGATCTGGGACCATTGCGGCAACGCGGATTCGGAGTGCGCAAATTGCGTGCCGTGATCCAACAAAACCTCGGGATCGTTCGTGTCTTGAAGCATCAGTAGATTGCGGTTTCCTCTCCAATTGAGGGCAAACTAGTGCATCGCGTGGTAGCAACCATCGATGCAGCGGTACACGGCACAATAAGGAGTTCCGGTTGTAACTGAAGCCACTGCTTTGACCGAAATCTCCTATCCCCATCGAGCAGACAAGCAATGCTTGGAATGTGTTCCAACCATTGAAAGGAACCTTCGCGCGAACATCTGTGAGCCTGTCGCCGCATCAACAATCATTGTCGAGCGGTCTCTTCACGGATGCTAGTCTAATAAGCGTGCTGATAGGATTATTGAATGATGGCGCCTATCCCGCTAAGCGAAAGCAGTCCAGTGGCATGGGTCTGCGAGTGCAAATACTACCGCCTGTAGCAGCTCTGACAACGTATGAACAAGACCAGAAAGCGTTTCTGGCTGCCATCAGAAGCAGCAGCACTGGCGCGTATGCCCACTCCGCTTTGCCATTTGCCTCTGCCAGCCAGACAATGATCATGGCTCAGGAATGGTTTATATGACTGTCATCTTTTGGCTACGCCTTGATCGGCAGTGTTGGTCATGTCCAACAGGTTGCTGATACTCTGCCGTTTAGTTCGCCTGCGTGAGATCCCTAGGCTAGCGTCAGCATCAGGAAACAATGTGAGAAGTTTGACTTGTTGCGGGCAACCAGCGCAGCAGCAGAAACACAGACAACCGCTAAGGTAATTGCCGGTGGCCAGCGTGACCAGCTTGCCAGTATCCAGCGGCAAAGCAACAAAGCAAAGAGCGCAGAGAGGTCTCCTGTCTGTTCATAACTTACGCAAAGACAATAACAATGGTAGGTGTTCAGATCCGGCGCGACTAGCTCGATGTGCAACTCTCCTTCGGTCTGTTGCCTATTGAGTAGCTCAGCGAGTAGTCTGGACGACCCTAAAGCCGAAAGTGACAGGACGAGCTGAAGTCCTGGCTTGCAAACTTGAGGTCTACCTTCGGCACACCTTGTTCTTATGAGCTTACTATTCATGGGCATGAGACGGCAACGAAGGAGGCTTACGCCGGAAAAACCTGCATACTCGTTGGCGAAGCGGCCGGCGATCCAGCCTGTTCAAGCTTCACGGCGAAGGCCTGAGTGGCCCTCCAAGCAATGACGTCCACATGTCAAGGTACACTTTGGGTCGCATGCAATACAAAGACGACCTCGTATTGCTCAGCGAGGATGACTCGCATCCGACGACCGTGTCTGGCTTGCGAGTATGGTCGTGGGCCCTCTTAAGGTGGGGCTATGACCTTTGCTGCGATATCTACCAGCTCAGTCTCCGATGCTAATCTTAATGACCTCCTGCTTGAGTATAGCCCTACATGAAGATACGGGTTCGACGGTGCCATCGTCCCACGTTCGTCCTCGAGCCATCGGGCATGATCGGAGATTTTACACCCGTCAGCGCCTTGATTGCCTTCATTAACAGAAAGCGTCTTGCGGCGCTGGTCCGCCGGGCAGTCGATTTTGCGACAGCCTCAACCTCGTGCTTATGACTTCGTGCCACCGTGCGTTACTGTTTTGGTTGCTCCGTACCTACGATGTAAACTTCTCACCGGACACATTGACCTTTCCAGTTGAGCGTAGAAGACTATTAATCTCTCGTCTCAACGGTAAGTCCAATTACGTTTAACTCGTTGACCGTTTACATCGTGAGCGATTTGTCAATGACTGATGTCACCGGCAATCATGTAAGTCAGGCTCTAGATCCTGAGTGGCGTGTTGAAAGACAGATCGAAGTTGACTCGTGACGAGACCGGAGTCAAGTTGACTGATGAGCCCGACTGACAGTTGAGTGAGCTGCTATTGATTCTCACTGACTTGATTGCCCGCGCGGCCGTAGACGCCGCCCGACCTCATCACCAGGTCATACCTACCGTGTTCCCATCTACACACTATCCACTTTATGAGCGCCATGAGCCTTGCTGCGAAGTTCCTCAACTGGCGCGTCCACGCGATAAGTCATTTCATGCCCGATCCTAGCCACGAAAAAGGAGAGGATGACAGCGAGGATTCCAAAGGGGGCAGAGATGATGAAGACGACTCTGATCGCGTTGGCATATACCTTTTTAAAGGCGGCCATGCCGGCAGCGAGAACAGCTGGTGTAACTCCTGGAATCTTTCCGAGTCCAGTGAAGTCACTGACTGTCAAATGCTCGATAAAGGCCGGGACCGATGTCGCAGGAAGACCGGCCGAAAGGACCGCTTTGCCAACATCCTTGGGGAGGTCTGTAGACAGACGGTCACGCAAGGCTGCATCGTAGATCGCGATGGAGATGGTCGCACCAATTGCCCTCGTTGAGAAGAGTAAGGCAGTGGACGTTGCTAACAGATGGTGGGGGATAACGAATTGTACGCCAACCACGGCCAGGAATAGCGGGCTGCCGAAACCAAAGCCGGTCAGACCCGAGAATGCCATCGAATTGATGAAGTCGCCCGGCTGAATAGTTGCCAAACCTACAAGTCCAGCCGTCCAAATGAGGAAGCCAGCAATCAAGGGTTCACGTATCGTTTTGAATCTCGTACTCAAAGCGCCCCACAGAAAGCTGCCAAGGCCCCCAGCGATCCAGAACGGAGTCTGAGAAGCGACCAGTCGAATAGGCTCCGTGACGAACAGAACCGCTTCCCTGGTGCGACGTCAATCCCAAACATCACTCATGGAATGGGCCTGGGAACTTGACTCACATGATCGGGTAAAATGTAAAGTATGAGAACCCCATCACACCTTCGATGAAGATGAGAGCGAGGTAGATACTGAAGTATCGTCCTCGTCCTTCAAGGAACAAGTCGTGGTGAAGGATGCCTGTCCTTGTACCTTTCCATTGATAACCAGCAAAGACTAACACCATCACATTCCCGACTACTAAGGGTCCAAGCGTATGGGCATTCTGCCAGCTGTATAACCCGCCGCCAAGATTGATGCCCACTAGTAGCAGGGTCAGCGCGGAAAGGAGGAGACTCGAGCCCGTGATGTCGAGGCTGCGGATCTTCTGCCACATGGATAAATGGTCGAAACGGGTGTGGCGCTTTGGTGGCCGGTATCCAACGAAGACACCAATCGCGGTTGCCGCCCAGATCCCTAGGACGACCCACTACAACAGGAAATCATCAGTATGGACGATAGTATGGCGCTCCATGTCTGACACGTACAAAGAACTTCCTCCAGCCTCTGGCTGGATCACTCTGAACAAAACCGCCTAACATCAGTGGACCAACGAGGCCGCCAAGACAAGTCGCCACAGTGTTTGCTGCCTGCACATCTGCGATCCATTCAATCAGCATTCGACTTCAGCAAAGTTAGGTCGCGTATCCACTCACAAGCTCTGTAGCGCCGGGGCAGGATCTCGCTGCCAATTGCCCAGGTCAAGGGAGCATGTGCGATTGCACCTCCGGTGAATGCAGAGCCAATTATCACACGATTGATACCAACAGCTCCAGGTACGATAGCCGCTCCCACTATGCCAGATATACAAGAGAGGATGACAAGTGACTTGCGGATCTGAAAAGTGTCTGAAAGCGAAGACAGAATCGGCGCCAATACAGCTTGGGGCAGAACAAGTGCATTGACGATCCAAGTCTGGCTCACTGACCCGCCGACAAGATCGGCAGCGATATGAGTAAGCTGGTGACCGCGGTCAGTCTTCTACTGGTGAGCACAATACTAAGGTACCACACTAACCAATGAAGGTGGACCTTGCAGAGCAATGAATTGAACGCAATTTATGATCCATAAAGCAGCAACAGCAATCCAAGTCCGAATGTGGAGCTCCGGCTCGTCCTCAGCATCATCGTAGACAACATTCTTCGAGGAGTCTACGGCTTCAATGTGCTGGACTTCTGCTCCTCCTGCGCACCTTTGTGGGGAAGTCGACGAAATTGTCGGTTTAATTTCCATGATTGGAAGCCACTACTGCACTAGAGAGGTATGCCGGCACAGACAATGCACTGCTGCTAGGATAGCGCAGAGTTCTTATCCATCTTCTGAGGGATGTAAGTATATCCGAACTACGAGGATAACTCTTCAGTCCCCGCACATCACAGGATTGTGACTTGGCGGTGCCGTTGTTTTCATCATCATCATGTGCCCAGTGTGACTAGGTAAGCTTCTTCTCCGCGTTGCTGGTCAGGGATAGCTCGCAGAGAAGTAGGTTTGTCGTAAGTTGGTCTGGTCGGACTCACCGGCAGTTTTCGGGGTGGACAGCCGGCTTCACGGCAGTTGGTCGGGCTTGAATTGCATAGGAATGCGGTATGCAACACATCGGACCTGAGATTGTGCGGATTGGGATTGTTGGCATGCCGATGCCATTCTGTATTGCTTCGAACTAGGTTTACATTCACGTCCGAATGGTGTGAGACGTGTATACAGAGCAGGTAGTGGCTTCATAATGTTGTTGAGTACAAATAGTCTCAAGCACATTCCGAACTGCCGATGCTGTCAAAAGCTGCACCATGCGGCTACTATACCCCTCTCGCTGACTCACAGACCGAAGCTGTAGTCTGGAGGCTGGCTGTCCGGCCGTTGACGGGCGTAAAGTGGTAGAGGAGGCTGCAGATCCCGTCGATATGCGTCGCCTCCAAAATCCTCCACGGGCCGAACCACACCTGCTGACCTTTTTGATGCACGCTTCTTGATGTCTCGCGCACGTGCTCGTTCCATCTGCACGAAGATCTTGTCGCGCATTTTGTCGCCCAACTTGCCGTACGGTCTTAGCAAGCAATGCCAAAAGACGGCGTTTATCATTGCTCCTGCGATGATCGTGATCCACAAGATCGCTTTCGAAGCACGACGAGACAGCAGTGGGTCATCGAACTGTGGCAGGCGGCAGTATTCGACATGCTTTATTGTCAGATCCCAGAATATGACTGTTGTGAGCCAGGGTCCGAAGAACAGCAGGAGCTGGGTTCCGGCAAGTAGGATCGTGCGCCATCGAGGCCATTGCGTGTCATTGGGTCGGTAAGCGGCTATCATGAGAAGGATGGCAGTCGTTGGAACCGCAATAAGCATGACACGTGCAAACATTCCCATTCTGACGCCTTGGATGCCATAGACTGAATAATCGTGAAGAGCGCCGGCGTGGCGTTTGCAAGCATCAGTATTGAGAGATGGTGGGTCGTAATTGTAGTTCTCGAACTCCTAATAAGCCAAACTACTTTTGCTCCACGTCGATTCATCCACGGCCTGCACCATGATCGCGCAGATGTGACAGTGATATTAGTCGAATATGCGCAAGGTCTGTCGCCGTACCGATGGAATCGCTACTCTCAAGTTGCTGGTGGAAGAACTAATTGCAGGCCGAAGTACATGTCGAAGAAACCTCCGTCGTAACTTTGGAGCAAGGCCATGTTGCGTTTGTTTGCAGCTTAGCAGTGGCAACCGTGTCGGGCCGCCTTGTCGGGCGGCAAGAAGTACTGTTTCGTCTCTGAGGAGGCGCAGGCCGGTGGCCTCGAGTTGGCAGGGCCGATGAATCCAAGCCTAATCGCGACTATCATATCGTGCAGGCTAATTTCTCGTCCGTGAGCGGGAAAAAGCCGAAAGATGTGCTCTTGATGCTCTCTTGCGATTAGCTCGAATTGCCGTGATATCTGCACAGCGACGATGGTCGTGATTGACGAGGCACTTGTAAGCATATGCACGGGCGCCGCAACCATTGATCATGAGAAT
Organism: Teratosphaeria gauchensis; assembly: GCA_007113925.1. Classification (NCBI taxonomy): domain Eukaryota; kingdom Fungi; phylum Ascomycota; class Dothideomycetes; order Mycosphaerellales; family Teratosphaeriaceae; genus Teratosphaeria; species Teratosphaeria gauchensis. Next base: position 21,752 of record VCMR01000005.1, read on the forward strand.
GACATGGCGGCAGCAATCTATCCTGTTCACAATGACATGACAAGATGCCAGGGCATGCACAAGTGACGGACTGGATGCAGCGGCTGATACATTGGTTCAATTCGCATGGTCGGGCAGTCGCGCACAACGCTAACACCCGCATGGCAATGACCGCATGTTGCCCTCAGCATTGTCGTCCGTGTGTACGAGCCGGTGCAAGTCACCCGCTAAACGCCTTCGAAGTCCTGGCTCTGGAAAGCGGACTGTCGGAATTGCTCGCTCAGTGTACTAGGGACACACAGTACCCGCAACCCCTCGACTGGGGCTTGAAAGTGAGCAAATCCCAAAAGGCCGTAGCGTCGCAAAAAGGGTCCTGGGTGAGCGAGCTCTTGACTGGACACGAGGGTAGTCGCATGATTGGTGTGACCGGCCAGAACGTTCGGGCAAGCCACACGGGCACGCCAGATTTCGCTGTACTCGAAATCGCGGCTGAAAGCTATCCTGTAAGTATACGCACCCATTACACTGGTACAAGCTGCCGATTTGTAGCCCACAGGGCGCTCTTGATGCACAGCTCGTACTGGTAGCATTGAGGTGACCAGAAAGCTTCTCTACCTGTGAGCCATCAAAGAGGTCCAGATGCTCCGGCTGTCCTGGTGGGACTGACTTGCTGACACGTCCAAAGCGCCGAATATAATCTCCCATTGTGATTGTATGTTGGCATAAAATCTTGTTCTTCAGAATGTCGGTGAGCGTGGCAGGCACGGCGTAAAGGTGTATTACCCACTTGCCAGCCTCCAGAGGGCGTATCGTCTATCTTCGGAGCTGCACACCAGAAAGGGAGCTATTCGGTCAGGGAATGCTCGCTCGAAGCCGGCCCATAGGCGTAGGCCACGAAGATATGATGGAAGGGCAGAACATAGTCGTTCCAATAATCAAAGACAGCTTGACTGACTGTGATTGATAGTCGAGTGATTGCCAATTTGAACTCTGATTCTACCGTCAGTCATGTCATTCAGGCACTACGCATTTGATTATCGTGTCAACTATTGACAGCCGGATCAAATTCGACAAGTGACGTAAATGAAACCAAGACGACTAGAGCTTGACTGGTTATCGCGAGGACTGGCGGGAACAGAGGGCGCGTGGCGGTGAATGCCAGCGACGCGGCGTGCTCTGTAGTCAGCGACTGCATCACGCAGTCGACTGAAACGTCTTTGCAAAGTCTGTGATGGGGTAGAGTATGTGCTTGGAAGGAAGACGAGCTTGGACGAGATCACGAGGTGAAGCGCACGATCGTCGGATACTTCCGCTGGCGTGCTGGAAAGTTCGACCCTGCGCACGTGCCAGTATAAAGTTTAGAGATCTTCCATCATCTTGATTGCATGTCTCATCTTCTTTGTGAGACAGCATTACGATCCGATTGCTGAGCCATGCGCTTGTTATGGCAACGCGCTTGATGCTACGATTTTGTTCCTGGACATTCCCGAGCTGAACCCGCATCTACGCTACCTGTCGAGCTAAGACATTGGGTCACTGGAGTTCTTCACCATGTCGTCAACCCCAAGTTCCAATTTCACCCGGGAAGCCAGCATTGTCGACAGACATCTTCCGGAAGGCTACTCCGCTGAGCCTGAAGTTGTCAGCTATGGCACGACCAGCCATGAGGCCGCTGAAGGCGAGCCAGAAGATTCGCTCACCCTCCAGGGTGGCGATATGCACAGAGACATTTTCAAAATCAAAGCTCGAGCTGCGGCCCCTCGACGAGCAGCCACATTTGCTGCAGAAAGCAGACAGCGACCCAGCGTTGCTGGGAGCGACCTTCGCCCGGATATGGAGTCATCGGTGGCCGAGCAGCAAGAACCTGGTGGCCTTCGTCGAGAGTATATCAAACGACATGTATACCAGCGTCGAATGAGCACGATCGCAACGCCTGTAACCCGCAACTTCATCTCGTTCCTGGAGCTGTACGGAAGCTTTGCTGGTGAAGACTTGGAAGACACCGACGAGGACGACGAGTCCGCAATTCTAGACGACGAGGAAGCCGCCCCAGCCGAACGGCGACCACTTCTCCCCCGACGGAAGAGCTCCAAGCGAATCAAAGCTGGTGACGCCAATCAGACCAAGACATTCTTCACCCTCCTCAAAGCCTTCATCGGCACCGGCATCCTCTTCCTACCGAAAGCTTTTCGGAACGGCGGTCTACTCTTCTCCTCATGCACCCTAGTGGTCGTGTCATTGATAACGACCGTATGCTTCCGCCTCCTCCTGCAATGCAGAGGGAAGTACGGTGGCGGAGGCTACGGTGAGCTTGGTGAAGCGATCTTCGGCCCACGAATGCGCTCGATCATCCTCGGCTCCATTATCTTCTCCCAACTGGGGTTCGTGTCCGCAGGTATTGTCTTCACCGCGGAGAACTTGCTCTCCTTCGCGAACGCGATGGCGAATGCTGCGGACAAGGAGCAGCCATTTGGTGTGGATGCCCTCATCGCCATCCAGTTTATCGTCCTAATACCATTGGCCTTGATCCGAAAGATCTCCAAACTTGGTCCGGCTGCGATTCTAGCGGATGTGTTCATTCTGATCGGTCTCGTCTACATTTGGTACTACGACATCGCCACTCTCGCAAAGTACAGCATAGCACCCAGCGTCGTCCTCTTCAACCCCTCATCCTTCACCCTGACAGTTGGAGCTGCAATCTTCACCTTTGAAGGCATTGGGCTTATCTTGCCTATCCAATCATCAATGAAGCAGCCGGAGAAGTTTCCGAAGCTTCTCTATCTGGTCATGTTCATTATCACGGTCATCTTCACATCCGTCGGCGCACTCTGCTACGCGACATTCGGCGACGAAACCAAAATCCAAATCATCTCCAACTTCCCACAGACAAGCAAGCTGGTCAACGCAGTGCAATTTCTGTACTCTCTGGCTGTCCTCGTCGGCGAGCCAGTCCAGCTATTCCCGGCAGTCCGTATCATCGAAACGTCACTCTTCGGAGAAAAGGCGACGGGCAAGAAAAGCGCAAGCATCAAATGGAAGAAGAACGCACTTCGCACGGGGATGATGGTTGGCTGCGGTATTGTTGCAGTTGTCGGAGCTAGCGATCTCGACAAGTTCGTGGCGTTGATTGGAAGTGTAGCATGCGTGCCGTTGGTGTACATCTATCCGCCCTGGTTACATCTCAGAGGCGTGGCGGACAACTGGAAGGACAAGGCGTTTGACATCACGCTGATGGTGGTCGGTGTGGTCGCGATGTTCTACACAGGCATTGTCACGATCTCGTCGTGGGCCTCAGGGTAGAAGAGAAGAAGAGGGAGAATGGAGTCTAGCGGGCGAGCGACTAGCGTAGTTGCTGGCCATGAAAACATTCCCATGCATAGCGGTGACTTGGTACGGCCATAATTAATTTTCACATGATCCTGCCACAACCTGTTTGCAGGCTGTTCAAGCAGACGCTTCACTTTGGGCACCCTTGACATGTCGAGCTGCTGACCATACATCCTAATGACAGACTCTTTCGCTTCACTGATGAGTTAATCGAGCAGCTCTGGTCAACTCGAGTACCACCGGATCATGTCAAGCCATACGGAACTGTCAATGCTTCGCACAAAACGGCTTGTGCGTCTTCCAGTCCGCCGCTTGGCATGCCTGATCGCAATACCGCACCTCCTTGCACCGGCCACATCGCATCATCCCATCTCCACCCGCGCCCACATTCTCCTGCTTTCCACACATCTCACAGCCAAGCATGTCAGAGCGGACAGGATACTCAATGGTCTCCCAGCCTTTGCCGGGAGAATGCTCTGCCATCTGAGCGCGGTTTCTCTTGAGGAACGCTTTGAGTTCCTGCAGGACTCATCTTCTCAAAGTCTGCTTTTGCTTTCTCCGCGCCTTCGATACGAGCGACCGTGATTGCGTTGATGCGATTTGTGATGAACACCACCAGCAGCTGAAGAACAGCTTTGGAAACGCCCATCCGCTTGTCTACAAAGCGAAAGGCAAACCCCGCCAGAGGCTTTAAAGTCAGAAGACCACAACGGCGCAGAGGCCGGATCACAGTCAAGCGTCAGAGTTTTGATGACGCTGTTCTCGACGCCAACGTCGAACGAAAAGTTGTCGCTCGTGGTTGGCTTAGCGTAGAGCAGGTCGACTCCCAAACGTGAGATGCGAGGAAGTGGCTTCCAAGCGTCGTCGGGGAACTTGAGCACATCGGTCGAGACCACGACGTAGGATGTCTCCTCTTCCGTTTGCGGTGGGGTATTGATCACGACGACGGCCCGTTGGCTTAGACCTAGCATCTGATTGATCTGCTTCGGTGATGGGTGGAAATTCTGAGCCATAGTGCGGACTCTCAAAGTTGATGGAGGTCAAAGATGATGTTCGAGCAAAGCTGTACGTAGCATATAAATGAACGCAGACGCAAAGCAAACGTATATGCGATGATGCAAGCCGCTGTCAAAGGCGTGCTGAGGCGAGCAGCCATGTTGCGAAGGTGCAAACGGTACTCAATGGGTACCTGCACGTCGCCTACACTCCGATGCAGCCGTGTTTGAATGCGATCCGTCACAAAGTTGTGCTGGCTCTTGAGTGTCCGGCTCCCAGTCGTCTCAACAGTCAAGTCAAGCTGTCTTGCAACGACTGCCCAATGACTACATGAGGGCCCTGTCAACGAATAACATTACTGTCAATCACATTAGTCAGGCACGACTTCAGTAAATGTGTTGAGGGACAGATCAAGGCTGACGCGTGATGATGGCCAGATCTCAATTATTGCATGCTGTCTGGTTGGTGAATGCTAATCGATAGTTGAGAGGACTAGAGCTCCCAGGGTACGAAGCATGCATAATCACTAAAAGCCTACAGAATTCAGCAGACTGATCCGAATGCATACTGTCCTTCATCGCAGTCGTTCTTTCGCTAGTAACACTTGGGCCGTAGGAATGGGATCCACCCTCGTCAGAAGCGAAGCGAAACACACCATCCGTGCAGCTGATAATGGGCCCCTGCATCCTGACGGTCTGCAAAAGGCGTCAAGATGCCAGACTGCGGAAGACACCCAGCTGATCAGACAGACACACAATGTCTGGTCAATGATCGCTTCAGCTGCGGGACCCTCAGTAGCACCAGAAACTGACGCGCCGTAGATCAAAATGCATTTTCGGATACCATATACTGTCGAGCCACTACCATGTCCTGTCTTTCACCAACGCCAAGTATCCAATGCAAGAGACCATGCGCTGGCAAAAACAGTAGAAACCCGCCCGGCCGTGCATTTCATCAACATTATTCCATCATAAGAAAAGCCCAGTCATGCAATCGTGAAACCACTTCTCGACACTCCTGCTCTGCCCATCAACCGAGCCACCCATCATCCTCACCAACAATACCATACCTCCCTGCATCGTCGCCGAAGCCTAAGTCGAGTTTCAGCGGCTCCTGCACACCGGCCTTCGGCAGGCCCAACGATAAATCCAACTTCGGGGCCTCCTCCACTTTCTTCTTCTTGGGCGACGTCTTCTTGGGCGAGCAAGCCTTCACCCTCTCTTCCGTAGTCGGTCCTTCTCGCACGTATCTGCTATCCCACCCATCCTCCTGTGCTGCAGCTACCCACGCGCGAAGACCATCATGCACACCACTGTAGAATTTCTCCTTACATGTTCTCAGCGTCCCGCCCATGACCTTCTCAAATCCACTCGCATGCAGATCCGCGCGGAGGGCGTTGCGCGCAGGGCAGGAAGGAAGCGAGGCAATGAGGCCGTTCAGAAGATCCAAGTGTGCGGTGAGGTAAGTAGTAGCGTCCCATTCCACGCCGCCTATGTAGGGAGCCGCAGGCACAGGAGGGCGCGCGCCTGGAAAGTGGCGGTGAGTGAAAATTGACTGCAACACCTTCTCGCGGTCTGCGTCTAAAGATTCGTCCTGACTTTTGGCGGTAGAGGGTCGGGGGAGCGGAACGACATTTAAATGGTGCAGAAAGATCCAGAAGACTTCTTTGGTGACGTTGGTGACTTCACGGGACCAGAGTTTGTACGGGCGAGGTGTGCGCATTTCCATGACGAAATCGACCGGGCGCTCTGATTCGGACTGCTGGGGTTCGCCAAGATACGTGAGAATGTCGATGGCACGTTGTTCGAGGACTGAGGGAGGGGCGTTAAGGGCGGATGAGAGGTGGGAGACTGTGACTCTTGTTAGCTGGCTTGGACGCATGAGGTGGAGGACTGCACTTACATAGGACGTTGATGATGATTGTCCGAGTGGTGTACTCCGCGGGGCCTTTCTTCTCATCATCAAACAGCATGCCCAACAACGCCGGAAAGAGCTCATCGGCGACCTTCTCCAGCTCTTGCATTGCTCGCTCGGTCGTGCATAGGCCCTTCAAACACAACAGTGTCTCATGCAACAACTGATCCTCGTGCTCCTCTCTCCACTCGACAGCCATAGTCCTACGAAGTAGCCCTACAATCTCTGTCATCCCACCCAGCGAGATGAAGGAGTCGACCCAAGCAACGGTCTCGTTGCGCAGTAGAATACGAAGTTTGTGAAGACGGCCGACTTCGACTTTTGTCGGGTCTTGGTTCTTCTTGAGATAGGAGATGTAGTCGCTCGGCACGGCCGGTGCCTGCTTGCGGCCAAAAGATCCAAAGGGCGAGGCCATGCCTGCGGATGCTGGAGTCTTCGGTACTGTAGGTACGATGACGGCGTCCTTGGGCAGTACCAGAGATGTTGGTCTGCTCTTGCTTTGAGAGCGGCTTTTCTTGGCTGGACTTGATTCGCCACGCTTGTCGCTCCTGCCGAAGGTGAAAGCTCTGCTTCTCGTCCTGGATCTCTTCGTACTCTTGCCATCCTCCTCGAGTGTCGGGGCATCGACTGTATCGTCGGGCGTTGGTCCACCAGCGGCTCCGTTCACCGATCCTGTCGGGCTACTCCCATTCGTCTTGCTTCCCATATCTTGCCGGATAAAGTCCTGCTTCACCCTCATGGTCAGGCACCTCATCTTCTGCCGTTGCGCCTCTGGAATGTTTCTGCTCTCCAAGACCTTCTCAAACTGCTCGTCCACACTCTTCAAGTCCTGCTTGGTGTCGGGTTGTGATGGCTGCTGCTCGCTCTTGCCGCCACTCTTACCCTGCAGTGCAGCGACAGCAGCCATGACCTTTCCACCGCCTCTCTTAGCTACGTTCAACACCTTTTCAGCCTGCTCGGTACTGCTTCCCGAGGCCTTGCGAGAGTCTTCACTGTAGCGCTTGTTGATGATGTTTTTGACCATCTCGCCAGAGACTCGTCGATGCTCCTTACTATGGCGGCGACCTGAATCTTCTGACTGCCGTCCAGCCTCAAAGCTCGCGCGCTGACCACTCACTCTCCGTCCAAATGCTGCCAGACCGTCCGATCCATACCGACTCCTCGGCCGACTGTTGAGTGTCGGAGGTGCGCCTGGCTGGTCAAGGGTGCCATTGAAGTTCCGCTGCTTCGACGGCGAGTACTCCCGCGGCATGTACCGCTCAATCTCGTGCTTGAGCTCGGTATTGGTCATGTCCACACTCTTGGGGCGCTCCTTGGCGTACTGCGCCCAAATGGGCGTCTCCGGCATGGCAGGAGATTTTGGCGTGGTATTCTCCTTGTCCTTCTCCCTCTGCGCCAGCGCAGACAAGTCTTTGCTCGACCTATTCATCTTGGCAAACATCGCGCCCAGATTCGCCGACGACTTGGACTTTTTCGGTGAAGCTGCGCCATCTTTGCTCTTCGTGGGGACTTTTGTTGTGGTGCCTTTGCTGGTCGGTCTGCTTTTGGACGGTGAGGAGGGCGGCGACTGGACATTGCCGTGTCGCTCGCCCAACGCACGCGGCTTCGGCACATGGGGATGATCGGGCGGCAAGAGAGGCGCAGATTTGGTCCTCATGGCTGCCGTCGGTTGTGCTTCGGGCGATGCTGGCCGTGACTTGGACGAGACAAGCGACTTGAGCAGGTTGCTCTTCGACGAGGCATTGCGGCGGTGGGCGGGCCGGGAGGTCTTGGTGGGAGACTCCATGTCGAGCAGCTGCTATGGGGATGATGGCATTGAGACAAGACTCGACGGACGGGGCGGTGTATCACGGTATTTAGATCTCGGAAAGCTAGAACATGTGGTAGCGAGTCGCGCGGGATTGTTGACTTTACCAGGTCGCGAGGGGCAACGCTACAATGCGAAACGAAGTCTCTTGCCATTCTTATGACTTCTCCCATACCATCAATCTACAAAAACATATCCAGCAAACATATCATCTCTTCTCGCAACCGGCTGCTTTCCCGTACTTGGTAATACTGATTGCGCATCTGCAATCAATGCTCACGGCCATTACGCGGTATTGCTCTCTCTGCCATCGACGGCGTCAATGGAGATTATCTCTACCACGCCAACTATCTCGGAGCCATCCCATCACATCTCCCGCAAGACAGACTTCCGACCAGGTATCAATCAAACTCAATCTGCTGACCCTCAGATTGTGCCTGTGAGCATAAGATATGCAGAGATGTATCGAGCTCCTATGAGTTCGACAGACATTGAGCTGCATGCGGATCACTACGTCAGAGCCAACTCAATGCTCAGAGATGTAAGGTAACAGCATGAAGGTCAAGTTCTCTCTTTCCCCTTCTCTCACCTGCACAACACAACAATATTCCATCATGTCCATCCCAATCAAGGTCTTCCGCAGCGGTGCCAACGCGCTCGTCACTGGCGCTGCCTCAGGCGTCGGCCTCGCAGTTGCGAAGTTATGCGCCTCGCACTCTATGAACCTCTTTCTCGTCGACAACAATTCCAACGCTCTCACCGAAGCCAAATACACTGTCTCCCAGATCCCCAAAGCCGGTAACGTCGAGATCAAGGAAGCCGACGTTAGCAAGCTCGAAGACTGGAACGCTCTCAAGTTGCAAGTTGAAGGACGCATGGGCAAATTGGACTTCCTGCACCTCAATGCTGGCATTGGGCTGAAAGGGGAGTGGACGGACTCCACATACTTCCACAAGATCTTCGACGTCAACTTCTTCGGCGTCGTCAACGGCATCAACACTTTCTTTCCTCACTTCCAGAACAACACCTCCGGCGAGCAAAAAGCCATCATCGTAACTGGCAGCAAACAAGGTATCACCAACCCACCAGGCAATCCCGCCTACAACGCCAGTAAATCCGCCGTCAAGACCATCGCCGAGCACCTTTCATTCGACCTCGCCAAGAGCTCGCCAAACACCAGCGTGCACCTCCTCGTGCCCGGCTGGACATTCACAGGTCTGACGGGCGGCGGGAAGACAAAGACGAAGCCAGATGGTGCGTGGGCGCCGGAGCAAGTCGCAGACTACCTATATCAGAAGATGGAGGAGAAGAAGTTCTATGTCATCTGTCCCGACAATGATGTGGACTGGGAGACGGATCGGAAGAGAATGACATGGACGATGGGTGATGTTGTGTTTGAGAGATTACCGCAGTCGAGATGGAGGGATGAGTTCAAGGACGAGGCAAACGAAACCATGGGTAAGATGAAGTTGGGAGCGAAGCAGGCGGACTGAATGGGAGACTGGGAAGCGAGCCGAATGTAGGAGAATCGGTGGTAAAACAAGACGCTGGTATCACAAGGCATACAGCACTTGTTGCCCTCGGTCGTGGTCCCAGGCGCAAGAGATACGCTCAATGTCTACGATTGAAGTGACAGGTGTGACCATGAGAAACGCGAAATGCAGCACCTACATAACAATGACAGCCCCCTGGCGTAGACTGCTAGGCTCCACGAAGCAGATCAATGACCTCCACAAGGCCTGTCATAATTTTACTATATTTACGTCGCGAGCATTGAAGCTCTTGTCATGTATGTTTTTGATACCCCGCAAATCAAATAGAGTTTGAGAGCCTGCATCATTGATCGACTTCCATAGATCTGACAGTCTACAGAGATACATATACGCCCGACGTGCATAAGCGCGGTGATTACACAGGAAACATCCTTGTCCCTCCGATGCCAATGCAAACGAAGATCAAGATTGAGATCGCTCTCCACCAAACTTCGTAGCTGCAACGCCTCCCAGAATCCATCCAGCGTCCGCAACCCCATGGCATCTCCCCATCAACATCGCCACACCAAAAGCACAGGCAGCAGCAACGACCAGGAGCAACATCCTCTACTGGACGACAACGACAATAACTCCCAGAACGTCCGGCATTATGAATCCTTCACGAACCGCAGTACAGGCGGTCCGCCCAAGCGACGAAGCACCATGTCCGTCAACCACGCGACGACGAACGGACAGCATTACCTCATGCAAGAAGTAGCGACACGGCATACTGATCTGATCCTGATGCTCTGTTTCGGCATAAACGGTTTAATAGATAGCGGGGCATACAACGCTTACGAGTGTTTCGTCTGCATGATCGTACGTCACGAACTCCACAACACTTAATCGGACCATCACGATGATCGAGGAAGTGATGCTAACACTCAGAATCAGACAGGCAATACGATTTTCGCCGCCCTAGGCGTTTCGGATCTGCCAGTGCAGGCACCCCGGTATCAGTGGACGAAGTCGCTGAGCTCGATAATCGCCTTCCTGCTCGGCTCGCTGGGGTTCAGCTACCTCCATCGTTTCGCAGGGGAGCGGAAACGCTGGGTCCTCGTTGCGTCGTTCGTGCTGCAAGCGGCGGTGATAGCCATTTCCGCGTGGCTGGTCAGCAGAGGGACGAGTAGCGAAAGTCCCGCCAAGAAGCGGCCTCACGAGTTGATGGGGTTGAGACTAGGGGTTGGGGCGGCGGAGGAGCAGGAGGAGGATGGCCCGCAATTCCCCTGGATCGATCTCGCGCCGATAGCCCTGCTCTCCTTTCAGACGGCAGGCAAAGTCGTGACGTCCCGGATTTTGCAGTTGAACGCGTTACCCACGAATGTGTTGAGTTTGCTTTATAGCGATTTGATTTCTGATCCCGCGTTATTTGCTGTCAGTAATGTGCAGAGGAATCGAAGGGCTGGTGGATTGTTACTCTATGTCGGTGGTGCGGTTGTTGGCGGTGCGCTGGCAAAGAGTCATGTTGGATTTGGTGGACTGCTTTGGATTGCGGCGGCGTTGTCGATGGCGATTGCATTGGGGTGGTTGGGTTGGTGGAAGGAACAATATCGGGAGAACGAAGGTAACGAGAGTTGATACTTCAGGTTGATGGTATTTAAGGTGACTGTCGCAACGCCTGGAGAGACACTTGAACATCTGCCATCCTCGCTCAAGCAGCAAGATATGTGTGTCGCGCCAAGTTCGTTGGTGAGCTGCTTCATGGGATATTCTCCAATGTGCTCCTGTACTCAGGCTGACTCATGCTATCGTGGATGTTTTCACGAAAGGAGTTACTATAGCCGAACCTCATGGTGCTGTCAGTGAGCGGCTTTCTGGATCTCTCCTGTCATGTCAAGGTTCATGTCTCGTTGTTGATGCCGTCGTCGATCACCAAATTCATACTCGGCCCGTGCCACTCATGGTTTCCGTCGGCGCGGTTTTCCCTCTGGAGACTGGAACTGCAGGGGTCCCACCTCTGGATCTTGCATGTGATGAGAATAGTTGGTGCCTTACAACTTGCATTGAAGCATTCTTGCGACCTTTACTTCACCAAAGCCTCTCTCCACTCACACAAACGCATTGTTCCAGCGACAGCAATTCGACCCAGCGCGATCGATCCTTGCGACGCCAAGCAGAGCTCCGCAGTGTGTTTGGAGGGGCATCAACATAGGCATAGCTAGCCATAGCAACAACACAGATATACTGACTCGTCCGCGCATACCGGTCTTGATATTGCGCATGGAGGAGAGAGTGACAAGACTTCCAGAATGAGCAATCTCCTTACGTCGCGACAAGCGGAAGAGCTGTACGCCACCACCACCACCACCATCACCACCACCATCTTACTCTCTCTCGTTCTATTCGCTGATGACAAGCTGACAGTCACAAGTCCCTCGTCGCCTACCTCTCTGCATGCGGCTACACCAATTCTGCTCGAGCGATCCGCGAAGAAGTAAACCTGCCAGAAGAGACATTCGACACTGCCACGGCCAAGAAGTATGAAGGACTGCTCGAGAAGAAATGGACGAGCATTGTGCGGTTGCAGAAGAAGATCCATGACTTGGAGAAGAAGAGCTCTCAACTACAGTCTGAGCTAGACAATGCGACGCCGACGAGTCTGGCAGCGAGAAAGAATCATGACCCGACCACGTGGGTGCCGCGAGCGCCGGCGAGACATACACTGCAAAGTCATAGACAGCCGATCACATGTGTAGCCTTTCACCCGCTGTTCTCCAGCTTGGCCAGTGGCAGCGAGGATTGCACCATCAAAATATGGGACTACGAGCTGGGTGAGCTGGAGCGGACACTCAAGAGTCACACCAAAGCAGTTCTGGATGTCGACTTTGGCGGGCCGAGGGGGAACACCTTGCTTGCGTCGTGCTCGTCAGATCTTACCATCAAACTATGGGACCCTGCAGACGAGTACAAAAATATACGAACACTGCCCGGGCACGACCACAGCGTGAGCTCTGTCCGCTTCATCCCATCAGGAGCAGCAGGCGCGCCTCTTTCCGGAAACCTGCTCGCCTCCGCCTCACGCGATAAGACGATCCGAATATGGGACGTCACAACCGGCTACTGCCTCCGCACCCTTCGAGGCCACGGCGAATGGGTGCGCTCGCTCTCGCCCTCCCTAGACGGCCGCTGGCTCCTCTCCACCTCCTCCGATCAATCCGCACGCATGTGGGACCTCTCCCAGCAGTCCGACGCGAACGCCCAGAAACAAACCTTCATGGCCCACGAACACGTAGTCGAATGCTGCGCCTTCGCTCCGCCATCCACCTACCCGCACCTCGCCACCCTTGCTGGGCTGAAGAAACCACCACCCGCCACCTCAAACTCGGAATACTTAGCCACCGGCGGACGAGACAAGCTCATAAAACTCTTCTCCGTCAACGGCATCTGCATCAAAACGCTCACGGGTCACGACAACTGGATCCGCTCGCTCGTCTTTCGTCCAGGCGGGAAGTACTTGCTTTCTTGCTCCGACGACAAAACGATACGGTGTTGGGACTTGGCGCAAGAAGGCAAGTGCGTCAGGGTGGTGGAGGCGGCGGACCATTTCGTGAGTTGTTTGAGATGGGCGCCGAGCATATGGAAGGATGCGGTTGATGGCGCGGGAGGGACGAATGGGGCGGCGGTGAACGGAGGGAAGGAGGAAGCGAAGGAGCAGATTAGATGTTTGGTGGCGTGCGGGAGTGTGGATCTGAATGTCAGGGTGTTCAGTGCGTGAGTGCCGGGAGGCAGGTCTGTCATTAAGCGCAAGGCGTTGGGGGTGGATGGGGCTGAGGGGATTGCTTTGATGGTATTGATGATGTGCATACGCAGCTGTATGTCGCTCAAAACAGGGAGATCGGGCTTCGTGAGCGACTTCAGCCCGCAGCCTGGAACTCCAATTGCGTACTTATATTTGCCATTGCCGATACTTTGCATGTGAAGATAACCACTGGCCTCTTCTGTCGTAGTATAACACGATCATACCTTTTCGTGACCACTTCCGACACTACCACGATTTCGGCCTCCATGGCCTGCTCGGACAACCATGATTTCTCGACGCGATGCCTGATTTGATGCTGTTGACTTAACACGCCCATCGATCCCTTCATGTTTTAACTCGGCCGTCTTTGCGGCTCTGCGTCCGCACCCCTGTACGCCTTCTCGACTTCCTCGGCGTGGCTTTCCTTCTCCAGATTCGATGAAGCGTAGAACATTGTACGTTGCGAGTCGATCTGCCGCTTGTTGCTGCAGCTCCACCTGGAAAGAGGGAGCGCCGAGACTGCGCTACGCCGCGACGCGGGTGAAGCAGGCTATGCGTCCAGAAGGCGGCCCAGGCTTCATCATCTCCAGCTTGATTGATGTTCTACGACAAGCCTCTCACATGTTGCCGCCCTCCTCCTTCCATCTCCGCAAGTACTCCTTACCATCCATCGGGCTGCCAGTCTCGGTATGCGAAAAGTTGTCCCTGGGCTTTTCGATGCGTTGGGCGACGAAGGGTGTCAACTGCACAAATTCATCAGCACAACACCCGCGACTTGACTATGGCGGACTTACGTTAAAGTCGGTCAGATCAGGACAGACATAAGTCCTGACTTTCCGCCAGTCAATCACGTAGCCTCCGTACTTTGTGTGTGTTCCCATGGATCCCGTGCGGTTGCCCTTGTAGAAGTTGTGCGGGCCTTGCTTGGTGGTGAGCGGGAGGCGCTTGATGGCTTTAAGCAGGGGCTGAGTGGGCTTCATTGTGACTGGCGAGATAAGGAAGGAGCGGATGAGGGGGAATAATAATAATGGGATGGGTGTCTTTCACATGTCGCCGCGTTGATGGCCGCGGGAGTGAGCACGGGCCATCTATTGCTGCGAGAAAGCTTGAGATATCGATAAGGGACTTTCTCGAACTTTTTGTGGGCGACGGCGAATTCGTAGGGGAATTTTATAGTTATAGTGATACATAGCAAAGATGCCGCCAACACGATTGTCACGTCAGAGCATCTCGGCGGTCGCTGCGCCGAAGAATGCCAAGAACAAATCGAGAAAGCGCAATCTCGACGCCTACGCCATTGCCGGACACCAGACGAAAGAGCGGTCGCGCATCGCCAAGCACCGTCTGGGCGAGAGCATCGACGACAATTCACGGCAGAAGCGACGACGAGTCGAGGAGGGTAATGACGACGATGACGATGCGAGCGAGGATGACTCGGCGCCGAGGAGGAAGTTGCCGAAGAATCGAGGCAGAGGCATCGAGGAGGATGACGACGGGATCGAGGAGGGCAGCGACAGCGAAGGCAACGAGTGGCGGCTGGGTGGCTTGGCGGACGATGACGAGGACTCAGATCTGGACTCAGAGGAGGCGTTTGGTGAGAGCGACGAGGAGCGGTTCGAGGGTTTCACCTTTCGAGGAAGCTCGAGCAACAAGAAGCCTGCCAAGAAGGTGAAGAGGGATGTTGGTGCGGATGTTGATTTGGCCGAGGGAGAGGATGACGATATGGACGAGGAGGAAGAAGACGACTTCGGGGAGGAGGGCGTCGATCTGGCGACGATGCTTGATGATGAGCCCGAGGACATGGACGAGGAAGATGACGATGATGATGAGAGTGGCAGCGGGGGGGACGAGGCGTCTGAAGGGAGTGATGACGTCGAAGAGGAGGATGGGAATGAGGAGGAGAGGCTCGCCCGGCTGCGTGACAGAGTGGAAGCTATGGACGGTCCCGACATTACCTCGACCGACGCAGCACCAGCAGATGGCGGCATGCTGTCTGTCGATGATCTTCTGGCCGATTTAAATCCAGCAGCGAAGAAGCAGTACGCTGCAGCACTCAAGACGAAGAAAAAGTCGCAAGCACCCAAGACTCTCGCAGCTCCTCTCCCGAAGCGACAGCAGGATCGCCTGGACCGCGAAGCCGCCAGCAAGCAGGCCAGAGATCAGATCAGCCGATGGCAGGACACTGTCATGCACAACCGTCGAGCTGAGTTCTTGAGCTTCCCGCTCAAAGATCCCAATCAGGCTGTCCCGATCGGCAAGGAGAAATTCGACGTCCAATCTGCTCCTCAGAATGAGCTCGAGGAGAATATTCGCAAGATCATGGAGGAAAGTGGAATGGCTGCCAAGATCGATGGGAAGGCCGCAGATGAGGAGGGCGACTTGATCAAGGCAGAGGAGCTGGCGACCAACAAGCTACCCATCGAGGAAGTCATGCGTCGACGTGCTGAACTCAGACGCGCGCGTGAGCTGCTGTTCCGAGAAGAGATCAATGCCAAGCGTATCGCCAAGATCAAGTCGAAGAGCTACCGCAAAGTTCATCGCAAGCAGAAGGAGCGAGAGGCTGAGAAGGAGCGGGCTGCGCTCGATCCTGAAGGGTTGGGTCTGCCGATGGACGAGGATGAGCGTGAGAGAACAGATCGACAGCGTGCGGAGATGCGCATGAGCACAAAGCATAGGGACAGCAAGTGGGCGAAACAGCTCAAGGCCACCAACCGCACTGCTTGGGATGATGCTGCCCGGGATTCCGTGATGGAGCAGGCAAGGCGGCAGGAAGAGTTGAAGCGGAGGATCGCTGGTGAGGACGTTTCGGAGCACGAGGGCTCTGATGATCTGCCTTCGGACGATGAAGCCGATGATGTCGAAGAGGGAGAGGATGAGGACGCTAGAACCCTACGACAGCTCCAGAAGCTGCGAGATGACGGAGAGGGTATCGGAAGTCAGAAGGGCGTAGGCAACATGAAATTTATGCGGGCTGCTGCTGATAGGCAGCGAGCGCAGAATGCTGAAGATGTCGAGCGTCTGCGAAAGGAGCTGGCTATTGCTGATGGTGATGAGGCGGGCAGTAATGAGGAGGCACGCGAAGACGAGGGTCTCGGTCGAGCTATCTTCGGCCCGAAAGGGAAGGAGCAGAAGAAGGCTGAGCCGAAACCAAAGAGGCCTGCGCTCGAGGAGGGTGATCTTTCTGACGAAGGAGAGGATGCGTCTGGAGTTCAGGCGTCTGAGCCACAAGGACAGACCGAAGCTGCGAAGCCTAAGGGCATTCTCAAGAGATCAAATGGCGCCAGTGGACCGCTTGCGAAGGGCGCTGCCTACGATCGACGGGATCCAAATGCAAGGCAGAAGGTGGCTACTCAAGAAGAGCCAGCTGTCTCATCCTGGCTCACTGGCGACAGCGGGGTCAAGAAAGGCAAGAAAGACAAAGCTCAGAAGCGCGCGGCCGATGCCAACGACATCGTCGACCTCATCACCACCGCAGCACCAGAACCGGAGAAGCCTACCAAAACCAAGAAATTCGCCAGGTCCACCTCGGAACCCTCCACGAACGGTACCTCCGCTCTCGGCAATACAGACGGCTGGCAGACCGTCCCCTATACCAACGGCACAACCGCCGACTCCGACGACGACCCCGCCGCTGACCCCCTCCTGTCTGCCGCCGACGCCAAAAAATTCTACCACGCCCGCGCCTTCGCTGGCGACGACGTGGAGCTCGCCTTCTCGCGCGAAAAAGCCGAACTCGCCTCCGAAGAAGACGAAAAAGAAACCTCCACCCACCTCCCCGGCTGGGGCTCCTGGACCGGCGAGGGCCTCTCCCGCTCCATCCGCAAAGCCAACAAGAAAGCCGCGCACAATCCTCTCTTCAAGTCTAAACTCCCCGGTGGTGTGAAGGCGGAGAACAGGAAAGATCGAAAACTGGATAAGGTGATTGTGAGTGAGAAGACAGATAGGAAGGGCGGGAAGTATTTGGCGAAGCAGCTGCCGCATGGATTTGAGGCGAGGGAGCAGTATGAGCGGAGTTTGAGAGTGCCGGTCGGGCCGGAGTGGACGACGAAGGAGGTGTTCCAGAGGGCGACGAGGCCGAGGGTGGTGGTTAGGAAGGGGGAGGTTGTGGAGGCGATGGAGAGGCCGGTCGTTTAATGATGATCGTGATTGCTATAAGCTGGTGAGCGATTTCATTTGCAATGCTATTCCTATGCTAGCTTCGACCGGCATAGAGATTGATCAATTGAATTCGATTCTTTTTCGATCCACCATGCATCGACCTACAGACCACGCACGATAATCCCGCTGCTCGGCCTCTTCGGCGTCAAAATCTGCGAATACAACCGTGAACCACGATAGATGATCGCAGCATCGTAAAATTTGGCAAGACGCATTCAGCCAGAGTGTCTTCTCAACAATTGTCTTCAATGGAACAACAGTCTAGATAGAAGAAGAATGCTAGCTTCATATACAGTTATGGAGAGTATTATTATACAAGAGTCAAAAAGAGAAACTATGTTTACAGCCTTGCCTATGCAGCTGTCGCAAATAATGATACTCCCTGCAGCAAGACTCGAGCCTATTGCTCGGGCTCTTTCTCGCTCGCCGAATGAAGCCGCTTATGTGAAAGCCTCTTATGACCGCACGGTCACAAGGGCTACCACCGTCATAGGGGGTCACCACCTTTACGATCGCCGTCCTTTCCCTCACCCCCACCCCTCTTCCACCGCCCGGCTAGCCGCCCTCTCACCGCCGCCTTCTCCTCGCCTTCAGCTGCACCTGCAGCTTCCTCTTCCCCAACTTGGCCTCTTCGACTGCAAGCAATCCTCTGCATTTCTAAATTGTCTTCCAGGTCGGGTGTCTCATCGCGCTCCTCGGCGCGATATTCACCATGAACCATGTGGTAGAATGGGCGAATTTTGCGCTGTCGACCTGTTTTTTCCCCCGATTGCTCGGCTGACCTGGTCTTATTCTCGTTTTGCTCGACCTTTTTGGGTGCGGTAGCAGGGCCTCTGAACTCTTCGTCGTCGTCATCCTCATCGCTCTCTGATCCAGGAGCCTCGTATTCATCGCCGCTACCGCCTCCAAAATCGCTATCATCAATGTACTTTGATGGACGCTTGCGCTTTCCTAGTGTCGGCTGAGCAGCCGCCTTGGTGTCCGCAGGATTCGTAGCACCCCTGCGCATCTTTGACCAACGCTCCCAGGATCCTGGGCACAACTTCCTCCCCTCTCACCCAGTCTATGGCCTTGATGTCGCCGGCAGCAGCCTTCTTCTGGAATCCTGTCTTCTACTTGAGCTTCGAGCCCGACTCGTAGGATTTGCGTTCCATCCACTCCCTAGCCGCAGGGTCGCCTGCGGCTGCTGCCCTACTCATTCTGCGGTACTTCTGGGCGCCCGCACTTAGCTCTTCATCAGCTGCGTGCGGTCTTGTCGCAGGCATCTTGGACGTCTAGAGTAGATCTATTGGTACAGCCGCTGGTAGTAGTTAGTTGGCCTTCGCAGTTGAAACGATCTAGATGGAATCGTGTCAGCTTCAGGACAGTGGTACAAATCAACAGACCAAGAGATGGACGCACCTGCTCAGAGCCTTTGATCTGCAGTTGCAGTTGAGCTCTTCCAACGGAAGCTGTCAACTTTAGGGAATTGGATAAGTGCACAGTGTAGCTGACAATAGAGGTCGATCTTTGATTGATGGTAGTTGGAAAAATTGTTGATGAGTGAAGAGGATAGTCTTGCTCAAGGTTGTGTTGTTGTGAAGAAGATGGGTTGCAACAGAAGATCAAGGGGTAGATATACTTGTCCAGGGCTTGCATGTGCCTGCCAGAAAGTGTTGAGGTCAGCAGTTGATCCTCAGTTGCTGCATGAGCACATGCTTCAACCGGTATGTTGGAAGGCCATTTGACTGCTCTCGCGCACATCATTCAGCTACGCAGCGTCACATGCACAGTATTCGGCACCCGAATGTGCAGCCCGTGGGTTTCGATCGACACTTCATTCGCGTAGTCAATGAGTGGGACAATCGGTGTCCATCATTTCCTGATCACACACTGGGGTTCATCCGAAGTCCATGGCATAGAGCCTTCGATCACTTCACTTCATCCATGACATATGCTATGCGCACTCCGACAAGACCTATCATGTGCCAATTCAGCTCAGCAGCTTCGACACACATGCCAACTCTCGCTCACCCACCCTTCCGCCCGCAAAGACTGATCATCCTCCAAAACTTCTTCCTCTTCGCACCCTTCACCCTGACACTCCTATCCGCAGGCTCCGACGCTTCCACAATCTCCATCACCTTCGGCTGCGACCTCTCGCCAAGAGTACTCTGAGTAGTATCACTAACACTTCGCTCGCTTTTCAACTTATTCTCGACGGCTCCACTCGCCTCGTCGCTCTCCTCTGCGGGATTGACGACTAGAGCCGGCGTATTGGCTCTGCTCTTCGTCGGAGTTGCAGTACCACTGCCTACATCGTCGATCAGCGGCTCCGCAACTGTCGAAGTTCTTCGATCCGGAGTTCCTTCCCACGCCTCTGCAGGCAGACGCGGCAAATGAGGACTGCCATTGAGATCTTCTCTCGAAGTCTCATTGAGCTGATGTTTCGCGTCTAGCAGATCGGGTCGCCACGTCGCGGCTTGCTTGTGGCGGTTGCTTGCTGCTCGATGTACCAGCACGGTACTAGTGGAATCACCTCGCGCTCGCCCGCCTCGGACACTGGTCGAACTTCTCGGCATGGCACCACCTTCAGCAATTGCGTCGTCTGGGAGGGAGGCTTGCGATGCGCGGTTGCCAGGTATGAGAGCGCTCCTTCGGAAGATACTGGATCCGATACTCTTCACGCTGTTCCGCTTCTGGACTGCGACCTGAGGACTGCCAGGTGGTGAGTTGATAGGAGAGGCCTTCGACTTGGACGGCGATGGTAGATTGCTCATAGCTGACGCAGATCGCGAATGTGGTGCAGGGGCATCCTTTCCTTTGTCGTCGTACTTGAAGCTCGGCGACCAACCCTCCTTAAACGTCACATAGATTCCGGTCATTGTGATGATCTCCCGCAGAACATCGTCTGTCTCGCACTGCTCGCGCACACCTACGCCCTCATCCTCCATAGCCTCTTCGAGTGCTGACTGCGAGTTTTTTCGCGGCGTCGACAACGGCGTTGCAGCGGATGGGTCAGGCATCTTGTACGTGTCGTAGATTTCGAGGCTGGTCTTGCTCAGAGCTGCTATTACAGGGTGGCGTCTGCTGTTTGGCGATATGGTGGAGAAGTTGAATCGCTTGGACTCCTTCCCCTTGCTGCCCTTCTTGGGTACCCATCGTACTGTCAAGCCGAGACCATGTTCGTCTGTAGCGAAGAACTCATATCCGCCATTCATCAACGGGTACGCCTCCCACTCCTGCCCGTTGCGCATACACAGCTTAGCCTTGCTAGCAGCTGACGCAGGTTCATCTTTCTCCTTCCTGCCCTTGCAGATCAAACCAATGACATGCGCCTCTTCCTCTTCGACTTCTTCGTCCACTGCTACGTACTTCTCCGCCTTCATGACCACTAAGTCACTCGGACATAACCCATGCTTCGCCCGGAACACCTTCGTGATCGCACGTGTGAGCTTGACATTGAAGTTGGCGCTTGGAATGACCTCAAAGGCAGGCACGGGTCTCTCGCTCGCGCTCAAGCGGTGCAGCTGCAGTAGACTGCGTGGTCGCCGATGCAGCTTCGCCCGGGTTGTCGATGCGGGAGGTGGATGGCACACGCTGAACGACGTCTTCCGCCTGCTGCTGCTGCTCTTCTTCCGCTTTCGCTCTCGCTCATCTATGCTGCCTTCTCGAGAGTCGTTGGAGCCGCTATTGCTATTCACATCCGGCTCAGCAAACATGACACTTGTGCTGCTTATTGACGGCGATGGCGGGCCTTCGTTCGTTGCGAAGAGTGTTGATAGCACTGGTCTTCTGCTGCTGCTGCTCGTCGACGCTTTCGCAGTGTTGTGTTGTGCTGCTTCGGATATTTGCTTGTTGGCATTGCTGGCGTCCTCGTTGGTTGCAAAGGTATTCATCAACTGCTGCAAGTTGATCGAAGGCAGGCTGGGCACCCACCGCGACAGAGTCGTCATTGTTTGCTGGCCCTCCTGCTCGCCAGTCACCGGCTGTGTCATTCCACCGTCGACTGGCTGAGCCAGCGTGGATGTTGCTGTCGCCGCCATGATAATCCTGAGCTGTCCTCCCCACAGCAACAAACAAAACCATAAACGCTTTCACACGCCACAGCCCGCGAACAACAAGACATGAGGCACTGCGCTGTTACATGTAAATGCTTCGTACGAGCATAACACAAACTGGAGGATGTTAGACCGGCAGTGCAGTTCCGTCTGGTCCGAAACAAGCCTCTTTCTCTGCTCGGCGTGCCCTCGCTGTTCTCCCCTTCCCCACACGACTCGATGGCTTGACGACGTCGATCCTTCAGGGAGACGGGTTGTAACACTGCCGCCCCGATCGATGCGCACCAATCACAGGACGCCGTGAATCAACCACCCGACACGCTGCACGCAAGAATGGTACGATTATTGTCGAAGGAACACGTTCGGTACACGGTACACATAGATACTCTGCCTAAGTAGCATGTGTTGTCTACAGCTGTTTGCGGCCGCAAACATTCAGCCCGTTTGCACCCGGTATAAACTAGGTAGTCCCCTTTGTTTATGCTCGACGTCGGCCTTGCACAACATAATGAACCGTCCCGTCTCCATCGCGATGTTTGACCCACTCGGCTGGATCCTAGAGCCGATCTGATGCTGCCAAGACTCTGTTCAGCCCGGGCGTCATGACCTGCGGTCTCGGATCCTCCACTCGGCCGTTCTCCTCACCACAACCAAGGAACATAACCCTCCCCATCACGCCACAAACACTGGCTAAATTTCTGTCATCCGGTGTGCGGCCGACGAGCTGACTTGTATACGAGAGCGGGCGTAGAGGTCCCGGGCGAGCTGAGCGGAGGATTGTGCTGCATCCGGCCTCCGTGTCAGCCTTGCCAGTGCCCTGCGTCAGCAGATCTCACGGCAGGTCGCATGCTGACTGTGCAGCGCTGGGATTGGAAAACACTGCGACCGCCGATCGGACCTTGCCACCACGAGGCCATTGTTGTATGAGCAGCGACACCTCGAATATCTGGCAGCGGAACCTTTACACTGCCCATCACGGCTGCTGTCAGGCTGTAGCCCAAGAGTCAGCCCTTCGCGAAAGGCAAATATGCGCGTGTCAAGTAATCTGCGCTATACTCTTCTCACATAAGGACATGAATCATTAGCCTCAAAGCCTCATCAACAACACAACAGTGCTCCTCTTCAGCCACTTCCTCCACCGCAAAGTACCCACCTATCTTTCCATCTGGCACAACGCCAACCATGGACGTCCTCAAAACCTATTTCAGCCCATTCAGGATCTCTCAGCCCGCAACTCTGCGCGGCAAAGCAGGCGCGGAACTCCGTCGCACCAGCTCCGCTCACCTCCCACGTCTCTTCATCAGCTGGAAGCTCATCATCTTCTTCGTTGCCGTGCTAAGCCCAGGATCTGGTTATGACACTTCAACTGCAATACTGTTTGACCAAATTGAGACAATCATATCTGATCCCACTCACGCCTCGACCGTGTCGGATTCGATCAGCTCCTTTGGCTTGCGAAGCACTGCAGCTCATGCAATTGAATATGCAGTCCAGAGACTCACGCGCTGGGACGGGATCTATTTTGCCACGAGTTCCACGCGCGGTCACGTTTTCGAGCAGGAATGGGCGTTCAGTTGGGTCTTGAGTAGAGTCACCTCGCTCGTCGCTGGAGGTGAGTCCGCATCGCATCCCGCTGTCACACACGACAGTCCAAGGTAAGCTGAGCCCCATCCTATTTCCTAGTCATATCCTCCATCTGCCCTCTCCCCCTCTCGAACATCGCGCTGCACGCGCTCGCGGGTATTGTGGTCGCGCATATTGCACACTACTACGCCGTCAAGGTCCTCTACAGCCTAATCTACGAACTGGTGCCGTCCGGGAATGAGACTAGAAAACAACAACTCGCATTTACGACCGCCTGCCTGCACATCATTTCGCCAGCTGGGGTCTTCCTATCCGCACCCTACGGCGAAGCGGCATTCGCGCTATCCAGTTTCGTTGGGATGTACTGCTACGTCCGCGCTGTACAAAACCGCTTGCACACCTTCGCCGACGCATACCAGCTCGATGCCCTCTGGACACTAAGCGCTGGTCTCAGCTTCGGAGTTGCATGCACGATGCGGAGTAATGGCCTCCTGAGCGGTATACCATTCCTCTGGGACGTCCTGGCCTCTCTCCCGCGCCTACCTCAGCTGTTTCAAACTCGCGAAAAAGAACAGCTTACTCGCCTCTTTACGACCTTAGCGGCCGGTGCAATGATACTCCTCGGTTTCGTGGCCCCACAAATTGTCGCCTACTTTCGCTATTGCACAGCGGGAAATACTCGACCCTGGTGCACGACCCTGCCCCCAAGTGTCTACACTTTCGTCCAATCGCACTACTGGGACGTCGGTCTCTTCCGCTACTGGACCCTCTCGAACCTCCCTCTATTCGCCCTCGCGTTCCCTCTTGGCTGGATAATGGTCGAAACCGCCATTCCTTGCCTCTTCCAGACACACCATCTCAACCGCGTCCTCAATGGCCTCACAATCGCCGATCAGCATCTCCAGCCCTACCCTCCTATCCCACATACAAGGGAGGAGAAGGTATTTCAATATGTCGTACCGCGCTTCGCGCTCCCGCAGGTCATCCTGATAGCAATGGCAGCGACGACTTTCCATGTGCAGATTCTAAATCGGATCGCAAGTGGATATCCTGTGTGGTACTTCTTGCTTGCTGTGGAGCTTTGCGCGCGCGGATGGGACAAGAGGGCCGTGGAGGCGGGAAGAAGGCAGGGTCTGTTGAGGTTGTTCGGGAACTATGATAGAATTCCTAGTGTGACTCCTGAGTTGGTGGTTCGAGGTATGGTGATCTATGCTATTGTGCAGGGAGGATTGTATGCGAGTTTCATGCCGCCAGCTTAGGCATGTGGGTCCGGGCTGTTCATGACGGCAAGAAGCGCCAGCAGGTCCTCGCTTGTCAAAAGCTCCTCGAGAACATTGCAGAGACCTAAAAAGCATCACTTGTATTATCCTCTACGTGGAGGAGGGTCGTAGCGATTGTGGGGTCCAAAACGGCAGTAGGCAGCTCAATGAGCCGAAATCCAGCTTATACCACTAAACTCTACTCGACGCCGGACTACATAACCATCTCACCTCCTCCATCGCCGCACTGTAGCGATCTGAAGGGCGGTCCGAATCCATTTCTGCTCACTCTTCCGGTCCATACAACATGAAACGACCCGCACCCCCTGCACTTGTCGCCGAACTCGCAGTTGTCGATCGTCTGGTTGGACTTGCACCGGAAACGGATTCCCGTTGTCAGCGGAAAATAGTGCAGAGCACAGGAATACGTACAATCCCATTGGTACTGTCCATAGCAGCACATTTCCCGTACTTTGCGCAGGACTCCCAGGTTGCATCGCCGCCTGTGGTAGGGTTGCCGTCATACGTCATGCAGTAGCATTCGTCCTAGCCCGTACAGACGTTTGCACCGAGGCGGAGCAGGGAGCTTGCGAGGTGAAGAAGGATCGTGGAGCGCATGGTGGAATTTGAAGTGTGTCCTCTCGGGTTAAGCTGAGATGGAGAGGGATGTTGGTAGTACTCGTTGTCGGTGTATGCTATATTCAACATGAATTCTGGTGGCTGTCTTCTTGCAAATCTGGGCCGTCTCAGGAGATCGAGTCCATGTAAACACCGCTAGCAATCCATGGGAGGACAATGTCGTGAGCAGGGAAACTAATGTCTCTTGACGCACATTAGCATCCTTGGGCTGGACGATTGCCAGATGCATCCGATGGTCCGTACGGCCGCGCAGATGACAGGGACGGAGCGTTCCTACAATCGCACGACAGAGCTTAGGCATCAGTACACTCCACACGAGTTCGATCAATGCGAGACGAGAACGCTAGCACGAGCTCATACACCGCCATACTTCTCCGTATCGAGAGTGACTGAGTGCTCGAGCGCTTTGACGGTCCACTCGTCGCAAGTCACCTGATCATCTCGTTCCCAGGGTCAACTTCCCAGATTGTGGGAGGTCCTTGAACTCTGAGTTGGGTCACACGTCTTGACTCGCTTTATTGGTGCATCATCGTGCTTCTGCAACTGACGTAGCATGATGTACTTCTCAGCAGAGCAAAGCGATGGTTGTCGGGGCCAGGGAGAAGGCGGTGCCTGCTGAAGACAAACCATTGGTCAAGAGTCTCCCTTCGATCGTATGCATGGACCACAGCGCGCGGAACTTTTGATCAGTGGAAGTTTCAAGCAGCTACCCGCTCTTGACTAGTGCACAATCGGGCTAAGGACGGATCATACCCAGTCGCTTTCGGGGACATCAAAGACATCAGTCAGTGGAGAGGGGGCAGCTGATTCGAACGGCAGCATTTGCAGGCCACTATACCAGGTAGATATCATGGAAACAGCTATAGAGTCTTGATGTCCAGGACACTTTGCTTCCTCGCGTTCGGATTGGATCTCTGCTGTACCATGTAGTGCAGGAATCTCAGAAGTGAGCTGTACAGCTCCTATCACGATTGTGCAGAACGAACAACGAGCCCAATTCCAGCTGGATTGCCTGCTTGCACGCTAGGAGTAGAAATCTAGCGAGTTGCTTGCCCGCGCTAATGGTCCAAAACAGGATATATTCGTGCGAGGCGAGTTATGGGGGCAACATTTCATCCATGACCGCTCGGGAGCTCCGACCACAGCATCAAAGCACGTCAGAGGGGCGTATTACATGAAGTAAAAATTTCCAGCTCACGCTGCAGGTCTTCTGGCCGAACAATTCATTCTCAGCTGAATATTTCAAGTCTCTAAGCCATAGACCTGGAATGCAGAAGGTCAGCGAGAAGAAGCCCAGCGGAACAGCGGTCGGCTTACTCTCTGTCAAAGAGCCCAGGCTCTATTCTCAACTGGTGTGCATTCCCTTCGCCTGCCAGTCTCGGCTTTGAAGTTACCTGAAGAAGGCTTCTGGGAGCCTGCTACTCCTTGCAATGGCCGCAAGGCTTCCTCAACAGATCGCAAGTCAAGGTAGAAAGCGTCCAGCCCTCTCAACGCGTCACCTGTTCGCTAGACTTCAAGTGCGCTCCGTGCTCGAAGCTTAGCACAAAGATAGGATTGCATGGGTGAGTCTCGACATCCTCTGGAATTTTCGTCTCCTCTTGAACGCTGTCGCTGCTCACTGTCGTAATACAGAAGCCGGAGAGTGGATACCAATACCTGCTGTGAACCTGTAACACAAATAGAGGATAGATGCTTGAGTCAAATCTTGGACATAATATACCGATAGACGGACAAGCCTATATCCGAAATGATTTTGCTAACCTCTTGCATTCGGCCTGCTCGTGCCGAGTACCTAGCGGTTGCCTATGCTAATCTTGTCTCGAGTCTCTGCAGCCCCTCTGGATGTACGAATATGACTGACAAGTAATGCGTGTCTGACATGTCGGGATCGAGGAGATATCGCGAAATGCAAGATTAGCATCCGGGTCTTTTCACTCGATGTAGATGTACGAGGCCAATCCGGTGTGATTCAATAACACACCCCGGTGTTTCTCTGCATACTTGAAGTCCATATAGGAGCTGTATTCTTGCGGACTCGAGCGGGCGTCCACCAAAGACGGATAGAATACTCACAATGACAGCATTTGATCCCGATTTCGGTGGTCAAGCAGGTAGAAGGTCGTATAGTAAGACGTAGTCTTCAATCTTGCATCTTGCAGGCCAAAGCATAGTCCATTTATGGAGGAGTAGTTACATCGCCGATCTAGACCAAGAGCCAGGTGGCTATAATTCCACTGTTAAGCTGAGAGCTTCATATAAGTAGCTTCTATACAGCGTGGCGGCTCAATAGTCGTATGGTAAGCACTGCAACATCGGATATGTATTCAGCCAAGGCAAGTCCGAGCGGTCGAATGCTTTTCAAAGCATACCCATGCTTGCCAAGTAGTATCCTGATGTTCTTTTGCTCAAAGTAAGCAAGCTTCTACCTATGTACGAGATTGGTAAGTAGGTCTTGGCTCCATGGTCAGAGCCAGGCTGATCTTGATATGGAGATGAAGGATTTCGATTTAGACTCGCTAATGTCGATCGAGTGCAGCGCTAGTCCAAGCAATCACTTGTTGTTCAAGTCAGCGGCTGAAGGACTCTGGATGCTGGTTCGCTCTACCGACTGACTGAACGGCTTGTGCCAGATGAGGTGCGAGAGTGAGCAGATGTCGGTGGATTGCAGCGAGTGCAGGGAACTGTCCGGTGTTAACAGATACGAGGCAAGTACTTCGCCCCGCACTGATTGTCGGAACTGGAGAAGAGGCTCAAATCGTGTTCCATTTGGCGGAGCTGCATCAAGAAAAAATGACATAAAGAGCCGGTCCAATGTCGTGGAACGCGTGCTTCGTGTAGGCTTTTGACGGACAGTGTATAGTAAAAAAAGCTCAATGACGTGCTAGCACAGAGCACATGCCTCCGATCTAGACCGGCATCATGCAAGTCGTGCTCGCTGGCTATTGTTTAGGTTGGGACATTTGACCTGTGAAGTGAATGCCATCCTTACTAGACCACAGCTGATAGACTATCACATGCCAGGCGATTGGCGTCTGAAACAACGTGCCCAGACCATCGCAAGCATGCATATCCGATGCGCATTTGAGGTAGACGGATCATTCGATGACTCCTGAGGCGACGGCGTATGGCAGGTCTGGAGAATGGACGAGGCCCGGCGCTTCACTTGGGAGTCATCTTGTGAAATGGCGATCTGATTGAGTAGCTCAATATTCTCAGAATAGTAGAGCTGTCGAGGATGATGGAGAAAGGTGGGACTGAGTGGCTAGAGGTGCATGCAGCTTGTGATGGCTTTCATCAAATCGCGGCCGCAACTGCTCTCAATACGTGGTGTGACAATCTGCCGTGTTATTAGTGTCCTCCATGAGATTGAAGTACACTTTTGCTCATATAGAGATGGCTGCTCAAGATGGAGACGCACGCGTATGATCTTGCTATATGATGTTGAAGGGTGAAGGGAGGTGGACAACGCCCTGCTGTTACGCACGGGCCTTTATCACGTGCAGGCTCGCATACCTGTTCAGACCTTCAGTTCTCTTTGATGATACACTGGGTTAGATAACAAAGCGCCTTCCCTCCACCGATCCGCCGCAATGTCGAAAGTGACAGAGGTCACCTCCGCCGCGCACTTCAAGACCATCACGTCCTCTTCGACCTACACCATCGTCGACTTCTACGCAGACTGGTGCGGTCCGTGCAAGGTCATTAGCCCGATCTTTGAGCAGTTGGCAGCCGCGGAGAGCAAGCCGGGAAGGATTGTATTCTGCAAAGTCAATGTGGACAATCAGCGAGATGTCGCGGGGACATATGGCATATCTGCGTAAGCATATCGGCTATGCACGCACGTGGATAATCAGACTGATGTACCGGATAGCATGCCTACGTTCCTCATCCTCAAAGGTAGCAGCGTGAAAGAGACCGTTCGCGGCGCAAACGCTACCGCCCTCCGCACTGCTGTGCTATCAGCTGCCGCAGACGCCGTCAAAGGCCCAGCAAAGACATCAGCCGGTGGTTTCACAGGCAAAGGTCAGACGCTCGGTGCCACTTCTACCGATACTGGGAGCGGTGCTGCAAGCAGACAAGTCAATGCGCCGGTCATGCCTGATCTGAGTGGATTGCTGGCTAGCCCGGCGCACTTTGCTCAAGGTAGGGGCTTGCCGCAAACGATGGTAAGATTCCTGGGTCTGTACTTCAGCACACTTTTCAGCCTGGAACCCGTCAAGACTGCGGAAGAGTCCCCCTTCGCCATCAGGCAAGCGCAAGGTGCGCGTGCGGGTGGTTTCAGGAGATGATGATGTTCACGTTGCGTGGCAAGCACGGCGTTCGGGCGAAAGATTGGCATTGCTCTAGTCACAACGCAGACTACGGAGCACAGGAGTCAAGGCGCCGTTGGAGATGCACTCGAGTGCTTGAGTTGGCTTCGAGGTTGGCACGCAGTAATGCAGCATGCTTGCACGATGCGACCATTGAGATGAGTGGGCTTGATCCCATTGATGGCTATGCCCCAAGATTATGCAGACGGGCGTCCACTTCCGTTCCGAATCCATTACGAATTACGCGCTGAATGACACAACCATCCATGTTAGCACCCGGTTGGTTATCCTAGGCACCCGAGCGTAAGGACATAGTGGCCCTGCTTGCTTCGCTCCCAGTATTCAAAGACACACCAATAAATGACCGCCCATCCATGGAAGGACGAGGCCAGTCTTCAGGTCAGCCCAACTTTCAGCATGTACGACACAACAAGTGACTGAAGCGCCGTGTTGCTAAACTCGATATAACAGTTGACATGGCGAGCGCAATGGCCTATCGCCGCAGTGTGTGGACGCAGACCTCGGACTCTGAAGGCGAAGTCAACTGGCTTCTGGGCTATCGTTGAAGGATTGCGCAGCCCGATGTGCGGAATCGGCAGGAGAAAAACACCTAAGCGCTATAATGTTCTGCGGACACTGCTAATACGATTGGGCAAAGATGTGATCCGGCATAGCGTCTGGATGAGCATTCAGCATGGCGGGGGAAACACAGTCTTCTCAACGCTGACAAGATTTTGCAAAATGCCTACAGTTTTCCTATCTACTCCTGGCGTCTGGCCTTCACTTGAGCCTTTTCTGTACGTTGCCATCTGACTTGGTGACCCTAGCTGTCTTTCTGGACTTCCCTTCCACCTTGGCCTTCTTCGCGGCCTTCACAATCAGCCTTCTTTTGCTTTCCAATAGTGAAAGGCTCATGCTCACCTTCCTGAGCATCACACCCGCAGAGGAACCCAGCAGTCTCGAAATAGGCCTTGCCATATCGGAATGTGAGCTCTTCGCCGGCGTCAATATTCCTCAGTGCCTGGAACAAGACACCATGTCTCTTGCCAAGATAGCTGGTCCAAGGCTTGTTATTGGGGTGGCAAGAAGAGTTAATGAAGCGGGTCCAGTTGCCTGCAAGCTCAGAGTCTACGCTACATCGGCCATTGATGACCAGTCGATACAGCGAAGCTTCATTCTCATCCATGAGTGGTCTAAGCTCTCCAATATACTCAGCAATGTGTTGACCCTTTTTGATGTCGTTCTTGGTGAACGCAGTATGTCCAAGGGTACCGACATCCCTGATGTCGATGTCTTTGTCCTTTAGGACTCTCCCGCGGCGGAACGCGGTATAACACTTGTTGCTGCACTGCTGGGAAAGGAAGTTAGCATTTGCATCTCGCTAAGGATAAGCATCAGTGACTGACGTCCTTGCTGGTGCCAACTTCGCCGCAGTACACACAATCTAGCCCTTCATCAACTTCTCCTAGAACATCCTTTACCGTCTTTGGCATCTTGCTCTTTGTTCGGCCATCTCTCTGCCTTCTCACACCTGTGCTTCGTGGAGCCAACGGCTTCCATTTATCGCCTGCACGCAAGCGATGAGAGCTTATCTTTTCTGGTGGTATCGGCAGGTTCATCGGTTTTCCGTCTCGGGCGCCAATGGCTTCGAAAGCAAGTGGCCGTGGCATAGCTGTCTTACTTCTGTAGCGAGAAAGTAACGGCTGGACTTATTGACATGTTCTGAACAAAGAAGCATGGTCTCGAGTTCGATGCCGGAATTGTAAAGGAGGACATCTTTGTAAAAGTGCAAGCACTGCGTCGCCGAAAGTTCATGAAGCACCTCTTAGTACTAAGATTAATGCCAATATCATAAGGGAAAAGCGACAGCAGAAGGCTGATCGATCATGTTCGCATCCGTAGCGAAGTCCGTGCCTATAGCGGAAGGCACGACATAGCACGGTCAGCACACTGCCTCAGCGGTCTAATGCCAAAAGAGATCACCAGAGACACGATTCTCTATAATTGATGCACCAATGGACTTCTATTACTCAAGTATATTTTCTAGAACAAGTTAGCGGTATACGTAGCGGTATACGACCGATGTCATGCCTCGCGGTCAAAACACATTAGACCTTCCAAGTAGGAGATCATCAAGACTCTCCTCGCGGGTCGCCTAAATGGCCTGGAAGTTTTAGGCATCACCACCACTCTAAGACCATGGTCCGTTGCCATACCGCACCTCCCTAGGTATAATCAACAGCAGATTTAGTGGCAAGGAGCACACTCCATGCAGACTGCGAATTGAAAATCTTCTACATCTCTGATACATCGAGCTGGTCACACAGCTGCAATAGTGTCTCTCAGTCCTCGTAGCAGTAGACCAGAGTTCATGTGATCACGAACCAACAAGACGAAAAAGTATCGCCGGCAAGGGACATTCTCAAGACTTCGACGAAGATGCCTGGTGCTACACTATCTCTGCCCTATCTTAACACTTTGGTCTTTAACACCAAAAGTTACGTACGTCCTAGCAACAAGCTTCCAATAGCATGAGCTGGCTTGGCCCTTATTTAATCGGCTGTCTAATGCTTCGTAAAGCCATCTCTCTACGAGCTCCAGGTTTTAGAGTATTAGTTTAGACAACAACTGCACACTATGCTTTCTTCCACTATGATATCTCCAACGGCTCGTAGGTATGCGAAGAAAGTCCGCACCATAGTTCAGATGTGACTAGTCTAAAAATCACAGTCCGGACTAAGCTGTCTCATGTGGTGGACTTAGCATGGCTAATGTTCCACGATGCATTCGGCTGGTGCGGTCTTCTCAGTGTCAGATCAACTTGGAGGAGAGCATATCGACCAGCACTGATGCAACGAATCCCCATCTACGTAATGTTGATCCAGGACTATGTTTGGCAGGGAAGGCCTTCCACTGACCGAATTGTCTCGCTATCTGGTCTTGATAGCCTCCTAGGTTGTCGAATAGCTATTGTCTCGTTGATCTTCGTAAGGCACACTGCCAATTTAAGTACAGCATCAAATCCAACAAGCGGGGTACGCGCCGCAATAACGGTATGACGAGACCCAATGAATTGGTATTGTGTCGTGGACTGCCCCGAAAGGTTTTTTTTACTATCCCTCAGGACTCCACACAGTGCAAGAATGGATATCAGACGTCGTTGACGGTATAGGCGGCGAAGATGGTTGGGAACTTTTGAGGGGATGCGCAGGAACTTCTCGTAGGCTGTGGTCCTGGGCCAATCGAAGTGCCGAATCAAGAGGAGTAGCAATGTTGCTGGGATGAAGATCTGAACGAATTCCAGCTGTCACTTCTGTGCGAGAAGGTATCGACGGGTCAGTTCAAGACCCTTGCGAAACAATCGTAGCTCTTCTGCCCTTTCATACATAACCTCGATCCTTGATCGATGCTCGAACAGTGCCAGGTCAAGCTAAGACGGTGATGTGATTCCGCTATTGGTAGCCCCAATGTTCACTATCCCACGCAGACGCAGGCTTGGTGCGCCTGACCGTCCCAATGGACGACTCAGCATTAGCAACAGAAGTAGCATTAGCCTTCCTGATCAATGTGAGCTCATCACCTACTCCACTCCCATCGCCTTTGATATACTGCCAAGTAGCCACACTAGCATTGTGAAACGTAAACTTGCTGAACCCATACTGCACCTGGTTCAGCACAGCGGTAATATTCAACACAGGGTCCCCGTCCAGCGCAGAGTGACTCTCGATATTGCCAGCCATGCCGTTGATGAGGTGCGTGAGCGACCTGCCTTCGTTGGCGTAGTACGTGTTATTGTCGACGATGGCGGACGTGTCGATTGAGCCGTTGTTGAGTGGGTAAAGGCGCTCATACCAGTGGATGTGTCCGGACAAGTAGGCATCGACGCCGTACTCCAGTAGCAGCGGCTCGAAGGCGTTTCGCACGTTGGTCTGGTACGAGGATTTTTGGGAAGAGTACATGGGTCGGTGAGACATGGCGACGACCCAAGGTGTCTTGCTGCGATCGACGGACGCTAGGTCCTTCTTAAGCCATTGCCATTGCTCGTAGGCTTCGTTGACTTTCCACTGGTTGTCTGTAATGTATCCAAATGGCCCTGAGTCAGTGACGAAGGTCTCGTTCTCCTGTGGTAACGTCTCGTTGCCTGATAGATCGCGGAGAAATGGGTACTCGGGCGAGTACGGGAAGTCAGTCTCGCCATTGAGCGATACGAAGTGTGTGAGGCCATACTCGAAAGAGTACCAGAAGTTCGACACGCCACCTGACTCTGCGCCGGGCATGCGGAATCTATGCTGATAGGCTGTGAAGTTCCTTTGAGTTGGCGGGCAGCTGTAGTAAGTAAGATCGTCGCTAGTTGCTGACGAGTTGGCCTTGTTGTCGTTGAGATACGCGGTCAAGACATTACCCGGTCCGTCAAACTCGGCGCACGAAGCTTCATGGTTCCCAGGCAAAGTCATATACGGAATCTTGCTCCAGACACTATTCATCCAATTTTGCCACAAATCCCAATTGGACTCGTACAGCACGCTCATATCACCCCCGTATGGACCACCTTGGTTGGCGACCTCGCCCGCTGGCAGAGGTATTGCATACTCCTCGGGATAGGCAGCGGGCGGAGTGTTAGGAAGTTCGGAGCCTGTCTCGTTCATTGATGTGTTGTAACAAACAGGCCAGTCGCTTTCGCAAGGCAGGATACCAGAGTACCAGTCATCGGCATATGACATGTCGCCGCCATGCCAGGCAAAGGCGATGGAGCCATTGTTGACTGCAGCATTGAGCTGCTTGTAGGTCCCTCTGGCGTTGGTATAGCCCATGTCATTCAACACTGCTACCGTGAACGCGGAATTGTCCCCTGCTGCACGAGCGGTCGTAAACTGTAGAATGTCGGATTGGGTTGTGCCATTCGCAGCCGGGATCTGGTAGTAGTAGGTAGTGTCGGGCTTCAAATCTTTGACCTGGACGTCATGGAAGAACTGCGAGCATTGGGTGACCACTACCATGGAGCACGGCGGTGTGCGATCATATCTGAGTGAAGTCAGCATCGCTGCTCAAGGAGAGCTAGGCTTGATAGCCTCACGTATTGGTAGCACCGGTAGCATTGTTTGTGAGGTTCCCCTTTGTTAGACCCCATCTGAGCGAAGGAGCAACTCCCAAACCAAAAGGGGTCTGATAGTGGATGTTGACACCGTCTGGGATGTAGGACAGCGAGATCACGTTGATATTGTTCTTCGGCTGACTTGATGCTGGCTTCACCGCAGGAGGCTCAACAAGGCGAGGGAAGCCTTTACCATTGCCATTGACGGTTTGGTCGACCCAGTCGCCGATAGGGACTTTGGGGCCAGTGTATGGAAATCGGGTGTCGACGTCCCGGACTTTGTGAACCTTGACATCTCTAATGCCTGGCGCGGCGTGTGCAAGAAGCGCGCCTGCGAGGACTGCTGCGGTCGACTTCATGCTGTGCAATCAGCGGGCAGCGAGAGCAACAGGAGGATCGTGAAGGGGGTAAGAAGAGAAAGCTTCCTCATGATTGGATCCTTGGTAGTATATATGGCCTTGCTGCTGTACCTGCATCATTAGTGCACGATTGGAGGACATTTGCTAATAGGCCGCAGCGGGATAGATGCAGTAGGTAATCTCAGCCAACCAGTCAAGATCAGAGAAGTAATGTTCCACTTGCACAAAGAGGGCTGTAAGCGAGCTGCAGAGATATATAGCCTTGGCGTCCAATTGGTCGATAAGTCGCAAGACACGTGCTGCCGGGGTCTTGACGACCTGCCTATTGCGACAGGATATTGCTCGCGCTAGAGTCCGTTCCTGCCGAAGCGTGGCGATCATAGCGGGATCGCAAGTGGAGCCAGTGGCATTGGAAACACAGACACACAGCTTTGCCTAACCGACCAAAAACCAGTCGATTTCAGTATCGCACGTACACCGACAAAACAACATGTCACTGTCAATCTTGGTAAGCATTGGAATGACTCCTTGTACAGAACATGTCTGCGCCCTGCTGAACCTGGATCAACACAGCAGGAGGTCGGAATGAGCAGGTTGAGAGCCAGGAGGCCAAGATGCACGCCGTCGCTAGCAGTACTCACTCATGATATCTCTTTCATGCTAATCAGGCGCGAAAGAGGTCCAGCTCTAAGAGTGTGCATTCAAGGCTACTACGGCACTCTGTGGCAGGTCCGTGGCCCAGGTCAAGGCCTCGCGAATTCGCATGCCAATGCGTGTATAAGCGTCGCGTTTTGCATACTGCTTTTTCAATCGGGTCCCATCAACTCTTCAGGTGCTCTCGCCTTTACGTCTTGGACCCAGATCTTCCTTCTGTTACCTTCCGCGTCGCAGTCCAGGCCACAAGCTGCCAGCACAGCCCACCTGACCTCCTCAATCCCGAGTTTCTGGTGCTTGTTCTTTTCGTTTAAACCCTTTTCCGCACTGCAACACAGTATGTCAATGTTACTGCGGCCGCGGTCGTCTGCTTCGTTGTCCAGACTGTCTTTGATGGTACCGCATAGGTCCTTGAGCTTCAGCAAACGATTATTGAGAGCCTGGCCTGCCGGAGCTCTTGTAGACGGATACAGTATCTTATCAACCTTGCTGAGAATAATTTGATGACTGATGCCTTGTCGCCGAAGATGTGTCAAAAGCTGCACATCCGTCCGCTTAAGCCCATGCTCCGAATCCACAAGCACGAAAGTTCGCCGCAATTGCTTTCGATTTTCAAGAACCTTTAATATTTCCTTGCCCCAGTCTTCTTGACTGCCGGCGCCATAGCCAGGCATATCCAGTACCACAGCCCCTCCGCGAGGAAAGCGTTTCCAAGCTGCTTCCTTCTCGCCCTGCTTCGGTGCTGCTCCGACAGGAAGGCCGCCGGTGATCCCGAATCCATTCATCGTGCGCGTCCGTCCAGGAGTGCGAGAGACATGCGCGTCTTTGACATTGGTTCGCCCGAACAAGGCGTTAAGGAGAGAACTCTTGCCTACATTTGAACGGCCGAGGAAGGCGACCTCAGGATGCGATGACGGAGGGAGCGACCGAAAGTGAGCGGCACTGAATAGGAATTCGGGCGGGGCAGAGGTGAAGAAGGTGTGGGCGTATTTGAGCTGGGTTGTGTTGGGTGGGACGGAGACATTGTATTCGTTCAAGGTGGAGGATGAGAGCGTGAGGAGGCCTGGTGAGGCGGCATTTGGCGGCGCGGCATGACCATCATAAGTAGTCGATCCGGTGGCAGTAGTGAGAGCGCGGAGAGACGTCGTGAGGACGCTGCGCCGTAGCGATGGTGGAAGTCGTAGGATGTCCATTGCAAGCTACGATGGATGGTGAAGACTTGAACGTTATCATTTTGAGCGTGGTCGATTCATCAATATATTAGTTGATCTTGAGTCAGCTAAGTATATTATCCCGTTAGAATCCGTAGCATCGCCGAAGGATCGCCGTCAAGGCCGAGGCGTGGGGCTGCGATCCTCAGGCACCAACGAGCTTCCACAGGTCTTCTAGAATCACATGTCAAAGAATGCATTTCAAGGTGTAATCTGCCCTTCCAATCGAACACATGGTAAGCGTCAGTCTTGTTCACTTGTTGTAAAAGGTAAGCCAGGTCATTCCCTCACACCAGAGGTTGCTATGATGAGAGACACAGCTGGCACCAGTCCGAGAAGACTTGTACTCTTTTTGTGCGGACAAGCTGCAAGAGACAAGACGTCTCGTCGATCTGATCGCAACATGAATTTTCACATGCGATCATTCGACTCGATCGTCCAGAACACTGCTGACTGATTCGCAGTCAATCACCTTTCTTTCACGTACCCATCCTCTCCCGTGATCAGCCCAACATGGTCCTTCACAACCCAAACAACTGGCATTGGGTCAACAAGGACGTCTCCGCCTGGACGCAGGACTACTTAGATCAGAGCCTAGTTGGCATCAAGGCGAGCAAAGACGATGGCACATCGGCAGAAGTCACCAAAGTGGTAAGCATGGACGGTGATGTGGACGTATCACAGCGGAAGGGTAAGGTCATCACCATCTTCGATGTTAAGCTACAGCTGGAGTGGACTGGCAAGGCACCATTGAAGGAGAGCGAGAAGACTGAAGGCCAGGAGGAGGATACAAAGGACGTCAGCGGCACCATCACCATTCCAGAGGTCGCGCATGACACCGAGGAGGATGAGTATGTTGTACGTCTCAGCCACCAGCCCTCATAGCAAGACAACGAGCATGCTGACTCATTGACCTAGTTTGAGGTAGAGGTCTACTCCTCCGACCTGAGCAAGGAGCCAGTCAAAGACCTAGTCCGCAAAGAAATCACGCCTCAGTTGCGAAAGCATCTCCAAAAGCTCGGCCCGGCACTAATAGCAGAGCATGGACGAGACATTCAGCACGCACCCGGCAGCAACCCGTCGTCCGGCTTCAGCACTCCAAAGTATTTGCAGAACTCTTCCGTTGCCAAGCAAAAAGACGACCCAAAGAGCACCTCGAACAGCACTGCAGGCGCAACGAATGGACCGAAAGTCAACGTCACATCCCTCTCGGACCAACAAGAATTCCGCACAACAGCCGAACAACTCTACGAGACCTTCACAGACCCTCAGCGCATTGCAGCCTTCACGCGGGCACCACCAAAGATTTTCGAAGGTGCAAAGGAAGGCGGCAAGTTCGAGATCTTTGGCGGCAACGTCTCGGGCGAATATGTGAAGCTGGACAAGCCATCTTACATTGAGCAGAAGTGGCGGCTGGCGCAGTGGCCACAGGGGCACTTCAGTACGCTGAAGATCAAGTTCGAGCAGAACGATGTGGATGCTGTTACGATTATGCGGGTGGATTGGGAGGGTGTGCCGATTGGGCAGGAGGAGCCAACGAAGACGAATTGGGAGCAGTATTATGTCCGGAGTATTAAGACGACTTTCGGGTTTGGCACGATCCTGTAAGCGCGAGAGGGTGACTTGAGGAGAGCTTGAGTTGTGGACGAGCAAGCGTGAAGATGTGCTCCATCTCAAAACTACGACGGAACGATGCAGAAGGAGGAGTAAGCCGGGCATAGATGTTTAGAGCTCTAAACAGAGTAAGCATCAGCCTTATGAAACGCCTTTCAGATGACCATGCTCGCAGCATACAGTAAGTTGCAAGGCGAGGCCAGATCGACAATTGCTCGCTCAAACACCAGAATGCGGTGCGACGCTCAGCTGACATTTGCAAACTCGCTTTTGGCACAAAACATCGGAAGATAAAGTGACTGGGTATCTTGCAATGACCTGCTCCATGCGCATGATAAAGTAAGGATGATCTGCTTTACAGTGCTACAGTTCGGCTGGATGCCGAGGAATGACTTCAGGAACAGGACAAGCTTTCCACAAGGCCGGCGCTATGCAGAGCTTCGCTAGGCTTATTTGCATTTGACATCACTTATTGCGGCTCAAACAATTGTAGATCTGGGGTAATTCTCCTCGTTATGACGCGCCTCTGGGCGACATGGTCATAGCGACATGACCAGAAGCAGCAAAAGTATGGTCCATCTAACGGTCGTGATATCGGTTCTCCGACGCCCGCGCATGCATACAAATGGCACGCTGTGTCCACCGGGTCGCAGAATTCTTCCAGTCTTCTACGAGTCAAACTCGAATACTCCTTGAAGCCAAAACAACATAAAGATGTACGCCAAAGCCCTCACCACCCTCGCTCTCCTGGGCAGCGCCGCCGCGGCACCCCAATGGAGCGACTCCCGCGGCTCCTGGTCCGGCTACGACAACGAAGGCTCCAAGAACGCCTGCAGCGAAGCCATCGTCGCCCTAGCCACCGGCATCCACCTCAACATCCAAGGCCAATACGGCGAGTACAATAGCACTCTCAAGATCATCGACATCGAGAACGCGAGCCCCGGCAACGAGACGGCTTTCTACATCGCCAAGGGCGAGCTGCTGTCGAACGTCCAGACTGGGATGAATTTGAGGCAGTTTAACCAGGAGATTGCGCCGGCGGGGAACCCGGCGTTGCCGGGGTTGGCGAAGTATCAGGCGGCGGAGGAGGTGGAGAAGATGTTGGCGATGAGTTTGACGGGGGAAAAGAGTCATGATGAGGCGAATTTGAACTATTTGCTCAGCAATATTACGACGGGGATTCAGTTGAATGAGAATAACTTGAAGAATGTGAGTTTTGAGGTTTGTTTGGAAGTGGGTGGTGAGATGGTGTGCTGACTTTTCTTGTGACAGGCTACGTCGGTGTGCGACTTCACGCTGCAGTTCCCGGCTGCCAACCAGTCCGCGACTTAGATGTCGGTATTGTGGTACATGAAGGACATGATAGATTGACTATGTACATATAATGCATAATGAAACCGACAGATACGATCTTGGTCCTACACAGGGTTCCTAGTGCTACGCTGTTGCTTGTATCAGTCGACTAGCCGGCTGCCAGATCGATCGACGCCATCTATATCAGCTCCTAGCTAGGACCGGTATCGATGGCAGTAGAGCAGGCAAAACGATGTCAGTCTATCGCAGACGTCCGTTCGTCAAGCGCGGTCAGACAAGCAGTTGTCTGACCGCGCTTGACGAACATCACTGTTGCACCACCTAAGCTGGCAAGCCGTGAGCGTCGTGATGCCAGTGCCATGCCATCGAACGGCGGCTTCGATCTGAGCTACACTGTTTCCTTGAACGTGTTCGAGCATATTTTCGTACTACTACTGTGCTAT
Organism: Teratosphaeria gauchensis; assembly: GCA_007113925.1. Taxonomy (NCBI): domain Eukaryota; kingdom Fungi; phylum Ascomycota; class Dothideomycetes; order Mycosphaerellales; family Teratosphaeriaceae; genus Teratosphaeria; species Teratosphaeria gauchensis. The sequence continues at coordinate 61,723 of VCMR01000005.1, forward strand.
CGATGTTCAACAGTGATAGCCAAGGACTACACTGGATAAGAGCACTGGGTTTACTGCACCAATTTGGTGATCATGATGAGCGATTCAAGGACAATGACTACGCGATTGGCAATTTGTATTCTACATGGGTCGCGGATGTGCGCTGACCACGAATGAGTATCATTATTCCTGACGCTTAGAGATCAGGTTGGACTTTCCCTCAGGTTGCGAAAGACAATGATGCGATCGAATGCCTGCTGGGTCAGATGAAGCTGAAGTGCGAGCCATGGTGGATTGTGAAGGATTCAGTGACACAGAGAGGATGAGCTCACCGTCTTGCATTCGTGGATTTTGAGCGTTAGATCTGGGATATATACTTTGGACAAGCACGATTATCATCACGCGAACATTTCACGATTTATCGGTCGGTTAGCTCAGTTGGTTAGAGCGTGGTGCTAATAGTCATGAGCCTTCTGGTTCATGCCGGCACGCCAAGGTCGCGGGTTCGACGTAAGTTGAAATTCAGACACGCGCAAACCAACATAAATACTAATAATCATATTAGCCCCGTACTGACCACAAATCCTTGTTGTACAAACTGTATTTTTTGCTTTTCTTTTTTACCGTACTGTTGACGCGTGGGGTGTCAAGCCCATATAGCGACCCCCTCACTGACCATTCCTTTTGCCCTTGTTGACGACGGTGAGGTTGAGGGGTGGTATCCTTTGTTGTGTCGGCGTAGGGTGTTCGGGTGTGCGGCGTTGTGGTGTCTTTTTGTCCCGCCTGCGCGGATGCTTAGCACCCGAAGTTCACTTCAGCGATGATGCCCTGCTAGGATCCTCACACTTCTAAGAACATGCAGAATTGTCACTAGCCTAACTACGTTGTTGATGGTAGCTGCATTGGAGAAGGGGGTGTTTATTGACTTCATTCCTGTCATTCTATCCTTACGCTTCACTTTGCTCTCCGTTTCGACTTCTCTTGCTTCTTACAGTCTTGCTCTTCAAACAGTCTGTCCAAATGTGTGCTGGTACAGTTCTGTACTATATTGCATGCTGAAGTACGTCAAAGCGCCACTGCTGATATGTGGTCGGTCTGCAAGGTAATGATGAGGAGGTGAGCACCGAGACATTGAGATGTTTTCGTGAGATTCTCCTTCTGGAACATTGAAGAAGTGAACGCATTGTTTGATGCTGGCTACAGGACAAATTTAGACCGAGTCCTGACGTACGCGCAAACGGGGTTCCCTTCGGTACTTTCACCACAATGCTAAATGCAACGTTCAAAATCCCAGAGGAGACTACTGCAAAAGCTTTGCACATGACTTTTGCGTACATCGCTGCTCCAACGTGGCAGCGTATTGGTCGTCAGCATATTTCCACGAACCCTGCTTGGAAGGAGAGCAAAAGCCGAATAAGCATGTAGGTCGGCTGGGAGCAGAGTGCCACTCCAGTAGAGCACCTGATTTCGAGAAGAGAGCCCAAGTTTGGGCTTTAGCAGAGGTAGCGGGCCTTGGCTTCAGGCTCTGTAATATACTTCGATGAAGGAATCAGGATCGAGCCGAGACTGCGGCAGCCGCTTCTCGCACAAAGCTCCTTTGTTTGCGGTGGCTGCTCTGCCTCTCCACTCAAATAGGACCCTTGTGAGCTGGAACCAGCTTCGCAAGTTCCTCGATACAAGCTACTGTACTGGATTTGAACAAGAGAGAGCACGATGCTCGCGAAGTCTTCTTGGCCGCCACAGGTGCTGGGAGCGGGTTTACGAGGTTAAAAGCATTGATGGACTGCCGAGCAAGAGTGGTAACGTTTGTAGCAAATAGCTGCCAGTGTAGGATGACCCCAAAGACAGGACTAGATCATAGAAGCGTGGCCAAACGAGCCACCCTTGCTGTTGGCAGTCATATACCAGAAGCTGCCCTGACCAGGATCACCAGTGCGAGCTATCTGATCAAGCATCAAGAGCCTGGCCTCAGTCCTCGTCTCCTATGCTCTGAGTGTCTTTGCCTGATAACATCCCCCACCATTGCCAATTCCTCGACGTCCATCTCCCTAGCCCCGTGCTCGTTGAGCAATTCCATCAGATGTTTCGAATTGAGCATAGCCGCATTGACCGAGGGTCGCAGGCCGTCTCTCCCGGGATTATCCACAGGAGCCCCTGCGCGTATGAGAAGCTTTTGCCTGGAAAGTGCTCGAAGACTCGGAATCACGACGTAAAGCCAATGACAGATTCCAAAGAGGCTGACCACGAGCGACGCACTTTGGCCCCAGTCGGTCCAAGTGCTGGTGTCCTGGGCCTTCATCCTTCTAGAAGCCACTGCGAGAGACACGATTTTCACAATAATCGTGGGTATCACTAAGACGTACCGCACTAGGACAGTCGCGTTGAATGATTCGAAAGCTGGCCTGCCATTGCTGTCCCGTTAATCTTGGTGATGTTCAGCCTGTTTCTTCAGGACATCAAAGTTTGATGCGAGGACGCGGGCTCTGAGAAAGCCATCCACAGACTGCGCACTTCTATAGATGCCGTAGAGAATAATGGGAACGCTAGGTAGTCCACACGAGCGCACTTGTGCCCACCAAATTTGCTTTGTGCAGCATTGCGGACTTCGATTCGATTGGGTTCCGAAAACAGCCACAGCTGCCACCATAACGATGCCAGCGAGCGCCTGGGCGATGACGCAGAGCACGATGTAGGTTCTCGCTGCCAGAACGTCCTTATTCGAGAACGTCATGGTAAGAGCAGCGTGTGAGGCATCTGTGGTGAACAAGGCCACGAGTAGGTCTGCGAAGCTCAGCCTTTCGAAATGGATCAAGCTCTTGCCAATGTTGAATGTGAGGTATAGCAGATCTGTGTAAATCAGCGAGGGTCAAACATCAAGTGACCGCGAGGGACATACTTGCAAGGATTGTCACACCAAGCTCTTTCGTCCCTGTCTCGCCCTTATGGAGATGACCATGGACAAGTGATAGCGACATGAGAGCAATCGGCGCGTATATCCCCACCAAAGTACCAATCCCGCCGATATCCCCATTGAGCTCCAAGCCAGGACAGGTTTGATGTCTATCTATGATTGTGCGGACGGACGTGACCACAGCAATGATAATAGCCACAGCAAGCTCGACGAAGGACCATGTGGTGAAGGTGATGGCCGCAAATGTGCTGCTGTGTAGCGTTCTGAGCTCGTATCTCCACGAAATACAGGTAAATATAACCGCCAGACCCAAAAGGACCGATATTAGAATGTCCCAGTCGTGTGGAGTCTTGCTAGAGGAATGGACACGAGTGGTATCGTATGTGGTGGGAAGACCGTGTGCTATCAGGGCCAGCAAGAAGAAAATGGTGACGCCATGGAAGTAGTTGCGTAAAGGCAGCGTTGAGCTGCCCTTCATGACTGCTGACTTGTCCTTTCAAGATGATCCCGCAAGCCAGCGCTAGCCGAAGATTCAAAGTGCATGGATGTTAAACATCAGAGCCAGCTGTCTCGTTTGCTGGCTGTGCTTTCACATGGCTGGCCATTGTACTGGCGAACGCTGGACGTAATGCACTGCAATGCAGGTCACCATGCTGCAGGTACCCTTCATGAGCAGTGCGTCGGACCATTCACTCCTACAAAGTGTCCTCAAGTAGCAAAAGAAACAGCCATCATCAGAGCGATAGATGTGAGGAGTGTGCTAAATCCAGATCCAGGCATGCTCAACGCACCCGCACCAGAAGGCGATCTTGGCGGCGCCTTTCCCGACGAGTTCACGGCCTGCAGCATAGTCGACCCATTCACAAGCCCATGATACCACACATCAGCCATAATAGCATACCCGGCATCTGTCGGATGTGTCGCATCGGTAGTATTGATATCGCTCGCGCGCACAGCATCATACATATTCACCAGCGTGACATTCTGGCCTCCAGCCACAGCATCCTTGACAATACCTGGAAGGTGAGAATTGAAATGCTTAATGCACAACTCCACACTCGCTTCCAAGTTCGGTATGAGCGTCGATGCCAGCACCAAAGCATGCGGTGCATTGCTTTTAATGCTGGAAAGCAGATCTGTGAAGCGGGAAGCCGCAATAGTGCTGTTCTCATGTGCGGCTGACATACAGTCATTCGTGCCTAGATGCACGAGTATCACATTTGGGATGTAAGCGTAGACACCGGATGCCTCTGCTTTTTGCTGGACCTGGTCGATTGTGTGGCCAGGATATGCTTCTACAGCATTGTTGGACATGTTACCGTGGAAGAGCGTGCCGACATATTCGACGTGTTTGTTGCCGTTAGCTTCGAGCTGGTCTCGAAGTTTGAGGCGAAAGCCATTGCCGTCTGTGGAGTCGACGCCCCAGACTATGGATGCTCCTATGGGCAGAATCTTGAGACGAGCATCGTTGTCAGTTCCGTGGTCACTGGCGGTAGCTGCTTGCCATGTCAGTGACTTCCTGAAACCTTCCTCTGGAAACTTGGTCACTGCACCTATCGCAGACAGTAATGCTAGTGTTGTGAGTGCAAGACTGCAGCAGATGCCTCGGGTCAGCATTGCAGGCGTGTTATCAGAAGAATAAGGCTTCTGGGACGGCAGCAGCGGAGTGCGTCTAGCATGGAAAACCGTTGACGCTCATTATGCAGAGACAACGCATAGGAACGTGAGCCTGCGAGGTACGAGGAAGATTGTTGGTTGAGCCGCAATGCGGCGGCTTACTATATTGGACCGGGGTCAGTATGGTCTGTGCTTTCGAATCGCGAAAAGCTTAAGCTCAATATAGAAGGTACTAACATCGAACATCTGACTTGACTTCTTTCAAGGAACAAGATCGTCTGTCACAGCAAGACACGCAGCATCCAACAAGCGAATGTATGCTTCAGACCAAGACGATGTCTTTGACCAGTGACCTGTCCGCCTCTATCAGCTTGCCACCCATCACGGAGTTGACTGGTGCCTGCACGAAGCACTCGCACAGTAGCTTGTACGACTGATCGGTTTCGCCAGTCTTGGCAGCTCGCCGAAGCACGGCGGGGACATCGCCACCAAGGAATACAGCAAGAATGTCTCCAACATCAACGCCCGGCGTCGCCAGTCCAATCATGCCCTTCTCGGTCTCAAAGACAGAGCGACCATACCGTAGTGTGGGCGAGTCGACAGTCTCTGCATCATCCGCTGGAGATATAGGGCTTACTTCTCGCAGCGATGGCGTAGAGGTGGGTGTCAGCTCGCTGACCATGATGATCTTGTCGAACAGCAGAGCGGTGATACGCAGCCTGTGTGCATCAGCAGGACCGGCTCCTGTCTCGAATGTGCCTAGCGTATCGCCACCAGCACGATGATCGCAGCGTATGCCCGTGCTCCAATCATCTCTAGCAGTGCCGGTGACGATGTTTGACGTCGTCTTGCACCATATTGGCGCGAGGTGCCATCTATACGTCCAGTCGGGTACCCACGAAGGGAGCCTGTAATGCTGATGAAGCGCTCCAGCACTGTACAGGATTCCCATCAATTGTTGCGTGCGGTGTTGATCGCTCAAGCCATGCCATCGGCTGTAGTAGTCATCCCAGCGAATGCTGTTGACATAGTGATGTGCTATCTCGGCGTATAGAGTCTCGACAGGCGTCTCATAGTTTGGTGTGAGCCTCAGCAGAGTCATGCCGAAAAAGCTATAAACCATATCCCGAACGTCAGTAGCCTTGCTGGCTTTGGCCAAGATCAGCAGCTGGTTAACATCAGTGTGATGTAGACCGGCTCTGTGTGATGCAGACATCTGGGTTATGATGGCAATTCGCTGCTTAGCATTGCCGAGTAGCGAATTCTGCTTGTCAAAGCCGGTGGCCTCGGGGAGCTGGACATCCCTGATCAGACGGACGAGGTTGTCCCACGAGATGATGGCTCGGCCGCATTGAACAACGGTAAAGTTGGCCATGGCAACTTCTGGAATAACCCAGACACGTGTAAACCACGGACGTTGAAGTAGCTTCTGGATAGCATCCTGAAGCTGTCTTGGACTCATGACCCTGTTCAAGACACTCCGTGGGCTGTCGTCGCCCCTCTTCATCTTCCTGGCATACTCAAAAAGCTTGCGAGAACGATCATCCTCTTCACCCAGGAACGCCACAACCTCTTTGGCTTGCCGAAAGATATATTTCATGATTGAGACCTGGTGACCACGCTCGTAGATGTCGTCCTGGTTAATACAGATCTGATCTATCCAGATTCGCCTTTCGCTGCGTGGGTCTCGAAGACTCCTCAATGCAGCTGCCAAATTCCTCGTAATGTTCAAACGATAGCCATCACATAGTATGGCAACATCGCGAACAATCGTCTCGCCCCAGCAGTATGACAAACACGCATACTCGCGCTTTGGGTGCCTTGAAGACTCCCACACAAGGCGGACTTCTAGAGTCGAGGTCCCCGTGCCAGGCAAGAGAGTGGCTAAACGGAAAGCATCCCCATCGGCGACCGTCCTATACTGAAACAAGACTACATGGTCCAGCTTGGACGATTGTTTCCTTTTGCTCTTCCGAGTGATCGATGGATCCGAACTTCCAGCGTAAGGTCTGTAGTCATAGTAGTGAGACTCGTGCGCGTCGAAGTCCCCTGAGCCGATACTCAAGGATCGGAACCCAGGCGTTAGGCGCGGATCAATTTGATCTGGGTCCTCATATTCGAGACTGTCTCTCAGTCGAGGAGATGATCCTACAGGCATTGTGGCGCGTTAGATTGCGCGAGGCATCATGCCGGCTGTCCTCATGCTGCTAAACTGCATTCTGCCCATGCAGCTCCTGCTTTCTGGATGCAATGCTAGAGTGGACATTTTCAATATCGCTGGGTAACGTTGGCTTGCATGCGTGCGGAAGGATCGACTGCGCCTCGCATCAAGTGCGCAGTATTTTTTCAGCTAGCTCGGCGAAGACCACGGATGAAATCTCGCGAGAACTAACTGATTTTCATGTATCCCTTCTCTAGCCATTGTGAGCATTCACATCATGCTGTCTTACCATCGACCATTACGGCTCTACGTGCTGCAAGTAGTGCATTCAAAACAGAGTGACCGACTGCCGTACCGTGTGGCTGGAGTACCCCACTTGTACCTTTCCGATGATGACATTCCCAATCCACATTAAGCAGGTCGATATCGGAGTTAAGCTCTCTGATTTACAACATTAAGGTAGTGACCATTTGTTTGTCCAGCTTCTCTCATACAATCTACAGTCCAACATACCAGGATCACCCACTCAGGCAAATACGAGAACAATTGCAAACATGTCTGGTCTCGAAGTTCAGAGCAAGTTTGACCCCAAGGATATGGTATGTTTCACTGCCCTCCAAATCAACCGCCACAGCCGCTAAAACCACCTCAAGCAATTCCGCCACCTTGGCCCATCAGGTCTCAAGGTCTCCGTCCTGTCTCTTGGAGGATGGCTCACCTACGGCGGCACCCAGAAGGGCAACATCGTCAAGGACTGCATGGAGGCGGCCTGGAACCACGGTATCAACTTCTTCGACACTGCCGAGGTCTACTCCAACGGCCAATGCGAAATTGAAATGGGTCAGGCTCTCAAGGAGCTCGCATGGCCGAGAGACGAGTACGTGCTCAGCACCAAGGTCTTCTTCGGCACCGGCCGCAAGGAGCCCAACACCCGCGGTCTGAGCAGGAAGCACGTCGTCGAGGGCTTGAAGAGCTCGCTTGCACGTCTGCAGCAGCCTTATGTTGACATCGTGCTTGCCCACCGTCCTGACGTTGGTACGCCAATGAAGGAGATTGTCGAAGGCTTCACGCAGGTCATCCGCAACCTCAATCTGGCCTACTACTGGGGCACCAGCGAGTGGAGCGCCACCCAGATCATGGAGGCGACTCAAATCGCAGAGAAGTACAACCTCATTGCTCCCATCGCCGAGCAGCCGCAGTACAACGCGTTTCATCGCCAGCGCTTTGAGGTGGAGTACGCACCTATTTTCGAGCAGTTCAACTACGGCACCACGATCTGGTCGCCACTCGCATCTGGTTTGTTGACCGGCAAGTACAACGATGGGATCCCCGAGGACTCCCGCTTTGCGACCAACAAGAGCTTCTTCGAGGGCACGATCAAGTCGCTGCAGTCTGAGGAAGGCAAGGCGAAGATCGCCAAGGTTAGGAAGCTCACAGAGGTTGCTGAGAAGCTGGGTGGCAATGTTGCTCAGCTTGCTTTGGCATGGACGCTCAAGAACCCTAACGTCAGCACTGTCATTCTGGGTGCTACCAAGGTGTCTCAGGTACGCTTTTGCTTGTATAGAATCACGACTGAGCTCACACGACTAACATTTTGACAGATCGATGACAACGTCGGCGCTATCAAGCTCGCCGAGAAGATCACACCAGAGGTCTATGAGGAGATTGAGAAGGTACGCATAAGAAAGACGATGAACTTTCTTGCCATCAAGCAGCTTCTGACACCGCACACAGATTCTCGACAACAAGCCAGCCGCCGCACCAGACTTTGGCCGCAAGAGGCAAGTGGTCCCGCTCGCCCTCTAGATTGCTTTCCTGCCCTTCACCGCATGATGCGAATGATCTCCAATGCGGTAGTCGAGTTATCAAAAAGTTGAGCACGAGCTTATGAAATGAGGTACATAGACTTCTCTGGAAGACCAAGCGACGATCGAATAAACTATAGAATTGTCGGTCGACCTATCGCGACCCTTTCTCTCACCAAACCAGTCTCCACTAGGCCCGCATCGCATTGGCAATCACTTTCCATGGAAACCAATTGTCTTTTCACATATTGTTCAAAAAATCACAAACCTAGCAACCAAAAGATCGTAGGAAGCAATCACCTAAACTCCACACCCAACACCCTATCACCCACCACCGCCTTCCTCAAACCATCTCCTCTTCCTCTCACCACTTCACAGAACAGAACCAAACAAATGGCAGACGCGCACTTCCTCTCCTCCCAACCCTCCACCCAAAACCTCCTCCCCGCACCTCCCCAATCAATCACCTACCCCCCCTCCTCCCCGATCTCACACTCCCTCTACATCCTCCACTACAAACCCACCCCCTCCGGCCCAGCCGGCAACACCGAAATCTTCGCCGCATACACCGATTACCCCACCGCCAAAACCGCAGCCGAGTACATCTGGACGCACGTCCTGCGCGCAGAGGCGCAGGGGTACGTGCGGAAAGAATTCGAAGCGCCGTTACCGGTGGAGGTGGCCCCGAGGTTGCCGTACGTGTGTTTTGAGGTTAGGAGTGATGGGAGACAGGGGAGGGGGGAGAGGGGGGTGTATAGGGGGCAGGAGGTTAGGGTTGTGAAGGTTGGGGTTGTTGAGGGGGTTAAGGAGGTGGGTGGTGGTGGGGGTGGTGGTGGTGGAGGTGATGGAGAGGGTTGGGAGAAGGGGGTGAGGGGTGAGGAGGGTGATTTAAGGGAGAGGTTGTTGAGGGCTGGGGCGGAGATGGGTGATGAGGAGGGGGAGGGGGAGGTGGGGCAGGAGGAGGAGGAGAGGATGTTGGTTCATGGAGCCAAGAGAAACGACAATGCGAATGTGAGCGGCAGTGAGCATGAAGGTGGCGATGACCGTGAGAGGGGGGATGATCAGGGTGCGCAAGAGGACAGGATGGACTTGGACGAAGAGAGCGAGAGTTAAAAACAGCCACTCTTTCCCTCCCGTCGCTCAAGCCCGAAGAAGACCCCGACGAACAACAAGAAGAAAGGCGTGAAGAAGAATCATAAGCAACAAGTCTCCTCCGGACTCGACTAATCAACAAGACATACGGATCTCCAACACTCGACACCAATAGCTCAACACAAGGACCCTCAAGCTCCTAGATCAAAGATAAGAAAAAAATCAAGATTCCCTACCAACTACCTCATCAAATCATACCCTCATCCCTCATACCATATATACCCACAGCAAAATAAACTCAATACCCACTCCCCCAAACCTCCCCCTCATCCTCCACCAAATCCCCCTCCGTCGGCCGCCCCCGCACCTTCCTCTCCTCCCGCTCTCGCACCTTCCTCTCCGCCCGACTCACCAGTCGCGGCGTCACAGGCGTCAGCGGCGTAAAAGGCATGTAAGGGCTATACGGCGTTGCGACACCCGTTCGTGGACCACTGCTGAATTGATCCCTTCTGACATCTAGGAAGGTAGTCTTCACCGGGCCGGCTGAGAGAGGGTACGGGGATTCGTGGTTGCGAGTGGTGGGGCTGGTCCAGCGGGAGGGGGAGAGGGGGAAGAATTCGGTGGGGGTTTGCCGCTTTGGGAAGGTGGTGGTGGACTGTTGTTGTTGTTGGGTTTGTTGCTGGTGGTGGGCTTGTTGCTGGAGTGCGAGTTGCCGCAGGGGCAGCGGGCGGGGTTGAGCGGTGCCTGCTGATGTGGTGGTGCCGATGGGGCTGACTGTCGCTGTTGCGGATTTTGGCACGCCGGTGCTGCTGGAGGGTGCGCGCGTCAGGTGCGGACGCGGGAGGTCGCGGACTTGGTCGACTTCCTCTTCGTCTTGGTGCCAGGAGCGCAAGGTGCCCGCGGTGGTGGGAGCGTATTGCGAGTCTAGTGTTCTTGCCGTGGGCGGCTCGGGTGGAATCCCCGGGTCTGTGTAGAAGCGTGGGGAGAGCGGAGTGCGGGCGCCATCGCTGTTGTCGTCGTTGTGACTTTGCAGTGGCGCGCTGATTTTCAGATGGCGCAAGGATCGCCTCGCCTTCTTGGTTCCTGGTATGGTAGATGAGGTTGAGCCGAAAGATGAATGACGCGAGTCTCTGTTGGTGCGAAGGTCACCAGATTGGTGCTGCTGACTGCCGTCGAAGACTTGAGGCGATAGTGGAGTGCTGGGAGGGTAGTCGGCACGGATTGGGCTTGTCGGACTGGTGGGCATGGGAGGGAGTGGTGAGTCTGGCGGGTAGATGGCGCGTACGGGACTCTTAGGCGGCCCCGGACTCCTCGGGCTCCGCACGGGCTGCTCGGCCTGTAGGTGTCTCAATTCTGGCGCGGCGGTGATGAGCCGCGGTGGCCTTGGCTGACCCTGCTGATATCTGGGAGGCGCAATGGTGGGGACCTCCAACTCTCTCGCAGTCGCAATCGTCTGTCCACTCTTCCTATCATCCTGCGCCATGACAGCAGCATATAAGCGCTCCATCTCCTGCTCCCTCCGTATACGGTCCTGCTCCACGACATTCTGATCGAACGACACGACACTATCCATCCCGGGACTCCCAAAATCACTGGCGCCGCTCCTTCCACTCTTGACACTCGCACTTGCGCCTTTTCTCCCCCCTCCCTTGGTGGGGCTTCGAAACCAGCTGCGCCCACTCGCAGGAGACACGGGACTGGGGTCGTACATGACGCCCGCCGGCTTCACCATCTCCGTCGCCCGACTGCTCGACATTTCTATCGCTCTTTTGCGTGACGATCTTCCCACTGTGAGAAGGAGCGTTCCGATGATGAAGACGGCGGCGAAGTAGGCGCCGACGATGCCGATGATCTCGTAGGGAAGGTACGCTGGGTTGCGAGTCGCGTGGGCGGAGAAGGGAGGCCCGTCTTCTGGTGCTGGGGCAGGCGACTCGTCGATCGAGACGGCCCAGATGCTGTCGCCGCGTGTGGTGTGGACGGTGGAGAGGAGAACTAGAGCTGTGTAGCTGAGGTAGATTGCGCCGCCTCTGCCCATGTTTTTTGTAGATGCTACCGCATGGATGGGTGTGTTCGATATAATATCCTTTCCTCCTCCTCCTCCTCCTCTTCTTCTGCTGGCTGGGGACGAGATGACAAGGGAATGCTTCTATCTTCTATGCAACGTGAGAGACCGTACGAACCTACCGCGGCAGTCACACCTGTGACGATCAAGCCTATCGATGAAGCGTCGACCGCTCAATGGCGCGCACCTTCTGGTCGCACGCAGCAGAACATGCACCAGACATGCACCAGACATGCTGTTGCGAGGTGTGGGAGAGCGGTGATTGGTGGTCGATGCGCTCGGGAAGGAAAGTGCCTGCAGCTGCTAGCGGCGGGAGCGTCCGTCCAGCGCTTCGTGAGCTTTTCTGGCTCGTTCACTCGTCCAATACATGTACCCACCAGAACCTTCGTGATTTGGGAACACAAGTCGAGGGTGTGTGTGCGTGGACGCCACGTTGGCTGTGACGGGCGATCGGAAGACGATAGGCTGCACCTCTCCTGCAGCGACCACCTGCAGAAAATCGCCAAATCAGGAAGTCACGCAGAAACCTTGCATTCCATCACCCGCTCGGACCAACACGATATCCATATCCTGTCAAAATGAGCACTCGGACCCGTCTATCGTTTGACGTCAAAGTCAACGACGCTGGCGAATCAATCACTCTCAGCATCGCAGACCCGTCCAACATCAGTGCCGACAACCTTGCTCTATCAACATGGGGCTCATCAGAAATCCTAGCAAATGCATTGCACAGAATCAACGTCGACCTGCCGAAGACTGATGATCTTGACATTACAATACCAGTTCTGGAGCTTGGAGCTGGCACGGGACTTGTTGGAATGACAGCTGCAGCAGTCTGGAAGACTACTTCTGTGCTCACGGATCTGCCACCAATATTACCGAACATCGAAGCCAACATCGGACTCAACGAAGAAGTCATCAAGAAACACAATGGAGCGCTCAAATCTGGATTACTAGACTGGTTTCATCCCGATCGTCTCACTTTCGGCCTGCCAAAGCCCAACCAACAACCCGAATCTCACAACACATCCAAAGCCCGCGTCATCCTGGCCGCAGACACCGTCTACAGCGAGGAACACCCCGAACTCCTCGTCAACGTCATCAAGAATCGTCTCGAACCCAACCAACTCTCACGCCTCATCATCTGCTATCCCCTCCGCATTGGCTACCTCGACCACATCCGCGACCTCTGGCAACGCCTCGAAGACTCCCACCTCATCTGCATCTCCGAAGGCCGCGAACACCTCGACCAAGAATGGGAAGAAGACGTCGAGTACGAATGGTGCGTCTGGCGATGGCAACAGAATGACACAGCTGCATCCTGAGCGACCTACTCCCCAACTACCCGAATCAAAAGCTTCCCCCGCGTCCTCCCCGTCTTCAAATGCTCAAACGCCTTCCCGGCCTCCTCCAGGTCAAACTCCTTCTCAATCGGAACCTTCACCTTCCCCTCCTTCATCCACTTCGCTATCGCCGCGTACTCGTCCGCCTTCCGCACGCACGTCACGAATTTGAAAGGCCTCTGCCCGCCCCCCAAGAACGCCGGGTACAGGAACACCTTAAGCATTTCAAAGACAAATGCCAGCGATGGCACTCCTGCAATCGTCAGGAATGTCCCAGTGGGTTTGAGGAAGTGGTGCGCATTCCAGTACAACGCCGGCGTTGCGAAGACGAAGTCGAGGAGGAGGTCGAATTGTGCGCCCTGGCGTTTGAGGGTGGAGATGGGTTCGGAGGTCTTGTAGTCGATCACCTCGTCTGCGCCGAGCGACTTCACGAGCTCGACGTTCGGACCGGAGCACGTAGTCGTGACATGGCAGCCCATAGCCTTAGCAATCTGGATCGCATAAGTCCCCACGCCGCCAGAGCCGCCATTGATGAACACTTTATCCCCCGCCTTCGCAAAAGGCGCAAGGCACTGATACGCCGTCAACCCCACAATCCCAACAGTCGCCTACCATCAAACGATTCAAGTCAGCAAAAGAACCCACCTCTCACCACCACCCAGAAACCTCACCAACCACACACAAAAGAAAGAAAGAAGTAAGAAGAAGAAAAGACAAAAAACCTACCGCCTCCCTCAACCCCACCCCATCAGGCACCGGCACCACCCCCTCCTTCCCCGCCACGACAAACTCTGCACAACACCCAAAATCCGGCATATCCGTACTCCCAAACACCTTCTCCCCCTCTCTCAAATGCGGCAGAGTCGATTTCACCACCGTCCCCGAGAAATCTAAGCAAGGGATCGCGGGTTTGCTGAAAATAAAGGGCGCGGTCTCGGCGACTTTCCAGTCCACGGGGTTGGGAGTCGTGTAGGCGACGCGGATGAGGACGGTGGAAGGGGGGAGGTTGTGGGCTTTTTTGGGGAGAGGGGCGGAGGTCGTGGCGTGCAGGTTTGTGGAGAGGCCGCCGCCGGAGGTGGTGGTCCATTGGGCGGCGCGCATGACGGTGGGGAGGCCGGGGGTGGACATTTTCAATTTTTCTGTTCTTTTGGGTGGGTGGGTGGTGGGTGAGGCCGTCGGTTTGTTGTTGGTTGGTTGCTGCTGCTGCTGGGTGGTACCTGGCCTTGAGGGGAGGGGCGCTTTTGGTTTCTCACAATCGGGATCTCGAGAGGAGGATAGATGTAGTTGTGGGTTTATACTCGTGGGAATCCTTATTGCTTTTTGATGTATGAAATCGTGCGCACGAAAGATAGCAGTATAGAGACAGTCTGAGAGTCAATAGCGTTGAGCGAGCAAGGCTGAAGCCTCGCAGAGATACCTAGTGGCTGCGGAGCGGATGCCGGTTTGCGTCACCGTCGAAACTTTGCTTGTTTTATCTGCACATCAACCTTTACCTTACCTTCTCTCTGCATTGGAGCGGTATGTGCATGAGCCTAATACATCACCGAACAACATCACAAGTATTCTGCTTCAAAGTCTCTATCGACGTCGCCTGACAACAGTAAATCCCGTGTAGTCTCACCATGTCGTTGCTTCCAGCTGCTGCATGGTTCATGATCTAGGTAGGTAGGTAGTTAGGTTAGTCGTGAATCATGAAGAACGAAAGAAGCGCAGTATACTCGTTTCCAAACACGCTCCAGTCTCGCCAGGCCAAAAAAACAAACCGGGTAGTGGACTCGACGACTCGACCACCAACATCCATTGCTTTTCCTCGCTTTCCAATCAACCAGCCATTATTGACACCTACCAAAAGGGCGGGTTTTGATCACGCAGTTGAAGGCCTGAAGTGTGCAGTTCTGATCAAGACCTGCATAACGTGACCATGAGCTTACGCCTCGCCCCAGGTGAGAATTGCTAGTTTAGCCAAATCTGTTGATGACACTTATTACTGATCTAGAGAGACTGTTATCCAGGAATAATGGTAGTAGCAGCGAATGGTTTGATACGTATGGCGATATCTATATCATTCTGGAAGCGACGACGACGACGACGAGGAGCTTGGCAGTCTGCACGATGAGTGTCAATTCCGCGGGCTAGTGAGGCGGTTCGATGGAAGAGCTGCGGAGCAGCAAAGGCGGCAGAGGCAGTAATGGTGGTGGTGGTGATGGCAAGCGGATAGCGAGATGTATCTAGTTGACAACAACAACAAGCAACCGTTTGATTCTGGATTTGGATCATTATCCAGATTGATTCACTCTCGATCCATGCATGGATCTGACCGAGTTGGCATCGGATCAAGACCCTCAATCCCGATGAGCATTCGCTCTAATCACTTTCCACTAGGCATGCTTGATTGCCAGCTGTTGTGTCGATGATTGTTCTGGTACAGCATCAGCAGGTGAAAATGCATCAGGATTTAGGGTTAGGGTTTAGTCATTCTGGACTTCCATACGGCAAACTGTGTGGCAATGATGTACGATACATGCTCGGAGCTTGCGTCCACAGAACTTGAAAGCGCAGTCGACGACAGCGTTCTCAGTGCATTTAGCGAACGTCGGCATCATTCAGCTCTGCCTCTCTCACAACTCGGACCGCCTCTAGAGCACGTTCCCGGAGGCCACTCCATATAGTCGATGCCAAGGGGGAAGAGTCCTCCTTCCTGGTGGATTTTCTCCGGCTCGTCGCCCGGGACATGCCAAGCCTCCGGTCAACAGAGCGTCGTCTCCACAGTCCTGGCATCGCACTGCAGACCGTCGTACGGCCCATCGAACGCTGTCCCGACCCATTTGGCATCCAGGTACTTCGTCAACCGATTACTTGACCTTTCAGGCATCATGCTGTGCAATTGCATTTTCCACCACTCGAACATCGGCGGACTTTCCACCTCAACGCCGAGGCTAGTGATTCGCTCGTCGAGCGCCTTACGATAGTATGGGTCGCTCCGCTTGTCGGCTTCCATGAACAGCTCTTTCCCCGACATGAGCTGTGGCAGGAGCGCAGTAAAGGCGTTTTTGTAGCCGGCGTATATACAGACCCGGATGACCTGTGGCAGCATCTCCGGATGGACTTCCGCGAGGCGGCGATAGGTTGCTGGTCGAGCTGGCGTTGGCCACCAGATTTGATATGGCAATTTGCTTTTTTTTTTTTCAGTGGAAGTCGTGAGAGCACGTTTTCCATGATGAAGCGAGCCGTGATAGCTTTGCCGACCTCACTGCTTCTTGCCGCATCCCGTGCATCTCTCGTCTCAGGCTGCTCGGCCCACCAAAGCGCGAAGAGCGTGTTGTCGTAGATGCCACGAACGACGCAATTGTGCTCGCTCTGAATGACCCGAGGCCGACGCAAGCGAGCGTAAGGATCGACAACACCTACAGAAGAACAAAATCAGGATCATAGAACGTAGGGATTGGCTAAGGGCGGCATACCGTGGTAAGCAGCCATCAAAATAAGCAAATCCTTTTGCACAATCGGTAAGTCCCGTGGGAGAGGCGTGTAAAGCCAACGCAATTCAGGGCGTGTGGCTAGCTGCCTCTGCTCATCGCCTCTGATTCATACTCGCCGATGTGCATATCCTCCGTGATATTGAACGTTCTTTCTTGGTATCCTACTTCGGCTACAATGTCTGATGGGAAGAGCTCGCCATCCTCCCATTCGGAAAACTCGCTAGTAGTGTCCTTGAATTCCTGCTTGATGTCCAGCATCCAGTGAACACGTGTGTCCCCATTTAGGCTGGCTGGCTTAGCATCCTCCAGATCCAAGCAGCGCTCGTAGTCGTTCATGATGTTGTATCGCACATTTTGGGATACGATAGCATCGTAGATAGCAAGATTGCCGCTTTCTCGTGCCTCCTCTGCAATGTGCACATCGAGAGGATATCTAGCTCCTTGAACAGGTTTGTGTACCCTGCGACTGCGCAAGCACGTCCCACTAGGTAAGCCACTTGAGGATACTTATGCACCAGCATCCGGTAGCTCTCTTCTGAAGCCGTCTCTGGGTGCCAGATGCAATATGGTGTAGTCTCTCCAGACTCCAGATCGGGCAGTTCATTGCTCATAATAATGCGAGCATTCAAGGCTCGAGTGAAGACTAGTAGGAGGCCACACAGCTGCTCGGCGAAGCCATTATGGTATCGGATGCCCCGTATGACGCAAAGGCGGTGTAGCGGGTGGCCTGATGCGTGTGGTGTTGCCTCGCCTCGCATGGCAGCAATACATGCATTGCGGTCGTACTTCATGATTTCCAGCCTTTTGCGGAGGTCCTGTTCGCCTGATGTTCCTGCCATGATTATTATGTACAACGATCGAGTCTGTAGCGGCGCTGATCGAGGTAGATGTATGAAGAAAGGGAGACTGAAGCATGAGAGATGTCGAGCCTTGCTTACCGTTTCGTTTACACACTGCTGATCCACATATTTGCACGCAGATCCCTTACTGTATGGATAGTGTGGCATCATTATCACGAACAGAGAAGAAATACCTTCCAACCAGCAACGAGCGAGACGCCATCCTCCATACCGCAGGCGCATGTGGTGACAGCAAGCGCATCCGTAGTCGCCGCTTGCCTGTAGCTCTCACGACAGCATCCATGGCTTCCACACAGGAATCTCAGCTCGATGGCTCGTCGAGCACCGCCTCAGTAGGATATGACATGCTCTTTCCTGCCACAGCGGCCTCGTACATAAGGCTGACACCCCAATCTCAGCAAGCTGTCGAAGATCAGACGACTTGTCGAGCACGCGCTACAGATCGCAGCATCATTCGATGCATTGACAGCGTAGATGTAGGCGTCGGCGCTGGTCATTAGTGCCGAAGAGAATGACCGCCTTCAATGCGATGGACTAGGCAGTCTACGCTGACCGAGTCGAGTCTGTAGAGCTGTACCAGCATGCCAGATCGGTCATGAAGGCATCACGGCAATGCCAGGACGAGGTGCTGATTGTAGAAGAGGCTTGCGAGCATCTCGGAGTTGGCCAGTGAGCATTTCCGTAGACGCGTGATTCGGCGCTTAGAGCTCGGAGATGCCCAATGCTTGCGATCATGGCGTGAGACCTTTGCTGCAGTCAGTCCGCATATCAGTCCCGCTTTTCCAATCTATCTCCTCTTTCCAACCAGGTTTTCGTGATCGTCTCCGAAGCGTTGGAAAGCCATCAGTATCCAATTTCGACTTCACTCCTCAAGAAATACCTCGGTTGCACGACATGAGCTCGTAGTATCGAAAGTGGTGGGCCCTGGTACCGACAAAAGAAACTGCTTTCTCTGCTGTGTGACGCGAAGCCTCGCAGCCCCGATCTCACTATATATACAGAGGTGATGCTAGCCTCAGTGGAGCAGAGCCGCCATGCCAAACCCAGCACCAGGTTCTATCTGTATGTGGTTTGTTCGTGACCATCGCTCTTGCTCGCCCCATACTGATACACTTGACAACTCGCAACCACCGTGATGCTGGCCTCTCACTCGCTTCTCGCTTACACGTACTTGCACATCATGGCAACCATGAGGTCGAACTGGAATTGGTAAGTGACGAGTCAGCACAAGGTTTCTTTCGGCAATGGCTCGGTGTAGCAGTCTGTATTTGCTCCGACTTACCAGACCGATGGCCTCGACGAAAGCGAAACCCAAGATAGCGTAGGAGAAGAGCTGGCCACGGAGAGATGGGTTGCGGGCGACGGCGGACAGGAGGGAAGCGAAGACAAGACCGATACCGATACCGGCCTGTGGTGTATGTTAGCTTGCGCCAGTCCAACTTGCATCATTTTGCATCTCCAAGCCAAGATCCGCGAGTTCGTGTCTCATCCAATGCCATGTGAGTAAATTTTGATGGGGTTTGAAGCTCTTTTGAAGCTCGCGTATCTTGCCGAGGTCATGATGCGAACAGGGTGTATACTTACACCGCCGAGACCGATGGCAGCAGAACCCATACCAACGTTCTGGGAGACCTGGACGAGCGCGTTGGCCATCTCAGAAGAGTAGGCGCGGCGGCCCTGGGTGCGGACGGCGCTCATGATGTTGGTGGTGCGCTTGGCGGCGGAGAAGGCAGTGTTGGTGCGGGTGGCAGCTACGAAAATTTTTCCACCGGTCAGTCGTGCGCCTACGAGGCCATTGATGGTATGTTTGATGCCGTGTTGAGCTTTGATGGGCGTCAATGGATATCTTACCAGAGAAGGCACGGGTGAACTTCTGAGCCATCATGGGCGAGCGAGCGACCTTGACGGAGCTCTGAGCGGCCACCTGGGCCATCTTGGGCGCAGCCATGCGGAGAGAGGAGGCCATTGTTGATGGTATGGGTTTTGTTGATGAGAGGGGAGATGTTTTTGATGATTTGATGATGGATTGGAAGTGATGTCGTGAGCTTGGAAAGAGCTTGCTGTCACGGGGAAAGAACGGAGGAGCAAGAGCGACGAAAGCCGAAGGGGAAAGGTCGGTCCTCCACCACCCCTTGTGCCGTCGAGTCTGCTTGTGATTGGGTGTGCTTTCCGCTAATTTTGCGCCGGGCTGATGGGGTATCCACTTATCTTCAATGCTCGAAACGTATATTCCAACACTCTTCAACTTTGACAACAGATAATTCTCCTTGTTGCAATGCTCACCTGCGTGAAAGCGCCCTTTCACATGGTCGATTTGTCTCGAAGCATCAGCAAGCAATGATGACAGGACCAGCGTTGGGATTTCTCCAAGCACAGGCCTCCGGCATCGTCCGATAGGGAACACTGCCGCCATGGAGATTCTCGAATCCTCAGTAATCCCAACCAATACATGCATTTGCCATTAATGCTGGGGCGTTGTACAGAGCTGAACCCATGCTGACCCTACTGTACGTGCAATTAAGCCAATGACAACAGCTCATGGCTCCAGCAGCAACACTGTTACACCAGATGCGAGATACGGGCGTTAGGTCCACGTTAAACGGACGTCCGAACTCCAGTTCCAGCTGGAGTGCTGCCGAACAGCACACGGGGATTTTTCTTGCTCACGAAGTTGACCCGGTTCAAAGTTTTTGTGTATACAGTATTCTGTCATGGAGTGCCTTCCGACGCCATACGGAAATAGCCGCGCTTAGTCGGCTACTAGGCCCTCGACCGATCGAATCCGGTGACTGTGCTATCTCTCTTGTGGCTCTCATACTTCGGCTGGCTCCATGCACATCCTCCAGAAACACCATAAACGTGGCTATATGTGCCGATGATAGGGTGGGATGGCTTTAGATGCGATAGGTCGCATGGCTGACTACCAGCTCGGTCGGTCGCACGACTGGTATTGATCAGCGCGAAATCTCGAGCAGCGACGACCCGAAAGCCTGTGGGCAACGGCTCTGGCAGTCTTCGTCACAGCCTAGAGCCTCTCTGGACCTGCTTCATTTCAAAGGGTCGCTGTAAGGGATTTGCTGATAAGTGGTAGCGCGCATAACAGCAGACCCACTTAGTACACTTCTGTCTCGTGGCCGGCCGCTGCTCCGTTTGTGGTCGCCTGACTTACTTGGAAGCTTTAAAACGACTGCGCGCCCGCATTTGCGATCTTTTTGGCGATTCTTAGACCTGCGGCTTTCTTGATGTGACTCTACTGACGAGGAGGAGGGAAGGCATGTATAAGATGAAGTCGAGAGTACCGCTGTACTCCCCTGTCGCGTGCCCACTCGTGGACTGACCTGTCTCCTCACCAAGCTACGTACCTGAGCATAGCCGAGGGTATGCTGTTTCGGTGAGAGGGGCACAGTCACGTGCAACACGCTTTGTGCACGGTGAGGGATGCATCAGAGGCTTGAGAAAGATGGAATGACTGATCTGAGCGGCTGTGCTACGACATGCGCAGAGTTGTGCAGCGTCGTACGGATGCTAGATATCTTGCGGGAGGCCACGCCTGGACGCCGGACCCGACCAGGACTGATAATGCAATCAACGAGACCAATCATTTGATAGGTCAAGCAACCTGTCACCGGGTTGACTGATCGATTCAGAGCTCAATGCAATCGAGCGACAAACTTGAGCCATCGACCGTGGCGTCAAGCAGCCAGCCGGACGTGAAGCAATCAGCCGTCTCAAGCAGTCAACTGTACTACCAAGCAATCGATTGTATCAACAAGTCTTCAAATGCGTCAATAACCGGTCACTTATGTCAACTTGAAAGCAGATGGCAAGACCGACTAGGCAACTGTCTATTTGACTCATGGCACTATCGCGACAGCCCCTCGACGCATCTTCAATTCGTTGTCTTAAGTGCGCTGGTTTATCTACAGAGCATCAACTCAAAGGACATTGTTTTGAGATACAGCAACCTGACCTATCGCTTGATCTTCGTGCCATTCGTGGAGCTCGTAGTGTTCGTGGCGTCGTCAATGCCTCCGATGCCGCATTGGACCAAGAATGGATGCGACTCCGTGCCAAACACCCACTGGTCCAGGCTGACGACACTGGGGTCTTCAAATATCAAGTAAAGATATTTGAGCACTTCCGCAAACCAAAATCTGGACGAACACACAATCAGTAAGGCTCACATCACGCACAAACGAAGATACTCACGAGTCCAAACTATTGCTCATACTGCCACCATACGGCATGTTGACATTGTTCACAGTTGCAAATGCAATATCATTCCTCGCAGTCTCGTTGATGGCCAGGAAGATCTGCCACGCATACTCCGCCCACCGCGGATCGCCAGTAATCCTATGAGCATAGAAAACACTCTCGATATGCTCCGGTCGGAACTCCCACGCCTCATCACCGTCCGCGATGAAGTATCCATACTTCTCCGCCCACTTACGTTCAGGGACATCATTATCATCTGCCGGGTCGTAAGCGAGATTACTCGAGTTATACCATCCCCATCCCGTAGGGCCTAGGCCGGTCAACGTCGTGTTGTATGTCTGATGGCATCCATCTGTGACCGCAAGACCTAGATCCACGAGTGCTGGCAGATCAAGCAGCTTGCCGCCAAGCATGAAATTGCCTCCTGCAAAGCAGGTGAAGCTGTCAGATGAGTAAGTGAGAGATCCATTAACGTCCAACTCAGACAAGAATGTCAGATCTGGGAATCCGTAAGGGTGTTCGGCGATGTACTCGATCGTCGACTGAGCTGCTTGCAGCCAGAAGTCTTTGTATTGGGTCGTGGCGGAATCGACATTGTATTGGTAGACTTTGATCAGGTATTCTAGGAAGCTGTCGACGCCGGCGTGCCAGCCGCCGTCGAAGCTTAGCATTTCTCCTGTGTCGACGTTGAACTCAGTCCCGACCAGGCCTGGGTATACTGGTGCCGGACTTGGGTTGACCAGGGGTGCCTCGCCACGCTCAGTCAGGTAGCGATACGTCTGATTGCCGCTGATGTCTGCCAGCCGGAACCATTCAAGAATGAAACTTCCGCCACTTGCGGTGTTGGTTGCGTTGTAAGTCTGATTGGTAGCTGCCACAGTGTAAGTGGCTTCGACAGGCTCATTTGAAGTGAAGTTTACATATGTTGACGATATCCCGGTCGGCGTATTGAAACCGTAAGCGATCTTGTTGGCCAGAGACTCGGCCTGAGATAGCAGAGCAGCTACCTGCGCTTGGTCATATGTGTTTGGGAACTGCCCACTCTTGAGCAAATCGTACGAAGCAATCAGTCCACCCAGATACCTAATGCTGGTATCAAAGATCTCGACAGGGCCGTGTGTCGTCGTCGTGAAGTCGATCTTCTGGATATATGCGAGCTGCTGCTCGACAATGTCCGTCAGGTTCATGATGATCGCTGTGTCAATGCCATCCACGACCGTTACGCCCCACCCATACCAGTCGTCAATGCCGCTCGCTGTCAATGGCAGGAGCTCATCCATGCCGTTGGCGTATTTGGTGTATGCGTTCCAGGAGTACGTATATGCTTCCTTGATCGCTGCGGCTCTTGTGGCGTTGCCGCCAGTCCCAGCTGGAAAGTCGTACTGGATTTTCTTGCATGCTGGTAGGGTGCCATTGCTGGTCGGACTAGCTCCAGAGGAAGAAGATGTTGCGTTTGGGTATGGATATGGCGAAGCTGAAATGACGGAAGAGGTGTAGGTGTAAGGTGAGACGCCAGTGAGAGATGTTGTTGGTTGTACTGTTGGATGAACTGCTGATGGCTTTCCTTGTTCTGCCGATAATGTTGTTCCTGGGGTGCTTGGCCACCAGTACTGTGTTTCCCAGTCGGTTGGATAGTCGTCTGGTGCTATGGTCTCAACATCGTCGAACTGCTCTTGCGCTAAAGCCGATGCTGCCAGAAGTGGCAGCACTGTCAATAGGTGACGGCTCATCTCGCCGGCTCTTGCTCTGAATCAGAAGAAGAGGAAATATACAGTCGAGATAACAGGCTGTGTGACTTCTCGAGCAATTACCTACCTTTATATCGCACTCTAGCATAGCGCTCTGCGCCGTGGTCATGGCAGAATATGCGCAAAGGATGGCCGCGTCTATGTCACGTCTGCAACACGCGAAACCCATCCTGGTGTTTCCAGTCCAGGGCAGGCAATGATATTCAGGCACAAATACTCCACCACAGGGAGCTTATCACCCCGCAGCCAGTCGAAACGTCGCGAGCAGGTTCGCGAGGTTACATCGTACAAGGCGCTCTGCAGGTCCTCGCAGATCCACCAGGTCCTGCCAATATTTCGTACAGAAGAGTCGCTCATGTGAAGCGGGGATGTGGGCATGCGGACGGGAGCATGTGCCGAGAGATCATGGTTCGCGTGCGCCTCTTGTGAGACATGGTCACAGGTGGGCACTCGATTGCGCTCGCTATATCATGAATACTCGTTGGTCTCTGCGGAATGATCTTGGTCGATTTAGCAAAATGGTGGTGGAAGAAAAGTCATGAGTCCAGGTGACGGCTTCTCGGCTGTGGAGCCGATCGAATCAATTGAATGCAGGTGCGTGGAGAAGAGCAAGATCACCTCATGGACGACTACCGGCAAAGTACAGGAAAGTACAGTCACGATTCAAGCTAATCACAACAGAGCAACATCAACTTGTAGTACAACAGCTAAAGCATACCATTGACCGCACCTCCAAACGCAACACTACACTTTTCCCTCCCTCTTATTAACAACAATGGCACCCCTCAAGATACTGTCATATCAGTCTCGTGCGCCGCGAGGGTGAACGCAGCCATATTTTCTCTCATCCAAGGCGACGGCCTGGACCTAGACCCCATTCACCGCCTCCTCTCGGAGCTTGAGCACGGGCAAGGCGGATCGACCTCGACCTTGAGCTCACGTTAATGCCGCCCGAATATGCATCGTCGTCCCTGTAATCATCATCGCCGTCATCACCATCCATATTGACATCCATCACCCCCATACCCGGCTTGCCTCTCCCATCACCTCCACCATCCGCCGCCATCCCACCCGAACCCTTAAGCAGCACCTTCGTCAACTCCGGCAGACCCGCCAACATTGCGAAAAACCTCTCATCCCCATCCTCCAGCAACGCCGTCATATTCTCCCTGATCTTCGGAATCACAATATCCCACAACCGCACATCCCTAGGACTAGTACACTCCTCAATATTCGTAATCGTAGCAATGAACTCGTCCACCTCCCCAACGGCCGGATCCGCAATGAGCGCCACACGCTTCGCCAGCGTATTCGCAGCCATAGCACGTAGGCTCGGCACGTCGTACTTATCCGCGCAGGCATAGACGTGGACGGTGAAGGGGCCTTCCGGCTGCTCACCGCGGGACGCGTCACTGTACGTGAAGTGGTAGAGGTGATGGAGTAGGACTTCGAGGACTTCCGGCTCGTCGTCGTCGAGGGTGAGGGCGGAAGTGTTCTCGTTCTGAGCAGATTCCTTGAATTTGCCGGAGAGTAGCTTGCGAAAGTAGGAGGACTGGGTGTGCAGCATGAGCTTGTGGACCTTGTATTCGCGGCCGTTGCAGTAGATGGTGAGGTCGGAGTAGAGGCCGGTGTTGTAGAGCTCCTTGACGTTGACGACGAGGGAAGTGCGAAGAGCGGCGGGTGTGGCGCTGTCTTGCTGAGATGCGAAGAATGCCTTGGTGCGTCCCGACATCTTCGCCAGAGACCTTGATTTGCAGGACTGAGGTCGGAAGTGCTGTGGATGGATATGTATGTTTTGTTGAAATTGTACAGGTGTGTCGAATCGACTTCTCGATCAGGTGTCGCGTTTGATCAGTGATGAAGATGCAAGTATGGACCTGAAACTGTAAGAAGTTCTCAAATATATGTTTTGAGAACGCGAGAAAGTCAAGCAAGTGTGAGAGCGGCAGCGAGCTGCGATTAAGGCAGCAGAGTCAGTGAGTGAATGCCGCAGAGGCGCATCTTCACATGTCAGCATGTCGATCCGCAAGGTTTTTTCCAGACTAAAGCTATCGACAGCGGAAGACGGACGGAACTCTTGAACGCATACCTGCTCGTTAAGTAGTAAATGAGAGGTTTTGTATTTCACTGTCAAAGGTACTCACAGGAAGACGTGTCTCCCGCAGCCTACTTCGCCTGGTGGCTTGCAAGCAGTGATCCTACGGACACAGACCTGTGGGCGATGTCCATGCACCCAACAAGCTTCCCTAACACCCTTTCCTTCCGTTTGCGCCTTGCTGAGAATCACAGCCGACTGATACGGCCGACTCCAACCAAGATATCCGCTTACTCCTTTCCCAGGCCAAGCAGCACGAGCAACGCCACATTCATGACCGCAATGATACCCCAAATTAGAAAGGCACAAACAGTCGTGATCCATCCATTCTTCATCTTATACGTTTCGGCGTTCACATCGTCCCCTCGTGTCTCGTTATCGCGAACGGGGTTGCCATCTCCATTATTGCTGACCACAGTCATGAACTTGTTCCTGCACGTGAAGTATATCAACGGCGCAGAGACAAAGGGCAAAATAATCGACAAAGCCACCTGACTAGCCTCCAGAGCAGTCGAAAGCCCAGACTTCCCTACCGCGCCGGCAATGATGATGCTAGGCGTGATGGAGATCGAACGGGTCACTAGTCGTCGCACCCAGGGCTTAATAGCCAGCCTCAATTGCCCTTCCGACACCATCTGACCCGCAATCGTGCAGACGATGCCTGCGCTCGTGCCGGACAGGAGCAGCGCAAGTGCGAAGATGGTGCCTGCAGCTGGCGCAAGGGTGCGCGATAGGAGGTCATGGATGGAGAAGAGGTCTGCGTCCGCGGCATCGGCGACGTTGTGCAGACTCGCGCCGGCGACGATCAGGATGGCGGAGTTGACGAAGAGGGCGAAGGTGAAGAGGCTGACAGCCAGCTCGACGATGGAGTACGAGAGGCAGGAGCGGATGGCGGAGATGGAGGGCCGATATTTGGCGTGTAGGTCGAGGTCCTCATCGATTTCGCCCTGACTGGTAGCGACAGAGGTTCGTGAGGTGGTAGCCGTGGCATTCTGAGTGGGGTTATGGTGGAGATCGAAGTCTTTCAGTCGTGCTTGGATAATGCCAGAGCCCAGGTAGAGGGAGTGTGGCATGACCGTTGCTCCAAGGATACCGCATGCTTGGTAAAGTCCTTGGCTTTGGACAATGGCAGAGGAAGGGAGATAGCCTCTGAAAACTTCGCCAACAGGTGTGTCTTTAATGAGGGAGAGTTGGAAGCAGAAGCAGATGACGACGCCAAGGACGAGGAGCATGACGAAGACTTCGAAAGCTCGGAGGGCGCGCATACTGGTGCCGTTCGGGTGGTAGAAGAGGAGAATGAACAGAACATCCACGATCGAGATGGCGCATCCAGCCACAAGAGGAATGTGAAGGAGCAGGTTGAGAGAAATTGCGGTACCAATGACTTCGGCGATATCTGTCGCGATGATAGCGCTCTCCGCGAAGACGTAGAGGACGTAGTTGAGCCACTTTGGAAAGTGCATGCGGCACATCTCCGCCAGGTTGAGGCCTGTGACTGAGCCCAGCTTGATGCATAGCGACTGCAGAAAGATGGCGAACAGGTTCGACAGCAGTACGATGAATAGCAACTTGAATCTGTAGGTCGCTCCGGCCGAGACGTCTGTCGCGTAGTTTCCAGGATCAATGTAAGCGACACTGATCATGAAGCCTGGTCCAATGAACTTGGCATAATTGACCAACACTGTCGCGGTCTTCTTACTCCAACGCTTCCACCATGGTAGGCCACTACCAGAGTCGTCTCCACCGTCGCGCGGATGGCGAGGTTCCCGCCCCATTGTGTCGTCCAGCATAGACCCTGCGTATTCAACTGAGGCGCTACCGCCACCACCTCCGCCCTTCCGGCTTGCCACCCTTCTACACGCCGTCCCTACATTACTCTCCGCGCCCACACTCCCGGCCCTCCTCACACTGCTCGTCGCCCCTCCCTTCCCATCGCCGTCAAGATCATGGGATATTGCATGCAGTTCGACATGCGGGGCGTCTTGATCTTTTATTCTGTGGTCGCTACGCAGTCGCACACTGGCTATTCTGCTCAGATCGCTGCGTGTGGTTGTGTCTGAGGCCAAGGCATTAGGACTCTGGTTCCAGTCCGGTGGCAGTTCCGGATCTGTTTTGGAAGGACAATTCATGGTTGCTGCGGTATTAGCAGTGGCTGCCTATTTTGCTCCACGGTGCGCACGCAATGGCAGATTCATGCGTGGATGTAGGACGAGTCAGCGAAGGTGAGAGAAGAGCACTATGATACCTGAGACGCGCAACCAGCACACATTGATGGCGGCCTCGGCGAGAACAGGTCGTGAGGTACGCGGGGAAGAATAGTGTATCTGATGTGTCACGGGCGGGCCATGATCGCACACATTGCCCAGATTCTCTTCGGGCAATGCCGGGCTGCCACTTCCAGCGACAAAAGCTTACCTGGAGTCTCTTGGGCAGGGACGACTAGGCATATCTCTAATGACTGCAAGAATGAGGAGAATGGAAGACAGCTAGAGCCAGAGTCCGCAATAGCGTGGCGAGCTGTAAGTGTATAGTAGGAGCAGGCAGGGTAGGAAGTGTCGAGCGGGTGTTTCATGCATCGCGGCGCCTCCGGGTGATAAGCAGATATCTCCGAGTCTGGATATGTCGCAATAAGTCGTGACTGTGAAGAATCTATGCTCCCATGCTTCGGTCTTGATGCATCAGCTATTCCGATTCGTCTGAATGCAATAATGCCAAGTCAGTCGGTCTAGCGGCCTTTCATCAGGAATTGCTGCCGTTCAGGCAATAACCTTGGAGAAGTGTGATGAAATTCCTCCGTCAAAAGTGATGTGCTCACAATCACGAGTTCTGTCACTGTCACTGCACGGAGCTTGACGCGCTCGCTGCTCAAACTTTGGATTTTAACACAATCCACGCCAAACAATGTTCCCATATGGCGTGGGCCCGTCCATGATGGATTGGCAGAACCTGATGGCCGCGGGGAACATGGAAGAGGGCGAGATACAAGATGAGGAGCCATATGATTTCTATGGCAGCAATGATCATGACCCGCATCAAGATACGAAGCCGGGAGCTTCGGCAGTAGCAGCAAGCAGCGTACGGCCACCGATCACTGACCACGAGGGATTCTCTGACTTTCATGAACACTTCCAGGACTTGAGCTCGTCTGCCGCGCCTGCCGTCATTAACAACAAACCAAATGTGACGGACGAGCAAAAGAAGGCCGAGAACCAACGCAAAGCCGAGCTGCTTCGAGCCAAGCTGCTTCAAAAGAGACAACAAACGCCTGTAAAAGCCGCCTCTGCCCAAACGCAGGCTACTGCATCCAAGGCAGCTCCTGCCCCACAGCAGATTGCAGCGCCTTTCGCCAAGCCAGAAACCAATGGCACGAAGCAGCAGAAGCCCGACACTCTAGGCCTTGATGCGCTCATCGCCGAAGTGCAAGCACAGAGTGAAGCGAAACAGCAGGAGCAACCACAACCCACCGAAAAGGCAGCAATGCCTGTCAACGGTGCAACACAAGTACCAGCCGAGCCCGCACAAGAGGCTCAGGCAGACAACCCTCCAACCCAATTGACAGACCCTTATTACGCTGACCTTGCAGCATGGCTCGACTTCACCGGCTACCACAACCTCTCCTACCGCACGTCCAGGCTTCGCACGTACAAGGAGCGTCGAGCACTTGAAGAGGAGGCAAAGCGGATACAGGAGCGGCTGGAGAGCCTCAAGCGTGAAGAAGAGCTGGAGATGGGCATCATGAGAGCAAAGACTACGCATCCTTCAACAGGTGCGGATGTCAACGGCGCCCCGCCGGCTTTGCCTGCTGAGCTGCCGTCGCGCGATGCTGAACTTGTGGCTGAGACTACGAGCAAGGTAACAAACGGCGTCAAAAGGCCGCACTCTCCGCCGCGCAATGACAGGGTCACGAGACAGAGAAACGATACGGGCTTTCGCATTCGTGGCGCCAACGACTCGCCGACTGATGCCCGTCCACCGTCCACTCGTCGTGATGAGCGCCGTGTCAGCTATCCCGACGCCCGCCGCCGATCGCTCGACACCCCGCGCAAGTTCGACCGCGATGCGCCGAGCCGTGATCCTTCTCTTGAGCGTAGGCAGACATACTACAAGCGTGACGGCGAGCGAGGCGGTCCGCCTGCCGCTAGTCATGGTGGTAGGGACAGGTACGAGACGTACACTCCTGGCAGACGAGGTGGCCACAATGGTGGAGGAGGTGGAAGGGGCGGTCACCAGCAGTACAGAGGCAGTGCCAGCTTGGAGCTCTCAAAAGGTGGTCAGTATACTTCTCCTTCCTTTCGTCGTGCTTGACGCGTAACAGTGCTTGCTTCTAGGCTTGTGATTGGAAAAGCGATGAGCATTGGCTTGATTGATAGCATATTAGCGTGGCGTTTACGCGAGGCTTGGGCATTCTGGGAGCGGCACTCAATATCGATGCTGCATACCGTGTAGAATAATACGGCACACTTGAACATATTACCCCTCCCACTTTCCATTCTCCAGGCCCAAACCACTTACCGGATTGACGACCTTGGTTGGTGCTCATGTGCTCCCGTGACTGCAGGTGTCCGATACTTCATGATCAAGTCCTGGAACCACGAAAATGTCATTGCAGCGCAACGCGAAGGTCTCTGGGCAACCCAGCTCAAGAACGAAAGACTGCTTATCGACGCGTTTCACGAATCGCGTCATATCATTCTGCTGTTCAGCGTGAACAAGAGCACGGCGTTTCAGGGCTACGTAAGCACACGATCGCTCCCACAAGCAAGTCGAAACCAGATATTAACAGCCAAACAGGCGCTCATGACCTCTCCGCCCTCCCCATCACTCCGGAAACCATCATTCTGCAAGTCTTTGAAATGGGATACGAGCCCTGCGTTTGAGGTAAAGTGGTTAGCTACCACCCCAGTGCATTTCCGCATGGTGGGACATCTCAAGAATACACTGAATGTGGACGAGGAGACGGGCCTGCCGAGGGCGGTGCTTGTGGGTAAGGATGGGCAGGAGATTAGTACTGAGGCGGGGAAAGGACTGGTCTGGATTCTGGATGATGCCGAGGCGGTGGCTCGGGAGGGCTGAGGTGGGGTGAGGTGTGCAAAGGAACGAGGAGATGGCCAGAGGGCACCATCACGACCATGCTAGCTGAAGAGCTCACCGAACATGAGAAGCTCGAGTGAACAAGCGAGTTAGGTGCTGCAGAATCTGGTAGACAATATTACCCTCTTAGTCTAAGCAGGCAGAACTTTCCATCTACGCCCACGGGCTCCGCAACATAGCCTCCTCTATGCAACATACCTCTTCCATCGAACTCCTCTGTGTCGAAGTTCTTCCAGATAACAGCGATGATGGCTTTCATATCCAGCATAGCTAAATTGCTCCCCACGCACATCCGGCCACCTGACCCGAAGGCCCAGAACCATTTACTCATTTCCTTGGTCGCTGCGTCAAACTCCGCTCGAGATGCGTAAGATGATAGACTTCCGTGAGACGGGCTGAGGTAGCGTCCAGGCACCCAGCTCTCAGGCTTAGGAAAGACAGACGGATTACGATGAAGCGACCAGGCTTGTGACTGCACGCGCACACCAGCTGGCAGATAAGTAAGATGCGGTCCACCTTCCGGATCGTCCTTCACTCCCAGCATGGCAGCTTCAGGTGTGACACGAGGCTGATTCCCAGGTATCGCCGCGTGCAGCCTCAGCGTCTCCATCAAAGTGGCATGCAGGACCGGCAGCGCATCCACCGCTTTGGCGTCATGAATATCGCTTATGCGCTCGAGTTCCTGCCGCAGAGCATCATGCCAGACCTTGTTGCCAGGACGACTAAGTTCACATGCGAAGAACGTGAGCGTGATGGATGAGGTGTCGAAACCTGCTAGCGTGTGGTCGAGGAGCTCGGAGGCGACTTCGAAGCGTTGGTGCTGAACTAGGTCGGAGATGGGGAGGTCTAGGTCGTCTTTTGTGGCGGTGTCTTTGAGGAGGGCGTTGCGGAGTTGGGCGTAGACGGTTGGGTAGTTTTCTGGTTGGCTTTCATGGTCGTAGGTTTCGAGTTCTTGGAGGGTCTTTTCGGCGCCGTCACACATGTTTAAGACCAGGGTTTCGATGTCTGCGTTGGCTTGGTCGACCCATCTGGGTATGATGAGGCGTCTTAGTCCGATCCGCTGCAGGAAGCTGGTGAGGTGAGGCAGGTCTTGGTTCCAGAATTGGAATCGCTGTCGAGCTTTGTAGTCCCTGAAGAATTTCTTCTCCATGTTCGGTCGCTCGATCATTTGGCGGGAGTTTTCGAGGCCGAATATGTAGGCTGAGACAAAATCCAAGGTCACGGCCGCAAAGACATCGTAGAATTCAATTGGCTGCCCTGATCGAGCCATGTCTCGCAGGCGTGGGATCAGACGCTCATCGAGAAGGATCTTGCTGATTGCTTGCACGCTCTCGGAGTTTTGGAGTGTCGATTTAGCGTAGATGTTGCTTAGCATCCGCTTTCGTTTCGAGTGAGGTCCATGGTCTGGCATGGCGAACATAGGCATGATTCCATAGTTGTTGAAGATATTTTTGTACCAATCGCCTTTCTCGAACCCACCAGCATAGATTGATCGGATGCCTCCATCTACGCTATTCACACTCAAATCATTTGGCGCGATCCTGACGATAGGTCCAAGCTTTTGGTGGGCTTGGTGGGCAGCTGGGGTTTCAGTCTCATGGTAGCGGTGTGATAGGATCCAGAGGCGAGTGAAGGGAGCAGACCAGTGGGCGTTGGGAACTTTGGCTAATGGTGATAAGAAGGCCGGGTAGATTATGTAGCGGTGGATAGTAAGGGCTAGCAGGATAATGGCGGCCACGGAAGGGATGATAGGTATGTCCATCCTGATCATCACTTATTGTTGGTATCGAACATCTTGGAGGCAAGAAAAGCTCCAGAGCTATATCTTGAGAGGAGTGCGAGATAGGCATTGTTGTTATCGCTCTTGCCTTTCTTGGACAATGCGGGGGCCGGTGCAGCGCTAGACCAGGATTATCATGCATGTGAATGGCTGAGTCACGATTGTGTCATATTCAAGCTGTTCTTGAGCGAGGCTCGAGGGGTGTTGCAATGTCAGAGCACGCGACCAAGCCTGGTCTCCTGCATCGCTCGAGAATGTCCTTACCGTTGCCTATGAAAACACCTACGAGTCTAACAGATCTGCCGCCCGAATTACTGGACCATATCACGACCTATCTACCTTCTGCGCAGTCGTTAGCGAGTCTTGGAGCAGCAAGCAGAAGCCTATATGCTTATGTCGAGAAAGATGCTTGGCAGACATTCATCAAGACTCGCTTTCCGTCGATAGCGCCTGATGCGCCATGCTCGAACAGAGATGCTGCCAGAACGTTGGCGACATTGTCCAAAGCGTGGGACAGACGAGCCCTAGTATCACGGTACATTGAGCCTGGCGGCAGCATTCGAGCGTATCCTGGCGGCGGCAAGGTGGACAGATGGAAGAAGCCTAAGGGGCAACAGACGATAGGGTACACGCCGCATCTGGACGTCTTTGAAGAGATCGGTTCAAGATGGCAGGACAGGAAGGAAATACTGGCCTTCAGCGCGGGCGCAGAAGTGTGCGTGAGGCAGACCCAAAGACGTGGCAGTGGCAGTGAGGATGTAAGATGGGCTACCTACAGGCCTTTGAGCGCGAGCGAAGGTCGAGACGATGTGACTACTTTGCATCTGCTCAAGCCAAGGGACGGGTCTAGCACTGGCGAAGGACAGAGGCTAGTGATTGGGACAGCCAACGGTGACCTTCGCGTGGTAGAACTACCAGAGGGTGGATGTCAGGATGTACCAACTGTCTATCTTACCACGCAAGGTCTTCCAGTGCGGTCCAGCAGCCTGCTATCGACCGGTCAGAGCACATTGCTGGCTGCAAATATGGGTGATTCAAGAGTCAGCGTTTATCCAATCGTGGACGACGCGCCTAAGATCGCACCACTGAGCTCCATTGACATCCGTCCACCTCAAGTTCAGAGTCAAAGCATCAAGCACCAGCGCGTCTGGTCTACCTCCTTCTTGTCCTCCCAGCATATCGCAGCAGGAGTAGGCCCAAGCGAGCAACCACTCCATGTTCTTAGCCTCACGCCGTCGGGTCTAGAAAAGGAGCCAATCCGCAAATTCAGCCTGCAGAACGATCTTGATCAAGTAGACTCGTCAACGAAAAGGATGTCTTCGTCCGTGTACCCTATCGTGCCTCTACCCGCATCCTCAGCAAGTGCTGCTAGCACGACCGAAGGCAATGTCTTCTTGTCTGGAGCATACGATGGCATCGTCCGCCTTCACGATCTTCGCTCGCCACGAGAAGTTGAAGCATCATATTCGGATCCGACAGACGACAGTGCGGTCTATTCATTGTTGCCCCATGGACAAGAAACACTGATCGCGGGCACATCTCGGCATAGCCTACTCAAAGTCTTTGACCTAAGGCTGGGCGCGAAATGCTATAGCTACCTTGAGGCTTCCTCTATACAACCACAGAACGATACGAGGGTGCCTCGGACACGAGACTGGAATCTATTCTTGAGACCAACGTCAAGTACAGGTGGCAGCTGGCGAGGAGGCGGAGGGAGAGGCAGAGGTGCACTGCAGAACACATGGACAAGTCGGCGAAGTCATGAGAGCTCCGTGTACTCCCTTGCTGCACCCTCACATCATAGTCCATATATCTATGCGGGCGTCGAGAACGCAGTCCTGGAAGTTGCCTCCACAATTGCTCTTGACTCTCATCCAGATCCGGCATTCTTTGCGCCGTGGCATGCTCGCAAGGGCACTCAGCGTCACGATACAACACAAGCGCATTTCGAAGAAGACAGCAGAGGCCCAAATAGATCGGCGGGCGACTTCTGGAACGAGCGCGAAGTCTTGGATCTTGCAATGTATGACCAGACGCCCGACATGAAGCTGTGCACGCAGAAGTCGTTGTGGGAGACACATCGGCAGGCAACGTCTCCTGTCTCGCACACCTTGGAGTTCCCGAGGATGGAGGGCTTGGACCAGAGGTGGAGAGTCGGGTCCGGATAGTACCTGTGGATGTTACTATTGGGCCACTGAGTGGTGTAAACATGGGCAGGCGGATGGAGAGACTCGACTGTTGCGCTGGCAGAGGGCATCTAAAAATCAGCAAGCAGCGACGATCTGCAAAATTGATGGTCTGTACCAATGATTCGATGAGTTGTCAGGAGACATTGTGCCAGACGCAGCCTATGTTAGGGGCAGCTATACCAGTGTTCACGAGATGCATGTGAACGAAAATAGGATCG
The DNA here is from genome assembly GCA_007113925.1 of Teratosphaeria gauchensis. NCBI lineage: Eukaryota > Fungi > Ascomycota > Dothideomycetes > Mycosphaerellales > Teratosphaeriaceae > Teratosphaeria > Teratosphaeria gauchensis. The sequence goes on from VCMR01000005.1 coordinate 96,368, forward strand.
GGTGGACGGCAACATCCTGCCCGGAAAGTCGGCTCACGCTTGAGGCTTGTGTCACTTCCATTATGTCTGTTACGGACACGCCGTCAGCATCACCCGTGGCTTGAGTCGGATAATGCATCAACGCTACTGCTAGACATCGAGCGCAATTTCGAAACGATTGCATAATGAGGGCCGCTCGTTGAGAACGATGCGGTCCTCCTTCGGCATTCACGTTTCTCCGTCCCACAATTTAAGGCTGAACGGCTATTTGGACTTCGGATAGGGTAGAATCGTCACTACCTACTTGCCTATCTTGGATTGCCAGTAGTCATGCCAGAAGGCTATAGTCTGATTGCATTGATGCTAATAGACATTCAAATAAGAGTTCTGATGGGACCCATGTCCAGTCCCGGGAACACTGCTGCGCTGGCATGCACGGTCATGCCAACCATGTGAGTAATGTCGTGCAGGAAGCGCCACACGAATACCGAAAACCGTATTCGAGATAGCAGTACCATCTGGTCAAAACATCTCAAACGCACAGAAACCGCATCTGGTTGCGCCTCTGACAACCATCTTGGATAGTATGACAACCTTTCTGTCAAATCTGCATGGCATCTGCATGTAGGGAATGGTGCTTGGCCGTCTACTGACATTAGTGGAGCAAAAGACCCGATGGCGCCGACTTGTGCAGCCGCAGTAGCAAGAGGTAACTGCTTTTCTAGTCGCTGGAGACGAAGCTTTACGTCCCGTGGCCTACGATGGGCGACCAGTGACTGCAGGTCAGCATAAGTCCACGGCTGAATACGCCAAGGATGGCGTTTTGGCCTGCTTCAAGATGCCAATAGTGTACCAAAGCGGATACGCAAGATGATAGTTGCATATAAGCGCTCTCTCAAACTCCATAGGGTTTGAGATACGAGGTCCGAAAAAGTATTTCAGCGTCCAGCGATTTGTATATCAGCTAGGTCTGCAGGCACTGTCGTTGCCTTTTCATCTCCTCAACTACAACCTCAGAGCCGGTCTACGAATCTACAGCGCAACCTTTCCATTCTCTGCTCAACACACTCGCTTGATCTGCTTTCCAACATGAAGTCGGCCATTGTCGCCGCCGCAGCCGCTATCCAGTTGGTGGTAGCTGGACCTGCGGCTCTGGTGAAACGGCAGCAATTCGACTATGCCGCCGTACTCAACGCTCCCTCTCCTACCGCTACGGCTCCTCCAATCATTCCTGTAAGAAGCACTTCTCGGCTGTCACTTATTGGATCTTCATGGATGCGGCCCTGGCAAATTGACATGCCCAGCTTCCGAATGATGCTTGTTTGCATTCAACCATCTTGATGCTGATTTTCATATATAGGCCAACAGCACGTCAAGTTATAGCGTCGACACCGCTTCCATCGCCGCCTCTATCTCCTCGGATGTGAAGACTGTAGCGACTGCCAGCATTACTGGCTACTCGGCCTTGGCGGCATCTACACTCGACCCACCTTCCAGCAGTGCCGTCCTTGAAAAGCGAACAACGGTCACCCGTGACTGCAGTACATCCTACACTACTTTCACTAGCCTCTGCTCCACTTCCAGCACTACCGAGACACATACGCACTCCCAGCCCGTCACCATCTGCTCTACATCAAGCTCGTCGGCGTCCATTACCTCTGGCTCGAGTACCACGTCTTCGTCAAGCACAAGCTCTAGCAGCCCTTTTTCGTCCGCCGTCTCTTCATCTGCGGTCTCGTCGCAGTCGAGCGGCACCACGACCTCGTCCTCTAGTACTGCTTGCCCGACTCAGCCCGAGGCTGGCACTTACTGCGGCTTTATCAATCCCGAGGATGCCTGTGCGCCTCAGCCAAACGGCACCGGCCCAAAGGTGACTCCTGACACCGTCGCCGCTTTCGAAGCCTATCAGCCTTTCCACGATGATGCTAAAGACGCCGAGACTCCATCTGGCTATGTCGAGGTGTTCAAAGACCTGAACGCATCCACCAGCGCCAATTCCTACCTGACCTACGAGACCCTCACCAGCTACGACGTCGCCGGCTGTGCCAAATTCTGCGATGACACCGACCTTTGCACAGCCTTCAACGTCTATGTTGAGCGCGATCCGTCTGTCAACCCAACTTCCAACGACACAACGCTCGCGAACGTCGGGTGGGGAACCGACTGTCCCAATCCGTCCTCTATCACCAACTATAAGTGCTCGCTTTGGGGATCTAGCATCGACGCCTCATCGGCAACGAACTACGGACAGATGCGGGACGAGTTCCAGGTCGTCATCGTCGCCTCGAATGGCTACGACAAGACCAACAGCACCACGCCTCCATCTCAAACCGGCTGGGGCGAGCCGCAAAAATGTTCGTCTGGAGCAATCAGCGCCGGCGGGAGCTACTGGATGGGCTCTACCTTCTACCCTGGACCTTTCGACGCATCGCTCTGCTCGATCTATGCCGAGGCGCAGACTGCGCAGAACAAGAAGGCGGCGCAGCAGAAGAGTGCGACGACCTATGTGCCTTGCAACATGTTTAACGCCTACACCGTTTACAAGAATGGTATTGCCCAGGGCACGTACTGCCAGCTTTTCGATACAGTGCTCGACGCCTCGTGGGCATCATTCGAAGGTGCTTGGAGTGGCAGCGATTACTTTGGTGTTCAGAGCTCCTGGACTTATGCTTTGAGCGAGCTTGACGACGGCAAGCTCTGAGGCGCTGCGAAGCCATAACGTATGACCAGAGTCGTGCACTTGCACCATCATAAGCCATTGTTAGGCATCGTAGTGTATGATAAGATTTGCTGAATTGTCAAAGTTGCGTATGGCGGGACAGCATGGCCATATGTCGGCCAACGCAGCTTCTTGCTTTAGGTATGAACCAGTTCATCGAACGTTGGTTCTCGTCACTCTAGGAGCTCCGAAATTGAGATCCACCTCACCAAACAACAATGCTCGTCCTTCACTGTGGCATGCAAGCACTTCAGGTTTGCTCTGAGGCCTCATCTGCTTCCGTTGCAAATGGATTGATCATAACCAGCCATCAAGCCATTGGCATTTTCATGAGGGGCTCGCGGATCAGGGATTATCCTGCGGGGCGCTGTCGTCTCTCCACTGGCACTAATGGCGAATCCGACACGTTGGGACAACGAAGGATTCGGAAATTTAGCTAAGAGCTCTTTGCACTGAGGCACCGAAGGATCAGAAGGATTGGGCCGCTTGACCTGGCTGACGAGGTTGCTTTCGGCTGCAGAATGCGGCATGTCAACTTCGTCGCACTCTTTCAGCCGCGCTGTCGTATGCGAGAAGGATTCACACCGTTGGTCGCTTGCTTCTGGCTTTGCGATCGTGGAGCTCGGATGCTCCTGTGGCGGTTTCAATCGGTGCTGCGATGATGTTGCGGAGCTATTGTTTGCCTAGGCGAAGTAAAACTTCATTCGCGCGAGATCGTAGATTCGGCCTGGTGCAATAGGTGATGACAACGTGCAAAGGATATTGCACATCGAGTCCTGCTGATGTCGGAGTCATGATAGGCGAAGAGGTCGCGCTGGTCGGCGAACCTCTACTTTGTCGTGCTGAAAGAACGACTCCCGAGAGCTCCACAATGGCCTCGAAGTCCGTCTCGAACTTGTTGCAGTCTGTTTGGGCAATCCCGGTGACAGATGCTAGGATCACGCAGGCCAGATGGTTGGCCTTGAGCACTCTGCATTGCGTAAGCTCATCACTGCCCATTGATGGCATGTTGGATGTGAGGTAGTCGGTGAAGCAGCGTTCCCAATGATCCAACCATTGAGTAAACTGTCGTCGCCGTTCGAGAGCGACTTCAGTCTGGTCGATAGGATGATGGGCTGCCGCAGAAGGCTGAGAAAGTTGAGATACTTTGATCCAGCAATGCAGCAGTGTCGCATGTGCTTGGTTCAGCGTTGTAATGCGAGTGACGTTTGGCATCGGCAATTCTCGTGATGTTGTTGCCATGCTCGGTATCCGTTTGTGACCATGTGATTCGAGGCCACAAGTTTCACTACATGCGTCAAGTCGGATGATCGCGTATGGTGCGTCCGTTCGATACTTTGTGATCGTGGCCGACATGGCATGCAGCCGCGATTGACTGAAGAATCGACGTCGATGGGAATTTGTCGTCGGTACCGATGTGCTGCGTTGCTAGACTCTGAGAAGTCTGGTGCGCAGTCCCGATCTGAGCAAGTCCAATACAAGCGGTTGAAGTGCAAGTTTTCCGGCGGACTTTACTATGGATCAATCGCTAAGGCTGCAGCTGATCTATAGGAATGTTAAGTAATAATGCTTGAAGACTCTGTGCGGGACGTTGCATGTAAGATGCTCGGTCGAGGCAGTGCTATGATGAGTGCTCTTCGCGACTGTCAGATAAGCCATGATGACCAGAAGACAAGGGCAGGCAGGTCATATAGGGTTCTGCGATCGAACGATGCAGGTAAGATGATGTTTGCCGTTCTCAGCCTACCTCTACGCCGCAACGGCGACCCACGCCGCAAGGCCACGCACGCCGATAGGGTCATCGTCATGTCTTTTGCCAACTGCATTACGCCGCACGATATATTCCTGCAAGGGAAAAGTCCGGCAAAGTCCATGTCGGCTGTCTCGTGGTTTGCTTTCCGCCTCGATCTTGGCTTACCTCGACAGGCACGCGGCGGATGATGCACGGTCCGGTGGATTACTGCTTGCTCCTGCAGGATCACCAAGCAGCCTTGCCAGTACATCAGGATTGGAGCGAAGGATCCCGCGGCTTAGAGGCCGTGACGGCAGAACCCCGATGCGGCGTCCGAGACCAAGTATGTGGCATATACTTCTATTGGTCATCAAAACTTGATCCTCCGTTGACGACGAAAATGCGACTTTCGCAGGGCAATCCCCAGCACCCATCAGCCTATTGAGTTGTATGGCGAGCTGAGCGTTGCGAATTCCGCCAAGGCGCTTGTCATCCTCGTGGCAATCCTTCGCAAAGCCATCGGCACGCCACAAATTGCATCCCGCTGACATGAGCCGCCGCGAACCGGCCATGACAGCCAAGGAGGAAGCACTTTAGGCAGGCTGAGACGTCTTGAGGAGCTCGGATGGGCTGCTTAACGCCACTGTTGTCTTCCTTGATCCATCGAAAAGGCTGCTACGCGTCCGTATTGATGATACGCAATGTTGCGGCACAGCCGACAACCGCGCCTCTCGTGCGGTACAAGGAAATCATCAGACTAGCTCCCCGAGTCGGCGGCATGGCGAACTTGTATAGAGATAAGCTGTAGTGAGCGCAGACTATTGCCAGGTCATGTTGTTTAACCTTGCCCTATGCAGTCTCTGGCGTGTAGTCTCTTTAGGGCAAAGTCGACATAAGCACTACGACCTGCCGTTCCCGTCCGGTGCACCTTCCTTGTTCGACGTGGCGCGGTCTGCCGTGAAGCACGCTCAACCTGCCACTGTTGTCGTCCCATGTCAGAATGGATCTGTGTTCCGCGTTCCATCGTCGGCGCAACGATGGTGAATGAATCCTGCCACCGTGTCACCGGGCTTCTTTGCCGGCAACGCTAATGGACACTTACCTAAGAAACGCTAGGCGTAACAGTCATGGGAAAGGCAACTTATATCAGCATCTTCACCTACATAGGCCGCAAAGCATGCCAGTTCAAGCAATCTGCAGTATGACAGACTGTTGTGTGCCTCCGGCCTGCTTAGCAGCAGCATATTGACGTGCGATGGCACGTGAATGCTAATCACGTGTCGCCAAGCGTGCATGTGAAGTCGTGAGCTTGCAAGATGCTTGAGCAAAGCTCATGTGAAAGCCTCGGCAAGCCGAGGCCCGGGGGCAAGCAGCATCACTAGGTGCAAAGACTTGACTGTATAGGAGCTTCTATACCACGTCTTACACCTGCTCAGCACCTAGTCGCAATCTCTCTTTCGTACAGTAACTGACAAGATGGCAAACCAGACCGCAAACATGGCCGCAGCACAGTCTCGCCTTTCGGCGGTAAACAACCATCTGCAAGCCTCAGGAAAGCCCGGCTTGATCGAGAAGCACCCTGACGACGTGGTGGTGACGACCGCCTTGAGGACACCCATTACCAAGGGCGGCAAGGGCGGCTTCAAGGACACAGCAGGCGCAGATCTCCTCCACGGAGCCTTCACCGCCCTGATCGACCGCTCTGGCATCGATCCTAAGTTGGTGGAAGACATCGCGGTGGGCTGCGTGTTGGCTCCCGGTGGCGGTGCGACTGAGTTCAGAGCCGCTGCGTTGGCAGCTGGCTTCTCTGAGGGCACAGCGGTCAAGTCTTTGAACAGGCAATGCAGCTCCGGACTGCAGGCATGCGTGGACATTGCGAATGCCATCAAGACCGGCATGATCGAGATCGGTATCGGCGCAGGTGTGGAGAGCATGTCCACTCAGTACGGGCCGAATGCCGTCACCGAGTTCAGCGAGCTGTTGGAGAACCACAAGAGCGCAGCAGAGTGCAAGGTGCCCATGGGTGCCTTGAGTGAACAGATGGCAAAGGATAAGGGCATTGCCAGGAAGGACCAGGATCAATTTGCATATGACAGCTACCGCAAGGCGAAGGAGGCACAACAGAAGGGTCTCTTCGATGAGGAGATTGCTCCTCTGAAGGTCAAGTGGACTGACCCCAAGACGGACGAGGAGAAGGAGATTACAGTGTCGAAGGACGATGGTGTGCGTGAGGTCACACTGGAGTCGATCGGGAAGATCAGGCCGGCCTTCGCCAAGGACGGCTCGATCCACGCAGGCAATGCCTCGCAGGTCTCCGACGGCGCCGCCGCTGTGTTGCTGATGAAGCGGAGCACCGCCGAGAAGCTTGGCCAGAAGATCTTGGGCAAGTATGTTGCTGCGTCCATTGTCGGTGTGCCGCCGCTTTTGATGGGTATCGGCCCGTGGAAGGCCATCCCGGTCGCGCTCGAGAAGGCAGGCATCTCCAAAGAGGACGTGGACATCTTTGAGATCAACGAAGCTTTTGCGTCTCAGTGTCTGTGGTGTGCGAATGAACTTGGTCTTGACCACTCAAAGATCAACCCGAAGGTAAGACTGCACTGCCCGAAATATGTACGCCACAAATGTTGACTGTCTTGCAGGGTGGAGCTATCGCTTTCGGTCATCCTCTCGGCTGCACCGGTGCGAGGCAGGTCAGCACGCTGTTGTACGAGCTCAAGCGAACAAACAAGAAGGTCGGTGTCAGCTCTATGTGTGTCGGCACTGGTATGGGAATGGCTGCCGTCTGGGTCGCAGAATAATTTGCTCATGTGTACGCGACATTTGCTGTCATTTGCTGTGTTAAATAGATCTGAATGAATACCTATGGCAAGCATCGTCATGTCTGGCCGACTACGGGTCCTCCATCCGCGCCAAGATATTTGCAGCGATAACGGCAGCTATTTGTTCTGCTTCTGCACAACAGCGCTCTTCAGAAGTGCCACCTCCTGTTCACACGGCATGTCCTAGGTGCATAATGTCAGTGAACATATGCACATGATGTGATGCTGGACCACAATCTAAGCCATGGCCTGCCTTACCATGCCAGCCGGTATGGCAGACGAATGGAAGATCCGCGCACCAATTTGGTCTCGTAACAGAGCAATGTTGCTTGACCTCACATTCCCGCCTATGATCACAGTGATCCGACCTCCTGCAAGTCGCACTAGTTGGCCTATATGGCCAGCGCCCGCCTCTGCTGTGGGAGCGCCTCCTGAGGTCAGGACCGCCTCACACCCTGTCCCAATGACCTTCTCCAAGGCCTCCACCTGATCTGATGTCTCGTCGAAAGCACGGTGAAAGGTGCATGGCTTGCCCTGGGCTAGTTGGACGAGCTCTGCAGTCCTTCCCACGTCCACTTCTTGAGATCCATCCAATATGCCAAATACATAACCATCAGTATATGGTCTGAAAGCGTCAATGCTCATTCTCATTTTCTCGAACTCGTTCACGCTGTAGTTGAAATTGCCACCGCGTGGTCTTATCATAACGAATACGGGCACAGAAACTTGGGCCTTGACATCTTGTAGCCATTCCAAGCTTGGTGAAACGCCTCCGGCATCACGGTCGTCGCAGAGCTCAATCCTGTCCGCACCAGCTTTGTGCGCCAATATAGCGTGATCTGGACGGAAGCACGCGATCTCCAGAAGTGCCGCGTTTGCGACCATGCCGTACACTTTTGCGATATGCTGATGAGGCTACCGACAGCTCAAGTTTTGAGATCAAAGCAGACTCTTCCAGCAACGGAAATGGCGCAGAAATAATGCAGTATTGGAAGCACAGTGTATGCGCAGAAAGTTGTTGATGGGAAGAGGCGTTGAAGTGCTTTAGTCGCGTGGCGACACGTTAGCTAAGCAAGCTAAAATGGAAGGCACGATCTATGGAGGCAAAACATATGATACATGAGATATACGCTGGAGAGATATCGACCGCTCATAATTTCGCCTTGGTCTTACCTTCCCACGCGCTGATCTTCTTCTCGGCCGCCTCCTTGTCTCTTCTCTCGGCTGCTATTCTTGCAAACTCCCTTCCGTCCTCCTCTCCAAAGCTTTCAAGCAACTGCAGTGACTGTTTATACATTTCCCGCTTCAGCTCACTATACACACTTCGTCCACTCATACCCGGCTGAGCCTTGGACACTAGCTTGAGCTCATCAATGAAAGTCAAGGTCTCGGGGAGCCCACCGAGAGCGTCCACGATGCCTTCTTTCAGTGCATCGAGTGCCTATCACAACCACAATCAGCGTACTCTCCCATTAAGACCCTATATAAAAGAATGATACGTGAACTCACCTTAAATCTATGCGCTTCCAAAACCAGCTTCCTGTAAACATGTGGCGCCATTTTCTCCCGAAAAATACTCGTCATAGGCGGTCTCAGCGGCGCACCCAGCTCCACTTCATTCAGGCACAGAAAACCCTTGTGCGGATTCATAACCCGATAATCACAATACATCGCCGTCATCAGCGCCCCCGCAAACGCATGCCCATTAATTAAGGCCACAACTGGCATCGGGAAAAGCAGGAATCGTCTCCAAACAGCGTACAAGCTGTCCGTGAAGAAATGAGGCGTGTAAGATGCATGCTCGAGGTCGAGGCCATTGGAGTAGAATTTTGGAATCCCGGAGGTGGTGATCAGGACTCCGGGAGGGTAGCGGTGTTGGATTATGTCAAGGGCAAGGAGGACGGCTTGGCAGAAGTCGGTGCGCAGACGGTTGTCGGGAGGTGATGTCCAGGTCAGAAGGTAGATCTTCTCTTGGGGACTGGTGCAGACGATGTTGCCGGTTTTGCCGATGGGGAGTTCGAAGAGGAGGTCGCCTTTAGGGTTTTTGGAGTCTGGAGCCATGGTTGTGGTTTCCCAATATTGAAGTATCCAGAAGCTGCTTAGTAGGCGAACCGGAGAACGAATGCTTCACAATGGTTTCGACGGATGACACAATGATATTTCGATGATGTGCTGGAGTTTGATACGGAGCTATCCCTGTTTCTGTTTCTGGAGCGCATGTGCAAGCCGAGGTTGATTAAGGTTGCATGGCTTAAACTCGGGCAATTCACGTGGCAATGCATGGGTGTCCTTGAATAGTACTTGAAGTACCTGGTACAGTCGGCATGGCTTCACGCCGGCCAGCAATCTACTCTACGTGAATGCACATACAGGTCGTCAGGCGCTATGCAATTCGATCGAGCACAAAGCGACTCGCGGTACTCAGTCGATGCTATCGCACCAGTCCGTAAGCGCCGATGAATGCTCCTCCCATGACAATAGCCCATAATCCTAGAACTCCAGTATTCGCTCGCCGCCTCGTATCAGCACCGAGTGAGCGAGCCGTCTTGGTGCTCGCGCTTGTGGTTGTGGTGCTCGTCGCGCTGGAACTTAGGGTAGACGTGGCGCTAGCTGCGGCGATGTGTACATCCGACTGCGTCATCGGATACCTCTGCGTCCCATTGACATCGCCCCTCAACAGTAGCAGAGCCTGTACTGTCTCGAGCGCGCTAAGCTCCTGCCCAACACCATAGGAGCCATCGTAGTATCCATAGTACCAGTGTTCGCCGCACGTAGTCCCGTTGACGCCGCCTGAGCATGACCGCGCAGCAGCTTCTGCCGATGCGGTAAGTAGCTCGTCGACCAGGGAGGTGATGTATGGCGCCACGACTGCAGACTTTGCCATCCAGCGCGAGAGATAAGCCTTGAATGAGTATTGGTCGTCATCGCATGTGTTGACCGTCTCGCAGGCTGCTTCGTACATGATGTTGGTCGCATTCTTGTAAGGCGAAAAGAAAGTGTTCGCCGCCCGGCTGAGAAGACCAGTAGTTCTGTCTTCCCAAAGCTTAGATCCGTTTGTGTAGTTGTACATCATAGCCGTGCCATAGAGTAAAGCACCAGCGTTGTATGTCCAGACTGTGTGGTCTACTGAACTGCAGTTGATCAAGTCATTCGTGCCATCGAATACATTGTATTGGCCATCAATCAGACCAACGCCAGTCATCCAGTCGTAAGCCTTCTCAGCCCACTCAACATATGTCTCGTTGCCGGTGTAGTGCGCCAGGCGAGCGGCAATCTGGAAGAAACCGCCATTCGAGATGCTATTCTTGTAGTCGTAGCCTGCATTGCTCTGGAAGATCTGCCACCGAAGACCACCCGCGCAGGTCGAGTTGTCCCATCGCGGCCATTGCGTGTTAAAAACAGCTGCCGCAAGATCATACCACGTCGTGGAAGCGTTTCCTGCTGGCACGGGGAAATCATATTCAACCGCGGCCAACACTGCCATGCCCCAGAAGTCCTGATCATCATTTCCGAGGGACGAGTAATATGCTGGCATCATGTAGTTGTTGTCCGGGCCCACCTGAGCCAGCAACGCCTGCTGCACAGTTGGAACATAGCTTGTGTCATTCGTGTATGCCCAATAGTCAATCATGCCTACCATTCGTGTCAGCCCCTTTCTTCCACGTGCCCTCTCAAATGATGTTCAGAACGTACCTCCCCATACCGCGCCAGCTTCCCACCTGTACATAACTGTCAGTTTAAGCTCGCGCGCAAGGCTTGTACTCGTTGCGACATACCAATAGAGTGGCGCTGGTAGCGTGCCTATTGCGGTGGCGGCTGTCGTTGACTGGTTGTTCTTGTACCATGACATGAGGTTGTAAGCAAGATTGGCAGAGGCATTCTTGATCGAGTCTACACAATGTCAGATATTGCTTCGGGTCCAACTTTAGGTCACTGACCTGTCGAGTTGACATCCAGTGAGATGCCGTTTGCCAGTTGCAGACCAGCTGCGGTCAAAGCGATGATGCTGTTCTTCATGATGCTGTTCTTCATGATGCTGTTCTTCATGATGCTGTCGTTGAATCTCGTGTCGTCGTAGCAATGAAATTATGCCGCTGCTGTTGCGATTAATGTTGTTTGCGTAATGCGTTTGCTTGCAAGGAGAAGTGCTTAATGAATGAAGTGACAATTTGTAGTGGCTGTGACCGACGCAGCGGTCTGTTGACTGCTGTTTGCTCGTCAAGGCGCACAATAGCAGTGCTCACTGTATTGATTAGTGCTTCTGTGGCGCTGCTCGTGAATGACTGCGAAGCGCTGGTGCTAAGAAAGTGTCGCACGAGGACGAGTGAGGTGAGAGGTCAACAAACCACATTCAGTGCCGCAAACATGATCGTCGGTCGATAGCGGCTGTTCAAACGACCACCCGACAATAATGGTGTGGCTTTGGTCGGCCTACAGGAGCCGCGCAATACATACTTTGCGACGAATCAAGGTCTTGGGAGGAAGTCGATCAAGAGCGATGACCGCATGAAGAGCGCCAAGTCTTTTTCAGCCGCGGGGCTCCACGTGCGACAGAAGGTAGATGCCGGCGGGTCGGGAGCTGAGGCTCTGTTCAAGGTAGTTTACCATGAGGCCTGAACTAGCATTCAAGCCAACAGACGTGAAGAGAAAAGAATGGTCAACACAAATCTGAACGGCCCAGAAAGCCACAGACAGTACATCCAGCTCGCTCTCGCTGAAGCCCGCAAGTCCCCTCCCAAACCGACAAACTTCTGTGTAGGCGCCTGCCTGGTCTCGCCCTCTCATCCTGTCTCCCTTCTCGCCACAGGCTACACGCTAGAATGCGAAGGCAACACGCACGCCGAGCAATGCTGTTTCATCAAGCAAGCTACCATGTACAACTGCAGTGAGGAAGAGCTTGGACGGCGGCTGCCTGAGGATACAGTGTTATACACGACCATGGAGCCGTGCAACAAGAGGAGTGTAGGAAATACACCTTGTGTGGACCGCATTCTACGGATGAGGAAGCTGGATGGAACACCAGTGATTAATAAGGTGTATGTCGGTGTAGCTGAGCCGGAGACGTTTGTGGGCGTCAATGAAGGCAAACAGAAGCTGGTGAATGCTGGCATAGAATTCATTCTCGTGCCAGGATTTGAGGAGGATATATTGAATGTGGCTACTGCAGGTCATGCCAAGAATGGATAATAGTACGCATTCTGAGTGCGGCATTATCTGCACTGAATGCCAGTGTCTTGGACTGCTTTTAGTCTATAGTACAAGTCAACGACATGAGCCGAATGGCTATGCATCTCTTGCGAGCCGCTGGCAAGCTCCGAATTTACTGGTTCCCCATTTCGGCATCTTCCTTGGCATTCTTGGGCACGCTCACCATCAAGGGCACGGACACGGCGTTGAGATGACGGAACGCCTAAGGAAAGAATATGGTCAGCACAAGACTCGCACAGAAGTCACGCCTTGGGTGAATGGCAGGCGGGCGAAGCAGACGCAATGAGCAGTCGGACCAACCCTCCAAACCGGCGTCTCCCAAACAAAACTCCACGCCCAGAACAACCCTTGCTCCACCTTTCGCTCCCAAACAAACGGGCTCAACAACGAACTCACATTCTTGATCGCCGAATCACTAATCTCCCCATCCCACTTATCCGCCACCTTTGTAATCTTGCCTGCATCATGGTAGATTTCCACCTCACTCTTAATGACCTGTTCCTTACCGATGCCCTTGACTTTGTACCTCGTCTCCAAATCCAGCAAGATTGGATTCCCGGCATCCTTCACCTCATGGCTCAATCTTTCAATCTCGGAGAAAGCGGCTTGCAGACCATACCACTGCGCAGCATACTTGCTCCGGCCCTGAGCGATTGTGATCGGGTCGGTGAAGGTCGCGTCGTCTTTCCAAAGGGCGAGCTTGGCGAGGGAGGGCCGGCCGGCGAAGAGGTCGAGGACGGAGCCAACGAGTGTTTGCTGGGTCGAATCGAGGGAGACGCCAGGACGGGTTTTGATACTGGTGGATTCGATCTTCAGTGAGCCAACGTCTTGCGGGGAGGCGTCTTGAGACATTTTTGACGTGGTGGTTGTAAATGCTCTGCTGGGGAGGATGGGTTTGGTAAATGCTTTTGTGGAAGCTTGACGGAGTGCTTGCATTGAAAGGTGTTTATCATGTGGTCCCTACTATCTTACAGAGGATCTATAAAGCTGTATAGCTCCAGCTCTCTTTCATGCTGTGAGTAGCCAGCCTCCATGACGCAGCTGTGTGCTCTACATGCACGCGTTACAATGACGTGTTGGATCTGAGTTTCGGGAAGGCGCGCACATCCGGCTGATCGCGACACGGCGGTACGACCTCCGCCCTTCATGCCTTCCAAGTCCTTTCAAAAAGACAAGTACAACAACAGCCGAAGCAATTGTGCGGATCCACGAGATCCTCTTGAGCAGCTGGCTGCTCGCGTGACGCTACACGCTCCGTTTGGGGAACATATGCCTTCGACTGGAGGATCTACTCAGCGACATTTCCAGGTAGCATTGCATCGACACACAATACGATACCAGCATGATAATAATGTCTTGGTCGCCTAACACTATATTTCGTGTAGAATCTTGCTCTCTAGACTGAATTGTATCCTTCGGTCCTTCGGTCTGGGCATATAGAGGGACACTGCGAAGAGTGAGGACTGTCGGGATGTCAAATCACTGGAGCTCTTTAATTATGTGGCAGCGGCTCTCGATCTCGCGAGCTGCAGTGTCCTCGTGCGTCTGTACATTACAAGGGCATCCTCAGATCTTGTTTTGAAAACCGGTACAGTGTCTTCGCACGTCCGTACGTAGCTACGGTATCCTAGGCCACCTTGCGATTAGGTTCCTGCCAATAGCTTCTGCTTGCGACTAGCGGCTTATGCTCTGAATGGCATGCGGGACAAGGTCTAGGAAGGTCTTGTTACGTACGGACGTGCGAAGACACTGTATAAGCATAAGGCCATCTTTGTAAGCAACAGCTATCGGCTGTAACGCACCCGAAAAGGTGGCCAAGCATAACATAGCTACGTACGGACGTGCGAAGACACTGTAAGTCAGAAGGATGACCATAGGAACACATTATCGATCATTGCGAATTCTCGACAACCATAGGTCTGTGCGCAGCGTTTCGCCATGCCCTTTGATTTGCATACGACTTCCGCGAGAAGCACCGGGATAGCCAGGGTACGAAGTGGTCTGTCAATGTCAATGCGAGCGCCTCGAGCTTCAATATTGGGAAGTCCCCTCGGGTTCTTCAGTTACTTGTCCAGCTTTTTCTGAGGCCGGAAGACATCCTGCCGTCTTAGCAGCACAACTTGATCGCATAAGAAGACAGGCGGATACAATGAACCATCCGCCTTATACACTCCTACTTCAAATGCTCAATCGTTCGGAGTTTGCATACAGGACCAGAACGCAAACGTGCTGCTCGCTTCACATAAACGGCACAGCTTGATCGAGGCGACCCTCAGTCACCATAATGGCAGCCGCCTACAGCATCCAACATCTCCTTGACAACCAGTCACTCTCCATCAAACTTGTCTTAGCTGTGACCGTCTTCGGACTGATTGCCTACACATACTCCACCTACGCCTCCGCTGCTGCGAAATTACGACCAATCCCCGGCTTTCCGACTATCTCGTTGACGGAGAAAGGCTTGGACCCCAAGCAATCCTGGTTCACAGATGGCACTGCAACAGTGCTTAAGGGCATTCGCGACACCAATGGCGGGGTCTTTCAGATAATCACTGGAAACGGTCCGAAGCTGGTTGTCCCGAACAAATACATTGACGAGCTGAAGAGCAACCCGGCCCTGTCATTCCGTGCAGCGGTCAATGTCTTCTGGCCTTTGGACTACCATGGATTTGAGCCCATCGCGACGCTGACGGATGAGGATACAATAATTGCCGGAGTCGTCCGCGGGAAGCTCACGCAGTCAATCAGTCATATGGTCCACGCCCTGGTAGACGAAGTTTCGACTTCTGTCAAGGATACCTTTGGAGATCCTGTAGAGTGGACAATGGTGCCGCTGAGGAAGGACATCAGTGACATTGTCGCACGCATCAGCTCTCGCGCCTTTCTTGGTAAGACTCTCTGTCGGGACGAGCAGTGGCTCCGCATCGCGAACAAATATACCGTAGATGCATTCGGTGCCGCATCACGCCTGCGCATGCTTCCTCCTCTTGTTAGGCCTCTGGCGCATAGAATCATCCCGGTTTGCAGGCGGATACAGACCGAGTACGAAGAAGCGAGGAGGCTCATCAAGCCAGAAGTTGACCGCCGGATGGCCAGGACGCGACAAGCGCTCGCAGAGGGTAAAAGAGCCGCCAAGACGTCAGACGTGATCGGTTGGATGGTAGAAGCTGCAATGAAGCCTGGTGCCATCGGCGTGGAGCGTTTCGACTTCGCCGCTGGGCAACTTCTCCTGTCCGTGGCGGGTATCCACAACACCTCTGAATTCCTGACGTTCGCGATGCTAGATATCTGTGATCACCCTGAGATCGTGGCTCCTCTGCGCCAAGAGATCATCGAAGTGATCGGTGCTGAAGGCTGGACCAAGAGCAGCCTGCACAATCTCCGGCTCATGGATTCCTTCCTGAAGGAGTCGCAGCGATTCCACCCTACCGCTCCCACAAACTTGTCGCGCCGAATTACGTCTGACGTCAAAATATCCAACGGCACAGTCCTGCCTGCTGGCAGTGCGATGGAGTTCACGACTGTGTACAAGGATCCTGACATTTACGAGGATCCGGAGCGGTTTGACGCGGCCAGGTACGTGAAGTTGAGAGAGAAGCACCCTGAGCAGGATTTGAAGTGGCAGGCCGTCGGGATCAGTAGGGAGAACCTCACTTTTGGAAGTGGTAAGAGTGCTTGCCCTGGGAGATGTGAGTGTAGCCATGTCGTCTGCAACCTTTTCGTCGTGCTGTTGCTAACTTCCTAATTATAGTCTTAGCAACTGCCGAGCTGAAGATCGCCGTTGCGCATTTGATCATGAAGTACGATTGGCAGCAGTTCGATGGGCCCGTAAGGGCGCATCATCGTGAGGGCATCCACATGGTGCCTGGAGATGCCAAGGCAATGTGTCGACGGCGCAAGGAGGAGATTGATATGGAGGTTAAGATGGAAGAGGATTTGTAGGGAAGGAGACAAAGTTAGCAGCGCCAGGCGCAAGGAGTAAAAGGGTATTGCAGTCGACAGACCGGCAGGCTAGGTCTTCTCATTGCCATGTTACAAAGTCGAGTGAAAACATCTCGCAACACGGCATGTGGAAGGTTCTCATGTATGACATGCTCGGTAGGCTCCATCAGCATCCGGGTAGAGTAGCTCCATGGTCTCAGGGCGCAGTAATTGCGCATCGACACGTCGTCGTTGCCATGCTCAGTCAGCCTCGGTGGTTGGCGAGGTAGACAAAAGTTCTAACAATGCCAACTTGTTCCTGGGTCATCTGTCCGCACGCTAGGCGACCGCGTCTGGATCAAGTGCAATCATCCTGTGTGCAGTCCGAGAGAGCAGGAGTTGCCAGCACATTCGCCCGTTGCCAGAATGTCCTCATCGGTCGCGCTGTCATCTGGTTCTCACGGCTGTCAGACAGCGCTGACTGTCTGTACCTTCAATAAAGATGCGATGACCAGATCTGTTGACAACTTGCTCGACCAGTGATCAGGTTCAAAGACCTGGAGCAAGATTCACCTCCAGGTATTCATCCCTTGTCATGTCGAGTCTGAAACGGACGAAGGTCAGCAAGCCCGCTAGACGATCTCCTTCCTATGGTTCGCTGTCAACATTCCCGGGGCCCGGAACAGGAGTGCGCTACACATGTCTCGCTCTTAGCCTCCAACTCGTATATGGACCTTCGGCGACCGACCGCCCGCCAGCCAATCTCAAAAACTCAAGACCACACGGTTCAACTTCCTCTATTCTTGTATCCCAATCAGCCCTCATCTTCCCAACCATGCAACCCCTCAGCACGACCTCCCTCCTCCTCACCCTCTTCCTCGCCTCCACCGCTCTGGCCTGGGTACGTACGAAAACATTCCCTTCCACAAAACAAATCGCAAAGGGAAGGCAGACGATCCTGACATCCTCAACAACGAACAGAACTGCCGCGTCGACCCCCAAGGCGGCGACGGCGAATGCTGGCCCAACGACGAGGAGCGAAAGCAGGGCGCGACCTCGCAGTGGTGTACGGCGGTAAGATCATGTTCCCCAGCAAGCAAGCAACCTCTATGCACCGTTCACGAAGATGAGACTGACAGGAGCCTTCTTTTTCTCATGCAACAGGCGCACCGCTGCAACGTCATGTGGAACGGCTGCAAGCCCAACGCTGTTGATGATCCTTCTGTCGTGGAAGGGAAGAGGGCGAATTGTTCATAATAAAGTTGCGCTCGAGCTTGAGGTCTACGAGCCTGTCTGTTCGGAGGTGCAACGAGATACGACGCATCCCGTATCGTACCATCCACCACCATCTTCCAAGTTCCCAGTCCGGCAGCCATGCAAACTATGACCTCGTTCCTCCATACTCTCTACCTCCACCGGTTCCACCACCATCAAAGTCAAGGTACCCCTCCTCAGTCCCCTCCCCAGCCCTTTACAATCTCATTCTTGCAAGAGCCCAGCAACCCAAGCCGTCGATCTCCAAACCCATACTAGCACAAACACCCGCCGGCAGCGCTCCCAACCCAGTGACCACCTCTTGGAGAGCAAAACCAAGTGTCAACATCGGGACGAATAAACAAACCCACATGTGCGTCCGTCGCATCCTGCGATGCTGAAAATTTAAAAGGGCTCTTGAATCGAATCCAACTTGGGCGGCTGTAGTACAGAGCTCCAGTGGTACAGACGGCTCAGCGATCTAACGTCTAGATCTGGCGCCTTGGCTTCAACTGGTCAATTTCGTTTTGGTGATTTCGTTGCGCCTTTGCCGTTCGGGAATCTGGATGGTGAAGTGTTTCTAGGGTTGGTTCAAGTTTATTGATGCTGGCGTCTGGAATGGGTTACCCGTCTGTCCAGTGAAGCAAGAAGTCAGCATGCTTCGTTTGCTGTGATCCGAGGACAGAAATGCATGCTGCCATTCCGGACGCAGAGGATGGCGGTAAAGGCTGCAGTGCTGTAGTGTAACTAAGCGACGGCATGTGAGCTTGTTGATCCTTCAAGCCATGGCGCAATGCTACAGGCGGTGAACTCCCGATTCGTACAGGGCCTTCGATGTGCAAAGCTTCATTGTTATACAAACAATCTCAGTGACTATATACACGCCCCTTGACCCGATCTTTCTCACCTGAGCTCTCCCCTATCTCTCATGTCCCAACCAATCAACAATACACTTACATCAGCTCATTCATCTCCTCCTCCAACTGCGCCTGGAAGCTAAATGGCTCAAATGCAATACCCTCTCCCACGAAATGCTTACTCATAGCCTCCACCCAGTGCAGACGCAAGGAGTGAAGCATAGCACTGGTGCCCTCCATCACGACCAAAACAGCCACAGTCAAGGCAAACCATAACGCAAACCCAACGAAAACGGCAAACACGCCCAGCGCACCGTCGAAAGAAAAGCAATTCTTGAGCGTCATGCTCCAGAGCACGATACTCAGTTGCTGATGCGCGAGCGAGAGGGCCCAGAGGCGAAGGTAAGAGGCTGTGTGCGAGACGCAATTGAGGCAGAATTCGATCGTGTGGATGACTTGGTGGATCATGACCTCGCTGAACTCGAACTCCTCGTGTTCGCCGGCGTCGATGTCTTGCGTGATCATTGCGCCGCCGTCGTCCATTTCCGAGTCCGCTGAAGGACGACCGTTGGCATGTCCGTTGTGAGTCGGGAGCTCGTCGTCGTCATCAAGGGCGGACACGGCAGTGGTTTCTCCGAGGCCTCTGTAACCTTGCGCACGAGCGCGGTTGTGCTCCCAGCGCAGGTAAAAAGGCTTCAGGAACAGCATAATAGGTACCTGCACAATAGCCGCCAGTACGAGGATGACCTGTACAACACCTTGACCGGGGTAGAGTTGCTCTTCCACGGTGCCGGGTTTCAGGAACATGTAAATAAGCATGTTCAGGAGACTGGGCGGTTGCTCGCCGGTGGCCTGCCAGTCGACAGACCACTTGAAGATGATGGTGAAGACGAGGTAGCCAAAGATGCCTTGGAAGAAGATCATGCCGGGGATGAAGTTGCCGAAGATGTCGATAGGTGATTTGAAGTGGCGGGCGTTGACGTATGACCAAAGGAGAGAGTAGGTCATCTGTCAAACTTCATGTCAGTATATACGGCTGAAAATGGATCGATTATACGTACGTGTGCCCATCCGAGAATGATGGAGAGTTTCATCTTATAGCTGTTGCTAAATAGAAGGTCGTTCTCGGTATCGTGCCAGCGCCAGTCCATACCGAAGGGATATGTGTAGCCCTCGACTCTCTCAGCCTTGACTGTGATGCCTTTGCCAGGTTCGTAGCCTTCTGGGAACTTCCAAGTCCACATCGACGGGAAGAGCGACAGCTCCTTTGAGAAAGCATCACAGTAGATCAATCCAGTGTACATGGAGAAGATACCCATCATCAGCATGATGTAGCGTCCGTAGAAGGCCATGCCAAACAGCTCATCTTGCTTTCCTCGAGACAAAGGCTTCTCGTAGTAGATCATTGCTACGGCTGCAAGAGCCATGATAGCTCCATGACCAAAATCACCGAACATGACGGCGAAGAGGAAAGGGAAGGTGACGATGGTCGGCAAGCCAGGGTTGACCTCGGTGTATTTTGCTGTGCCATAAGCATCAATGATGGTCTGGAAGCCGAGAGTGAATTTGTTAGTTTTGTTGTACGTTGGTGGTGTCTTGGATGTCTTGATCTGGTTGACGATGGTGGGCACGGACAGACCAGCGCGGTCGTTGACATCCTGGAGGGTAGACTTGATAAGACCAAGGCTGTTGGTCGGTGCCCAAGCTTCGGCGACCAACGTCTTGCGGGCAGGATCGTAGGAGAAGCGGTTGAGAGTCTGATATACGCTCTTCTCCTTCTTGATGACGATCATCCAGGCAGCCAAGCTGCGTCCAATCTGGGTCAACTCGGCATCGAGAGTGCGCTTGGTGTTGCCCAGGACGTTCGAAAGGTCCTGAAGACGCGAATTGACCTCGTGGATCTGGTCGCGGCGCAGCTCCGAGTTCTCATCGACGTTGTAAATATCCGCCCCTAAGCTCTCTGAGATCTTCCTGATCTTGGCGATAATCTCCTTGCCGTGTGCAAAGATGACAAAGACGTTCTTGTGCACCTCCTCGTTCTTCTCCGGATCAATGATGGCATCGGGAATCTCGGATTGGTTCATGTAGAGATTGCCACGAAGCGTACGCCACAGGATGCGCTCGAAGGCTGCCAGTCGCTCACGCGGGATGACACCAGCCACGAAGCCTATGTTCATGACGCTGAAGCTCTGCTGATGTCCTGCTTCGGCGCTGCCATTTGCGTTCTCAACATCGCGCAGCAGTGGCGCATCATCCGACTCATCAATGCTCTGCCGAATCTCCTCCGTCTGGCCACGTGCACGATCGAAGAAGCCACCAGCCTCACGCAGTACCCATCGCCACTCGGTAAGCTCCGTCTCCCGCTTCTTCAGCGTCTCGTAGCTGTCGTTCAGGCTGCGGATGCGCTGCTCAAGGCTCTGGCTGCGGTCAGCCAATTCGTCGATCTCGGAGGCCGAAGGCGCTGCCATCGTGTTGGCGAACTCGTAGATGGGTCGCATGCCGATGCTATTCTTCTCAATCTCCTGGCGGAAGTAGTTGAGCTGGCGTTCCACATTGTCGAGGCGGCGAATCTCCTGCGTGAAGGTACGTTGGAAGGCGGAGACGTCAGGGTTCAGCTGTATATCCGCATCAGTATGCTACATCGCCATCCATAGTGCTTCACATAGACGCACATCTCTGAACTGCATGGTACCCAGCTCTCCCAACGCTGACACAACCTCGCGGCCGATCTCATTGGCGACGTAGAGCTGGGTCAGCGTCATCTCCGACGACCGGAAGAGTGAGTCTTTTGAGGGCGCCATGATGGGCAGCACCTCTCTCTGTTATGCTGGAGGTGATTTGGGGCCCAAGATAGGATGGAAAGTGATGGCACGAAGGTGGTGAGCCCGGAGGCAGCTGTTCTAAGGAGCGGCGTTGATGTCTTGGCGTTTACGTAGAGTGGTCCGTGCACATGCCGCTGGAAGGTACAACTTCAGCATCTGACCTACATTGCAACATCAATAATAATTTTGTCTGTTCATTTAGGATGACGACCAGTTGAGTGTCATAGGGATGTGTGGATGCTCTCGTCCTACGATTCAGGAGGCGCTGTACAGTGTACAATGTTGGAGCTCTATCATCAGCCAGAACGCACATTGGTCTCGTGCAGGCGGGAAAGACTTCCATATCCATTTCAACCTAACGAATCTGTCTATAACTGATACAGAGTAGGGCGCCTTCAGCTCGAGCTATTCCGGCCGTATAGGGCCTCATGTAGTCTGCCAAACCACGGGACGCTTGCTTTGAGCCGTCAGCCAAGCCTTATCTCAAGACCCAGACGTTGGCAATCTGACATCGTGACAGTAATGCTGCCATGCAACACAGTGGACGGTGCTGGAAGTCGCTGAAAGTCCATACCAAAAGGCTAGCACTCATTCCTCTTTGCATATTTCTAGATCACGCCGGCTAGTTTGTCCAGTGGTCGCGGGCTTAGAGCTCACGACAAACATTGGTCATGTGGCAAGGCATGTTCCATCGCTCCCGACTCTACATATCCGCCGTCAAGCTCCACGTATGCGTACCCCCATCTGCGACCAATTCAAAGTGCTTGTTGAAGATTAGGTAACGTTGCGTGTGACACTGAATGCATGGTCGCGGGGTCTCGTGCTGATGTGTGTTACGATTCGGAGTGGGACCGTCGTCAGATCTGTGCATTATGAGAATAGTCGCTGCAACCCCATAGCCATCTGACGAGCATGCAAAACTCGCCGGAAGCTCTTCTCATATCCTCCATCGAATACTGCCCCCAATCATGAACTGTCCCACCACCCTGCCCACTCAACCATCCACCCTCTTCCTCACCCCAAAGAAATAATTCCCTACATTCTCACTCCCCTTCACCTCCCTCCACCCCATCCCAGGCACATAAACCACCCCCATAACCCTCCACCCAATCCCATCGCTCGTGTCCAACCCCTCCTCCCTCCTCGCCCACTCCCTCAACTCCTGCGGATTGATATACTGACTCCAATCATGCGTCCCCTTGGGCACCATCCCCAGCACATCCTCCGCCACAAATTTCGTCGTAAACCAGCTCACCGGCGTGCGCGCAATCGTGCTTCCGACTAGCCAGCCGCCGGGTTTGAGGAATTTGAGGGCTTGTTGGAGGAAGGGGGTGGGTTGTTGGATGTGTTCGACTACTTCGAAGACGCTTACTACGTCGAACATCCTCTGACTTTCTGGTAAATGCTGTCCCAGATCCTCAATAGCAGCATTTACATATCTCAACCTCCCCTCCTGCTGCAGTAACGGATCGCTCCTCGCATGCCGCCTCGCAACTTGCACACACATCTCCGTCGGATCGATGCCAACCACCCTTCCCGTCCCTCGCAATCTCGCCGCGCTCTCAGCAAAAATCCCGCCACCGCATCCAATATCCAGATAATCTAGTTTCTTTCCTGGTTTGGGAGGAGAAACAGAATGGCAGCGTCTGATGAAGTCGTGGCGGAGGGGGTTCATGAGGTGTAAGAGTCGAGAGGAGCCATGGGGATCCCACCAGGAGGAGGCGAGGTGCGTGAAATGGGCGGTTTCGGTTGGGTTGACGGAGCTGGTGGTGGTGGTGCTGGTAGAGTGCTGGCGGATGGTGTGAGAGGTCGTGGCGAGGAGGGTGCGGAGGTGGGTGGGGAGGGTGAGGAGGGCGCGGGGTTGGAGGAATGGCATGATGGCAGTACTAGTGTAATCCTAATGTATTAGATGCAGAGTGTGAGTGAGAGCTCCATGTGAAGGTACTATTTGATACATCGACTTTTGGCAAGAGTCAGATGATTTGGTCGTGGCCCTCATCTTCTTGCTTGCTCCTTCTTCACGTTTGTCGTGTCGAACAGACTGTGTGCGGCACTTCTAGCCACTAGTAACAATGTTACTTGGGATCTGATGTAAAATGCCTATTTCTCTGACTGCCCTGAGATCATCTCTTTGTACCCATACCTGGCCTTCCTGGTGTTCTGAAAACTCCTATTCGGTAATGGAACTGAAGCCATACTGCTCCACTCTCGACACCTGGCCCAGCTCGAGCAATTGAATTATCGTAGATTGAGCTTTCGCTGGCCGCAAACACTTATTTGCCTCACTCAGACGTCTTCCTTGAACAGCGACTCCACCTTCCCGAAACGCGCCCCATCCCGCTCCGAGACGACCTCAGGATCCATGCCATCGGTGGCACCTAAGCTCTGCACGAGTGACGATGGGACCTTTGGCCTGTTCTCGGACGCCGCGGCATCGCTGTCGACGCCCATGCGTTCCTGGGCGACCTCTTCCACGCTCAAGTCCTCCACCCCACGCAAGGAACCCGTATCAATCTCCGCTTTGGCTGCCCCAACCTTCTCGCCCTTCGGCTGAACCTTGCCCTTCCTCATCTTTGCAGCCGCCAGTGCAAGCACTGAGCTCTTGTCCCCTCCTGCTGTACCCTGCAACAGCCCGACGAGGCTGCCTGCATTCAAGCCTGCATCTGCGCTCGATTGAGCGTCGGCCATGTAGTTGCGTATATTGGCTGCGGCAGCGCTCGGCTTGTTTGGACGGCTGGATGCAGTCTTGCGGTCGATGCGGCCTTCGCGCGCGCGGGTGATGTCCTGAGCAGTCCCCTTGGACGGATTTGGCTTTTCGCCGTGAGTGGGTGCCATTTTGGTCGGGTTCAAAGTCCTTGGATGTAATCGTGTTGTTGCTGATGCTGACGCTGGTCAAGAGGTTGATGTGAGTGTTGATATAGATGTCGGCATCAACGGCGTCAATCTGGTGAAGAGATTGACGAGCCAAACAAGGCGAAGTGATTGTCGCATGTGAAGACCAATGCAGAATCACATGGAGCTTCGCAATTCTGTGAACCTCTAAGCAAGCTGCATCTGATAGACTGACGGGATATGCCTAGGTAATTGACAGACGGCAGACCAAAGCATTGACTTTGGTTGGCTCACATGGTAGAAACATCTACCAGTGTTTCCCTTACTCAGCACACGGATTCAAGTCCCTGGAAAGTCTATTGCAGGAGCAGGATGCATATATACTCAAGACTCAGATGTAGTCGCGGAACACGAGATCAACTTTTGATGCATCGTGAAGCCATACAAAGTTCACAAGCCCTATCGACAGTCAGAACACTCTACAACCACTTGACACAACATGGCTACAGCAATCAACCTGTAAGAAATCTTATACTACCGCTACAGAAATGACGACCCATACGTCGTTCTCGACATCTCACGCTCCTGCAGCTATGACGAGACTGCGAAGGCCTTCCGCGGCCAGGTCCTGCAAGTGCATCCGGACAAAGCACCAAACGCTTCACTCGTCGCAAAATACACCGAGCTATTCCAGCTTCTCCGATCAGCTTTCGACAAGATTGTCATCGACGCGGATGGTCAGCAGATTAATGGCGCCAACAAAATCAATCGCCAGGCTAAGGAGGCACACCGAGGACATCAAGAGTATCGCGTCAATCCTGCACGGTATGACCCTGGCCCAGTCGAAGAAGGGCTGACCGGCTATGCACGTCTATGGAAGGCAAAAGACAACATAGATATCTTGCGTCAGCAAGCCAGGGATGACAATCGCAGGCAAGAGTTGCAGAGGCGGGCTGGTCGTCTTAGCAGCGAAAGTGCAGTCCGTACTCGGTGTAGTACGCCTGCTGCTGCGTTCAAAGATGCGGACTTCGAGAAGGCCCTGCGTGGTGTGAGGGACAGGATTGCCAAGACCGAATGTGAGTTGGCAGGTGTGAGAGCTGCCATTGATCGTTTCTTGGAAGCAGATCGGCGACCTCGACTGTGCGACGCTAGTAAGGTGCAATCTGTACCGCATGACGAGGATGAGTCGAGCCACGAAGACACGAGATCGCCTCCTGGCTGGAATCTGGAGTCTTCATCCAGGACTGCAAATTCCGGCAACCATGTCGCCGTCGTCAACCCTACCGGTCCTATCGAGTCAGCAGCGCCTATGCAAGAAAGCGGTCTGAACTTCTCAGAACCAAAAAAGTCAATTCAAGAAAACACCAGTATGCTCGAACGCACCATCGATCAGGAGCTAGCCCTTCTCAAGCATCTCAAGAACGATCAGCGCTTGGCTTTCTTGCTCGAGCAAAGCTTAGAGCACCCATCGCGATCAGAACAACCAACGACTGCTGCCTCCGCCAATGTCCGTCACCAAGCCACCAAAAACCTCACTTCTGGGACTCCTGGCTGCGTCTCCGTCTCAGAAATCCTGGCCAGACAGGCTCGCCAGCATGAACGATACAGTGCAGAAGTAGCCACAGGTGACCAGGGTGACGATTTCGAGCAATGGACCGACGACACGGACTCGCGGTATTATGAGCAGCCGGGTTGTGAAGATTGGAAGGATGACTGGGACGGCTACGGTTCCTTCGAGAGCTTTGCGAGGGCGCAAGATAAGATTACTGGAGGGCGCCGATGGAGGCCGACCTCTTCATCACAGAGGACTGAGCTAGCTGATGATGCAGATTGTGATGTTGCTGCGGAAGAGACCATCGAGGACGAGACACTTCGGGAGGCAGCGGCTGTGAAGCTCCCGCTCCAGACTGTAGCTGAGATCGAGTTCTTCCGTGGCATGGCGGTCGGGAAACCTATCTCTTCGCGGCTGCGGCCGCTGAAGGATAGTAGCTGGACGCCACCGAGCAAGACAGCCGCATTGCGTCTTGATACGGGTGTCAGTAGAATCCTGAGGCTGTGCGCCGCAGCATGAGGAGAACGTGTCACGCAGTCTCAGAAAGTGCAGTGCGGTCAGAGGCATTGGAAACGGTCAGGGACTGAGATAGTATAGTAATGCCCTCTTCTGGGTCAGCCGTGAACACTGCAGATTTTCTATGTCATCCGTCCTCTCCAGTCTAGCCCATCCCAATCAAATTTACCAATTGCCACTTTACTCCTCAATAGCATTCTCCGTCCCCCGCCTCATCTTCTTCGGGAAAGCATTATACTTCTTCAGGATCCTCTCAAAGGCATCCATGCCCGCCTTCAAATGCTCCATCCTAGGGCCATAAGAGACACGCACAAAGTGATGGCAAGGACTGTCGAACAGGTCACGACGGCGGCTGGGGTTGAGGTCGAAGAAGATACCGGGCACGACGATGACCTTTTCTTTCAGGCAGGCTTGGAAGAAGTTGAGGCCGTCGTTGATCTCGTCGGGGAGCTGTTCGAGGTTGAGCCAGAGGTAGAAGGTGCTGTCGGGGACGTAGGGGAGGGTGAAACCTTGGGAAGAGAGTATTAGTGCTGGCTCGAATGGTATCATGGTGAAAGGCATAAGATCACTTACCCATGTCGGTCAGACGGCCCACAACATAGTCACGCTTGTCTCTGAAGTGACGCTGCAGGGCCTGCATCTCATGACGTACATTGGCCGGCTCCAGCATCTTGACGGCAGCCTCCTGGAATGGGACGTTGGTACCGCCATCCAGGTAAGATCCACAAGAGCCGATAGCTTTGATGAACTCCTTCGGACCGATGATCCATGCGACACGCCAGCCAGGAAGACGGAAGCGCTTGGTAAGACCGTCAATAATTAAGACATCATCCTCATCGACATCCTCAATGTTGTCAGCAGCGCTGATAACAGTGCCATCGCAATCAGTGGTGTAGTTGTAGCCTGAATAGAACTCGTCCATGATCAGTGTCGCCCTGTCACGAGCCATATCTTGGATTTGTGCCATCTCCTCTCCAGACACCATCTTGCCGGTCGGGTTGCGAGGATTCGAAGTAAGAATGACAGAAGTGCCGCGCTTGATCTCCTCAAGAATCTTGTCCGGGTGGATGTGGTACTTGTCTTCCTTATTGAGAGGGATAGGGATGGCAGCAAAGTTTCTAAACAAGCTCAACATCTCGTTGTAGGCAGTGTAGTCTGGGATGAAGAAGCCTAGATACGCGTTTCCGAGGACAGCAGCAATACGGATGAGGCCTGCGCGACCGCCGGGCACGATGCAGACGTTCTCCCAGGTGTACTTGGACTCCTTGCCTTGGCGGTGGTGCTCGTTGTAGAGATTCGCCACGGCTGCACGGAGCGGCTTGATGCCAGCTGTGGGGCCATACTCGCGGCCGGTCATGGACACATCAATGGAGTGCGGGCGCTCAAAGCAGCCTTCAATGTCTATGGCAGCGTCAGGAGCCGTTCCGAATCTCGTGCGGCTCTTAACATACCATCTTCGACCTCCGGCGCACCCTTCAACAATGATGGGAAAGTGGTCAGTTCATGTCTCAAGTGCCCAGCTACCCATCAACAACGTACCTGGCCCAGGTTTGCCCATGACTTTGGGTCGTCCAAGAAGCCATGCTCGTAGGCACGCTCAGTCGTCCACACGACGCCAGTGGATGCTCTCGATGGGTCAAGTCCAGCATGAGCCTTATGGCCCTCGTGTGCTTCACGGAACGCCTTGTGGGGAGCGGACTTTTCCTCTGCATCGCAACATCAGCAATGTGTTTTTGCCACCCGCCAAGCTTGACCACCGCTTGGCATTGACTCGGGCCATGCCTTTATTGCTGAGGACCAGCGTGCTGTGAGACATCTTGCAATTGCGAGATGAGATTATGCTAATTAGTGTACCGCATCTTGGCAGTCATGGACCTCGGAAGCTCATGTTACTTCTTGCTTCTCGCGCGGGAAGTCAGGTATGAACTCTATCCTTTCACTCACCATTTACGCTGAAGCGACGGTCTCTGCGAGGAGGACTGGTCACGTCGTTCAGGACGTTGGCTGCTGTCCTAATTGCAGTCATGTTTGCTGATAGGTTCTTCAATCAGTAGGGATGTAGGTAAGTGAGGATGTGGCAGAAAATCGGTCGTTCTATGTAGGTATGCTTGGCACCTTGGGCAAGAATACGCGACTTTCGACTTAGTTCTAACGTGTGCGGCGTCACAAAACCTGGAAAGCACAACCTCAAGTTTTAGAGAAACATCGCCACGTGTACAACGCGATCGAAAGAACCACCCGTGAGACGGATCGCTGCTTCCCACATTCGCAGCCTGCTTTGTCCTGACTGGACTGCTGTGGCCCAAATTCCAATAGTAGATCACGCGGCAGACATTTTCTCAGGCCTCCCATGCCATGCCATAACATATGGCCGGACTAACGTTGATTGCATTTCTCGTCGTCTGAAACAAGTAAGATAGAGTCAATATCTTACCTGGTCAACGACAGAGACAGATCTCAGGCTGGAACACGACCTTTGTCACATGCTCCGCGGGATGTGTAGATCGATTGGCGCGAGAGTGGGCAAGGGACTGGTAATCCCGCGTGACGCGTTTAGGAATGCTTCCTCTAGAATGAGCTACACGTACCGCTTGACAAACATCCGAAAGGCACTCTCGGAGAGATTTAAGTCGAGCTACATATGGAGATTGATTCACGAACACGACAGCCATGAAAGCCATCGTGCTCTCTATGTACGAGGGGTAGATCCCCGGGCTGGGCGCCAACATCTCAGCTCACCACATTTCGGCAGCAGGCGCAATCGACCAGCTATCCTGTACGGTCGTATTGCGCAGCTTGGCGGCTAGGGCGTCTGATCGTCTCATATAACACGCCTTTTGCTCCCCAAAGACTGCCGGGACTTTGTGGTCACTGCTATAGACGAGCTGCAAGGCCGTAGACCGACAGAGCACGCGCTTAGTTGCATGTGAAGATCGGCGGATCGACAAGATGGCAATCGACAACTCTGGTCGGCAAGGCAGCCTGTCAAGGCTGCCAATGAAACATATATCGCTCCTAACAGTGCGTTCGAGGAAGATCAATGGCAATACGGCCAACTAACCCAGCTGCAGCTCGTCTTCCAAAATTCGATGTTGATCTTGATCATGCATTACAGCCGAATAATGCCTCCTGTAAATGGCCAACGATACTATACATCCACCGCCGTCTTTCTCAACGAGGTCATGAAGCTCGCGGTGTCCTTGACGATGGCATTATATGAGATCGCAACGAGCCCGAACACCCACACGACGACAGCGGCCGGTCTGTTCAGCGAATTGTCAAGAGTTGTATTTACAGGAGATAGCTGGAAATTGGCGATCCCCGCGGTACTGTACACCATGCAAAATACCTTGCAGTACGTGGGGGTTAGCAACTTGGATGCAGCAACATTTCAGGTCACATACCAGCTGAAGATCCTCACGACGGCACTTTTTAGTGTAACGCTGCTTGGAAGAACTCTCGGGCTACGCAGATGGTTCAGCTTGGTACTGTTGATGGCTGGCGTTGCTATCGTCCAGATCCCAGCGGACTCTACACCCTCTGAGCACAAAGGCGGGCTCTTACCGAAAAGCATTTTCGATCTTAGAGGACTGGGTCAAAAGTTTGCAGATCAACTCTCCGGACGATCCGCAACCTACGAGGGCATTGAAGAGGACGTTTCTGCACAGAACCCGGAAATCAATGCCAGCATTGGTCTGGCCGCCGTCATAACTGCGTGCATGCTCTCGGGTCTTGCTGGAGTGTACTTCGAGAAGATACTGAAGAAGTCGAGCGGCTCCGCGCCAGTCTCGCTTTGGATACGAAACGTCCAGCTTTCGTTTTATAGCTTATGGCCGTCACTCTTCATTGGCGTGCTCTTCAAGGACGGAGAGCACATTGCTCAGGATGGCTTTTTCGCTGGGTACAACTGGGTCGTCTGGACAGCGATTACGTTCCAGGCTTTGGGCGGAATTCTGGTTGCGCTGGTTATCAACTATGCCGACAACTTGGCAAAGAATTTTGCCACGAGCATCTCAATCATCGTCAGCTTCTTGGCTAGCGTGTACTTTTTTGACTTCAAGATCACGTCTTTGGTAAGTATCCGCAGTGGCACTGCAACGTGGCATCCGCTGATCAAACGTGACAGTACGTTTTCGGTACGCTCGTGGTGTTGGCAGCGACATACATGTACAACACAGCCCCTGACCACAACCCGAAACCACAGCCACCGTCGATCAATGTCGCGGGCACCGAGAAGGATGGTGCAGAGTCGCAGTATCTGATAGAGCCCAGGACATCGCCAACACGCGAGATGCAGAGCACGAAACGAGAGGAGTGAGGGAGCGAGGATTGTTTTAGAAACTTGCTTGCATATGATACCCCAAAGGCCAAACGGCTTCCGCATACGATCAATTCGGCTGTTCTATTTTGACGGCAGGTGAGTCTGCAGTCTCCTGCCCGATCATGATCCCAATTTCAGGTGTGCAATGTCGCGATGCTGCTTTTGGCGTTGAGCTCACGCGTCTGGCGGGAGAGGAAAGAACGGCCAGCGCGGCTGCCTGACGAATCGAGCTTCGGACTTCACTTGTCACATGTACGTACGTCTTCCCTGATTACACGCCTTCGCGAGGCGACCCTCAATGCTTGCATTGTGCAGCGTCAAGAGATATGGACGACCGCATCTTCGCGCAGCTGGACAGGCTTGAGCGTGGTACTCGGGTCGAAGAGACGCGATTCGCGCAGCCCGACGACAGCAGCACTGAATATTCAGCATACGATGGCGGGCCGGCGCATTATCACGAGAGCGACCTTTTCTACAACGACGAGCGTCGCGATGACTTTGCGAATCGCCCCTTGACTCTTGACTCATTTGGTACGCGACCTGTCAAATCACGTTCAGAATGGCCACTGACATACACTGTAGATGAGCAGCTGCTTCGTCTCCCTGATCAGAACAGCCGTCAAGTCCAAGCTGCTCAAGGTAATGGCCGGTTATCGTTGGCGCCAGCAGCGTCTCAGGGCATGGGTCTACAGCGATTTGCACTTGACCAGTCCAGCTCTTCTGCTTATGAGCATCCGACACATTCGAGTCCAGCTTTCAAGGCCTCGCAACGTCGGCCGGCAGCGTACGAGGCGCCTCGTGGTTCGCAGAGACCCGGCCAACGCTTGCCGCTTGCTGATGGTGGCCAAGCGTCAACGTACCGCCCATTGAGTGTGGAGCAGCTCGAAGAAGAGCAGCGTTCTATGCAAACACCCGGACCGCCTCGCGCTACGCAGCCCAGCTATGGAGCTGCACGAGTTCAACCAGTCCAAAGAAAACGCCCTGGCGCGCCGGTGGTGCAGGGCATCGAGCTGGTGTCCACTCGGGAACTTTCAGATCGTTTTCGAGCCATCTTCCCATTCCCGCTGTTCAACGCGGTACAGTCGAAATGCTTCGAGACCATCTACGGAAGCAATGACAATTTCGTGCTTTCGTCTCCTACTGGAAGTGGCAAGACAGCAGTACTGGAGCTTGCCATTTGTCGACTCATCAATGGTTTGAGCAATGGCTCATACAAAATCGTCTACCAAGCACCAACAAAATCGCTTTGTTCGGAGCGTCAGCGCGACTGGCAGGCCAAGTTTGGACCTCTGGACCTGCAGTGTGCTGAGCTGACAGGCGACACCGACAGCGCACAGCTGCGGAACGTACAGCACGCAAGCATCATTGTCACCACACCAGAAAAGTGGGACAGCATGACGCGGAAATGGAAAGATCATCAGAAATTGATGCAGATGATCAAATTGGTGCTCATCGATGAAGTTCACATTCTCAAAGAAGATCGCGGTGCAACACTGGAGGCTGTCGTCTCCCGGATGAAGTCTATGGGATCAGACGTGCGATTTGTCGCTCTCAGCGCCACGGTGCCAAACTACAAAGACATAGCGACATGGCTTGGCAGATCTTCTGCCAGCCAGTATACGCCTGCTGCGAGAGAATGCTTCGGTGAGGAATTCCGTCCGGTCAAATTACAGAAGCATGTCTGCGGCTATCCATCATCAACCAATGACTTCGCTTTTGACAAGATTTTGGACTCGAAGCTCACAGAAGTCATCACCCAATACTCGCAGCGCAAGCCTCTCATGGTCTTCTGTTTCACAAGGAAGTCTTGCGTGTCCACAGCGAAGCTGTTGGCGAGTTGGTGGGCTGCCAGCAATCCTGAGGATCAGTACTGGACGAGACCTCGCTCTCGCATCATCGTAGCAGATAGAGACTTGCAAGAGACTCTCCGCTCTGGCGTTGCCTATCACCACGCTGGCATGCAAATCGATGACCGGATGCAGATCGAGAAAGGCTACTTGGCAGGCGAGCTAGGTGTCATATGCAGCACTTCCACTCTAGCTGTTGGCGTCAATCTACCCTGCCATATGGTGATAATCAAGAACACCGTCACTTATAGCTCGTCTTCTGGAGCAGGAAGCATCAAGGAATACTCGGATCTGGAGATCATGCAAATGCTGGGCCGCGCCGGACGCCCGCAATTCGATAACAGTGCTGTCGCGGTCATCATGACTCGATCGACGAGGGTGCAGCACTATGAAAAGATGATCAGCGGGCAGGAGATACTCGAGAGCTGCCTACACCGCAATCTCATCGACCATCTTAACGCCGAGATCGGGCTGGGTACAATCACCAGCGCTTCAACGGCGAAGACGTGGCTGTCCGGAACTTTCCTCTATGTACGTCTGAAAGAAAATCCGGAGCATTACAAGCTCGACGGCGACGTTCCCGGCCGCAATCTGGACGAGCGCCTTGACCATATCTGTGTCAAAGCCATTGCTATGCTCGAAGAGCACGATCTTGTGAGAAGAGGACCAAGGCTGCAGTGCACTGAATTTGGTGACGCTATGGCGCGGTACTACCTCCGATTCGATACCATGAAGATCTTTCTGGCCCTTCCGTCTCAAGCAAAGGTATCGGAGATCTTGTCTGCAATGGCCCAAGCTCGCGAATTCGGTGAGATCAGATTTCGAGCGGGAGAGAAGCCAACGTACAAAGACCTCAACAAGAACCTGTCCATCAAGTTTCCCATTCCGGTCAATCTGGATCCACCAGCTCACAAAGTATCATTGATCATCCAATCAGTGCTTGGTGCCATCGATTTACCCACCGACGACTATAACCAAAGGAACGACTACAACACAGCCAAGGTCCTCATTTTTCAGCATGCCCACCGTCTGATACGCTGCATCGTTGACTGTCAGCTATACCTGGACGATGCTGTCGCTTCGAGGAACGCACTCATGCTTGCTCGCAGTCTCGGTGCTCAAGTCTGGGACGACTCGCCTTTGCACATCAAGCAGCTGGACGGAGTCGGGCCAGTCCATGTCCGCAAGCTCGTCAACGCAGGCATCACATCCATCGAAGAAATTGAGATGACCGACGCTCACCGCCTTGAAACAGCATGCTCTCGCTATCCGCCATATGGAACTCAGCTGCAAGAAAAGGCACGCGCTTTTCCGAAGCTCAAAGTGTCACTCAAAGCTATGGGTCAGCCGAAGATCGTCAAGGGCGAGCATGTTATTGTCAACGTCAAGGCCGAGATTGGCTTCCTCAACGAGAAGGTGCCAGAGACGTTCCAGAAGCGTCCTGTCTACGTCTGTATTCTGGCAGAGATATCAGACGGGCGCAAGATACATTTTGCACGCACAAGTGCGAAGAAGCTGAGCCAGGGACAGGATGTGCTCTTTAGTGCTAAACTCACCGTGGCAGGTCAGTCGATTCGCGTGTATGTCATGTGCGATGAGGTTGCAGGAACAGCTCGCCACGCAGTCCTCATACCAGACATTCCAGCCTCTGCCTTTCCATCTCCGAAGACTGCGGAGCAGATGAATGCGCAACGTCCCTCCAACGCACCAAACACATCTAAGCGTCGAGCATCGGCAGGCAGATCTCGGCAACCAGAGCAGGATGAATTTGGTGACGCAGGTCTGGATGATGCTGACTTCGCAGCTGCTGAGGCCGAGGGCTTTGTGGATATTGATGATCTTGACGACACTGGCAACAGTCGACCCAAGAAGAAGCAAAAGGCGGCCGACGAAGCTGCAGCTGCGAGCTGTGCCTGGGAGCCGCGGCAGCTTGCCAATGGCAAGTGGGCTTGCAACCACGCTTGCAAAGAAAAGGATAAGTGTAAGCATCTTTGCTGCCGCGAAGGTCTTGACAAGAAGCCTAAGCCACCCAAATCCAAGGAAACTAAGCAGGCAGCCAAAGAGTCAGGATCAGATCCCAAGCAGACGCAGCTTTCTATCGGCCCCAAGAAGGCGGACACGGGTACGAAGTCGGCTGAAGCTCCTGCGAAGAAGGAGGCACCTGCTACTCAGCGCCCCGTCACGCAAACCGAGGAGCTTTGCAAGCTCGACCGTCTTCACAGCAGCGTCAAGAATAGTACGGCTCCTATTCCTACCATCGCCTCAGGTAGTGCTGCTTCTGCCAAGTCTACAAACAAGTCCTCTGCCCTTACATTATTGCCAGATATGGGAGAGAACGACACCACCAGCGACTATGGTCTCGACGATAGCTGGGATGCGGAAGATCTCCCGAATGCCGGTGAAATCACGAAAACGCAGCAGCCGTTCACCCATGTGGATCTGCCTCACGAACGAAGCTTCGGCCACGGCGATTCCGACATGCTGGATGCAGGCTATGACGACCTGAGTGGTGAAGATCAGCCGTCACAACCACAGGATGAAGGCAGTGGCTTCGGACACGTTGACCTGTCGTCATACACAGGCCAGCAAGATGAGCCGTGGACAGTAGACAACGACGACGGTCTTGAAGATGTTATGCAACTCGCTCAGCCCACACAAGCGGCGCCGACACCCGAGCACAGCGACGAAGCATCCCAGCAGCAGAAGTCCAGCGATCCCAAGAAGCTATTCCTTACAGACTCAGGGAGTGCCGAAAAGAAATCCGATCCCTACTACGACAACGCTTTGCCCATTACTACTCACGACAGTGCCAATTACGTCTACAACGATGCCGCAGCAACCCGCGACTTCGATCACCCCTCTCTGAATCCAAGGTCACCTCACAGTACCATATACCGCACCGGCAGCCGCCAAGTGTCCACGCAGTCTGCGGTCCCTCGCACAGCGTCGGCTCAGCTTCGCGATGATTTTGAGAAGAGCTTCAAGAAGATTCAAGAAGCAGGCACCGACGATGACTATATCGCACAAATGATGGAGCCGGAGCCGATTTCAGGGCTCGAGCAGAAGACGGAATCTGATGACCTTGCGGCATGGTTCAAGGCGGAGTTTGGGGAGGAGCATTTTAGCTACGTCGGGTGACACTTTGCAGGGAGATCTGAGGGATTGTGGTATCGTGATGGGAAGATGTGCTGCCAAGTTGAGGATACGATGTGATAGCTATCGCATTGCTTGATCGCCATAGCAGTAGGCTAAGAAAACACTTCGCTACCTTATCGCTAACACCATGCCCATGATAAAACATATTGCCTCCCAAAGTATCCGCACTCAATGCATCCATTTTATCGTCCCGCCCTGCCCGAGCCTCGAAGTGGTCCCTACTAAGCACCACCATTCTTCGGCCTCTTCTCATCCCCACCACCCTGCCCCCCCTCATTCGGCCTCTTCAAGCCCGCCGCTCCACTCGCCACCCCACTACCTCTCGCACCCTGCATCCCACCCCTACCACCTCTACCAGCCTGACCACCCGCTCTAGGCGGCTGGATCCCCGTCTGCGCCCCACCGCGGTTCGCCGCGCCTTGGAAGCTAACACCGCTGGCGCCACCACGACCTGCCGCACCGCCACGCGGCTGCGGGAGAGCAGAGCCCCTGCCTGCGCCGCCCGGTGCGGGAATGCCGGAGGGACCGGAGACGCTGCGCGAAGCGCCGCTGTTGGCGACTGGTAAGTTGGATCCTGCTGTGGAGGCTCCAGGCGTGAACGTGGGCGCTGTTGGGTTGGGAGCTGTGAAGCCTGAGGAAGCTGTTGCGGCGTTCTGTCCGCTTGGTCTCCTGGCTGGCTGCGCGATGCTGGGTTGACCGAATGATCCCGGAGCTGCGCTTGGCTTGCCAAAGTTACCTGTTGTAGCTAAAGGTGCTACGCTGGGCTGGCCGAACGAGGGCGCAGCGGCTGCTGTGGTTGTGGTATCCGCAGACGAGTTGGTAGCCGCGCCTCCAATGCCGAAGCGCTCTGCCCTCTGCTTCATCTTTTCGGCGCTGTTCAAATCACCTGCCGCAGGCGTCTGAGCGGCAGCAGGAGCCTTGGGGACTGCCGGACTACTTGGTGAACCCGCGCCGGCAGCGGGAGTGGCGGCAGTACGCTTAGTAGCAGGCTTTACCGCCTGAGCCATGGCCCAGACATCCTTGACTGCCTTGTCAGGTGTTTCTTGCGCGGCCTTCTGAACGAGGGCAACCTTCCCTTGCGCAACCTCCCTCAAGCTGTTCTGCAACCTCGTCTTCATCTCAATCTGCTTGATCGCATTTTCCTTATCCTTATGCGCCTTTTCGACCTCGGCCTTCAGCTCATCGCGCTCCTTCTCCAGCTCCGCAATGCGCGTCTTGAGTTCCTCATTTTGTGCATCGCTTGCCGGAGCCGCGGCAGCCGGCGCCGCTGTCTCGGAGCTCTGCGTAGCCTTAAGTTTCTCGATCTCTGCATCCTTCTCAGCAATCTGCTTCGACAGCTTCTCTGTCTCTATCGCAAGTTGCTTAGTGATATTAGCACGAAGGATGCTTTTCGCTTTCGGATTGATCTTGATAAGCTCCATGAACTGCGTGTCGCTGAGCTCGGGAATCTTCGAGCTATCAGCTGAGGCTTCTTCAGGCTTGGCAATTGCAGACATGTCGCTTTCGGCCCTCGCAGAGGCTGCAGCACCATCTTTGGATAGTCGCTCAAGCTCGGCCTGGTGCGCCTCCTTCATCTGAGCGACAGCGGCCTCGTGCTCTGCTTTCAACTTCTCGATTTCGGCAGAGTGCTGAGCAATCAGTTCATCTCGAGCTTCCTGTATCCAAGCTTGTTTGCGATCTGCCAACTGCTTCCTGAGACTTGCCTTCATCGATTCAATCTTCTTCTCTCTCTCTTCATCTTTCTGCCGCAGAGCCAGCTGATGCTGTGCCTCCATTTCCGCGCGCAGCCTATCTTCAGCTTCCTTGATTTGTTGAGCCAAAGACTTCTTCTCGGAGATATCCTCACCCGGCTCGACCTCCGACATTGTCTCGTCTTTCGCGTCAGCAGCCTGAGTGAGCTGGGAGCGGAGACTCTCGACCTCTCGCTGCGCATTGGACAGCCCTTCACGCAGCTTCTCGACAGTCTCAGCATCGCCAGACGGCGCTTGCTGTTGCTCTTGACCCTCAACTCCAGTCTGCGCCCGAGCAGACTCGAGCTGTTGACCAAGCTCAATTACTTGGCCCTCAAGTTCTGCAACGCGTTCTTGAAGCGTAATCACTTGACCAGTGAGCTCTTCGGCTTTGGTTGCGTGCTCAGCAGCAGCATTTTCCGCTTGAGCGATCTTCGCATGAAGGGCGGCATGGTCCTCACCTTCGCCGTTTTCGTGCACTTCGCCCTCCTCTCCATCTTCCTTCTGGGCCGCACTAGCGAGTGCCTGCTCGAGCTGCTCGTTCTTGCTCTCCAATTCTTGCTTCGCGGTGTCAAGCTCGGCGCTGACTTGCTCGAGCTTCTCACGCTCAGTCGCCAATTCCGCAGATACAGCCGCCAAGCGCTCATTCCGGTCCGTGTCGCGCTTCTTGGCCTGGGCACGAAAGTTATCGAGCCTACTTGTGAACGACTTGGTAGCCTCGTCTACGGCTTCTTGAATCTTGTCCGCATGGCCACTGGTTGCCTCGGTAAGCTCTGCCTCAAGGCGCTCTTTCTCGGCTTGTAGAGACGCCAGCTGCGATTTGAGATTCTCCAGCTCGGCAGGATCGACCCTGTCGTACTTGCTGATGATGTTCTGAGTGCGCTCGCGCCAGTGGTCGCGATCGTCTTGGAGAAGCTTGAGCTCACCATCCTTGCCTTCCAGCTCGCCCTCGAGCTCTCCAACCCGGGACTTCAGCGGATCAATTTCTGCGAGCATGCGTTCGAGCTCGCGACTCCGTTCCTCCAGCTTGTCACGGGCTTGTCGTGCCTCATTGCGCAGAGTAGCGTTGCTCTCGCGGAAGGTGTTGAGCTCCTCGATGGTCTGTCTAAGCTTACTGGTAGAGCCTTCTGTAGCTTCGGCATTGACAGCCTTGCGGCGCTCCTCAGCAAGTTTTGTTTGTGCATCTTCCAGCTGCGAGTTCGAGTAGTCAAGCTGAGACTGCAGTCGCTTCGACTCCGCGAGCGCAAGATCCCACTGAGCCTCCACGATAGCCTTCTCTTGGCGCAAGTAGTTGATGACTTCTTGCAATGCGCCAGTATCATGACCTGGCACACCACCAGCTTGTTGGCTCTCCTCACCGCTGGTCAACATGCGGCCAGACCTCAGCGCAGCCAGCTCCGCAGAAAATGATTCCATCTGCTGGTGTAGCAACTTGTTCTGCTTGTCGACATCCTCCCGCTTGCGCTTCAGTTCCTCCAATTCGCCCTCATACCTGTCTCTCTGCTCCGCCCAGCTCTCCTCGCCACGTTCAAGGCTTGCCTTGGCTGCCTCTGCATCAGCTCGGATGCCGGCAACCTCACTACGGAGCTCATGGTATTCTTTCCGGACGGCTTGCAGCGATTTGGCAGCTTCAGCGTGCTTCAGCAGCTCGTCTTCGTAGGACTGCTGCGCTTGTTGTGCGATCTCTGCTTGCGCTTTGAGGTCCGCCTGTAACATCTTCTTCTCCTCTGTATACCTCTCAGCATCGTCCTTGAACCTTGCGAGCTCAATGTCGAAGCCAGCTTTCTGCTCTGCAAGCGCGTGATTGACATCTTCCTGCTTCGATCGCATTTCGGAGAGCTCGTTGTTGCTGTTTGTAAGCTCGGCGTTGATATCTTCGATCTTCTGCTCGAGCTCCTTGGCGCGCGAGTCCTTCTCGGCGAGCAGACGATCGGTCTCCTCGCTGTACTGCTCCGATGTCTCGTTCATGGACGCGAGCTCTTCTTCGGTAGTTTGTGCAATTGACTTGTATTGCTCAATTTGCTGCCGGGCTGCCTCCAAGTCGTTGCGAGCCAACTCCAGGTCACGGCGTAGCTCCGAAACCTCAATTGCCAGCCGCTGCTCAGCAGGCAGCTCGTCAGCGTCCCCGTTCGTCTGCTCGCCATTCTGTTGGGCCGGCTCTGCACGTGGTGTAGGGCGTGGCTGCAAAGCGGTGACCTTTTCCTCAGCAGAACGAAGCTCAATCTTCATCTCCTCGACTCTGGTCTGTAGCTGATCCCGAATCGTCTTCGCTGCAACGAGCTCCTCCCGAACGTTGCCCAGAGACTTGACCAAATCATCGATCCGCGTCCGGCTCTGCGCTTCCTCGTATTCCCTGCGCATCGAGGCCTTCCTGCTGTCTTCGATTTCGCGCTCCAGCTTCTTCTTTGCATCCGTCAGTTCTGTCTCCAAGGCTTCAGTCTTGCTCTGCAGTCTCCTCCGAGATTCGTTCTCCGCAAGCTCGCGTTCATTCTGCAGGTTCTGAAGGTCGGTGACAAGCTTGCTCAAACGGCTGCGTTCGTCCATCAGATTCTTGTTGTCCTCGGTCAAGCGAGCCTCGATACGCTTCCAGAGCTCCTTCTCGGCCTTTGCATTGGCATTTTCGTGGCGCAGAGACTCAGTCATGGACCGAGCCTCCACGAGCTCTTCAGCGACCTGCTGGGTGCGCAGGTCTTGCTTGGCAGCCTGCTCAGCCAGCTCGCGGCTGCGATTGCTGAGGTGCTGATTTTCACTGCGAGCGTTTTCGAGGTTGGATTGCAGCATCTCATAGCGTTCCCGAGAGAGGGTAAGCTGCGACTGCAGCTTGTTGACCTGAGTCTGAAGATCAGACTTCTCCCGAGTGACAGAGTCGATCTGATCCTGCAGCATGCGACGATCGGTGGCATTCTCAGCCCGGAATTGATCCATCATCTCTTGTTGCTGCTTGATCAGCCTGCTCAAGTCCTCATTGTCTCGGGTGCGAGGCGTCTGAGCTTCCAGCAGACTCTGTCCATTGCGCTGTGGGGTGGCTGGAGGGCCCATGCTCTGCCTAAACATGCCTTCTTCGCCTGGCAGAATCTGGCCACGGTGCTGCAGCATGCGACGGAACATGTCACGCTCCTTCATGTAGCTGTCGATTTGCGTGACGGTGGCCTGCAGTTCATCCTTGAGGCGCGAGACCTGCTGCTTCAGGTCCTCATTCTCATTGCGGTAGGCCTCCGTCTGGCGCTCTTTCTCTTGGGCCTCCTCACCTTCGAGCTTCTCACCCATGGTCTCGATCAACTTGAGCATCTGCTGGTTTTTCTCTTGCAGTTCGGAAACGTCGCGGAAGATGACGAGGCGCTCGGCAATGAAGCGACCAGTGTCAGTCATCTGCTCCAATCCCATCTCGCCAATGGCAGCGCGTTCCAGCTCAATGCGTTCAGCAGCGGACATCTCGCCCAGGCCCTGGTCTCGGCTCTGTTGCTCGACAAGAAGCATCTTGATCTGCGCCGAAAGATCCCGAAGCTGCTGCCGTAAGATGTCGCCCTCACGGGCCGCAGCAGCCGCCTCGTTCTGCCAGTGGTGTGACTCCTTCACAGCATCATCGCGGACCGTGTTAGCATCGTCGAGCATGGTTGAGTATTCCAAGACTTGCTGCTCAAGCTTGTCATGTGCCTCCTTGATCTCAAGAACCTCTGGCGCTTGGTTCTCAAGCTGAGTGACGAGCTCGTCCATGGCAGTAGAAAGCTTGTTCGTGCGCACTTGCTCTGCTGCCAACTGCTGCTGGCATTCCGTGTATTGAGTGTAAAGTTGCGTAAAGCTGAGGCCGCCGACCGTCTTTCGCATGCTGCCAGGCATGGCAGAGGGTGACCCTGTGCGGGATCCGAATCGAGCGGGAGTCATTGGGTCAACACCACCATTCCGCATGACAGGCGTGCTGGGCCGTGACACACGCTGTTGCTCCAATCGCTCCACCTCCAGCTCCAACTCAGCGACCTTGCGCTCCGCAGTCTCCTTGTCGCCACGTTCGGTCTCGATCTCAGCCTGCAGGCGACCAACCTCGTCGGCAGCATCGTCCTGGAGTTGAGAGATCTCCTGTTGCAGCTGCTCTGAACGCTTGCGGTGGGTCTCTGCGTTCTGCTTCTGCAGTTCGGCCAGACGCTTGCTCGAGTTGAGCTCAGTCTTGAAAGCTTGCTCCTTCCGCCCAGCGTCTTCCTGCAGACCAGCAATCCGCGCGAAGGCCTCGTCGGTCTTGGCTTGCAGGTCTTCCAATCGCTGTCTCAGACTCTGCTCGCTCTTTCTCAAAGCCTCCACGGTCGCATTGCTGTCCTCGAGCTCACGCTGCAGGCTCGCTATGCGTGCATTGCGCTCCTTCCGGAACTTGGAATGCTCCTGTGACCGCGTCTCCAACTCGTTGCTGTGCCATTCGTTGTTCTTCTTCAGCAATTCAATCTCCTGTTGTAGACTCTGCTCCTTGAACTTCTGCGACGACGCTGCATTCTCCAAGCTCTGATTCCGCTCCTCCAGCTGACTGATTTCGCGGCGCAGTGCAAGAAGCTTTCCATGTTGCTCTGACAGCTCGGTCGCAAGCCGGTCCTTTTCCGCTGACTTGCTCTCCACCAATGCAAGCGCGTCTCTGTTGGAGGCCTCAAGCGTTTCGATCCTCTGTCTCAGCGCCTGCGTCTCTGCTGTCGACCCACTGGCAGAAGACCGCAGCTGCTCCAGCTCCGATGCCAGAGCCTCACGTGCGCTCGTCGCCTCATTGAGCTTGTTCCGCAGCTCCTCGATCTCCTTCGCTTGCCGAGTCACCTGCGCCTTCTGCGACTTGACCTTTGTCTCGCTGGTTCGCACAGTATTCTCCAGCTCGACGTCCACCTTCAGCTTCTCGGCCTTCAACTTCTCATATTCGTGTCCCTTCTCGGTCAGCCATTGGAGGAATGACCTGACCAAGTCCTGAGTCGGTGCGTCCAGAAGGGTTTGCACCTCAGGCTCTTCGACTCCATAAGTTGTTGCGATGTAGGCCACGTCCAAGGCCGTTGGGTCGGCAGCCTGAGCCCGGGTGCGCATCGTGTAGTACTGAGTGCCGTAGTCTACACCATCGCTGTTGTGTCCCTCCGAAGCTGAACGCCGGCTTTGTAATATAAAAGAGTGACAGATGCCTGAGCAAATCTGTGGATTTGATGTTTAGGAAAGCACAGCGGAAGACGCGTCCGGATGCGGCAGTAGCGACGCGGGACGCTTGGACCACACCAGAATGACGAACTCCAGCCTGGCAGGAGCGACTCTCTTTCATCTGTCAGACATTCACGTGCGATCACGTCGGACCAAACATTTCAAGCAGACGTCAGTGAAGCTCGCTGCAAACACATTCGTTCACGCCTGGAGCGCTTCACTGCGGCATCTGGGCATCTCTATCATAGACACAAAGCAATAGGACATTTGCCGACAGCTGCAGGCTGCTTTCGTCCGTCATGTCTCTCCAAAACCAGCTCAACCAGTTCCATAGCGACCGCGCCGAGGCTGCCAGGCGCAATCTCCCACAGTCGCGACCGGCTGCAGCGCCAGCCCGCACATCAAACCCCAAACCGTCCACGCCCACGCCATCTCAAGCCGAGAAGCGAACGCACGATGTCGCATTTCCAGCAGAGGCCGGTGCAGGCAAAGGTATTCTCGATCGCGTCCAACTCGCGATCGAATACGCGAAGAAGCGCAGCCCAGAGACGCTTTCCTTCGACACCATCATATCCTACCTCTCCCTCCCCAACGAGCTGGAGCAGAAGAAGCATCTCTTTCATCGCGCTTTGACCAACCACCCGCGCATAACATACGCGCCGTCGGCTGAGAGCCAGAAGGCGATTGCAGTCGGCTCTGCGCCGTCGGAGAAGGCAAAGGCAAAAGACCTGTTTCGCTACCGGCCATTGCATCCCGTGACGAATGCAGAAGAATTGAGGGAATACCTAAGTAAGCAGGAGACAGCTGCGGGAATCTCTGTCAAGGAGCTGAAAGATGGGTGGTAAGTGCAGACTCAAGCCTAATACAATGCAGCTACTGACGTCGCAGGCCTGACTGTACATCCACAATCGACGCCCTCGAAGCCCAAGGCCATCTCCTTGTCCTCCGCAACAAGAAAGACAACACAGCTCGCACCCTCTGGCTCGACAACCCCTCCTTCCACATCAGTAAACCCTCCACGAACCCACCAGAAGTCAAGCAAGCCGACATGGACTTCCTCGAGCGGTGGATGAAGATCAAGCTACCCGCCAATGAGATGGACATTAGAAATGAGCTCGAGCGGGCAGGGTTGACGCCGACGAGTGCCGTCAAGGAGGTCAAAACACAGGTAGCCAAGAAGAAGGAGCGGAAGAGGGTGGAGAGGAAGAACGGCAAGAAGACGAACACGCATCTTATTGGTGTGCTGAAGGACTTCTCGAAGATGAAGAAGTAGTCGGGATCGGGGAGCCCGGGGAAGGCGATCTTAAGGCAAGACGTGACCATTCTGATACCTTAGCGAGGCGTTGGCGGGTTGTACTTTTGGGCAGAAATATGACGAGAATGTGCGAGATCGCGGGATTGTATGAACTGCAGGACCG
Source organism: Teratosphaeria gauchensis (assembly GCA_007113925.1). Classification (NCBI taxonomy): domain Eukaryota; kingdom Fungi; phylum Ascomycota; class Dothideomycetes; order Mycosphaerellales; family Teratosphaeriaceae; genus Teratosphaeria; species Teratosphaeria gauchensis. The sequence continues at coordinate 140,202 of VCMR01000005.1, forward strand.
TATGCCCTACCACGCACCCTTGTCAAAAGCGCTATTGATGTACTCACGATATATGTAGCAAATGGGTATTGGCAGCATGTGAGTGGAAGGGACATCGATCCCATCTCAACCCGGAGCCATAGAGGCGCGCTCGAGTCGCTCAAAGCTGGACTTTGGAAGCGGCAAGGCAGGTGCGTCCCTTAGGCCCTCCGACCCTTCCTACGCCATGCCGTTGCTTCCGTATGTAAAAACAATTGCAGTCCTTGATCTTACTTACACTACCACACTTGTTACGGCGTTGACAAGCGAAGCCGTTACTGCTCCGTTCACATTAACGATTCCACGGCACTCACCTACGGCGTACCAATACAGCTAGGTGGTCTTGATGCTACAGTTGGTAAATTTGCCAGCGAGCGCGACATTGATCGCTGTCGCGAGGTATGCAGTTGGCTGGCTCAAGAGAGGAGGCAAGGCTGCAGAACATCTCAGGTCAAGGAAGACAGCTGAATACAGCCGGACACACCTTGTCGTACTCAACCCGAAAAGGGTCCTAATACACAGCACGGTCCTCCAACGTCTGTACTGCATGAAAGTCTGGTTGGCCTCGGACCTTCTTCAATATACCTCTTTGTGGCTCGCTCGTATTGCAGAGCAGGGATAGAGGCGCCCGCGACAGGCCACGGGGCCAAGTATAACGTACCATTGCTGCTGCTGCGTACTTGTCTCGAAGAGCGAGCCGGACGTTACTCCGATGCTTTTTTCGTGCTCAGGATACCTACTGAGTCAGGACCAGTCAATGAACTCTCCTCCAGATCTATTGGACGCCGAGTCAGCCAGCTATGGACCCTCTCAGATCTCGAATCTGGGTCACTTTGGCGAAGCCTCGAATGACAGCGTGATTTCAATGGCACCGAGAAGAATCGGAGTGGAAATTTGGCATTGCTGACGACGGCCGTGTAGCCGTGTAGAAGCTGTCCAAGTCGTGCGGGAGACGTTGCACCATTCAGCCGACTTCGTGTGCTCCAGCAGCGACGAAGTGGGCATGTGAATCTCGGTACGCACATGGCAAGCCTTCACGCCAGAGCTTAGGCCTACCAACCAGCATCCCATCTTCTGACTTGCAGCCATGGAGAGCATGAAAGGGTCCTTTGTATCAGGAAGCTGGCCAAGCAAGGTACAGCTCCAGGCCATGCATACACATGCTGTCATACTACTGTTGCTTTCTACGATCTGCGGGCGCAGCAGCTGCTTTCAGAATACCGTGTTTCAGGCCTCCCAGTCAGGACTTCGACCAAGCACCCGTTTGTTTGCGCGCTAACCGCGACACGGCAATGCGCTCGATTGGGAGCGATGTGAATCGCGCAGCACACAACCTGAGCTGATGTCCAGAAGAAGTAGGCTGCTTGGGGCCTTCGTACAGCGTGACGCTCGGAGAAGAGCTTCTAGCCATTCAATTTGAAGCTCACGTTCGCACAAGCTGGCTGCTGGTCGATGCTCGAAGGTGGCGCCATGGTGCTCTCGGCTCGTTGCACGTGGAGGTCGTGCATTCCCACGGCGTCCAATGATCGGAAAGCATAGTCGCCATCACGTACGCAATGCACCGCAGCTGTGTATCAATGCCACCTGCAGACGCCGACCCAGTCCGCGAGTCGCGCAACGCATGATATCGCCAAAGTTGCATCGCAAGACGCAGGCAAACTTGGTATTCTGGAGAGAGGTCCGCAGCGAGTCATCAAGCATTCGCATAGATCGAGTCTCGACCGCGAGATTGGTGGGTTAGCATCTGGCTTTTCTCGCGCCTGCGATTTCGTGCATGATTGTTTTGCAGGGAGACTTATTGGGGAAGACCTAGGCCGAGCATGATCCGCGACTAGGTCCTTCCCGGTCTGGAGCTTGCACCCCAAATGGAGGGCGAGGAGAAGGTCGGTGAGGGACACAAGTCTTCGCCGGGTCCTGCAGGAAGGCACGGCCGGTGGATACTCGGACAAGTCACATCATATGACCAGATAGCCTGAGACTTGCAAGACACGCGAGCACGAAGACATGAGAGGAGCAGCAGAATGAGCGAGGTGTCTGGCTTGTGCAGATTATTGGTTATCTGTTGGCGACCACCCGCGACATGGACAGAATTGAGTGAGATATTATTGTGTCGCTCAAGGTACTAGTTCTGGCGCTGGGATCGGGTCGAGCCGTATCGTGCGGGCCATTGAAGGTCCAGGGTCTGAGGGATCTTCGGCGGCTAACGGAGAGAACCAGCCATCCCGTGTCGACTACAGCCTAGCGCTCTGGGCAAAAACGCGACTCCAGCGCAAGCTGTCTCAAGATCAGACGTGGGAGACGACTCTTCACACGATCATGACGGCTATCGATTGATATACGTCCTTTCGCTGTGATACGACAGCCGACGTGGACGGCAACGTGAGCATTGGGGCGTCCAGTGGCAGCTCGAGCGTCGGAAGTAGGCGTGCAGTAGCGCCTGCAGTGTTAGGCGGGGCCACACCGCCAATTGATAGTGGTCTGCAGCAGCGAAGCAAGACGAAGGGCGCCTCCCACCAATAACTCCAGGCCGGCTTACGTTGGTGCAACTCACCGTCGCATACTCTACGCAGAAAGCGCCCGATTGCACCTACCGCAAGCAAACTATCGTCCGAAATGCCATGTTGACCGCCCTTCGCTGCGCCATTGCCAGGAACTTGTTCGCAGCCAGCTGACGGCATCATCCTCAACCCTCACCTACACTACGCTGGCCCCGTCGCCGCCAACCACGATGGACCATTTCGACTACTCTCAGGATCTGCTGTTTGGCAGCAGCGATCCGCGCTCCTTCTCTTATCCTCAGCCGCAACAACAGCACCCACAACAGCTCGCTCCGAATCCTCAGAATCACTACCCACACGCCCAAGCGCATCAGCAGACTTGGCCGCCGATCGAGCTGAATACCATGACCAACGACACGTACCAGCCGCAGCAGCAGCACGCACATCCGCACCCATCGCATCAACACCAGCGACAGCAGCCGCACCCTCAACCACAATACACATCTACACCCTCGAGTCACCAGCAACAACAGCCACTGTACCAAGCTCAACAGCCGCACAGCCGACCGAACAGTAATCATGCTCACCAGCCCGCCAGCCTGCAGACCACGGGCCTCGACCTCGATTATGCCAGCATGCTCCCGGCCAATTGGCAGTATCAGTTGCAGCAAGCCGCCGCGCAACAGCAGCAATATCAGGTTCCGCAAAACAGCATGATGCACATGGCCTCATTCAACACCGCTGCGTATGGAGGGCATTTGCAAGCGTCGCCAGTGGACTTCATGCCCCACACGGCAGCGGAGAACTATGCAGTCACCGCGGGCATGGACACGGCCAACTTCATGAGTATGGCTGGTCCGATGGAGTCGATGAACGCGTTGGTGTATCCGCTGAACGACTACCAAAATGACGCGACGTTCGCCCTGGCTATGAACCAAGCCGCACTCAACCAACAGGCGGTTGACTCCGCGAATGCCAGCGTGCCCGGCAGCTCACCGACCAACACCATCTACGAGGTGCAGTCCGCCTCGGACAACGAGGGCTGGAATATTGTCAGTTTCAACCACAACACGAACCGCCACTCACTCGACTCCTTCGGCACCGTCTCGAACCCAAGCCAGAACCTACACATCCGAACAAATTCCGACTCATCCACCTCTGACGGTCCTGACTCTGCCGAGCTGTCCGGCAGCTACGAGGAGATTCCGCCATGGCCCATCAGCTCGCCCCACGACTTCCATGGCAGTGAGTGGCTAGAACAGCAGTACGTGCAACAAGCTCACGGTCTGCCAATGAATGTACCCCACCACCAAACCTCGCCCACCTCGTCGATGGCAGTGAGCCCGACCACTGCTGTGCAGACTGTGTACCATTCAAGTAGCTCGTCGTCTTCAACGTCGCCAAGTTCGTCTGGACCACTGTCGCCGCCACTTCGCCGTCGGAAGTCGCCTCTCGAGGGCAAGACCACGAAGGCTGTCATCAAGAAGGTAGCCCACTCCACTCGCAAAGACGCCACCGCCGAGAAGAAGGTCGGCCGAAGGCGAGGTCCGCTCAGACAAGATCAACGTCAGCAAGCTCACGAGATACGAAAGCTTCGTGCCTGCTTACGGTGTAAGTTCTTGAAGAAAACTTGCGACAAGGGCATGCCATGTGGCGGTTGCAGACCAAGTCATGCAAGACTATGGCAGGTGCCGTGCACGCGCATGGACATCAAGGACATCGGCTACTTCATGAAAGACTGGAAGGCCGATTATGAGCGCCACATCAGCCTTGGCTTCTCTGTCGGCAACATCAAGGGCTTCAGCACGATGGAGAAGACGCTGTACATCACGCACGGGTATGGCCATTACCTGCCCATTAATGCTCGCGAAGTCTTTGTGCGCGACGACAACTGCTTCAGTGTCGACTGGGTCGAGTCAATTCATGAGACGCCACGGGAGTTTGAGCTCAACACTGCCAAGCTGTCGGCGGGCATGGAAGGAGTCAGCACCAGCTTGCTGTCCGAATATCTCGACCGTCACCTTGAGACCGGCTTCGAGTCGTTCGTTGACGAGTACTTTGAGGGCACCAAGTTCCTCACTGAGATCCTTAAGACTGCCTACCGCTACTACCAGAGGGAGAAGACGGTTTCCGTCCGCAAGGCGCTCAAGCTTGTCCTTGCCTACAACTTGACACTTCATGTCACTATGGTCGAAGGTTTAGCGGACGAGGAGACGACTGGCAAGATTGACGACGTCAAGTCTCGCTTCAACGGCAAGACTGTCGCGCCAGTCATGATCAACTTCCAGGTCAAGTGCGCCTTGGCTGATATGTGGCGTGAGCTTCAGAAAGACATTCTGGAGGAGCTGTCATCGCTATACTCGTCAGTGTACTCTGGTGACAAGCTCAAGAATTGGCCGACGATCTTCATGCTCGCTGCTATTCTGCTTGCCATCTGGGAAGAGATGCAGTTTGATTGCCACTACCGTGTGCCAGACGAGAAGGCCGTCGACAAGTTCTGCGAGGACATGGAGACGACACCAGTCGGTGTCATCGTCGGTCTGTTCCAAGCTATCTCCACCAAGCTTCCGGGTCTTGGTGAGTGGGACACTCGGAAACACGGCCATCTGCTGAATTCCAACCCTGCGGTCTGCGATGCGCTGACCGAAGTGCGAGGCCATGTCAACAAATACGGTACGTGTATACGTCCTCATGCTCAAGACAAGCTACTGACACATATGACAGAAAAATACCTCAAGGAGCGCGCCTCTGCTAAGTTCGACCGCTCCGACTTCGACTGCCTCAGCAACAAATTCCTGAGCAAGCTCGTCATTCGTGCGAACTAGGGGTCCAAGGATCGTTACGAGCAGCTCCACCAGGACGGCGATGACATACAATTCCTTGAGAGTGAACAGAAGAACGAGATTCACAGCGAACACGATAATGACGAAGATGATTGACTCGACACGATGATGCTTGTGCATTCTCACGATCACGAAGCATGCAGTTCACGGCCGATCGAAGACATCAATGACAGCGACTGCGCCAGTTTCCTTATTGTTCTTACTTTTCTATGGCATCTCACACCCCTTCCGTTTGCAGCCTGCCGCCTTCACCGGTGGCAGAGCCGACGAGATGGCTGTTGAGCTTGCTCTAAACTTCACGACTGTACTTGTTTCGGCTCGAACGATGATACCACTATCGCGTGTGGACTTTCATGGAGCAAAGGTGTTTGAAGGAACAGATATTATGATGGCAACATTATCCAATGATTGCGGACATGCAATGCATACGACACACTTGACGCAGCGAGCGAGCGAGCAAAGCGAAAGATGTTGATTGTTGCTTTCATTGATGATGGTTGATGTTGATAGGAGGATTTTGTGTGTGTCATGGGGTTCATGATGAGATGGGATCAATGGGGCATATGGATGGACGGATGCAAAAGCGAATGCACGGAGCATGCAGAAGCGAGTATGGCACTGGGCGCTGCGAGCATTCAGTGACTGTGAGGAGCTTTTGGATGTCTCTCTGCGTCTCATATAGTCGTCGTGGCGATGGTGCCCGTCATTGCTAGCTCATTCCGCTAAACATGAACTTTTCGCTATGTTTGACTCGATCGTCTCTCCCAATTTCCGTCTATCCCAATACAAGGCTTTGCTGACTTTGTGATAGTCAGAGACACAGTGTAGGACATAGAAATATGAGCCCTGGATACTCAATTCCCAACAGATCCGTAGCCCTCTTACTTCAGCTCATCTTCTGAAGAACCAGCCCTTCTCACCTTCGACCTTTCGACCGCGCCCCCCCCCCCCCCCCCCCCCCCCCCCCCCCCCCCCTCGCCTCGAGTCCTCCACCTTCAAAGGCGCCCTCCACGCATACTCATAAATCTCCGCCCCGATGATAACAACAGTCTGCCGGTATTCGTACAGCGTTTTGACCCTGCGCTCGATGAATTGCTGTCAATGCCCAGTTATCCTAGTCCTTGGATGGAGCAGTGTAGAAGGCGTCGCTAAAGTCGGGGCGGTGGGTGGATAGGTGTGTTGTTGTTCGATATGGCTGAGTCGGGGCGGGACATGCTGTACTCTGCTTATGAATTGGCTTTGTTTTTGTTGGGGGGGTGGCGCGTTGGTGTGATGGATATGGTAAGAGTGGTCTGAGCTGTAAGTTACCTTGAGTTTGATGACGAAGGAAATTCTATCTTTTGCGAGGATTGAAGAGGTATCAGTCTAGGCTGCTAGTTGGGAATACTTTGGGCTCTCATTCACGCATTACCGTTGCTCCAATTCACGATCTCGCGGTCCATCTGGCGGTTTCGTGGACGGTGCAAGCGAGTGGCCTGAAGGATGGCTTGGTACAAGGCAGTGGAGTGATCGGTCGGATCAAATGATCATGTTCGCCTATAGACGGCTATCAGTATCCAGGTTGGGTCTCTCGAGCAGCCAGAAGGCCAGAGTCTGGGTACCATGCCGCTGTGACCTGCACTTCCGGTGAGGTACGCAGCCAGGCCATGGTCGAGGACATCAATTCAGCGTTTTTTTTACGTTTAGCGGCATTAGATGTATGTCTACTTCCTTCCCGGGCGGATCGTGCGATACCGTCGTATTTCACCCAGCCAGAAAGGGCCAAGTAATCCATCCTTCTCCTCTCAGACCCCTCCATACACTCACAGGCACTGGCCACACCCTCCAATAACCCAGCTGCCTCTCGCCGTCGAGAAAGATCGGCACCGTCAACGCCAACCATGCCACAACCCAAAACCCATTCACCACCATCCTCACCCACAAGCCCCATCCTCGCGTCCACCTCTCTGCATCGCTTCCTACCACTCTTCCCACAATCGTCTCCGCCAGAATCCCCACCGGCTGCACCCAGAAGAAACCCGCCATCAGTAGATTCAACCGAACCACCCCATCCCTCGCGAACAACGGCTCCGGCGGCACAAGCCCCATATGCAGAACCCCGCTTAATCCGAACGTCACAACGACCAACACCGCATACCTCGCCAACCCGCCGTGTCGTCGCAAGCCCATCGCATCTGCGAGAGCATGCCCCGGTCCGCCAGCAACCCAGCGCATACTCTGGTGCCAGAACTCGCCCCACAGGCCCCGGAGTCCGTGTCGGAAGATGCTGGACCAGGGCCCGAAGTACGGGGGCCAGGTATGCGGGCTCGATGCATCGGGGATCAGGCCCGCGGCGTTGAGCAGTACAGGTAGGGCGGCGGGGAGGTAGCAGATCTGCGCGAGGAGTGCGTAGACTTGGGCGCCGTGCATGAAGGGTCGCAAGAGTCGAGGCGGGAGGGCTTGGAGAAGGTAGTGGTGTTGTGAAGGGAGCGGCGAGTCGATCGACACTGCGGTGTCCGTGAAGTAAGAATCCGAGGCCATATACGCGGTCGTGAGGTCCATGATCAGGTAGCCGCTCACGAAGGACAGGAGCGAGTACGCTAGGAACTGCTTCCGGCTCTGGAAAGCAGGTTTCGGCGGCTGTCTGGCATCATGGCTTGGAATCCCGATCTTCCAGCCGACCAATTGGACATTGACCAGCAGATTTAGTCCCCAGGAGAGTCGAGTCCAGAAGTCCGCGGACGGGTAGGGCTGCTCGTGGACTTTACGATCGCCGTCGCCATCTTTGCTGCTTTTGGCGGAAGGGCTGGGAGGGGAGCAGATGCGGAAATCCCTCTGCACGTCCCTCAGGCCTAGCAGGAACGTGGACCAGAGCAGGGTGTTGACGCTCATGACATCGACGGCCCTCATGCAGGACCAGGCGTGCAGCACACTTGCCGCGATGATAGGGAGGAAGAGGGAGGCGCTTTGCCTGCGTCGTGTTGCAAGTAGTCAGTTAGATTGCAGGTCTAATTGAAGAACACATAGTGAATGGTAGAGAAGCAGCAGCGGCGGACATACCACCTCCCCAGCCTCTCCCTCGGGATCGTTAGCGCTAGAGGTACGAGGATCATCGGGACGAAGTACGACGCTGATCGCGGACCAGGGATGATATGGGTGGTGAGGTAATCGTAGGTGATGAGACGACTGTCCTTTCTCGTCATCATGCTGTGAGCGGTTCAGCGGGGGGAGAAAGTTGCAGGAGTGTGCATCACGTATGAGCGGGTACAAATACATACATGTATGTACATACTTATCTCTGGAAGCCATTCATTAGCTGAGATAAAACAGCTAGCCGCCCAATCGCTGACGTCATCGACTTGGCGGTAGGGGCTGTAGAAGAGAATGTAAGGGAATGCCGGCTCTGACTATACCATCGGCCCCCTGACTTGAGTTCGCATGGGTACGCTGTAAAGGTGTCGAAGAGCAGCACGGCACTTCGTGGAGATCAAGTATTCGAACATCAGGCCAGAATACTCGAGATACGAGGACAATACCGCCGTCGGGACTGCGCGGAATGCTGTGTCTGCATTGCCGACTCTCCTATCCCTTCCCTTCCCTCTCCCCCCACTCACGACAGATCAAACCCCGCCCCACTATTAACCGCCGCAACCAACTTCTCCCTCAACACCCTCTCACTCTTATACATTGGCAACTTCAACAGATTCACACACGTACTCGTAGTCGGATACCGACTCTCATCGCTCCCACTATCCCGGATACTAAACCTCGGATTCAGCATCTGGAACCCCAGCAACGGGCCCCTAGGCGTAGACGTAACGAATTTCAGCACTTTCCTCCGATCCTCGTCGGGTAAGCTCTGCATGACCTTCCAGAAGATTTGGATGGAAGGGTGTTCCTGCCCGTCGTCGCCGATGACGTAGACGCCGCCGTAGAGGGTATTGCGGCGGAGGTCCGCGACGTCGATTTCGGCGCCGGAACCGCCGATTAGGGTTTGTAGTTCGGATTGGTTGAACATGCTGAGCCAGGAGGGTTGAATGATGGAGCCAAGGCCTTTGAGAAAGTGGTTCGTTTGCTGCACGGATTGGCCTTGGAGTCGGTACCAGGACATGCGGTTGATGTAAATGAGGCGGTTCTCTGCCGTGACGGGCGTGTTGGCACCGTTGGGAATGAGTTCGCGTTCGACGACTTTCCGCTCGCCCTCCGGGCCGACCACGTCGTCGACGGTGAAGGTGAGAGCGAAGTCCTCGACTTGTTCTGCGGGAGCGTTCTTGAGGGCGAGGAGACCGCGGTAGAGTCCTTCGTCTAGTTCGCGGAGGTCGTTAATGTTGGCGCGGTAGCCGGATTCGTTGGTAGCGGCGTTGGAGCCCCCGGTTAGTGCCCACTTCTTCAGGAAGAAGCCTGCGAAGCTGACGTCGACGAGGATGCCTTCGTAGAGACATTTGCCGATGATGCGACCGAGAAACTCGTACTGTGCAAGGAGATCTTTGATTGCGGCTCGCATGCCAGAGTCGCGCATCCCGAGACCCATGGATTGGTAGCGGGCTTTCATGTCTTCCAGGGCGGTTGGATTGGGATGGAGTAGGTGGCTCTCGTTCTCAACGAAGTAGGCGTGCTCGATATTCTCGTTGCTTTGGTCGAACGCTTGCGATATGACGGATGTGAGGAACTCTTTCGTGACGCCGCCACCATCGATACCTGCTTCTGGGATGTCGAATTCATCGACGAATGTGATTTGGATTGGTTCTTTGAGGTCGGCGCCGAGATCGTAGAACTGCTCGAAAGCATCGTGGAATTCGTTCTTTCGCTTGATCTTGGCGTGGTGTCTTGCTAGCATATGTTGAGGAGAGATGCCATTGGAAGGAGGCTGGAACATCATGTTCTGCCTCCACAAGTCTGGGTCAACTGCGCCATTGCGGCGTTTCTGCTGATCGAGGTGCACGAACTGTCGAAAGATCTCTACACGGGTAGTGAAGGGTATGAAGAAAGGCATGTTCTGCAGAATCTCCAGTCTCGGCGCCACAGACTCGAGGTAGCGCTTGCGTGAGGCCTTACGCTGTGCTCTCTCACGGGCTTCCTGGGAGCGTAGAACAGCTGCTCGACCCATAGTCGTACGAGCAGTTCGCATACTCATGGGCTCGATCTCATCATCATCGGACTCGATGTCTTTATCTTCATCGTCCTGCTCCTGAACCACGTGCCGTGATTCCTCTTCAGCAACGACACCAGGAATGAAGGCTGTCATATCGAAGCGATCAGTCATCAGCCAGTGGTCTTTCGGCAGGAAGGAGCGTCTGGAGTCGCGTTCATAGATAGATCGCAAAAGACCAGTCACCAGTCCTTTCAGGTAGTCGATAGTGAGTCCAGGTAGTCCAGCGAGTGTAAGTGGCTTGCTGTCGGCAGTGCTTCGAGGCGCCTCATAGACAGCACCATTGCCGAAATGTCTGCTCAAGCTTGAGGTGTTGGCGTCCCTCGCGACTGCATCACCAGCCTGGTTGAGCTCTGAAGCATTGAAGTATAGTGTAAAGCCAAGATTCTTGAGAAAAGTCACGAGCTCGGCGACATCTCCAATTGGTATGGCCGTGTTGCGGCCACTGTATGCATTACCCATAAACTCTTCATCGTCCATTATCTTCAGTAAGAATGTGTACAGCTCCAAGAACACAAGTATGACGGTCCAGTCCTCCTTCGAACCTGCTGAAGAAGTTTTGATCAGGGACAGAACTTTTCGAGAATCCTGCCGTATGGTGTCAAAGGTTCGATTGCCCGACTTCGCAGCGCTCCAGAAGTATTGAGTTGCAGGCACGTCACTTTGTTGTGCTTTGGTCGGACCAAGGTACAGCCACATTCTGATGTCGTCTGCGCGCCTAGGGAAGCATCGTAGCAACGTCAGAGCATAGCCTGCCAGCATCTGTGCATCGCCTGCGCTGGACACTGTCGAGTCGCGAACAAGCAGATTCCGTATCGTGTCCTGGTTGACGAGCGACGCCACCTGATCGTGCAGGTATGTGTTGAGGGGCAGACCAGTCGCCACCTTCGACAGCACTTCCCGATCGAACTCAATGTTAGCCATGTCGACTGCAGGCCCTTCGAATTCCACATCGTCGGCGAGAGATCCCAGCAATCGGGCTATCGTCGTGGTGTACGTTGTGAGGTTCGACTTGCCGGCTAAGCAGATGAAGTTGCCCAACAGCCATAGTCGCGAACGGGTGGTGGCGTTGCTGCTCTCCGGTAATCGATCTAGTGCTTCAGACAGGGCTTTCGCATCGATGGAGGACCGCAGAAGCTTGATCAACTCCGGATCCAGTGGCCTGGCTAGCAATACAGCCAACCCGAAGTACGCTTTGGTGGAACCTGTCTGTAGCGGCGCCAGTAAAGCATTTTGTAATGGATCCGGCGGGACGTCTCGCAGATTCGTTAATGTCTCATAATACTGCACCGCATCCTCTGGCTTGGTGAAGCGTGACCGTCTTGCGGCAAACCCGAGTATCGTCAATATCTGCTGATCGGCCTCGGCGTCCGCCTGCTCCCGCGCTCTGAGCGTCGCCGTGCACGCCCGACACAGCTTGCCATACGCTGCCGGCCACCTGTCCGCATCCCGCGCTCGCCTCCCCTGCTGCTGCTCACTCTCGGTGGCCATCTGCCGCATCCCATACCACGTCAACCTCTTCACATCCTCCTTCGGCCGGTAGAACAGCAGTAGTCGCTGCAACTGCCTCAAACTCTGCTCTTCATCCTCATACACTCCCGTCCCCCGGCTCTGTGCCTCTATGTCATCCCATACCTGCCGCCACACCGCAAATGTCTTGCGTCGTGCGCTGTGGCCGCGGTAGACCCGCTGTATGCGTGACGATGCCTGGAGGCGTTGGCGCTGCTGCTCTCGCTGGAGTCGGTCTTGCTGTGCGTTTGCGACTGCCGACTTCGGACCGCTTGCGCCAGGTCCTGAGGCTGCGAAGGGGTTCGATGGGCGGCCGGAGAGGTTGACGTTGCGAGGTCGCTTGCCGGAGCCGGTGAAGGTTTGGAAGGACGACATGGTGGAAGGCGGAGCTACAAGTGGAGATAACGGGCGGTGGATGAGGAGTGTAACGATGGGTGCGGCGGCAGTGCCAGAGGTGGCGGCGGTATGGAGGCTTCTGGATGTGTTGCCTCCATCAACACTCACGTAAGTCGCCCACGCCGGATTGCTGACGTGCTATCGCCGTGATGCGGGTAGGATCACATGCTTAGCGCGAGGCTGCTCCCGCTGACATGACGCAGGTGCCTTACTCAGCTGCGGCAGGAACAGGAACGAAGATACATGGCATTCATCAGTCTTCGCCGTGCATGACTATGGCCACATCGAAATTAGCCTGATGCGGCTCGTCTAATACTCTCAATGCACACGAGCCGATAGCGCTGGTCGCTACCTTCCTATCTAGGCTCGTGGGACGTCTCAATTACGACGAAATCGGAAGCATGAGGGTAGACTTCTCGCCATCAAGGGAAGCGCGAGAAGCAGACGAGATGCAACACCTCAAGGCACCCGACGTGACTGTCGACGACGCGCCTATCGATCCCCAGGACCACAACGGCAAGAACGCCCACCAACTGCTCGAGCGCGTCCCGAGCAGCGGAGAAGGCCCATCGACATCTCACGTCATCAATGTCCATGGCGAGCCGGAGTATACATCTGACCTTCCACAACATCACGCAATCTACCGACTCTACAAACGCCGCTACCTCGGCCTCATCCAACTCATCCTCCTCAACATCGTAGTATCCTGGGACTGGCTGACCTTCGCCGCCGTCTCGACAACCTCCGCCTCCTATTTCCAAGTCTCCGAGGCCGCGGTCAACTGGCTCTCCACCGGCTTCCTCTTCGCCTTCGTGCCTATGACTCCTTTCGTCATCTGGACATTGAACAAAGGTGGTCCCAAAGCGAGTATCCTCTTGTCCAGCATCTTGGTTTTGGCAGGTAACTGGATCCGCTATGCCGGCACCAAAGCCGGTGATCACGGGAACTTTGGAGTCGTGGTCTTCGGGCAAGTGCTGATTGGGTTCGCGCAGCCATTTGTGCTTGCGGCGCCAGCGCGCTACGCGAATCTGTGGTTTTCGGATACTGGAAGAGTGAGCGCAATAGCAGTCATGACTCTCGCGAACCCACTCGGTGCAGCACTAGGCCAACTCATAGGACCACTCTGGGCACCAGGCACCGACTCAGGAAACACCTCCGGCATTCCAGACATGGTGCTCTACACCGCTATCCTCAGCACGCTCGCAACAGCCTACGCGCCTTTCCTTCCCAAAGCGCCCCATTCCCCACCCAGCGCGGTAGCCGCAGAAGAAGAAATAGATCTCCCCGCCGCCCTTCGCATCCTCCCCACCAACCGCTCCTTCTGGCTCCTCCTCCTCCCCTTCTCAATCTACGTCGGCTTCTTCAACGCCACCTCCTCCCTCCTCAACCAAATCCTCCAACCCTACAACTTCACCGAAACCGAAGCCGGTATCGCCGGCGGCCTGCTCATCATCGTCGGTCTCATCGCTTCCGCTATCGTCTCCCCGTTCGTCGACAGAACGAAAAAGTACCTCCTAACCATCAAACTCCTCGTTCCGCTCATTGCAGTCAGCTACGTGATCCTCATCTGGATGCCCCAAACACGATCTGTCGCCGGGCCGTACGTAATCTGCGCCTTTCTGGGCGCTACGAGTTTCTCTCTCCTCCCGTGCGCGATAGAGTATTTGGTCGTCGTTACGCATCCGATCAGTCCGGAGATCACGAGCACGATTTGCTGGAGCGGAGGACAGTTGCTGGGCGCGGTGTTCATTGTCATTATGAATGCGTTGAAGGGCGATGATGGGCAGCCGAGTGGCAGCGAGAAGAGGGCTCTGGTTTTTCAGGCTGTGGTTAGCTGTGTGGCGGTCGTGCCGGCTATGCTGCTTGGTGTTGGGAGATCGAGATGGGAGGGGCAGAGGGCTGGTAATGTGGCGGTGAGGTGAGGTTGGGCGAGGGTGTGGTGGGTTTCATCTCTCCTGCCTGAGTGAGGCTTTGCTCTTAGAGATGTTGACCACCGCCATAGAGTTGGACGTCACTTCTGGTATTGCCTAACGAGCGCAGAGTCGCCATAAAGCCAGCAGCGAAGCTTTCGCAGGACACTGGACTTGCTTCGCGCGCTGAATCAGTTGAGTCGCGGAGACCAAGCTTTTTACCGGAAGCCTCGATTGGCGACCATAACTCGAACTTGTTGGATAACCCTTGGCAGTTCGGGGTGTCCTGGAATGGGATGTTCATCCTAACGTCAAGCTTCAGGACGCATCTGGACAGCGTGACGGTCCCCGACAACGACGACGTATCACCCGCCATGAAAAGATTTGCCGGGTCTGTGTCCTGCTCGGCCAGCGCTCGACCTTGATGCAGAAAGCTCCAAGGTGGTAGCCTTCTGACTTGCACTTTGGCTGCGGTGTGACGCGCCGTGCTTCATCGCCTCGATTGTCTGCTGCTTAAGTGGTGCTTTCGGTGTGTTGAAGCGTTTGCCTTGATCGGGTCCTGCATTTTTATTGAAAGCTATTATGTCGCCTTTGCTCAACAAACCTCACAAGCATAAAACCAGCAGATACTCAAATAACCGACCTGGTCAAGCAGCTTCAGGACACATAGCTTGACTAGCAGATTCGACTCCGCTTGTTGGCTGCTACCTCGACATTCGATGCGACTGCGATGGATCTGAGACCGAGATTGGGTCCGCCAATCCAGCCTCTGTCAAGCTTTGCATGAAAGGTACGCGTTTCCGAATCAATAGCATATGTATAGGAACTGGATTCTCGATTGACATGCTCCCAGGCTATCAACCAGCCTTCCCAACCTCTATCATGATCATCCTTCGAGCTCGCTCAACGAGCCCTCCTATATCGTAAGAAGCAAAACGCTTAGTTGTACTGCCACACCCAGCTGGGCGTGCTAGCCTCATTCACATAAAACGAGAAGCCCTCGCCCGACTTGGCCGCCTTGCTCGCAGCATACACCTGGTACACACCCGCCTCGGCCGGCACAGCAATGAAATCACTGCCCTCATACGTCAAAGTCTTGCCACTAACCGCGAAACCGCTTGCGCTACCGCCATTGTACCCGCTATGCGCCTGCGTGTACTTCAGCGCGCCATCCTCGTCCACATACACGCCCTGGCCACCTGGCACGGAAACCGATAGCCACAGCGTCGACGAACCGGCATACTGAGCGAAGAGGGTGTCGGCAGTGCTGTTGGTCGTGCTGTTGAAGCCAGTAACCGGAGGCGTGTAGACGGCCGTGTCCTTGCCGATCCAGAAGGCGAAGCCGTTGGCGGCGATGTTGCCGTTGTGGAAGTCGCTGCCGGAGCGCAGGGCGGCGCCGGCGAAGTAGATGGTCTGGTTCGCGGCCGGCCAGACGGTAGTGTTGGTTGACGGGGTGGACGGGGTGCCGGTGCTGATGGGGATTGGGACAGAGGTGCCAATTGGGACGCCCGTTCCGATGGGCGCGCCGGTGCCGATGGGTGTGCCCGTGCCGGTTGGGCCGGGTTGGGTGGAGTTGGTTCCTCTGGGCTGCAACGCGAGAGGTGAGTGCGGATTCTTGTCTGGGGCAATCTGTTGAAGGTGTGTGAGCTTACCCTGAAGTGGTGCGCCTTCCTGGGCATAGCGGCAGCCAGGCCGACGAGAGCGAGAGAAATAAACGCCTTCATGATTCCCTTGATTCGCGAACTACAAGCGGTAGAAACTGCTGTCCGTATCCGTGCTGATTAATGAGAAGGGGGAGTCCTACAGCAAGAAGAAAGCAGAGAAGGGACTTCCATCTCTCAGCCAAGGTCGATAAGTATATATACGCGATCAACAAACCGATTCATTGCCGCCTCCCGCCCCTCCGACCGAACACACGCTGCTCCGCCTATCATTTCCTCCATCCAGCCTCACTACTGATCATCATCCTCATCATCATCAGAAACCAAAGCGAACATGACCCATATCTCTCCCCTCGCGCGCAACACTAACCACAAACCCGCCCATCAACCATCTTATCGTAAGCACCAGCCCGCACCAACCATCCAATCACGCTCACACGTCGACACATCACTCCCGCGCTGAAACATTAGACTAGTATCCTGCGCTTGTGTTATCCCCCCCTCACCCACTCGCAGACGTTAGTAGTAATGTGTGTGTCTGTGTGTGTGTTTCGCACCAAGGATCATATTACAATCGACGTTCGTCCGTTCCGTGGGAAATTCTTGGAGCCAGCTGAAACACACGTGTGTGTAGGCGTGGAAAAGCCGAGACATGGGGGGCGGAAGATACTCTTAGCGTCCGTCCGTCGGCGCGCGGAAAGCAGGGATGAGGGTTGGTGGTGCTATTTGAGTTCCTTCTACTAGTAGTAGGGCGAAGTTAGGTGCGTTTTGATGGGACGTCGGATTGTGAGACTGGTGTTTGGCGCGGTGTGGTTTGCGGCGGGGTTGGGTGGGTGGGTGAATGGCGGTGCGGACTGCGGTCGCACGTGGTTTTTTAGCTGCAGGGTGGAGCCGCGCAGATGAGAGTGGAGATGGGTTTGTTGAGATGAGGGATGTGATGATGGTGGGGAGATTTTCCTAGATTGATGATGACCCGGTCTAGAATTCTGGAAAGATTGGCGGGAGGTTGCTACATAGGTGGGTTGGAGATTGTTCACTTAGGTTCCCACGTGGGTGGGTAGGGTTATTAGGGACTAATCTGGGTACCGTGGGAGCGACATCAAGGTCCACTACTAGGGCCTTATCTCCCGGGCAGGACAGGACGGATTAGTAAGAAGGTAACATGCAGGTAGGGTCTGGTGTGCTCTGGATATCCGCCTATGACACGATAATCCAGTGCGACGGACGGATTGACACTCGTATCGCGAGGACCTCGTTGATCGCAATTTGGCAGACGAACGATACGATGGTAAATAAAGCAGTATGGCACTGTGATAGATAAGGACGTCAAGACTGCGATCGGAGAGGAGGCTGGCTATTTTTGGCCCATGTCCATGGTGAGGTGGCTGTCGTCATGTTTTTGAAGCACAGCTGAGTCCACCCACCTCGCGATAGTAGCTGTGATGCCGGATACAGGCTTGGGAGTCCGGGGGGGAGCTGTGATATGGATGGGTGTACCAACAAGTTTCAGATGTTCTTGATGTTGCTCTTGGTCAGCACATGAGGGAAGCTATCCGTCCTTGATGGTGTATGGCGTCATTCCCCAGCAGAACAGCGCGAGACAATCGCGCGATGGCGACTTATGCTGCCAGTATGATGCCTAGGTCACAGCATGTGACCGCTTCTTGATATGCAGAAGCAGATGCACAGCGGGCGTCCATGACTTCCCTCGTCCACTGTCCCTGACGCACAGAGAGTCGGTCCTTCGGACAAGACTTGTCGTTGCTGTCTCTGGGCCTGGATTGTGCTTCTTTGTCTGAACGTCGTGATGTGTACGGCATTATCCTCCAGCTGGTCCGTCCGGACTTGGGCTCTCCTTTGTTCAAACTCCTCAATCGCATCTAATTTGTCTCTTCCCCTCCCTCTCAAGAATCTGCTACTCATGTAGGCATCGTTCCCTATGATCTAGCCAGGATTCCCAGACGCCAGGATCAACGAGCTCCAGACACCAAGGCTAGAATAACCATGAGAGGGAATCCCGCACCACAACCCGCACTACCACCTCATCCTCGAGATCGCCACGGCATTCCGGCCAACATCTTCTACGGCGTGACCGACGAGGCGGAGATCAAGAAGCTGGCGGAGGCGTGGAAGCCGATTGAGCAGGAAAAGGGATCAACTCGTTCCCATAGCGTTAAGAATGAGAGGGGCAAGTCCGAGGGCAGCAAGACGGGTGGATGGCTGATACGGAGATGTGGTGGGGGCAAGAAGGGTGGGCAGGTGAAGGGGGGGAAGGTGGAGAAGGATCATGAGAAGAGTGAGAGGGTTTTGAGGTCGAACAGGGGCGGGAAGCTGGTTGATGGATTGCCTTAGATGTGGATGGAGGGGATGCGGAATGTTCTAGGTCATTCGTCGAGTCGTTGTTTGTTCGAGAACAAGACTTGCAGTTATCAATTGATGTCTGCCTGATTCTCGTGGTTGAGGTCCAGCAGGGAGTATTCCTCATTATCTTCCCGTCGCATATGACTTGCTTTGATGCTTAGAGTTATTGATGTCAGTCGTCTGTACCAGACTTGTCGAGTCCATTTTTCTTGTTCCAGGTCCAGGATCCGCTTCGCATGCAAGCACGACAAGTCGCCCGATGCCAATCAAGACATACTGGGTGAATCTAGCGAGGGCGAAGCGGTGAGCCAGCTGCGAAGGATGCCGCTGCGAGACCGAATCCTGCAGTGCTCGGGACCAGGAGAGCGGAGCGAAGGCCTTTCATGTCCACCGTCATGAGCAGCTTGAAACGCGGGGTCAGCCAGATTGCCATGTCTTCAGCGATTGTTTGGCTCAGGGATGATGGAAGACATGTTTTGGTCGGTGGTGTCAGTAATATATGTCGGATTTGGTTCCCGGTGGGATTGGGGCTAGACGTGTTCATCTTTCCTATTTGCGCAAGTTTATCTTGATCTTGCTCTGGAGACAACGAGAGAGATGATATTGTCAGTAGACGGCAATGTCGGGTACAGATGATGATTTCTAGCATGGACATCGGTTTGCATCATACGACACTTGTGCATGAGAGAGAGAGAGGGTGGAAATTGTGGGCAGGCTGCATCGGCTGTTTTCGGCCCGTGTCCGGAATCGGGGCAACACGACGCGGCCAAAGATCAGACGATGAGAGAAAGTGCAGGTGGTTGACTCTTCTTTGTCAACTCATCACAGCACAACTTCACGCACAGGAGCGCAGGCGCTTCGTCAACACTCAATACTTAGTAATCTCTCTTTCTTGCCGGGGAATCCCTCGCAGGCAGCACTCCGCCAAGCCATGACGCACTCGCTCTAACCTGCCCACCTGCATCGCGACTGCCTGCTTGGTCTCGGCATCCCAGACAAGCTCGCATGCGGGTGCGAGAAGGCACGATGGAGAGCAGCGACTACACCAAGCTGGTCGAGCAGCTGACCGCCGGCTTCGAGACGCTGCAAGAGGAGTACCAGAAGCTGTTTGGGCAGCATCAGAGCTTGGAGAGGAAGCTGGCTACAGCCAGACAGCAGGTGAGTGCACGGTAGATGTAGACATAGCGGTGTCTTGGTGGATTATCGCGTGATGAACAAACCTTTAGCTCTAGATCTGGAGTCGCTGTGCGGCGTTGATAGATTTTTCAAATTGACTCTGACTTGTATTGACCGTACTGTTATTCGCTTGAAAATGGTGTCAATCACGGGAGTATCTGTGCTGACAGCATCCTCTACAGTACAACGAACTCGCCAAACTCTGCGACTCCGGCGCCGTGAGCACGCCACCTCTCAGCCTCTCGTCTTCCCCAGGCCAGCAGAATCGCGACCCGGCCAGACCAACAAGCATCGCCGCCATCCTCTGCACGCGGCAGTCACATGATGCGGCCGGCAAAGTCAGCGCCGCCATCGCAGCTGCTCAATCGTTGAAGCAGCGGCCCGCAAACAGGAGCGGCAGCAGCAAGGAAGGCGTCAAGATCTGGTCTGGTCCTGCCGCAGATACGGACAAGGGCAGCTCGATGATGCCATCCATCTCCGAGTCACCGCTCGAGCAGGATTTCACCATCGAAGGCGTCCCGAGCAAGCTGGGTTGTCCGTTTGCGAGCATGGCCGGGAAGAAGTTGTCGAGTCATGCGGCGAGTGTGTTGAGCAGGTACAATACCAGGGACAGCCCGAACGGGAATGCCATCTCCAGCACACCACTGAGCTCGGTCAGTCGAGTCAATGGGCGAGAGAGCTTTTCAAGACGAGAGAGCAGACGGGCGAGTTTCATAGATCCTATCAAGGCCGAGATATGCGGGCTGTCCGATCACAACAAGCCTGCCGAAGAAGAAGCGGAGAAGGTACCCGCAGAACCAGAAGACTCAGCACTCAAACAACATGTGGAGGGCCCAGAGACAGCAGAAGTGGGCGTCTGTCCCATCCGCTTCCTGAATCAGCACTCGCCCGAAGAAGTAGCAACCTATTTCGAAAAGCACAAACACGAGCTCCCACGCTCACATGAGGTCTGCGTCCGCCGATACCAAAGCAATGAAGAGCAGATCAAGCAGCTTGACGCTAAATACGGCAACCTCGTCTCCATGATTCAAGGACTTGGTGCTAAACACCAGGATTATCTGCCTGAGGAACCGGATCCCGAGGATGCAGAGCACGAAACTGCTGTAGAGGATGCGAGGAGTAATGAGAAGGTCAGGAAGTGGGCGAGTAGCGTTGTAGCCGATGCTGGTGAGGCGTGTGCTACTGACGATGCTGCTGAGGGCGAGGACGATGGCGAGGAGCGGCAACAGCACTTTGAACGCCCATTGAGGGATATCAGGGTGGGAGAGAGCCCGAGTCGACCTTGGGGCATTCCGGTGCCCGCGAAGTATCTGGAGGAAGTCGAGGAGAGAGGCCGCACGCCTAGCGAGCCGGCGCAGGTCACCGCTAGTGCTCCGCGAACCCCCTTCGCGGCCGAGCAGAAGACGGATGTCAGACCGACGGCCGGCAAGTGTCCCTTTGACTTTGGGAATATGGCGCCCTCGCCGGTCGCGCCTGATGCTAGAGCGTCTCCGCCGATCATCGAGCCGAGCGAAGCTGCTGCCGCTGCTACTGCCGCAGGTGTAGTACAGGAGCAGACGCGGCATAGCAAAGTCACGGCTCCTGCGTTCATCGCTGCTAATGCGGTCCGCGAGACGCGAGAGGGCGGGAAGGCATCGCCTGCGGCGGCGGGCATGGTCTTCACAGGTCCTGTATTCATTGGCTACAGTGCTGAGGACGCTATCAAAATCCTACGGGAGACGGGCTTGGGCAGTCGATGATGAAAGATGATAGGTATTGGCATAGCGTTTAGGCGGGTTCGGATTGGGTTACGAATTTATGACTTTTTTTTGGAGGTATGAATAATGATATCTAGGCATGATGTTGTAATTACGGGCGGTGGTCGACAGGACAGAACAAAACTGTATAAGAGCCCTTCCTTGCTGCACAATGAAGCCGTGTCACTTGGTGTGCCGAATTGCTATCATACACGTCATCTCGCGCGGTGGGATAGAGGCCTTTCCGCCTCGTCCTGCTCTTCTTAATGACCATCTCGCGAAGCTGCAACAATCTGTTGTGATCGTCGCTCATATCCGTAAACGTCCCTAGGAGGAGGAGGGTACACCTCTTCCTTACCGACGCCTTATTCCTATCTGCATGTGCAACGACGCGTTTGCGATCTCTTCCGCCGTCTTCACTCGATACATTGCCGTGCGTTCGGTAGACTTCACTCCAAAAAAAAAAGTTCAAGGGAAGACGTGCTTGGCATTCCGCTCAGGGACAGCCTAATAGGCACCTGCCTCGGACTGGGGCTGCTAGTCTCGTACATTAATCTCATGGAGTGAAGTGAAGGATGAGCGAGCGGATCTTCAGCCATCTCTGGAAATGGTTCGTCTCGCAACCCAAACTCTCGATTCTGGAGCTCAAGAGACACCCTCAATCTTGTCATCCCTTGCCAGCGTATGTGGTCTATAGACATCGTAGATCGACGGTCGCTCGGAGCCAACGAGTCTACATACACTTGGACCTACGGATGGTTCTTCTACAGCTTCGGCAAGGCAACCACTCTTCCTTCCTTCCTTCGTCACAAGGCTGTCGATGACTGGGATAAGCAGGGGCCAACGAGCTCCGCCCGCCGACTGATTCTTCTTCCATGGTTACATCCTCACCGTAGCAACTGCCCATTCTTTTTTTTTCCTTCCCCCTCCAGACCCCTTCGTTTCAATCGGAGGGGGATCAGGGAAAGAAAAGCATATGCCGGCCACATGCATTGCATTCCACCCAACGGTCCTCGTGGCGGTGCTGACCACACCCTCGGGATCTTTGCTGGTATCGTATTACACTGCTTTTTTTCATTTTCTGTCTTTTTTTTTTCCCCCCTACTGTTATTTTGCATTAACCAACATGCCGTTGGAACCATGTGTCGGATACAGCTCCAGGACTTCTGCATGGGATGTCCACTCCTTGCGTGCCTTGACGGTCTGTACCACGAGAGTTGTCACGGCTGTCACCGCGTTGCATGAATATGTCTGCCTCCTGCCATGCGCATGAAAAGTCCAGATGATCGAGGAATGCGTGATGTGCTGCAAATCCCGACGATGGAAGCCCCTAGAATGAAACTGTCCCGTAGATCAGAGACACAGCTATGAGACCCGATCCCGTAATTTTTGCGACCCATATGCTCTTACGCATCGATCCTTCTCGGGTCCCTTGACAAGAGTCCTGGAAACGAAGCTCCATGTGACGAACAAGCGCCTCGCACGCTATGCTAAAATTTGCTTGAGAGTCGAGCACTTCGTTCTCTCGTCTATAATGTGTACTCTTAGCTCTATATACACTGATGAGATGCCAATGACCAGATTCCAACGAAATTAGGCCTAGCAACTGTAACGCCAATCAAATCGCTTCGCTTCAAATCATGTTCGTGTCCCAAAACATGCCTGCCGATAGAATTACTGTTGAATTTGCCGAGTTTCGCGCAAAACAGCATGGAAAGATCGAAACGTCCGTCCGTTGATCATGTACCCGTGAGCCGCATCCAAATAAATGGTGATCATGGTAGTGTTTGATGGTGGTACAGAATATGTACTTCGGAATGAAGGTGGTGAGGTCGGGTCATTAACTATGCTGCTGTTGTGGGTGTCGACATATGAGGGTTGTGCTTATGGCTTGCTGAGTTGCTCCTTGCGGAAGTAGGTGAAGTAGCCGACAGGGATCAGGAGTTGGAAGAGAAGGCAGACCCAGAACTGGGATGTATGTTAGCAGAGTTTTGACGAGAAGCCTGTGGAGTTATGACTTACCCATGCGTTTCCGAGGCCTGACAGGTCGCCAGCAATGCTTGGGAATGTTGGACCTGGACCGGTCGAGTTGAGACCATCGGCTCGGGCAATGATTGTGCCTATGGAGCCGATGATTTGTCCGAACATCAAGGCCCATGAGATCTGAGATTATAGTCAGTGTCGATGTATAGAGAGAGTCAGTGGCAGTGAGTGCGACTTACATGTGCTCGCACCATGGTTTGGAGTAGCAGCATACCAATGCCGACACCTTGAAGTTCGTCGAGGAGCTGCGAGAGTAGTCAGTATCGATTCGTACGCTTCCAACACAAATCAGGACTTACTCCAAGCCACAACCAGAGGCAACGTCCCAGAACCGCCGAGGCGACTGGAGATCCAGCCCAAGGAAGGTAGGTCCCAATATTGCTTGTTCCCCACCAGATCTGAGCCCATCTCGGAGCCAGCAATCCCACGGCAAAGAGAGGCAAGAACCATGAGTGCGTCGACGAGAGCTTGGAGAAGTACCAAAGCACTCCAGCCCAGATCACAATGAAGAAGAGGATGACAAGGCCGAATGTCGCGCCAGTGGAGAGATGCTGCGAGGCGAAAAGGTACGACCAATTGCGTCCATACGGTGCCGACAAGAATATGTTCTGGATGAAAGTAGCGACCCAGAACCAGATGACAATCTTACGCCTGATAATGGAGGTGTAGAAGTCTGGCACAGCACCTGGCTTCTGGCGGTAGAAGTCTGGTAGACCAAGGAAGAGCAGCGCACCAACAGCCCACAAGAAGATCGAGATTGGAATGCCGAGACCGGTGAGAACGGTGCCCAAGTCCTGCGATGTGCCGTTGGAGTTCATGTTGGTAAGCTTGTCACCCCAAGCCCAGAGGCCGACGACGTAGAGCTGCTGCGTTCCTTGAATGGCGCAAGCACGGAAGGCCCAGTCCTTGACAGGAGCGGAGCCAGTGCTGCCAAAGTTCTGTGCAAAGTACAAGCTGCCAGCCGAAGACGCCACGGCGTACATCGCGGTGGCGACGTTTTGCACCCACCCCTGTGCAGTCGACGACCCGTACGGAGCAAAAGCCAGCAGGAAGAATGCCAGGCCGTAGAAGAAGAACGGCAATGACATGCACCATTTGGATGCTAGCCGGCGGAACATGAACCACCACACGAGCGTCGTGGCAAGGTAGATGCAGGCAATGACGTACAGCTGAGTGGCTGTCTCACCGACTTGACCAGACAACAAGGTGATCTGGTACGAGTTGGCAGCGAGAATCTGGCCCAGCGCGAGCAGGAAGGAGTAGATCGGCCAATCTCCAACCTTGGTCATCATGAGGCGCCTGATACCTGTCGGTGCTTGATAGTTCTCCGGTAGCAAGAATTGCGACATTGGTTCCTCGGACTCGATGCCTTCGTAGATCGAGCCAGCAGGTGTGGCAAGCTTGGACGCACTGCCGCCGTTGTTGCGGCTCATCTTGACGACGTGCAGCCTGTTGAACCATTGCTTCTCTGACTTCATGAGGTACTCCTCGATACAGTACTTGCCTTCGGAGTTCTTGCCGTTGAGATCGTCCAGCATCTTCTCAAAGGTCTTGTGGTACAAGCCAGTAGGGTCAGTAAAGAACGGCATGAGGTCTTGAGGTGCGCCCTTTTTCTCGTCCATGATCTTCTCGGTCTCCAATGGGGCTTGCGGAGAATTTGGCCCATCCTCGCGGACCGGCGTGTGCGGTTGTGCGAGGAAGGGGAAGCTGGCGTTCGACGACATCTCCACTCCCGGTGTTTGCGCCGGAGAGAAGAAGCCGTTGCCCTGACTTCGCACAGGTGCTTCAGGCTCACCATGCCGGGTGCCGTCACGCAGATCAAAGTTGAACTCGTTGATGGCTCCGATCCTCGATTTTCGCTTAGCGTCCTCGGCAGTCTCGGGGCTGATGATCTCCTCATCCTCAATGCTGCTCAGCCGACGAGCTCTGCCTCTCTCTTGCTCGTCGTATGAATTCCTCCGGGAATTGCTACTGCTGTTCGATCGAGACTGGGAGGCGTCGTTCAGCTGCGAGCGGCCTGATGGCGGGGAGTGCCCAGGGCCATGTCGCATGCCGAGCGACAGGCTCGCATTGCGTGACATGTTGATCGGCGTGGTCGCGCCAGAGCGGATCGGAGAGGATGCACGAGTGCCTGGTCTGCTGGCGACTGGTGTGGTCATACCATTCGGTGTGGCCCAGCCACTCCTTGGCGTCATCCACCCTGGCAGATTTGGAGTGTTCCATCCGCTTGAGACTGCGCTGCCAGTATCCATGCCCATGCGTCTGGCAGAGATGCGGTCCATCATCTTCTTGTGGATCTTGATGGAGGTACCTTGAAGAATTTCCAGATCTTCCTTCCATTGCGCGACGGGAAAACGCTGCTTGGCTGATCGAGCTCTCATGGTCGCACGTGTTTCGTAGTCAGACTTGAGAGCACCAGCAATTGCCATCTTGAATTGATGCATTTGATGCTTCGTGGTCGTAGACTCAATGGTATACCACCATCCCGGCATCTGGCCAAGACCACCAACGCGAGAACCAACGCCAAGCGCACCCTTGCGACCGAACTCGACAGCGACCAACCCGAACGGCTCGTCACGAGATGGAATGAGTGCGAACTCAGCACCACTGAAGATGAACGGCGGCAGGGCCGTGAACTCAGGCTTGGAGTACACACGGCCCGGGTACTTCTTCATCATCACATCCAGCTTGAGCGCAGCAAACTTGCCGTAAAGATCGATCGTTGGGCCGACACAGATGAGCTGGGTGTGCGGGTATTGCTCTAGAACAGCCGGGAACACATCAGCGATAAGATCGATACCCTTTTGCATGGACCAGCGACCGACGAAGACGAAAAGGTCTGCATCTGCGCGTTGCTCCAACCCGGCCCACTCTTGGGCCTGCCTCTTCAGGCCTGCACGTCCACTTTCGTAGACTTGGTCGATCTGGATGTCGTTTGGATCCGCAAGCTTCTTGTCCCATTCCGCAACATCAGAAGGATCCGGGTTTGGCAGAGCTCCAATCTTCTTCAACCCCCAGAAGATAGGATAACGTGCCCACGAACGCTTGCCATACTTCTTGGAGACACCGACGGCACCAAAACCCTTCTGGTGGATACGAAGGATAGAAGCTCCGGCATGCAGCAAGTTGAACACTTCACCGAACTGCACATAGCGCTGGACGACAGGCTGTGGCAAGTTGAAGACGGAACAGATCTCCTCGACTTCACGCGGATTCCTCATCGGCCAGAGACCCTGAAATTCGGCATTGTGAAGCGACAGACAGCATGGAATGGTGTCCGGTAGGAGATAGAGAGGAGCGACTGTGCCGTGATAGTCGTTGATGTGGTAAAGGTCGATCGGGAATCTTCGCATGGCCTCAGCGATACACTGGTTCCACGCAGAGTAGTAGATGGCACTGTCCAAATCGTCCATGCGAGCTGGGTATGGCTCCTTGGATGTTTGGCGGCGGAAGACGGGAGCATCAAGCAGCATGTAAGTGATGTTGTTGAGCTTGTGATATTGCACCTGGACTTCATAGGTCCGACCAAGGATGGTCACGTCAATCGGCAGGCCAGGGGTGTCCACTGGATAGTCGATGCCACCCGCGCAGGGAACAACCCAGATGAGGTCTTGGTGTTGTAGATTCTGACCCATAAGCTGGGCCATCACGCCAAGACCACCGATTTTGATCTTGATCTTCCAGTCCGAGATGTCGTATTCCATAGTACCGATTAGGACGGTCCTGCGCTTGCCTTCAACCGTTGCTCCGACACCGACGTCCTGTATAATCGATCCTTGCGGGCTGTGACCGGTCATAGTAGGCGAAATAGCACGCGAAGGCGACAAGTCGCCATCTTTCTCATCGAGCTTGTTGCGGTGGAATATCTTCTTGACAGCCGCCACTGGCAACACTTCCTTCTTCTCGGCGAGACCAATCTGATTGAACTTTACGCCGTAGAACGCACGCATGTACAACAAGACGCCGGTGACGGCGGTCAGTACCGGGACAATGAGAAGCAAGATCCAAAGAGTCAGCTGCAGGTAGCGATTGCCGTTCGGTACCAGGTAGTACCGGAGGTCGCCATCGTTGAACAAGATCTTCCATGACAGTGCAGGCGAAGGAGGGCCAAGGTTCGTGATGTTCGCGACGGCCATTTGCAAACTGGTGGGAGCAATACGATCAAGCACGGTATCGTTGTCGACGTCGCCGAACGCGTAACTGACATCAGGCGAACCGTCTGCTGTCATGCCCCAGACATTGACTTGGAACTGCGACGGCCATTCGACCATGAAGTCGAACGCCCACGTTCCGTTATCGAGCTGACTCATTTCGTTTGGAAGGCCAGCGTCGTAGCCGTACTGATTGAACGAGCCATGGATGAAAAGATGCGGAAAGCGGCGCTGTGCGTGTGAGCTGCCTTCCACATCACCTTCGATGACATGGTCACTGCTGCCAGTCGCTGAGGACCAGTACTGGACCTGGACGTGTTCTCCAGACCACTTTTGATCTTCTAGACCGGTCCACTCTTGCGTCTCAAGAGTCGCGTTACCCGGCGTATAGTCCATCCAGTCAGACCAGACTGCGCCGAAGCTCATAGAGTAGCGCCATTTGTCAGCTCCCGCAGCTTTGTGGTTGATGTAAAGGCCGGAGCCTTGGCTCAAGGAGACATCGCGCTTGGTGCTGTCACTCCTGAAAAGCAATGTTGACGAGTAATTGGCAGTTGTGGGAAATACCATTGGGTTGTCCGACTGGCCAATACGGAACATGAAATGATCGTTCGAGTTGGTGAACATATCCTTGTCGGCATTGCTCGCGTTCTTGACGTTGAGCACATGGACACCGTCGTAGACGTCGTTGATGGTGAATTCTGCTCTCCATATTGATGGGCTAGGTCCGTAGTAATATGCCTCAAATTGAGGCTCGATGGTCAAGCAATTGATGCTGCTGGTGTCAATGGAAGCCTGCGTGCCTGACTCAGTTGTCGAGTTGATGCTCAGTGCGTCTGTGAATGAGTCACAATCCATCTGCGCAGAGAATCGAACCTCCACATCGACAGAGCTAGCTTCGCCAGAGCTGGTATTTGACAAGATGCGAGCGTCGTGACCAGGCGAGAAGCCGGTAATGAGGGGTGATGGTTCCGTCCAGTTCTTCTTCGGCACAAAAGCCTTGAAGCCGTAATGCGTCATGTTGATGGAAGACAGGCACCCGTTGACCTCTGTAGATCCCTCGATACCAAGCTGCTGAGTAGAATCCTCGAGCGTCCACTCATCGAAGGGATAGAACATGTTCTTGACAGTGGTGCCGGAGTCGAAAGGAGAAATGATGGCATTGTCGGAATTGCAATCGTACGAATATGTCGTGGAGCCGTTGTAGTTGGTGTACAGCAGCCACACGGGCTGGTTGCCATATGTGCTCGTCTGGTTGCTGAAATCCTGCACACCCTCCATGCGGCCCCTCAACACACTCCAGAGACCGGTCTCGGTGGCGACGCCGAATGAACCTGGCAACGTGTAGTTGAAGGTGTTCTTGGAGAGCTCGGTAAGGGTCCATCCATCGTTTAGCACGGGATAGCGTGTTCGCATTTCGTACATCTGCTTGTGCACGCCATAGAGGGGATGCGATGGGTCGCGGTGATCAAGCGAAACCGAGTCGTCTTGACAAGCATAGTGGCTGCTGTTGACTGGCGCATTGTTCAGATTGGTGTCCTCCACTACGTGGCAGCCATGCATTTGCCAAGCCTGTGCCGACGACATTGATTGACGACCGTACACGTAGTTGGTAGCAGTATTATCCAGAGTGTAGAACGCTTGCTCTTCGCCCTGAGAATATCGTCAATAATGGAGTCGTCGTATTGGATGCGATTAGCTTACCCATGAGACAAGAGGTATTCCAGGCATGAGGAGAGTCACGACAAAATCGCCTAGTAACTGCCGCTCCGTTCCATTTGTCAGGCCTGGCCATCGCAGGACGTCCTGGTTGGAGACACCGTACATGTGGCGTGGATCAAAATTGCCAGTGTTTGCATTAATCATGTCATTGGTCTTCATGAAGGTATTCCATTGGTATTGGAAGTTGGTGGCCGCATCATTGGACGCAAGCAGATCGCCGTCCAGCCCAAGGAATCGCATGAGCGCGCGGTAGGTCGAGTAGTGGAAGGCGGCGGCGTCAAGCGCCTGATGCCCGGCTTCTCGAATGTACGAGGAGTCTTGCGAAAGTGCTGCCGCTGTAACGTTGTTGAAAGCCATGCTTGGCGTCTTGCCTCTGCCCAGGTAGACAGAACCATCCGCGTTGCCGTTAACGATCTCGCCAACAACCATGAAATTGTTCTTTCCAACATTGCTGGCGCATTGCCTCATGAAGCTGGAAAAGTTGCCCAGCGGGTCGACAGTGATCTGCATCGCCTTGTCCATACGAAATCCATCGATATCCAAGCCCTGAATCAACATGCAGGAGAAGTGGTTGATCTTGCTCAAGACTTCTGGTCGCCATTCCCTCAATCGGTCCTGAACACCGTTGAATTTTGACAGCTGCTTTTGCCATTCGGGGTACACCCCGAAAGCGCCAACCTCACCATACTGATTGAACTCGCTGTCCATACAGCCGACCATAGCCTGCGTATTGTTGTCGTCGATGATGTGACCACCCTGATCATAGAAGTCGGGGTAGGAGTAGCTGCATTCCTCCTCAAACTTGTTCGAATGCGTATAGTCGCGATAGATCAAGCTATCCTTGTAGAACATCTTGTGTTCTGTGAAGGAGAACGGGGCACTGCTGTTGAGGTACCCCTCGAACGCGAACAAGTCGGACATTGTAGACATGGTATTGTCAAAGATGACATACATTCCGCGGTCGTGAATCGCCTGGATCGCTTCGCGGAACTGACTGATCGTTCCGAGATGAAAGTCTAAGATCGAATGGTCGTATGGGCTGTATTGGTCTGCTTCCCACGGCATATTTAGCAGCACGCTCCCAGCAATATAAAGCCCCCTAATACCCATGCCATGAAGATAATCCAGCGAGTCCTGTAGCCCTTTCATGTCACCTCCATGTCGAAGTTGCGTTCCGTAGACATCGTGCTCCCAGGATGTCCCATTGATATTGTCGTTTGACGGATCGCCGTTGACAAATCTGTCAAGGAAGAAGCTGTAAAAGGGCATCCTCCAGTTAGTCGGACTGGCCATATACGTGTGATTATCCGGCCATGCTGGAGCATAGTACTCGAGCGGGCCTGAAGCATCCTTGTTGACGTTCAGGTTCCAGTCCAGGTAAGCCTCGTCGTACCAAGAAGCCGAAGCCAGATTCCAGATGGAAGCGAGCGGTAACAGCCATGGCCAGAGCATTGTGAGACCTTAGGCGGGGTTAAGAAGCCGCAACGGCTGGTGGTAGTAGAAGAGAAGCCCTATGCCACACTCATGAGCACTCGCGACTGTGGAGCGCGTGTGTCGTATCGAAAAGCGAGATGCTACTGATGGTACGCACGCCTGGTGCTCTGGAGTAGCTAGTTAATGGCGGCAGGTATCAAGGTGGATAACACCCCAAGTATTAGATATTGCGTAGTAGGTCTGAAACCAAGTCCTGTGAACGAGTGTGGCCACCAGAAGGCGAGTGGAGTATAATGAAGGTAGATGGGAGGAACGGTCTCCTCGCCAGCATGCAAGCCTACCAATAGGCCGGGCCAGGTTTGCAGAAAGAATGCGGAGGGAAGATCAGAGGCTCAGAGACAGTCGAGGATGACGAGTGATGGCAAGTGGTAGAGGCAACACATGCATATGCTAAGGAAAAGCTTGACTGCCGTTGAACAGAATAGATAGCGCGCATCTCTAAGCTTCCGGTGCACGGGAGGTCGACAACGACAAGGATTTGGGTTTGGTACCTTGCAGTTGCAATGGTATGACGGCAGGGGCCCGTAAGTCGCGAGTCGCCAAATAGAGTAGCCCAGACTGCGACAGGTCCGTATTTGCAAGCTATATCTGGTTGAGCCACGGCCCAAGCCAACGTATAGTGGCAGGAGCATGGGTGGCTCCTTGCAGCCTGCAGTCCGCAGCGGGCAGGCATCCTCGATAAGAGGCTCCACTGCTCGCGCGAGGAGTGAGATGAAGTAGTGGACCCCTTCGGGGCTCCACCAGACATCCCAGACGCGAGTCGGCTAGTGGCTACAAGGCCGGCCTGTCAAACAGCCCGTCCTCAGTTTCACGAGATCCGCCCCAAGTGACCGGCGTCCGAAGATTGTGCGCTGCTGGCCAGACTCCAGAACAATGCCAGTGCCGCAAGTCCAACATTCTAGCAGCACTGCACCGCGTTGTCGGAGATTTGTCCATCCTAGCCCCAGCGTCAAGGCGTCCAGCGAACGTTGACCGATGAGAGATACTGACCTCATCCCAGCAGAAATGCAGAGGAAGTCAAGAGCGCGTTTTCGAAGCTGCGCCGTGCAGCGGCATGAACCGCCTGGCTTGGCAACGAATTAGAGCCACCGCGTCGATAATAGCGTTAAAACATCGGCTCTCGTATCCGTCGCCAAAACGGGATGGCAGATCTGTTTCGTACCTTGCAGAGGCTCAACGGGTTGGCGCTGGTGTGGCGCAACGGCCAAAGTCTCTTTCGCCCTGCTCACCGTTTGCGCACTTTGCATGCTAGTGTATGCAGTCGCCGCAACTCCTGATCGGCACATTTATTCTCTGTTACACAAAGCAATCTAAATGCCTCGCAAGCGAAAGCAGTACCAGTGGATTGCCACGTCCGAGACGTGTTTCATGATTGGCAGCGAATATGCGTTAAGGGGGATGGAGGGCGCTCCTGTGACCCCTCTCCGTGCCTGGCTATCGGGTACGGGCCTGCACATTGCGATACCGAGTCGTTTGGCTTGCTTCACGAGAATACCTTCGATCGACCTGAGGCCCAACAATGGTCCAAATCACATGCGGTGCAGCGGCGAGGCGGCTCTGCGGTCGGGCAAGCAGGCCACGCAGCCACCACGGCGGCTCTGACGTTGCGTGTGCCTATTATGGACATGTCAAATGTGAATTTTCGAACTCTTCGGTGGCGACTGATTGCGTGTAGATGACATACGTGGGGACAACGCGCCTCTCAAGTCATCGATTCGTCAAATCATCAACGATCAGGTTTCAAGTCTACAAAAAAGGAGAATGCCCGAGAAGCGCCGCGAACGTGGGCGCAAGCGTTTCTCAACAGGATCCCTCTCCGAGTGGGTCACAGATGCATCCCAAACACATCTGCTTGACAGGCGCCCAATGCTGGAGATAGGCGAGCAGTGAGAGTCGTGCAAGTCCTGTATCCGTGGCAGCCATACGCGCCCGGCTTCCTGACACCGGGCTCGACTTCGAAGTGAGAATAGCTAGTGAACCAATGGGCGCTGGCGACCCACTGTGGCTGTCGACTTCACATTTGTTTGTTCTGAGAAACTTTGCTGACAAGAGAGATCATGGTGAGGCAGGCCTTCGTTTCTCTTTCTCATACAGCTCAATATCCCCTCCTTTATCGTTAGCAGCTGGCTGCAGTCCTTTCTGTTGCGCAGAGGCGGCCACGAGGTGGGACACGCTTCTTGTTGCGGCAATACGATCGCCATGGCAATGGCAATTATTCTCTCTGCACGTCTTACCGCATTGAGTCTGATTTTTGTACTTTCATTCCTTCTTGGCATAACTTCTGCGGCATCTCTTGACGAGTGGCGCGATAGAACGGTCTACCAAGTTGTGACTGACAGGTTTGTCTACGGAAATGGCTCTCAGAGCGCCGATGAGATTCCTGACTGCGCAGTTTTGGATGGACTATATTGTGGCGGCACGTGGAAAGGCATCCAATCGAAGCTGGACTACATCCAGGGGATGAACTTCGATGCCATCTGGATATCACCAGTGGTCGCAAATCTTCCGCAGCAGACCGGAGACGGCGAGGCATATACTGGATATTGGCAGCAGGACTTGTACGCTCTGAACCCGCACTTTGGGACCGCCGAAGACCTGAAGGAGCTCGTTGCAGATCTCCATGCCCGTGGCATGTACTTGATGCTGGACATCGTAGTCAACCACATGGGCTATGCAGGCGAGGGCTGGATCATGGATTACTCAGTGCTCAACCCATTCAATGACGAGAAGTATTATCATGAATACTGCGTCATTGAAGAGGAGAACAATCAAACAGTCGTTGAGGAGTGCTATTTGGGCGACGACCTGGTGACCCTGGCCGACCTTCGAACAGAGGACCAGGAAGTACAAGACATGTTTGGTGAATGGATCTCGCAAATGGTTTCGTATGTCGCACGCGCAGATGGATGTTACATCGAGCATGGAAGCTGATCCTGTCCAGAAACTATTCGGTAGATGGCCTGCGGATCGATACCAGCATCAACGTCAATCCCTCATTCTTCGTCGACTTCGTCAACGCTTCAGGTGTCTTTGCCATGGGAGAGGTGATGCAAGGTGACGACTCCTTGGCCTGTCAATGGGAGGCGACGATTGGCAGCATACTGAACTACCCAATTTACTACACGCTCACCCGAGCATTCGAGAGCAGCACCGGCAGTATCAATGACCTGACTGAGACCATCAATTCCGTCAAGCAGAATTGTAACGATCCAACAGTCTTGGGCAGTTTCAGTGAGAACCACGATGTCGCGCGTTTCGCAAATGCCACCGATGATTTGGCGCTCGCAAAGAACATCATAGCCTACACCATCTTGGCCGACGGCGTTCCAATCATTTACCAGGGCCAGGAGCAACATATGAATGGTGGCATTTCACCATACTTCAACCGTGCACCGCTCTGGACCACGGGTTACGACACCGAAGCGCCGTTGTACAAGCACATCGCCACTTTGAATACACTCCGGCGGTGGGCGATGAAGACATCTGAGAATTACACTCTGTACATGAACGAAGTCATCTATGAGGACCTGCACACTCTGGCCATGCGCAAAGGCTTCGACGGCGGCCAGGTGATAACTGTATTGAGCAACAACGGTGAAGACCAAGACTACTATGAGCTTGCCCTTGATAATCATGGTTATGCTGCTGGGACTCACATGACAGAGGTGCTCACCTGTAGCAATCTTACTGTCAATGGATCGGGCCATCTCAATATCGGCATGATGGCCGGCACGCCTAAAGTGTTATATCCAACGAAACTGTTGTACAGCAGCTCGCTGTGCGACATGCCTGGCGAATCGACCATTAGTTCCACGGCTATCACCACGACTCAAG
The DNA here is from genome assembly GCA_007113925.1 of Teratosphaeria gauchensis. Lineage (NCBI taxonomy): Eukaryota > Fungi > Ascomycota > Dothideomycetes > Mycosphaerellales > Teratosphaeriaceae > Teratosphaeria > Teratosphaeria gauchensis. The sequence continues at coordinate 174,679 of VCMR01000005.1, forward strand.
TCTCAACCACAATCAACGGTCAGCCGACTGCGACTACAACAACAACGAGCACTGGCAACCAGGGGCCGCAACACACGCACAAAGCCCTTGGGGGCAGTGCGTCTGTGGAACCAGACCTATCGATCGTCGTTTCTGCCGCCATGACAGCTGTGGGTGTCGCTGAGCGGGTGGCGTCTGCATTACCACTGCACGTGCCAAAACACGTCCATCACCGCGCAGCTAGGCATCTGCTTCGTTGATTCAGGGCATGCATTGCCAAGTTTGTAGAAATAGCTTATTCGTGCCACGAGTCAAGATACCTTTGAGAGCAGCGGTAAAGACGAAAGGAGAGACAAATTTGGGCCAGGCAACTTTTGACGACTTTACGGCATGATAGACCCATAGATGATAGACTACGCTTCTCTGATTGATCAGCAATATTTGCTTGATTCGTCGCTTGACATTGTATGTTACACAGCACAGAGGAGAAGCCTCCGGATCATGGACCCGATCTTTCGCCAGTTTGAGGGACTGCTGATCTCAGAGCCAGAATTCAGGAACGCGCTGAATAGACTTTGACGGTGCAAAGCTGCACTCGCTGGGCTGATCGACCGTCGTCCCGTTGCGAGCTGCCCGTGCGGGATGGAAGGTGTGGCTGACAACCTTGCGCAGAGTTTGGGTCGCTTACTTCTGGAAGAAGGCAGACCATAGCCGCATGAAAAGCAATGCTTGAAGTTGCAAGACCCTGGAGACAAAAAACAAACCAACCTCATGTAAAGCGCTTAACATCAGTGCGTGATGGTCAGAGCACGCACAATCAAGGCTCCATGTAACAAGGTGATGTCCAATAAAGCTTTTTCTCCGCATGTTTGAGAGCAGAACTCAGGGGCATGGTCATAGCTGGTAGCTGCCCATAGGCCATGTTCGTTTGGGGAGAGAACGACATCCAGATGTCTGGGACACATGGTCCGCGGGATTACTTCCACCAAGGATAGCTGGTAGTAACTGTCAGAGAAGACCTTGCAACCATGCGATGCAGAGACTGAATCACGGTCGCGAAGCCCAGAAGGAGTGTTTCATCAATATCCCGTGCAGGTCATTCGACAGGCATTACGCTGCGGATTGCGGCAGCCGATGCATGTCCATGGATTCCGCAACTTGCTCTCGAACAAACAGGTGGAGCACCAGACTCTTTTCGTATCTCAAATCGAGTGGTCCATTTCCTGCTGGAGTGTGTACCTACGACGTCACCATTTAGTTTCATCTCCTGTACATGTATACTCAGCCGTATAGCAAGAAGTCGGCACATCATCAATCCAATGCTGCAGCTTCTGGAATTTGGCGTGCATTATGTCCTGTCGAATGCAAGAGCTAGGCAAAGTTATATTCATGCCTGACAGACAGTATGCAGGTGTTGAGTATCAAAAATTGGACAGAACCGTTGCATTGCGACGTGTCGCGGTACTAGCCACCATTCTAAACCCGTCAATGGCGTCACACTGCTTCAGTGAGGCTCTCACTAAACGAAGGTTGGCCGCATGCCTAAGTCTGTGGCAAGAAATTGACGGCACATCGACAGGCTCGTCAGTCCTCCAATGTTGCGCTCAAAGTTAATATGTTCACAGTGTACGGCCGACGTTCGGATAGTAGTGTTCACTATCTTGTCGACGGGTGGGAATTGGTAGGGATCGGAACAGGAGCAGCCTCAAGGTCCTCTAGCAATCGCATCTGGAGTACTTGCCGCGTTGTGCTCAAGCGTCACCCAACGCGCAATCAGGCTGGTCACGATTGTCAAAGCATAGTGATGCCGGATTCAACAGATGCGGGTCGAGCGGCAGAGAATGCCACGCAATGTGTAGCATCCGGATGTGCGAAGCGCTGCCTTCGACGGCAGCTGCCAGAATCGATGATTCAACATGGGTCACATAGCACGCCTTCTCCAATTAGACCATGGGGTCTGGAACCAGAGATCGCATGCCACGTCCAGTGGGCTGTCAGTGGCTGACACAAACAACATGCAACAGTATTGACAGGGCCGTGAGGCTGTCAACGAAGACGGTGCACGAAGCTAGTGCATCTGAGATAAGTCTCGGTTTGGGGTCTGTGGTGCCAGGATTTTGTGAGCCGCAGTCGTCGATGTGTTGAGGCACTTGGGGCGACAGGGATCTGACCCATATGCCGCTAATGAATGTGATTGTCGGTTTGATGATTGCATATGTGTGTGTGCAGGCAGGGTCTGCAGGTATGGTCATCACCACACTATGAAAGACAAAGTTGGAAAGTGGGCAGCGTAGTCCATGCAGCATGTTTTTAGCTAGGCAATACCTTGACCTTGAGCCGCCTTACTCAACCGGCACACCTCGACACAGATAGGCCAACAGAGAAGGTGGGCCAAGAGAGACTGTGTCGATTCGGTGACTTGGATCTTGGACCGACTACCTGGGCCACTTACAAAGTACTGCATGCATCTGCATCGGCACCTCATTGGTAGCATTGCCCTGACTCAAGTGTGGCTTTGCGGCCGTGGAAAGATGACACGGCCTTTCGAGACACCGCCAGGCAGCCTCGTGGCAGCTCGCACAAGCACACTTCGAGTTCATGAGCAGAAGATTGTGAGCTACACCGATAGCGTCAAGGTTGGCAACCAAGCGCCCGAGCCGGACCATCCACGCACGCATCCACGCTCAAATGATGACCGGTATCAAATACATGCTGCCGGCAGATGGACAGTCGGGTCTCACGCATATTTTGCATCAACGACAGTAGGCTGATAAACTCAAATCATCCTCTCGAATTGCGGGTATCAATGACGCCCACAGCACTAAAAAAGTGTGCTTCCGCAACATGCAAATCATCGCTGTCAATACTGGGCCTCATACCAACGACAGGCGATCACGCTCAGCTGCAGACGCATCGCTGATCACTCTCCGAGTGGTCGTCTTTGGCGCCGTGAGGCGACTGACCACGCAAAACTACTAGGAAGCAATCTCAACCATCACACTATTGGCGCCCTTACATCCATCCCGATAAGCTCTGTTCTCGTCTCGCCCGTTTCAAGCTTGCTTGGGCGTCGACGTTGATCTTTCCTTGACATAGGCGTGACACCCGAAGCTATGCGAAGCGCTTCCCTCTACACAAGGAGCGAGCTCGGTTGAGGATAGTGTGTGTTGTCGTGCGCCGCTAAAGATGGGGTCTGTCTGGCATGGCCGGCTTGCATAGTGACACTGAAGATCTGATCAAGGGGGCTGACCGAAAGGCGAGCAGTAAGCAAAGCTGATTTGGGTCAGCACATCTATCGAAGCCCTCTGGGCCAGTCCTGACACGTTCCAGCGACGACAAAATCACTCTTTTCACGTCGGATGAAGCACAATATCTCTTGGACGTCTCTCTAGTAGACTCATTGGCATTTCGGCGGAGCGCTTCACTTCATATCGACTTGGGTGCCACTTCCTCCGTGATGAACGCTTACCCAAACTCCAACCCTAACGAATGTGCGTGCAACCGGATTACGGGCACAATGTGATGGAGTTCCATTTACCGGTTGCTACGAAAAAGGGTCGAAGAGAATGGGGACGGTAGTAGGACACCTAGCCATGAACGTAGAGAACCAGCCTAGTTTCCTCTCCAGAGACTGGCCCTGGCTGAGGCACCATCATCATCATGCTCTCGAATTGCAGCATGTTCCCAAATGCCACGACCAGGCTCGTATTCCAGCTGCGGTCTCGCCAGCTGCCACCATCGACGGCTTGCTGGGCAGTAGTGACGAGCTCCAGGATGGACTCGGCGTGGACGGCAGCATCAGTGGGTACCTCAATAGGCTCTTGGCGTAGCAATGTGGCCTGGACGTACTTCGGAAGCATGTCATTGACCCAGCGAGGGATGTCAGCTGCCGCCAATCCCGCCGATGATCCGACCTCCGCCGTCTCGGCAATCGTGTCGATTGCCGCGGCAGCCTTGGCGTCATTTGCGTCGAGATAGATGTATGCAAGCAAGAGCACAAAGGCATCTTCTTCCCATCCAGCAGACCTCAATTGGTCGACGTCCGCAGTTCCAGAACAGGCTTCGAGCCCTTTGATAAAGGGCAATACTTTCCCTGGTGATGTCTTGGTGCTCCAGAGCTCGAGCAAGCCTTCGAGTGTCACAAATCTCGCTCCAGGTTCATCAGCAGGCTTCAAGAATGATCTCGTGAAACCCCTCAGCACAGCCACCATCTCTTGCAAGATGTTCAGTTGGCTATCTCGATAGATTTTTGCAACTCGCTGTTTTTGGTTCTGAGGTTCTGAGTTGGGAAGTGTCACGGCTTGCAACTTGGCCAGCTTGGGTGCCAATGATTGCACGATCATTCTGGCAATGTGTGGCAAGTACCTGCGCCCCGAAGGATCGAGGGTGAGATACTCAACCGGTCTCTCGTAGAAATCGAATGGAATGCCTCGCTCGTGTCGGCAGATATATAGAAGGAGCTCAAGTAGCGGCTCCGGTAGTTCATGGAAAATACGTTCTGGGCTCGAAAACGTGCTGGTCGATGGCCGCTTGAGGCGGAAAGTCGCCCTCTCACTCGCCCAGTATCTAGAGGTAGTGAAGTAGCCAGAATGTATGCGTCGTAATTCCACCTGCAGCTCTTCGGGCGGCGGTTTCAACACAAGCAGTACGCCATCATTCGGATTGTTCTCAATGCAAAAGCCGTAGCCCAGGAGAAGCTCATCATTTCCTTTGGCGCCATAGTTGTTGAAGACCTCCTCGCCAGCTTGGACTGATCCGTCGTTCAGCAAGACACTGAAGCGACCGGTGTCAAATGACCAAGCCACGTGAGCATCTGGGTTGTGGTTGGCCGCATCATTGATTCTTTCCACAGTGATAGGTAGAAGGTCAGTACTGTCTCAAACAGAATGTGCCCTGCTACATATCAGACTTACGGAAACAAGACCGGAAAGTCAAGGTCCTCGGGCGGTGTGCGCGACATGTCTAGAAGAACTGTTTGTCTCCGGCCATCTGGGCCTTGCTTGTACGTCGTCCAGTACTTGCTGTCTGTGGGAGCTATGGCACGAGAAGAGAATGATCGTGAGGTGAACATTGTGATGGCCCAGCGAAAAAGACTCCTGCACTTCATGTGAATGGGGTAACCACCTACCTTTCGATGACACTGACTTACCAGGTATATGGCTTCGTGTCGATGCCGGAGCGATGCAAAGCGCGGACACCAGGGTGGTAATACTGCTCGTGCACCTCCTTCCTTGCAACACTCGTGTGTAAGATGTCCGTACCTTCCAACCAGAGGAGGTCTGCCGGATCGTCGAAGTACAACGGAGTCGTGAAGTCGTCCTCCGGACTGGGCAACAGATCCAGATATGGTTTCCAGAATGACTTCTCCTTGTTTATATATTGCGTACAGAGGTAAAAAATGTTCATGGCTTCGACCTTAAAGTCGGCTCGCCGTTGCTTGAAAACCGGGAAAGCGTCATCCACCAGCGCGTTGAGGTAGGACAGTGTTAGAGTATGCGGTACTGTGGACAGTGTTGTGCCGGGCATGGACAGTCGCTTCTGCGTCCGCCAATGTACAGCATTTTCCTCATTCTGGCAGATTCTGATCGCAGGGTTGAGGTAACCGCCATGCTCGCGAAGCCACTGCGTCAAGGCCTCTGTTTGCGGAGTTGTAGCCATTCCTCCATAAAACGTTCTGGTCTTGTGTGGAAGATGAGGGCGATGGCCAAAGGTCGAGCGTTTGGAACTTGCGATTGGAAAAATCTGCGCACGGACCACGTCATCAAAATCACATAGACCTGAAAGCTCATGCTTCTCATCCTTCACCAATGTCGGGTCATCAAAGACAACATGGCCAAGTGACCGACAACTCAGACAAATAAGATACAAGCTCGCCGATCAACCAGTCTGAAGCTTCAAGCTGTACTGTTGGAGGCAGGAAAAGGTGCTCGGCCGCAGCGTTATCAGCGTCATTGGGTACGGTTACGATTTTTATTCATGCTCGATGAAGTCAGAATCAGGTTATCCTCAAGCTTCGCCTTCTCAGCCACGCAATCCCACTCGTCCGCTTAAACTGCTCAACTCGTCGCATTCAAAGGTATCTCATCCCCTACCAACGCCAAATTCACAATCGCCGCGAGTCCATAATTCGCCGCATTATTCGTGCTCAACCACGCCGCCTCATCCACAGCACTCAACACCCCGCTTCCATTTAGCCTCGTACTGACCCACGTCGCCGTCGTATCATTGAACCCATTATCACCAGCGGAGTGGAATTCCGCCCAAGCCTTTCTCGCAAGCGTACTGTTTCCCGTCCTTGAAGCTGCGTACGCCAGCAATCGAGACGTGCCTTGCGCCAACGCGTGATCGCTCCAAGAGGCGCCGTAGCGCGCTTTCTGTTCCGCGGACGTAGCGAAATAGTAGATGCAGTAGTCTAGGAAGGCGGCTTCGAAGCCTGCAGGTAGGTCGGAGCCGTAGTGGTAGGTCATTTCGTCGATAACCTCCATTAATCCGAAGACTGCCGTGAGATGGGTGACGAAGATGTAGCCCGCGTTATGTGGGTCGCCCGGCGGTGGGTAGATGGTCCCGTTGTACGGGCTTAGGAGACCGTAGCCGGTAACGAACTGGTTCTTCAGTTCCACGATGCCCTTGACGGAATTCGTGAGTTTAGTCTTTGCTTCTTGCCATCGAGGGCCATGTCGCTCCCATTCGAGGAGCCAGGAGGCGCAGAGAGAGGACCAGTCAGTACCGAGGGAGATTGCTCCACTGGGCATATGTCAGTCGCTTGTTGAATGCTGGAGAGAACAAGCTAGCCTGGTTGGGGGTTCACGTACACAGTGTTATTGGCCTCCTGCGTGTAGTTGTCTGTCCGGACCTTACGATTCGGGTCCAAATAAAGGAACGTTCTATCCATATCAAGCGTATCGGAGATCGTCTCGCCCACCCGCTCGTCGCCTCCAGAGACGTAGTAGAAGATCTTACGGTACTGTGGCTGAGAAATACGTGCTTGCTTGCCGCTGTCGCCCCAGTGCTGGACGCCATGGCGGGTACCTAGGCCTTTCCACTTACCTTTTCGAGTTTACACGATCAGTAAGAAGTCTCATACGATTGACGCGAAATGGTGAAGGTGACGAACCAATATGATAAATGTCGACTTCACTCGCGTGCCTCGTCTCCGCCTCATAAAACCTCCAGACATCCTTCCTTCCAGTCCTCAAGAAGTAGTTCCCGAAGAACAGATTCGGAGAAAGCTCAGAATTGTCCCAAGCATATCCTCCCACATCGTAACGCCACTGATGGCGGATAGAGTCATAAGTATGCATGAAGTCTCCATAGTCCAGGAAGCCGTACCATCGCCTGTCTTCGATCTGGCCTTGGTAGAAGTTTGCTAGGAAGTCAAGATGCGACTCAATGGCAGCAGATGCGGAGTTGTTGTAGTCTGGCAAAGCCCAGTAATCGCCGAGTGCATTGGTCTCTTTGATGTGAGTCCGATCGCCAAACAATACTGGCGGATCATTGGTGTGTTGGGTCAAAGTCGCCAGACGATCTCGTGAAGGAGTCTCGTCAAAAGCATAGATGAAAAGCTCGTTAGTCCTCGCAATTCCATAGGGAGTGTCAAAGCCAGGCTCCCAGTCCTCATACGTGACCACCAGCCCAGCACTTTGTTCGGCGTAAGTCTCGAACCCAGCGTTGTCGTGGTATGGCCTCAAGTCCAGCGGCTGTGCCTCGGGACTGTAGATCCACATCGTCAATTCCCCGACATCTGACTCGGCGCTCCTGATATCGATACCTGTTGGATAACGTTTCCAGAAATCCCGAAGTCCGACAGCAAGACCGCCTTTCGTTGCTCCACCGAGGTAGGCCAGACCCTCTGATCTAGTCGAACCTGGTATGCCGATCCAGCCTTGGCCAGACTTGGTGCGCTTCTTCAACGTGAAGCCATCTGGAGAAAGCTGAGATAGTCGATAGTCGCCAAAAGCCGGTATGAAATGCAATTGACTGGAATTCACCTTCGCCCATGTGGAAAGTTCAGGAACCTTAGTGCCATTGAATTGAGCCTCCGTAACATCATCACCTGGATCCGCTCTCAGACCTGAGAGCCCTCGCACAGCCTCGCTGAGCAGACCTCCATCCACACCAGCGATCCGAATATGACGATTATACAGTTCCTCTTCGGCCAGAGGTACATCAACTCGGATGCCAATTGAAGTGATGAAGTCTTCGTTCGCCTGACGGTCGAATATCAAGGTGTGGACGACCTTGATCGCATCGCTGTTGGCATACAGGTAGAAGCGGAGGGTGAAGGGCAGCCATGTTATGTGCTGACTGCCATCAACAGCTTCGTGAGATCCACGTACAGTGACAAGTGTACGTATAGGGCCCGAATTTTCCACGCTGACGTTCGCGACTCTGCTTCGGAATTGGTAATGGTTGATAGTCGAATTGTTCGTGCCCTCTCCATCGTCATATATGCCAGACTGGGAGGTGAGCACTAATCTGCCATTATGGCCTATGACTTTGCCGCTCGCCGTCTGTATCTCTTTGATGACCGAAGTGCCAGTCCTCGGAAAGGAGACCAAAATCTTGCCAGTGTTGACTGTGACATTGCTGCTAGACTCCATCACAGTAAGACCTGACGTTTGAGAGCTCGTGGTGTTCCTAGTCGAAGCTGTAACGACATACTGATCCCGAACATCGGCCAAAGCAGGAAGAGCATGCGCCGTCCATTTGAGTGATCCGTCCGCCCAAAAAGCCGTCGGCCAGGTCTGGATCTCGATATCCGGAGACGAGAAAGCAGTGCTGTTGTCAAAATACTGTCCTTTCGGCCAAGGAAGTCCAAACGTCGTTCCTGAGCTATACGCAGGCTTCTCGCCTAGCCATGACACATTGACGTTCTGTGAGCTAGTGTTCGCTACTTGCTTCGAGCATGTGTTGTGCACCAGACAGATGAACACAAGCTGGCATAAGAGACTCGACTTCATTCTGGAACAGCATGCAAGCCGACTCCCACAGGCTTTCAGAACAAGCACTTAAAGTAAATGAAAGGCTCACATATTACCCAAAGCAAAGCAAAGCATAATATATCTACCCATGCTGCGAGCAACCCTAGGTGGACCAACCTGGTCGACCAAATCTATGCGGGTCTCTCAATAATGGAAGAAATGGTTGAACCATGTTGAGTCCCATCTGCCGGCCGAAACTTCGACCTCAATAACGGAACGATTTACGAGGGTCTGATGTTGCGCGACTCATTCACCGTAAGCTGCCTTGAACGGGTGAAATGTAGCTGAATGAGGCATAACGGCTGTGCTCGCCATAGACGCCGGCATGGCGTAAGAGTCCACAGGTGTAGTGATTGCCGCAAGGATGCAGGCGAATGCCGTGAGGGGCTGGCGGCCAAGCTCGCTCGTGCCTCAGGCTGCGCATTGAGTCTCGACGAGTATGTGAAGGCAACAACCCTTGCAAATATCAGCTGCGTAGATTCGTATTGCGATTCGACGCAGGAAGGTGGTGCCCAGCTGCCAGGGCAGTGCGCCCCACCAGATCAAGAAGAAGTAGAAGAGTCCAGCTCCAGAGCGGCCTCATAGTAGTACATATTCATACAATCTACTCATTCCCTCAATCAAAACCTCCCTGAGCAGAATGCCGCGTTCTCGCAACACAACGTCTTCTATTTAAAAAAAAAGGTTGGGTATCAGTAACACAGATGCTCAATTCCCATTCTCCCTAGCCATTCCGCGCCCTGAAACAAACACAACCCGCCTGCTGTACGTGCAAAAAGCCAATCGCCAGTCGCTCGCTAGGAAAAATGCTGGTCAAAGCATGAGACGCATTCATTCGTCCTACCCATCGGTAGGGGCCATTCATTCGTACTTGATCTCCCCATCGTCTTCCTCCTCGCCCTCAGCATCCTCGTCACCGCCCTCAACGTCATCCACAACAGCCTCTTCCGCCTTCTTCCCGGCATCTTCAGTATCGGCACCCAAATCCGCCGCGGTAATAACATCCCCCAACTTACTCCTCGTTCTTCTCAACGTCGCGCTAGCCGTCACACTCCGACTCGGACTGCCTCGACTTCTCGCCGCAGCGGTCCTTCTGACCGGAGTTCCATATGTACTCCTTCTGCTACCCACGCGCGGACGGCCAGGCCGGCGCTTGGCGCTGGACACCATGCCCGGGACTGGAGGAAATATTTCGAAGCGCGTTGGCGGAATGGGACCGGCGGAGGACGTGGGCTGGGAGCCAGTGAACGAGTTGACGGACTGATTGGGTGATGGGCTGCGGGTACGGTTGCCGTTAGGCGTCTTGCGGGGTGAAGAGCGGTGTGGAGGTGATGCTGTCGGCTTCTCGGCTGTGACGGAGGGTTGTGGCGTCAAGGCTTTGTCGGTTGGTGGACTTCTCTTGCGGTCTTTGGTTGGTGAAGTGGTGGTGCCATTAGGCTGAGCGTCAGGCGCTTCAGTGGACTCCGCTGCCTCGTGCTGAGTTTCCTGGTCCGGAACAGCGATGTCCTGCTGGTCATTGGAGATTTCTTGAACATCGTCCTTGGGCTCCTCTGGTATCGGCGGCACGGCCTCCTCTTCGCGTGGCGCCACAGTTTGCATCGGCTGATTTGCCTCTTCTCCCATGGCGAACAGGTTCGTTGGTCGACCCATCACATACGGAGTCCAGCACAGGTTCTCGCGGTACAGCTTGATGTGTGCCTTTTTCTCATGCTTTTCCACATATTCCTTCATGTAATCGTAGTCAAGCCGGAAAGCATACTGCTTCGTAATCGGATCCCTGACCAAGAACCTCAGAGCCTCCAAGGTCGCGATGATGTCGTCCGGGGTCATGCCCGTCTCACGTGCAATTTGCACGATTGACAATTGACCTTGGTCGTCTGGGTTCGACTCCTTACCTTGGTATCGCAGCAGCAAGTTGCAGAGGACATTGCGCCAGTATGACCGGTAGGATACCAGTCCCATATCCGAAAGCGGCTTCTCGGGTGAGCCAGTTCTTCCCTCGACTTTTGTCAGGAGGTAAGAGAACTCGATCAGCACTCTGCCGAACCCGCGACGCATGTGCACAGGCAGCACGAGAATACAGCTGACGTTGTTCCCAGGATTGCTCAGTGCGGCGTCAAACGGCTGCTCTTCGTTGTTCGGCGGCTGTACTGCACCACCATTGGCCTGTTGAGTGTCGTGGCTCTGGTTGAAAGGATCGTTCGAGTTCTTGGTCGGTGGCGGACCCAGTCCTCTCTTCTCTTTCGAGAAGTAGCCGACAAAGTGACAGCCAAACTCATCGTTCTCGGTCATGACGTAGAAGAGGAAAGGCTCGACGTCGTAATACAGAGTCTTGGAGCCCAAAAAGAGCTTGGCCAGCAGGCACAAGTTCTGGCAGTAAAGTGGATTCTTACGACCATCAACCTCGAAGAACGAGATCACGGTCTCATTGCCAGTCTCCGGGTTGAGGACGCGATCTCGGTAGATCTCGTCGCCAGGTGGATGCTTGGCCTGACACTTCAGCTTGTGCCGCCACGCCACATAGTCGGACGACATGTACTTTAAGCAAAATTCGCAGATGTAAAGGTGCTTGTTTCGACTGTACTCCTCCGGATATGGTGCAGCATGCCATGTGTCAATCTCATACTGACCAAAATTGATGCACTTGATTTTGCTTGCAGGACCCGAAGTCGACTTTGAGCGTGCAGGCGTAGGTGCGGCGGTCTCCATCTGCGCAAGCTTCTCCTTCCATTGTGTCTCTGCTTTCTCGCGAGCATCTTGGAAGGCTTTACGATCGGCGTCGTTTGGATATGTCCGGGCTGTATCGGCTTCGCCGTCCGTCAAGATGCCACCGTACGGCTTGCCTTTCAGCTCGTCTGTTTCGCGTTCTGGGAAGGCATAGAAGGGATTCGAATACATGGTCGTTTGCACTGCTGGGAAGTGCGCGGGTTCTTCAGGCTCAACAGTCACGGTACGGCGGCTGTTGCGAATGCGACGTGCTCGATCGCGTTCCCGCCGTCTTTGCTTCTTCTGCACTTCCTTGTCGATATGGTCGAATTGTGCAGCGCTGACAGGTATTGACACAACAATGCTGCGTGGCTCGTCAGTGCGCGATATGATGGATGCACCTTTGAGCTTTGGCTTCAGATGGCGAAGTGGACGACCAGTCCGCGACTTGGGTGAATCAACATCGGTCGCGCCCTCCGTTCCGCCGACAGATGCTTCGCCACCGTCGGCAAGCTCGTCAGGCTCTTCCTCGTCTTCACGTGGGCTGGGTCGCTGACGTTTCCTGTTCACAGCTGGGCGCGGCATGTCCTCATCATCTCCCGAAGGCGTCTTACGCTTCCTGAGCGACCTTGAGCCATCGAGAGCATCATCAGGCAATACCAGCGTGTTGAATATCGAATGCGAATCAGGCTTGATGCCACCTCTCGCTGCCGGCAGCAGATCACGCGCCATCTTGGGCGCAGATGACCGTCGCCGGGACGAAGACAGCATCTCTGGAACGTTTCTGAAGTCGGCCTCCAAGCCATTGGCGACACATTCTTTGCATCGCCATGTTCTGCCATCTGCATTGTCTTGTCAGCAGCTGCATGTCTGTGAATGTTTGCTTGGCGCCATACAGCGCCGCATGGGATTGGTCACGTACCTTCTTCGGGACTAATGGTAGCCCCGGCTTCTCGTGCGCATTGCCGATGAGCTGCAGCAGGAACGGAAGTCAGCAGTCTGGACCCTGATCTTGCATTTATATTTCACTTCAATGCATCTTTTTCTAATATCTCGGCAGATCGTGGATTTGGACGTACCATTGTCTCCACACACCGAGCATGCAAGATACTCTTCGTATTCTTCACTCGGGTCGTGTTCTTCATCTTGGCCACAAAATCTGTACAATATTAGCAAGAATGCATGTTTCAGCAATGGACATGCACTTACACGCAACGACTGCCGCCTGACTGTCCGACTTCTAGCTCATCACCGACATCGTCAGCAGCCTCCCAGTTCTCTTCCTCATCGCCAGATTCCGAGGTATCATCACCAGATTCATCATCTTCAGCTTCCGCATCAGCCTCAGAATCCGTTTCTTGTGCCTTGCGCTTTCGAGATCGCACAGCCCTGGTCTTGACGGCTCCAACGACCTCGCCGTCATCCTCATCATCCTCGTCATATTCTTCGGCAACCTCCGCGTCCGCATCTGAGCCCTCATCCTCGTCGGCTTGCACCTCAGCTTCCGGCTCTCCAGCTTCCATCTCTTCCTCCAGCTCCTCCGCCACCTCAGCGTCCGCGTCCTCGTCTATTACGGCCATTCCCGTGCTATTGACTCTGTAATGCACCCCGCGGCCACGCAGCCCTCTCGGCGTCGGCGGGGCGACGCGGTTAAGTATGACGGTAGCCAGCTTGGCTCGTGTGTGCCAGCAGCTATCCTAATGTATCTTTGGAAGCATCAGCGCGCCGTAGCGCTCGTGGATGATGCCTGATGCCTTAACTCTGCCACTGCTGCCGGGCAGTCCAATGTTCGCTAAGTGTCGCTCTCGCTGCCTTTTCGCGCCTTCTTGACGCGTCTTTGTGATCTTGAATGTGTCTATCAGCTCCCCAAGCTTCTTCGAGATGATCACTGGCAGCAGTGAAGCAGTTCCTGGCGTGTTGGCAGCTGCCGGAGGGGTCCCCGCTCTGGTGGTGATGTATGGGCGATGGAGTCTCTTTTATGGGGTCCTGGGTAATTTTGTCGTGTTCTGTGTGATAATGCGACACGCAAATTACTGTCTGTGAATGCGTACACGGCGTGTGAGAGTTGTTGCCAGCCCTGGACCTCCTGTTGCGGGCGTCGACTGGAGGTCCGTCCCCAGCAGCTCACTGGCCAAAAAGTGGGGTTGGCAAGCGCATCCCACTGGATCTGCTGCTTACCCTCGCAGATCACGTTCATAAGCGACGACGATGATTGCATCCATCACCCAGAGGCACCACACTGAGCTTTCACGGCCTACACAAGATACACCTGCAGAGCACTGACATTGCGTACGACGCGCCGAACTCCCCAATAACACCGCAATCATGGTATGCTCCACAGGGACTCTACAATGCGACGCAATACTGACACAGCTTTAGGGTGTCCCATTCGAAGCCTTGATCCCCTATGGCATTATGCTCGCGTACGACAATTCACCACCCGATCAATCCTGTGTTCGCAAACACTGACAACACTACAGCTTCTTCGGCGTCTCGGGCGCAGGTCTCAGCAAACTCCGGCACATGCAAAACGGTGGAAAGAGAGGGAGGCACAGCGTGGATCAGTGGGACAGGCAGAGTATGTGAACAAGTCTAACACTGCGACGGATGGCGGTGGACGAGCGACGAAGACTTGCGCTGACGTACGAACAGTGATGGAGCGGGACCGACGGCTCACGGGTTTCTTGCGTGGGCAGACGGACAATGTGCAGGCGCCGCCGGGCTTCGAACTCAGTCATCCTTGGAAGGTGAGTCTGGCGCTCCAGTTGAGGCATGATATAGATGCTGACCATCTCAAAGCTCGAGAAAGCAATTATGTAAGATTGCAAAAACTGGCCAATGCTCCGAGACTTCCAATGCGTTTGTGATCTTCTGTCATTGTGCAATCAGCTGTCACTGATGTCCCGTACTTCGTTGGTGTCACTCGCTACTCGTACATTTGATGCTGTTGACGCCGACGTCAAAGATCTTGCGCCCTGATGTGTGACACGTGCACGATGCATCATCTGTCATCAACCATCGCCGCCCAAAGTCACCCATCACCCGTCAGAACCACACCCCACCATCACTTCACCCACCACATCATCTTCTCCAGCTCTCCCTCCTTCCTCTCCCGATTCGCCCTCAACGAGGTGAGCGTCCTCATGAACGGGCTCTTCCGCCCAGCCCTCATCTCAACCACCGCAACCTTCACCTTCCGCCCAAAATCCGACTGCACCTCGTGTATACCCCACCCATTCACCGCCGCATCCCTCACCAGCTGCACATCCCACTGGTGCTTCATCTTCTGCAGGCCAGACGCCGACATGACTGGCTCGCAGTCATTGATCGCCTGGCTCTCGTACCCAGGTGGGTAGGTGCACTCGGAGTCCTCCTCTTCCTCCTCCGCAAGGTCGATGAATGCAATACCGAGCGTTTTGCCCGGTGGGCGGCGTTCCGCCTCCTCTTCATCCTCCTCCTCCTCCTCATCTCCCATCCTCTCCATCTCCTCATCAACCTCACTCCACCACACCCCTATCTCCTCAGGCTCAAACGCCCCGTCCAACTCCCCCAAACTGCCAATCTCCACCTTCCCAATTCTCCCCTCCTCACTCCCCGGCCCGTTCTCGTCCAACCTCCACTCCTCCCACTTCTTCACCTGCAGGTTGCGGGCCCACAGCCACGCCCGACTGAGGCGGCACCCGCGATTGGCACGCCGAATGTGCAGGATCTTCGCCTTCCTCTTCTTGCCTTCGTGCCAGCTCTCGAGAGCCTTGCGGCGCTCGACGTAGGCGATTGCGTCGAGGTTGCCGCAGGCGGCGGCGGCGCGCTTGGAGCGGACGTAGGCGGTGTAGGGGTTCACGTGGGCTGGGGGAGATGTCAGCATGGTTTCAGGAGGTATGTGACGTTGAAGCGTCAGAAGCAGCGATCCAGGAGGTGGTGACTGTGAGGCGTCAGCAGCAAGTGATGCGTCAATCCAGGTGATGGCGGTAATGGTGAGGCGTCAATCAGGTGTAGTGTCAAAGATTGATGTCGCTGTCAAAAGAGTACTGCTGGTGATGTGTCAATACTGAAGAGGTCAAGTGTCAAAGGAGTCAGCTTGGTCGTCGGTCGAGAAGGTGCGCCGTCACCTAGGTAATGGGTCAGTAAATACAGGTGGGAAGCGGTCAAGCACTCGAGTTGTCAATTGAGGAAATTCAACAGACAGGCATTTGATCTGTCAGTAGTTCTCAATTGTTGATTTGATATCCATTAGCGCAAATGCTGGCTCGCCAATTGGTGTACGCAGGAGAAGCACTGTGCCTTCCTCTTTCGTCAACAATAGGCCCTGTTCGAATTACGTGATGACCTGACAGGCCAAGGAGGCGGTTGGATCAAGTCGAAAGTACCTACACTTCTCTATCTTGCCACATTGCAGAAGCGAAGACTCGTACAATCAATACAAAAGGGTATCAAATGCGTCCTGCTATCGTCCAGCTCTGTCCCTACTCAACCAAGGTATCCTTTCCACAATCCACCTCCCCATCTTCACACTCGGTTCATCGAGCAACCTCGTTCCAATTTCCGACAACAAGAGGGTAAACGGCAGAATGAAGAAAACCTGCGTGAAGACAAAGTCGAACTGCAAGCCCACAGGTCCGAATTGAGGCAAAGGTAATCTATTGTCGTACCACATAGGATCTTCAACATTGCCAGGAACGATTCTGCCGAAGAAACGAGCGACCCTATCGCCTACGGTCCAGAGAACCAAGATATGAATGAGGTAAAAGCTGAAGCTCACGCGGCCGAGGTAGCGTATAGGTCGAGAGCCGAGGAATGCCTGTAGCCATTTGATGCGCAGGACGCCATAGACAAAGAGCGCCGCGCCGGGCACTTCCCAGAAGCGCCAGTACTTGTGGTTGCCAGAAAGGTAGTTGGGCGGTGTCAGCGAGGTCAGGAGGTAGTATCCAGGCGTGGACAACGCGTCCTCGGGGTCCCCCATGCCGATCGGCTGCGAGAGCAGGTACCATCCGGCAAAGAAAGCGGCATGATGGATTATCAACTGCGCCTTCTTACTCAGCCGCGCTCCAATCCCACCATCCAAAACGTGCAGATCATTGTACACCAGCAACAGCCCAGCAATAAACATCGACATAGCCCACTCGTACACCGTCAAAAACCCCAGACCCGTCACCACGATAGCCCCCACCCGCCATCGCACCGGGACATAGCACAACACCGCCATAAACGCAAACACCACCACTGACCCCTTAAACTCCACCGCAATCGTCCACACCGGCGGATCATAAGGATACCACCTCCCAAACGGCCCGGAATCCACAAACGGACTCAACGCCACCGCCGTCTCTCTCCCCCACTTCCACACCTCCGCTCCCACCGTCGCCTCCACCTCCGGCCAATGCACCTTCGGCGCCAAGCCCAACGGCGCATGCAACAATACCGCAAAGCCCAACGTCACCACCACCACCGGCCAGAACAACCGCACCGGCCTCCTCACCCCCGCTCCCGCTAATCCCCTCAATACCTCCCTCCTCTCGCGCCCTTCCTGGATCTGCCTTAGTGGTCCTCTGCAGAGCACGTACCCACTCAGCACGAAGAAAATCGCTACAGCCGGCGTGCCGCCGGTGAAAAACACCCGCACCAAGGGTAAGGTAGTGAAAGCGTAATTAGACCCTTGATACCCGAACCCCTTCGTAATGTTGGCCCGAGTCTCGCCGGCGCACCAGTACGCAATCCAGTGGGACATATAGACCATAAAGGCCGCCGTACCCCTCAGGCCATCGAGGTGCGGGAGCGACGACGCGGAAAGTTTCTTCGTTGTCGAACGGGCAGCATCCGACTGATGCGATGACGCGGGGTTCGGGAGTTGGCCATGTTCAAGCGCAATGTCGTCGTCGTCGCCTTGGCTCAGGAGGTGTTGATGCGGTGCTACATGCTGCAATTCGAGTCCTTCGTGGTCCTCTTCCCTATCGTCATCCAGGCTCGTCGGCATTGTTCACTTATCATCTACAAGGCATAGTGACACCGATTCTCAATTCGCATAGGCTAGTACGTCGTATGCACACGTATGCTATGGCCGCAGACTTCGGGCCATTGTGTTCTTCAACGGCGGTATAATCGCTTTTGGCAGTCGCGGAAGTTTAATAGAGGATCTTGGCAGGGGCGTGCTGCTAGCGTATGCCCTGCATGGAGTTACAACGGAGATAAATTTGTGTCCTTTATTCTACTACGTACTAGTAGTCTGTTTGATTTTGAAATGGAGCATCCTATGCCGTGCCGTTTAGGTTTCCGGAGCAAGGGTTCAGTCATTCGCTTAAGCTGTTTGGTTGCGATCCGATGGGTAATCATTGGCTGACAACGCTGTTTTCAGTCTCTCGGAACAGTGTTTCAAGCGGAGCGGTTGGATTCTGCTCCGATAGGAGGTGATTGGCTGACCGTGCCACACGTGGCCGCACGCACGCTGCAGCCGCCTTGCCGCCATCTTTCCATCCCACCACTCCATCATCTCCATCTTTACTTGGCACCAGCTTCGTTTATCAAAACTCGCCTCGCGCCCACTATGTCCACCTCTGCGCTCCTCGATACTACATGCCAGTCCAGGAAAAGGAAAGCTGACGAGGTCGGGGTCTCTCAAGTTCCCTCTACACGTTCAAAGCCTGCGCCAAAGCACGAACGCGGGCGGGCGGATTTGCTCACGAAGCAAGCGCTCAAGGGCATTCCCTTCGCAGAAGATTGCATCTCAACGTGGATACAGACCAACAATCCCGAATTTGTGCGGCATCACGGACGATAGGTTGCATCAAGCTTGGCTGACATGCGCGCAGGTGACGATGTCCTCCAGCAGCACGACGAAACGGCGTAAATCGCGAGGCAACAGCTCGAACAACTCTTCCACCTTTTCTTCCACCAACGCAACCTCTTAAGACAGCACCAATGACAACAAGTCCATTAGGACCATACACGATCCGCGGGTTATCCAACATCCTCGAGGATAACGACATTCATTTCACGTACGCCGGGGCACATACAGCGCAGAACAGGGCTGAACTTCAGCGAAGACTCGCGTGGCCACGAGGCTCGATGTCGCCCTCTCAAGGATACGAGCTGGAGGCGATATATCAGGAGTTTGTTGCAGCTGTCGAGTCCTCCAGCAACGAAGAAACCGTGAGCGCAGTTGCTGTTATGCCATACCTCCTCAAGCCCGAATGGCGCACGGAATACCAGCTCAACACAGCCCTTCCCGAGCTGGCGCCTATTACGGACAGGTCGATTCCTGCAGCCAAGCCAGACATCCAATGGGGTTCTGATCGAGCCGACCTCGCAAAGCCAGCCCGAGAGGCTTGTGCTCCCTACATCGTACCGAATCAGAAGCGACTCGTACTTGTCAATCAAACTTGATCCGTCTGTTCTGCAAGAGAATATCTATAACATGGACGAAACCGGTGTTATGCTTTCAAAGCTGATATCCGTGAAAGTTCTCGTCGGAAAGGAGAACTAACTATGGCGTTACACAACTATTTTCCTTTCACATTACAGCATCAAAAGCTGACAGCGCCAGCGCCCTATCGACATCACGTCGTCTGAACGCCGGACCATTTCCATCGCAAACTCCCGCAGCCGTCATAACTAGAATAGCAGTCAGTTAGCTGCTTCAGCATCACACATTCCGCTACTGACCTGCGACAAATCTGGGCACGTCAACAAAGATCAACTTCTTCTGCTGCTGCGGCTGCTGTTGTGGCGGCCGTGTTGAACAATTTATCGCTTCGAAATCCTTTCCGTCCGAATCGCCCATTTTCATGAGGAAGTCGGCGAGCCCAGATCCATCCCAGACGTCCATTGCGTCGTCCTGGCGTGCTGTGAGTTTCGGCTCGAAGAGATTGGGCGTTGTTTCTGTCTGCGGCGGCGAGTAGCCTATGTCTGTCAAGGAAGTGGAGCTAAAGTTACTCCATTCGTCTGGACGGACCGAGTTTCTACTCAGCGCTTCTATCTCTGCTCGACTGAGAGGCCTCATCGATGGATCCACCCCGTGCATAGGAATCGGGATCTCCGCAGTATTTAATGACGAGAAAGGGTCAATCACAATGCCTCTGTCGCGTAGATACCCTTCGACGTCGTAGGCGTCGAACCACTCCCCTTCGAACCCGCTCAACCCGGTCACGTCCACAGTCATGGCTGTTGTTGAGTCAGTTTTCGTCGCTTGATCCAGAAGTGCTAGAGACTGCGGTGCCACGACACCCAAGTTCCACGTCTGCTTCTTCGGGAGGATGTTACCGAATGGATCTGCTCGCGAATAATGTGTGCCCGCACCACCAATGTGGATGGATCCTATAGAGGTTTGGTCGATCGATCCTCGCGCGAGCACCTGCGATATACCCTTGAGCAGTTTCGTGCGGTCTCGATATAGCAGCGAGAGCCGGAACACTCGATTATACACTTCTGGAGACGGGTTGGGGTCGAGTAGAAGCTGGTAACCTTTCTCGAGCGCTGCACGGTGTAACCGCCTACCAAATGTTGCCTCTTGAAAGCTGAAGGACGCCGGGGGCGACAGAGAATTGCACATGAAGATTTCCTCGATGCGATCCGACTCAGTAGTAGACAAATGGCTAGCCAGAAATACATTCGGACCTGCAGACATCCGAGGAGGCTCTGCAGGTCCAAAATAGGTGAGATTCGAATCCAGATCGTCGAGGCCAACTCCAGTCAGACTGTAACCCATTCCAAGCTCTGGCAGCATACTTTGTCGAGGCAGACTGACGAGTGCTTTCTCGTCCATCCATGACGATACGTCCTGTAGCATATCTGCGCTCGTTTTCGTGGACTCCTCGACAATGCCCGAGCCGGGATTCTGTCGATGAGCATGATACTCGACTCCTGGGATCGCGACTTCTCCAGGATTCCGAGCTCTCTTCACAAGTGACTCGTACTTTGATATAACGCTCTGGAGGTCATCTTTCTGAGCTGCCGAAAGGCCGGATGCTACGGTCCGTTCTCGAAACTCGACGAATGTCTTGTCCATAAGCTCAATAACATTACACAGCTCCGAGACACGGTTGCGGAGTTCCTCGAGGGTGCTCTCTTTCCGTTGCCGATATGCTCGTTGCGCCTTGCGGATCTGTGTTCGGCGACGCTAGCAGTGTACCGAAATCAGCCCAGCTTATCTGTCAAACGGGAATAAGGCATGTGGTGAGCAAACGTACATCAGCAGCGGACTCGTCCTGTTTTTCGACCCTCGGTCTCCCTCGTCGCTTGCTATCATCGCCACTTTCATCGTAAGAGCTGCTAGGAGTGGGACGTCGCTTCTTGGCTTTAGTCCCGACCTGTTGCGAGTCTACCTCGGCTCTCATCTTGAATCCGGAAGTAGTGGAGGCGAGTCGCTTGTAGGGTATAGAACCAGAGGGTAGTTCTAGCCGTCAGAACACGGCTCCAAATGTCCTCGCACTCGGTCTGTCTTCCCGATCAGAATCTTTAGAGCTCTCGTATGCACAAGATTAAGTGGTCCTCAAGCGAACATGCGAGAAGAGCAGCGGTGGGGACAGCACATTAGCGCAGACCTTCTAGCTGGATCCTAAGACATTCTACCTCAAACGATTTGTAATAGGGTAACGGCGCAAGCCTCTAAGATGGATATCAAGTGCCTAGACGCACGCCTTGCTAGGGTCTACACGTAAGCGACCTTAGGAAGGCGTATAAATAAACCTTTATTATTAATCTAGGGGTGCTAAGAACTGTTTACTAACTATAAACAGCTCTATTAGAAGTAGAGTAGAGCCTTAGTACCTCTACTAGATTAATAACGAAGGTCTATTTATATACCTTTCTAAAGTTACTTATATATAGACTCTAGAAAGATATATATTTAGATACTTAATATCTATCTTAAAGGCTTAGACTATTATTCTATTATAAAGTATTTAAGATATTATTAATTTAGAAGTATTAAGAACTATTTACTAATTATAGATAGCTCTATTTTCTTCTAGATTATAGCTTAGCTTATTATACTAAGAGCTTAACTTACTTTAGTTCTATTATAAGATCTCTCTATAAAGTAAGCTAAGCTTCTCTAAATTAGAGCTTCTACTAATAATATATATTATTATTAAGATTAAGTAGATTTTATAATAGATTAAGAAAATATTAATATAAGATAATTATTTATAAAAGGAATATATATAAGCTCTCTTAAGTAAATAGTCTTTAATACTATTATTAGAGATAATAGGAATATACTAATATCTATAAGTAATATTATATAATATAGTTATCTAACTATTATTTAAAGTACTTCTAATATAGCTATTCTATCTATATTATAGACTAGTCTAGTTATAATACTAAAGCCTCTCTAATAACCTAGATTACTACTCTATTACTAGGATATTAATTTATAATAATCTACTTATTATATTATTCTATAGTAAGAATATAATCGAGAATTTATATCTATACTATATAGAAGGCCCGCCTTCTATATAAAAACGTTGTTGTTATATATTCAAGTTATAATCGGACATTCGAAGGCTCGGCATTTCAACGTGAATCGAAAGTCTATCAACTTTAGCTTGTAGTGAAAGATTACTGATCGACCCCCTAATGCGAACCTTGATTCTTCTCGGCCGTTGCGTAATTCTCTGCTTACTGATCTTCATATCTAAGCAACAGCTACCTGGGTCTCCTATTTGTACTCAATTAGGAGTATGTGCTACCCGACCCTTGTCAGTTGCATGGCTAGGACCTGCTACCACTTGAGCCTCTTGACCTCTTCAAGACCTCACACCGAGCAACCAATCAAATCAACAAACATCATCGTCACGCACCGCCGTCGCAAATCTCTGCCGGTGCGATGAAGGACGCATTTGAACAAGGCCGGGCGCAGAGCACAACTGTGTTAGATGACCCCCGGCGTGACCTGCCTGCATGGTTATGGGTCTTGACTCTTGTAGGACTCTATTGCGGAGCTCTACTTTACGGCAAGCCTCTCCTACACCTCCCGGAAGAGCACGCAAAACTGACCTGCGATATAGGTCTGGATACTACTGTTGCCGCGGCCGTGCAGACTCCGGTTTACGAAGATTTTGGCGATGTCGAGGATCTGGCATGGGTCGGCATTGGGTTTCCAATGGCATCGGTAGCTGTGATATTGCTGTTGGGCCGCCTCTACGACTTGTTCGATGTCAAATGAGTCTGTCTAGCATCTGTCGCGCTCTTTGAGGCCGGCAGTGCACTTTGCGGAGGCGCACCAAATATGCTGGCGATGATAGTCGGGCGGGTTATTGCGGGCATTGGGGGAGCTGGCATGTACCTTGGGTTCGTTTCACCATGTGATGGGGTCCCCTGACGGGATTACTGACTTGATTGATAGAGCCCTGACATACATCTCAGTCTTTGGGAGACAGACTGAATTGTTTCTGTACAATGCCCTTATCGGACTTTCTTGGGGCGTCGGATGCATCCTTGGACCGATTGTAGGAGGAGGGTTCGCATCGACTGCCGCGTCTTGGAGATGGGTGCGTTGGCTTGTTCGTCGTAATGAATTATGAGGGCTTACACCTACACAGGCCTTTTACATCAATCTTCCCATCGCAGGCTTACTAAGTCCGGTCTACTTCTTCATCTTTCCCTCGATATCTCTTACCCGGCCGGACTATGAAGGACAAACTCCAGACTTTTGACTGGGCTGGAACCCTCCTGAATGCAGCGACCTTTACCTTGTTCATTACGGTCCTAACCTTCTCTGGAGCAAAGTTTTCATGGGCGTCCAGCACAGTGATTGCTATGTGGACAGTCTTTGGGGCTTGCCTGGTTGCGTTTGTCCTGCAGCAGGCCTTCGCTTTCCTGACGACACCGGAGCGACGTATCTTCCCGGTCCATTTCATAAGGAACAAGGACTACGTACTCCTGTATGTCATCACCTCATGTGCTGCGGCTGTAAACGCCGTTACCATCTACTACGTTCCCCTATTCTTCGCTTTTACTCGTGGAGACGGCCCACTCCAAGCAGCGGTGCGCCTGTTGCCCTACATTGTCGTCTTCATCACCATGGTTCTAATCGCTGGAGGATCTCTGCCATTTACTGGACGCTACTCGATCTATTACATCGTGGGAGGTGTGTTCATCACCGCCGGCTTGGCTGCGATGTTTACCATTCAAGCGGACACTAGCTCTGCCCAAGTCTACGCTTACGAGGCAATCATTGCCGTCGGTGCTGGCCTAACATTCCAGAATGCGTACGCAGTCATGGCTGCCAAGGTTGATACAAGCGATCGAGGGAATGCTATCGGCTTCATCAATGTGTCTCAGATCGGCACAACTGCACTTGCTCTGGCGATTGCAGGCGCTCTGTTTCAAGATCTGGGCTTCACATTCTTGAGCGAGAAGCTCGCTGCGTTCAATCCCACAGTCAATCTCCTGCATGCGGCGCTCGGTGGCACGGCCTCCCAACAACTGTCAAGTGCGCCCTCTCAAACCATCGTCCTAGCTGTCGAGACGATTGGCTATACAATCGCGAGGATCTTTGGCACCTGTATTGCAGCTGGGGTTCTGCTGTTGGTCGCATCGCTGTTGCTATCTCACAAGAAGCTCGATCTTGATGACCAAAGACCAGGTTTTGCTTGAGCTGTCTCCTGTGCCCGCGACAGCAGCTGTTCGCGCTCAGGCGTGAACGACGGCGTAGAATGTAAAGCCAATGGCGTTAGGGAAGAATTGCTGCCATATCGATGTTGATAGAGCCGTGGTGTAGGGAGAAACTTACACACTGCAATCTGATTCTCCGATTCCGCACAACACTACCCATGCCTACATATTCATATTCATGTCACGTTCCTAGCCTGCCTGCATATGCGCGTCGGTCTTGCATGTGCTATGGTCACGGTCCATATAGGTGACTGAGAGGATGGATGATTAAAGGATTTGGTGTGATGGGGACGTCGAGTGTAACTGGAACGAGAGTTCTGTTAGCCGATTGAACTGACAAACGTAGTGAGGTACTTCAGCTGAGTATAAAGGCAGAGTCTTGTGGTGTAATCCATTTTCAATCAGCGAATCAACAACTGTCGCTAAGATCGAGTTATAGAGACCGTGACATACAGGCATTGCAAGCTGAACTCGCCGGCCTATATACTATATATGAATCGCCATTATCCGCAATTCGAAGCAATTCTCGAACGCGTGGCTTCCATGAAAATCTCCCACTGCTCGTCAAAGGCGGGTCTTATCCCTTGTATCTAGTAAACTTCCATGTTAGTTAGATCGTCTCGTACGTACGATACAATCACTGTGGTGAGAGGCTCATGACTGTACGATGTGGTTGTTGCTCTTTCTTATTTCTGTGAATAGGTGGAAGTAAAGAGTACATCCTCCTTTCAATAGGGCGTTGAGTGACCTGAAACCCTTTTGCGACGCCGGGAATATCAGCCATGTATGAACCAGCTTATGTGGCTTAATAAACCGACACTTCACGAAGCGGTTACTATTTGGGAATGCTTGAGTTTTCAATGCCATTGGAGATGTATAAGCAAAACTAAACACAATCAACAATAAGAAGCATCATACTTTGTGTACATAAGTCCAATTAACTTGCGCCCTCCAAAGTCGCGCCCGCGCAGCTCCATTGCAGGACCATTGGATTGGAACGATCGCCATACTTTTCCATCATAATCTTCGCGATACTCTCCGGGTCCGCCTTGGCCGCATTGCGTGCCATGGCAAAGTCCCGTATATATTCCTGTGTGTTGTTCAAATGCCATACACCAAGTATATCGTCCGGACGGCAATGACCAGGCACGACATAGGTCGGATTCAGGGCTTTGACCGTATCGACGGCCCGAATCCATTCCTCGCGCAGCTCCTTCGTGCGGCTTTCGAGTAGCATCTGGTGCACGCTTCCGTATACCACGTCGCCGCAGACAGCGAGGCGGAGATCGGGCTGCCATAGGACTGTGGAGCTGTACGTGTCGGATTGCCCGCACTCCACTGCGCGGAATTCCCACCTGTCTTCCAACACAAACTTGCCATCTAGGCCTAGGGGTTCCGCAAGGCCGTGAGCTTTGATCTCGGAAAGATTGTCTTTGCCGAAGAATTGTATCCACGTTTCCGTGAAAAAGGGCTCGGAAAGCTGCTGGGCAATGTGTTCGATCGTGCCGGCTGTTGCCACAACTTGGGCTTCGGGGAAGCGCTTGGTGAGTTGCGGAAGTCCCAGGAAGTGGTCGGCATGACCGTGCGTGATATATATGTACTTCAATGTCCGACCGGGCGCGGTCTTTTCGATCCAGGAGATCAAGTCTTCGTTCTGCTTAATCGTAATTGCAGTGTCGATAAGGACTGCCTCGCGGTCTGAAAAGACGAGGGTGCAGGATTCGTACGACCACGTTGCATTGGGAAGTCTGGTAACATGATCGATAATTGCGGCTGGAGTAACAATGTGAACTGAGACGCGAAGACCGGACATGTCTGTACATTTAGTAAAGACCACTCTCGTGTCACTGTATGGAGCAGCATGACTACCCCGTCTTTATGTCCCCAAAAGTTGGCCGCCGTCTTCGGAGATCCGATTCTCTATTCTGATCAACACGGTCAATATTCTTATAAGAATGATCACTCATCGCTGCTCCACAATCAGTCTCTCCTCCTCGGAAGTTGTTATGCACGAGATGTCAATCAGGCTCTCCACAGCTTTTATTCTAGCTGGCCACTCATTCGCTAGGACGATTGGGTGAATAGGACGATTTGAATAATCATTCGTTGATGGTCAAAGCCTTTCTCAGTCAGATCACTAATCGTTGCTGCAGCCAACATGCTGCAGCAGCTCCTCGGAAAATGTTACGCACGAGCTGTCAATGACGCTCTTCACAAGCTTGCATTCTAGCTAGCCGCTCATTCGCTAGGATGATCTGATGAATAATCATTAGTTGATGGTCAAAGCCTTTCTCAGTCAGATCACTAATCGTTGCTGCAGCCAACATGCTGCAGCAGCTCCTCGGAAAATGTTACGCACGAGATGTCAATGACGCTCTTCACAAGCTTGCATTCTAGCTAGCCGCTCATTCGCTAGGATGATCTGATGAACAATCATTCGTTAATGGTCAAAATCATTATTAGATAGTTCACTAATCGTTGCTACTACCAACATGCTGTGGCCCTCCTCGGAAGACATTACGCACGAGCTGTGAATGACGCTTGCTCGAGCTTGTATTCTAGCTGCCTCATCGAAGCGTTGGGCAGCCGCGGTGTCTGCTAGTACATGGAAACAGCTGTTCTATGGCATATATATACATTCTCCTTATGAATGAAAGCAGATCGTGACAGGTTTCAGCATCACATTCTATCGTCTACTATTATCCCGCTCCCGCAATCACAATCGCAATCACAAGCAAATACAGTCATTCGCCATGCCTCTGTGGAGAATCTATGTCAACCCCGAAACTTTCAGTCTCGAGCAGAAGAAAGGCTTATCAAACGCAGTCACTAAATTGTACGATTTCCTACCAGCCTTCTATGTGAACGTCATCTTCATAGAGGTTGGAGCAGAGAACGTCTGGATTGGTGGAGAGTCCCGGAAGAATTTCGTCCGGATAACTGTCGAGCACATTGCGCGGAGCATGCCTTCATCAGACACGGAAGAAGGCAAGCAACAGAGAGCTAGGTGGATGGACATGGTGAACGATGTAAGAACCCCAATCCGTGTTTCTTGATAATGCCTCGACTAACCTAGCCATGTAGACTTTGCGTCCGTACATCCTTGATCGAGAAGAGCTCACATGGGAAATTCACATCGCGGAGACTCCTCGAGATTTATGGCGCGTTCAAGGCTTCATTCCTCCTGCTCTAGGTTCCGTGGCGGAGAAGTCCTGGAAAGCGAAGAATCAGGCGCACTCGTATTAACGGGGTGGAGCTTGGGTATTAGTCCGTGTTGGAGAGCGATGCGTAGCCATTGTGAATTCATAACATTTTGAGGAAAGGACAGATCGGAAGGCTAGTGGGAGTGGATGTGTCAAGGTGTGAACGTTGTTAGAATCCAGGACGTCGTACAAGCTATCTAAGCCAACAAAGAGAACGAAACTGAAGTGGTAGCTATGCCAAGCCAAACCCTGATTGGTTCGGCAAAATCTCTGCTTGACTTGCGCTTAGGTCAGATCCATGACATCTAGCATGTGCCTCTGCCCATCAATCGATTAGCTCTTCACACGAAATCTGCTTGCATTGCTACGCTCTATTATTTGTGCGATCTTAGGGCTATTCCACCCCACTTCGAGTGAGCCCGACCGGACGCATCAAGGTGCTGAGATGTACGCCCAGTATGCAATATACTGGATGCTTGGTGGGGACGAGTCTAAAGGGATCTGGTTTTTCTGACATATTTTGGATAGCGATCCAGCTCGGCCTCTTGCACCTGCAATTTAGCGCAAGATGATCAGCACGTTCGACAAGGCAATTGAAGGCTCCGAGGATTGAAGGTCTATGCAGGTGCATAGTCCCGGCTGCATATAGTATCAGCTCCACCTCCAGACATACCTTCAGAATTCCCTCGTGCTAGTTGAAGGCGCAGACGTGAACCCAAGGCACAGCGATCTTGCTGCCTCGCAGCTTTTTGGAGACGCATAGTTGTGCAGCGCTTAGAGCATTGTACTTACGCAAAATAGTTGTGGGATTTGAGGGCTACAGCGCTTGCGGAGTTGAGGTTTGCCGCCTCAAGATCGACCGCCGGAGGGAAATCTGCGTCCTTTTTAGGTACCACATGCTGCTGATATCTAGCTCTAGTTTCCTCGCATCTCGCTATCCTCCGTACATGCAGTTCTCCAATTAATCGTGGATCCGGCGTCTTCACAGCAGCAGAAATGCATCGAGCGGAAGAATGGCAACTTTTGAACCGGCCGTCAGATGGTATCCTGCTATGCTAAAAAATGGTAGTCGTCTGATCATCACGCTACTAACAACAAGCAACACACACATATCGACAATGAGCTCCATGTCTAGTCCTCACCGACGGCATTCGAAGGCAAATCCGTGGTCAT
The DNA here is from genome assembly GCA_007113925.1 of Teratosphaeria gauchensis. Lineage (NCBI taxonomy): Eukaryota > Fungi > Ascomycota > Dothideomycetes > Mycosphaerellales > Teratosphaeriaceae > Teratosphaeria > Teratosphaeria gauchensis. The sequence continues at coordinate 203,336 of VCMR01000005.1, forward strand.
TATGGCCACGTCCCTTCTACCGCAATGAAGCCTAAATATCCTTCTTTGCCTCCTCCGGCTCAAAGTCGCTACTGGGCGTCATGATCTCCCCTCCCTCCGTCGTCGAGCTGCCCTCCTCAATATCATACGGCCCACCCGTACTATCCCTCTCGATTTCCCACGCCCCATCTCCACTCCCGCCCGGCCCATTCGACTGCCTCCGCTTCCCCCTCTCTCTCATAGCCGCATGCAGATTCTTGCTCACCTCATCCATGTCCGCCTTCCCACTTGCCTTATCACCCGCCGAATCAATCGATGTGAAACCAAAGGAGCCACCGAATTTCGCACCATCGTGGCTATTGGTGCGGCTTCGAGAGAAATTGGGCGTGTTGGGTCTGGAGGCGAAGATGCCGACTTTGCCAATGTCCGCGAAGGATTCATTCCGTGGGAGGCCTGCTGTTTGGCTCGTTTTGCTGCGCTGAATTGTACCTGGCGCGGGTGGCGTGGCGGGCGTGAAAGTGAGGGAGTCAATGCCAGGCTGAGGACTCTGTGGTGTGCTGGGGCGTGAGCGCTCGCGGACAGGCGAGACGTCGCCGGCATCTGCGTCTTGTACGATTTTTCTCTTGTCGAAGTCGGGGAAGAGTTCCGGCCCAAGCTCGTTGATGATTTTATTGATGTCGTGTTGCAACTTCTCTCTTCGTTGTCGAAGTTGTACAAGGGTATTCGTTGATGTCGGGTTGATTGACAACCATAGTGGCCGAAGCGACTTGAAGATATCCATGCCGATTTCGCCAAACCGCAACGAGCCGAAGCAGACCGATGGAAAGAAGAAGATTCCGCCCATTGTCACAGCCCAGAGAGGCATCCAAGAAGGTACTCGTCCGCCCACACGATTCACGTATGTCCAATAGACAAGTACGGTTGTGTAGAAAAGATCGAGAATTGGTGTCAGGGCAAGAGCGACTAGGATTTTCCATGTCGCCACGACGTCTCGAGCACGGATTTTGACAGTCGAAGCGGCCAGTGCTTCTTTCGCCTTGATCTTGCTTATCGTTTTGCCTGCGATGAAGACTGGAGCAAATAGGATGACGCCTGGGAGCACTGCCAAAGACAGCACAGCCAACTTCAGTGTTCTGTAGATCAGAGTCGCGACCACCTTGACCCAGCTGAACTTGGCATACGAGACCTGATGATCGCGTATGTTTAGGCGAAACAAAGTGCGATTGTAATTCAGTACGTTCTTCCTGAGCTGAACGATTCTTGGATCATCCTTGTAAACAGTGTATCCCTTGATCAGACGACGATTGAGTTCGACGACCATAGGCAGTGGCAGTCTCTTGCCCTTAGGATTATACAACCGCCTCACTGCCTGTATGAGCATCAGGGTGTCGTAGTCTGGTGCTAGTGTCGTGACGGCTGTCAAGCGGTCGTACACAGTCTCCAGGACTTGTTGTACAGGACCTCTGCGGTCGCCATTCCTGTACTGTTCCACGAGTTTCGGATCGATCTCGATTGGTGCGCCGAACTCGATTACGGCCCGTGAACGAAACTTGTGCGCATGGAAGTAGTTCATCCCGACTGGCACAATGGTAACACCACAGTCCGGATCCTCTGCCAGAGCACCCAGAGCCATGATAGCCAGCCCAGCCTTTAGCGGCAACAACTCTGTCCGATCGTGACTGCCACCCTCCGGAAAGATGCCAATGCATCCGCCCGACCGTATTCGCTTGAACACGGCATCGTACACTGCGCTCTGATCGATATGAGGCGCCACGCTGAAGCTGGTCCCCTCGAAATCTGCTCCAGTCTTCTCCTCTGGCCTCTCCACATCGCCCGGAAGATGTCCATTCCCCTCGCCAATGTCCTGCCCCGTCAACTGCTTGATTGCCACGTTCGACTTGAACGGCTTCTTCAACCTAATCTCATTTTCGCTGACAATCTCTTTGATCTCCGCATTGGCTGCCGTCTGATCCACGCTTGGCAGGACGAGTAGCCCACCCACCTGGAACACCTTCTCATCCTTAAAGTTGACCCCATTTCCCCTAATCAACGTCGGATCTCCTTCGGGATCAGGCAGATATATCTTGCCCTTGGCCGGCTTCTTGCTATCCAACGCTCTTCCCACCGGCACGCTGCCCACCAAGCTCGCCATAAATCCAATGAACGCTCTTCGCATAGATTTCTCGGCAATCAAGAACGCTATTCTCCTCTTGGCATCTTGCCGGACTGTCCGCATGAGAATGAGCGGATCCACGAATTGGTTGGCATGAGGGGCCGCCACGAATATGACCGGGCCTTTTCGCGGAATGCGCCAGGTGCTTCGCGGATGTATTTCGCGGAAGAAGATGTCGACGACGACGTTGAACATCCAAAGGAAGAGGTCGTAGACCAGGTCGCCGTAGCCAGCCATGGCGGAAGTGTCTTTCAGCGGAGGAAGGTGCGAGTGGGGTGATTAAGCTACCATGTATCGAGGCAGCAACATCTGGGGCTACGTTGCGCTTGAAGCGTGCGTGCCGTTGAGGCTCGCTTCAATGAGGGTGATTGTTGAGATATGTGTCGCTTCTACTGTACAGCGCCGAACCGGGCGAGCCGACATCGAAATCCTTGGAAATGTTTGAGGGTTCGCTTAAGGTTGCGGCTTGCATAAAGGCGAGCTCCTGCAGTTGAGAAGTTCGCTGCGGGGCGCTCGTGCTGCTGACTGCTGACTGCTGACTGAGCCTGACGTCTTTGGTAGAAGAGGCACTAGAGAAGCAGTCTCGACTATCATCCCAATAGTCTGATATTAGAAAAACATTAACTCCTCGTCTAAAGCCAGATATGGCCGACTCTCGCTATGCTAAATCCCATGTTATGCCGCTGCCCATGCAATCGTAAATACCCTGATCCTATATCTCTTCTACAAGCAGCACTCTAGTCTGCGTCTACCCATCCGCAGCCCTGGTCCCTTTCCAGCGTGCTCACATATGCACGCTCATCCTCCACTGATCAATCGCGTCTCTCTGCTTGGCCTCGGCGGCCGCAGTCCCTGTCCACATCCCCGGCATACCCATCATCTGCTGCTGCTGCGGCGGCATCATCTGTCCAAATTGACCATACCCAGCGCCCATCTGGCCCAACGGCGGGTACCCATACCCCGGCATTATCATCTGCTGCTGTGGTTGATAACCCACCGGATGATACGTGGCGGGCTGGTACACCTGCTGCTGCTGCTGCGGAAAGTAGGATCCTTGCATACCTCCGTACCCCATCATCCCGGGCGTCGAGACGCTAGTAGGTATCTGCGCTCCACCCATCCCATTATTGTACATCCCGCCCGCAAACCCGCCACTCGGCGCCATACCCGCCGGTTGCTGCGCCAGCAAACCCGAATAACTCGGCTGCCTCGCGAAAGGCTGTTGTGCCGCGTTCACCATTGGGCGCTCGAGACCATAGGATGATGATCGAGTGTTAGTCTGGTACAACTCGGCCTTTTCTTTCGCTTTCTGCGCAGCGCTAGTATGCAGCAGCGTGCCAGCAGCGGGAATGTGGCGGTCTTTGGAGGTAGGATTTGGACGCTGGCCTATGGGGTTGTTGGCTAAGAGGTTGCCGAAGGAGGAGGTTTGTCGAAGGGCCTGGGGCCGTGTGGCGGACTGGCCGAAGACCTCGCGTTCGCGCTGCAGGCGAGCACGGCGTTGTCCGAGGGTTTCTTCCTCTTCATCAATCGGCTCGGCGGTCGTGGCTGCGTCTTGAGCGGCTTTGGGGGAAGTTGAAGCACCTTCAGCGGCCTGCGTGTCATCGCCTGCTGCACTACCGAATTGCCCAAGCAAGTCGTCGGTGAACGTGCTGACAGGTCGCGACTTGTCCTTGCCCTGCGCCTCAGCAGTATCCAGGCCCTCCAAAGCTCCATCAAGCTCATTCTTCGTTCTCAGCCTCCTCATCCTCTGTGCCAAAGTCTCATCCGCATGCTCATCTTCCGCCTCTGCCTCATCAGCGTCCGGCTGTCCAGCAAGATGCAATTGGCTCGCACTTGGCAAGATGTTCTGTCTCCTGCCATGATCGGGCGGCAATCCCAGCAAGCGATTCCTGCGACTAGCAAGCGGCTCGTTGTCCTCCAGCTCCCTCTTCTCCATCAGACCCAGTGGCCGATCCCAGTCCTTACCGTCACCTACTCTCTTCATGCCTGGCACCAGTCCTCCTTTCGCAGGGAAAAGCATACCAAGCGGTACCTCATCATCCGAATCCTCCTCTGGTGGCTGCTGTGCTGGGTCCTCCCAAGCAAGCGGCACGCGGTGTGCTCGCCGCTTCTTCTGCTTTATCTGCTCTACAGCATCCAATTCGAGTAGCGTCGAGTGCATACCGTTCGGGAAGGCTGTGGCTGCTGTCCGATTTCTCGACTTCAGATTCATCTTCCGTAGCTGCAATTCCGCGAGCAAAGTCGTTGGAGCTGCGAAAATTGGTTCGCCTTCTTCGTCATCGGCTGCATCGGCCTCCTTGAAATCCTCCTCAATCTCCTCATTCGCGCTGAGAGTTTTGTTCTTTAGCTTGCTCATGGCTGTGCTTGGTCGACTGCGATGTGTTTCGTCGTCGTCCTCTTCTGCTGAACTGGCGTTATGAGCTTGATCTATGAGCCCACTATTGAGATCCGGCTCTCCAATCTCTCTGCCTGGCGCTCTGACCGGCTCACCTTTCTGCCTATCGAGCTCATCACCAACACTGCCCAGGCTCATACCACTTTTGCGCTTTTGCAACTTCCTGCCGCCCTCATTGAAATCCATCATGACACTGCCAGGCCGACTAGTGCTCTTAGTAGCTTCGTCACCAAGCAGGTCAGCAGTACTGGTACGGCGGAGCAAATCTCCAATACTTCTCCGCTTTTTTGTCTTTTTTGGTGACTCGGATTCCAAAGCAACGGTAGTGCCAAGAGACGTTGTACTCCGCCGCGCTTTCGACGCAATCTCTGGTGCGTATACTGATTTGCGTACGTCTCCCGCGAAAGGATGATCGGTGAATGCGCTCACGGGTGCTGTTGCTGAAGCTGCCAATATGCTGTTGAGAGTGGCTGAAGCAGATTCTGACTTGATTTGGACGTCTTGCTGTACGCTCTGATGGTCAAAGAACACACTCGCGCGCAGCTGCGGTGGCAGGTTGCTGAAATTTGCCATGCTCATACGCTCGTTCAAGAACGGCTCCGGATGGTCAGGCGCTTCATGATTGACATCGCTTTCATTGTGATGACTGTCGGCCGAGCTCTTGGCGGCACTCAGCGTCATTTGTGATAGCCACGGGGCTGACTGACGTGCACCTGGGCCGAGCTGACCCAAAAGCTGCGATCTCCGCTGAGCCTGTACACTGGCTGAGGGCAGCTGTGACAGCCTCTTGGGTAGATTCAGCATGCGAGGTACGGGTGCCGGATAGTACACCATACCCTCTGCAGGAGGCGGCGCAGCATAAGTCATTGGCCGACCGCGAGCTGAGCGGAGCATGGATACCGCATCCTGAGACAGAGTACCACCAGATGTGCTACGAGCAGAGACTCTCCGGACTTCGTTGCCATGCTCGTCAATCTCTACGTACTCATCTGTCTCAGGCTCGAAATGCACTCCGTCGAAGTCCCTGAAAGCCACCTGGGCCTCCTGGTAGGTATCCGTCGATCGCGGCCTCAGCAAAGGTACGCTCCTCTCCATCTGCCATGCAGGCGAGCGTCCACGTCCCTCCTCCTCATACTCCGGGTCCTCCACAACCGCAGACACTCGCTTCGGTGGACTCGGTGGCACATTGCCAAGCTGCTCCTCAATTTCTCCAGCAATCTCGTCATATCGCCTCGCAAAGCTGTTCTGTGATGCCTGAGATGCCTGCCGAGACAGACTAGAGTGGCTTGGTGCAAGCGGTGAATCCAAAGGCCGTCCTTCCTGCATCGGCTCAACCATCTGCGCCAGCCTCGACGAGCCTGAAGCACTTGCCTTCCTCGCCATGGAAGCAGAGGCATGAGACCAGCTTCCTCCACTCCTCACACTGCCCGTTGGACTCGTGACCATGCCTGAACCAGTCCCTCCATACCTCGGCGCATTCCCATTGACATCCACCACACTGCTTGCGACGCCCGCTGCACTGCTCTGCCGACTTCGCATACTGCCCAAGAACCCACCAGCGCCTCCTCTGACACCATTGGAATCCCCTTGATGGGACGACTGAATACTATTCTGCCGACTCCTCTCAACCTCATTCATTCTCCGTATTTCCTCCCCGATATCGCTTCCCTCTTGGCTCATCTCTTCCGCACGCTGCTCGAGAGCCATGATGTTGCTTCCATACGCCGCGTGGATATCGCTTGTACTAGGCGTCGGATGTCTCAGAAGCGGGGGCCGGGAGTTTGTGGTCCTCCTTCTCGGTGTCGGTCTCACAGCATCTGCATGCTGAGCTGTAGGAAATGTGTTAGTGTGATTGAGTGCTGGTCGAAAAGGAATCGTTTCATGATCATCTGTGTTGCTGCTTGTGCAAGACATAGTGCCTCGACAGTCTATTCTCGTCGGCGTGGCGTGAACGGACCGGCGCGGAATACGAGAGCAAATCGTAAGGAAACCTAAGAGGCCACCTTGAAATGACAGTATACAGTATACCTTGTTGTCGTTCAATTAGATCTCCATTCTTGATGTCGAACACATCCGTGGGATATGTAGGAAACAAAAACACCGAAACGGCAGAAACCCTGTTTCATCGTGATGTAGCGCTTTACGCTCCAGAAGCCGCGCACGCGACAAACGCCTCTCCAATCAGCTGGGGTGTTTATCAAGATGATATCTCTGGTCTAGCCCACGTTCGTGGTCTGCGATACGCAATCATCTTATTGTCCTGCACCGGCACTCCTCATTTGCGGGCATTTGCACCACTGCCGACGTAGATCGCGCAGGCTATCGCTGTTGAAAGTTCGTGTAGAGAGATAGCGATACAGGATACAGGGCACGGACGCGCCGTCGCGGAATGCCTGGTTGCACAACGGAAACGAAACGCGGTTCTGTAACCTGACGATGTGTAATGCGCTGCTTCTGGGTTAGTGACAACCATGACCATTTCTTTCAGCGGTGATTGTTCCGTATAGTGCAATAAGAGTTGCAGGAATGTCGCCGGCAGAAATGGCTTCGTGTGCATAGCCTATCTACAGCTCAGTCATACGTTCGTCACAGGTCGAGCACGACAGACACCGGTGCGTGAACTATCAAGCATTAGCTGTTGGCCTTGGTCAACAGACATGGATTGGGAAGCAAATGTGCGAGGCCTGCTCCTCCCTCAGCGACTAGGAGATAATGAGCCAGCGTGGCGCGAGCAGTGGCGCGAGCACCGCCAAAAATGTGGCCATTCCTGCAACTTGATTAGGCCGAGCCAGTTGACTGCACCTTCCGAGAGTTTGGGACGAAGCTCTTGAAAACAGAGGTGGACATGAGAAGCCGTTGAAAATGATCGAAGAACGCGCGGCTCTTCAATATGCTCGTGGACACAACCGAGGAGGGAAGAACGAAACCTCCGGCACGAATTTTCCGTCTGCCTTAGGGTCTTAAGGTACAAGATCGATCAAGTGTACATTCATCTTGTCTTGGACCCAGACTCCAGTCATTCGTCCTCCCACGGTATTGGAGACCTCCCAGAGAATGTATACCACTGCCGAGCATCTCGCATTCCGCCTGGGCACACGCCCAGGCCACGAGATCGGCGTGCGTCTATCGCAGCACTCCTATCAGCTCAGTGCGGTCGACCAAGTGGTGCAAGTCAGTACTCAAGTGAAGACAAGGCGTGAGCTGAGCCACGAGCTCAAGGTCCTTTCCGATCATTCTGTCAATGAACGGCTTGAATGATCCAAGGCCCTTGAGATCCCTAATTTGTCTCTGGTGCTTTCGAGTAATGGGAGTTATCTACAGTGCATGCTGACAGGTACATCGTCCTTCTACAGATCACCGCGGTAAGAGCGACGAATAAATGCTTGCTGATTTCTTCGATTCAGGCTTCGCGAGTCCAAAGGCGGACGTGGTGGCTCTTATGGATGATGTGGCGCATGATGCACGCGGCGGATTGTGGTCGTCGCAGTGGGCGCAGTCGCTCGACATCTGTTTGCACTCAGCTCGGAATAAGTCCCAGGCGCAACTCTCTAGGAATATTACCTCTAGGAGATATTTTTGCAATCTAGAGAAAGCCCGGGCTCGTCATGCATGAAGCAATCACTCGAGTCAAGAGGTGCAAGCTCTCGATTCAGGCACGTGAAGGTGGCCTTCGCAAGGCAAACGCGGCGCTGCCGACTTGCGAGAAGATTGCTACATCATCGCGACGATTGCTGGAACACGCATGACGCATCCTGAATCCAAACATTGCTTGGGGCTTTTCTGGAAGATTGCTATCTTGTCGCGGAGAACGAGTGGAAGCAATGATCTACTTTGTTAAGGCTTCTGGTAACGGCTCTTACCCGCAGTCGCTCCCAGATCTAACTTGGATAAAAGCAACTTCGGGGGTGTAGCATTATCTGTTGCGATACTACGCTCGCGACATCATACAACATTGTCGCTCATCATGGACCTGCATCAGATGAGCTGTGCGAACAGGGCCTCAATGTTGCGCCGTCGCCTCCTACACGACATTGACGAGCTTCAAACCAATCCATATCCCGGCATTGACATCCACATCGAAGATGAATCTGCGCTCAAGAATGCATGCCTGATCCTGACGCCAGACGGAGAGCATCCACTGCATCTCACGATTTACTTCACGGAGGACTATCCGCTCTTGCCTCCAAAGGTTAAGATGGACTCTGAAGTAGTGCATCCTAATGTGTTCGGAGGCTATGTATGCGCAAGCATATTGAACACCAAGGAGGGTTATACATCTGCCTATACACTGAAGGGCATTTGCATCCAGCTCCTGAGTTTCTTCAGCTCGGAAAAGGTCGAGCAGGACTTTGGTATTGAGCTCAACCTCAAGGAGTATGCGACAAGTGGCGTGGACATGTTCCATTCACGGGCGATGGCGCTTACAAGGAGGGCTGGTTTCTCTTGCACGAAATGCCGCTTTGGGCTCGATCCGAGCAGTACGACACCTGTCGATGCCCAAGCTCAGCAATTTGCTCGGTTTCAGACCATGCCAACGGACACCTGCGATGAGGACATGGAGGGTGCACAAGGCGCACGCGACCCTGCTACGACTGCTCCATCAGAAGACTCAGCGCTCCATATCAGCAATCTTTCCGTGGACATTTTAGTCATGTTGCGATCACATGGATGACGAGACTTTGTCCTTGGCTGCACGAGAATGGGACGGTTTCGAGAGTGTGCTTCATGAGCACAACATCATCCGCACACGGGAGCTGCAATGCTTCACTCTAAAGCAAAGCTTTCGGGACGTCCTCCTAGGAGTTGGCGTGAGCGTGAGCGGCAAGAAGATCCACTCAGAGTTCGATCTTCTATCGAGTGAAGCCTTCTTCACGCTGGGTGTACGCGAAAGCGTACATGGCATCCGTTTTGGGTCGTGGCTGCCGCTTCCTGTAGCCGAGCGGCACTGGGAGATAGTCAAGAACCAAATCGACCTCAAGACGATGCTGAGTGGCATTCGGATTTTCCGCGAATTTGTCCGGACCGCCCGAAAACGTGATCTACACGTTCATGAATGACACTGTAGTCCGATTGTCGGAGCAAGCAAGTGGCAATGATGCTGTTCCCCAGCGACCCCTGTATGGCGATCAAAGAAGTACGCTTACGCATGCTTCTGAGCGCGCGATCGAGGCATACTTCCACCTCTACCACCTCCTGCTATGCTTAGCGACTGAGCGTCCTAACGTCGCCAAAGCCGCCGACGACCTCGTCAATGGTTTCAAGAACGGCAGGACATCCAAGGCCGACTGTCCCAACCTTGGACATCTGCTCATAGCTATGCTTATAATCAACGTCCCTGTTGATGAGGCACTCATGCGTAGTGTCATCAAGGAGGCTATCACGCGCAGCGTGGTTTGGATGCTCGACGCTCGTGGTGCAAACCGGCCTGAGCTGTCATTCATTGAGGCTGAAGACGAGAGTGACTACCGTCTGGACCAGACTTTTCAAGCCAGCATGACAAGCTACACCGTCCTCTACAGTGGCGGAGGCACGTATGAAGAAGGACGGATCAAGGATGACATTGGAAGAGATGAAGGAGCAACTGTTCGAACGCCACGGCGCTCCACCCAGCCGCGCAGCTGCGCGCCTTGCAACCTCCATCCGTCAGCTCCAGACAAGAGTCACGAATTGGCCGCAATTCCTAACCTTCATGGGTGTCGGCATGCCGGCCAAGGCTGAGTTCGGAAGGAGGAAGGTTCCTGAAGCGGACGGTGGAAGACAGTATGCGTGCGGGCTACTCGAACTGGACTCTGAGTCAGGAGCAGGCGCTGGTGCTGAGGCGGCGTAAAGAGCCAGATGTGGCCGTACCGGCGGGCATGCGTCCGTCGTATCAACAGATCATGACATATACCTTCTTTCCAAGTGATGAAAGGGGTGGTGGCGGAGGACGCGGATGCGGCCGAGGCGGGCACAGCGGTCGCGGTGGCGGGTATGGTAGACGATGAGTATCATGCTCGCATGTGAGGCGGTAGTCAGGTATCGGGTGCCTCTTGGCGCAATTCGCTGGCGTCGTTACTGCGTGTCTCAGATAGGCGATCATCGCTCTGTCCATCTAAATGACTGTCGTTACAGAATGCGTGTGAACTGCGCTGTCCAATGACGATGGTTACTGATACCGAAAGTACCTACTTGCGCTCACTAGAAGGACAGGAGTGCACATTTTCTGGACGACGAGGGCACTTTCAAAAGAGCGCATCGACGTAATCCCCTTTCTGAACCATCACTGATCTTGAGTTTCTGACACTACATCTACGGAGCTTCTTTCGGTGACCTGAGGCTTGTTCTCGTGGCTTCTCCATGAAGGTACGTCGGGACCCCCTCCCAGGTGTCGCAAACCGCTTTATGGTGCACCTTCGAGACCATGGCGACCCTGGACACAGGCACGACGGCCGCATATGAGATTGGAGTCACTGACCATCTGTCATTGTTGAACAATGCGTTGGTTCGAGGTCATGGTCGTTCAAGAGCATCGCTTTGATCCCTTTCGTTCCTGCTCATTGATTTCCGAGGCGGCCGTTAAAGCCATGACGAGCGGTATGGCCAGCGCAGAGCTGCGTTGCACTTCAGCTGTGGCAGTCCTGGCCACTTGAGCGATTCGTGACACAGTCCACTTCTATCTGGAAGGTTGCATAAGTGGAATGCGCCGATCTTGGTGGTCGACGCGCTCGTGCGGCGCATGAGAACCCCAGCGACCAATTTGTGAGCAGTATCATGTGATGTTGCCTCAATGCAGGCACCCGTTCCGTAGCCCTGGAATCTCTGTACGATGCCGTCTGGTCTAGACTGGTACACTTGAGATGCGCTGGCTCTGCAGCATTGAAGGTCCACGACGCCGTGCGATGACTCGTATCAAATCGCAGGGCTCGATGGTGCTTAACCGATCGGCCTTACCGACGGTGCACTGAATCCGGACGACTGCATTCATTTGGAAGAACCAGCCTCGACAGCCACACCTTCCTGCTTGGAACTCTTGCCGTTCTTTGCCCTTCTCACGACACTAAGTGCGTACTTTGCGGGAGTCTCTCGGCAATCTCCTGTGAGTGCCCGCGCGAGGTCAGCACACATTTGTGTAACGACAGGAGACGGATCCGACGACGCACCGCACTTCTCGCCCAGGCGATACTCGATTGCCACAACGTTTGCTGGGCATCTCTTGTGTGTTTCTTGGTATTTGACGCTGACCAATCATTAGTCGTTGTACTTGCCAATTGACATGAATGCACTTACCACCACGCGCGGACTGTCCATCTCAGATGTCCACAGCCATATTCAACCTGTGTATAATCGCACATATTGCTCTTGGTCGTCCTCCCCTCTGGCGACAGATCTGTCGAGTCGAGTGTGGTTATGATGACGGCAATGAAAACACGAGACCAGTCGTCTAAGCAATATAACAGTAGTCAGCGGCCAGGATCGCAGACCTCCGGTGGTTCACAACGAATCCTGCTAGTCCGAGCGAAGCAATTGTGTGTAGAAAGCAATCGAGCCTGAAGTGACGGTGCTGATGTTCTTATCCCAAGATCGAAGGAGATTGACGATATGCTGCACCCTACTTTCAAATGTTTTGCCGCGATCGCACTCGTCTGACGGAAACAAGTTTCTGAAACCGTGTGCACCGTAGCACTTATTGTCAGCTTTCCGTTCCGGTCGACACATATATCAAAGCGGATGTCTGCAGGAATGATGTGGCCTCGGCTTGTGGACGTGTATCGATGGCATCTGCAGGCCCTCGTCGATGCAGCGGCCCGCGTCGATCAGATCTGGTGCGGCCGACGATTGATTGCCCAACGGCTTCTCTTTGTCGCGAAAAGCTGCTATGTGCAAAAGAGCTTGTTTGTGCTGTTTCTAAGTCGTGCGTCCATGGCGGGCAGCGAGCGAGGCTGGGTGAAGGTGGCGGTGGGATGAGTTTGTCAGGCTTGATTGTCAAGAACAGCTGAGGTATGCGCGGTAGGTCTCGATGGACGAATGGATGGCAGGCATGGTCGTACTGACCTGTCATTCGCCCAGCATTGCATTCGCTACCTCTTGGCGCCGGAGGAGCAAAGATGATCTGTACGTCCCTTGGCAGCGGTCCGAAGTGCTAGTGCATGCTGCAAATATTCAGATTCTCAGCAATCGAACGTGTCAAGATGAGGGCAAAATGATGGTTGAACACAAGCATCAGGAGACCTGGCTGACTGCCAGCGCTGCTCATATGAGACTGCGGTCCACCCTCATCGGCCTTCCCACCGTTCGAGCGGTCAAAGCGATTGAAGCCCTAAAACCTGACCATTGCGTCGAAGCCGTCGGCATCCTCTATCGGCGACCTTGACGCGTTGGTCTAGACAAAGTCAAACCAGCGGCTGGCATCTTCCCCGGGTCCTGAAACGTGCGTTGGTTCGTCTCTATCGAACTTCACCTTCCTACTGGACCGTACCGGGTTGCGGCAGAGCATCCGAAAAGCTTGTGCTCTTCGAAGCATTTTGGATACAGCACTACACCTGGTAACGATGGTCGTATTGTCTGACCTGCTGACAGCAGCAGACAATAATTGCTGAGCAAGCCTCTCCATGGACAATCCCGCTTCCGAAAACAAAGTTGGAATGTTATGTTCTCGCACGGTCTCTTCTAGACGCTCTACGTTGGAATTTAAGCGTCCGTGCTTAGCATCACCTCTGGCCACGGCGCAGTCGGTGACTCCCTTAGCACTGTGGCGTCGCCGCGGTCAGCATCCGAGCACAGTCCAAGCCCACTATACGTGTCGTAGAGGATGCTGATCTCTGATCGGTTCCAGCAAGATCTGCTAGCCACCTACTGGAAGGATCTGCCGTCCATGGTCCAAGCTCCAAGGAGCACTTTTCGTCGACCGATGGCAATCAGCCTGGATACGACTCGAGGTTGGTAAGATGAAAGTGAGAAGCCAAATAAGCACATGCTGCTAATCAGATAACAATAAAGCGTAGTCAGAACGTCGAGGATCACAACGCCCTTCCGCGTGTGCTACGCCCTGGCTCGCCCGGATTCGCTAAGATCTCAAGCTAACTCGACTCCTACGAATGACTTCGTCAACGAAGACCCTGCTATCGTTTGCTCTATGCAATCTCGGCCGACAAGTCCTTGTACGACCATAGGAGTCCGTAAACCACAGGTCATCATCTATGGCGTGGATCAGATCTCTGACCATTGATAAACGCGCAGCCTCAGTCTGAAGACGTCTCCGACCTTAGGAGCCCAGCTCGGATGGAACTGCGACGACTGGGATCGATGGACAAAGTCAGCCAAGATCATGCAGCACCGAGACGTAAGAGAAGGGGGCCTAGACGACTGAGATTCTCATGGCAATTCCTAGCCCACTTCGACGACTTGGGCAGGGCCGCATAGAGTCCTCTTCGCGATGATGGAATCTGTTCTAGCTGTCGGTTCTGAAATGGCATCTCTACCCTATAACGTCAACGCATCGCCAATTTCGCACAGCAGATATTCAAGCAAGACGACGAGCCACCAACCTAAGACGTCCACGACGAAAACAGCGCCACGAGGAGTATCTCAATCCACACAGCACACCATATAAAAGTGGCATGCCACACAACAACTCCTGCGCCATATATCGCACAACATCATGCATGCCTCTTAAAAGTCTCCACTGCTCTCTTGCGGATCCAACCATCCTCTGCACATCTCAACCGCGCGCGTCCACTTCTTGAACATCTTCTGGCTGTCCTCGGGCGAGATGTCGGGCGTGAAGATCGATCGGTCTTTCTGGTTGATGGCGCGGAGCTCGTCAAACTCTTTCCAGATGTCGACTGCGAAGCCTGCTGCGATGGCCTAGCTTTGATGTTAGCAACACGCCATTAACACTCGTTACAAGTCCGTGGATAGCTTACTGCTCCAAGAGCCGTCGTCTCCCTCATCGCCGGCCGGTCGACCGTGATGCCAATAATGTTCGCCTGCGTCTGCATGCACAGATTGCTGTTGCACATGCCACCGTCGACAGCCAAGCTTGTGAGCTTGTGGCCCGAATCCTTCTCCATTGCATCCAGGATTGCCTTTGTCTGGAAGCACACGGCCTCTAGTGTCGCTCTAGCAATGTGTCCTCTTTGCGTGTGCTGGGTAATGCCAAAGATTGTGCCCTTGGCGTCGTCGATCCAGTACGGTGCGAAGAGACCGGAGAAAGCTGTGACGAAGACGCAGCCGCCGTTGTCTTCGACGGTGCTGGCGAGCTCGGATATCTTGTGCGAGTGGGTTATGAAGCCCATGTTGTTCATCATGACTATTGCACACTGTCAGCAAGTGGGCCACTGCGGCTACTGCAGGGTTCAGCACTCACACTTGACTCCAGATCCAGCCACTGCAATTGAACCCTCTAGGGCATACACTGGCTTCCTGTGCCGACCGAAATCATATGCGACTGTCGCCAGCAGACCGTGATGCGAAATGACCGGCTTCTCACCCACATTGTACAGCAAGAAACAGCCAGTTCCATAGGTGTTCTTCGCGCTACCAGGCGTGAAACCTTGCTGACCAACCAATGCAGCAGACTGGTCACCCAGGCATCCGGCAATTCTGAATCCTTCCAATGGTCCACTGGCGATCTTGCCATAGGCTTTCGCGTCGGAGCTAGGGACGATCTTGGGCAGATGCAGCTTCGACTGATCGAGACCGAAGAATCCGAGTAGCTTATCATCGTATTTGCAGGTATGAAGGTTCATGAACATCGTTCGCGATGCGTTGGTGGTGTCGGTGACAAAGTAGTCCATACTCTTGCCGTTCAGGTTGTAGAGGAGCCAGGTGTCGACAGTGCCGAATGCAAGCTTACCCGCATCGTAGGCCTCCTTGACTTTTGGTACGTTTTCGAGCAGCCAGACCAGCTTGACTGCGGATGGGTATGTCGAGAGCGGAAGTCCAGTGAGTTCGGCTAGGTTGATGCCTTCTTGCTCCTCCTTGTGCTTGAGATCGCGGACCATACCCTTGGTCCTGGTGTCGGGCCAAGCAATGGCATTGTGCAAAGGCTCGCCCGTCTCAACATCCCACACCAAAACCGTCTCACGCTGGTTGGTAAGGCCGATTGCGCGGATGTCTCTGAGGTCATGACCCATGTCAAGAAATCCAGACGTGGCTTTCCTTATGCAAGTTTCCACACTCGCGACCAACTCCTTCGGGTCATGCTCATGCCATCCAGACTCCGGGTAATGTTGTCGAAACTCATGCTGGTGGCTTACGACTGGCTGACCCGTACCGTCGAATATGATGAATCTCGTGCTTGTTGTACCCTGATCTATGCTGCCGATGAAGAACTGTGCCAGCACATTCTCCTTGCTCGTCGTGAATCGAGGCATGCCCGGTCGTTCCTGCTTCGTCTTTGGCTGTGGTTCGGGTTGGGGCTCGCCGTTAACTACGTGGCCGTTGATCTGCTGCGTGCCGTTCTTCTCGACGTCAATTGTCCCCGAGCCGGCCTTGGTGAGCACGTCGTCGCCATTTAACTCTTTCGAAGGCCTTGTTGGGAGAGGCACGTCTTGCGCCGGCATCTTCTGCGCCGGCTCTTCTTGCGAGAGCATGAAGTGGTCGGCATTTACGGTCCCGTTGCTGCCCATATTGTTCCGCGTCCTCTCAAATTATTCCAGTGTATCAATGCAAATGCCGACGCCGCTCGACGGAGGAAATGGGATAATTATAACGAATTTGAAAGCGGGCTGCAAGGTTGTGGGAATGTTGGGAGAGGGCAGGGTGACAAAGGGACAGCTAGGAAGTAGTGTGAGTGAGTTACTTGCCAGAGACTTGCCAGAGAGGATTGGCGAGCCTCAGCCCAGGTTTCTATCACCGATGTCCCAGGGAATTTGTCTAACTGATGTGCTCGTGACGCTGTGTCTGTGCTGCTAAAAGCTCGGCCATTCCTTTTGGGTATGTCATGGCCCACCAAGCCCCACGCCCACGGTCTCCCGCCTAACCGGCCCCGTAAAACGGTGGAGGAGGCTCGACGCATGAGAAGTACAAAACAGCTCGCAGCCTACTTCTTTTCTGTGACGTTGCTTTTGTCTGTACACGGTCGGTCCGATGAGAACGATGCTGATGGGTTGACGGGCTTGCGGACCTACGAGGACAAGAATTCCTCCAAGCGGACAGAGCCGTTGTCAAAGCGGAATCTGATCCCGATCGGCATGTGGATGCTCACGTGCCGCATGTCCAACATATGGAAATGGCTCGAAGATGCTCAACTCGACTGCCAGTATATTGGCCCACCTTCCACCTTGCCGCGCACTCGGCATTGGGCTGCAAACGCCTCTTGGCAGTCGAAGGATTCAGCTGGAAGCTTGTTCTGGTCACTTCCCACATCTCAAAGCGACAAGATCCGGTCTCGGCTATTGAAGGTCAACTAGGGGAGATGCAAGGAAAGCTTAAATGAGTCTGGCGTCTTCGACCAGGTCGCTTTCGACAACCAGCTCCTCTCCCCATGAGTCTTGAGATCAGTCCCTCAGAAAGCAGTCCAACCCAGCGCGCATGTTTAGAAATAATTATGCCACTCCTCGTTCGGCGATAGATCCTGCGCAGTATGAGGCATTAAGACAGAATTACGGTTGAACGAGATCATACGAATGCTTGGTCGATCAGCATATTGTTGACGACTCTATCTACACACCGAGATGCTGAGGCCGCGTTGTTGGATCGTGCTTCTGGAGAACAGCTGTGGATCTTTTTTTTTTTTTTTTTCAAGCTCCATCAGCGGTCAGCTACTCCGTACAGCTGAGATGTTTTGATCAGCCACAAAACGTCAGGATGTCTGATGCTATGCAGTAGTGATCACCTGGTACTTGGTTTACATGGTATATTGACATGCCGTTCGTCAAATGACATCGGCGGCCGTCCTCCTTAGGTTTATCCTGACCCATGATAACGTCCCGTCAACGTGTGTCACCTTATATTTGATACTTGACATATCAAAGACGCGTGCTTGTTTCGTTGACACTCTGATCTTGCCAGTGACTGCTGACACACGCATCAAACACTCCCTGCGCCCATCATGCAGTCAGTGTCAGCCGACTCTTCGCAAGTGTCCACGAAGCTATACATCAACAGAGTATGCACCTGCAGAATCTCAAACGGTCGACGCGAGCTTGGCCGCTAGGGAGTTGCGCTCGATCCGCTTGAGCCAATTGCGCCGGGCCAGGAACGCAACGGCGTGATCCTGCACACGTTGGAAGGTTTACACAGTCGCCTCCTGCATGGAACGTGTACCGAGGAACATATATTGCGAAAGAAAGAATATATCATCGAGATAGTATATCACCCGCTAACTCCCTCAAGTCGTTCTTGAGGGTAGCACCTTCCACCGGGTGTTCGGTGGAGATCGAATAGATTGCATTTGACGGTCCCACCGCAGATCGACCAGGAGAATCTCGAGATTCTGGCCCCATCACCGTCTTTCCCGCAATTCCGGATCACCAATAGCCGCGTTTCTTGGCCCAGAAGGATCGCCTGCTCAACTTCTCTGAAGCCCGTCAATCATTGGAGCGGAGCTGTTGATGTACCTCCAGTAATTACGCCGTCTTACTTACCTACGAGTCCACGACTTGTCATCCGCGCTACTGCGACTCCACCGTCTGCCGGGCCCTAGCCCCCTAGTCCCGCTCGCTTAGCACTCCTTTAATGTATTCGATCTTCTCTCTTTGCGTTCCTCTGCCCATATGCCACGCGTGGTAGTCAAGGTGGCAGGGGCCCCGAACAAGACGCGTTGGACTCTTGCGCAGAACAACGCCGGTGCTGTCATCAGCAGCCCGACAACCAGCGGCCGGCCGTATTCATTCAAGGAGGAGAAAGACAACGAGGCCAGGGCCGAGAGAGCAGCCATGCAGCAGCAGCACGCCGATGGCGGATACTATTCTGGGAGGAGCAGTGCAATGGATCAGAATGGCATGCCATTGCCGAGATACGAGAGTTTTGATGGCAGTCAGTATTCGGTAGCAACGGGCATGGCGCGTCACAGCGAATTTATGTCGAACGGGTATCATGAGAATGGAGATTATCTATACAACACACCACTGGAGGAGCGGGCAAGCCACGGCTTGGGTCTTGACACCAGGATGAGAACGCCGAGCTCGAATCTGGATCCGGTCGGACACCATCTGTTGTACGAGAACGCGATGATGGACACACAGTCTTATGAAATATTGGACATTACCAAGGTAGATGAGTTGAAGAAAGAGCGCACGAGGCTTAACGCAAGGCTGGAGGCTGCGAAACGCAAGCTGGCACTCGAGAGCAAGGTCAAGGACGCAGCTCAGAACCTGCAGCGCCTATACTCGGTCAATGGTAAGAGCAGGCCGGATACGCCGCAGAGCCCCGACAGCCAGAAGCAGGGCAGGAAGAGTCTGCTTGGCTCTGGTCGGAATCGGGCCGGTAGTAATGGTTCGGGGACGCTGCACCAGGCAGAAGATGAGCTTGCGATGAGTATCAAGAAGGTGGATGAGCTGAATGAGCAGATCAAGAATCTTTTGGATAGAAGGCAATATGTGGAAAGCACTTTATTGCGGCACACGGCTGCTGTGCTGGCTGAGCAGGCCACCCGAGCATCACAAAAGATCTCTGGAACTGCACTGAGCAATGGCGGCCGAGGCATGGACGTCCATGACGAGGAGGACGAAGACGACCTGAACGAGTGGTCGCCAGACGAATTTGACGGCATTCGAGCGTTCCTATCTAACGGTGGTGCTATCTCGGGCAAGAACCTGCGCAAAGGTGCCGGAGCACGTAAGCTGCAAGACGACCACGAACAGCAGCTCGCGAGTGTGCAGAACCGACTCGAACAGCTCAACGATCAGCTGAGGCATGTGATTGGAGAGGCGAGCAGGACGCGAGGCAAGGATCCGTCGCCGGAGTTGGATCTTCACGATGATGATGCGGACCCGGCTGTAAGGCTTGAGCAGAGATTTGGGAGACTGGAAAGTAATCTGAAGGCTTTGACACACGAGCAGGAAGATGCACAGGTGCAGCATCAGCATGAGATGGACTCGTTGAGGCAGCAGCACGAAGCTGCGCTCCTGCAGCATCAGGCCGAGCTGGACTCTTTGAGGCAGGAATACGAAGCTGTGCTGACGCAGCATCGGTCTGAGTTGGAGTCTGTGGGGCAGCAGGAGAAAGAAGCTATGCAGATGCAGCATCAGTCCGAATTGGAGTCTACGCGGCAGGCGCACGCGGTCGCACTGATGCAGCACCAGGCCGAATTGGATATGGCAAGGGAACGCGGCGAGAAGGAAACGGGACATATGCAGAAGTTGGGCGAGTACGAGGCCACGCTTTCTGGACTGTGGGAGATCATACAGTCTGGTGCCCCATCAAGACGTCCGAGCATGATGGCCGATCGCGAGGTGGAGGAGCCTTTGAGCCCTGCTCTACCACTCACGCCACTAAAGGAGGATTTCTCGCTCCAGGCCTTCAGCGCGCATGTGCAGCATTTGTTCGATCGAACACAATCTGCGAAAGAACAGCATGATATTCTCAGACGACAAATCCAGCAGCAGCGTGAGCTCAATGGGAAGTCGGATGCAGAGAAAGACAACCAGCTGGCGGAATTGCAGACGAGGCACGATCAATTGGAACAGGAGCATGCAGCAGCCCAGGAAGAATTGAGCAGAGTCATGGGCTCGCAGACAGCAGCAGAACGTGAGGCAAGTGAAGCTAAGCTGGAGCTCATGAACTACATGAACGAGTACCAGGGCTTGAAGAAGGCGCTCGATGAGAAAGACGTCAAGCACAACGAACTCAGCTCACAACTCGAGTCCGCGCACTCTGCCCGTGAAGCGGCCGAGAAGCAGCATCAGGATCTGGAATCTGAGGTCGTGCGCCTCACGACTGAACTCACAATGGCCAAAGCAGAACTGGACGGTGCCTATGGCAGCCGCGCCGAGCGCGCTAAGGAGGCGCAGGCAGCTGACCTCGCAGGTTTGACCGAACAGCACGAGGCGGTGAAGTCTCGCGCCCAGCAGCTCGAGCAACAGCACGAAGCTGTGAAGAATCGCGCCCAGCAGCTGGAGCAGGAGTTGGGTGAGATGACCGCTGACTTCCAAGAGCTGACGCGGGAGTCTGTGCAGCTCGAGAAGGAGCGCGGACAGCTCGAGGACTTGATTGATGGGTTGAGGGAGAGGGTGGATACTTTGGAAGGCCAGTTGAATGATGAGAAGGTCAGGTGGCTTGGGATCAGGAGTCCGAGTGTGGGGAGTGAGATGGGTGGAGTGGGTGCAGTGAGAGAGCCAACGAGTATGATGGTTTTGAGGCAGGAATTCAAGAAGATGATGAGGGAAAATCGGGCAGATGGTGTCAAGGCACTGAGGGTGTGTACATCTCAAATCGCGTGACAGTCCTTGATCGTGCTTGTACTAATGATGCTTGCAGCATGAACAAGAACAACGGCGACAACTCGAAGCCGAGCTCCGACGGCTGCGGCAAGCGAATGGGCCTTTGGCATTGAAAGCGAATGGTCTAGGCTCTTCTGCTTCCTCTGCTGCCGGTGCCAGTGGAGAGGGTGCGAGGACAACGAGCGCGAGCCAGGCCTGACTTGCCTACGCCCATGCCCGCTTCCCTCTGTCGCCTGAGGGGAGCCCGCAAATGTAGGTGTATGGGTAGGTGCAGGGAGGCGGCTGTACTTGTACTGGGAGGGATCTGATGTTGTAGGAGAATATGTGGTGGTTGTTTCATTCTTGCTTCCGACTTCTCTATGAATGGCATTCTTGAACATACTTTTGATGCGTCTTTGCGTGCATATGGCGGTATGTTGGGGCAAGGGGTGGTGGATGCATTGCGGGATGAATGTTGGCGTGTGGCGTGATGGGCAATGTGTTTTGCATCGTGGCATCATGGTGTCAGAAGACCTTGTGGAGCTGCACAGGAGCACATGGTGTATGGATAGGGTTGTCTGACGACAAGTCAATCAATACTGGATTGGGATCGAAGGACGGGTGTAGTCAGGACTCCCATAACATGGATTCTCTCCCGCCTCGTGGCCTCATGAGTCACGCGTTCCTAATAGACTGCTTCCTCCCGATATGAACGCGATTCGAGTGACCATTATATTCAAGCTGATTGAGATATCGCTTCTGGGCTGGCCTTTCGGAGGAGGCTTTGTGGCTGCAGCCATCCGCAGCGATTCTCGCCATCATGTCGCCTGGCCACACAGCGACTCGGGCATCCGAGACCACCAAATCCAGCGAGTCTGTCATCTCGCGACCAAGCCGTGCGAGAGTCCTTTGTTTATTCCTGGAGTGCAGATACCGATCTTCGCTGAACAAACGCCTCAAATCATCTTGAACGGACCATCGCCGACATCAAGACCTTAGCAGCTCATCAAAAGTCGTCAATCACGGTACGGTGGATCCTCCGCTCTCTCTCTCTCTCGGCTTCGTGCGCGTCGAGTCGTCTATCTTCTCATTTCCGGTGAATTCCGACGATCGTGCTCCCCTTTCAAATCCTCGGAAGAGGGTCCGAGTAAGTGGTAAGGTTTGGGGATGGGACTATCGATGGCGGTTGGAACATGAATTATCGAGTAAGTATACCATGGATCTCTTGTGCTTAGTGTCCGTGGTGGTGATGACTCATTTGCGCGCTCGATGGTGAAGCGAACTGGGAGCCTGGGTGAGTGGTTGGTGCTGCTGCTGCTGCTGCTGCTGCTGAAGTGAGAGAAGAGTGTGGAACAAGCGTGTCGATGTGCTGTCGAAGAGTGCGATAATTATGCTATTATTCTATACCGGAAAATGTGTTCCTATGCACTTGCGTGCCGTGCTGACAGGTGGTAGAAGAGCACAGTCTGCATGTATCCAATGCAGCTGCCTCAGTCGAGCAGTACAGCATCACCCAGCCAATAGTCCTTCCTCATCATCTCCAGCCGTGAATCGAGGCTCTCACGCAGATGGCCATATTAAGATGCGCATTGAGCGAGTCGTTCGCTGCGCAACTCTTCGTGCCCTTCCCTTGATGTTCCCAAGTCATCGTAAATCATCCAGCGGCGTTCCGTCGCCTGAACGCCCGAACGCCGTCGCTAAAATGCTTAAAGGTCCAATGCAAAACACCACATCGTCAACAGTCGCTCGAACGCTTCGATATGTCCCAAGATGCGGGGTTTGACCAATGTCTACCATTTTGGCCTCTTCTTCTGCAACAATTTCGTCCTAACCTGAGCCTGCCCCGGCTGGTCTCATGCTTCGTTGGTCTCATAGACCGTCGGTGTAGGCAATCCTCATTGCTGGCTGTAGTCATACGACACCCCTGCATACGGGCTACTAAGCGTGGGCAGGTTGCCCATCCCAGTCTGTGTATTTGGCGTCCTACTCGCATATTGAAGCTGGGAAAGAGTCCCATCTGGAGGTCCAGCAGTAGAGGAGACGACTTCGCCGTAGGGGTCCACCTGTGTTGTCGAAGGTATTGCTCTATTCTCTGCGAACGACGAGTGCGTGGAATGCGACGAACCAGGATAGGTATACTCCTGATTTGGCTGAGCCGGAGTCGCGGACTGCACAAAGTCACTACCGTAGGACTGATGCTGTGTGTTTGGCTCCTGGAAACTTTGCAAATTGAATTGTGTCTGAGAACCTCCAACACTGCCACCCTGGGTTCCGTAGTCACCTGCCAAGGATGGATTACTCGCGCCTAGCGACGTATATGGATCCGTCAACGCATTCGATGCTGTCATCGTTGTACTGCTGTATCGTGGCTGTCGATACTCGTTGAAAGAGTCCCACGATACCCGAGGCGCCGTCATGCCCGAACCGAATTGGTATGATATACCCGACACTGCTGGTTGCTGCACTTGTTGTATCTGACTGTTGATGCCACCGGCTTGGAAGCCGTACCCATGCTCTTGCATTGGTCTGTGGCTCTGGACCGCGTATGTGCGACCTGGTGTCACACCTTGACCATACATCGCCTGTGTACTGGAGACCCCCCTGTAAGCAGAGCTGCTCTGTCGTTGGCGTTTCGCAGATGGGTAAGAAGAACGCGAGTCCTCATAATCAGCATAAGCATTGTACTGAGCACTCGGCGCAGGTTGGTATGCGTTTCGCTGAGGCCGGTCAGGACTGGCGTGTGCGCCTTTCCTCTGTCCACTGATCTGTTTTGCTTCTTTTCGTAATCTTAGACGAACGCCTTGATCGGAGAATGTGCGCGACAAGTGGGTCGATTCCTGGAGGCCCCTGAAGTCTTTTGATGTTACCACCTCGAAAGGCTCTGAATCGATGCTCGTTATGAAGTGCGCGCCTTCGACCCTGCGATAGGATCAGCTACTAATTCCTCTCCCAAAAGTTGTTCTACTCACGCATTGGAATCGAAAAGATTGAATCGCAGCCGGTGGACTCCAGTTCGCTTGATCGATAGATCGCCGAAGATGAAGAAGCCGCCATCTGTAGCAGAGCGGTAAGACGTCAGCGCGAGACCATTTTCATCCAAATCGATGCAACTTTACAGGTCCATGCACCAACCCCTGCCGAGTCCTACTCCGACGTACCATGGTTGTTGATGTCTTTCAACTTGTGCAGAGACGACGAGCTCGTGCCGATCAATTCCTTGCCCGAGACGATGTTGTCGCCATGCTCGCCCTCTAGGAGCACGGCAATGACAAAGAAATAGGGGCTTACAAGCCAATTCCTTATCAGAGTGTCAGCACCAACGTCGTCCTTTGGTCATGTGTAGCTATGCAAGTTGCTTACTCTGTCGGATCCGCTGTCCGGTTCACATGCATTTCTATGATTGGAGGCGGATCTACGGGTTTCCTGCCTGTCGGGTGGTAAGCATTGATTCGACACATGGTCCCATACTTTGACTGAGATACCTTTCTCCTTCGTATCCAGTGTCACGAGGGCTTGCTGCGGCTGCTGCCGCACATGAAGCCCTACATTTGTGCTACGCCGCATCGTATATCAGCGCCTGCGGACGAAAGTCGACAGTCGTTTGTTCCAGTCCTCGAAGAAAGCGTACCTATCTAACTGTGGAGAATGGCTTGGTCGAGTAGAGTAGAGGTAAGGCATCGACATTCCTCGTCGAACGCCTGATCTCTGGTCCCGACACTCACTCACAAGAGGCGGTAGTACCGGACGAGTCTTGATATCCTTGGAGTTGAGCAGGCGGAAACTTGCTGGGCGTCCAATGGAGAGGATATAAACTCTTTGACGTCCAATGGCTGAGTACCTGGCAATGTCGACACAAAGGTGTTGTCCGACCAGTCTTGGAGACGATCAATCGCATGAATAATTGAGAATATCGACAAGCTACTGCCTTCGGCCAGAAGGTTTGTTGGATCGTTGCCAAGAAGGTGAGCTTGCGTTGAGTTCAATCGCAATAAGATCGTCTTATCAGAGTGTTGTAGATGCTGCTGCGGGATGTAATCACGGTGGACAGCATCGATGTTGACAATTGTGAGGTCTGATAGGCACTCCCGGCTTTAGCTTCGCACTTGCTGGCTGCGTAGAGTGTTTTGCGACAAATCAAAGGCCTCCAGTTGGACTCCTCCTGCCTTGCGACGCAACCCCGCCTGATCTCAAAGAAAGCTGAGTTGTGCTTGTAATCGACCTTCGCTCCTACGCTTGCACCGGGCAGATGATGTGCCCAGGGTACCAGTGGTTGAATACGATGATGGAGCAACGTTTGTTCGTTTTGCATACGAGTCCAGGATGAGACCAGCCTTTGTGCAGCGGAAGAAGGTGACGCCGGGGTCGTCTTGTCAAGATGATCGGCGACTAGAGGCACGCAGGTAGCAGTAGAAATAGAGCTATCAGATCCCACTGTTTAGACAACAGATCTCGGTAGGTCTCCGGATGGTAGAGACGGCAGTGGCGCCACTTCCAGCTTCTTGTGACCGGGAAGAGAATCTTGCTTGACAAGACTGATAGTCTTTGGAGAACTACACCCCAAAGTGATCTGTTCTGGGTTCCGTATGTGGAGGCGCCGAGTTTGGTCGACGGGTATGGTCGTGTGCCTTGACCCGTCCGAGCAGCTTTTCCAGCGGATCGACTAGAAATGGCAAGTCTTTCGAAAGGTAACGGTGGTTGCGTAGCTGAAGGTTGGCAGCTCTCCCGCTCGGTTCCAGACTTATAGCCGGCACGAGTTGACCTTCGCTGTCCAGCTCAATGCGCTGAGAACGTCCAGCATTTGTATAACATGTAAGATTACTATGGCTTCCAGACTCAGGAGTCGGGAGATTCTGTGCTTGCGACTAGCTAAGGTTGCACTGAGGTCAATACCGGAGGCAGGCCAGAGATGATTGCAGGTGTGCGAACGGTTTGGAGGGCGAAGGACCCACCCGCCAGCTACTGGTAATTTAGCGAGGAATAGACACCGATGAGTGACGGCAAGGTCCAGTCCGAGCCAGAGCTTTTCGACCTGTCAACGACTTGGCGCCTTCCCTCATATACGTAGGGTCAAGCTGTCGTCGCTTGCAAGATGCGTGTGCTTCGGCGACATCCTGGTAGCCGGCTGCAGCCAGTCACGGTGGTCTCATGCGCAAATGGGCGCGAGGTGGAACCCCAGCACGCGAGCATGGGTCAACCGGGCTCGTCATTATCAGCAAATTGGTAACCAGGCTCTGCCTGGCATAGGGTGCGATCGCCTAGAAAATTTAGCTGCTGCAGTTGCTTATCCCTGCACAGGCCATATGCAAGTCACATTTTGACTCTGCCGTTTCTACAGTCAAAATTCGCCGCAGTTCTCTCCGTTTGACTTCGATCTCTGCTTTTGACAAACGGAAGTTCGGACGTGCCGCCTCTTTGACCCTGGCTTAAGAAGTCGCTATCTCAGGCCATGACATGCCGCACAGCAGCAGCACACAATGTATTCAGGCGAGCCATACGAGGCGCAAAGTCTCACGGCGTTGCATGTGCAGCTATCGCCTACTGCTGTGCAGAGCAACGATGCGTGTAGGAAGTCTCACAGGCCACGTTTTCAACGGGCATCCACAGATCAAGACCACCTCGCGTGGTATCCCTGCATACGGGATGATACAAGCTGCAGTTGAAAAGCGACCTGGCGTTTCTAAAAAGGTGTTGCACGGCAGTGACTGTCCATTTCATGACTGCTACTTGCGGAATGGCCAGTGGCTATGCAAAACTGTTTTGGGCAGATGACAGGCCACACGCGCGATTAAGCAGCTGAATTTGTATCGATGGATGGCTGTAAAGACAAGAGATCAATGCGAGCTCGAGCCGCACTATGACGTCGAGATATGGTCCAGCACTAGAATGGCCCGATCTATCTACAGGCTGCTCAATCGCTAGACTGGTTCGAGTGCGGTCCAACTTCTTCGCAAGCTCGGGATGAGGAGTCGGTCATGGGGACGCGATTGCGTCGACTCCACACGTTCGCAAATTCCGCCCGGCAGCGGCTCTGAATCGGCTCGCCGTCGATGCGGCCTTATGGCCGTGTTGAGGCGGTCAGCCGATAGGCTATCACGTTCTCGTAGGAAATGCTGACATTGTCTCGCACTGACATATCGCTGCGGGCGACGCACAGCGGTCAATACCTCCGTGCATTATACCCATCATCAACAATACAACCATCGCCAAGATCTCGCTTCGATGCAGTCATAAGCTTTTTGCCAGAGCCGGTCCTGGCGGCGCGACTCGTGCCTATTGGCTGTCATACTGAAGGTCACAGCCACTCAGAGCTCGCTATCACATTGCTGGAAGCCGATCCCGCACGCACGAATCGTGTGATCCCAGTCCAAGAACTATCGAACAACCGTTGGAATGATGTGCAGCAGGGAACGGCTGCTGAACCAGCGTTGCCAAGTCTTTACGAGGTGCCCACTCTTCATGGAAGCGTCGCCTGAGCATCGCTCCTGAAGCGTATTCAAGTCTTCCCTGTCACTTTACTCAAGCAAAGCCTTATGGGAGGGGTTTCAAGCTATCAAGCGTCTCACCTGAACACCCTGTTAGCAGCAGAAAGCCGCCCGAGAGCGGTCCGGACTGGGCGCTGTGGCACCAACACCGGTCTCGGCGTCAAAGACTCCATGCTAGCCGTGACGAAGACAGGGACTATCGACGCGCACCATTGACGCATCTGCCACGCGACGACTAGGATACTTCCCAGGTTCAGCAAGAACGCCAACAGTTCCCAGAGTTGGGATGAAGCTGGCTTGTTGACCCATGCGCTCCGTGTGCCTGGAGAATCAAACACAATCAGGAGCAGCGGACGCCTGCTTTTCTCGACAACATCTGCTACGCGCGCATTCCTCTACTCAGAAATGACTGATACGGCTCGGTCTCTGCCGCCCCAACGACTGCCTGCTGGCTGCTACAGCCTGCATAGCCGCGGCTGACACGACTGCTAGGCCCTCGCTTGGAGACTGCCTTTGGACCTGGTCAAAGGACAACAGTACAATGCAGCGTCGTGCAACATGCGTTGTGACTCTCGAGAAGCGCTCGACACGTGGAAGCCACTTGCAGGTCACCTGCACTATATCTGTATAGTATGCATATGCAAGGCCGCTAACTTCTCCGCTCTCTATACCTCACATATCTGTGCTGGCCCCAGCGGACAGGTCGCTAGGACAGCAGATCTGCGAGCAGATCCCACTTCCAGAGATTCCGGATCTACAGCTATGCGCTGGCCTTTGACCGCCGTTCCCTAGTCTACACAGCCCTGTCGCCTCTCGTGAGTCGTAATTTGCCAGAGTCTTCGAGCACCCAGATGCGCAGGTGACACAATCCATCGACGCCTGGAACAGATCTGCGCTGCTAGACTGCGAGCCACACAATACCTGTGGTGTCGTGAATAGATGGCAATTAGTAGGTCGACGACAGGCTGCTGCGCTATGAGCTGCGTTGCCAGGAATGGACAGGAGGAGAATAAGAGAACCCTACCGCTGAACCTGCTCCAGTGACAAAGGACTGGATGCGTGGCTAAGCTGCTTGTCATGCCTGCTTATCAAGGAGCACATGTCCTAGCCTGCAAACAAAGCAACTTTTTACTCTTTTCAGATGGCAGCTAATTTTGTCAGTGCAATCGTAGCACGAATGCGTCAAGATGAAGCAGGCTATGCAGTGCACAGCATCACACTGATTGCCGTACTCCACTCCGAGGCGCCAAAGTGCAGCCACTAGGGCTTTTGACAGCTGTAGTCAATGTTACGGGCAAGTCAGCCCAGCCACTGATGAATGTCTCTCATAGATCACTTTACCGTGCAGTTGCTTCGCACCGGGTCGCAGCGTGCACTATCGAAGAGGGAGGATTCCCATGGAGATGGCGTTTCTGCCGAGCTCGACGATGATTACCTGTCGGTGTCTTTGCGCACGTACATATAATTGATCAGAGTAGTAAGTCACTTTTCTGGCAAGGAGTAAGCTTTCTAAGTAGACAAGACGCCAAGATGCCTACCAGGTTATAATTGGCGTTTGTATGTGCACAGCCTGCCTAAAAGCTCAGCAGCAGGCAATGGGCCTGAACTTCGGGTAAATCTTAGATAGTCCAATCCAATCATGATTTCTTCATGCCAGGCTGCACACGGTCGTCGCGCAATGTCCCCAGACCTCGAAGATGCGACAGGCGGCAACGAGCTTTTCCTCAGCTACTACAACAGTCTTCCCTGCCACCTATGCGTCCTTCTCCGCCTTCTGCCAGATCAGCCTCGTGACACCACACGCCATCTTATTGCTCGGACGTGGCTCACGAAATCGCATGCATCGTTTGACATTTAGCTTCGCTGGCTAGCAATGCCACATGCTGCCATATATTTTCTGTACGGCAGAATTCATAGCGCGAAGGAGTCTAGCCATGGGATGTCGCCAGGCGTAGCAAAAGTCAGCGGAGCGCGGGAGAGCATGTGAACGCACTCAGATACGATTGCATACAGCGAAGCTTGACGTTAGAAAACTGGTTAGCAGTCTTTTCGACGCTGTGTTCAAAACTTGGTAAGAGACGTCTGCCTGATATGCTAGGCTCCCCCCCCCCCCCCCCCCCCCCCCCCCCCCCCCCCCGAGCCTTCAATTTGCAGCCATCAGCAGAAGCAGCAGCGTACTGATCTCCGTCCAGGCCAATCTTTGCGAAAAGATCTAGCCTCAATTTTCGTTGCTGTTCGTCCTACTGTGGGAATCCACACTATCTAAAGTCGCATGTTTATGTCCATTGAAGGAGTCCTTCGTACATCTTTATCTTGTATGCCCGCCTATCCTGATCAACTGGCATTACGCTAGATTGGGCTAGTAGACATATTCAGGCAGGCGTGTTTAGGCAGGCGTGTTCCGGCAGGTGCGTTCAGGCAGGCGTGTTTCAGAGCTGAACCTTATCTTCCGACCGCTTCCAGGCACATTTACCATCGACCATCTGCTTTCTGTGTTCGTGTTTCCTCAAAGCATCGCCGTCATTACGAGGATGGCATCTAAGAAGCGATCAGCTGAGGCTGCCCATCTTGATGACAGTTACGACGTGCCAATTCTCGACGAAGAAGACACGAGCGACGAAGACGAACGACCAACGCAGAGAGTACTTTCCAGCCATCAGCAGAAGAAGCAGCGTCGCGATCTCGATCCGGCCGAACTGCTCCAAGACCTCCTTGATTCGATCGCAGAAGATGACCATCGCGGCTACAAGCAGTTCTTGCACAAGACAGGCGCTCAAAGGGTCAAAGATGGTCTGCTTGCATCTCTGCGCGATCCTGTACGCCAAATCATTCAGTGGAAGGCGTATCTCGACACAGCACTGCTGAAGTCCATCGTGGGTTCTGCTAGGTGGAAAGTACTTCTCAGGAATCCATATTGATCAATCTGCCAGGGTCGTAGCAACAAGTCCAATTCAGCTAGAGTCTACATGGATGTTGTTACCGAACTTACCGACGAGATTGACGAAGCATTTCTGCGATTGTAGATCGGACAAGCTCGGGTCTTGCGCATCCGAATCACAGATCATGAGAGCAAGCTGCGTAATGGCAACCGCAATTGTCTGCACTACGATGTTGCTGTCGATCGGAAGCCGCACTCTGTCGTCCTAGCTATCCTGGATCCGGCTGTGCTCGGTGTGCCTGCCGATGAAGATCTGTCGATGTGGTTGAATATTTGCGAGGCCTGGATGGCCATTCTATTCCAAACTCTGCCGCGAGTAACGCTCACGAGATTCTTGGGGCCTCACCAGCTGCACGCCTCTGAGATTGGGCTCAACGTGGCCAGTCCGCTCAATCAAGGCCATAGTAAGCTAGCAGCAAGAGAGGCGCACAAGTTGAGCAAGTCGACAGATCCTCTGGCAAAAAGGTTTTACGAGCAGCACATTCTGCCCCAGACCCTTGCAAACCTTGCAAAAGGGCGCGAGGCGGCTAGAGCAGATGAGTTCCGCGGCATCATCAAGGCGAAGAGAGCTGGTTCGCGTTTTGAGCACTTGAAAAGGACTTCCCACAACGCTAGAGAGCAGTTTGTCTTGGTGATGTGTAAGCAGCTCGTGCTCCCACATTTTCAGGCGTGCCATACTGATAATGTCTAAACACAGGCCACAAGTGCAAGGATCCGAAATCTGCCAAGTATGATCCGGACCCTGAGTACGAGATCGCAAGTGGGAAGTATATTGTTCGGGGCATGCGATGCCACGGCTCTTGCACACGAGTCAAGAAGAACAAGCGCAGCCAGCAGTTCCACGAGCCGGTGGACCCGACAATCCGCAAGATCAGAGAGCGTCAGGTCGATAGAAAACCGCAAGGCCTGGAACCGGCCAATGTTGCGAAGAAGGCGAAGAAGAACAAGGCATAGTTGTTTGAGGGTTTCGGCCGAGATAATGCCCGCAAGATCAGTAGAATCTCAATGTAGCGCCCATAGGACAAATGTTGATGCCGAAAGCTCTTTTCATAGCGATCACTCAAGCTGTGATAAGGTTCCAAATCGAGAAAAGCTATGTTGTGTATCCGCAGCAATGGGGCCGTGTGAGACGAGACCAGCACCGACATCGATACGTAGCGAGCCTCGAGAACAGAGACTATCCATCGCTAAGAGTTACATCTATAGCCATATCGTGCAAACTTGGTTCAATCGACCAAACTCAGACACCAGTCCATTCGCGCTTGCTGCTCCAGTATCAGCTGGCCCTCGCTCATGTTTGGAGCCCTTCCAATTACATATCGTTTGGGGGACTGAGATCCATGTCGACGTTCCTTTTGGCAGTCGTGACAATTGATGGGGCATATTTTTATATTCAATTCAAATCGTGAAGCTGCCCGAGGAATGCGGAATGATGGGTCCAGGGGCATGCCCAATTTCGGCGAGATGCAGGTTTGTGAAAGGGAGATCGTGAGGAGATCACGAACTCTGCTAGCCGCAAATGACATCTCAGCGACATCATGTCGACTGATGCAAGTCCAGAGGTGGGCTCGCCTGTGCTTGATGCCTTCCTGTTGCCGTACAGACAGCCTTCCATTCGGAGCCAGACGTCTTGGCATGGTAGCCCTGCGTCGTTCAATGATCGTTTCGAAAGACGCCGGTCCGCATTGGCTTGGTTCAGCAGA
Organism: Teratosphaeria gauchensis; assembly: GCA_007113925.1. Classification (NCBI taxonomy): domain Eukaryota; kingdom Fungi; phylum Ascomycota; class Dothideomycetes; order Mycosphaerellales; family Teratosphaeriaceae; genus Teratosphaeria; species Teratosphaeria gauchensis. The sequence continues at coordinate 235,349 of VCMR01000005.1, forward strand.
ACACATCTCGAGCCTGCGGCCTGCTCAGACATGGTGTCCGGCAGATGAATACTACTGCATGTTCCGATGTCCACTATCTCCATCATTTTCTGTGCAATGCTGTAGAAGTCATCAACGATAATGAGGACCTAGACACGAAACCGTTTGCCGGTGAAGCAATTGGTGAATCAATGTACAGTAGGGTGCAGATAGAATCAGGCTTGCGAGGACGGGAATACTGTAGTCGTCGTCTCTCCGCTGTCATCGTGTGGCAGTGTACGCCAATAGGCGAGCGATAGACCTGTACGGGTCGTCACATCGACCGGCTTCGCTCTGTAGCTGCAATTGACAGTGCACAAGCATGAAGCTCGGGTGAAGTCTTATGTGTTCCAATAGTATTGCTGGCATGCCGGCAACAATGTGCCAGTTCACACTTGTCAAGTAGCCGGAAATGTTAACGGGCTGACTTCCAACAAATAGATCGGCTTACCGCTGTCCCGAACTTGGCGCCGACTCCACTTCACTCCGCGGCACTTGGCGTGTCTTCTGTTGTGTACCTAAGTACTCCTATGCAAATATCTGATAGTGCTTCCATAATACAATGCGTCCGTATTGCTCCTTCTGGACTGACATCGTAGGGTTTTACTACTAGAGCTTACTTGTCGCTAAGTTGGTGTTGTGAGATCGACGAGAACAGTATCAGCCTGTGGAAGGTCATGTGGTGACCGCTGCAACGTTAGCCTTGTCCGAGAACTATGATTGATTGGTATCGCCTCGTGGATGCTGCATTATTCTTCAAACCAATGCCCGTGCTGCTCATAGGACGCGCTCTCACGACACCCTTGTACTTCCAACGGCATTTGGTGACTGAGAACATTTCTGAGCCTGCGACGATACTTTGGGTACTATGACAGAGTGGAGATGCATCAGACGCATCAAGTAATCCATCGAATGAAACGAAGCATGTCCTGTCATGGTGTCACCGCGCCCAAGCCTCTCAAGTCTGTCAAACCGCAATGCGTGTCAGAGCTTTCAGCTCAAGGAGCTCGTGAGTTTTGTTTAAGCACCCCGCACGATTCTGGGGCGTCTCAGCAAGCCTGAGTGCAGAATTTAAAACAACATACGTGGAAGACCCAGCACAACCAAAAAGCAGCTCACCACAATACTGCCAAAAAGGTCATATCAAGACAAGATCGGTATTTTGGAAACAGGCTAGCAAAAATAACTGGTCGACACCTGTGTGATTCGAACACACCTATTTGGTCGTTAGTATTGACTCGTTGTCACGAGTGGAAAGGATAATGCTTACGCTCCCGAAGGCTGAAATCTTGTTAGTGACTGAATCAATCAGACCGGTCGGAGATGTACTCACAACTGCCTAAACTGATAGATCTTGCGAAATAGCAGGGCAGCGCGTTAACCACTCCGCTGAAACACTGTTAGCTGGACGTTCATCTGGTAAACCAGGTGATTTGAGAGTTCTTACCCAAAGTGCCAACTTTCTGCTTGTTGATGGTTTTTGCTCAGCCTGTAATGGCTATATATTATTATTTTTGGCTTCCGACGTGGTGCCAAACTTGCGGCTCATTTCCGTTGTCCATCATCAGAGATACTCTCACAGACACCACTTCTGTTGAACGTTTCGGACCTTGCCAAGCCAGCAATTGCTCGGTAGTCTTATGAGTATGAATGGCAATACGATCGACAACGAATCACCTCTTCAATGCAACGAGGACCGTCTCCTCCAATTAGCACCGATGCATTATGGTTGACAGGCCTGGGTGCCTATTTGAGATTCGACAAGCTGGCACGATCATGGCATTTTTTCCTCTATCGTCGGTCTCACATCTCCCACGCCTCAGCTTCACCCTTCAGACTGTCTCCAGCGTTTCCCACCGACACCATGCCGACCAAGATCCCCCTTTTGGACTTGCCTACTGAGCTCCTGCTTCTCATTCTAAGGTATACTGTCGAGCTCACCAACAGCCACATCAATGAAGCTTGACAATCACTACCTTCGGCCGCAGATCCTGCTTCAAGGAAAAGGGCAAATACACTGATCACGACGCCAGGACCGTCGATATCTACCCTTCCGGCCTGGACTTCGGCTCATGTATATGGATGGCTCATTATGTTCCGCTTTTCGGAGTCAGGCTCGCCGACTCCATCAAAGCCAACGATCTCATTGTCATGAACTCCACGTCTCAGCTTACGAGTCTGATCGTAGTGAGCCGGAATCCTTGTATTTCAGCGTTTTGTTCAAATATGAAGTTCCTGATCCTCGACACACAAGCTATGAGGATCCATTGCTCAGTCGGAGAAATTTGAAGGTTGCTGGACATCCTCTTGACCACAGATCGCCACAGCAGTCTCGCATTCCCAAGCCTTGAGAGGATACCGATACTGCGACCAAGAAACTTGTAGTGCAATGCGTGGCGATCGATTTCGATGCTGTACAAAAGAGGTAGGGACGTCAGATCGTTGTCATCCGAGCGAGCCGACGTCGGAATCGAGGAGGCTGTCAAAAGGTCCTTCTGTGACTTGGAGACGCGAAATTGAGAAGCAGATATGGGAATGCCAGGTCAAGGAGGCGGGAGAGCTTGAGGGACTGCTGTCAAGATTAAATCAACAGTGCTTGAGCCGAACGAAGTCCTAGCAGATATCGCAATGATGTGTATGCATGAACGCAGCATTGCAGACCAGTAGACCTGCTTTGTATATAATGGCGAAGCTGCGTCAACAATTTGCCGATCTCAAGCATAAGTTTGTTGCCATAAAAGTCACACAGAGGAGAGTGTTGGATGTTAGCGAGGACGTTCGACGAAGCTATGATTGAGTATGCTAGAGAGGAAAGTGGTAATCCCACTGTCGAAGCAATGGACCGTAGACACGCAACAACGCGGTCAGCAGAGTAGTACGAAAATCAAGCCTCAGATAAGATCGAACGGGCCATCACTGATGCTCGTATCTATGTGTAAAGTGGAATCGCTTTGAGACAGACAAGTGCAACCCTAAGTTTCTATCTTGGCTATCATCCTTACATGGCAGATCAAGCAGTAGAGCTGTTGACTGAGAAATGTTAGGTCGACAAAGATATAATGATCTCGGCAGATTAAATCGAAGGAAGAAGAGCAAAGGGCGATGTGAAGAACGAGCCAGGCCTTGGCGCGCCGGCCTGCTCCCGTGAGCCTCGAACGCGCCCTTCGATTCTTTTGCGCTTTCTTTGCCAGCAGTGTCTCCAAAGCAGTACACGCCCTGACTCTTCCAAGCACCACTTACCACGCAACACAGGTAGGTATAACTGAAATACACCTCGACCAGCTTCGATCTCAACCCAAAAGCGCCCTCTCGAATACCCACAAGCGCCTCAAAATCCACAATCATGCCTATCACCAAGAAAGATCGTATTGCGCGCGAGCACAGAGCCGCAGAGAAGGCTGGCACTCGCGTCCAGGTACACAAGAATGGTACACCAGTTAAGCCAGCCAAGGCCAAGTCGATATGCGCGTTTTGCAGGAAGGAACTTGTAAGGCTCGACGCGGCGTGTTGGCAAATAGCCTTACTAATGACGAAGTGACAGGACAAGGACAACAAGAAGATTCTGGAGCAGCATGCGAGTACGCACTCTGCGGAGTGGACCAAGGAGAAGTGCTGGCCGGACGACTTTTAGAGGATGAGCATAAGCGTGCACCTTGATGGGCAGCACAATTAGATCGGGGTTTTTTTGCATATAAATCAGGCGCTGGGAGAGGGATCATACTATATCAGCATTTCAACACTGTACGGGAGGCGACCCGCACCACCGACAAGATGCGAAAGTGCTGGTGGGTGCTGCAGCCGCAGCGACGAGCTGATACCCACTGGCCCCGAACGAAGTCACATGAGCGCAAAGGTTCAGAACGTTGCATGGTGGCCATGGAACAATCACCAGATCTGTTTCGCGGTCAAAGAGGTTTGGCACAAACGGCAGATCATGCTGAAGACATGTTCTGCGATCCACCGGTGCAGCTTTCATTGTTTCTCGGGCGCAAAGTCCTCCGCGGTCATACCACGACGAAAGCCCTCAATATCGAGCCTGGATACATTATCTATCAAGTCGAAAGGCTCTTCGAATGTCTCTGCCGCTTCTCGGCAAGCCCAAATGATTGCCGTTCATGAATACGAGGGACAAGTTTTCTGTCGCCAGAGAGATGATCCTGGCCAACAGTACCACTTCTGCGCCTTTCCAGCAGCCACCGCAGCTCTCGTGCATTACTCATGCTTCACCGCTTTCAAAACTGTAGGGGCTTCGTTTGCTCAGAGTGAAAGCATAAACTCTCATCTATGGTTCAGACCAAGCTTTACTGACGACGTCAAGCGGCAGCATTGACCTGCGATTACTTGTTGCAGTATGAGCATAATCGTGCATCTTATGTCGAGCCAAACGTTGCGATCACTACTCAATACGGCACAACGAAGGTTGCAACGTCACAGCTCTCAACAAGAATTGATGTATAGATATATCAGTCTGGACTCTGGCTTTCATACACCTCAGACTGCCTCCCATCTTCGACACTGACAGAATAACAAGGCTCTCCGAAACACAATGATACAGCCTTCAGTATCAACGTTGGCCTCCGCCACGGCTCTGCTCGCCATCTTCCCACCAGCGCTATCACAGCAAATAACCACCAACGCATCCTCCAACATCGTCTCCATCCCATACAACTACACCTACCTGCTCCCCTCCGGCTGGTCCTTCAACCCCAACCACACCTTCGTCAACAGCACCTCCATCCCCACCAACGACACCACAAGCCCCTACAACACCTCCACCACCGCCAACTCCATCAACACCCTCCTCTCCACCGCCGCAACCGCACCCTTCATCTCCTACGACCCCAGCTTCCTCGACATCCTAGGCTCCAACCCAACCCCGCACCTCGTCGCCGAAGCCTCCACCGAAGAGTTCTACGAAGCCGCGGTCTGGGTGCCCGAGCGCAACGAAGTCTGGTTCTCGACGTCCGTGCACCAGACCCCCGAGATCCCCGGCTACGTTTCGATTTATAGTCTCGAGTCGAACAGCACGTACCGGCTCAATGGGACGAAAGGCGGCGAGGTCATGTACCCGAACGGCGGGTACTACTTCGAGGGCAAAGTGTACTTCGCCACAATCCCGAGCAACACGACGTACCGCGGCGGGATCGTGTCAGTGAATGTGACGAGTCTGGAAGTCGAGACGGTAGTGAATAGCTACTTCGGCGTGCCGTTCGATGGCATCGACGACCTCGTCTGGGTCAAGCAGGGGAATAACAAGTACCTCTACTTCACCGATTTCTATTTCGACAGCGACGCATACCCGAACATCACCTCCGCCGCTTCGATCCCCGTGAAGCGTCCTTCCCTGCCCGCAGGCGTGTGGCGCTACGACCCGCAGGAAGGCACAGTCCTGCAGGTCATCAGCCGCAACGAAATCGACCCGAATGGCATCCGCGTGAGCCCGGATCAGCGGTACCTTTACGTCACCGATAACGGCAATATCCAGACCGATGGGCAGATCTACGCCCCCCCGAACGGACCGGGGAGTGTCAGCTGGTCAGGTCCGTATATCTACCGGTATGAATTAGATGGGGAGATGTACCCGACGAACCGGAGGGTGTTTGGGACGGTGAGGCTGGGGATCGCGGATGGCTTGCATGTGGATGATGAGGGGAATGTGTGGAGTGCGGAGTATGAGGGCGTGGTGGTGAGGTGTCCAAAGGGGAAGGTCATTGGGGTATTCAATAGTGAGTATTTTGGTGCCGGGTTTGGGGCCGGTGGCACGCCGCCGGCGCAGTTTGCGTTGGCGGGGGATGTTTTTGTTTATGCGGATGTGCAGAGGGTGTGGACGGTGAAGTTGGGGAGGGAGGTGGTGAGTAGGGATAGTTTGATTGCGAATTGAGGGCTTTAGAGGGGAGGGTGACAAGCTCCGTCACTGACGATTTGCCCGAACGAACACCAAGCTGCATCTAACATGACCTCTCCTCATACATTCATCAGCATCCCGACCCCACCCCACCCAAACTCAACCCCCCCTCTCAAAACCCAAACCACTCCCTCGCATGCCTCCTGCTCTTCCCACTCGCGGACGCCGCCGCCTTCATAGTAAAATCAATACAACTCTCATACGTTTGATTCACACTCTCCGCATTCCAAAACATCTGAATCACGCACTCCCCCGCCGTCGCACACTTGCTCCCCAAATCCGTCGGCATGGTGACCGTGAAATTCTGCTGCGAGGTGACCGTGGGAACGGAGACTGAGGCGTAGACATCCCAATGCGAGAGGTTAGCCGCGAGGACCGTGTTGGTGCTGGTCGAGACGATGGAGACGTTGGCGTAGCCCGTGTGGGGGGCGGCCTGCGAGATATCATCAGTTACATACGAACGCGCTCGCTTCAGCAAGACAGTAGAAAAAGGGGGGTATAGCTTACGATTTGATGATACAATTCCACCTTCTGCCCCGCCGTATACGTCTGCACGTTATCCGTGTTATCGGCGTACTTCATCCCCTTGCACATCCACAGATGACACTCATCGGCATTGTAATCACTCTGCGACGCGACCAGCTGCTCGAGACCTTGGATGTTGCCGTAGATGGATCCCTGCATGTTATAGTAGGCCTGCTCGGAGCAGGCGGCGGCGAAAGCGGTGCCCGGTTGGCGGCCAAGGGGCGACATGAAGTAGCCGTGTCCATGGGCGAGGCCCGCGAGGGCAGCTAGGGAGAGGATGGTAGAGGCTGGGGTGTGCATTGTCGAGGATGGCTTTTCGCGGTTGGTGGATGTTTTTGGTTGGAAAATTGGTGCTGGCTTGATGGGTCTTTCTGCTGTTGTAATGAATGCTTCGATCAACGAAGGCACAAAACAAGTCTCTAGGACTGGAGAAACGAAAGACTGTAAAGAATGGACTGGCTCGCAGAGCTCGTCAATGAAGGTAAAAAAAACAGGATGGGAATGTGGTGATGGTAGTGATGGGAAGCAGTAAAACAGCCACCCCAAACATCCTTATAACCCTCCACGCGCCGTCAACAGCAGTACTCCGTCCGTTTTTTGCCAAGGCCTCGCTACTCTCGATGCTACAATCTTCATATTGCAGTCGATACAATCGCGTCGAGCTTGCCGTATATTTTGCATTAGCGATTAGCGGTGGGGACGACTCAAAATCAATCCACTCGCTTTCCAGAACCGGGTACGCAGCGTGATATTGAACCAAGCATTACTGGTCCGTTACTGGGCAGCTTGACTCGCGCCCACTCAAAGTCCGTCGTATACACTACATCAACCCCAGACATCATTCATATCGTTAACTTTTTATGAAGCGAAGCGGTATGTTGAAGGGACCCCCCATTTCGAGTTTCATTGCCCCCGGCGCTTAAGCATCAGACATGGGGCCTGTCAGTGGTTAATGTCAGACAACTTTAAGTCCATGAGGATAAGTGCAGCAGTCGACAATCTATGCACACAGCAATTGTCAGTCGGCGCTACTGTGCTGTTCAAGGTGCGGCTTCTGGTTGTCTCGGGTATAGTGGGCCTCGTCTCACGAGCGCCAAGCGAGGACGTTAGCTGTGTCAGAATGCCGCGGTAAATGGGGGAACGGCAAGTGCCGTCACTCAGGACTATATGGTTGTTGTTGGCCGTTAGCAAAAGAAGACATCAGCGCAGAGAGCCTGCGAAAAAAGCATCGATCCTCCATAAAGGACCTATCCAAATGCATCGCGCACACTGACATCCCTTCCAACGTCTCTACCACCTCTCATCTGTCCCCCACTCACTCTCCTCCTCCTCCCCCCATCACCTGACACCCCCCATCACCTCCTCCATCCACGGATACACACACCCATTCGCGGGCGGATAGCCCATATGCAACAAACCGGAAAAAAACCTCGCCTCCTTCGGCCTCCCAAACTCCATCATCAACATGCTATCCTCCACCGGCATCAACCCATCATGCGTGCCATTCACCAACAACAACCTCGTGCTCGGCAGATCCGCGATTTTCTTCCCCTCCACCTCGGTCACTAACAAACTGAAATCTTTCTGCGCGTTGTCCAAAAATTCCTCCTCGCTCTTATACCCGAATTTTTCTGTCAAAGCCGGGAGGGCAGTCCAAGGGTACTCGTGGTCTTTGGCTTGCTGCAGCCAGGCGCGGGAGAAGAAATGGTGCGTGCCTGCTCCTTGGCCTACGGCGCCCGCGAGGCGATGGGAGTGTGTGTGCGCGGCGCGGATGGCGTTGTGACCGCCGGCGCTGAGGCCCCAGGCTATGACGCGTTTCATGTCGAAGACGTTTTGGCTCTGCATCCAATCTAGGATGCTCGTCCAGAGTCTGTCCGGGGAGGAAGCGTCTCTGCGATCGGCGGGGCAGTCGGCGGTACCGGGAATGTCTACGATGACGCTTGCCCAGCCTCGGGCGAGGAATTCGTTTGAGCGGACGGTGTTGTCGGGTCTGTGGCCGTCGAGACCGCACATCAATAAGACTGCGGGTGCGGGTTTCTCTTTTGACGCGCCGGGCGGGATGCGGATGTAAAGTGGTATTTCCTTCCCTTCATCGCTCGCAATACCAGCGGTATGCGGGATCGTGACATCCTTGATCGGGACGTCAAAGAGTGAAGCAGCTTTTATGTAAGCGTCCTTTTGTGCTTCGTAGGCGTCTTTCTTGACTTGCGAGTTGATGTATGGGAATCGCGCAATGCGGTAGACAGCGCAGGCGCGGAGATAGACATCGATAGCTTCTTGCTTCTTGCCTGCGGAGGCCAAGGCGTTGGCTTCTTGGACGAGTTTCTCGCAGGTGGGGAGGAATTCTTTGGTGTATTCGACGCTGTAGCCGTCGTGGATTTGCTTCTTGATGAGCGTTTCGAAGATGGGGGCGAAGTCTTCGTATTTGCCGTCGTGGAAGGGGTCTAGAGTGAAAGGAGGGATTAGGAATTGTCGTGATGCAATGGGTGAATGGGGTGGTGCTTACAGAGACTCCTCTCGCAAGGGAACTTCCACTTCTTGTACCATAGCGCGTCCATGGACTCGAGGTGAGGATACTTTTGCCAGAACTTGTCGCCCAGGATCCATCGTGATCCCGTTCGAGGGTCGATGTCTGCTGCTCCTGCTTCTGGTGCTGAGGCCATTGTGCTCTGTGTATCAGTCTGCTAGCTTGGAAGAAGGTGGAGGATGAGGGCAATGCAGTGTATATGGAACGTAAGATAGATGAGACGAGTGGGATATACTTAGACACTGTCCGGACCTGCATCAAGCAGTGTCGGAGAATACATCAGCAAGTTCAATGGTGCCAATGATACTCTCATCGTCTCAACCTAATCATCATGCTCGATGACTCTGCATGCGCAAGTCTCTCTTGGTTGTCGCCGCTTCCACCTGCAAGGCACTACTCCTCCTGCACGTTGGCAATACTCAGAGGCGTCGAGTCCCTACCTCATGTCTGGAGCTTCGGGTGTCTGAAGTTCAATGTTGAAGGAGACTTATCCTTGTCATCCTGACATCCTGGCAGTGTCGTTACTGCAAAACCCGACTGATTATTGATGGGAGATGTGCGGGGTCAGTCAGTCATTCAAAGTGATTGCAGCATTGATGCTAGACCCAACGGTCAGTTGCCGTGAACCAGTCAAATACCTTCTCAAATTGATTGATGGGATTGCTGACGGCAAGTGACGGAACCCCACGGAAACAGGGATCATCGAACGTCGGCGCGGGGCTGCACGTGGTGGACGATTGGAGCTTGGGCGCGTACCTGTGCCTGCCGAGAGGTGACGGTGAGTCTTGACATGTGATGCGTCTATGAAGGAGTAGCAGAAGTCTCGGTTTGACGGCTGCTGAGGCGCACGGTCGGACTCGATATAAGATTGATGCCAGGACGAAGGTCAAATTGAAGAGACTGTTCAACGACCAAGATATCTCACCACCAAACATCATGGCTGCACCAAAGGACGACCTGGCGCAGAAGAAGTCGCCGACCGCCTCACCTTCAGCCTCCCGACCAACATCACCGCCCGCAGTCGCCGAGCGGAGAAGCCCGAATCTTGACTACTATGCCTCCCGCCCCAAGTTTGACCGACTCGGCAACCCGATCATCAACAGACACAGCATGTCCTCTGTCCCAGGCGGCACCGGCAAATTACGACTCCCCGGCGACCTCGGCGCAAAAGACCCGCGACGACCAAGATCCCCTGCTCCGAGCAAATTCCCCGGCGACCTCGGACCCAGCGACCCTCGAAGGCCGCGAAGCACAAACACGAGTCCTGCTCCTTCCGCCGGTCACGACCGGAAAGCCTCGTATGAGAGCTCCTCCGAAGCCGGCAGGCTGGAAGAGGACCCGCCGAGGCCGGAAGATGAGCAGCAGGCGACGGATGAGGATGCGGACGCGGATAACGATAATGACACGGACCGCGATGAGGAGGGAAAGAGAGGGAGGGGCAGGAAGCGGCCGGAGCCCGGGCGAACGACGAGTGGGAAGGCGGTGGGGTTGAGGGATGAGAGTGTGGATTCGGAGGCTGATTTGGTGAATGGATTGAAGCCCGATCCGACCAAGGGCCAGAGTAAATTGAGCTTTGCAAAGGATCCGAGATTCAAGGTGCAGAGTCCGAGTGGTAAGTCTGTATCTCATCATGTTCATTGGCGGGGCTTGATATGGGGATGAAGAAGCATTTCACGGAGATGTTAAACTGCCTGCTGCGTGATGGCAAAGTCATTGATCAGACTGATCTTGACTGCGCAGTCATCCATCAACTTTTACTAACACCTCTCAGGCAAGAAACGAGTACACCCAAGCACAGCCTTTGACGCGGCCCCATCAGGCGCCTCGACACCACTTGGCTCAGACGATGAATCACACTCCGAGCTACGCGCCGCCCAAAAGCTCTCCCTCACCACCTCCGCGGTCCATAGTACACCATCAGCTCATCGCGTGATTCGACAAATAATACGAGGTGATTACGCCCACTTTCAACGCGAAGCCGAAGAAGGCCGAAGACGACAACGAATGTACCTCGTCAGCACCGACCTCTCCCCCGAAAGCGAGTACGCCCTGGAGTGGACCATCGGCACCGTCCTTCGAGACGGCGACACCCTCTTCGCCGTCTACGCCTCCGACCTCGAGACTGTCGCAGGCTCAGAAAAAGGCGAAGGCGTCGAGATCGGCCATGGCGCCGAATCAGTCAAAGACACCGCCGCCACACTACGAGCCCTCCCTGCTACCACCATCCCCCCACCTTCACCATCACCACTCGCCAAAAGCGCTGCCGCCTCCGGCTCCTCCTCCGAAGCCCGCAGCCGCAGCCGTGGCGTCTACAGCGCCGCCGAAACCGAACGCCGTCGCGCCATCGAAGAAATCACCGCAAAGTGCATCATGCTCCTCCGCAAAACGCGCCTCCAAGTCCGCGTCGTCGTCGAAGTCTTCCACTGCAAATCCCCTCGCCACATGATCACCGAAGTCATCGACTTTCTCTCACCCACCCTCGTCGTTATTGGCAGCCGAGGCCGGAGTGCGGTCAAGGGCGTGCTGTTGGGGAGTTTCAGCAATTATTTGGTTACGAAGAGTAGTGTGCCGGTGATGGTGGCGCGGAAGAAGTTGCGGAAGCATAGTAAGAGTGTGAAGAGGAATCCGGATGGGACTGTTGTGCCGTATAGTGGGAGTGGGCGGACGGGGCGGTTTAGTAATGTTATTGAGGCGCCTAGGGGGAAGGGGTTGAGGGTGAAGGGGTGGGATCAGGTGGGGATTGATTAGGTGGTGAAGGGGATGGTGGAAAGTGTGGGGATGTGCGTAATGAATTTATGGCTAGTCAGGACTCGAATTGCAGCGGCTACATGCAGTCAGGGATTTCACGGGTGGTTCCGCGCTGTAGTGTTGGCTCACTGTTTCGCAGGTCTAAGTACTCGCGCTTCTTCTTCTTCATCATGGCCCTCGCGCTTCTTCTTCATGGGTACACGACTGGAGAACAGCAGACGGGACGATTACGTGGCTCGGCATCTCACTCTCGCTGGCCACATCGGCACGCTGCAGGAATTCTACTTTTTCAACAAGATGCGGAATTGGCGAGACCGAGATGCGACCATGACAGTTCATGTTCAATCAAGACATGGCTCTATTAATACCTCTGGTCTTTTGCGTGTATGCTAGCAGAGACCGAGGGTGATCCCCACCTTGCCCAGCTTCCTGTGTCCTTCTCACCCATTTTAAGTAGGATGCGATTGGTCAAGTGAGGGAATTTCGTGAAGGCTTAAGGAGAAATGGCCAGCACTATTCGAAAGGATAATGCAAACTGTACAGCTGTGACCCAGCCAGCCTCACTGGCCATCACAAGGGCAACCCAGTTGATTCATCGAGCTCTACTGGCTAAATCTTAGTCAACGTAAGCCGACAACTGCTCTTCTAGTTGTTAATACAAAGGACTATTTATGTATCTGCCAACCACGTACTCCCACTTCCCTGCGTACTGACCAATCGTTCCCTACTCATCGGCAATCCGTCCGAAGCTGGTAGATCACTCATCCTAGTCGCCTGACCCACACTCGGCATCGGGCTCAATCTCGCAATGATATCGCTTCCGAGTCTCGGGATGCTTTCTCGCCAGCTGCGCCGCTGTTCCGGAGCCGGCGGACGCAGCGACTCAGCCTTCTGAAGAGAATCCGGGGAGGAACGATCGCCAAGATCAGCGGTCGTCGATGGGCCTACGAGACCTCGATCTTGTCGCTTGTGGTCCGCGTCTTCAGAGACGGTGCTGGGCACTGCCGTCATCTCGCTGTCGGAGCGGTAGTAGTGCTCATTCGGGAGGATTTCTTTGATTTCTCTGGGCTGGTCATGGAGGGGTGGTGAAGAGGCGGAGCTGCTGCTGGCTTTCGATCCGTAGAATGCGCGGGTGTAGACGCCCTTGAGCATGGGGAGGCAGGCCATGATGAGGATCGTGTTGATTTCGGCTGTGCTCCAGATGGCGATGGGGCCGTTGTTGTAGAGGGGGTCGGACGAGGACGCGAATGCCCAGAGGAAATACTGACGGATGCCGGTGATGACTAGGGACGGGAAGAAAAGTGTGTCAGTTGGGTGGTCTCGTGATCAAGTTTTTTAAAGCGTGCACAGATTGGATCTTACCACAGGTGATGCCGCCGAGGGCGAAAATGATCATGATCGCCGCTCTCTTCGATTTGGGGACATTGAGCCGCGCAAGAATGGGCAAAGGAAGGAGCGCAATGGCGATGTCAGTGACGATAGTGATGCCTCCGTTGATATACCACACGGTGTATCTCGGCTGGCAATGACCAGGCTCAGAGTTGTTCCAGTATTTCGAGACGGGGATACACGCGAGGATCGATCCCAACACCGTCTCCAGGCCGAACAGACCGACGACAGCCATCAGGACGTAGAGACAGATCCGGAACCATTTCTGGATAAACACCCGCCGGTATTGGAAGAGGATCGAGAGGCGACCGGTGAACAGCGTGCCGTTGTAGGTCAAGATTGCAACCCAGAGGGCCTTTTGAGATAATACGGATTCTCGTTGCGTCACGAGCCAGGTGTGCACGCCAATGGCGTAGTGAGCTTCATAGCAGCTTGCCACGCCCTGGGTTATGCTGCACAACTACGTGGTGGACTTTAGTAGAGCGTCGATGATGGGATTGGGAGAGCAAGTGGTCGGCTTACAAGAGCTATAGTGATGAGTGCATCATCGATCCCGAGGTTGCGCGTGACGAGGAGCCTGTAGGAGAGTCGCAGGAGGACTATGAGCGCGGCTGTGGCTGTCAGGGCTATATTGGCTATGATGACCGCCGTCGCGGATGAATAGGCTCCTGCCGCCATGCTGACTTCTTCCTTGCTGCTGCGGAGTGCTTGTGGAGGCGCCCAGAGGTTTTCAGATCAAAACATATGCCCGGCTACCCGGGTTCAGGCATTCACATGTCAAGATGGATGCGAACATTAATGCGCCAAGGGGGCCCAATGGATTCTATACCTTTGTGCGTGCATGGTAAGATGACGATGATGGCATCTATCGCGATCTCTCGCCGCGACGCATGGGGCTCAGGCGTCTGCCATGACTATGTCGCTAAGTCCCTATTAGGCGAGATCAACGCCCAGCAGAGGGAGATCTCAGAGCATCTTGAGTAGTTTGTGCAGAGTTCGAGCGTAGAAGACAGTAGTGCGGGCCGAAGAACGACTGTTCATGCACCTGTACAGCCTGTGTCTGACACGAAGACATGAGTCGTTTCGCGGGGACCTTGCAGGACATCAAGCTTGGCTTTGAGTTAATGAAGCGCGAGTTTATTGCTCCTGACGTCTGATCACCTTGGAGATGATGAACGATACCAAGGTGACAGAGTAGGCTAGCGAGTCAAACCAGATACCAAAGTTCGTAAGCACAGGCCCCAGGCTGAGCGAAGTTTGGTTGCCATTATCCAGAAGGGGCAAAGATCGAAGGTCGCTTGCTCGAAATACCGGACTCCTGGTTGGTAGCATTGCGCGGTCCGGTGGCTTGCAGCTGATATGACCCGACAGCATAACGAGAGATTGTTATGGTGTTCAAATCGCTTTGGAGTGTGGAAGCGTCGTCGGCTCGCAAGGCTGAAGTGATCCTTTGCTTTCACTTAAGTTTCATCGCTTAAAAGGTCACTCAGTCATGCGTGCGGTCATGCAGTCTGCGCAATAATGATAGATTCATACCACAACGCTTGACGATGCTGACGTCGCACGCTGGTTCGTTCACTTGTTGTTGGCTCAGAATGTCAGACTACCAGCCAGCCAGCCAGCCAACCAGCCAGACTGTGATTTCTCTTTAGAACTTCCTACCGAAACAAGCCTGCCACCACTGATTGACTGACTGACTGACTGATTGACTGATCGACCGGACTTGGAAGGTTCAGCACTGACGAACATGTCAGACCATGATTCGATCGATTCTAATGCTCTCGTCGTTATTCATCCTGAGAGGAAGCGAAGAAGAGAGCTTCAGGTTGTACCACAGCTTAACACATCGGCAGCTCGCACTTTCTCCGATGAATATGTCCGGTGCTGCTGCGATGCAATGCTGTCCACGCGCAGTCGATGATGTTGTGCTGTATGCCGGGAAGCCGGAAAGGATTGTAGTGATCATGAACCTCTCGGTTCGACTATTGACTTTGAGCTTGGACCCTTGACGAGTATCTGGACTAAAGTCGGTATCAACGCAACGAATCTACTGTCACAGAACTTGGCTCGTTGATCAACAGAAATCTGCGATCTCGTGCTTAGTCATCAGTGACAGTCCGTCTGATGTCGCTGTCATTGTAAGAATTGAAGGTAGTTAAACGAATACAACACTGATTATAGCCCGACACTCTCTCTACAAATAATCTTGACAGCTTTCTCCATATACGTCCCAAAAATCGGGATGAAGCTCAGCCCGACCTCCGCCACGGCGCCCATCTTGCCGCACGTGGTCGCCGACCCAGCGGCAGCAACGTTCGACTGACTACTAATAGTCAGGTCGATGCTATCCGCCCTCAAACTCCCATCGCCATTGTAAATCTTCAACGCCATCCTACTCGGCAGCTTCATGAGCGGCTTCGACTCGAAGCAAGGGCCGAAGAGGTCGGACGACTTGACCGCGCTGCAAGTGCACTTTGGGTAGGTCGAGTCCGTGAATTCCATGGAGTCGGAGCCGAAGCAGAGCGTGCCCGTCATATCGCACGCGTTTCCGACGTTACAGAAGGCGCAGAGGTTTATGCATTCTTTGGGGCCTTTGCATTTGGACCAGAGCGTGTCGTATTGTTCGGCGGTTTTGTCGACGAGTTCCCAGAGGGTGTCGATGAGGGTGTTGCGGACCTCCCAGCCGTCGATGTCGTTGATCTGGCCCCATTCGCCGGACAGCTGGACGCGAACGTTGAGGTCCGAGGGCGCAGCTTCGCCCTCCTGTATGCAGCGGACTTCGGCGCCGTTCACGTCGGAGGAGTGGTCGGCTTCTATGCCTGCGTCGTCGGATGCCTTTAGGGAACGGAGGCGGTTAGGAGGTGGTTTAGATATGGTTCATCCTTCTACTCGTTGATCACGTACATTGTAAGCTGCGTTACGGATGGCGTCAAAGAGCCAGAGGTCACCGACTTCTATCCACCTGCGTGGCCAAGTCTTGTTAGATTCTCTTACACACAGATGGCTATGCTCCACGCTGCTCTTACTCGCTAGTATAGTGAAACTCCATATGCATCGGTGACGAGGAGTCCGACGACGCTGTTTCTGGGCTTCTCGGACTGATGGAAACGTCTCTCTGGGCTTCATGTGGAAGTGCTGCAGAGGCGGCAGCCAGAAGGAAAAGGCCGGAGAAGCGCATTGTGAAGAGTTCTGTATGATGGAGTACAGCGACTGGTACAGATCGAGAGCGGCCACTTCATTGCCTTTATGTGTAATTGCTAAGGCGGTCGCTCCTGCACATTGTGGATCTGATATACGACGCCTTCGACGACCCGACATCATACCTTGGTACTCCTTCGACATTGCATGAGGCTGCTGGACGTTCCGCCTCCACTTTCCGTTCACAACGTGTACTGCGAGCTTGTTCATAGGACCATTCAAAGCCAGCACGTGGAAGGATCGATGGAGTGTGTTTGAATTCACAAGTCGTGCTGCATTAGTGTCTTGTCGGCGAGTCGCAACGACGATGTGGTGCTTGGCCTGAAGTGGCAGCCTATCTCTTCCTAGGTGGAAACCGTTGGCGCCGCGTCTCTAGACATCTGATTAATAGCTGCTACGCTTCGCACGTGTCGATGACCTACACATTGATGGCATCGCGTGCTGTCCGTTTGCGTGCCTTTCGTATGTGCGAACTCGTAGCGTGTCCATCCCGGTGGTCATGTGTCCGTTTGGCGCGCAGTTGTGCTCAGTCGTGGGAAGTGACAAGGCCAATCTCATACATAATAGCTTCGCACGTGTCTCCATAAAGAATCTGCATAGGTGCAGCGGATCATCCTCAAGTCTTGCCCATGGAGGCCGCCAAGTCACTATAGATCTATATCTGCACTAAGCGGAGCGAACACGCGGCAGCCGGATTTTTGACGAATATCTTGGACCGAAGTTCGAACATCCAATGGATTGACCGCCAAAGAGCCCACGTTGTTGATCAGTCAACGAATATTAAAAATAGCTATTGCTCAGTTGCTTAGAGCGGCCTCACTGACGTCGTTGTCGAGCGTCATCGTCGCCTTTTGCTGTCGAGCATCGATATCGAATGGATCAAGCTTACCCAGACACTAACCCTAGCAGTTCCATCAGCTTTCTACCACAGATTCAGTTGTCCCCCACTCGATTCATGAATGGTACGAAGAATGAATGCCAGCGACCGCCCAAAAAAAAAGAAAAAAAAAAGAAAATGACATGATTCAGATGAAGCCTCATATCATTGATCCCCCTTCGAATCATACGCGCAACCCATCCCTAAGATCGTAACTGTGTAGTGGTATCACGTGTAAAAAACTATGCTCAGAATGCGAACCCGTCCCATCCCATCTCTCAAATAGACACATGCCGCCTGAAGAATTCCATCTGCAATGCCCGTCCCATCAACCCTTTTCGTTACCAGAGTAGAAGAAGCCGCCTGCCAATCGTGCAGGTGCGGCATGTAGTGTTTCGTATCGCTGAACGCTATTCGCTCAAATGTCAATATCGCGGAAGCAGATACAGTAAGGAAATGCTCCTGGTCTCTTTCGTGTGTGATGCCGGTATGTGTCGCCTTAGTAATGAGTGCTCATAGCGACAAGTATCGTCGCGCTTCTGTGACTGTGGATGCCGCAACTTCTACCGATCAAGCTCGGCATCAACAACCGGGTCGGCAGCTGGTGCTGCGGCGGTATCAACGTCTTCGATTTCGGTGCCTTTTGCATTAACCACAATCCTGCGGCCAAGACGACGAGGCTTCTCGCCATCACGTGCAGCGCCAAAGTCAAGAACCTGCACTACTTGTCAGTGATGGCACAATTTGCGAGGAGCGAAGGAAGACTTACCTCGATATATGTCAGATTGTTGCGCTGCACCGCGGCAACGCATCTCCTCTCATCAAATCGAACCTGCCAAACACCGCTGAGATCCGTAAGTAGGTCACGAACACAATCGCCGTTCTTGACATTCCACATCTTGAGCGTCCTGTCCGACCCCGAGATGACCTTCTGGCCATCATGCTGGAAGCACGTAATAGCACCCGTATGCGCACTCAACGTAGCCTTGCAGACACCAGTCTCCGGGTCCCATATGCGCAGCGTACTATCAGCCGCAGCACTGACAAGACGGTCGTGGCTCAGATCCAGAAGTCCGACCAACGAAGTATGGCCTTCCAGGTTGAACAAGCAAGAACCAGATTGCAAGTCCCAAACCTTGACCAGATTGTCCATCGACCCAGATATGCAACGACCGCGAGCATGGTCCAAGACGACAGAATACACCTTCTGAGTGTGACCCTGGAGGCGGTAAACCAAGTCACCAGTCGAGATCTTCCAGACACGAACGGTGCAGTCGTATGAGCCAGATACCAATGTATCGCCATGCGCTGCAATCGCGCGTACCGAGTTATGGTGACCTGAAAGCGTGCGCAGGAAGTAAGGATTCTCGCGGTCATTAGCCGGCGGACCAGCCTGGAAGACGGCACGGTCACCTGGCTGAGGCAGCTTCCAAACTCGCAAAGTCGAGTCGCGAGAGCCAGTGATGATAAGGGGCTCCTTGGGCATCATGATCGGAGAGCCGTCCTGCTCCTTGCCAATCTCGACTGGGCGCAGGATGACGAGGCAGCGCACCGTCGACGTGTGGCCCTGGAATACCTGGAGGCAGCGCCCACTCTCAATATCCCACACACGCACGCTGCGGTCGGTAGATCCAGAAACAAGCGTATTACCATCATACTGCAGAGCCCAAACGCCGCCTTCATGTCCCTCGAGCCTAGTACGCAAGGCACCCGTCTTGGTATCATACACATTGATCTTTGTGTCATCACTACCAGTCAGGATTTTGTCACTATCGAACAAGAGGCAAGTAACCACATGCCGATGGTGGGCGCGGAAGGCCAGGTGCATCGGCTTAGACTCTTCCTGCATCCAGGCTTTGCGAATGAGATAGTGGCGTTGATAGAGAGCCTTGAAGAGGTGCATGTTCTTCAAGCTTGGTAAGCCAACAGCGGGGTGCTCACCGGTCTCGGGCACAGCTTCTGCAGCTGCCTCGGCGTACCCATTCGGTCCCTTTGCACTGGCGAAGGTGCGACGCCAAGGAGCGAGGCTGGTAGGCTTGGTAGCGGATGAGGATGCTTGGGCAGAGCGACGCTTCAGCTTCTTGGAGCTCACGTGCTTGCCGCTGGCCTTCCTCTTCGATCGGCTGGTGGCAGTCGATGCCGTCTCGTCCTCATCATCACTAACGTATGTGCTTGCAGGGACACTTGCAACGACAGGCTCAGGCGTGATCTTGCGCACAGCCTTGCTAAGATCCCGCTCCCAGCCATTGATGCCCGGATTCTGCCAGCCCCAGCCTTCCTTAACAGCGCGTGCGATTTCGCCCTCCGGCAGCACGAAATCGTCCCGATCCAGCAGGTCCTTCCACGCTGTCTCGTTCGAGTTCACAAGCTGCCTCCAACGCCTCGACACCTGAGCTGCACGGCACATGCTAGGAGCGTCCAGAAATCTTGCAATGTTGAGACCAAGCTCCGGTGGCAGAACATTGAATGGATCACACTTCAAAGCAGGATTAACGACACCAGCAACCATTTGCAATGTCGGCTTGGCACATCTCCGCAAGAACTGGTACATTAGCCAGGATTGCATATCCGGTGCCATGCTGTCAAAAGCTTCCAAAATAGACGGTATGTCTTGCATTGAAGGTCCAGATGGGCTAAAGCCAGACAGCGGCTTCTGCGCGCCCAAGTGCGAGGCGTGACGAGATTTGCTCGATGTTGCAGACTCGCCAGATATGATGCGCTTGATTCTTTGCTCCTTGTCGTCGTCCAGATCCAGTCCAGAAACAACACTGCCATTCTCCCCGATGTGCTCAGCAAATGAGTCCTCAAACGCATTCCTATTCCTGTTCGCCAGGTTTGCCGCTGCTGTTATCGGCGATAGACTTGGACTGGGAAGGCTTGCATCCTGCTGCGAGCTGGTCACGATGGTTGGAGGACGCGGCCTACGCGACTCTGCACGTACCGGCTCATAATCGGCGTCTACAGTCGGAGGTGTAGCCACAGCACTCGCACTCTGATCGGCTCCGCCAACAGCACTCGTATCTCCCAAGCTCCGCTTCTTCTTGCCGTGCCTACCGTAGAATGGCGGCCCGTTCTGTGACTCCTCTTCTTGCTCCTCGTTCTCGTCCATTGGTACATCGCCCTCGCCATCATCCTGCATCTCTCGCAGCTTTGACTGTGAAATCCGTGCCTTCTCCTTCCTTCTCTTGACGTCGGGCCTACTGCTGCCTGCCTTCGGCGGCAACATGCTCATCTCGCCATGCTCTGCGTTTGGCGTCACTGGCGAAAGAGTGCTTGGTGCCTTGAAAGCACCAGCGGCTGAAGCCTGGTTCAAGGAGCGTACCTCAGCCTTCTCCGACAATGTCCTCTCGAGCGTCGACCTTGGCTTCTTGATCCTCCTCTCTTGACTAGCAAGCTCGGCTGCCTCGGATATGGATATTGGTGTCGCCGTCCGCTTCAAGCTGCTGCTTCCCTCCTTGCCCACGCTCTTGCCCGGCACGGTCGGCCTACCATTCCTCGTCGGAGTCTCATAGTTGTCCTGCCTCACCACACTGCTGAGAGAGCCGTTGTGCCGGGAGATCTTCGCGTGCTGTTCGTGCCACCTTCGCGTGGTCTCTTTCGGATCCTCGGCCTCGAAGAAAGACGTCGGTCTACCATTCAGCTCGAATTGAATGTTCTTGAGGTGGTGAGGCGTAGGAGCGAAGGCCAGAGGGTACTGCCTCGGGTCTCGTTCATGCAGATCGGTCGGCGGCTTGATAGCGATGGGTGGGAGGCTGATTGTAGTGGTCGTGGTGACTGTGGTGGTCGTCTTCTGGATTGCAGGGCCGTACGAGAAAGATCCAACAGTGGTATTTGGTGGCGGCATGTCGTATGTGGTTGTCGTGGTCGTGACTTCCTCATGTGGTCTCGCAGCGGACTCCATGGGGTTGGGCGACTCGTCTGTCGGACTGGCTGGAGCGGTCGACAAAGGATTCTCAGTAACGACGGGAATTTGCTTGGTATTCACTCCCAGGCCCACTGCTCTTGCTGGGACCTCCATCATGTCTCGGGGCTCATGTGAAAGCGTGATCGGTGGTCCAGTAACGCGTGCAGCCTTCACGAACGCGTATGAGAAGGTCCGGCGTATGATGAGTGTCTGTCCCAGCAGAGCGCCGTTCCCTGCCAGCTTGCCGGGTCGTGAATGTCTTGTCCTTCTCGTTATTTCGTCACGGCGTCATGTCATGAGAACGTCGGCCGCTCCTCTCTAGAATCCGTGGCGTATTGTGGGGAAGGCGACACTTCCAGGAACGAATCTGTTCGGACGCCGCTGAAGCAAGACCGTGCCGCTGCCAGTACTAAGGCAGTCAGCAACTCTGCTTCGGCGTTCTTTCGTGAGGGGGCTGGCTCCGGCGGTCACTGTGTGCAGGTGCGAGACTCCCGCGCAAAGTGGAGGAGGAGTGGAAAGGCACTCTGGAGCTAATTCGGGGAGCGTCAGCCGAGCGCGCGTTTGCCTCACTCTCTTTCTTCTCTCACCCGCAAATTATTTTGTTTCAAGTCACAGGGCGAACCGCCACAACTCTATTCTGTTTACCTTCCAAAACATACCTTGCTGCTCTACTACTGATCATATCTATGTGTTCGGTGCGATACCGACCTATGCCCACTGCTTGGCACGACTTGCCACCAGCTTACTTCGCCACCGGCATCATGGCTGATCCTTCGAGCAAACTCCGCAACCGGGTAGGAGGGAGGGGAAGATTATCTTGACATAGGTGACCGTTAGCAGTGGCGGCACCATCAACATCAGTACTGCGCATGTGCTGAACGATCAAGCGTCTACCTGCACCCAACGAAGCAGGACATGCAGTGTTGACGCCAAGCTTTTCGACATTGCAGGCATCTTGGCATGCCTCTCTTGGTCTTTATACCTCTACGTCTATGCATCTAATCACTTCTCGTCGACTACTGTCACCAATCAACTTAGTGCCTTCCATTTGAACAACTCTGGCGCTGGACCTAGCAGGGATGTCTTCCTCGATTTGTGCTCTGCCGGTCGCATCAGGCCCATAATTGACCGAGACACCTCTTCAGCTTCGTGTACGAGCAGGCGTTACCGAAAGTGTGCTATAATACGTGCGATCTGCTTTGCAGTCACACTGGCCGCTGGCAGACTGGCCCCCGTCGGCAGATTTTCTTCCCAGCTCGTGGACCTTCGGCACTCAAGGTCGCTCTCATTCAACTGTGTCCTGTCTCCCTTCCAATATACCGATCTCGTTAACCCTCCTTCTCCACCCTGTCATTCCTCTTCCTCCAAGCTTTCACCCCATCATCAATTTCCCTCCTCGTGACGCCATCCCTAACCAACTGCATTACCACACCAAGACTCTCCACATTCCTATTCCTGCTCTCGTCGTCGAAGAACAACATCTCCTCGTACCTTAACCCACTCTTCTTCTGCAACTTTTGGAAATGTGTCGTCTTGCTCCCCGGGTATATCTCCATTGCATCAAATACATCTATGGCTCGTTGCCACTTCGCAGGCTCGCAATCCCGCGAAGGTATGCGAAGCGTCGAGAGCATAGACCTGGCGAGGTCTGGAGCGCAAGTCCGACTTGCGGCGCCGAGGACTATGCCTTTGGACTTTATGGCGGACAGGATGCCGGCAACATCGTTGTAGAAGCCATAAGAGCCGCCATATGAGTCTTGCGCTGTCAGGCCATTGTCTTTGGTTCCTTTCAGCGGTCCCGAGACGTGCGTATCTACCCAGAAGGGCCAGAGTGTGTAGTCGAGATCGAAGACGATCATTTTAGGTAAAGGCAGGCCATAGTTGAATGTAGATGGTGCTGAGATCGATTCGGCTGGTAACGAGACGAACGTTGTGCCATCATCGGCTGTGAGGGAGGTTTGGCGGTTGCGGCGAGTCATGATGCTGGTTGCCAGGAGCGCAATGCAGACTGCAGCCAGTGCAGAGAGCGTACGCGAGGAGAGGGGTGCCGTTGTGGGTGGCTATCGACCGGTGAGAAATGTCAGGTAGTCTAGACTTAGACTTTCTAGTGGTAGCGAACATGGTTGCATGCGTCATTGCTGGTGCCCACGCGATCAGATGCCGCCATTTGCCGACAACCTCATGAAAGCTTGGCACGCTTTATCACATCCATCTTGATCCTTCATCATGGTTCTTCAGCCAGCACGTGCGTCTTCGATCGGTTGCGTGGTCCATCCAGCTGCATCAGCCGCAGTGCTTCAGGACCAATTTGTTCGCTTCATATCGTGCGCATACCGCTCGAGAGCGCGATTCGGCAAGGCATGGGAAGTAGCTCCTGATTGTGAACGTGTTGGTGCAATCACTTGCTGCAAATGACTGGGTGATCTCACCATAAAGTGCAGAAAATTAGAATCTCTTGCAGTACGGATGCCTGCAAGACCACGAGATTGCTTGAAGAGCCACCACAGAGGATGGAGTGATGCTCGAGTTAATCTCAACACCTGCAGCTTCTGTACGTCGGGTCCCAGATCCTTGTTTACTAACACTCGCCTATGCATCTCCAGCGGCCCCCGAAGGAGTCGTTGCGGACCTATAATACTGGGCTTATATGTTCTGGTCACGACCACCGCGTTAAGCAGTCAGCTACTGTACAGTTGTGTGGTGCGACATGTACGCTGCCTGCATCACCGAGAAATCCCAAGAAATACAGCTACGCTCTCGATATTCCTGCCAATAAAGCATCACCTTGGTGTTCGCAGGCTCACATTGATGCTCCTGCTATTCCTGCATCGTCCAGCTGCTCGGGTCCAGAAGCATAAAGTAGCTACTGCCCCTCACAACCTGACAACTCACAGAATCCTCCACAACCACGATCCTCGGAGAGCTCACATCATCATCCAAAAGCAGAACTTCGGCTTCCATCGCGATCATGGCCAGCCAGCAAAATCCGGACAAGTCGATATTGGGGTCGTTAGACACCACAACTCCGGACTGTCCCGAGCCCCTGAACGACCCCGTCGGCATCTCCAAAGCAACAAACATCGCCCCAGCCCTCGAAGCTCTTACGACACAGCTGATGCAAAGCCTGGTTCTCGGTCGTCACGATGACCCTCTCCTGCAAGCCTACCTCTCAACGAATTTCGAGAGCTCCCTGGTTGGTGCGCCAGGAACCGCGCAGTTTCTCGAGTCGACCTCCGCTGCAGAAATCGTCGAGAATTTCTCGCGGAAAGTCCACGAGCACCCGACGCATGGGATCGAGATTCTTGATGTGAAGGCCCAATTGAAGCGGGCGGGAATCAAGCGTACGGTCAATCGAGCGGTCGTGTGGGTGAGTTTGCGGTCGAGGAATTACCAGTGTCATGAGATGATGACCACAAGGGATGGGATTTGGTCGGGCAGATTGGGAGAGGAACGAGGAGAATGGGATGTGGATTTGTGTGAAGCATGTCGGCCTTACTGGACTTGGAGCGTGGCATGGAGAGGTGTGATGTGTTAGCAGTCTCTCTTTTTGGCCGTTCCTGGCATTGCTTGCATTCACGATAACCTACAAGACGAAGTGAGACAGATCCTCCAAGGCGTGGGGTAGCTTCAGTACCGAGCAAAGTCTCCTCGTTTGACAAGAAGCCACGCAGAGAGTGCGAGCGACACTCGACGAGGTTCGAGTGGTGCGTTGATAGAGCAGCTTCGTGCCATGCATCAGCTGATTTTAAGCTCTAAACATCGAGCCTATCCTCTGATCTGTAGAGCTTCGTCAACAGACTTGTTGTTAAGTGGCTGAGAGAACGATTGAACGCACATAGGACAAACCAAGGAAGGCCAAATACTGCTACCACAACGGCCTCACAGCCGTTCAATCTGATGCTAGCCCGACGTCGGTCAAAAGGCAAGCTGGCTTCTGACGGTGGACCAAGAAGTGGGACCGCGCGGATGATCATTGTCCAAATGCAAGTACCGGGCCTTCTACTTTGGGACGCATCTCGCCAGTGGAGCAGTAGTCGTCCTCATCAGGACATAAAAATTTATTGATTCTTGAAGTCAGTGCCGCTTGTGACGAAAGGACTCTGGGTTGTGCGATAGTGAAACATTTAGACCAAATGCCATCCAGCGGAAAGATAGCGGTTGAGCATATATGATCTGAGAGGTCGTTGCAGACAGTCTCCCCTGGGTGTCGGACTGGACATGGTCGCTTCCATTCGGTCATTGTCATGGTCTTAGCTGTACTGACAAGCCCGTCTGTTGTGGTCATACGTTCTCTTCGAGTTGTAACTTATGGCACAAGATCTTCATTATGCACTATGTTCGATCTTCAGGTGCCTCGATCGCGCGCGTTGAGTGCAGCACCGTGATGACAGTTTCTGCTATCGTGAGCTGCGTCACGCCTTGCATGATAACGTCGTTTGACTTCCGCTGTGTGAGTCTGGGTAGGATGTGATGTTGCGGAAGAGGAACGTCCTATAAGAGTTGCAGAAACGAGCGGTCTCCCTACCGTCCATGCAGCAGCAGTCTAATGCCAGCTCCACACAAACAGTGACCAAACGCGGGTCCTGATCAGAAGTAGTCATCAGTGACTTGAAGGATCCCTAGGTATCCTCACATTGTGCGTCTTGATGTGCATCATGCTTGGGAACTTTCACTGCGCCTGCATGTGTCACGTCCGCTCTTCGTCGTGCATGGTCACCTGCATGCACAGGAATGATGCGATTTCTGCAGCTGAAGATTGACACCTGCATATAATGCGTTTCAGCCAATGCGTGCATGCGGTGCGGAGGATGCTGCTGGCATGCTGTACATAGGACCCAACATCCTCGGTCATTCCGGCCAGCCGATAATATTGGCTGTTCGGTCATGAGATTGCTGCATAGAGCAAGTCCCACAGGCGTCAGCAGATTGAAATATGAAAAATATGTAACAGAATGACAGAATATTGCCGGTCTACTATTGTTTCTCTAGGTCCCACAGAACGCGTAGAAGACGCGAACCAGGCTCGCGGGAAGCAGAAGGTTGGAGTGGTCAGGTCTTGCTGGCGAGCATTTTGCGTTAGCATGACGGACAGCTGCAGGAGCGACAAAGTCAATTCGTCATCCGGACACAAACGCCGTGTGTGAATTTGTGCATTTGCACCGTTGAGCCGAAAGTATGTAGCCGGCAGTTGTCTGGGCAAGTCGAACGTATTCTGTCATCTCCTCTTAAATTCAGTCGAGTGAAGAATGTGGCAGGAGGTACAAATGCTGAAGCCGCTTAACGTGGTCATGCGGTAGCATACAAATGCTCGTCTGGGAGCATTGGGCATTGACCATGCAACCTCCGCAAAAATTGGAGACACGCAGAAGCGCGCGCTCATCATCAACAAAGCCGTGCACGCTAGTTTGGCCGGAGACCTCGCTTCCTGCTGGGCGAAGAAAGACAGGGCCAAGCAGACGAGCAGGGTTGAGAGCCTGGATGTGCCTGCAGCCGTTCGCAGGCCACCCTTTGACCTCACGCCTGTAGCAGTCTGAAACGCGATCAACCATACGGTGTTCGAAGGCGCGTGCCCGTCCATAGTGATTTTGTCAGACCTCCTTCTTGTTCATGACCCACCAATGCTTTGTACAGTGTACCTGGAGCCTGCAATGCCCAAGTTCCATGATGGTCTCCATAAGTGCCGATCCAGGAACCAGTGCGTAAAGGATGCTTTGCGGTCGCCGCCGCCGGGCTGATGGTAGAGCCGTGGCGGCTTCGGGTCCAACGGTGATGCCTACTCTGATTGGCAGGCTCGTGCTGGTGCAATTCGCCCGCGCATAGCTCGAGGCGGGAGATCAAGCACCGATGTTGCACATCAATGGGCGTGGTGACTCTGATATACCCGACAACGTGCATGCAAGCTTTCGACCAGTCCGTACAGAGACACTTGACATTCGTATGCGAGGAGCACTCTCCTTAGTTCACGAGACTCTACCCTGAGTTCGATCCACGTTAGAGACCAGCGCTAGCGGCAGCTATCAGCCGCAGCCTTGTTGTTTTGCTGCTGCGCGAGCGAGACCGTGCATGGGCCCTCATGCATTCGACGCACATGCGACACTGCTATCACATCCATCCCTTGGCTCACTTCTTACTTCGACATGCAATCCCCTGTCGCAACACGTGCATAGTCTCAGAAGTAAAAGCCGGAGAAAACAGGAGCTCCTACACATCAACACGACCGCGAACACCTACCACTTCCAGGTTTTGACGTACACCGCCTCAAACGCCTGGGTTGTACAGATTCACGTCGCGGCCACGGCCTTGTTCCACCAAACCAACGCGAGACGGCCTGGATCCAGAAAACACAACGCCGAAACGAGACGCAATGCCAAATCTTCACAGGACACATACATAGAGACCCCTCATCTGCTGGCTGGGCTGACACATGCCGGCGGCGCAAACTACAAGTGAGCGGCAATCATGGAATCCTCCTACTATGGCACAGGGCGGCAAGAGGTGCTCCCGGCGAGCCAGTACCTACAAGAACGCTTGCAAGAGAGGCGAGCGCGAAACCTGCGTCCAAAGCGCACCCGCCAGTCCGACCTGGGACCTCGGAGAGCCGGTGACGATGATATCTTCATGGATGAGGCAGAAGCGAGCCGAGCCAGGGCAGCGAGACTGTACGATAGCTCACCACTAGTGGCAGCGTCAGTCGCGGGATCGTACGCTGGCAGCAATGGCTATCACAAACGGCCTGCAATGGGAGTGAAGGGGCTCGACGGACAGCTGGACAAGCTGAACAAGCAGAATTTTGCATTGAAGCTGGAGCTGGACCACCGGCGAGAGCAGACGCAGAAGCTGCGGGATCAGATCGAATCAATGACGGCGCAATTTGAACGCGCCGAGCAGTTGGAGCAGGAGCATGCGCAGCTTTTGGAGATCAACACAAAGCTGGTGGAGGAGCTGGAGAAGCGCGATAAGGCTGTCGAGGAGGCCATGGACATAATTTGTGAATTGGAGGACAAGGTGGCCGACATGGAGGAGCAACGAACCCAGACCAGACCGTCAACAGCTCAAGCCGATTCTGGATATGCCGGTACTGAGACCCACGAACAGGCACCATCATCTTCGCCGCCGGAGATGGTCAAAAGGCCGTCCTCATTAAGGCAGCCGCCACCTGCGGCTTCTGCTGCTTCGAACAAGTTGCAAAACCTGCTCAATGGCGACCAGAAGACGCCAACTCGAATGCGCCGCGAGCCGTCGTTCATGAGCCAGAAGAAGTCGAGTACGCACGCCCTGCGCAGTGTTTATCTTGAGAACGCACGAAGCCTCCATCCGGTTCAGAGCTTCAACTCTCTGCTCTCTAAGCGGGGTAGCAGGTTGGAGGAGGACACCGACATTCTCAATTCACCCAGGCTTAGCACGCTCAGCGAAAGCAGCTTTCCATCATTGTACAGTCCAAAGAAGCAGGTCACTCCAGAGAAATTCGCCTGGGAAGGCGCTGATGGTGAGACATTGGAGGTACCATACTCGGAGTATCGTCAAGACAGCATCAATCGAGTCAGTCGATGGATCGACAATGGAGACAGCGATCTAGAAGACACACCCTCCAAAGTGAGGAGGACCACTTCTCCGTTATCACAGCGTACGGCCCGTGGCTTGGCTTCGCCATCGCCAGCCAACACAGGAGACGACGCTGGATATCAGTCGCTCGAAGAAGCCGTTCCTGGCGAGCTGCTCCAGCCAACAACTTATGATCAATCTTTGCCTCCGAGCGCAGCAGAACAGCAGCAAAGACGACCAAAACAGGTACTTCCACTAGGTGTGGCTGGCAAGTTCGCTGCCAGTGAGCAGCTGTTGCCCCCTACCCCGACTAGTGTCAGCACGCAGATGCTGCGCAGCTCCTGCTCTAGTATGGCGGGACAGCGCAGTCTGCTCGACACCACTCCAGCAGTCGTTCGAGGCTATGATCTACTCCAGCCTGGTACGCGCATGGCTCCGAAGCAAATGCGCTCTTCGATCGAGCTTAACAGCGCGTACCTCAACCATATGCGGTACCAAGATGACGCGGGTGCAGGTAACGCCAAAGACGATTCAAGCTCCGATGAAGAGGACTACGACGCGGATGCGCACTCGGTTGCTTTTCAAGATCTGAGTCTTAACTACAATGGCTTCCCGGATGGCAATTCGATACTGATGGGCACGCCTAGCCGCTTTCTCAAGCACGGCAAGCCGATAGCTGGCCAGCAAGTGTCTACCGATGCCAAAGCTGTGTCTCCTTTGCAACCCGTCCGAAGAAGCATGTCAAGCTCAGATGTTTCGCCCAGCCCACGTAAGCCTAGTCTTGGACGTACTGAGACCAGTCCCACCTTCATTGGCTCAATGACCAGGATTGTCACGAATGGATCAAAGATGACCATTGATAGCGCAATAAGTGCTCGCTCGCATCACTCCGGCTCTTCGAGTAACAGGACTATCGTGCAACGCGAACCTGATCGCAAGGGGTCAATGTCGCCGAGTGAGGAAATAATTCAGGCCTCGGTGACATCGCCAAGCCGTTCTCTCAGTCAGAGGACACAAAAGCTCTTTCGCCGCCTGTCTAACAGCCAGTCGGAGAAGTCAGAGCCGCTGCGATCACCAACATTGAGGACTGCTCTGCCGACCTTGACCTCAACGCCGAGTGCCGCGTACATCAACCACGGGCCGAAAGAGATCAGGAGGCCAAGTACAAGTTGCGACAAGCAAGCTTCGCCCGCGGTTCAACATCAGCATATGAGGTCGGACGGCGGACGGAGACCTTCGCTCAACTCTCGCAACAAGACCGAACCGGCGGTCGCACGACCCGCGACTGCAGCTCCTACGCCCGTGGTTCCAAAATTCGCGCCACCAGAGAAGGACAAGAAGCCGAATATATTCAAGCGTCGCGACAGCTCAAAGAACACTTCGACGCCTCCACCATCAATGCTCAATAGTTCACCTGCTGCTCCGAACAGCGCACCGTCTGCTGTGGAAGGCGCCAAAGATGCGCGGAAGGGTGGGTCGAGGAGACGAGGCAGCATTAGGGAGGCTGTCGCGTCGAGGAAGCCTTGGCGCTGATCGCAATGCATTGCAGAGGGATGGATGGGGAAAAGCTTTTACGAATCTCTTTTGTTCTCAGCGGAGATGGATTGGGATACATTGGAATTGATACCCTTGAATGATGACTCTTGATGACCAAAAGACATACAGACACAATAATATGAGTTACTGTTTCGGGAAGTTGCTGTTGTCATCTTTTGAGACTTTGCCGTCGCGATCGTAACGCGACGTTGGCACTTGGCAGGTCTCGCGTGTGGTATAGCTGGGATGTCCCTGTCGCTTGACCATTTGAGTCGTGGCGACTGGGATCATGCGCACGTAATACATGCATGGCCTGGAGTCCATGACGCTGGGGGAAGCAGGGTACATGAATGGGATGGGATTTAGTGCTTAGAGTTGGTCACTCGCAGGCATTCGAAACACGTGCTGTCAGCATCGCAGATTCTCTCGTCTCTTTCCGGCGCTCGCACCAATGACGTTGTTCCCTGGGCCATAGTAGTATTTGCCGGTCACGTTTCGAACGGCTACATGCCAATATCGACTGAACTCCATTTGCATCCCGTTGCCTCACAAACATCGACAATTTCCAGCAGATGGCCAGAATCACTTGGGAGGCAGATGTGCATCTTGGGGAGGCGGTCTACGAGCCCGATGGTAGGCCTGACTCACGCTCGTAAATACCATGATTCGCTGCTCAGACACGCCTTACAGGGTTTTGAATGCAGGTGAAAGCTGTTTTGCATGGTGGTCGCTAGACTTGGACCCCTTACAGAATGAAGAGGGTCGGCGAACACATCCTGTACGACCAAGCGACAGTTTGATTGCGGCGCAAAACGTATACATGCAAACTACTTCGTAGCGCAGGCAGTGCATTACGTGCTTCTGACGGCAGATCATTGGCAGATACCTCGCTTACCCTTCCCTGAAAACGAGAGCGAGGATGAGAAACAGCCTGGACGCGTCTGGTCGTTCGTCCTGCAATGAGGGGAGTCCGGGCAGTATGTCGTGGCAGTGGGGCTGGAAGATCAAAGCAAGTATTCCGCCCCGGTGACTCTGGATGTCGAGTATGTGGTCGATCAATGTCTCCAATCACACTCATGATGTTGACACGTAAGTGACTCCGCTGCAATGCATTGGGATCTTGTGGATGGTCTGTGGATATCGCTGGCCACAAGAAGCTGCTGTCCAGCCGAGCGAGAACCTCGTCAAGTTGGCGGACCGTGAGAGTTATCTCAGAAGGTGCCGAGAGCTCCATGAAATGGTAGATGCGATCAAGCAATTCATCCGGACTTCGACTGATCTACCTTAGGAGGTGTGTTCATCTGTAGGGATGAGCCAGCAGCTCTCTATCTGTCTATTCAATAAGCTTGATGTACGAAAGGGTATCATGATATAATGTAGCCAGCATGTGTCAACGCTTGCGACATCGCGTACCTATCTAGTGGCGCGTCACACTTCAAGTGCTACGCCCATCCACGTTCCTAACCTGCGTGTGCACGCTCAGAAGCTGAACTCCAGCACCCCAAATACTATCTAGCCAGTCTCAAGCGACCTTCAGGCTCTCCTCAGGCACACCTCTCCGCCGCTGTAGCCACTGCCACTCCACAAGCACCGGCAAGAACTGCCACAGGTCGAACTCTGGCCACAGTGTGTCCAAGAATCTGAGCTCCGTATCTTCATGACATTGCCAGAGCATAAAGTCTGATAATCTGTATACGCCTGACGTGCGTATGAGTAAGTCCAGAGGCGGCGCATCGTACGTATAGACATTCCGTTGTAGATCATCCGCTGTCAGCAACTCTGGATCTGGCAGATGTTGTCTTGACTTCGCTTGTCTTGGCGATACATGTTTAGTGGGCTGTAGATCTGGCGAGGTTGAGTGTGAGGTCTGCGAGCTGCCTGTCTGAAGCTGCGACGAGCTGTCCAGGTCCTGCTCCGACACCTCCGTGCTCTCCGCATCTGATGTTGTCGTCGTCGCGGCGTCTCCGTTCGTGAGAGGCTGTACGCCATTCTGCGTCGGCATGTCCTCCTCAGCGACATCGCTAAGTTGCCTCCTCCGTATGCTCCGCTGTATATGACTTTCGCTGAATCCTCTCTTGACCACATCTCCGAGCCTCACTTTTGGCGTGCTGAACTCCCTCACTGTCTCCCGTATTGAATGCGTAATCTCTTCTCTACTCGTGTACGGGAAGCACACGTTGAGCACCGCCTGATCGTTGTGCTTCGTCATCTCTACTGCCCGATCAACCTGCTCCAGTACGTCTGGTCGCACCAAGCTCTTATCTCCCAATATCCTGACGCTCGCGCCGTATCGTTCAAACAGCTCTCCATGCTGTGACATCTGGACCAACTTTGTCTTGGCCATGTCCATCAGTCCATCAACCTCGTACTTGCTCCTTTTGAAATTCTCGATGGAGAAGGCATAGATGGTGACCACTCTCACGCCGCTTTTATAGCAGACCTCCAATATCCTCGCCAATGCCTCGAAGCCTAAGTGGTGACCTTCTACTGTCTCGATCTTGTTCTGTCGGGCGTACCGTCGGTTTCCGTCCATTACAAAGGCGATGTGCTGAGGTATGGGTCCCTGCTTCAGGGCCCCGATGACGACTTCTCGTAATTGCTGTAGGCCCCATTCGACAGGCGGGAGGCCGAACAGCCATCGTCGAAGATGCGTGCCACGTGCTGTTGCCATTGTGTGAGGTGGTTGTTGACACTGTCGGATTGAGGGCGATTCAGCTGCGGATACAAGATTACAGGGAAGTGGATTAAGGTGTCGCGAGATGCTGAAGCAGTGCTAGCATATGTACATTGTTCAAAGCCTGCTTCCTGATGGCTGTGTTGTCTTGGTAGCTTGGGTCTACGTAAACATTGGTTGAACAGCCTCGCTGGAGACGTAAAGCTGGAAGTTGGTTTTGACCAATCAAATCAGGAAGGCGCTGCCGGCAGCCGACCCGCAGGCATGACTCCACGAATGAGGCAGGAACGACCACCGTATGTGCGCCAGATAGGCCCCGCTGCTTGTCGTGGGATTAGGTTTCTTTTCTCCTTCGTGTGGCGCAAAAGCACAGAGCACAATACATTCTCGGCTGCGTATTGATACTGAGCATTGCATATCCACCTAAACCGCACTCAATATACCAAGCTCTGAGCCCCCATGGCTTCAGTCGATGATCATCCTGCGCGAACGCTTGAGCGACGACAGTTGACGAATCGAGGTCTCGCGGTAGCTCCAACTATATTGCGACTCATCAAAAACACAGGCTTTGCTCTTCCCATGATGTAGCAACAAACCTTGCCCAAAGTTCCGCATACACAGAACGCCCATTATGACGCTTGCGATCAGAAGTATCAATGCTATACCAGCATAGCACAGCATCCTCAGCGCAAGATCGACGTACTCACTATAGTCAACCTGGCTCTTGCGCCATGAAAACTGTAGCTGGTACGACACCGCAGCAATGTCTACCAGATAGATGAGGATCGTGATGGCTTGGCCGATGCGCCACTCCCGCCGAACTGAAAGTGCCGCCAGGATCAGCTGCGGTATCGTGGAAGACAGGCCCACAGTTGCGATGGGGAGTTCTGCTTGGAGTTCTGCTTTCTGGCTCATGGCGAGTGGGATGACGGACTGCACCCAGAAGCCGAACAGAAAGAAGAAGTCTAGATGCATTAGAGCGATGTAGATCTGCGACCAAGCCATTAGCGATGTGGGGCATCACATAGACGCAGGTTGCCAAATTTACCTCGTAGACTAGATAACGCCTGCGCAACTTCCTGTCGCCAGCTGCAATGTGTCGGTAGATGGCCCTGCCAAGCGTAAGCCAATGCACGCCACAACTGAATGGGTACCCGGACGCACCAAGAGAACTCTTTGTACAGTCTCCAAGCCACAAAGCCTATTATGAGC
Source organism: Teratosphaeria gauchensis (assembly GCA_007113925.1). Classification (NCBI taxonomy): domain Eukaryota; kingdom Fungi; phylum Ascomycota; class Dothideomycetes; order Mycosphaerellales; family Teratosphaeriaceae; genus Teratosphaeria; species Teratosphaeria gauchensis. The sequence goes on from VCMR01000005.1 coordinate 269,404, forward strand.
GTGACCAACGCAAGTGTAGCAATGAGCAGCCAGTATGCAACCCGCATCACACTACCAGCCCAGATATCGTCTACGTCGAATTCGCCTGCTACCATATACCACGCGAGCGCCGCGAAAACCAACATGAAGAAGTTGTTGGTGAATATGGTGAAGGCCTGCACAATGTTCCTTCTTTTGGCCGTGTCAATGCTTAGGAAGAATTGGTAGATTGACTCCACAACCACCGCAATGAGTTGTGCGATCATCAGAGGTGCCGCCCAGTCCCAGGTGATAGGCTCATGAGACCTGCCGTATTCCTTGCGGGCCCAGGTGAGCCAGTCGAAGAACATGGCATAGATGATTACTTCGAGTGTGATGCAAGCCAAGCATTGAGCCAAAGTGAGCAACACGAGAGTGATGGTCCAGCGTGTGGTAGGGATCCATAGGCTGACTCTAGACGTACATGATCGTCTCCCCAACATTTTGTATTGAGCTGGGGATGAGTGAGGAAGCGGCTGTAGTGGCTGTAGATCCTCCATGAACACGCCTTGGTAGGTCATCGTCCTTGACTGGTTTCGAGCTCGTAATTGAGGGCTTTCGAACAGGTTGTCTTCCTTGAGAACGAATGCGTGAGAAGGGGGTCGCAGTACTTATCCATCAAACCGAACTGCGCACCCAATTCCTAAGCTGCGACATCACTTGTAAGACCTCATAGGGATAGCTCATGAGCTGCAAATCAGGTGTCGCCGGTCCGTCGAGACAGTGTGTCACCACCATGTCCAAGTCCACAGTTGGCCATGGCTACCTGCATGGGATGGTTGACAAATGTCACGATCCAGGCAGATGTATCGGGGGGCGAGTGAAGCCTGCAAGTATGTCAAAGATCTAGCGGGAAAGCGTTCTCTGTGGCTGTAGATGTATCAGCGAGCAGATGAGGTCGCACATATCGCAGAACCGCTTGCGTCTGAAAGACTGTGCTCATGTCCTACCTGCCTAATTGTCCGGAGCAGAGTCACAAGTTGCATTCTATGTTAGACAGCCTGCACGGGGAGAGGCACTCAGAAAATGTATACACTCTCCGAGTGTTTGTCCACCAGAATGGTCTGGACCATGATGCAGGGATGTGCCCTCGTGACGTCGAGATGTTGAGTGCGCTTCATGCATAAACATGGCCCTCACAACTCGCAGATCATGTGCTATGTGAAAGTTTAATCCGCTCGCGAGTTCAAGCGACACTGATTCTGTTGACGATGCTGGCAAATTCATGACGCGAGCAACATTCGAAGTTTTGATGATCGGGAGGTAGGTCATAATGAAGAACACAACGCATTGCGATCAGAACATAGCAGGTACAGCGGCTCCAATTCCGTGAAAAGTGGGACCAATCACATGCAGTGAGTAATTGCAAGATGTGGCCCTCGTCTCTGCTTCACCCACTATCACGGACAGTTAGTGTCGCCGATATGCCGCCTAGTAAGTGTCAAATATGCAACGAGAATCGAGCACAGATTCTGCGTCCGAAGAACCACGCCCGAATATGTGCATCCTGCTTCATAGCGACGTTCGAGAAAGAGGTCGCTGAGACCGTCGAATCGACCAGACTATTTCAGCCCGGAGAACGAGTTGCGATTGGTGCATCAGGAGGCAAGGACAGTACAGTGCTCGCTTCGGTGCTGAAGACGCTCAACGACCGTCATGGATGGGGCTTGGACCTAGTGCTCTTGTCAATAGACGAGGGTATTACAGGATACCGTGACCATAGCCTGGACGCTGTCAGAAGGCATGCTGCACAGTATGAGCTACCGCTCAAGATTGTGAGCTATCAAGAGCTTTATGGATGGAGTATGGATCAAGTGGTACAGCAGATCGGAAAGAAAGGAAACTGCACATATTGTGGCGTCTTCAGACGTCAGGCGCTGGACCGTGGAGCCGCGATGCTTGGCGTGGGCCATGTTGTGACAGGACATAATGCAGACGATGTAGCTGAGACGGTGCTCATGAATCTGCTCAGAGGCGATCTGCCTAGGTTGAGCCGAGCCACGAGCATCGTGACCAGCACACCATCTGCCACCCAGCCGAGAGCAGGCGAGGCTGTATCGTTCACGAACGTGAAGCGCAGTAAACCGCTGATGTATGCTTATGAGAAGGAGATTGTGCTATATGCGCATCACAAGAAGCTAGATTACTTCAGTACGGAATGCATATACAGTCCTGAAGCTTTTCGCGGCTCAGCCAGAACCCTTATCAAAAATCTTGAGCGCATACGGCCTGAAAGTATCCTGGATGTGGTGAAGTCAGGCATTGACATGGCCAAGCTCGTACCCGATGCGGATGGAAATTGCAAGGGCGCATGCAATGGAGAGAGCAACCAGGCTAGGGCAGACGAAGGAGAGGCCGAGGGTGGATGTGGGAGTACTCAGAGCCAGACCGCGGGCGGTGAGATGGCAGAGATGGAGATGAAGCTGCAGCAAGACCAGCAAGCGGAGGAGACGGGCACGGAAACAGAGGTCAAGCTTCCAGCGAGGGCAATCAGTGGACAGAAGCACGACAGACATATGGCCGCAGCATGGCCACCCAATGCCGCGATGACGTCGACAGTAAATGGAACAGATCACGCTGTAGTCCACATCCATCCTCAGGCCACTGTGCCAATCCGTACCAAGCAAGAGAAGAAGTCAAACCGCAAGGCGAACAAGGACGCTCTGCCACCACGACAGAAGCTAGGGCAGTGCGAGAGATGCGGGTATCTCTCTTCTCAGGCGGTATGCAAGGCTTGCGTATTACTCGAAGGTCTGAACAAGGCTCGACCGAAGACCAAGATCGAGGTTGGTGGTGAGGGCTGAATCGGCGGGTGGGCAGTGCATTGCGTCTCAACAGTCCTTTGAATTGTGCATGTCTGTACTGGCGACACACGGAAGAGAATCGTAGATGCAACGCGTGGCTACAAAATCTCATGTGCATTGCAGAGACTTCCGAGAGTTTAACCCAGCACCGGAAGGCGTCGAAGATCGTGACTATGCGCCGTCAGCGCTCGATAGCCAGATCCGATGATGGGTCACAAGCAGAAAGCTGGCATAGGCATCGGTGGTTCTCCTGCGAACCGGCCATGGCTTCTCCCAGCTGCACGCTCCTGCATACTGCACGCCATCTCAAATGTCACGAGCTCCGACGTGGCAAAGAACCGGGTCGCTAGCTGCGGGCCTAGCGACGCAGCGATGCCATGACACGAATTCCTTCTGCTCGCTCGAGAACACTCCGACTTTCGGCACTCGCTCCGTGTCTGCCCGTCAACACACCAAGGGTTTCCTAGCCACCACCATCTCGTTGCGTAGGCAAAGCCGACAAGTCTGCGAAGCAAATGACCGTGGGTAAACTCGTGCGATGACTGCAAACATGGAAATGCAAGTCGGATCAGAGACATGACTCAAGGAAGCTTTGTAGATCAAACGACAGAAGTTTCGTTGACTTCTCTATCCTGAACTATCGCCGCGTACCACGTGCCAACGTCACCTTCATACACACTACACAAGTACAATCGCCCAGATGCCTTGATAATACTTGCAGTGCCTAATGTTGCCATAAACCAACCCATTCTATGCTCAAGCCCGCCCAAGCACATCATGCCAAATCTGATTCATCAACTCATATGCGCCATATCACCATGCCCGCACTAGATTCCCATGATCGGCCGTGGTACGATCTCCAGGATCTCGTTCGTGATGGGGTATCGATGCAACAACGTAGAAAAGGTCTATCACTCTATAATTGAGAGCAGCGCATTAGTAGCCACCTGGGAGCTGGTATCGGCTCATGGTGGGTAGGAAGCGCGAGAAGATGTTGCCACTTTTTTGCTTCTTTGTTGGCTGCTCGAGGTAGGCTACTGCGGGTTGCTTGACCAGTAGTGGTTGTTGCAGATTTGCGATCGAGGGCAGTTGATGGCTGCTGTCGTGCCGTTGGATCTGAACGGCCACTTCTTCGCAGATGGTCGGCTCGAGGTACGATGATGCGACGCTGGACGGTGATGTTGAGGATGAGTAGGAATCTGCCGAGCATTGTGATGCGGACGATTGGCTGCGGCTAGGTGGTGATAATGATGGTGTCCTTGATGGAGCTCTCGAAGAGCTGGTCGACGATTGCGTGCAGTACCCAGCGCGGTTTGCATACTGGTCGATGTACGATCGCGGTGAGTCTGTCAAAGCAGGTACAGAGGACATCAGCGCCGCGCGACGCTGTTGCTCGGCTTCGTACATCTGTCGTTGCATCTCGAGCTGCTCGGCCATTCTCTGCTTCTCTGCTTCGCGAGCCTGCCATCTTCGGATAGGAGCCAAGAAATAATTGAGGTGGAAGTAGAGATCCTCCTCAGTGATCCTGAGATCGAAGTCGAGAAGGCCGAGCAGCTGCTTCTCCATCAGATTAACCTCCGTCAAGCTGAAGCAGAAGTGGTCGTAGCCAGGAACAGAAGTGTATCGCGCCCAGTGCTTGTTCTTGGGCGATGAGTCGTTGAGATTCTTGGCTGCCAAGATGAGAGCGGCCAAGAAGATACGGTGGGCTGTGCACTTCATACCCTTGGCGACAGGCGGTAATCGAGCTTGTAATCTGGCAAGGTAGACAAGAGATGTCATTAGGGTTGGTACCTGGACGTGTGATCGCTCGACCAGATTGGTAATGAAGAGTTCCAATGATGGTAGTGCAGGTTCGAAGTAGCCGGCAGAGATGTGCTGTGGAGGCGTTGCCGGTGGTGTGGGTGGAAGGCTCTTGTTCGATTGCTGTTGGCCTGGTTGTCCTTCGCAGCGAATCACTTGAGAAGCCTTGTGAGCCAGGTAGGATACCATTTCCTGGGAGACGGGCATGTAGATGAAGTGGGCGAGGGCGTCCTCATTCTGTTTGGGAGTAGCGCTGCAGTAAGCCATTTTAATTGTGTTGGTGTGTTGATGGTGGCTCGTTAAGGTCTCGATCGATATCCAGAGAGATGTCAAAGGATTGTTGTCGATGGCAAGTTAAGGGCTGCCGGAGTCTTATGTGTCACCTCAGAAGGTGGTGCTATTGAATGCGGTTCACAATAGCAAGTTCCGTACAATAGCTGTCAAGACGTGAAGTTCTCCTCAATAGGCTTTTCGAAAGCCAAGCGCAGATGTGAAGAAACAGGCTGCCACGCAACAATAGTAATTAGACGACTTATTGAGCAGCTGCTCGCAAGATGCGTTCTCGTGCTCGAAAGTCCGGGATGATTAGATTTTGATCCAGTGATGCCGATATTCAGCCTGCCGAAGTGACGGTGAAGTAGCTCGTGAGCTGTCGACGGAGCTCACTCGCTAAAAAGAAGGTTGCAAAACTATTAAGACTTTTCTGCGACTTTCCGGCCGGCGGAAGAAGTGCGATGCTGGATGCCCAAAAGATGGGATACGTTTGTATGCGCTCTTGGAGTGGACAAAGCGTGGTTGCGGTGGCTGCTACCTGATATGTGCAGCGATGCAGGTGGGCGTAGTGCAGAAACCTGGGTTGCAAGTGAGTGGTGGTGATTAGTTGGGCGAGTGTCCAGGCACACAAGTTTGCTGATACGAGTGATCGAATGACCAGATGTCTTGAGCGAAAAGAGTCTGCTGCGCCGGGCACGCAGGCTACTTAATTGCCTGGTGCCCACCACGCGGTGCAAGGAGTTCAAGTCCTTGTGAAGAGGGCCAGTGGGGAATGCTAGCGTTGATTGGGCGAGCGGACCCTGTATCTCAGGACTAGCGTCAATCTCTAGTCCTGCAGGAGCCTGCAGGGCGTCAAGAGCTCCGTTTCAAGATGCACGAACAACGTTTGGTTGATGGCGACCGACGTTGCCACTCAGGCGCAGAGACGAGGCAAGACGTCTGGTAGCGCGTATTCAATAGTCGCCCAGCGCGTGGCTGCCCGCTGCAAATGTCTCGAATTCCTCAGCAACCCACCTTCTGCAAGGCCCTCAAGACGACAAAGAGAGCCTGGGCGTGAGACCAGCCGCTCTGTACCACTCTTTCCCCGCAGGAGCTGGTTGCTATCGATTGCTGGTATCGTGAAGGAGTCGTTTCCGGCTGCGTGCGTGTTGCATGGACACACGGGCAGAGAGGTTTAGACGTTGATTGCAATTTATGATCGGGCAGTGTGTTTCAGTCATTACGATGTCTGCCATGAACCATGGGGCTCGGCGTGCGTCAACATGCCCTGTTGCGCTGTCCGAAGATCATGGCTGTGAGCAATGTGGCGAATGATGATGGGCACGCGTGTCTTGCCAACCTCCTGCTGCCCTTATGCCGGTCCATTGGGACATCAGGTCCGCTGCACGCTGCATCTTGCTTTTGTCTACCTGCTGGCTCGCCTGCACTCCTGAAAAGTTCATACCGTCCCCAGCAGCATGTGCAGACCACGCCGAAAGTCACGGACAGGTCACAGAAATCAGAGGCTTGGTGTGGCAGTGAGCTTGCGCTACCGCTCGACGGCTCTCCCCTTAGCGCCCGAAAGCCTAAACTCTGAGACACACTAACGGCTGACCACTCAACATCAGCGTTCGCTTCTCTCTCCTCAGACTCGGAAACGACTCCAGAGATTCTGCAGGATCATGGCTTCTACTGGCCGGTCGGTCGTCCTCAACAGCCAGCCTGGGCCTGCCAACAGGGGCGATGAGCCATCTACTCACTCGGAAAGACAACCACTCGGCCAAAGGCATGCACTGTCTGCGTTTCGCCCCAGCGACTAGCAAGCCACGCAGCTGGTGATCACCCGCCACCATTAAAGTTGCTCATACGATGAGCGCGAGTCTGCCAGTCCAAGCTGCTGCGCGTGCTCAAGACCCCTACTACCAACAAACAAGACCATCAAGACATGTGGGCCTCCTTCGTGGGCACTCTCAGCAAGCAGACTGCCACGCGAGGCAGTGAATCGAGGCAACTGCCCAACGGCAACGTGGACCACTGTGACAACGTCAAAGCGTGCACATTCAACCCAGTGCCCCCCAAAGAACGGAGGAGCATGCTGTACAGCTCTGCCATGGCCGCAGCGGCACATGCGACCGCATGGTCTGAGCAGTCACGCAATCTCTGCTACCAAAGTGTCTTCTGCTTCATCTCAGCTACTAGTGCAGACGATGGGCGTCTTCAGGAAGCGCTCGTTTCAAGATCTGCTGACTACACAGTCATTCATTGAATCCCGCGGCGGCTTCCGCGAAGCGCTTGTTTGACGGGCAGCGCTTCCAGTAGACGCCGTGTACATCGGCCTGTGCGCGTACTCGCTTGCACGACTGATCAATTTACAGAAATACCGATGTTGCACAAACCTCGTCCACGCTCGTCAGACTTCGTTTACATCACTCTACAAAGCCTCAGGCCCTGGCATTGCGCTCGCTGCGGAGGCCGGAATTGGTGGATTTAGTGGTTCCATCAGTCGATCGACAAGTCGCTTTGAATACGCGGTCGTCTGGTCGGCGCAATTGATCACATGATGCCGTCGATTGAGCGAATGACTGACCACTTGACATCAGTCAGTGAGGTCAACCTCCCCGATTGATGGACCAACATATGTCCCGAGTAGCGCAAGCAAGCAAGCAGTCAACCATTACAATTTCCTAAACGATTGATTGATCCTCAGTGTAACGAACAGATCCAGCATTAGAAAAATCTGACGCATTGGTGAAGCAGTGAACGGCGAATGCTGTATCGCAGAGGCATCACTCATTTGAACGGACAGTCAAGCGACGCGAGAATGGTTGACGGACTAGCAAATATGGTGGCATGTCACAAGCTGGCTTTACTGGCCATCCCGTCGATCACTTAGTCTTGGTCGACTCTGTCAAGAACATGGCAGATCAGGATTGATCGATGCCGAGACTGCATGCCGACTTGCTGTCAACAGTGCTGACCACGTACGTGCAACAGCGTAGCTCAGGTATGTCGAGAGTTGGAATCAGCCTGAAGCATCAGAGCTTAAGCTTGCATGATCGACACCGGGTAACGTCTGGCTGTGCGACAGCATGATCCGCCTAAGTGCTTGCCAGTATCTACTCAATGCGGCTTCATCATCATATACACAGCAGGTAAACTTGCCCGTGATGAGGCTGAGATCCACGGTTCGATGGTGAGGTTCCAACCCCGATAACGAAACTGACTGAAGCTGAGACTAACTATTCAGCTGTACGGGGCCAGATAAGCGATGCGGCCGAGGAGCTGAATGTCGAGCACGGCGGCCTACGCGGGGCAGGCAAGCTAGGCCCACGACCAAAAGAGTAAGCAAGGAACAATTGCCTTTCTCTCCGGCTTTCCTCCTACGAAGTCAAACAAGTCTGCAGTCTGTCAAAGCAGTATTGAATTTCTGCCGTAACGAAGCATAAGGCATGGCCCATACAACCTGTAGAAGCAGATTGACCCAATTTCCCATCGAACCAGAAGACCGGCCAAGATACAGCCAGGACCAACTGCAGACATACTTCAAGAGGATCAAGCTCCCACGGCAATATCTGGATTCGCGGTTGTTATCAGACTTATCTCTAGCCAAGACCAAAGAGCATGGCTTACCTTTCCTACGCGCGGTCACACGATTCCACGCGTGCAACGTGCCGTTCGAAAATCTGGAGCTTCACTACTCCACTCATAAGAGCATATCACTCAATATGGACGATCTATACACCAAGTTCGCCCAACAAGGTTTGGAGTACGGCCGTGGAGGCAGATGTATGGAGCACAATGGTTTCTTCGGTACTGTCTTAAGGTCCCTTGGCTTCAACGTTCGGAACTGTGCAGGCAGAGTCAGTCGCATGATGTCCGCCAGCCACGAGACCCGTGATACGCAAGGACGGACATACGATCCGTGGAATCATATGCTCAATCTTATTCAGCTGGATATCCAGTGGTACGTTGTCGACGTCGGCATGGGAGCTATGGGCCCTAATATGGTATATCCGCTGGAGGACGGCTTCGAAGCAGAAAGTATAGCACCACGCAGACTACGACTGCAGAAGCGCTGCATCCCGGAGCATGCCGCGGAGCAAGAGAATGATGCCCAGCAGCTATGGTGCTTCGATGTCTGCTTTAAGCCTGATATGTCGGACTCGACCAAAAACGAATGGGTCCCCACGTATTGCTTCACCGAGACCGAATTCCTACCACAAGATTACGAGATGATGTCTTGGTGGACATCGACCTCGCCAAAGAGCTTTTTCACGTATGTCTTGCTATGTACGAAGATGATCCAGGATGACGAAAGTGAGAAGATCATCGGTGATGTGAGCATGGTTGGGAACAGTATCAAGCGCAAGACGGCGCCAGGTCAGCGCGATGTTGTCAGAGAGCTAGAGAGCGAGGGGGATCGTATTGTCGCATTGAAAGAGATCTTTGGAATTACACTGACGCCAGAAGAACAGACAGGTATCTCGCCTGCGATGAGAATCAAGTAGAACGAATGTCCAGTCCTTGCTATACCCTCTCAACCGGAGACCACCAAGACCGGTCCGAGTATGGCTGCTCATTCTTCCCTGTTGTTGCCTCAGCCTCGAGGCGAGCCTGGAGCTTCGGAGCTAAGCTTGGCGCCCAACTGCTCCGGGGTCGCAGCCTCAAGTTGTTGGACGTTGGTGGACCCAAAGCCTTGTCCTTCTCCTTGTCCTTGTCCCTGTCCCCACCCATTACCGCTGTAGTCATACACAGGGCTGCAGAGTTGGTTTGGATCCGGAGCCGTCGGCTGGTATATCACTAGAAGTCAGCAAGGCTCCTCATCGAGCGAGATGCGGCATGATGGAACGTACGTTGTCATAGAACTTGAGACAGCATTGACGGAATTGCCCTGGACAAGGGTTCGACCCAAACTGGCCCGGTACTACATCCTCAGTCAGAGTTGATGCGGTTGTGACAACGGTCTCGCGCCACACTCACTGGTCTGCGCCCCATCGCAGTCTTGGCCAATCGAACGCGGAACGCCGTAGACGTTGTAGGCTATCGAGCAGCAGGAGTCGAGCAATTGGTCATTGTAGCAAGGTGGGTTGCCGGACGGTCCAAGACTTGTTGAGTGGCCGAGCTGACGCCGGTCTATGTCTTGAACCCCGTCATCGGTTGTGGGCGCTGCTAACGTGGTTGCAGCGTAAGAAAGGCAAAGAGCCGCGATGAAGTTGGTGATTTGCATCTTGTTCAGTGATTGCGATGTGTGTTGTGCGATCTGGTAGTCGGTAGGAGTGGTGATGCACGCGGCGAATATATAGTTAAAGCAAAGCGATATGTATACCAGGCATCTCGAGAGACGGTAGGATTAAGCGGGATCTGTTCCTGGTGAGGAACAGGGTTGCTGACGCTCGGCTGTGGCGGAGATGTCAATACTTACAAGCACAAACATCTGAACACGGGCGACGACATGGGCGCACGCTGGTACAAACGCATCAATGCTGGATACTTCCGAGCTTCTGAGCTCCGATGCCTTGGACTGATCAATAAGCCTCCGCATGGACGACGTCGACCTTGCAACGCCGACCAACGAAAGCACTTCCCAACGTCCGGGCACTGCCTCGTCATGTGCGACTCTTTAAATAAGAGTAATCATATCGAAAGGCGCAGCCCAACTGCGGCTGCATTCGATCTGGCATCTTCGCGGCTGTAGTCAAGCAACCAGCATCATGCCGCGGAATTCTTGCCCATTGACACAGTGCGCATGATACGACAAGGCCTCTTTGCAGAAATTTCCGCAAGCAGCTATCAGCATCACAGAAGCGCTCAGACAACCTCATGTAGGCATCAATTTGCCATGCTCTGGAAGCAAGCCCGCCTTTTGGTCTTGTGACGGCTGGGTTGATCGTTCTTTCCATGACATCCATAACCCTCAGCTACATCGTGTACCTGAAATGTGGATTCTGGAGGTCTGTTACGTTTCTCTCGCCCAGTTCGCGACCTTGTCTCTCCTGTTCCTCTCGCGTCAGGCCACTTTCGGCAGCCTTGCGATCCCGGCGACGGTTCTGCCATACATAGTACCTGCGGCAGGCGTCAGCCATCATGAAGTAACTCAAGTCCCGGCAAACCAGTACGAACCCTCGCCAACAGCATAGTAAGATGAATTGAGCGCCGAAGCACACCGCTGCCCCTATCGTGCCAGGTACATATCGCGGTGCCTATTACGCAGCGTGGGTCGTATCAGTCAGAGCCTCATCAAAGCTGTTTACGGGCTGCCTCTACTCACATCCTTGCTTTTGAAAATTTGACTGCCGCACATATTGCCAACACAGTATCCCAGGAAAGTGGCTGAAGATATGATAGTCTTTTTGGTCCTGCCTGCTACGTTGGAAGGGACTACCCGGTCTTTAGCTCAGCTCAGCTCAGCCCTGTCTGCGGCTCTAGCAACTTACTCAATGTCCACGCCAGGAATAGCGCCAGCACGAATGGCACAGTCAGTAGGTACATTCCCCATTTAGTCCTACAGCATGGCAGATAGAATTGTCAGACGACTTCTGACCCGGGGTCTGTGCAGATGTGCTCACCACTTGTACTCAGCCGTGTTGGGCAGCAGTGACATGCAAAGCATGCCTACGAAAGGAGGGACGGTGGAAGCAGTCATGATGTAGAGTCGTTTGTTAGGCACCTTCCTGGTATAGATACCAACGACCAGGAAGATGATAAGAGACACGACTGAATCTGTTAGCCTGGCCAAATGGGGGTTGGCAGTGCCCGATCCCCTTACCTGACCTAGGAATGTCGATGAGCAGGACCTGAAGCTCTGTAAATCCAAAGCTTTCGTACATGATCGAGCCGAAGGTGGTTAAGGCACCGTTGGGAACGGAGCTGAGGAACGCATTGATCATGCAGAACCAGAATTGAGGATCCAGAAATGCTTCGTAAACCTGCGGCCAGCTCCACTTGATACCCGTAACGTCCCGACCAGCCTTATTCTTCACTATCCTGGCGGCCGCCATGCGCTTCTCGGCCTTCGTCATCCAGTGGACTTCCTTTGGACTACCCAGCAGAGCGAAGCAGACCAGAGCCAAAGCAATGGTCGCAGATCCAAGAAAGAGTGAGATGCATCGCCATGGTTCCAGACCACCGTACTTCTCTGCATGCATACCGATGCCGTACATCACGAGACTGGAGATGATGCCGAAGCCGGCGTTGGCGGACTGCCAGAAAAGTGCTCGGGCGGAGTGTTCTTCTGTACGGTACCAAGTCCCGACGATGAGCACAAATCCTGGCGAAATAGTGCATTCGAAAAAGCCCTGGAGGCCTCTGAGAGCCATTAGTTGGCTCCAGTTTTGGGCCGCGGCGATGCAGATGACGCAGATACCTAGGTGTGGTTAGCAAAAAGTGTGCTCGAGAGGATGGCTCCCAAGGCTAACATACCCCAGCAGAGCATGTAAATGCTCAGTGTGCGGCCAAGAGCCCATCGCTGAAGCAAGAAGTTGGATGGGAACTCGCCACAGAGATACGTGAGATAGAAAATCGTTGTAAGCCATGAATACCTGGGAGAGTCAATGGAGCCATCGAACTGGCATGTGAAATCCGTACTGCTGTCCGTGGAGGTGTGTGTCCTCACGAAGGCCGAAAATAGCTTGTGTTCCGGTGGCAGTCTTGTCCGTTTGCTGAACGCCTTTCCAGGCACATTAGTTGAGTGTTGCCCGGAGAAGAGAGCTCATTGCATACCATAACCTGTTCGAGAGAGTCAGCGATCAATTGACTGTTGCACGAAAGATATACAGGCCGATACACACAGAACCACATCAACGGCAATAGATAGCGATCAATCTTCCGCAACAACTTCTTGTACTGTTCTGGAGAGTAGTCCGACTCTTTGATCGCCTCTCCATCATGTTCAACAGCCACAGGTTCAACTACACTTGCAGCCACATGCTTCTCCTCGATAGCGCCCTCGCTCTCTTGTTTGAAAGCAGGCTTGTCGTAGGCCTGCAACGCCAAGACTTTCTCTTCTCCTCGCAGATGGCCACTGTTGATATCTGCTTGGGATGCCATGACGACTGTAGTAGGTAGAATTACAGAAGCAGAATACAAACGCCATGGGAACCCAATATATCTGAGCAGCCATCACACGGGTGCGAAGGTGTTTCGGGCAAGGATAGGCAGTCCAGCTATCAGGCAATCAAGAAAGCATGCATGATCGCCTCCGCCTATGTTGCCAGTCGTGCAGCTCTGGCAGGTATACGCACAACAAAGTTGAGCCTCGAAGGTCTGATTGTTATCGGTATCCCTGATAAGATATGCATGACTGGCTTGGCATAGATATAGGCCGGCAAGAGTCTCGCCCGCAGGGGCCGCTGTTAAAGATGTATTGCATCGTGAAGATGACCGCCAATCTGTCTTTCGCACGTAGTCTGTATCCTATATGCCAGCTGCGTAATGTACTCATCTGCCGCGTCGTAAGCTCTCGCATTGCATGAGTAGGGCACGCGGATGATGCAGAGCGATGACGGCTAATGCGCCTGAGGGTCATCGAACATGCCATGGTTGACTAGAGCTCTGTTTGAGCTTGCTTCCGGACAGCTTGTAGTAGGCCGCTCTAAGTCCTTGTGGTCTGCTCAAGGCCTGCCACAAGATGGCGAAGCTCATTCGGCGCAACTTTCATCGCTGCACAAGGCACTGAACGGCGACTTTAACCTCAGCAAGAGCTCTGGCAGCGACGCCAGATCTTTCGGCCATGTGCATACAAAAGTAGGAGGTCGGGATAGGCTCGCAAGCAAGACTTGTGGCTGCGCCTGAGGAATGCTATAGAATATTGATACTTGAAAATGAGGTGAGCTTCTCGTGCGGCTCGCCATGGTCAGGTGGACATAGCAAGGCTGGGTGAACAGGGATATGCCACTGATGATGTGGCAGCAAGCTATTGCAGTGAAGCGTTCTGTACCTTATCTGTAAGAACAAAAAGCCTTTCGACGAAGCTGGCGCCCCGGCAGATGGATCGCGTAATGCGCGGGACTGATTGTCGTTTGCAGTTACCGGCCGGACAATTGATATTCGATGTGGATGAAGGAGAGGAACAGAGGAATGAGGGAGCAAGTCAGGAGTGTTGGAGCCGGGTTTCCCGCCCGGCCGCAAGTGGGGCTTGACATGTGCTCGCCAGCGGGTGACTGGGGGGACCTCACTGCGCTGCACTTTCTCAGGCAACGCATTAACAAGTACATAGGTTTACGCGTAAATCTTGGACGCTAACTCAACCTTGACAAGCTCCTACACGAACCCGAATCCGAAGGCACGCCACATCTATTGAGGCCTGGAGACCGCTCCAAGCTATACTTCAAGACAAGCACGATGAACCGACTCTTCGGCGCGAAGAGCAATGCGCCCAAACCTACGCTCAACAGCGCAATCGCCAATGTCTGTGGAAGCATGGGCGTCACGATGTCCTCAGACTAATATTAGTTCTAGGTCGACTCTCGCATAGAATCGATCGACGTCAAATTGGCCAAACTCAACAGCGAGCTGACAACCTACCAACAGCGCCTCGCCCGCATGCGCGATGGTCCCGGCAAGACCGCGCTCAAGCAGAAGGCGCTCAAAATTCTACAACAACGAAAACAATATGAAGCGCAAAAGGACCAGCTACAGCAGCAATCGTGGAACATGGAGCAAGCAGGCATGATGCAAGACAACCTCAAAAACACAATGGCGACTGTCGACGCAATGAAGACGACACAGAAGGAGCTAAAGAGACAGTACGGCAAAGTCAATATCGATAAGATTGAGAAGTTGCAGGACGAGATGGCGGAGCTCATGGAGGTGGGCAACGATATTCAGGAGAGCATCAGTCGGAGCTATGATGTGCCGGAGGACGTGGATGAGGCGGAGCTGGATGCGGAGCTGGAGGCGCTGGGTGATGAAGTGGAGTTAGGCGGCATGGAGGGGCTGGGTGGAGAGAGCGAGGCGCCGAGTTGGCTGGGCGAGTCCAGTGTGCCCAGCTTTATCGACGAGGCCCCAGAAGGCGCACAGAAGACAATGGAGGCTGCAAAGTAGGGCTGGCGGGAACGCGGATACGATGAAATGATGACATTAGAGCGTAGGGCTCGTGGTGATGAGTGCCATCCGGCGTCTTCGAGTCAGCCGAGCCTTCTCACGAGGCCTTTTTGCTGATACACTTTGCCGCATTGATCGGTTACGATCCTAAATCGACCGTCGTACCTGCATATGCCTCGCTCTGAGGAACGCGACTGCTCCCGGCAAGGCTTGCAGTCGGGACCGGGCATCTCGCAGGTGGCTTCGTTCCAATGTATGCAGTCAAGTCTGGGGCTATATACATGCTCAGTCGGACGCGCAAGACACCTTCAGCCGCGTCTGAGGACGCGGAGAAACTTGCACTGGGCGGAGAAGCTCAATATAGAACAGTCTGGCCTTTGCTCAGGTCCTCCGCACCAATGTCAAACATGCCACCAATCAACGTGGACACCCAGCTGAAGCAGGGCTGATCACCTCGACATGATAGACCAGTCACTTCAAGGCGCCTGAGTCGGCTTTGCCGGAAGGTGGACCGAGTCAGAAGGACAGTCGCCGAGTCTGGACCTCAATACAGCTATGTGGCGTGCATCTGCGGTCAGGAGTCGGACGGTCTTTCGTGAGAATAGGCAATGAGGTTACGACACGCCAGGGTGACTGGTTTGCATGGCGGGTGCGTGTTTGGTGGAGGAGAAGAGCGGGAACCGCTTCCTCACGGAAAATATGAATATCTATGTATCCCCGAAAATGGGCTTTACTATCTATCATATCTCATCTCCTGAACATTATACTTGGCTTCGGAAGGCTAGCCTTGAAATCTTTATACTGGCCTCAGCAGATCGATGCGGGCCTTAGTAGATTGATGGTGGTCTCAGCGGATTGATGGTACCCTCAGCGGATTGATGGAGATCTTATCGGGGTGATGGTGGTCTCAGTAGTTGATGGTGGCCTTAGTAGCTGATGGTGGCTCTAGGAGGTTGACAGAGGCCTCGGTAAGTTGATAGCGGTCCCAGTGAATTGATGGAGGCCCAAGTGACTTGATGGTAGCTTCATCGTGCGATAAAGGCTTTACAGCTTCCGATTCAAAGTGTGATAGCTAGAAGATTGCCATATGATAGATAGTACAGTCTCCGGAAACGGCGCCTTCCCTTCTAGTGGACAGCTTACATATGTGACTCCCCAATAAATCGAAGTCTCTCCCTACCCATAGGGTTCAGAAACCGCTCATTTCTTAGCATGGTCTCGGTGCGGAGCCAACGACACAACATAGCCCCTAGATCTCCTCTTTGCGCTCTTCTTCGATCAGTGGCAGGTGCGGCAGATGCAATACCTGTACCTTCCGACTCTCTTCTTCTCTGTGGGGTCCGGGAGCTGCGCCTTCTGAAAAAACCTCCAGTGATCCACCTTGCCCAACAAAGATAAATCCTGGATCAACATGGATGTTGTGCTCTAACTTCTCAGTCGTTCCCCGACTTTGCCCTTCCCACCAGGTCTCTGTTCTGCACTCGTCAACCTTCTCACTCAAGAGCCGGAAGACTCCGTCGACGGACGATGCTGGGGGCTGCAGCTCTTCCGCCATGGCTGCGGATCTGTGGAGTATTCCTCGAACACCCTTAGCCCTGCTGCGATGCGCTGACCTGGAGCCCTCTCACGCAGATGGTCCAATCGCGGGTGTAGTACAGCGACCGACATTGATACGATTCATAAGATTATTCTTGCCGAACCCGCGAGTCTGGATGTCTTGAGCCTCGTTCCACGCATCTGCTGTGCATCACTGGAGTACCGGTCAGAGTGAGTTGGAGATCATTGGACAATCATGCAAGGAATTTCATGCTCTATGCGCAATGTCCTGACGTGAGGACGTGAGTGATGCATCTGCGGCGGAAGAGCCGATTGAGCTCTTTGGGTGCCGCTCAAACACGGTGATGGTAAGTTGACATCCATCATTGCTACGAACCCTCAAATACCAACCAACCGACCGTTTGACGGCCTCACAGTCCACGTAGTCGTCGAATTCAGCGTCGTGTATATCGTTTTGGTCATAAGGGCACCGCACGTCGACGGCATCACGAAAATTGTGACTACATTCGCTGAAGTGGTCGCACTCGAGAATCCCATGCTGCCTGCCGATGGATAAAGAGTGCCACTAATCTCTGCGACCTCTGCTCCCGTGCTGCTCAACGAAGCCGCCGCTGTATTTGCACCTCCTCCAAGCTCAAGCGGGCTCACAAGCCCTTTGAACGCTCCAATGACACCAGCATTGTAAGACAAGCTGGTCAGTGAGCTAAAAAGCGAGCACTGTCCCTCGGTGCTCAACGTCACCGCAAGGCAGAGGTTGGAGGCGTCGCAGAGTAGCAGGCAAGAAGCTAGTGTATCGACCGTGCGTCTACGCATCGTTGTAGCATTTGCGGATGATCCGGTGTAGGAAGAATCGCATTGCACTGTGTAGGTCACATTTTTGGCGTCGCTGACTACAGTGTTGTTCGAGGAGGCACACGGGTTTGAGGTAGGGTTTGAGGGTGATAGAACGGACGAAGTGGCTGCTGAGGATGTCGTGGAGGAGGTGCTGGAGAAGGCCGGGACGGTGCTGCTTTGAGCTGATGGTCTGGTGGACTGAGTTGAAGCGGGCGTGTTGGATTCGGCGGAGCTGTTAGAGCTGGGAGATGAGGTTTTTGTGATCAAAGTTGTTCCTTGGGTGATTCGTGTGGTGGAAATTGGTACAGTCGAGTCGGTATCTGTAAAGGATGGAGTTTGTGAGCTTCCAATGTATGATGTTGATTGATTTGAAGGTATTGCCGTTGTGCTTGATGTTGTCGCTTGAGGGGTGACTTGTGTGATTGTAGTTGAGGAATAATTTGACAGTGATGTCTGTGACGTCCTGACGCTTGCAGTTGATGCGTTGACATTGGCTGCAGTATCGCTTGCTAAAGTTGACGGAGGCGGTGTAGTGACGGCGGTAGAAGCGACGTAGATGGTCGAAATCGCAATGATTGTTGACGAGCTCCCACTCTCGCCTTTGATGGACCTGCCCTGGACCGAAGCGAAAACGACCGAATTTGATTGGGAGCCGCTGGCAGGCTCGTATCCGTCTAAATTGAGCAGTTAGTACCTATGATAAAGTCTTGTCCGAGATGCGAGCCGGCCTACAATACTCATCGCAGACACCACTAGTGGTATTTTACCCAACGCCTTGGCATTTGGAGTTCGCGCTACAAGCACTGATACAGTCTTCCGCAGTTGGCTCGTAGACCGAAGAGCCAACCACGCCCTGATATGTTTGGTTGCATTGGACCGTGTATGCGCTGCCAGATGATGGATCTGTGTACCTAGATGGGGGTCAGTGGGAAGATGTATCCTCGAAGAAGGGGGACGCACTCGTATTCTTGACCTGGTGAGCAAGAAGATGAGACTGCTGTTGCTGTTGGCAGGCTTGATGAAGTAGTATTGCTTTGTGCTGCGGTCGTGTTCAAAATCGACGATATGACTGCCGAGTTGACTGACGTCGAGCTTGCTTCGTTGGTGGAACTTTCCGACTGTAGAGTCGAGCTGCTGGCAGAAATAGCTGATGTAGACGACGGTGTTTCGGCGGTTGGAGATTGCGTGGAAAATATAGTGTCGGAGGATGATGCTAAAGTCGGAGGCGATGAAAGATTGCCGGAGACCGTTGCCCTGTCGGTGCTGGAAGCTGTTGAGTTTGCTGCTACATATGTATCTAACGTAGATGATGATGGCTTGAGGGTGCTGTAAATGGTCGCTGATCCAGTAAGGCCGGAAGAGGTTGCTGAATAGTTGCTCGATGTGGAAGTTGAGATATTGTTTGTTGAGGATGATAGCGAGGTTGAGGAGGTTGACAAGTCGGTGAGCGATGTCGAAAGAAATGGTGAAGTTGCTGATGAAGTAATGGCTGATGAAGTGCTATTTGATGTTGAGTTGACGGAACTGGAAGCTGGTGATGCAGTAGATGAGGATAGAGAGTCGGTTGCCGTGTCTGATGTTTCAGCTGGGCTAGTGAAGGTCGAAAAGGCTGCCACGGATGACGATGAGGTCAGCCCCGCCGGAGTTGTGCTGTTTGTGACGTTCGATGAAGCATTCGGTGTCAAAAGTAGACTTGAGTTTGAGGCGGATGATGAAAGGAGCAAGCTTGAACTTGACGATCTTGTACTCGATCTATATACCAATGAGCCTCCATCCAACCAAGTATATAGATCATCGTCAAGCTTACACAGTCTGGGTCACGTAGACAACCCGATCGACAGTCGATACAACAGTCGACCCTGCTGCATTGTTAGCGAGATGAACATATATCGGAACTAGACCAGGGGCACCCACCTTGCGCAGTTGACGTGACCGTAGGCCCAAACGCAGTCGTTGTCTCTTGCAATGTCGTGGTCGGTCCAGAAGCGGTGGTCGTCTCTTCGATAGTGCTGATTTCTGTGAAATTTTGCTGCGTCGAGACTGACGTCAAAGTGATTGTGGTCCCTGGGCTGCGTCAGCTTTTGATAGTCTTGGCTCCAGCAGGGAGAAAATCGAGCAAGCCGCAAGGCCAACAATGTCGACCGAGAAGCTGAGGGCATCCGGGACTTGAAGAGTCTTCAGTCCTTGAGGCTCAACAGCCTGCCTGGAACGGCAGCTATGATGCCTGCTCGATGCCTCTCGCCCACAGAATGCCAAATCTCAGCTTGCTCGACGGCGAGTGCTCTCCCGCTTCGAGACTTACCTGGCGCGGTTGACGTCGTGGTATAGGTCACAGGATAAGACGATACGATCGTTGTTGAAGTCGTATACGTGATTGGGTAAGACGACAAGCTTGTGGCTATCACCTGGGCCAGGAGTCAGTCGCCAATCACACCTGCAGATCCTGTGCGGGACCCACTGTAGACACTACTGTCGATGCCGGTTGTATGGACGTTACAGTACTAGCAGGCAATGTGGAGGTAATGTATTGCTATCAAGAATGTTAGCCAAGCAGTATGAGCATCGAGCATGCTGCGGGGACTATACCGTGGTGACGACAGTAGTAGGGACGTAAGATACGGACGTGGTCGTAGAAGTGGTGCCTAGCCTTAATCAGCATGCTTTCAAGCCACGACCTGCTGCAATAGAGTAGCTTTGGAGGACTGCTCAGGCTCTGTGTCCGAGGCATGTTCCTCACTGATCGAATACCTGCCAATAGCGTGGCGCACGCAGTCCGATGACGGCGTATGATACTCATCTAGCTTCCAAGAAGTCGAGATGTGCGAGATAAATTATCGAAGAGGGAGGAATGAGGCCATGCGGCTAATTGCAGCACAATCTCGCCAACAGATGAACAGACTTACCAGGAGCAGTCGAGACAATCGTCGTAGTCACGGGATAGCTTGTTGAATAGGTTGTGATCTGGGTGCTGACCACTGTGCTCGCAGGTTGGGTAGAGGTGATAGTCGATGCTAGGGAATTCAGTCAGCGTCTGATTAGCCCCTACATCATATAACGTGCTCAGCGAATCTATCTGTTCTTCGAGCGGTCGTTCCTTGAAATGGGTGACTGTTTCACGAATCTGACTGCTCAGATCGACGCTTGAAGACTGCATGACATGATGCGTCATTGATCCATGGGCTCAAACCCTTGGTCAACCCGTCAACCGCTTCGATTATCGGCTGACTGACGGAGTGATTGAGTATGCCGCGACGAAGACCAAGACCTCAATAGTAGGCAAGCTGCTGAGTCCGCGGTGCTTGGCCGCTCCAGATAATCGACCGGCGAATGAGACAGACCTTCGGCTACTCTTTGGTTGGTAGTAGAAGGAAATGATCCACTCAATTATGCGTTACTCATGCCAACTGATCCTTGCGAGACACGGTCCCGTCCAATCGAACAGAGTTCATGCGAGTTTTTCATCCAGCCAGCAGCCAAATCGTGACCATTGCCTGGATTGGCGCAGCCGCTGCTTCGTCCGAAGTCATGGAGAAAGCTCTGCTTGCAGAGGCAAGCAGGCCCGGCGTAAAGATCACACAAGAGGCCGCAAGGTAGGTTGCGTAAAATTTGCAGGTCGAAGTGTGCCGTGAAAGAAAATGAAAGAAAGGAAGCTCACCTGGCTGAATCGAAATTGCTGTAGTCGTGGCAGTGATGGCGAAACTTGTCGTATACGTCTGCACGGAGCTGTAGAGCGGTCAGGGATGGCCATACTGCTCAAGATGGGGCAAAATTGCTTACGTGCTGACCTGGGTACTCACTACGGTTGTGTAGTAAGAGCTGATGGCTGTGGTAGTCGTAGTACCTAGAGAGCGCAGGGCCGATTAGCCTTCAGCATCCTAGGCTGACGCTTGAATGCCGCTTACCCGTTATTGTCAAAGTCTGCGTGCCGTATGACTATATGCCCAGGTGACATGATCAGCAAGCGTCTCGAGCCAGAATCCCTGGGCATCATCCTACCGTGGCAGTTATCGTGGCGTATGAAATTGTCTGAGTACTTGTTAGCGCGGACGTGGACCGGGCAATCTATGTCAATAACGCAATAGTCAGCAAAATTTCATGGTCCGAATGCTTTTGGTTCCTTCTTACTGTGGCTGGTGCGTATAAATACGCAATGTTGTACGAAGTGTTGTATTTGTTAGTTCCATTCGGAGCAAAGAAGAATGTGCAAGTGTTAACGTTGAGCAACAGCTCCGTGCCAATGCAGCCTGGATAGCTGTAGTCACAAAAGTCCATGCAGCATTTCAATGTCGTGCAACCTGAAGAGGAAGTGGACCTTTCGAAGATGGTCAGCAGTCCGCCCAAAACGTTTGACATGTCAATTCCTCCGTCAGTTAACCAGCCGATCGACAATTGATCGCATGTGGGCTGATCAATGCCTTGGTGCCGTCAGTCATTGAATGAAGCGGATCAAGCGGTCAATCGGCTGGCTGACTGAAGGCAGCATTTGACTCGGGTGTAGCGCACAGACTGGTGGTGTTTGAGTCGGTGTTCGTGAAGCCACACTGGATCTGGAAAACTATGAGTATATCAGACTTCAACTACCAGGCGCAGAGTCTTACATAGTAGATCGCTCCATAATCGTCCGTATAGTAGCTATTGTTGTTATTGGGGCATACAGCTACCGTCGCTGCAGCGGCCTGGCAACTTTGTCAGTCGACCAAGATCATGAGATTAGATGCGGCATGACTTACATTCACGGAGGAGGTGGTAGCACGACGCAGAATCTGATTCGCTCTCGACGGAATCAGTGGTTCACTGCGGAGTTGTGTAGGCTCCGCTTCTCCAACAAAGTCTCCACGTAGTAAGATAGCCACTCCAGGATTGCCAGGATAATTGGTCAGTCTGGAGTCCCTGGTGAGAGCACACTTTCGATCCATAAAGGCCGCTGCTTGACAGGTAGGGTAGCTGTCACAGATCTCCATGCAAGAAGATATATCGTCCACGTCCTCGAAGGTAGTAGCCATATCGCTGCTGAGCTCCCGACCGCAGTGTAAATAGTATTCGTATCCACAAGTATCCACAAAGCTCCCGACGGACCCCCTGCCACTGTAGGATCCTGTACAACTCAATGGCAGGGTATCTGGGTTCGGGGTTCCTGTACATTTTCGCCTCGAGAATAGGTCGCTGTATGGCGAGTTCGTTATGAGGGATAGGGGGGCACTTACCACTGAGGCTTCAGCATAAGCCTGAGCCGCGGCAGACGATATCTACGCAAACAGTCAACAACATAACATCAAGACGAGAAGTCCAACTTACCAAACTCGCCGCCGCGACCAGGATAGATATGCCACGCATGGTCGCGCCTATGCTGTGCGCAAGTTACGCCGCCCAGACTCCTGCTGAAAATATGCCAGAATCCAAACATTCATGCCTCCTGTCCGATTCAAGTATTGCTGAACGCTGCACTGCGGCTGTGACAGGGGAACAATATAGGCCGTATACCAAACCGCACTTGCGTTGCGGAGGATTTGAAGGGCACCTACGCGTGTTGTCTTCTATGCAGCCATGAACTGCCGTTGGTCCAGGAACGCGGTTCATGGGCTTGCTTTGATGCAAGGAATGGCACATACCGCCAAGGCCGATACCCGACATGTCAGAGTCTCTAGTATTGCTATTGCAGCCGGAGGCAGTATGGGCAATGGCTACCTTACTCAACCTGCGCGTGGATTTGGAGGAGTGCGCCTACGATGTGGCATCATCGAGGACAGACCTCCGCCGCCGACAGCATAGTATTTGAGACTGGCGGATAATCGCCACAGACAGAGATTGCCGTGACATGTAGACCCACGACAGGCATGCATTCTTTCTGGTAGTAGGCACGGGATACTGAGAACCGTCTCGTCGACGCCCCCACTTTCGGCCCGCGAGCAGAGACGTGTCCTATGAGGAAATACATGTCGACCAGAAATCATGGTAAGTACTGAATGCATGACACGTAAAACATCTTCCGAGGTAGAACAAGTATAGCAGGTGCTGCGCAACACAGCTGCATCCTAGTACTAGGGTTAGTGTTTGGGTAAGATGGTAGATAACGACATGCTGTGACATCACAAATGACGATTCGAGTTGAGCTTTCGGCCAGTCAAGTGATGGACTGGGGTGCTCGTAGATTGATTGAGTGCATGCCGCATAGATCCGATTCCCGTTCTTAGATGAATAAGTAAGACAATGATTAACCAGTCCGCGGCTACTTCGCTTGGTTGGTTGCAATTGAAGTCAAATCTTGGTATAGCGAATCAGCGACAAGGTATGGCGAAATCACTACACTACTGCCTCCATCCAGAGACGTTTCATTTGCCGGTGATGAGACAAACAATATAACGATATTGCGATCAAAGATTTCCTCGAAGCGAATCTGACGCTGACGTTACGACGACGGTTGATTGTAACATAAAGTCGATCATGGACCAACGCTATATCGCCGGTGCACTCCAAGCCTCACGCCGGATCCTCATGAGGTTACTCTGCTTGTGTGCGAACGAGACTTCCTTCTCCTTGTAGAAGCCAACGTCCTCGCAATAGCCTCTCAGCCTATCGTACTCATCGTCAGCTTGAATCCTTCGAAACATATACTGCTTTCCAGCACAAGGGAGGATACACTTACTTCGCATTATCTACCCTTGGCTCCATGATCACAGAGTTCGTCCTCAGATCAGACGTCCAGCAATAATGGATTAACGCGCTCAGCCACACTTTCACTCGGTGAGGCCCACGGAACTCCTTCTCGCCGACCAGGACGTGTAGTCCGCGGTCCCAGTCCTCGCAGCCGCCGGCGCCGATGTGTGCGGCTACGCGATCTTCTTTGACCCAGTAGATCTCGAAGTAGCCGAAGGGCTTCCCGTCGAAACATCCGATGACAGGGAAGGAATGTTTGGAAGCAAGACCGGATTTCAGAAAGTTCTCTTGGTGACTGAGGGGACCGTTTTCGCCCCAGGAGTAGGCCACACGTGGGTCGTTCATCCATTTGTTTAGGAGCTCGACGTCGGTCATGTTCATTGTGTCCTTTTCTTGGATGGTTAGATTATCAATGTTGGGCATCCCTCCGGCAGTCTCGGCCTGACGTAGATTGTGGTTTGCCGTGCCGTCCGCTTGAGCGCTAGACGTCGGTCCATGGTGTGGGACAGCTGTCGGTGAGAGGCAAGCCACGCGGAAGGAGATGTACTGGCCGAGACTCGGCACGTAGCGAGTATAGAACGTTTCGCCTTGTCGCGGAGGCTTGGGCCGGATAGGATGGCGAATACCATTCGTCCAAGTGTAATGCAGCGGGTGCGGAGGATAGTAAGTCGGTAAGTGTGAGCCTGACGTGAAAGGTCCTGGAGGCGTGTTGGCCCGACCAAGGTGATCTGGGGTCTCAGACCGTGGTACGCCAGTGAGACTGGTGCTGTTCCGGTTCGGTGATCCGGCTCGACTGTCGTTGACGGATGGATAAGGTGAAGTCCCATGCGTCGGCGAGAGGTTGAAAAGGTAGATACGAGCATCAAGCTGCCAAAAAGCGCGCTGTGAGACGAACATTTGGCTCCAGCCTTCTCCGCACTCTCTCACGCCATCGGATGGATCGAGTCCCACAGAGCTGTCTTCCGTAGTGATCAAACCCATTCTCTCCAGCTTCGGGAGAAGGTGCTTGCCTTTGAATATTCCCTCCCGGTTGATGTTCAGGATCCACTCGCCTTTAGGTCGACCCTCTTCTGGCGTGTTCTGCGATGCCGCAGTGGTCAGGTAGGGGGAGGGGGCTGGTTGGTGGAAATACCACCACAAGCTCGCCCAAAGCATCATGGCGATGTGCCGCGACGGACTTCCAGTAGGCCGGAATTCGGTGTTACTTGGGTTTGAGATACTCGAGATGAAAAGATGATCATTCCTCAACGTAGGTTTCTTGAAACGATGAATGTTCTGTTTCTTCTTTGGCTCTGCCGGTGGAGTTGCATCAAGGTCAAGCTGCGAATGCGCTACCTGTGATGGCTTAGGAGAGTTTTCATCCTCGTCGTCGTCTTCGCTGTGAAGGATGATGGTCCAGCCCGCGGGAAACGCATTCTGATGGACATTCCATTCGTTGGCTCTGAACTGTATGCCGCCAAATACCGGTGTGACGGTCAGTGTGAGGCCGTTGGGCAAGTGGACAATGGAAGGCGCCATGGCTGATGCTGCAACTCAAACCTTCGTGCCTTCCTCTTCAATTTCGCAAGGCAACCTTCTGATGAGCTCTTATGTAGTCAATTTTTCTTTGGCCTCCGCAATCGCAAACGCCAGTGAAGTGGTGGTACGAGCCCTTGCTCGACGATTGCCCAACCTATTTGCTCATAGTAACACCTCAACATCAAATAATGCCACCACGTTAGCTCTCCGGAATGCCACCGTCTTGACCTCTAGCAGTCATCCTCTCCTGACCTCTCAGCCACCAAAATGCAGCCTCGGTCTTGACATTGCATGTAAGAACACAATACAGCGATCGCATGCGTATCTGCGCATCGACATCATCGCGTCTCCCACGCCAGGTGAACCCCGCCATGCCACTTCGGTCCACGCCTAAATGCTAGCGCCGCCCGTCCCCTTTTGGTCTTGGTGCTCGCCGCTGCGGCGGCTCTCTGGGCAAAGGCTGATCTGCAATCATTTATTATCTTGTACCCCTCGACCCTGTAAATTAAGAATAGCATATTATATACGAGAGGCCTACCTGTCTGCTCTCTTCAGCCCGCTGTCACGGCCTGTTGTCGTTGTGATACTTGCACGTGGAAATCAGATCGCTTGCGGCAGCTGTGCAACGAGGTCGGACATCGGCGTCAGGGTCAAGCCTGGGAAGAGCTTAGCAAGGGAAGGTGCAGCTGCTAGACTGGGGAAATTTCATTGGGCAGGAGCGACTCCAACGCGTGGCCGCCTTGTCTCGAGCCTTGGTTGGCAGAAGAGCAGAAAGCAGGGAGAATACTGTGACATTATTGCAAGTCCACGAAGGCGTGGCTGAGACGGAGACTATAAGGTGCACCACAGCGCAGTCATCGTCTTGTGGCAGTGTGCAGCCTGAGGACTCGAGAGCCCCGTTCATGCGGCGGCTGTTCGGTGGACTGCCAGATGTGACGGGGGCTGCGGCACGTATCATAAAAGATCTCTGATCGATTGCGCGCCTGTCACACCAGAGTCGAGGATTTGCGGCTGGGATATCTGGACTTGCACCTCCGACTAGCATACCTCATTGGCCGCGAATGAAGATCGTGGAACACGTCGACCCCGGGTCGCACCTGTCTCATTCGGCCTTGCATACTGTAGGTGCTCGCACCTGCTGTCGCGAGGATGTTCGCCAAGAAACGGTATCCTCGGGGCAGCCATGCCAAGAGCGTCGCCAACCAGCATCGCGATTCCAAACAGTCCGCCGAACGACCTATATCGAGTGTGACCAATGATTCCGGCACCAACTATGGCTCTCCGCTTGTCAGTCCTCTACAGATGACATTTGACTTCGAGCTCCCACCCTCACGATCAGCGTCGCCATTTCGAGTCAGTGCAGAGAGCTTCGCGAGGCCGACGACAAGTGATGGGTCGCTGGCTGCGCATACAGAAAATCGGAACAGTGGTGTTGGTGCTGCTGCAACTACGAGTACTTCGGGGCTGAGAAAGAGCGCAGTCAGCTTAGCTCCGCCCGTGCTGCCTCCCATTCCGCGCGTGGCAAGCACGAATGGGAGCCTGGCTTCGAAAGAGAGTCGGCAGCACATTCTTGCGAGCGAGGAAGGCGCGAAGCAAAGAGATGAAAGTGACAACATTAGTACCATTTCTACGCGGGCTGGTGCTAGTCGTCGCAAAAGTCACACCCAGAATTCTACGCCCTCAACAGAGCATCCGGTCGATTGGCTCCCTCCCTTCTCAAGGCCGACAACTTCATCCGGGGCGAGAATGCAAGACGCACACAGACCTTGGACGGCAGGCGAGACCGTGGACGGCAATGGCGAGCCGCGCATGCAAAGCTCCATCTTCCCGTCTGCTCCTCGACCCGAGTCTCCGCAGCTGCCGGAGATTGATACCGGACCGGCCATGACTCGGGAATTCATCGATAGCAGAGACAGACCCTACTCGACGCCCTTCACCAGGCCTGCCCAGAACAGCGAGACAGCACCACAGCCGATCGCAAGAGGATCCACATTGTCAGTGCAGACGCAGAACGCCAACGCCTTTTGGATGAACAGAGGCACATTGGGCTCTGCGCCGGTATCCCCTGCGGTCCCAACTCCTGCTTCTGCAACTTTACTCCGAGCTCCCAAGATCAGTGGAGCAAGGCTGAGTCCAAATTCGTCGGTCGAGGATCTGAAAGCTGCGCTACAACGGGCACCATCGACAACCACCACGGTCACAGCTCCACTTTCAGCACAAGACAGCTCTACGTCCACGCAGAGAAAGCCGTCCCGGTCGTCGGAAGCAAAAGCACCTTCACCTTCGACGCCGTCAGCGACGACTATCGGAACACCGTACGGAGAGACTTCTCCTGCCTTTCCATTGCCCCAGCATGTCACGACAAGGCCCAAGACGGCGGGCGCTACGGCTACCGTGGCAGGCGTTAGTGTCCCTACGCATCATACGTCCTCAAGGCCCACAGTCCTGCGAACGGAGAGCGCAAGCAGTACGCCACAGGTCGACAAGGCGGAGCGGCGGAAGACTCGATTGCTCAATCCGCTAGCACTACTCACTCGGCGGAAAAGCGGACAGGATGGTGTGGTAGCTGACAAGTCCGCTGCAGCACAGGCGTATGCAAGACAAAAGAGCGTAGCGGCCGTTGGTGTCAGTGAGCTGCCAACAGATTACGTTGGAATAAAGGGCAAGGTCGTTCATGATTTTAGTGCTCCCAAGCCAACCCGCGGCCTCTCATACGAGAAGGGAAACGAGATGGCCAGCAGCCCGGTCGTCGATCGTCAGCTTCGGAGCAGCAGTAGTGCTCATTATGTCCCTGTTGAGCAGATAGATATCCCCTTCGAGCCACCAAACCTTCATGCGCAACAACGGACCGATGGATCCGGTGGAGGTGTGAGGCGCAGCGTGCACTCTCCCGTCTTCAGAGAGATGCTGGCCGAGGAACCAGTTGAGGCGAACAGAGTGAGTAGCCTGAATGCAGAAAGGTTGGAGAACAAGGACTTCTTAAGCAGAGTCTCGCAAAATTCGAGCCACACGTCAAAGTTCTCGCAAGAGAGTGCTGTGCTTCCCCCCTTTGCGCGACGCAGTCAGCAATTCAACCTGGATCCGGTGCAGGCCAGCCTGTACAACGATGTGGAGAGTAAGAGGAGCAGTGATCAGAGCACAAGTGGGCGAGGGGAGAGGGACTCGGGGGGCTCTTCTGTCATGGCCAGTGGTCCTGCTGGCACAATAAGTCCGATCACAGCGAGAAGTAGTCATGTTCAGCCTGCTGTTAGTGGAGAGGCAAGAAGTAGCCTTGGCATGCAGAGCATGAGTCCTGTAAGCCCTGCCTACAGCACCAGTCCAGATATTTCAGGCAAAGGGAGGACAGTGTCCGCCATTTCGACGGCTGCCGCGGATGCGCAGACATCAGGGGCTGGCTTGGACGCGAGCGGACGTGACTCCGGCAAGACTACTGCGCGGCCATTCAATGGTGATTCTGCACAGCCGAGAATGACACCTGTAGCTGAAGATACACCTTGGAGCTCACGCGAGAGGAGCCCTTACATCAACGTTGCCAACGCCCATGAGGCTGCTAGTACACTACCATCTGGCATGAGCTCCTCACTGGCCCTGCCACCAAGCTCGTCTTCGCATAGCTTGGCTCCTAGCATTGCGGTTCCGGACAGAACTTCCAGCCTCGGCACCACACCTGAACAAACCACGCCTGAGATCTCACAAGCTGAATTCGTGAGACCCGTTAGCACCATTGCTGCGGGTGGCGTCAAAGTCGTTGAGAAGCGTGCGAGCGCTGTTGGTCATGCTAAGCGATCGAGTCTGAAGCCCAAGCATCAAGCATCTATTGCCTCGCGCTTTTCATTCCAATTTGGTGGAGAGAGCGCAGCGGAGGAAGAGAAACTTGAAGAGAAACACCGCAAAATCAAGGGCAAGAGTCAAGACCTCTCCCGAAGCAGAAGCCCAGACGAAGACGACGATGACGACTTCGACGAAGACGCCATGGACGACATGGACGAGTTTGAGGTGCAGCAACAACACGACGATCCTCCCTTTCCGATGTCAGCTAATGCTCCATGGACACATTCGAATAGTCCGATTGGTCTGCTGGGTGTGCAGCAAGGTATGCGCGTCGCGCACTCAGATGACGGGTCCGCATACAGCGAAGAGGACGACGATGGCGATGCCGTCCTGCATCCAGGATGGAAGCCGGCGGGGAGCGAGCAGACTTATGCAGATCATCCAGACTTCATGACGCATTATCGTAGTGGGAGCAAGGCAACCATCATGACTTACGGGAGCGCGCTCGATCACTACTTGCAAGCACCTAGCAATCATGGTCAAGGCCAATTGACACCAGGATCTCATGAGAGAGACAAAAGCGCTGCTAGTGCTCTGACCATCAACACTGATATCCTTGGCACATCCAAGGCATTTGTGCCAGTCGCCCCTGGTCAAGACTTCTACACGCAACCGCAGGCCGCGGGCTACGCCATGCCTGCTGTCTCTGGACCTCCACCTTTGCCGCCGAGAGAAGTCACGAATCCGAAGATGGAGGAGGTGAAGTCGAGACGTATCAGTGGCGTGAGTCTCTCCTCGCCGAAGAGTCAGGAATACCGTGCTTCCAAGATCTCGAGCTTGAAAGCTGCCGACCCTGAGCAGGAGCAACACGACAAAGTCCATAGCACGTCTTTGGGTGGCGGCAATGGAGTCACTGGACCGATGACTCCTCCTGTAGACAACACCTCTGGCTTGGGCTTGAGCGGGTTTCAAGGGTTCAAGTTCAGCGATGATTCGACCGAGAGTCTGGTTACGAATCGGACGGGCTTGCCAAAACCCGAAAACCAGAGACCAGGCACGAGGCACGGGGAGACTGCAGGTGGCAGCGGTGGATGGGCGGAGTTGGCTAAGCACATCTCGACAATGAAGAGTCAACAGCCTGTTAGCGGCAATGACACAAATAATTCCGGGGTTCCGACCCAAGCAAAGGCAAGCACGGCATCCCCAGGTGAGTTCAGTAAAGCCTATCGTGGATCTGTAGGAAAGCATATTCGGGCAAGAAACAAGAAGGCAGACCAGAATCTTCAGTATGCGCAGTCAGACTCGGAAGGAGATGATGACATGTATTTCGATGACGGAGGCTTTGAGCAGGAAATCAGGAATCCTGTGCATTATCGGGCAGGTCAGACCGCGGTCGAAGACAAGCTCGATGAGGATGGATACCTGCCAAGGATGAATCAACATGCTACTGGTCCAAGACATGGTGGCCCCGCTCTCGCAGATATGGGAGGCTATCATCAAAGGGACCATTCGGGCTTCTCGATTGCCAGTCTGGCAAGCGATGGGCCCTACCCATCCTTCGCAATGGGCGCCAATCCGGTCAAGGCGAAAGTCCGCGAGTCGCAGATGCTGCTCGAGGACCTGCCTCTCCAGGCTTCCGTAGACCCCAAACTCATCCCTCAGCGGAATCCGAGCGAAGACGCCAAGCGTCTAGGCCTCAGTGATCGCGTTCCGCCATTACCGATCCAAGAGGGCGGAGACGCAGAGATGGTGAGAAGAATGCAGACCAATCTTGCGGCGTATCATGCTGCGTTGGCTGAGGCCGCAAACCGAGCGCAGGAAGAAGGCAGGTTTGCAAGGATGCCCAGTACCGCTTCCACCGCGGTAAGCGGGAGCTTCAAGGCCAAACAAAGCTTCGACGATCGTTCCTTCTACTCACAAGATGACGGAGCGGGTCGTCTTGCTGTTGGTCGCGACAACGGGGTAAGCAGAAGCGCCTCAAACATGACCAGAGGCAGCGAGATGGAGGGAAGCAAGGCTTCGGAATACAGCCCACCCAAGATGAGTTTCGACTTTGGCTTTGACGACTCCCGGCCACAACAGAAAGAATTGATGACTTTTTTAGACGATAACTCCTTCATTGAGGATTTCGGCACTGACGACGACATTGTTGCTGCTGCTAATGCTGAAGCGCTTGCGAACGATGAAGATGGCTTCTATGGCTCCGAATTTGGTTTCTACGCCAAAGCTCGCCCGCATTCGTCTGATGCTGAGGCTATCAATGGAGGTTTCTTTGGTGAAAACGGAGACGACGGTTTGGCTAGGAACAGGAGTGGCAAGGAGCCTAATCTCACGCCTATCACTGAGCGTTCGGAATTCTCGACGCGCAACTCTTTCATCAATCTCGGACATGGTGGCGTATTTGGACCAGCGAGCGCTGGATTGTATGGGCCGGGAATGGGACCTGGATCTCCGGCTTTGGCGCGGATGCCGGTCACGCCCATTGTGCCGGAAAACGATGTGGCGAATTTTGACCAGCTTCGGAAGCTTCGCGCTAATGCATTTGGTGGTAGTAATGGGAGCCTCAGGAGTGCGGCGAGCCATGGCCGTAATAACGGGTCGACTGGGTCGAATGCCGGCCTGGGAGTCGTTAGCAGTCCGAACAGTGCGAGATCTCCCATTGGCAGTCAAGGCTACTTTGGCCCCGTAGGTGGCACACCGACGGCTTATGGGTACTCTGATCATGGTAGCAGTCATAGCGGCGGCTCTGGCAGCAACCCATCGAGTGCTCATCCGAGCTTGGGCGGCGGCATGAGCGGCTTTCAATTCGACGGTGCTCCATCCCGAGCTTGGATGCCTCATCAGGATAACTCATCTCCTCGATCGAGCTCCAGCGGATTCGGTAACGGACAGCAGCAATTCTCTTCCCCTCTGGCAAATACTTCCGACTTCGACGCTACGCCGCGCAAGGCTGCGCCTGCTGAGGCTAGAAAGACCGCTCCATCCCAGCAGCATGGTGATGAGGGACGCACGCATTCGCGAAAGGGCTCGGATAGTGTGACTTATGTTAAGGAGAAGGATCCAGCGGGCTCGGGTAAGCCGCAGTGGGTTCTCGAGAGGAGGCGGACGGGCGAGCAGGGGCAGATGGAGTTGGTAGGGCGAGAGGTTGTGCAGGGTGGATGGATCTAGATCCGCTTTGCACGACAGAATGAAGGACGACGATGCATTGGATGAGATTTGTGGTTCCTTTTGTGCACGAGAGAATAGCTGGATATATGATGGATGTTTGTTTCTTGGTATATGGTATCTGATAGCGTTTTGAGCATGGCGTTCTTGGAGAAAGCACGATCTTGTGGGAGATTTTGGGCTTTGGAAGATAGACTGCTTGGAAGTATTGAGCACGACTGGGGGTTCTTTGGTTGTAGATTTCTGGAGATAGGATCTATGATTGGAGGATTGGATGTATTTGTGTATATTGTATAATCCGTAGTGTCTTCTCATCAGCCCTTTTGGTGAAGGGTGCCTTTCTGGGCCGCATGATTACCATTTGGGAGAACATTACTACTTTGCGCCGCTGTTGACCTATCGACTGCAGTGCAATTGACTGAGTCGGTCACCTGACGGTGGATGAGCTCATCTAGCGTACCTGCCTACCGGATAACGACACGATCATGGCAGGGTGGAAGATTCAGTCAGCACATCAGCATGTCCTCAGTATGCCAGGACTTTAGTACCAAGCCTCAGGACGCGTCGCGAAGGTCCTGGAGAGAAGATTAAAGCACCATCGACAACAGCGGCAGTGACGAGGTTTTCGAAGATGTCAAGAGCTCCTCCAAGATGCTTTCCTGCCCTTACCCTTCCGCTGGACAGCACCTCGAAACAACTCCACTCTCCGCCATGTCATTGCGCACCATATCCAGAACTACTAAGCATAAGAGGCAAGAAGATTTCCTTGGCTCCGCACTCACCGGGGCAAGCTCCAATTTATTTACATCTCAACATAGCCACTTTTTCTCGACTTGACATCACTTTCGACTTCACCTTGTCAGCTCAACGACTGATAAGGGATTCTTGAGATTTCGCAGATCCAATAGGGAGATTATTTGTTATCGAGACGGTGACGATATGGGTGTTGACGGGGATGACGTGGCTAGGACCACGGTCGATGAGCATGAAAGGCAGTCTCAGGGCCTCGAGGATGTTGAGGCGGGTGGTACGTTGTTGAGAGGCTCCTATCAAGCGCACTCTTCGTCGTGCTGGCAAGCAACACCTAGTTGCTGTGCCACGACTTCAAAACTTCTTCTGACGTGAGAGAGAGAGTAAATAGCCCCAACCGTCCGCGACTTTGCCGACCCTGCCGCCTCCCTAAAGCAAAAGCGCAATCCACATATCACAACAAACGTCCGCGCCCTCCCGTCCGAAGAAGAAGAAGAAGAAGAAGAAGAAGAAGAAGCCTCCCCAACTCTCTCCACCTCAAGCGACGAAGAAAAGTCCGACGTCCCTCCCCTCGACCCTCGCACAAAGGACCTCCAAACCATCCGCGAACTCCCCTTCCACCGCATCCCCACCGGTCGCACCAACCCCGATGGCACTCCCGTCCTCTCCGCCGATCCTCAAGGCCGCCGCGTGCTGGCGGAAGAAGGCGGCTACGAGTTCACGGGCTTCGCTTTCTCGAGCCGCAAGAAATGGACGATTCTTACCGTGATTTTCTGGGTGCAGATCTCGATGAATTTCAACGCTGCGATCTATGCTGCTGCTGTGCCGGGGATGTCGAAGTATTTCGATGTCGGTGAGGCTACGACGAGGCTGGGACAGTTCATCTTCCTTGTTGCTTATGCACTTGGTTGTGAGCTTTGGGCGCCGTGGTCTGAGGAGTTGGGCCGGAAGTGGGTGCTGCAGGGGTCTTTGTTTCTGGTCAATATTTGGCAGATTCCTTGTGCGCTGGCGCCGAATTTCTGGACGGTGTTTGGATTTCGGTTGCTCGGTGGTCTCTCGTCTGCTGGTGGCTCGGTCACCCTCGGGATGGTCGCTGATATGTGGGAGCCTGCGGAGCAGCAGTACGCCGTTGCTTTTGTGGTGCTGTCTTCTGTTGCTGGATCGGTTGTTGCGCCTATCTTCGGTGGCTTCGTGACGCAGTACTTGAATTGGCAGTGGGCTTTCTGGATCTCCCTCATCTTTGGCGGTGTGGTGCAGATCGCACACTTCTTCGTTCCGGAGACGAGGTCGAGCATTCTGCTAACAAGAGGAGCGAAGTACCTGCGCAAGGAATATCCAGATTGCAACGTGTACAGCGCCGATGAGCTGCGAGGATCATTCTTCCAGCGCGTGGACTTCAAGGAGAGCTGCAAGCTCATGTGGCGTCCGTACATGTTCCTGCTGAAGGAGCCCATCGTCACCTTCCTGTCGCTGCTGTCAGGCTTCAGCGATGCACTCATCTTCACGGGCCTGGACTCATTCGGCCCAGTGCTCGGTAAATGGAACTTCAACTATATCGCAACAGGGTAAGTCAGCAAACCCACGCTCATGCAGAATAGAACTAATTATAATCCAGTCTCGCTTTCATCCCCCTCCTAATCGGCTACATCCTAGCCTACCTCTCCTTCCTCCCCGTCTACCGCAAAGACCGCAAAACCATGAACGGCAACGTCGAGAACATGAAGCCCGAGCGCCGCCTCTGGTGGCTCCTGTACACCGCGCCCCTCGAACCCATCGGCCTCCTCGGCTTCGCCTTCTGCTCTCTAGGTCCACAAGACCACATCCCCTGGATCGCTCCACTAATCTTCACCGCTCTGATCGGCATCGCAAACTTTGCAATCTACATGGCCACAATCGACTACATGGTCGCTGCTTACGGTCCTTACGCTGCGTCAGCTACAGGTGGCAATGGATTCTGTCGTGACTTCCTTGCCGGTATCGCCGCGCTGTACGCCACGCCGTTCTACTCGAGCATTGCCAAGGGTACGAAATGGCAGCTCGTGATACCATCGGTCATCTTGTCAGCGATCTCCGTGCTTGGTTGCATCCCAGTCTACTACTTCTACATCAACGGCGAGAAGATCCGGAATAAGTCCCCTTGGGCTACCGCATTGGCTGTGCGTCGTGAAGAGGTGGCGGAGGAGAGACAGGACGCTATTTCGAGAGTGACTGAGCCGAACTCGCAGGCTGCTTCTCGCTTCCAGTCTAGACCAGGCTCGAGGCCCATGACGCCAAGGCTGCCGTCGGGTAATGTGTCGACGAGAGCGTCGTTGTTTGGTGGAGGGTCGAGGCCGGGGAGCGCGCCTGTCAGTCGCTTGGCGTCTACGACCAACCTTGCCGCATTGGTGGAGGTGGAGAGCAAATCTGCTTAGGTCAGTCAGTTTGGTGAGGCCTCTATGATAAACAGGATACTGGCTAGAGAGAAGTCACTGGAAGTCAGCTACAATAGCTATGCAGTTTCAACAGAGAAGATCTGATCGATTTTTGCCGCTAGGAGATGTCTGTGCTCAGGGAGTTACAATAGACGGTGCTGGGACTCAGGACTCTCCAGCATTTCTAGATTGTGATTGATGGATTCGCAAACAGGCAACAGCCATGCTCCAACATACATCCATTAATCATGATCTGGATGTTGACTAGCTAATTCAAGCTGAGCTGATGTCAAGCCGACGCTTCTTGGGTCACTCAACGACTGACTCAGTCCATTCAAGGAAAGCCTCGCCGACTGTTTACATGACCAATCACCGCGGTCCTCACCAGCCAGCTAAAGACCAAGCACAGCCAGCACCTCCTCTCCACAGTCCTCCGTCGCCAGAAGATCCATCTCGCTACCCACCCTCTGCTTGCGCTCGTCGATCTTCTCCAACATAGCCTTCACACCGCCCGGTAGAGTTCGCGACTTCTCCTTCGCGACCTTGACTGCGCAGCCAAATGCCCACCTGGAGCAATCGACGTCGCCGCACCACCAGCCGCGCCCATTCCCAGTTGCCACAGCGCACCTGGGGCAGACGACCTCCTTGCAGAAGCAGCATTTGACCCTTTCCCCGTACGAGTCGTACATCATCGGCGTCTCAAGGCTGCAAAGCATGCAAGGAGATAGGAGCGAAACCCCGCCAACGAGATGATATCGTGGACCCTTGCGCACCGGCGTATTGAGCTTGCAATATTTGCAGCTAACGTACCCGAACTCCATAGCCTCTTTGATCGAGTCTATGCGCACGTCGCACGGACAGCCTCCACACAAAGCCTTCGCCTGCTTTACCTTTCGCACAACGCCCGCACGCACAAGAAAGCCATTGACGCAAGACATCGTCTGCTCGGTGACAATCTTGGAGACAGTACCGGCGCACCACGTCCTTTCGTGCCAAGCACAATGTATGCAGATCCTGCCGAAACCCGGCCGGTCTTCCTTGGGAGCGCCTTTTGCTCGCGACTTGGTGCTCTGCCGGACGGAAAACAGTGGTCGTGGCTTGACGCGATAGCAGTGGTAGCAAGCCAAGGAGTCCGTCTTGCAGACCATCTCGAACGGCGCTGACGTGTCGTCAAACATCATTCTCCAGCGATTGTGCTTGGGTGCGGACTGATGGTTCTTGATGAAAGCAACCTTGTTCTCATGTGGCCAGGACTCGGCACGACGAACTGGTGGTAGAACTTGGCGGTCTGCGAGAGACAGATGGCGTCTTCATGATTGATGTAGTCCAGTATCCTAAGTTGGAGCTCGGGCGGCAGGGCCTGAAGACGATCGGGCTCAGTTTTGTTCGTGCGCGGGTTGACGTTCGCCATGGTCGTCATTGAAGCTGAGTGACCTTGCAAGGCTGACTCGTGACCGCCTGTACTCGCGGAGACGTTCGCCATGGTTATAAACGAAGTAATGCATGCCGGTGTAAAAGTCGCAGCAAAGACACGAGTTGAGTGTCCAAGATGTAGATATCGGGTGTCGTTATGTTTGTACGTGAGTTGAAAACTTGTTAGAAGCCGACACTTCGACGATGGGAACTGCGAACGGCCCGTGCGCGCCAAGCCATTCACATGTCACATTCTTTCACAAACCTACCCCCAACAGGCTGGCTCTCGATGGATTGATCTTCTTGCGGCTCACGTTTGCTGGCGTCCATCACCCCCCCTCCCCATTCAACCTTGGGCTATGCCTCAACACACTCCCAGCATCACTCGCCAAACTGACCTGACTCGCCGATGCCAAATCCGTATACCTCGCATCATCACTACCCGCACCCTCATACACCCCATACCCTCCTTCACCTAGCGTATTATGCACGACAGAACTAAAGCTCTCCTGACTCCCGGTATTCAGCTCCGTCAAACGTGGCGTAGTATTCCTCGACATCGCCTCCCTCGCCGTCACGGGACTGAGCAGGCTTGATCCAGGCGAGCGCGGAGGTACAGGAGACGGAGTATGGTACTGAAAGCTCCTGGCTGTCTGCGGAGGCGCGAGACTGGATGTCTCGTTGGAAGAGGCGAGATCGTTGTCTTCGCCGGCTGTTTGGGCACGGATCTGGTCGATGATTTCGGGCTCCAGATGGCTCATGCCAGAGAGGAGAAGAGAGAATGTTTTCATAAGGTCGGAGAATTCTGCTTCGGAAATAGGCCGTCCACAGAAGCGGGCTCGTTCGTATTGTGGCAAGAAGGTCTGTGCGATTGTTGGTGGTTGTATCAGTCCTAGATATCCAAGCTGCGTCAAATACTCCCGCATTCCCATATTCTCCGGTCTGCGTAAGAGCTCGACGACTGTCGGGTCTGCAATGACTGGCTGCCCATCTCGGGTCGGCGTCATAGTAGGGTCTGGCGGCGCAAGCGACACAGCCCTTGCCTCAATCAAGTTTGGCAGCTCAGCAACGACATCCGCAAACTGCACATGCGGGTTGCGATTA
The DNA here is from genome assembly GCA_007113925.1 of Teratosphaeria gauchensis. Lineage (NCBI taxonomy): Eukaryota > Fungi > Ascomycota > Dothideomycetes > Mycosphaerellales > Teratosphaeriaceae > Teratosphaeria > Teratosphaeria gauchensis. The sequence goes on from VCMR01000005.1 coordinate 307,496, forward strand.
TCGTCTCTGTGGCTAGGCGAGCTCCAGCCTTCATGCTCGATCCTGCCCCATGGCGGGTTCTCCGGGTCCACAGGGATGATCCTGCCCACGGTGTAATTGTGGACGATGCTATCCTCCTCACTCGACAACATGCCCCGCTTCTCCGCCTCCAGTATCTCGCCCTCCAAATCCCTCGGCCTGCTCTCCCAGGCGACTATGCAGCTCCGTTCCAACTGCTTCACGATCATCTTCCTGACATTGCGCCCCAGCTCGCCGTCCTCAATGGGGATGTATGCCTTGCCCACGCCCGCCAGCACACTTCTGTTCGTGTATAGTCTGCTCGAGTAGATGAAAATGGCGAGCGACGCGGTGAGCACGTATACGCCTCCCACCATGACCACATATTGGTATGCCTTGTTTTGCACGGCAGTCCAGATGATGGAGATTGGCGTGATGGCGAGCAGACATAGCTCGATGATGTAGAGAGTGGTGTATGTGGTCGAGTAGAAGATGCGGAAGAAAGGGATGCGAAAGGGGAGGATGCGACGATGCGGCTTGCGCGGTGCCATGGATGCGATGCGATGCGATGCGATGCCTGCTGTTTATCCCGCCTCGAAGAAGTCTATGCTGTGGTATGATGTTGTCGCGAGCGCAATCGCCCGCCGAACCATTGTCATTGGTAGATCATCATCATCTCTATATGTCTGGCTTTCAGCATCTGTAGCTGAGGCTATGGCAATAATGGCATCAAAACATGTAGCTGAGAGTCGAAGCTCATCATAGTCGCAGCAGTTGCGCTGCCGAGGCGCCCAAAAGGGAAAGGCGCGCAACCTTGAAGCCATTCACATGCAAAACACCTTAAGCTGATCGAGCTTCTTATCACATACCCACGATCAGCATCTTGATCGTGCATTACTACAGCCACGACAAGATCGCTGATTAAGCCTTCGTAGTCATGTTCTGAAGCCGAAATTGGGGTAGGAATATCGTCGACCTAATGGCTATGTGCATACCTTGAGAACAATACTAAAGACCACACCCGAAGCAAACAATACCCTTGACGTAATCCGCATTCGCAAGGCCGTTTGCATATGCCCTCTCGCACCTCAAATGTCAGACGACGCAGAGTAATCTTCCCTCATGCTCGCACAAACAAAATGTCGTCCAAAGCTGTGAACGAGGAGGTCGGGCTGGGCGATGACACTCTGGACGAGGCACTGAAGAATGAATCCAAGATTGTCGAGCTGTCTGACAGTGACGACGAGGGGCTCCTTGGCTCAAACGGGACACCCTCATTCTCAAAACGAGACAGTCGCCTCCGAAAACCACAGGACTTGCCACCATGGCTGCACCAAGCAACCCTAGCCCTCTTCCACGACGAACTGGAAACCACAACGTCAGAAAGCAGAAAAAAAGTGCAAGATGACTGCCTCCCCTTCCTCACAGGCGAAGCCCTCGACGACTTCGACCTCAACTCCCACGGAATCCCCAAACTCAAGCGGGACCAACACATCCAATTCCTCCGCGACACGCTCAACAAACTCCCCGCCCCGTACGCCGCCATGGACGCCAGCCGCCCCTGGCTCTTCTACTGGGCCACCGCCGGCCTCTCCACCCTCGGCGCCGACGTCTCCGCATACAAACCCCACCTAATCGAAACGGTGCGACCGCTGCAAAACCCTACGGGCGGCTTCGGCGGCGGCCAAGGCCAACTAAGCCACTGCGCCTGCTCCTACGCCACGACCCTCGCTCTCGCCTGCGTCGGCGGCCTAGCACTCATCGACCGACCCGCCATGTGGCGCTGGCTCGGCAGCGTCAAGCAACCCTCCGGCGGCTTCCGCATGGCCGAGGGAGCCGAAGAAGACATCCGCGGCGCGTACTGCGCCATGACGATCATCACTCTCCTCAACCTGCCTCTCTCCCTCCCTCCTTCCGCGCCCGCACGCGCAGCAGGTCTAACGACCTTCACGGACCGCCTGGGCGACTGGATCTCCACGTGCCAAACCTACGAAGGCGGCATCTCCGCCTCCCCCGCCACCGAATCCCACGGCGCCTATGCCTTCTGCGGTCTCGCGTGCCTCAGTATCCTCGACGCCCCTCACGTCAGTATACCTCAAACATTCGACCTCCCCGCCCTCACAGCCTGGCTCGCGTCCACGCAAACCACCCCGGAAGGCGGCTTCGCCGGCCGCACGAACAAACTCGTCGACGCGTGCTACAGCCACTGGGTCGGCGGGTGCTGGAGCTTGCTGCAAGCCGCCCTCCCCCCTACCACCGCCACCACGCTAATACCTAGCGGCACCGACATCTGGAACCGCGAAGCCCTAATCCTTTACCTCCTCAGCTGCTGCCAAGCACCAGGCCGCAACAACAAAAAGGGAGGAGGAATGCGGGATAAACCTTCCGTTCGCGCGGATGGGTATCATACTTGCTATTCTCTAGCTGGGTTAAGTCACGCGACGAACCGGTATGATTACGATAGCGCTGCTGGTGGGGAGGCGGGGAGCGGAGGAGGGAGGTTGATGGCGGCGTTTCGGTGGAGGGGTGAGAAGGTTGGGCGGGAGGAGTTGAGGGGGTGGAGGGTGGATGAGGGTGATGTGGTGGGGTTTGTGCATCCGGTGTTTGTGATTCCGTTTGAGAGGGTGGAGGAGGCGAGGAGGCAGTTTGAGGAGGGGGGTGAATGGATGGATGGATGACGGGAGTGGTGGTGGTGGGGGGATGGCGGTGAGTATAGACACCTGCAGGTGATGTTTCATGCATGGGAATGCTAGCATAGCGAGGGAAGTGAAGATACCACAACCATCACCGGTAGTCGGACGTGCTAATATTCACCGCCTAAACTAAACTCATAAAACCCACACTACCCAGCACCCGCCCGTCTCGCACTCCTCTTCCTCGCTGGACTCTTCAACCCTAACCCCTCATTCCCACCACCACCACCACTGTCTCCCCCCTCACCACCATCCCTCCCGCCCAGCCCAACCACCACCCTCCCCCGTCCCTTCTTCGCCGGACTACTACTCAGCCCCGGCACCGCACTCTCTCCACCACCACCTCCTTCCTGCTGCTGCTGCTGAGCCTGAAGATTCGGAAACGTCGCTCCCGCACTCTTCGACCCGACGACACTGGAGGAGAAATCAAGCTTAGGCGCAAAGAGCTTGCTCTGCGGCACCGAGGGTCGCTTCGGCGGGGAAGCCGTCAGGTTCTCCTTGCCTTGGCCTGCTATGCTCGCGGTCGCACTACTACTCGCGTTAGGAGCCGAGGCTACGGGCGCTGGTGCCGGGAGTTTCGAGGCTAGTCGTTTCTTGGCTGCTGGTGGTGGTGCCGGCTTCTTCTCAGCGATTATGGGGACGTCTGTGGGAAGCAATGATGCGTTGGTCAAGCCTTTGGCCGGGGTCGCGATTCTCGATCTCTTGGGTTTCGGCAATGTGCTCGCAGGCTTCTGCACCTGTGCACCTGTTGCAGTAGCAGCTTGCTCCGCTGGCGTCAGATCTGATTCCAGCACTGGAGTTGGGCCCTTGGCGGGCGTCGAAGCGGTTCGGGGCGCCTTCAGTCTTCTGATCTTGGGCTTGCTTGGCGTCTCAGCCGCAGGAACAGGAGTTGGCATAGTAAGGCCCATAGTATGAGCCGTACTTTCCAGCTGCGCTACTTCCTTCGACTTCTTCGCCTTGGGCTTCTCAGGCTTAGATGCTTCTTCTTTCGAGACGTCTTCGGTCTCTTCGTCAGAATCGTCGGGCAGAGCAGGTCTCTCCCACGGCATTCTCTCCTCTGGCCCTTCGTCGCTCCAGCCGCTTGTGTCGACTGAACCGGGCTCAAAGAACGAGACGAGCTGCTCATTCCACTTGACGCCTCTCCTTCCTTCTTTCGAAGAGCCTTCAGTACCGTCGCCACCCGCACCACTTCCTTCACCTTCATCCTGTGGCGGCATCTTAACCAACCTCATTTTCGGCAGGACAGATCCTTGCTTGTTCTTGCGCGTGTTCGTCCGCGTAAGCAGAGCCAGCTCCTGCGCCTCGGACTTCTTGAGATCCACAGTCGCATTAGCGCCTCTAATCTGTATTCGTTGTGAAGGAGGAGCAGAGTATACACTCTGCGACAGCACCTGAGGCTTTCGTCGCCCACGGACGGATCGCCTTGTCTTTGTAGACGATTGAGCAGACTGTTCCGGATCTTCTATTGGATCGGCCTCGTCCGGCGCGGCCGCCGTTGTTGTTGAAAGTGCAAGCGCATTTAGAGCTGGCTGTTCAGCGACGTCCGAAGGAGAAGACTTCCGAGGAGACGGGCTATTAGGATCCAGGTCTCCCAGGACGCTCTCTGCTGGTTTCGCTGGGCTTGCCAGTGCTTGTCTAACAGTATCGGAGTCGCGCCGATTCGAAAGCGACTCGCGTTGCGTCACTGAAAGTCGGCGTGAGCTTTTGTCTTCCTGCGCGCGATTGATAAAAGCTTGTAGGAGAGCAGTATCGTCTGACAAGCGCGGTTTGAACGACTTCTCCGGTGACAAAGGCTTTGGCTCTTCCTCTGGTGGCGCTGACGATGCACGTTCGGTCATTGGGCTGCTGCGGACCGACTTTGGGGTGAGAACGAGATTCCCAAACGGCAAGGTTTGTTGAGGTGCTGTCGACGCAATCTGGGCAGCCCATACGCCATTGTCGATTTTGCGCAGCTCAGGAGATGGGTTCGCAGCAGCTGGGTCTTGAACGCCTGCTACAGGCTCCGCCGCGTACATTGGCAATTGCGTGCTGACTTCTGCTTCCGTGGGCTTGCTGCTTTGAAGAATATAGACAGCGCTGTCGTCCTCTTCTGAGGCCTGCAGCTGGGCATCGTCTTCCATGAGGTCCTCAACGTGCGGCTCACTGCCTGATGGCCTTTGTGCAAAAGTCATTGCGCTTGCTGGCGCATCCTGCACGGCATTGTCCGCCAGTAGCTCCGTCTCTGTGCCTTCTTCCTTATCCAGGGCCACATTATCACCTACAGCAGCCTCAGCAATATCCTCATTGTCCTGTTGAGATTCATCTCCGTCCTCCCCGACGTCCTCCCACTCTTCGTTCCCCACCTCATCCTCCGCATTCTCCTGTACCTCAATCGCGTTCCCTTGCTCATCCAGGATCTCAATCGTGACCTCTCCCACCTCCTCGCCAATCTCCACCACGGCCTCGTAGTCATGAGTCCCAACCACCTCATCATCGTCCTCTTCTAGCTCCAACAACTCCACATCGTTGTTCTTCGCAGCACCCGCCCTCGTCACGATCTTCCTAACCGGACTCTCCGTCGGCCTTGCGTCCCACTGCGACGCCTGCGCACCCAAGCCATACCCAGAATCCAGACACAACTTCTTGACCGCGCGCATCGGACTCTGCGCACCTAGTCCAAGCCTGAAGCGCTTGCTCACAATCCCACGTTCCAGCGCGTCCGCAGTCACAGTAGAAGCAGATGCGAAAGCAGTCGGCAGTGCACTCCTCTTCCATACTTTCCCAACTCGAAAGCGGTTTCGCGCAAGCGGCGACGCAGGCTTCCGCTCCCAAGCCCTCTGCACGCGCGCAATGGGAAGGTTGCTGGGTCCCAAGTCCACTGCTTCCCCTGTGCCATTCCAGCTGCTGCTCGTCTCGTCGCTTGTGTCTTGCTCATGTTGCTGCGTCGCCTTGGAATCCATGTTGTCTAGAGATGTATCGCGCTCCATATTGTTTTCGTGCGCGACCGAGTGCTGTGATCCAATGCGAGTCGCGCGCGAGCGATGATGCAGCGGGAAGCGGGATGTCTTCGATTGTTATGTTTTGATCGGCGCTCGGCTCGCTCGGCCGTGTCTCGAACTTTGCGGGCTGTCACGTGCTTCCACTTTCAACTTCAACCATCTCGACGTTCCTAGAAGGCGGCAGGAGATTATCGATAGACTGAGGTGGACGAATCAAGATGGTCGCAGGAAAGAACAGTCAACAGGCACTGGCCAAGGCCGCCACAGCATCGAGTCCTAAGTTACCACCATTACCGAAGCTCAGAGTACGAAGACCGGACAAGGCAGATGCGAATCCCTGCTTGGGCGTGATGAGCAGTGTATTGGGTATGCGCATACTCGAAAGCGACGCCGGCAAAGTCGCGGAAAATGGGAGCGCATGCTGATGGGTTGATTGACAGGTTGCTGGGCATCACAAGGCTACACAGCGGCCGGCTGCCACATGCTCGAATCCCAACTACGAGCCTGTATGGATGCGCGAGTGCGTATCAACAGTTCATATGGCGCCAAGTAAAATAGAGCAAATCACTGATGTCTGCATTTTCCTACAGAAACCTATGGCGCAAAAGAAGAGCAACGTCAACCACCACCTCTCACGATTTTATCCTCAGATCATCGGCCCTCACAAGCGGAAATAGATTGGAGATGTATGGCTATTCGGGATCGATTGTATAGTACTGCACATGGCGTAGAAAAGGAGTCACGACACGGATGGAGCATCACATGGTTTGCCCATGGGCAGAAGGAGCATTTGCAGGCGTTGGCAATGGATGTACAACTTTACTGAAGCGGCATGGAGCGAAGCTTTTTATCGAGACAATACAACTCGCTCAATCGAGACCCTATTCAAAGCAGAAGCTGATCAACTTCCCTGACTGATGGTGACAGGAGCTCTTAGCATGTCAATCCGGCAGCCTGTCGACTGGAGCTAGACGGGCTGACTGTCGACATGACTTTAATTGATGAAAGCCCATCTACACATCGGACGTCTCCTCAGGCACGGCATAGATTCCAGTTCCAACGATCATCCCACCAATACAACCCGTCCCTGGCGCAACCTTTTGCCACACCACACTGCCAAAATTGCACAATCCGAACTCCGTCTCGCCGTTGCAGACCAAAGCTCCATCGACGGCGCAAGTCCCGCTTCCGAAAGGCTCCGGTACGCTACTAGAGGTAGGTGCCGTGGCTGGAGAGTGGCTGGGCGTGGATATGCCGCTGACCGACACCATAACGCTTCCTGAGGAAGTAGGTGATGCGGTTGAAGAATGGCCAGACGCCGACGCGCCGCTGAGCGGCTCTGTCACGCTACTAGAGGTCGATGCCGCAACTGAAGAGTGTGTAGACTCCGATGCGGTGCTGATCCTGGAGCTGGAAGCCGTCGTCGTCAAGGTTCCAGAACTGCTCTGCGTGGTGGAAATCCTTGTGGAGAGCGTGCTTGGCTGGCTCGACGAGGTCGATCTGGACGTGGTGAACAGCGTGCTTAGCGAAGTCAATAAAGCCGAGATGGTCGTGGTGCTGTTCAGCCTCCCATCGAGTGGCACTGCATCGATCCCAGTCGCTGTCCCAATCGGTGTCACGAGAGTGCTTGCCACATTGCCAGCAGTGGCTGTCAACAGTGGTGCGATTGACCAGGTATTTGCAGGCGCTGTCGTCACAACAGATACCGCACTTGCAACGCCATGCGGTCCCGCCGGCACTTCCACAATGTTCGAAGGCTCGGATGCATTCTTCGCCGCCTGTGCAATCGAGACCTGACCGTTGTCCAGATCGAAAACAACGTACATGCTCCTCAATATTGGGTCGCCAATGAGTGAAAGGTGGTCGTCTCCAATGCTTCCGACGACAAACTGACATGAACCATTGCCTAACGGCAGGAAGAACTCAGTAGTGTTGATCGTCACGTGCGCATTGCTTCCAAAGGTCAAGTTGAACGAGTCACCGTTTGGTATTTCAGTGCAAAGACACAAGCCTTGATCGTCCACGTATGGAAACAACTGCAGGATTGTTCCAAATATCGTTGGAGGTACAGCCCACATCGTTGTGCCCGTGTCGAGCACACCGGGTATGCTGTTATTACCGCTGTAGGCAGATATATCATCAGGTCCACCAGACCGGAGACTCAGGGTCTCTCCGCCGATCGTGGCGGAAGCACCGCTGATCACAGTCATGAATTCGTCGATGATGGTCGTCGAAGGATCTGATGGTATGAGATCGACGGCTGTAAGGTGGCCAGTGTATTTCGAAGTGTCGATGCCGCCAAACAAAATCGTACCCGAATTTGCTACTGATTCGGATAAGCATTGACAACACAGATCGATGGTAAAAACTACTCACGGTCGGTGTTGAGGTAGACGGAGTACAGTCTGCTATTGATCACACCGGCATCCACCATAGAATCGACTAGATTGGGATATGGCATGCTGGCCGCCTCATTGGTACTGTAGCCAATGCCAGCGATGCCGATGACGGTCCCTTGTAAGTCTTGACCCACGCCGAATTGGACATCCGAAATGGACACAGATCCTAGTCCGATGGAATCGGATCCGTACGATCCAGAGGCGCCGCTTCCGTCTACGTACGTAATATTGAAGGCAGGGGATGCAGCAACTTCCTGGAAAGTTGTAGAGGTCGTTGAGTTGAATGGACCGCCCCGGCACATCGCAAACTGTCTTGAGAACCCACAACCGCTAGCGTTGCTGGCGATGAACCATAGATCGGACGAGCCGGTGTCCAATTGCACTGTTTGCGTTTGTGGCGGAGTTCCAACCGTGACTATGCTCAGTTAGTTTCCAGGTCTTGTGCTCTGTCGACGAAGATAAGACTCACGATTCACATAATATGCTAGATAGTCGTCCCAGCCGGGCGCCGTGAACACTGTTGTGCCGACAGCATGCCTGGCATCACGGTCAGCTACATTTCGACGTGCGAGGACGGTAGCCCCATCACGCCGTGACCCTTGTTTAGAAAGCGTCAACTCGGGCAAGCCGCGTACAAGAGACGCGAGAAGGGTTGTGCCCAGAACAGACTTCATGGCTTTCATGTTCGAAGCGTGGTTAGTGTACTTGGAAATGCTTCAGGGCGTTTGCTGTAAGATGGATTCGAAGAAACAAGTGACTAAGGGGCTCTCAGCAGCTCAGGGCCACTATATATCTAGTGTGCTCGAACAGCCTTGCAGCTACACGTAATGTAGCTGAAGACTGCTGCAGTCAGCCGCAGAGCAAGGTGATCCTCTCGGTCGAAAACATGTATCGGTCCTCACTTGCCGCATTGTGATAGCGGCAGATCGAGCACCAGTATCCAATGGCGTTCTATGCTCCCAGCTGCGGGTCACATATCGTGGAGGCTGTGAAGACCGTAGACTTCATCAGCCTGATGTGTGCGAGCCTTGTGGTACTGCAGGCTATGAGCCATCTGCAGCAGGTAAGAGGTGTAGATCGAGCTCGCCATGCTCGGCGTAGAAATGATCGGAGAAGATCAATCCGGCGTATCCAACCAGTCGCAAGGCCTTAACGTGTGGAGCGAAGCTCAGGAATATTAAGGTTCAGGCAAAGCCATGTCCGAGTGTAGCTCGCATACAGCCTGATGCCAACGCCGCAGTGGCCACAGCCTGCAGTAATATCAACGGGAAGTCGAGCTGGCTCTCGAATCAGTCAGATGTCAAAGACCGGCATCACAGCCAGTCATGCTATAGCCAGCTCCAACTCGACCGAGGGTCAATACCTGAGTAGACTGCTCACCGATGATCCTAGCAATAGCTCCAATCAGCCACTTGGTCAATGTTACATATATGTGTGCAGCTCGACTTCCTGCTGAGCAGGCTGGCTGCAGGTCTTAATCTGGGTCCCTCCGGCTTGATGCGCATCTTTCAGAATTGAACGCAAACACTGGAATAGTCAGAGTGAAGTACGAAGGCATCAAGAAACCAGTTCCCAACGCATACTGCTGGCCAGACTCCAGCATTCCGTTCCATTGCGCATCGTCCTAGCTCTGCCTATATTATCGATGTCCGTGCGGGCAAGGAGGCTGTGAAGCTGTTATGCCATAGACGTCATCGATGGTCAAAGAGAGTATTGCCAGAAATAAAAGAGGAATTGAGCGTACGAGGTCGCCAGCGTGATGTTCCAAGCAGACGCAGCTGAACACGCCCGCCCCACGCACGGACGTTCCTGCCTGAAGACAAGCACTTTCCTCACACCAAGATTTAAGCATCCACGACAACTCCATTTGCAAAGCCGCAGCCTCGAACCCAGAGTATTATCAAACTTCTCATTCATCTTCCTACCAGATCCTACAACTCACCCCATCCCACCTCTACCGACCCTTCCCCTTCCCCCGTCCCCCCTTCTTCACAAACAGCGGCCGACACTGATCACAATACCACACCTCATCCTCGCCCGGCGCCTCCTCCAACTCCGTGCACCCAATATGGAACCACTCCCTTGGACATCCCTCATTGTCACACGCCACCATCTCGCCATACGACCCGCGATTGCAGTAGCAATACTTATCCGCGTTCGGGTCATCGGGGTCCTGCTCGTCCTCGTCCTCCTCGTCGACATCAGCGTCCGCCTCTTCAAGAGCTGGAGCTTCTGGAGGGGGTGGCGAGGGAGAAGCAGGAGCTGCGTCGGGCATGCGCGTGTCTTCAGGTTCGGGGTCGTCCTCGTCTTCGGCATCAGCATCAGCTGTCGGGTGACCTGCAGGCGAGTTCGCAGCTGGGGTAGGCGAGTGTGGCGTGATGCCCGTCTGAGTGTTCCGTCTGCTAACAGGTCGACTCGTTGGATTGCTCCTCCGACCCCTGGTCCGCCTACCTCTGCCGTCCTCATCTTCCTGGCCCTCCTCTTCATCACTGCTCGAATCCGAGCCCCTGTGCCGGTCAATGTCCGGGCTTCGGTTGAACGGCGCAAGCTGCTTGAGAATATGGCTGTTGCTCGCGTGCCTCTTGTGGTTCCTGCCCTGCATCTGCGGTTCCGACGAGCTATCGTCACGTGCATTGCCACGCTGGCTCCGCGTACTTCTCGTACGCACCATTGCAGGGTCATCCGCGCGCGGCGTACCTGTCTTCGAGCTCCTGCCTTGCCCCTTGCCATTACTGGATGCTGTCCGTGACACGGCTGGACGCTCGATGCTATCTTGCGCATTCGCCTCCTCGCGCTTGAGATCATTCTCCTCCGCAGTCTTACCATCTTTGTCGGAAGTCTCGTTCTGCGGGGACTTCCTCTTTCCATTGGTCTTTCCATTGCTCTTGACCCCCGCCGCGCTAGGCGGTCTGCTGCCGTCTTCGTCTACTGTCTTCTCATGCCGCAGGTTCGTCGCGGTGCTGTTCTGTCGCAACCTCGCACTCTGTGGCCTTGCACCAGGGGGTGGCTCCATGCTACTAGCTACGAAGCTCGAGTGGAGCGGACTACTAGCCAGCGCGGGACTATTCTGCACCGAGGCACCCGTCCTTTTTGGTTTCGTCGGTGGTGGTTTCTTGATGCCCTTCTTTGGCTCAACGGTAGGTGTGCTGCGAGGAGTCTCCCTGCTGGCCTTAGCGGCCTTGTTCGCTGCACTGAGCGAGCGCTCCATAGCTGGAGCTGCCAGGCCCTTGTCTACCCTTCTCTTCTTGGCGGGCTCCCCATTTGCGATACCCAGCCCAATTAAGGGTTGTCCAGCGGCCTTACTCTTCGCGACCTTGGCATGCGTCTTCTTCGGCCTTTCGTCAAAGTCGGAGTAGAAATGCTCTGCCGCCCTCTTGCCCTTCCCTGGCTTGTCCTTAGCTGCCTCGCGTCCAGCATCTCTTCTTGCCTGCGCGATCTCCGTCTCATGAATCGCACTGGCTGCCGCAGCAAGGCTATTCGCTGCAGCTACATCTCTTCTGCTTGCGTTGGCGGTTGCAGTCGTTGCGCCCTTCTTCTGTCTGTTGTCGCTATATGCCCAGTGCGTCATACTGCCCAGCCGTGCCTCCTCACTGATTTCATTGTCAACATGCGGCAGCACAGAGTCGACACGCAAAAGCTGTTGCGAAAGCACGCGATTTGCTTCAGCCAACACCACATTCTTCTCGTCGAGTATCGGCAGCAGGTTGTGGGTCATGGCGCGCAGATCGTAGTATTGCTTCCTCCTTGCCAGCTCTTCCTCAGTCTCGTACATCGCGACATCCTCACCAGCCACAGACCCGTTGACAGAGCCCTGCGTTGAATGCACCTGTCTACCCGCAAATCCATTGATCAGACTCGGGTTCGCACTGCCATTATTGCTGTTGTTCGCCGTGAAGCTCAGCAATCCCTGCTGCTGTCCGCCTGCAGCCGGCTGACCTGTATGACTTCTTCTTGGCGGGATGTCCAACTCCATCAGCGCATCGACCGCCTCGCCCATCTTTTGGTGGTGGGCGTGAATCTTGGCCTCCACCTCTTTCATCTGCGTGAACTGCTTGATGACCTCCCGCGGCAATGCCGTGACGGCATCACTGAAGTATTGAAGGGCGGGAAAGAAGCCGGGTGAGGTCGCATCTTGGGCGTCGTGGTCTGCATTCACGGCAGACGCACCGCCCAGCGAGCCGAAGGGACGGGCATAGTAGTTCGTTGGTCTGGTGGTGTTCGCGCGAACAGCGCGACCGGATGCTGTTCGCTTCGTCTCTCCGCGCACGTTGGATGTGGGAGGCATACTGCCGTCGTGCGACGCGCCGCTGCGTCGAGGGTGCGTGGAATGGTCCCAGGCTTCTTAGGATGTTCTGATACCTGACACCCCGGGTGAGCGAGCGAGCGAGATTAAGGAGGCAGAGCCATGACGTTATCCTGATTATGCGAAAAAGAATATGCTCGACGGTGCCTGTTGCTTAGACAGGTCTGCTTCGGGGAGAGTGAGAGCTGGAGATTGATCTGCTGCCCACGCGCTTTCAGATGCCGACAGGGCAAGTCTGCCGATTTATGACGTGAGGGTCTGCTGCCGGAATAACGTTCGTCCGAAGACGTGCCTTCCCTTTAGCAACTGTAGGGTGGAGCCAAAGGCGCATTACAAGCCAGGGCAGTGACGAGCAAGGTCCGTGAAGGTTGACGACAGCGAACATATGATCTGCGGCATACACAGATGCTACTACACGAAGTAAAAGAAGACTCGTCTATACTGCTAAAGCATTCATGCATGCATTTGCTTGCTGTGTCTCGCTCGCTTAGTTGCTTCCAGCTTGACGCTATTGACGTCTCCAATTGATGTATAATCGTCGTGGAGTAGTGATACATTTATCACTTCCGCCACATCCTCACATCCTCACTCCTTCACGCCCCTGACCTACTGCCACCAACACCTGAAGCGAGGCAGCAATGATACATTCCAGTCCCTCGCGTCCGCGAATCGCAGAAGTGTCAGGTGAGGTGTGCCGAGCACAACGGAGTAGACAGGCGGTCTCGAGCGCTAGGCACGTGTGACGCACTAGCCAAACTTGCACGCCTGACCAATTCTCATAGCCCCACCATCGGCGCCAGTGCCGGCAATCATGGTCTTCTTCAAAACTTCGACGCTTTGCCATACTACCTTGGTCCCCTAGCCCTCGCGACCCCCGGCGTCGGCGCCCCCGCCCCACCAGTCGCCTCCCCATCCCCCGGCTGCCCTCCCAGCGGCGGGAAAGGCACGCCGAGCCCACCACCCGGCGGCAATCCATCCTCTATCTCTGGCGTCTTCACCGGGGTATTCGAATCCACTTTCAACTTTCCCTCCAACTTCTCCCCCTTCACAACCTTCTCAATCTCCTCCCGGTTCAACGTTTCATACTCCAGCAACGCCTCCGCCAACCGATCCAGTCCCGCCCGGTTCTCCGTCAGGAGTTTCGTGGCGCGTGCACGACCGTCTTCGATCAGCTGCCGCACTTCCTTCTCGATCAGCATTTTCGTCTGCGTGCTCAACCTGCCGTATTCACTTGCTAAGTCGACGTTGCCGAGGACGTCGCTCATACCGGCTTGCGCCACCATGTGATACGCGAGCTTCGTTGCGTTTTGGATGTCTGAGCTCGCACCCGTGGTGACTTCGTCAGCGCCGTAGATGAGCTCTTCGGCGACCTTGCCGCCCATGGCGACATCGATCTGTGCTTTTAGCTGTCGCTTCGATTCCGAGACCTTGTCAAGCTCGGGCAGCATGAAAGTGATACCCAGGGCATGTCCTCTCGGCATGATCGTCGCCTTGTACAGTGGACTGCTACCTGGCGTGAGCAGTGCAACAAGCGCATGACCACCCTCGTGATACGCAGTCATAATCTTGTCCTTCTGCTGGATCACTGCCGAGCGACGCTCAGCACCCATCAATATCTTGTCTTTAGCCCAAACGAGGTCTTCCTCCGTCACCTTTTGTTGCTTGTTCTTTGACGCGTGCACGGCGGCTTGGTTGACCAAATTCTCCAGCTCGGCACCAGAGAAGCCTGGACAGCCTCGCGCAATGATTGCAGGATCAACAGAGGTGTCCGTACGAATGTTGCGCAGATGATGCTTCAAGATCGCAATACGACCTCTCACATCAGGGAGCGCAACAGCAACGTTACGGTCGAATCGGCCAGGTCGAGTGAGCGCCTTGTCAAGCGACTGCGGGAAATTGGTAGCGCCTAGAATAATGACACCAGAGCTTTGGTCGAAACCATCCAGCTCCGTCAGAAGCTGATTGAGAGTCTGCTTGGCATACGCAGCATCACGCTCATGACGCTTGCTGCCTATCGCGTCCAACTCATCAATGAAGATGATCGCAGGACTCTTCGACCTTGCCGCGTTGAACAGATCCCGGACACGCTTGGCACCAACACCAACGTAGACCTCGTCGAATTCAGACCCAGACATGTAGAAGAATGGCACACCAGCTTCACCAGCGACAGCCCTTGCAAGCAACGTCTTTCCAGTACCCGGTGGTCCAACAAGCAAGACACCCTTTGGCAACTTGCCACCAAGTGTGCTGAACTTCTCCGGGTCTTTCAAGAATTCTACCAGCTCCTGCAGTTCCTCCTTAGCCTCGTCACAACCATGGACGTCGGAAAATCGCGTCTTCTGCAGCTCAGGCTTGGCTTCGGCATTTTGTGCGCCACCGACCTTCTTGATGACGCCACTCGCATCGATAAGGAGAGTGATGACCACCAGAGCGAAGTAGGCGCACAGGCCAAAGATCAGCAAGAACTTGACCCATCGGAAGATAGTGCTGCCCATGCTCTCGTCCACAACCACGTACAAGGGCTCAGCTTTCGCCCCCAAGCCCTTCGTTGAGATCGCTGCATGGCCGCCGTAGTTGCGAGCGCTGACCGCTTGTCCGATTGCCTGTAGTTTCTCTGGACTCAAATTATTGCTTTGTCCTGCTGGTATCCTTCCCACCGCTGCTCCAAAGCCGGCTGTCTCTGATGCGCCTATGCGCTCTAGAGCTTTGCCGTAAACCGTTTCGCAAGCAGCATTTGTAGCGTATCGACCAGTTTGGTATCGCTCGACAAGGATTTCAGGCATGTTAGAACGAAGGAGCGCTTGATAGAATGCGTTTTGGGCAGACGCTGAACCAGGGTTGTTGTTCGCCATTTGCTCCAAGTATGCGAGGTGATTCCGGTTCGAGGTCTGACCCCAAGTGTTGCCAAAGAGAGTTCGTTGTTGCTGGAGCCCGACAGATGTGATTGATCGCGGCGGCGCGCGTAGTGTGGATGGTCCAAGTCGTGTAGTCGTTGAAAATGCCCTTGCGGAAGGCGAGAATGTAGAGAATGGTCGCGTGACAGGAGAAGCATATCGCAGCGTTCCTCTCGACAATCCACCCAGCATCGATGCTGTCGTCGGCGCCTCCATCGCAGTCGGCGCCCGTCGCCTCAGCACCGCCGTAGGTACCGATGCCATGAACCCAGGCATATCTGGCCTCTCGACTCTCGTCTGCGCCTCTTCCTGCACTGCTCTTCTCGGCTGCACCGCCTGCTTCTGCTCGATCGCTACTCTCTTGCTCCACCCTCTCGAAGGCGCCTGCAGCGCTCTTGCCATACCGGGCCACAGTTCGCTTGTCGCAGCAGCCATTTGCTGGACCGAGACCGGTGCAAACGCCATATGGCCAGAACGCGAGTTTCAGTTGCAGATGTAGCGGGCTCGCAGCCCTGAAACCAGTGGAAACGTGCTCAGTCGTGGATGGTGCTAAGCAACTCGTCTACGTCTAAAGCAAGAGAAACAAGTAAGGTGTGCGACAATAGTGGTATGCTCTGGTCGTATCTCGTGCAGCAAGAGTCGCCGCCTACACCCCCGATGGCGAGATGTCGAAGGCGATGACGGCTCAATTGAAACGGAGAGGAACACTCCCGCTGTGGGTCTGCTCACGTGTCACAGCCGGATTTCTGACTAAGCAGGAATATAGCAATCATCGATACTGTAAGAGGACATAGCACGACGAGTGAACTTTGCAGAAATAGGAGCACGAATTTACAGAGTCTTTCATTTGCCAGCTCGGCGCCGCCTGAGACGCTACCATAGCAGCTACGCAATATATACATCAATGCAGACAACACCATGCTCAAGTATCACAAAAGAGAAACCTGCCATCCTTATACATGCCTGTTCAGCCCATCATCGCTGACTCTCATACATCACCCCGTCTATTGGCCCGGGCTAATCAGCATACCGTGCTTACCGGCATCATGCTGCCAGCCACCAGCCAACGCCTCACCACCAGTCTTCCTTGCGTTCTCCGCTATCCTAGCCTCAAGCTCGGGCCTGAAATGCCTGATCAAACCTTGGATGGGCCAGGCGAACGCCTCACCCAACGCGCAGATAGTGTGGCCCTCAACCTGCTTCGTGAGCTCCTGCATCATGTCAATCTCCCGCGCTCTCGCTGTGCCCTTCTCGAATCGCTGCATGATCTGCTCTGTCCACTTGCTGCCCTCACGGCACGGCGTGCATTGACCACAAGACTCGTGGTGGTAGAACTTGCTCAGCCGTGAAATAGCGCGGACGACATCTGTGCTCTGATCCATGACGATGACTGCAGCGGTACCGAGACCAGATTGCGAGTCCTTGAGCGCGTCGAAGTCCATGAGCTGCTCGTCGCAAATTTTCTTTGGCAGAATGGGGGTCGAAGAGCCACCAGGAATGATGGCCTTTAGGTTGTCCCAGCCGCCAATGACACCACCGGCGTGCTTGTCAATGAGCTCACGAAGAGGGATGGACATCTCCTCCTCGACTGTGCAAGGGTTGTTGACGTGGCCAGAGATACAGAAGAGCTTGGTGCCTGCATTGCGCTCGCGGCCGAAAGAGCTGAACCATGATGCCCCACGCCTGCAAATCGTGGGTGCGACCGCGACAGTCTCGACGTTGGCGACAGTAGACGGGCAACCGAAGAGACCGACGGCAGCCGGGAATGGTGGCTTCAGACGAGGCTTGCCTGGCTTGCCCTCCAAAGACTCGATGAGAGAGGTCTCCTCACCGCAGACGTAGGCGCCCATACCGCGGTGGAGGAAGACATCGAAGTCGTAGCCAGAACCGCAAGCATTCTTACCGATCAGACCGGCCTGGTAGGCCTCCTGAATGGCGCGCTGCAGGACGGTGGCTTCGTGGTAGAACTCGCCACGAATATAGATGTAGGCTGCTGTGCACTGTAACAAATCATCAGCATATCTCTCCAGAAGAGGTCGCCATCGCAAAACTCACATTCATAGCCCTCCCAGCAACCAAGCACCCCTCAATCAACTTATGCGGGTCCTTCCTCATAATCTCCCTATCCTTGCACGTCCCGGGCTCACCCTCATCAGCATTCACCACCAAATACCTCGGCTTGGTATCTTCATCCCAACCCTTCGGGTTCATAAAACTCCACTTCATGCCCGACGGAAACCCAGCGCCACCTCTGCCTCGCAGACCCGACGCCTTGATCTCCGAAATGATCCACTCGTGGCCCTTCTGCAGAATCTCCTTGGTCTTGTACCAGTCGCCGTACTTCTGCGCGCTCTTCAGATCCGCACCGTGGTGGCCGTACAGGTTGGTGAAAATGCGGTCCTTGTCTTGGAGGCCGCGCTTGTGGTGGACGGGCGGTGCGTCTTGCACGGTGGCCATGCTGCGGACGGCATTCTTGGTGATGGAGGAGGAGCTCGCAGTGGCGCTCTGCTTGAGCGCCTGCTTGGCCGGAAGAGACAGCATCGCGCGTATGTGTGCTGTCGTTGAGGTAAATGTGATAGTGCGGCTTCGTCGCCTGGGTGTACTGGAGAAAATGGAAGATTGGAGAGGTATGTAGTGGCGGCGCACTGGATGTCGAGGTGCAGAGGGCTCGATGATGGTAACGAATCGACCAAAACAGCTTAATCCGCAGATCTGGCGTGTTCTGATTGGCTGGTTTAGCGACCCTTGTATCCGCTCGGAGGTAAGCCACAGCAGAGCTGCTCGTCTCAGGGCAAGTCGAGGCTCTCATCGCACAGTCCATTTATCAACGTCGCTGACATCTCAACCAATACTTTTCCGGAATTTTCAGTTAATCAGGACGATAATGCGACGCAATAATACACAGTCATTATTCTACCTTCTGCTGTCTCACTGACTGGTCCTACTGGCCAGCCTCATCTGTCTCATACTGATCATGCCCATCATGTTCATTCTGTGCCTCATGAGCCTCATGCTTCAAAGAATCAATACAAGAACGCTCCTGACGCCGCACCGATGCAATCCCATGACCCTTCGCTCGTCTAGCAATACCCACAGCCCACTTTGCATCCTGCTTGCCCTCCTTCTTCAGGAAGCCTGGCGCTTCTTGCACCTTGCTCATTATATCGCCAACACTGCCTCCCCGCCCGCATCCCGGCCCTCATATCCTCAACATTCCCACCTCGAATACCCTCGGAAAACTCCTAGTTCTTAGCATTCCACCTCTCATTGAATGCATTCACCGCGATCGCCACCTGCTTATACAACCAGTTCCTGCTCCCCTCATCCGCAATAGGAATGAACGGCCCATTCGTCCCGCCTTTCAGAACGATGCTCATTCCCGTGCGCTCCTTACTGATAGTCTGAATATCCTTCAGAGGCACCTCCCACTCCGTAGTCAGCTTCCTAGCTCTGACCATAATGATTTGATTGTACGTGATCAAGACCAACATAGATGCCTCACTGTCGCTGCGACGAGTGGAAGCGGTAGCCCCAGTGTTGGTGCGGGAGAGACCAGTGGGCGTGGATGGCGTCGACGGCGAGTTCGAGCTGCGGTCGCCTTGGGAAGCGGAGTTGAGCTCCAGGTGCGCAATGTATGCCTGATCGAAGTACTTCCCGTTGTCGATGGTCTTCAGCCAGAACTGACCTAGAGCCTCACGCTGGCTGTAAGGCCTCACGATGCCGTCCATACCGATGAACCTAGCCAAGCGCACACGATCGAGTCCTTCCTGGTCGAAGACAGTAGTCGTGTTCTTCACGCCCTCGGCCAAGTTTGATGCAAGGTCAAAGGCGCCAATTGCCGGCTTCGTGGCCAAACCTAGCAAGCCTTTGCCAACACCCTTGACGAAACCCGCCGCGCCCTCCTTCTCAGCGCCCTGCATAGGCGCGCGAGCGAGACCGCCAATGCCACTCGCGACACTATTCGCGAACGCATTGCCACCAGCAGTGATACCATACAGCGCGTGCTTCGGCCTATTCCTGCTCTTCGACATCCGTCTCGCATCCTGGAACTCCTTGTCCATACTGGCAGCCGCCAAGCCCTTGCTAATACTGCCAGTGAACTTACTGACAGAATCACTGAGGCCAAAGACGGACTTCTTGACAAAGGATGAGGCACCCTTCGCGATTCCGATACCCAAATCCTGAGGTCTGTCCGTAACAAGACCTTGGTATGGCTCGTAGAAGATATCTGCAACGCCAGAAGACAAATTGTTGAAGAGACCGACCGGGTTGCCAAGGAAGTCTGCTGAACCAATAACAATGTGGACTTGTCGGAGAGACTCCTGGACGTAATGGCTTTGGACACTGCTAATAAGCGCGCCCACCGACAGTCGAGCGTTCTCCAGCATTAATGCGTTGTACCGGATAGGTGCATCATTCACGTTGCCAATGGACATGGTCAACACATTGACAGCGAACATGAAGGGGTTGCTTGAGCTGCTACCAGTGTCCTCAGCGTTGATCCGCTCAGTCCTGACGAACGACAAATCAAATTGCATTGGCTGCAAATGCAGCAGCTCGAAGTAGATGTCTTGACCGGACTGCTCCTGGCTAGGCTCCGGCACGTCCAGGCTCGCAGGTGCAAGCTGGCCTTCCTTTTCTTCCGTCCAGCTCGCACCATCCACCTTCGTGAAGTCCAGAAGCGCGAAGATGAAGTCTTCGTCGATCTCAATCGTCATCTGTTGCATCAAGAATGTGAAATACTTGATGTACAGCACTCCATAGCTGTCATCCTTCACTCTCGTGACGGTAGTCCTGAAAATAGGATGCGCCTCCATCTCCTTGCCAGTCTTCGGCACCACAGAAGGATAGAAGATTAGTGGGAAGATGCCACCGTACAGCTGATTGTCAATCTGGATCCATTTAACCGTCAAGGCAACAGTCTGGTAGAGTGGCGAGTCCGTGTACTTGAGCTCGATATCTCGCCAAGTCACGTACACCAACTCCCGCAGCTGCTTGTTGACGAGTGAGATGCCAACACCTGCGAAGCGAATAGCAGCACGCATGGTAATGTCGGCGTCCTGCTCCTTTACCTCGAAACCAGCATTCGTGCTCGCAGACGCGGAAGCGCTCTTCTGCTTGTACAAACTCTTGCTTGGCTTGTAATTCGACATGACAAGCGTCTGTGTCGGACCATCTGCCACGACATTCAGATCGATGATCTTCTGTCTCTGCTGGGGCTGACTCGCAGGTATTCTCATTGGGATGAGATTGCCGATCTCCGCAAGTTTGACGTGACGTTCTCTGCCATTAGCACTGAGCACCAGGTTCTTGTTCTTGGTCGCCGGATAGTCCCAGGCATACGGCATAATGCTTCGCGGAGGCAACCTGTATCGAATCGGCTTCCAATTGCTCGTGCGATCTTCCTCATCCTCGTCGACGTTCGGGTTGGCCTGCCAGAAGAGGAATTCTTGGTCACTCTCATTGCGCATGCTGAACGGCCAATGCTTTGTCTCCAAGCTCAGATGGAGGAAGATCATCGCCTGCTCCATCAGGATCTCCACTCGAATGAGCTTCTGCCTCTCACCAGACTTCGCCAGCTTGACGTGGACAGAGCCCACGTTCGCAATGTCGAAAGGCGCACTCCACGAGTTGTTGACGCCAGGGAAGCACAAGCACAACTGCTGGCCGGTACTCTGCTTCAAGAATCGCAATGGGTGCAATTCGCCCGCAGTCAAAGTGGCCGCCTCGGATGAGCCAGGCTCGCGGATTTGGATCTCCTCGCTCAAGCGGTTCTTGACGATAAATCTCGGAGTAATGGTGACGACCTTGGAAAGCTTGTACTTGCCCTCGCCTTCCATGACATTAAGACCGGCGTGCATCTCCGCTCTGCCACTTTGTGCGGGCAGCTTGACGTCGACATTTGCTCCAATGGCGTCGAAAGAGACCGGCTGGCTCCAAGAAGAGTCACCGATCTTGAGCAGCGCACGATTCTTGCGGTCGTCTGTAGGATATGAGAACATGAATGGCTGAGCCTTGCGTGCATCTTCTTGTGTATTGGCAAATGATTGTTGCCCAGCCGCGCTCTTCGTGCTTCCAAAATACGCCTTGCTCCGCACGTCAAGCTCCAGACCTGTGCGGTTCAGGACGACGTATGGCGCATACACCGTAATACGGAACGAGCCACCACTGTCTGGTAGATTGTAGTAGTGGATCTTGAGCCGCAACTCCAGATTCTTATTGTCCTTGACGAGCAGCGTCTTCTCTCTTCGAAACTCTGCATCATTGCTGTTGATGATAGCAAACTCACTCGCCTTGAACGGGGTGTCTTGCATGTCGACACTCATCAATAGCAGATGACTTAGCTCGACCACGTGCACTGGACTTTCACCACCTTTGCGCAAGAAGTTGGTCCAGTCTTTCTTGGTGTTCTTGTCATAGATGCGGTACTTGAAATCATAAGGCAATAAGTTTTGGATCACGACAGGTGCCGAAAGCTTGATGCGCATGTATGGATACACGCTCGTCAACGGGTTGTTTTTGTCGTACACCGCCTGCATCTGGAAGTAGAACGGTGGACCGCTGCCGGAGTGTTGCTCCTGCTCACCAGCACACGTCAAGGTCCTGACAGGCCGCTTCAACAGATCCTTCCAGAACAGCCTCTCGTTGCTCCAAGTGTAGCCAAAACCCTGGTCAGGCCTGACAACAAGCGAGTGCATAAATGCTGCACCCACTGGGCTTGGCCTGGACTCGCCGGGGGCTATCTTCTCGATCTTGAGCAGATGGCCTTCATCTGGAGAGTACACACCCAGCTCGACTGGGATGTGCGTATTGTTCTCGACCAACAGCGGAGATCGAAGCGTAATGTATTTGACATTGTCCGTGCCAAGTGCGACTTCGACAAGCATCCGGTGCTGGATTTTGTCCTTCCTTGGCTTCAGATTGTACAGCGTCTCGCCTTCGCGGCTAACTGGGATGCGATCGATGCTGTCAAATCCACTGCCTTGCAGCTTGATTCCAATGACACCACTCTGCCCTTCAGGCGAAAGGGTCTCGCGGGTTGTGGTCGGATCCTCAAATCTCCATGGCTTTTCCTCGCCGTCTTCAAGCTTAGCAGCAGAGCCTTCATCGTCAGAGCCATCTCCACCAGACCACACATCGACTTCAAAGCCAGTGTAGTTGCGGATCCGATACGGCGCATCGTTGCCGCGCGGCTTGGACAGCACATCCTCTTCACTGGACAAGAATTGTGCAGACTTGCTTGCTAGCGCAATAGTGGCAGACGTCACTGTGAGCTCTAGCATCTTTCTCGAGTAAAGCTCTACGGCGAGGCCGTCTTTACCCTTGCCCGCGCCATTGATCTCCTTCGCCATGTGGAAGCCGAGACTCCACGGCTCGATGAGCGGCTCCCAAGACGACTTCGAGAAATTGTAGACATTGAAGAACGTGTCGAGACTGGTGTCTGCGGTCATGTTACCTGTCCAGTCCTTGACATTGACGTCGAATTTCTTGACACTCCAGTCCAAGATTGGAAGCTCGTGGAGGTCGCCAATGAGCACCACACGAATGCCGCCCATGGAAAGCTTCATCTCTTCGCGCTTCAGCACAGCCGAGCCTTGCCCGGCGACACCGGCGACACCGGCGTCATCGTCCTGCGGTCTTTGTGATGAAGACTTCTTGGTAGTGATTGTCTTGGCCTGTGCTCTACCAGTCGTGGACCCAACAGTCTTCTTCGTCGACTTAGTAGTCTTTGGCTTGGCAGTACTCTGGTCCGCCTTGACCTGCGAAATCTTCTTTGGCTCCTCGCCGCCCTCCATCTGGTGCCCGCCTTGCGCACCCGACATGGCCGAGGCACGCTGGAAAATCTGCATGGCCAGTAGAATATCGCGCAGGGACAGCCTCAGCACGAGCGGTTCGATATCGACATGGATGCTGGTCAAGCTGGAGTTCTTGGCCTGAGACCTCATATCCAGACTGGTTTGTATCGAGAAATCGTCCAGGATGCGGAGCTTGGTGTTCTCGAACTGGTCCATCCTGCAAAGGAACATACCGACCTTCTCCACCTGGAGCGTCATAGCATGCTGTTGACTTACCAGCACTTGCTTGGTTCCCAATACGATGGCCTCGGAGTTCGAGATGGCAGGGTTTGCGATGAGCACGACTTGTGTGTCCACGACATTGACGCGATAACTAATCGTCATGCCGCTTTCTTGCTTGCTGTCCTCCTGCTCTTCTTCGTGCGCGCGTTGCTTGCGGGAAACGAGCTCCTGTGTGTCAACACTGGCATCATCTGTGACATCGCCATTCTGCTCCGCTTCCGATAATGACTCCTCTTCTTCCACGACCAGTGGCTCGTCCTGTGCCAGACCAGCGTTGACAAAGCCGACGATAGCGAAGAGGTAGTCTAACGCCAGGATGACTCTCGGGCTATCGATCGTGAGCAGGGCTATGAGATTTTTGTCCTGACCACCGCTGATCGACACGCTCGCCATAAATTGCTGCTTCACATCCGTGTTGATCAGACTCATGATCTTTCGGAACTTGTTCTTCTCTTTCTGCCTGGTATCGGTGATCGTGAAGCTCTGAATCAACAGCTCCGACTCCATCGCCCCATCAGAGATCATGCGAAGCTTCACGCTCGTCTCGTTGAGCGAGAACTTCGACAGACTCGCGGCTTCCAGGTCGCCGACAGGCTCATCGATCTTGCCAGAAACAAGCTCCAGCCCAATCGCGCCAACCTTGAAGATCAGATCAAGCTTAGCCCAAGTCTCAGCGTCTGTGCCCAGCTCAGGACCAAGGTGTGCGGGCTTGCTGTCTTCAGGCTTTTGCGCCGGTGACTTGGCGGGCGACTGCACTTGCTTAGCTGGCTCGACGACATCGTCCGGAATCTCTTTCTCCACCTCCTCTTCCAGCTCTTCATCTTGCTCCAAAGCGAACGCTTGTGGAATATTCCTGCTCAGCTCCATCACAAACTTCAGCTGAGCCTCTGTGATCCTGAGGTTGATGTTCGACATGGATCCCTCAATCTCAGTATCTGGCCTCTGAGCTCCTGGTGTATGATCTGCTTGAGTGATGTTGAAGTCTATGCCGACGTTGTCGATCATCTCCAGTTCCTCAGACTTGTGATCGGCGTAGTTGAACGTGCTAGTCAAGCGCACGTTGCGAATACCAGCACTGAGCTTGTTGGCGACCGGGCTCTCCTTCTTGCCTTCCTCCAGCGGGACAAATTTGTTGTTGGCATAGATCTCTCCGAGATACGCAGTGACCATATCACGTTCCGGATTCTCGGTAATGACCATACGCGGGAAAGCGACAATCGGTGTCTTCACAACCACATCGAAATGCATCTTGCTCGCACTCTGCTGCACGCGCTCGGCCTGGTTCGCAGCGGCTTGCCGCGCGGCATTGAAAATGGCTTGCATCTTGCCAAACTTGACACCGAACTCCATAATCTTTCTAAACGGCTCGGTGACAAAGTTGACCTTGAGAGAGCCAGCGCGCAGGTAGACAGTGTTGTCGTGGCCAGGATAATCCTTGCTCTCGGGATCAAAAGTCTCATACCTAAAGTCTGCAAGCTCGTCGCCCTGAATACTGACGAGCTGGCGAAGCGCAGACTCTTCGGAAACACCCTGGTTGACATCGTCTACTAGGCCTAGGTTTCCTAGACGTGCGCCAACTTGCATCGTCTTACCAGAGAGGGATACCGCGACTTCTGCGGAGGTGAGCGATAGTGTTGCCAGTCGGATACCGTCATTGTTGAGTATGACAGCAATGCGCCGTAGATTGGCTTTGATGCGGATCTTGTCTTGCTGCTGTTGCTGTGGCTTCTGCTCGTTCCCATTTTCGCTCCCGGAGTCTTCGATCTGTTGTTGTTGAGCTTGCTGTGCATTGCCATCACCAGAGGCGAATGTCGCCAGCACAAAATCCAAAAGTGTGAGTAATGTGCGTCTTGTGACCATTAGATTGATTGTCGACACGCTCGCATCGAGGTTGGTTTTGATGCCCTCGTACTTTGTGTCGAATTCTGGATGCTGCGGGTTGACCATCTGGAAATGCACGACCGCCAAGTCCTCCTTCTTCTTGGTGTAGAGGTCCTCCGACGAGATGAGATTCTTAAATTCAGGAGCCGGAGCCTCTTCAACATGATCTTCGACAGTTACTGAGCGGAGCTTGACATCAGCGACCATATCAAAGGCGCGCTGATAGAACTCTAGGTAGAAGGTTTCTGCGATCAGGTCCACAAGCAGCTGATCTTCCTTTTTCCCTTCGGGATCTGCCTTGAATAGCGACCCTTGCAGCTTGTCGACAGTGAGCTTGAACTCGAAGTTGCGTTGCTCCGGATTGACTTCTGGTTGCTTCTTAGCGCCTTGTTTCTGCTGTGGCTGCTGCTGCTTGGCTGTCTGATCAGGCTTGGCCTCGCGGTGGTGGGTTTCGTCCTCATCGGCAACGAGCTCCTCAGAGCTTGCTTGGAAGGACTTCGCTCTGGGACGACCTCCATCAACAGCTAAGGCGCTCTTCCTACGTTTCGCTTTCTCTACCTTTTCATCCGGGTGACCCGATTGCGGTGCGTCCTTCGGCTCATCGTCGCTGAACTTTGGTACGGCGAAGTCAATGACTTTCATGAGGGCCTTGTACTTAGCGTCGCTGAAATTGGCGTGCAGCACAGGCAGATGCCCATTGATTCGGAACTTAGTGAGGTCAGCAGCCTTTGGGATGATGCAAGCCTCAACTTGGAAGTCCATGTTGATGCGTTCCACAACATGGAACTTCTTGCTCGAGGATTTCTCGTCCAATTGCTTTTTGGTCTCCTCGATCGTCGTTCCAATCAAGACCTGTGTAGAGTCGAGATTGACCTTGAACTTGTCGTACATCAAGCTCTCCAGCTGCTTGAAGTCCTTCTCGGTATACTGCTGATTCTGCTTGTTTTGAATATCGGCAAGTGTCTCTTTGTCGATCAAGTCGCTTCTAACGCTTGCATGACCAGCGTCCAAGATGAGACAGATTGTGCTTGGCTTGGTGACGCTGTCAGGCACGATGATAAGAGGAGCCTGAGCATCGATCTGAACATCAACAGACTTGTGCTCTTGCAACGCGTACTCTAGCCCAGCTCTAGTCTGCTGGCGAAGGCCTTCGACCGTCGACCCAGCAGTCTCCATCAGCGCACCAATAGACTCCATCTGACGTTCTGGAGGCTTGAAGAACTTCGTGACACCAACGACAAAGTTAGGATTGTAGACCACCTCCATTGCCTTCATCTTGAGGTTGACTGCAGTGTCGGCCCGGCCGTCCAGTGGATTCTGTTCAAATGTCATAGCGAAGAAGGGATCCTGCTCTTCTTCATCCCCATCCTCTGCTTTGTCGTCACCAAGCTCCTTGACGCGCTCCGAGTCAGGCACGGGCGGCGCGTCCTTGATATGCAACATTTGCTCGTACATGTTGCCTTCCGTCGAGCCATCATATAATCGCATGCCACCAAGGCTCAGGTCTATCAGAGTCGAGTCTGTGCGCTGCAAGAATTCGGTCGAGAAGTCATCAAAGAGCAGTCTCAAAAGATCCGTCTTCTTGCCATGTGGATCACGCCGTAACGTGAACGAGCCTGTCTTCAAATTCATGTCAACCTGCATCTTGATCGCTTCCTTGGGCGCATCAACGGCCTCAGTAATGGTCTTCTTCTCGTCAAAGTCGATCGCTTGATACAGCTCCTTCCTCTGCTCTTCGGTCATCTGGCTATCATCTTTCGTCTCTTCCTGTTTAGCCGAGGACCCGCCACCCCAGACCCATGAGCTCCATGTCTGCTTGGGTTTCTCCTGCTTCTTCACGCCGACGTTCTCCTTGCGCAGCTCATTGCGCGCCAGACTGCGCCAGAACCGCAAATCTTCATACGTCAGTTTGTGCTCAAGAGCATCAAGCTCCTTGCCTTCGTCCGGGCTTAACTTCTCTTCCTTCTTTTTCTTCTTGAAAAGCTGTATGTACTTCTTGCGGTCGTCTCGTCGTTCCGCAAAGTATGCCCAGCTCCACCGCTTATTCTTGTCGTGAATTCGATCTAGCACAGCCTTGCCTGCAAACTGCAACCATGCCCTGGGATCCTCCTTCGGCGTCTTGGCGGGCTGCCACCTGCGGTACTCTTGATGTCGGATGAAGTAGTGGAAGAGGTCGACTAGCATGAGCGCGTCACGGTACTGCTCTTCGTCCAGAACAAATCCGAGCTCATTGAAGAGAAGACGTGCCTTCATCTTCGGTCTATCGTACTTGCCTGTCTTGTCCATCTCCAAGCCAGCGCGCCCAGAGACAGGCTTCAGAATGTACTGGTGATCCTTCACTGCCGGACTGTCGCCCTTGACAATGAGATCCCGGAACTTGTCCAGAAGGGCATGGTGGTCGAGAACCTGCTCCTTGCCATCCTTCGCGCCTGTGCCTTGCCCAAGCAGTTCTGCGTCCGTATCCCAATACACTGCTAATGAGCCCAGCGTTGCCAGCTTGTGTGTTGTAGAGCTCGTGCCTTGTATCCATGTCGGCCTCCAATTCTCGTCCGTAGATACAGCGCTCAGCTCTTGCAAAGTCAAACCCGCCGCAAAAGGGTGTCCAGGATCACTTAGTGCATCCTCGTACCGTATGTGGACATTCTTGACCTGAATCTGCACATTATCGATGATTGTGGTTGTCAGCGCGGCCGTGAAGGTTTGCTGCTTCTTCTGCTCTTCCTGACTCATTCCTTCCGTGTTCCTCTCCTTGAGCAACTCGGCCGAGTCCAGCTTCTCCATCTTGACCGCATATGCTCGCTTCTCCTCTTCCTCTGCGTTGTACTCCTGGTCCTCCTTCGGTGCTGCCAAAAGGAAGACATCTTCAATATGTATCTGAACTGGTTGCCCTCTGAGATTAGACCAAGGAATTTTGAGTATAAGGGACGAGACATGGCCTTCGACAACGTTCAGTGGCAAGTGAAACTGATCAAGTGCTTCTCTTCGTAGCTCAAGGTCTCTGAGCTTGACATCCCCCGACCAAATGCCGACGTTCAACTGCTTTGGGTCGAAGTTCCGGACATACATGCCCAGGAACCTGTTGAGCAGGTTCGCAACCAAGGACTCCAACATCGTGCCGAGTCAGTCGCTGTTGTCCGGGAGGGTGTATCAAGGATATCTGTCTCTTAATTGTTCATACATTGAGAACACCCGCCATGGCCAGGGTGGCGCTTATTATTCCTGTGCCACAATAGCAATCCTGCCTAGGCAACTCTGTATGTGCGTCTGGAACCGTCGGAGGTCTGTTCCTATCTGGTTGACACTGCCCCAAGAGCCGCGAGAAGGTAAAGGCAGTAGGTATGGGATTATTCGTCTTGAACGATGCAACCGGAACAGAAGAAGATGGTGGGAAGTTTACGTGTGTTTCAGAGCGTGCGATGTTCGTGGCTGCCCCGCTGTGTTGGAGTGTGGCTTTCTCTTAAGTCTACGTCATCTGGCATCAACAACCAGGCTTTCAGGAGCAAAAGAGAAGAGGGTGTGAAGATGCATTCAGAACACATGCTATGGTGCGATCAGAAGAAGCATCAGAAGCAGCGACATCTGCGAAGTGCAGCGAGGAGATATGAAATCGCACCTGCCCATTAGAGAAACGGCTGGAACAAACATTGGTTGCCCGCTACGTGAAGTAGTCCCGTCGAGATGACAATGAGTCAGCCACACAGCAGCAGTGACGTCCGCATTTGGGAGCTAGCTTCATTCCCAGCAGCGCTGCTTTGACCTTGTCGAGAAGTTGAGCTCACCAGCCATTGACTGTTGAAAATCTCCACTCCACCAATTGTGATCCCTTTCGTACATACCATCGGCCGTCCGCCTCCTCCGGGACGTTCACAATGGCGATGCTCCGCACGACCGCGTCGCGCTCACTTTTCCGTACACTTGCAGCCCCGAGTACCTCGAAAGCTCCTCTGCAGCAGCAATTGCGATCGCGACTATGCACTCTCTCCACCCGCCGCGCGTCTCCTGCTGCGCCAAGGACCCTTTCGCTCGTCCGTCGGTATGCTGAGGAAAGGAAGTTCGTGGACCAAATCGATAGCAAGGCCGAGGAGGCATTGAAGGGTGCCTCGATCAAGCCGCACCCGGAGCTTGTCAGCACCACTTCGAGTGTGAGGCCTGGTCTTGCCAGCACGGAGCTCGACGATGCTGCCAGAGGGCACAGGGACGAAGACCAGACGGAGATGTTGGCTGGTGTCAAGGGCGATCTTGTGAGTATACTCTATCCTCGGAAGCAACCGCACATGCACATATGCAATAAATAGAAAGAGCAGAAGAGAGCCGATAGCAACGCGCGAAATATTACAATCGATCATAAAAACTGAGATTGAGTGTTGAGTCTCAATGGAATGGGCTGACATGTCACGCCACACAGAAAACCATCCGAGACACCTTCTCCATGGCCGATGTGCCAAAGCCGGCCCTATACGTCGGTCTCGCTGGTGTCCTGCCCTACGTCGCTACCTCCTTGAGCACGGTCTATTGCGCCTGGGAGATCAACCACGCCTACGCCTCCGGCTCTGGCCTTTTCATCAACGACAAGACAGCCGAGCTTGCCCTTCATGTGATTGAGCCATTGCAGATTGGATACGGTGCCGTGATCATCTCTTTCCTCGGTGCTATACACTGGGGTCTTGAATTTGCTGGCTACAAGGGCTACCATGGTGAGCCTCAAGACAAAGAAATAATACGTACGAGTACTAACACTTCATCCAAGGCTTCGGCCGCTACAACATCGGTGTCATCAGCACCGCCCTTGCCTGGCCTACTCTCCTCCTGCCCATCGAGTCTGCCTTGATCGGCCAATTCCTCATCTTCAACTTCCTGTACTACACCGACTCCCGTGCTACCAAGCACGGCTGGGCTCCAAACTGGTACGCCGTGTACCGCTTTGCACTCACCTTCATCGTCGGCGCGTCCATCGTCGCATCCTTGATCGGACGTGGCCAGCTGCCGCACGACGTTGCGAAGAGCCACGGCGTTGCGGAGAAGATCAGGCAATTGAGGGAGTCGCAGGGGCAGGAACTAGAGGAGGAAGAGGAGGCCAGGGTAAAGTTCTTGGGATCTAAGGAGGAAGAGGAGGATGAGGAGGAGTAGACGCTGATCTTGCTGATGCTGGGATCAAATAGCCAGAAGTGTTAAGCGAACTTGCCAACGAGCAAGACGGAAGGGCGACTGAGCATGTTCACGGCCACTGCTGTGGATGTCTGTATGAAGTGCTGTACCATATATAAGCAGGCTAGGTGGAGCGCTTGCAGCAAGTAGATATGTGCAAAGAGGTATCCTGATTTGATTCGCCAAGCATTGAGCATTCTGGCTACCAGATTCAAGCTCTGGAGGCCCCCTCGTCCGCCTCGTCTGCCGGACTATTCATGGTCAGTGCGACCCGTCATACTCAAATAGCCAGTACTACCAGGACTCTATGTACACATCGTACAAATCTTTGCGGCTGCCCGGCTCAAACCCCAAGTAAAGCGTACATCAGAGGCGTTGGCTGGCTAAACAAGACCTGCCTAGAATTTCGCATCGAGGCCAATCCCAGGCCAAGCACCTGCCATGCAAATAATGGTGTCGCTTACCATCTATCAGACCTGCAGCTTGCATTGCTTTTACCAGCTATTCGGTTCCTGGATCCATCGACGCCTTGCTTCTCCAGGCCAAGCCCACCACGTTCCGCCCCGCATCGACTAACACGTGGGACGGCAGAGGGCTTGGATTTGCGTGCCTGAGCACATCTCCAGCAGAGATGACGTAACGGAATGGCTTGCGGCGCAAACATCGAGGACAACAACCTTCTGCTTCGGGGCAACAAGGCGGTGGGCGGGGCCAGTGCTGTGTTAGTGCAAGATGCTGCAGCAAAGAGTGCCATGGTTGAAAAGCTACGAGCTGTCCAGCCTTTGGAACCTGCAGCAGCTTCTGGCAGAACCTCCTTGAGGACTAAGGTGCTGTACGCTGGACAACTTCTGTTGTTTGGGATCATCGTGGTGCAGTTCATTATGATGTACAAGAGCTTTGCGCTTGGCCTCGCGGCCTGCGGTGTTGTTGAGGCGGGCGTTGCTAAGAGGCAGAGTGCTGCTAGCAGCTCGAGCACTCACGTTCCGCAGTATTTCCAGACCACGCCGGAGCTATATCCAGGTATGTTCAAGATTAGGTACAACCGCATTAGCAATATATCTGACGGCGCAACAGGTCCAACTCCAACTGGCGCGGCAGCCTTTCTTGCGGAGACCAACCCAGCACCATTCGCCTCGACCACCTACATCCCACCTCAGCCGCTGGAGACCCAGGTGCCAATCTCGGGCGCCAATGGCCAGAACATCTACCATCAGATGGGACAGCTGTCTCACTACTTCCCGAACCCAGATGGCTTCGGCGTTGACGAATACTCGCTCCCTTCTGGCGCTCAAATTGTACAGCTGAACATGCTGTCCCGTCATGGCTCTCGTTACCCAACGACTGGAGCTGGCGCTACCACACTTGCCGCCAAGATCGCGAACCACACCACTGGCGTTGCTGGCTACAATCAGACCAACTTCACTGGCTCGCTTGCGTTCTTGAACACCTGGACCTACAAGCTCGGTGCTGAGATCCTTACTCCCGTTGGAAAGCAGGAGTTATTCGATAGTGGTGTGCTCCACCAGTACCTGTACGGTCACCTGTACCCCAACAATGGCACCAAGATCCTTGCCCGCACCACCACCCAGGACCGCATGCTGAAGTCTGCTGAGTACTTCTTGGCTGGTTTCTTTGGCCTTGGTTGGACCGACAATGCTACCCTTGTCCTTGCTATCGAGGCCACTACTGGCATCTGGAACAACACTCTGGCTGGCTACGACAATTGCAACAATTCCAACACTGGCGTTTCTTCCGGAGGTACCAATGCTAGCGCCACATGGGCGGCCATATACTTGGCCAACGCGACTGCGCGCCTTGCTCCACTTGCTCCTGGCTTCAACTGGACCGTCACGGACAGCTACAACGCCCAGTCCCTCTGCGCGTACGAAACTGTCGCGCTTGGCTACTCCGCCTTCTGCGGTCTCTTCACCTACGAAGAGTGGGAGGGCTACGAGTACTCTGTCGACATCAGCTTTGCCGGCAACAACGCTTTCCAGTCGCCAACTGGCCGCGCTGTAGGAATCGGCTACGTCGAAGAAGTCATTGCTCGCCTGCAGCATCACACCATCAACACTCCTACCGCCCAAATCAACGTCACGCTTGACAACAATACCAGCACGTTCCCGATCAACCAGACTCTGAATTTCGACTTCAGCCACGACACCAACATCATGTCCATCCTCACTGCGTTCGGTCTCACGCAGTTCGCTGGTTACATGCCACCCACCGGCATCCCGTCCAATCGCAGCCTGATCGTCTCTCACATGGAGCCTTTCGGCGCCCGTCTTGACATTGAAGTCATCAACACTCCTTCTCCACTCAACGGCTCCCGCAAGGCGGGCAATAAGTACGAGTCTGGCCCGGCCACGACGTACATCCACTTCATCCTCAACCAGCGCACGGTTCCTCTAGGTGTCTCTTTGACGCCGTGCGGTTTGCGTGACGATGGATGGTGTGAGTTGACCACTTTCCTGGACGTCATGAGCAGCAAGCTGCAGGAGGCCGAGTACAACTACTCTTGCAACGGCAACTACGCTGCTGTGCCGTATGGTACTATCACCAACGGTGTTCCGCTTACGAATGAGACCTACAGCAAGTTTTAGAAGATTGCCCAGTCATGGTTGACAGAAAGAAAGCATTCACTTTGACGCTTCACGATGTAATGGTTGCCAGTGAATTTTGATTGATGAAGATCTGTAAATACTGCTGCTCGGGCAGGACTGAAAGGAAAGACATTTGCAAGACCACCTCAGACTATCTGCCTGGTATGTGTACGGATGCTGACCGACGAGGCCACAAGCTAGGTCATCTTTGGTTCGGTGCTCGGTCAATAGAATCAGTGTGCCCACCAACATACCACAGGCTAGCCGTCTCCCAGCTCCATGACATGCATACTTTCTTTTCTGCAGGCGCGGCTTCCCTTCAAATTCCTCCACGAGTCTACACCTATCACACCAGCGCCAATAGACGCAACCGCGGTTAGTCCCGCAACCAGCAAGAACGTCGCTCGAATAGCCAAGCCGTACGCATTTAGCCAGGATTCGACATAGTCCACGGGAAGCGCACGAAAAGTCCGATAGCCATCGTTAATCATATCCTCCAAATCAACCCCTGGCGGCGTCTCCGGTGCAGCTTATCTCAAGACGCTAATAAAGACGGCATTTCCGACCGCAGCCGCAACAGCGCCCCCCACAATCTGGCAGAACAGTACTAATGTCATGGCTACTGATAGCTCGTCCTCCTTGAGCGTAGACTGTAGCGCATTCTGCCCTTGCTGGATCGCAAGCCCCAGTCCGGCTCCGAGAATGATCTGATAACCCGTCACCACTGCCCCTCTGGTCCCGGGACTCACAGTGGTCAATAGACTGGCTCCAATGACAGCGATGCCGCACCCTGCAAGCGAGAAGGCTGCTACAACAGTCCGTGGGGGAAAGCGGATTTTCTGCCGCAGTGCTCCGACGGCGATGCTCGTCAGGGTCGCTGACAGCAGATAGGGGAGGAGTGCAACTGCGAATCGTTGCGCACTCATGTCAATTGCGGCTTGAAAGTAGACGGGCAGGTAGTAGATGAAAGACGTGAGGGCGCCGTAGAAACCGAGCGACATGATGCTGCCAGATGCCACGCTAGGGTTGGTGAGTAGGCAGATGGGAATGATACCATTTGCTCACATTCGCCGTAGCCAAAGGATGAGTATCGCAATCGTAGTGGCAGAGCCGACCAGAAGTCCGAGAATATCAGCGCTGGCCCAGCTTATGCCGTCGGCGGCGTAATGGAGGGCAAGGAACGGCATGATTGCTGCACCCGAGATCAATCCTGCACCGACGACGTCGAAGGCCTTCAATCTCGCCCGCCAAGATTTTCCCTCCTTCTTCGTCGTCCTGATCGTTGAGGACCCAGGAAAACGAAACACGAACGGGACAGCCAGGACCAAACACCCAACAACCGGGATATTGATCATGAAACACCACCGTCATTGGCTATGACCTGACAACCCTCGGTCCTGCTGGCTCTGAGTTCCTCGTGGAGCTACTCTGCAACATGAATTCCAAGACCATCAAGCAGTATCCCATCCTGAGCGGGACTGTGCGCCTCGACCCGGGATCCCAGGACATGAGGATGGTGGCGCACCTGCCCGACAAGAACAGTACCGCGGAGTCGACGATGAACCGCATCTTTCGCGTCGTGAAGCACGACCAGGAGGGCATGGTCACTTACGAGATATTACGTTCGGTGGAATTTGCGCCAGAGCGGCTGGACATTGGCACCCTTGCCCCTTTCGAGACGAACACAGATCCCGCAGTTGCGAGCGCGGTATTTGCGGCTCAAGTCAACATCATACCTGGTGGTATTCTGATCGCTTTTCAGCTGCACCACACTATCGCGGACGGTAAGGCATTGAGTCAGGTCGCAGCGTATATGACGGCGTTGCCGGCGAGCAAAGGTACGCCAGAGGGGAGGAAGCCAGTGCTGCGACAGACCAGTCCCGCATGATGCGCACGACCTCCGCATGCCACGTCCCCTGCGATGTCCGTAAGAAAGTCGAGTTTCACATCCCAGACGAATACTTCGGCGCCGCGACTTTGATGGTGCGCGCCCAACAAACGATCATTGATCTTGTCGCTGCACACGACGCCCTGTGCGCGCAGCAGGAGGCACTCCCGCTCGCCAAGATTGCTCTGAGTATCCGTCAGGCCGTCGCGGGAGTCGACACGGAATTCGTGCGTCGCAGAATCCGGCTCGCGCTTAGCGTCGAGGCGCACAATCTTACTGCTCGCGGGACGGGTGAGAAGAAGCTGCAGACGAGGCACGTATTCAAGCCTGAGGAGCACGTGGATGTGGTTATTAGCACGCTCGGCCCTATCTTCAAGATGGAGAGTGCGGCGTTGAAGATGTTGCAGCCGGACTTCTTGCGCCCGCTGCATCATGCGATGATTGATGGGGTTGTTGACGTGGTACCGGCGGTGAAGCGTGATAGGGTGGAGATGACACTTGCGCTGGAAGAGGAAGTGATGCAGCGATTATTGGAGATGGCGTCGTTGATGGGATTTGTCAAGCCGTGAGGGTTGGGAGACATGGGTCTTGCTCAGAGAATATTTCACAGATCCGGCGCAGTTGTGGCTTAGATAATACCGATGGAGCTGGCAGCGAGATGCCGAATTGTCTTTGATACGTTAGAGCCTCTTCATGTAGCTCTATGCAATGCTTGATAGAGCTGCTCCTGTCGAAAGGCAAATATGAACTGAACAACCCTCAGCATTCGACTGAGCACCATGGCGTCTATGCTGTACACGCACCATGATGACCTCAGTAGATGCATCGCTGGCAAATGGAAAGTCAAAGATGAGTGATTTAAGCCTCCTCAAAGTGAGTACCGCCACCTGACATCGCTATCGCCTTTCCATGTCTCATCATATGCAATCTTTTCCGAAGCAGGTCCTGCAGCTTCCTTCCTCTTGTTCTCGCGCGACAAGACGAAGAACAGCGTGGCCGTCACCAAGATGTTGGAACACATATGCGCACAAGCTACACTATGTCCCACAGTATATTTTGGAGAGTCGCCCGCACGGTACAGCTGCGTCCCGATCACCGCGCCAAGGTTGCCAATCGTGATCTGGAGCGCACATGCCGTGGCCCTTTTTGTCTGCCCACTCACATTCAGCGCTGGCCAGCTGAGCATCAGACCGACTGCCGGGTAAATTCCAGCGGCGGCGAAGAAAGTTCCAAGGTAAGATATCCCGGGTTGCTTCTTGGGGTTGGGATTTCCAATGAGGATGCCGTAGCCGATGATTGCGCAGAGGGCGGCAACGATGATGAAGGGGGCGCGGACGCCGGCTTTCTGGGAGATGACGGCGTAGAGCACTGTCAGGATTGTGGCGAGGGCGTAGACAGGGATCGTCAGAAGCTGGGCGTCCGCGGCGGTATAGCCCAAGTTTGCGACGATACTGGGCTGTATGGGTGTGTTTGGTTAGTGTGCTAATTATGGTAGCTGGATGAGGGAGGAGACGTACCAAGAACAGCGAAAGGGTGTAAAGCGGCAGGCTGAGAGTATGGTACCCAGCACAGTAAAGCCAGACCTTGTAGTCCTTCAGTGCCAACAGAACGTTCGACCAGCTGAACGCCTCATCGGCCACCGCATCCGAATCCGCCTGAAGCCTCGCCTTGATGAACGCCCGCTCATCCTCACTAATGAACCTTGCCTTTGTGGGCCAATCCGCAATGAACCAATACCCGCCCACAGCCAATATCACCGTAAGCAAACCCTCAATAATAAAAATCCACCTCCACCCATTCAAGCCCCCCACACCCTTCATGAACCCAATTCCATACGCCAAAATCCCTCCAAAAGCCCCCGCCAAGCTCGCAGCAGAAAAGAACAGCGCAATCCTATACTGCCGCTCCGTCCGTCGATACCACATACTCAAGTAAAAAACCACACCAGGAAACAACGCGCCCTCACACACTCCCAACACGAACCTAACCACAAAGAACCCCGCCACCCCGGAGGACCCGCCATTATACTGGATCACACCCTGCAACACCGTCACGATGCCCCAGATTAGCGTCACAGTCGGCAGCCAGAGTTTCGGACCTATGCGTTTGAGGATGATGTTCCAGAAGATCTCGAAGAGAATGTAGCCGATGAAGAAGAGGGTCAGGCCGGTCAGGTATTGGTTCCCGGTCATGTGGAGGTCGGCGTCTAGGCCATCGAGCTTGGCGTTGGCGACGTTGGAGCGGTCGAGGAAGGAGAGGAGGTAGAGGATGCAGACGCCGGGGAGGAGGTGGAGGTCGAGTTTGCGGAGGAGGGAGCGTGTGCTGATGTGCGACGTGGCGACCAAGTCCTCGGAGGCATTGGAGTCGTGGTCGTGTTCCGGGTGGGACTTTTCGTTGTCGTAGGGTTCGGCCATTGTAATGGAAGTGGCACCTAGCTCCAGGCGCGCTGACAGCTACTTTCGCGAAAGAAATGCGCAGGCTTCTGGGAGATCAGTCATGCAGAGAAGAAAACAACAATAAAGCTCTATAAGCATTTCCAAAACCAGGATTACGTGCTGCGGCATGCATACACACCTACGCCCATATATCCCCACGAGCACGTTCCCATAACGTGGGCATTTTACGCAGTGCATGCGACATCCACGCACCATAATAGACGAATCACAAACCTTATTGAATCGATCGACCCATCAGACAGTCCTCTGGGCGCCAGATCGATCATGTTCATGCCGGGGCTTGATGTCGTGATAAGAAGCTGTATGATGTTCAGCAAGCACGCCATCGATTTCTCCGCAAGTCACGTGTCCACGAAATCCAGGGTGCTCAGCCAGCGGGACCCGATGGGTGCCTTTCAACATGTCGATAGATTTTGAGCATCTATATACCACTGCCTCCACTTCGACTCTACTTTACCCACGCTTCAATCGTCCCCTACATCGCATGATGCACCTGCTCGTCGCGCTGCACCCGCCTATCGATGTTTTCAGTCGTCTCCAAAAAAGCAAATCAAAACTCCTTTGGTCATCACATCGTATCAATCCATTCCATTCCATCCCATCGCGTCATACCCTAGTCCAGCTTGTCCGCCGGCGAACCGATTCAGTAATGTCTGCTTCCACCTTTTGACGTTTTGTCTGCTGCTCAGTGGCAGTGCTGCTAGCATTTGCTGCGCATTGCGGATAATATGATCCGTCTGTCGATTTCTACACATCCCGAGCAGCCGATCCAGGAAGGGTTCCGCGGCACATAGTAGATATTGCCGTCATCCTAAGACTGCTTCTTTGAAGCCGTTGACCGTACGCAGCTTCGCAAGCGCTGTCCGTGCGTGCTTGCTGCTTTGGCAGGCGCTGAGCTCGAGCTGCCTTGCACCTCTGGCTATGCTCTGCGCCGTCGCGGATATTTCGGACTGTTGCGTATGGCAATCGTGGATAACGTCCAGCCGAAATGCTCGAGTCACGTCTCAGCGCTGACAAAACAGCTCAATCTCACCCATCCCGCCCATACCATCGGCCCTCTGCTCCCGCCACGTCTCAAAAGCCGTCTGCACATCCTCATCCGACTGAATCGACACATAGTCATCCTCATCCAGATACTTCAGCTTGACATGCGCGCTCTTGTCTCCCCGATCGCTCAGAGTGATCGTCGTGCTCCTTTGCAACTTTGCGTCGATTCTATCTTTAAGCGACTGGTAGCTGATATTGAGCGGCACGACTAATGTCAGTGTCTGGCCGGCAGCGGGACAGTTGACCTTGACTTTGAGCTGGGTCGGTGGAGCGAACTCGGACATCATATTTGCAGCAGTTGGGGTGGGTGGTACAGATGCCTGGGAAGGCGGCGAGAAAGGACCGGCGCCTCCGGCTACTGGTGTTACTGTTCGCGAGCTTGGGTAGGCTTGCAGATCTGGTCTTCGACGGTCATCCTGCAAGTACCCATTGGGGAGTGACGGATCCTGTTGAGCATAGGACCGTTGCTGATACGATCGATCGCGCACCAGCTGAGGAGACTGGTTGACCTGTCTACCTGGCGGTCCACCGTTCGGCAGATTCGGGCTGTTGCTCTGACTTCTTGGGATCATGTGTGGATTTTGCTGATAAGGTATTGGGACTTCTGGCACAGGCGGTTGGCCACCATTCCTACTCGGTCCGCGTCCTGGCTGGCCATTATGAATATCCGGGCTGCTTGCTGAACGATTTCTAGGGTGAGGCATCTGTTGCGCACTGTGCATTCCGCTTCCAGACACGTAAGGACGTGGCTGATTATCACCGTTTGAGCCTTGCCGCGGAGGCGCATATGTGTTACCGGCCGCGCCACCACTAGGCGCTCGTCGTGCCATGGCTGGTGCTGTGAATCGCGTGGCGCCATGACCTTCCTCGTAGTAGGCATTCTGAGGCACTGCTTGCCTTGGAAACGGGTACATACCAGCAGCGGAACTTGTGCTTGTGCGGCCAGATGACAAAGGCGATTCACCTGTGGGAGAGAAGTATGATTCTGCGTTGATGGCACCTGGAGATTGGGCCTGCTGCTGGAGCTGCTGTGTCCGGAGTGTGAGGGGCTGCTGCGCTGTTTGAAACTGACCGGGCGCAAACCTCGGTGGTCCGGCTCGCGAAGTCATAACCGACTGCCCGTCGCTGTTACCAGTTGCGCTTCGCGATCGCAGGCTTGTGCTGCTTCCATTCCTGCACTGTGAGAAATCAGCAGGAGGCGGGTAGCTGCCTTGAGTCACCCAGCTAGGATGCCCGCTGCCGACCAGGGTTTCTTGGTCCTCTTCGTCCTCTTCGGCGTACGGGTTCTCCAGAGCGGGCTGATTCTGCATGTAAGAAAACTCTGTGACACTCGTGCCGTTGGTACGAGAGCCATCACTGCTCCTCATAGCCCGGCTTTCGCGATATCTTCGTCGTTGCGCCTCGATTTGCTGAGCCCACTTCTTCATGTCATCCTCGCCCTTGAATCGGATAATAAAGTTCTCGATGCTCGGGTCGCCCTTCCAAAAAATCTGACAGGTGTATGAGCCTATGATTCGATTCGAGTTAGTAGCCATAATGCAAACATACCCTCTCACTGCTGCCAATCTTGATATGAGTCTCAGGCATACCTGGTTTCGCTAGGGACACCAAATCTGTCACATTCTGCATGAAGATCCTTCCCTTGAGCTGCAACTTGGGCTTGCCCCGCTTATCGACAAGGTTCTGTTTCGAGAGCTTCATTTGATTCTTCGGCTTGCTGAGATCAATGTCTTTGCAACAGAGCAGAATGGTCTCGAATAGGTAGACGTGGTACTGCACACGTTAGCTCACGCCCGGACATCCTTTGGACTGATCCTGCTTACCTGTCTCTCGCCATCCTTGCCACTTGCTAGGTTTTCGGACTTCAAAACTGTAAAGGTGCCATAAAGCAAAAGCTCGCCAAATCCCTCAACTCTATGGCCTTTCCAGTCTTCCACCCTGTACTTCAGTTCTTGCACAGCTTCAGCCTTTTCTTCTCGATCGACAGCAACATTAGTCCGTTCGAGGACAGACGTGGCCGCCTCCTTGCCATCAAGCAAGTCCTGCTTCCTCTCCTCATCCAGGTCGCCCTTTTTGTACAAGTCATTGAGCAACAGTGGATATTTTGACAATCTCTGGAATGGCTTCATCAAGAATCCATAGAGTGAAGTTGAAGACTCCACCATTTGTCGCATCTGCTCATTTCCGCCCGCTTCTTTCAGCTTGGAGTACTCGGCGACCACCGTCTTCTCACACTTGCGCTGGTTTGCAATGTATGGTTCGTAAACCTTGAAGGCCTCATTATAGAGCAAGAATAGCTTGCCCCAATTCTGTTCTTCTTCGGGCTGCGAGTTCGTTTGCTCCACACGGATGAGAAAGCGGCGTTGGAAATCCAGAAGCGAGTTCAAATTCAAGAAGATGTCGTGCACTGCATCACCGGGTATGATGCCTTTCTCTTCCACCAGATGTTTGAAGGCCTGCAGAAGCTCCAGGTGTTGCACGTATGTACGCTCAGTAGTAACGAGCTCGGAGATAATGTGC
The DNA here is from genome assembly GCA_007113925.1 of Teratosphaeria gauchensis. Lineage (NCBI taxonomy): Eukaryota > Fungi > Ascomycota > Dothideomycetes > Mycosphaerellales > Teratosphaeriaceae > Teratosphaeria > Teratosphaeria gauchensis. The sequence goes on from VCMR01000005.1 coordinate 348,378, forward strand.
TGTCGCTGCGACTTCTTGAGCGATTTGTTGGCCTGCTCGAAGTCGCTTGCGCTCGGACGCCGATCCTCAATCAAGTTGCGCGCAACCAGGATATCAAGAACCCTGTTGACCACTTTGGCGACCTTGACGAATCCAGTGGTATCGTCGCCATACAAGTCAGTCACTATGAAGCATTCTTCCTGTGGGAATTTCAGGTCGTTTACGCAAGCTTGCAAGAATTTGAAAGTTGCAACCTTCCCCTTCTTATCGTCCCGTATTCCGGCTGCCAGACTCAAAGGCGTTGATGGATTGAGCGCATTGTACAGGTACATGAGCGGATATCCTCTCCGGAACGTTCTCCATAGCAGGGTCACAGGGTCTGTGTCATCATCTGCCTGCTCGTCCTCCTCTTGCAGGCTCTCTGCGAAACCAGGTACGCCCATCAGCCGCTCCTTCAAGCTCACACATATCTGAAACAGCGAGCTGCTGGCGTCTGCGACACTGTTCATGATGTTGTTGGTGGCCTGCACGAGGCCGCCATCTCCAGGGCCATTTGCCGGGAAGGTACTCGCCGTGCTGGAAGGTGGTGGGAACAGTGTGCTGGCGCTAGTGCCAGTGGTGCCATCGCTACTCCGCGGCGACGGCTGCGACTGCGATTGCGACTGTATGCTGTAGTTGGAGCTTGTATGGTGCACGTTCATGCCGTGGTTGTTCATGTTTCTCGCGTATTGTCCTTGGCTCCCGCCACCACCGCCACCACCCGCTGCTGGATATTGGTGGCCGATGGGGTTCGTCAGTGCGCGTGCCAGGTGGTGTGCATTCCCAGGAGACGCAATTTCCATCATACTCCCGCCGTCCGCCGCTATGGTTAGCTACTCTTGCTTCGTCTGCTTTCAGACCGCCGCCAGCATCAGGAAGTCGCGATTCCCGTTGTCTAGTGCTGCGCTGTCGGTGCTTGCCTGCTTGATCTGTACGTATACTGATGTGTGGTGAGGTGTGAGGTGGGCGTGCGGCGGTAGAGTAGGTAGGCGCGCGCGTGAGGAGAGAGTTCGTGTAACTGCGCGCAGCTGAAGGAAAGGCGGTAGGGTGACGTCGAAGGGTTGGCGCTGCTCAGGCCGGCTGCTGTATAGGGGTTCCTCGTCGAATCTGCGGTGATGTTGTCGGCGGAGCAGGCGTTGCGACCGGCGGACGGCCAAGGAGGGGTGGACAGGCACTCTGTCACGGTCGGGCTCACGCGGTCAGGTCGCTGGTGTGTCAGGGACTTGCCAGGCCTGCAGGGTTAGACTTTGCGGAGGAAACGCGGCTCGTCCCCTTTGTGCAGATCCTGGCAATCGGCTTCCCGAAAGTGGCTGCTGCAACGCAGAACAATTATCGTCGTCGCGTGAGACTCAGAGTGAAGTTCGATTCAAGGCGGTGGCGCCAGACTGACAGCTGCAAATTCAAAGACTTCTCCCACAGCGAGGCGTGCAGTAGTGGTGGCTTCTAGTGCTGCAGTAGCATCGCGGCATGCAGCCTTGCCAACAAAGGAGACCCGCCACTGCATGACTAAAGACCATTCTGGCCGCTTTCACTACTTGGCCCAAGGGTGAAACACGATAGCACGACTCGTTTGACTCGCTCCCGTTTTCGCTATCCCACTTCCCCGTCATCTAAAGCTCACATCGCCGTTCTGGCAGTCTTCCACGCAGGAACGGCGCATCTACTATGCATGGATGCATGGGGGCGTGGGGTGGATAGGAGTGATTTCGGTATCTCTGCCGGCGAAGTACGAAGCGACCAAGACAAAGCCGGGCGGTTCACTGAGATAGCATTCTCGAAGGGTGTGTCTGAGACAGTCCAGAGAGTCTACTCGCTTAATCGCGATGTCGCGTATAATAGCAAGATGACATATAGGCTCGACCGCACCGAGCACTACAGCCGGGTCTGACCTCGTGGCCGCGCAGGTATACCCTATGCAAAGCATTGGACGCCTTCGGGCAGCTTTTGGCAACCTCACGGGTCATAGTACGAGGTAGGGATTCCGAAGGTGTCTCTCCCCGAACCTAACTGCTATGCACTGCCTTTGTGACGATTTCAGAGCAACATTTAGCAGTCGGTGGGCAAGGGTCGCAACGGCATCACGGCCGGGCGCCGCGCGAGGTGTAGCCAAGGAAGTCCCGGTAGAGGTTGAAGCTACTTACTGCGCAGGTTTCGCTGGGGAAACAACCAGGTGACTTACCAGACCTATGTCACTTCATGCGACAGCGGTAAGACATCGTGTCGAGGTCGTCATCGAGATCACATTCGCTGCCCAGATCATGAAGTATGGCAGCTTGACACGGAGGCTGCCTACGTGAACTCCTCCATGGTCAGCGCGATGCGTTTAAGGGGAGATATAACATTAAACCCAACATCTACAACCGATATCCTGCAGTCTACTGGCATAATTCGCACAACTTGCGCTTCGAACAAACATTTCAGCTTCCTGATATGTCTGTCATATGACATGCTGGTGCTCCAGAAGCTACGCCTGGCAAGATTGGCCTTCGACACTTGTGCTGGGAGATGTAGAAGGCAGAGCAGCGCCGACCTTCTTCATTGAGCTTGACAGCAACCCAATATTGCGATCAGGGACCTTGTGAAGTCAAGCTGTAAGCTCGCGCATTGACTTCCTGTCAACCGATTCCATTACTGCCCGGCAAGCTTGAACAGTAGTCAACCAGGAAGGAAGAATCACAAGAAACTTATCGTTCTGCAGCTAAAGGATGGTGTATGCTGGACGGGTCACTAGCTTAACGGTTTGTTGCTTGATCTGCTTACTCGACGATGCCGATTGCTGGTCAACCTGGCTCTGCGGACGAACGCGGAGGTGACAGTAGCTTGGGCTGAAAGACTAATCAATCTGAAGCTGTCAAAGGATCGAGATGCTTCTTCGTGTGTCAGGATTATTATAGGGCAGCCCCTTGGCAATGTAATGACATTACAATCTATGGCAGACAGAACGTCTGTCGAAATTGTCAGCAGATAGCATTTGCTAAAGCAATTCAGACTCGATGTGTTCTCTAGTCCGTAGAACAATGGAGGCTGAATGAGACATGTTTTTCATGCCACCACATTCACGTGCAATTTCGTCTACCAATTATAGAGTAGCGCGACGGCTTCGCCCGCGTGTCGATCCGTCAACAACCCAGCGCTGGTGATCGCATGACATTGACATGAACGTTCTCCGACTCTTACTGCATATGCGAGCACCCAAAACCTGCCGCGATTGACTCCTCCGGACATTTCTCGACAATACGAGAATGCGCATTCACCAATAGACACTGCGCCAGCTTCACAAACATTGAGCAGCAGCGAAAGGCTGTTGTGCAGCCGACGCAACACATACTGGCGACATGGCTTCGCAAAAACACAAACCCTTCGCATCCGGCCTCTTCTTCGGCGCGACACCTACTCCCCACCACGCATCAGCAAGCCGCGCATCGACGCACCCAGACGAAGGATACAGTGAAGAGCCAAGGAGCATGGATGCATCGGACAGTGAGATGATGTACTCGCAGGACCCGGACGAGGCGCTTGCAAGGATATATGGGCTTTCACTCGCGCTGCCACTAGAGCAGAGAGTCAACTTGATCAAAAGACTGATCGAGACTGTACCAAATGCGGAAAAGGAGAACGTGGGCAAATACTGCGTGGAGCTCACGCATTTCGATCCCGCCGCCAAACTCCCGAACGAGCTCATGTTCTCTGTCCTCTCATACCTGTCGCCTAAGGAGCTTCTGGCATGCGGGACGGTCAGCAGTATGTGGAGGGATCGCGCGCAGGATGAGAAACTTTGGAGATGTTGCTTTGCGCAGGAAGGTTGGGTGGTGGACAGGAGCAAGCTGGACAGATACGAGGAGCGTGCCCGAGACAAGGGCGCCAAGTATGTGGACGGTGTCAGGAGAGGCAATGGGACGGCATCTGTGCATAGGCATAGCAGCAAGAAGAGGAAGCAGGGCGATGCTTTCAGCGATAATGAAGGCAAGCCTAGGGTGCCGGAGGACTTGAGCATGGCCTCTGATACTGGCGCGAGTAGCGAGCACATGGAAGGCGTCGAGCGCGCACCTGCACCGACCATGTCTCCTGCCGATGCGCTGATGGACGCTGGCCGCAGCGCGCGTTCCTCCGCCTCAGCTTCTGCAGATTCAGCATCACCTCCGCAATCCAGCCGGAGCTTCGATCCGGCAATTCAGCAAGACCACCAGCAATTCGACCCAGCGCCTAAGCTCTTCCGTCCAGGTCCAGCGGACCAGCCAAAGCTCAGCTGGCCGTACATCTACAAGCAGCGCGCTCGTCTTGAGAAGAACTGGGAGACGGAAGGCGCGCACAAGATGTTTTGCCTGCCGCATCCCAAGTATCCACTCGAAGGGCACACCGAGTGTGTGTATACCATCCAGCATACCCCAAAGCATCTGGTGTCCGGGTCGCGCGACAAGACGATCCGCAAGTGGGATCTCAATAGCTGCCGCCTGATAGGCAAACCCATGATTGGCCATGAGGCCTCTGTACTTTGCTTACAGTACGATGAGCGCCCTGACCAAGACATCATTGTGTCGGGCGGCTCTGACGCTCGTGTCATCATCTGGAAATTCAGCACAGGCGAGATGGTCAAGAACATTGAGAAGGCTCACAGAGAGAGCGTCCTCAACTTGCGCTTTGACGATCGCTACATTGTCACTTGCTCAAAGGATAAGACTATTAAAGTCTGGAATCGTCAGCAGCTCGCCAAGGACGACTCACTCATCCCAATACATACGCTACAATACTACGCCTCTCTACCCGCTCACATGTCTGACATGCCTGGTGGGTACATTCCAGCTTTCACTGAGCTAGCTGAGCTGCGAGGACATCAAGCTGCAGTGAATGCAGTCATGATACATGGCAACACCATCATTTCTGCTTCTGGCGACCGCACGATCAAGTCCTGGGACATCAAACATGCGCGTTTGAACAAGCAATACGTCGGCCATCTGAAGGGCATCGCTTGCGTGCAGTTCGATGGCCGTCGCATTGTCAGCGGTAGTTCCGATAACACAGTGCGCATCTTTGATGCAGAGCACCAGGCGGAAGTGGCATGCTTGACGGGACACGCTAATCTCGTACGCACTGTGCAAGCACGATTTGGCGACCTCGACACGGTGACAGATGAAGAACTGGAGTCCGAGGCCCGCCGCGCCGACGATGGCTTCTACCGGGCCTTAGAGAATGGTCTGTCACCGGCTTCGGCATCCCGTGGCGCACCACGCAACGCGGGCTCGTCGCGTCCTGAAGACATGTTGACCGTAGGCGCCAAGGTACCACCTGGTGGAGGCGGCAGCAGATGGGCGAAAATTGTATCCGGCTCCTACGACGAGAGCGTCATCATCTGGAAGCGCAACCATACTGGACGATGGGTCAAGAAGCTGACTCTAAGGCAAGACGAGCTGCTCAGCCACATCTTCCCGCACGAGTCCCGTAGCAGGCAGCCGAGAGTGCCGCATATGAACCAAGGGCACATCGCGCCGGTACCACAGCCGCATGGAGCTCAGCAGCACGGCCAAGGTCAGAATCCCGTCAACGTTCAAGTGCATGGACCGCAGCACCTGGTTCAAAACCCGACACCACAGATGCAGAATGCCATCAACCACATCACGCAGTTGAGCCAGGCATTGCAGGCGAATGCTCAGGCTGGCCATTACGGCAACAACGTCAACGTGTCCGCGCACAACGTCACCGTCAATGCCGTACCAGGCCAACACGCCACCAACGCCAATCATGTCCCTCAACAAGGTCCCGCTCCGCAGGGCCACGCTGCAGGCCACAATCAAGCAGGCCCAGCACCTCCCCAAGCACACGCCGCTGCTCCTGCCGCCCACGCGCAGCAGCCAGCGGCACAGCAGCAGCAGCAGCAGCATCACCATCCACATGCCGCGAACGCCGCAGCTCAGCAGGCGCGCAATAACCATACGGGTGAGAGCAACAGGATTTTCAAGCTACAGTTCGACGCGAGGAGGATTATTTGTTGTAGTCAGAATAAGGTGATTGTCGGGTGGGATTTTGCGAATGGAGACCAGGAGTTGGAGAGGGTTGGAGAGTGGAGTGTTGAGACGGCTTGATGATGGAGTGGGTGGCGAAAGTTACAAGATTCTGAAGGCAGGCTTGGTGGAAGGGGTGCTTTGTTGGTTGAGCTTGGGTGTGAAGGACGGGAGGCTTTGGGGAGATACCCGGGTGTTTCTGCGAGCATTTGGGTGGCGTTTTGAACGACATCAGCGTGGTTTAGTTGTGGTTCTGTATAGTATTGTTCTTCATATCGGCCTCGCTGCCGTATGCTCTTTTATCCGACGACGCCTGAGTTGTTGGCGTCCGAAGCTCTTCAGCAGTCCGACCTTTGGGTACAGCGTGTGGATGTTGGGTCCGCCAACCTCCATTTTACAACATGTAGGATCGAATGTTGGTCTACGCAACATTGATCTTGCGTAGGCGCGGCAAATAAATTGGTACCTTAGTACACCTGCATGTGGGCAGCCGCCCACCCTAGCCCCATCTTCTTCTTACCGCGCGCGGGGGAACCTGAATGAAATGGCAATGTCATCAACGTATGCCATATGTTCAAGGAGTATTTACATCGCCGCTCGACGCTGTCCTGTCAAAAGCAGATAGGTAGGTGCTGCACGCTATGTAACGTCTGACCACCATCCTTCCATGTCGCTATCAGCCGCAACTGCACCGAAGCGGGCTAGATCCTAACGCCACCGCCCCCAACATCAGCCTCGGATTGGGGTGGTGCTGCATCCTGCGGCCCCGTGGGCATGGACCTAGGGTCGACAACGCCGAGTAGCTCTGAAGCGATGGAGGTAGAGAGCGCCCGATCGGTGCTACATAATATGGCTGCATGCCCATTTTCCGTCTTGGACAGGCATTCGTTCGGCCTTTCTTTACGGCAGCCATGGCACAGTTGTATACCATCTACGAGACAGACCAGAATTACTGGTGGTAGGCAACAACGCGTTAAGCCTCCGAAGGGGTGTTGGCTGACATTTTACATTGTCTAGGTTCGATTTCGACAGCGCTGTGAATCCAGATTATGCCCCCTATTCGATATACAGTGATGACTCCTACTCTCACGTCGTTGACGGTGCTGCTCAAGGCACTCTCCAGCTGAACACCCATGGATGCTACCAAAATACCACCCAAACTTGGAATTGCACTGCGGCCTGCCTCGACCCACCCGGATTCACCACACCCTTCTGGGCCACCAATTCTGCCACGTACACCCTCCAAAACTGCATGGTCTTCCCGGTGATAGCGGCATTGCTGGCTGGTGGCAACCTGAGTCAGACTGCTGTCAACGTGGCCCATAAATTCAACATCAAACCTGATGCGAGTCTCTACAAAAATGCAAGCAATGGCTGGCCGGTGATCAATAACTGCATCAGCGAGTTCTGCGCGGACGCCAGCAACAGGGAAGTGGCACCTGGATGCAACGAGACAGGGTCTACGCCTTTTGTTTGGGCCGTGAACGGCAGCGGGTACAGTCAGAACTCTGATGGACAACTCCAGAACTTCACATTGCCAGGCAACACCATTCACTACAAGCTGTGCGATCACCTCAAAGCGTATGTGAATTCTGACATCGGCGGCATCGGTGTCTTCATCTCCTATGTCATGCAAATGGCAATCGTCCTTTCTGCCTGGTTCCTCTACCACTGGAATGACGGCTGGAGTGTATGGCCCACGACGCTCTTCTTGTTGATGTTCCGTAAAGGCTACAACCGGAAGAGGGCATGGGATACGGCTGTACGACATCAAGAACAACGTCGGACCTCTAATCATTCCGCGGCCATCGTCTCGGCTCTTGCGGAGTTTTTGAAGACACAGGTATTCTTCATGATAGCCGTCCAGATCGCGGCTATCATTGCCATTGCGAACCCGACAGCCTTGGATGCGACTTCCTGGCAAGGTGTGTGGAACAACTTTGGTCTCCTTTACGACATCGCATTCGCTGGCTGCTTCCCGGTCATCTTTACACTTTTGGTTTTGCGACTTGATGGCCGCTTAAACGGTGTCCAAGCGCTCTATCCCATCGGCATAACCATAGTATGCGTAATCTTGTCATCAGTAGTATGGTACCAAACCTCCTCCGTAGCTGGCGCCAAAGCTACGATCGTCCACTATGACGGCCCAGTCCTCCCATCGTGCGGCGCAGGTGTAGCGCCCATCAAGTACTGTTACAGTGTTGACTGGTTCCACAACAATGCCACATCCACGATGTCGAGGGCAATACCGATGTTCGCTTTCTGCTACGTAGTGATCCTCTGCATACTCATAGAGCATGTCCGGGTCTTTGACTTTGAGGTTCAACCACCAGGAGAGGATGCGACGGTGAAAGGAAACGTCTTTGACTGGGTTCGGCGAAAGCTAGTTGGCCATGCACCGACACAAGATTTTCTTAGACGGCGATCGACAGGTGATGGCAGTCTAGCGAAGTCCATGAGGACGCTCTCGATCGATACCAACGAGAGCGTCTGGGATCGCATACGTGGCTTGATTCTGCTGGGAGCTGAATTCGCTTTTGTGAGAATCAAAGCGATACATGCGCGGAGGCGAACGCATACTAATGACGTGTAGGTCGCCTTAAACGTGATCCTGATACAAGACTACTACCGTATAATCCTTCCCAGCGACAACACAGCCCTCCAATGGAACGACTGGTCCCTCGGGCAAGTCATCGCAGTCGCAGTCTGGGCACCGGTGTTCCTCGAATACCTGTGGATCTGGATCGTCGGGCCAGAGGAAGGCTTCAAATACCGATTGCCCGCCTCTCGTCAGGTCTCAAATCTCGCTGAGATGCACACGCTGGCCTCGAGACCTCAACACGGGATGGCTGCTACGGTCAGCGAGACCACTGTTCTGCCGCTGAGTGAGACTTATGAGCCGCTGCCGAGTAAGCAGACCGATGTTGATGAATATGAGTTAGGGCATGGGCCATATCACAGTGAAATCGACGAAACGGCAGGGAGTGCAGATAGGAGGAATCCGTTCTTGAGGACGACAAGCTGGGGTCCTAATCTTGGCTGAGGTGTTCCGACGAGGTCTTGCTTGGTTAGTCATCGGGACTCTCCAACTGAGACGTGCCAACTTGTTGGTTACATGATCGATGCTGCACGATGGTCATGCCCTGACATGGCGCTCATGTGGTCAGTAAAATGTGAAATAATGGAAGGGCTCAGTCAAGTCCATTGCTACCAGGTTACATGTTTCTAGTTTTTGACAGATACACAGAATGCTGAACCGTTCTGTACAACCGTATCCAGTGGCTCTGAAGCCAACAGCACCATGTCGTCTGTTGCGAGTGAGCCCGTTTATCCACCTGCCTTTGCCTTCGCGCCTTTAGCCAGCCGGATTACTGCACGAGAAAGATGTAATCGAGGTTCCGGTGAAAGCCTCATGCATAGCCGTTGTCGAAGAGTAGATACCCAGACCAGCCACACAGAGCGCGCCGAGGAAGTACAGCACGTCGAAAGTGTTTATATGCCACTTCACCATGTATCCACGCATAAAACGCTTGATGCCAGTGTCGGATTTGATGACTTGTCCAGTGGCCGGGTCGAAGCCCTCGTCCGGCCTGATGGCGTCCTTCTGAGAGTTGAACCCTACCATGAGGATAGGTGGGAAGGTGTAGGTGAACTGGAGAATGCAGGCAGCTCCCACGAAGGCACCAAGGTTAGAGACCTGGGGGATGGCAGCAGCGATGATGAAGGCTAGAGCCCAGTAAATCGGGACCACGGCTACCCATAGCCACTTTCCCTTCTTCTCGTTGAGCGGCGGGAGGTGGAAGATATCTCGTAAGACCGCAGCGTAGAACACCTTGATTCCGATGTTGCCGTAGAGCAGTGCAGCGATCAGTCCACTGATGAAGGACACGGCATTTCCGAGCGTCTGCCAGTGGTACGCTGAATTGGGGATGCCCTGATAGGCCGGGTTGTAGGCGAATTGACCTTGCGCCGAGTAGACAACCATACCCATAGTCACGTAGACGGCGATGATGAAGATCTCGGCGCAGATGAAGCCCTTCCAGAAATCCCGTGGGCGGCGCATTTCAGCCAAGAGCTCATTGAATAAGGTTGCGCCGCCGTAGGAGAAGACACCTTGCATCAAGCCGTTGATGCGGTCATTGAGGTTAGAACCCGATGGCCAATTGGCGGTTGTAATTATTGGTCCCTTTGGAATAGCAGAGGTGTTGAAGACAGCGCTATAGTTGGGCGGGTATATGTTGGTAACCACCATCCTGCAGTGAAGTCAGTAAAAATGCTCAAGCTAGTCAACGCGTGAGGAGAAAGTCACTCACGTCATGATTATGACGATAACATTGAGCCAGATGGCGATGTTGGCCAGGAAACTCAATCGCTGCAGTGTACGGATCTGACCGAGGATAAAGCCAGCAAGCATGAAAATGAGCTCGGCGACCACGAAGCAAAGGAAGCCGTTGCCGCTTGCGCCCTGGGCCATCTGCGCGAGACCTTGACCGTTGCTTTCAATCAGGAGCGCCACATTGAGGAAGAACTGGAAGCTCTGAAGAACATTGACGAGGATGCGAGCGCCTTTGCCGTAGACGCGCATTGCCAGATCTCCGTAATTTCGGAGAGGGTACTTGGTAGAATCGAGCCCCAAGAACATTCTCCAGATCTGCAGTCCGGAGTAGACGGCGAGTAGACCAAACACAATATACAGCGCCGCACCTGGACCGTAACCCATCTGCGCAATAGCCCATGGCACGGAGTATGGACCCAAAATATCGGTAGTGATCAGGTAAAAGATTGAGCCCCAGGTGGCAGTTCGGATTGATCTCTGGGCATTGTACCTGTGCATCGAGTCAACAATATGGCACAAACGAAGTAAGCGCATATGATGAAATGCTCAAGATCGCGACTGCCAGCAACCGGAATATTTTTGACTGGACACTCACTCATTGAGCCACAGGTTCGACAATGCCCCATCTTGTCCATAGCTCAAAATCAAAAGTGGACAACTTAGGACTCTACTCACCATTCATCATCCGTGATACCATAGCGGTCGGCATTTGGCTCATTTTTGCCATTCCATGTGTGCGGCGTATTCTCGGTGCTCTTCTCGTAGTCCTCCGCAGCCTTGTCGACAGCGCCAGCCATTGAAGCACCTGTCGCAGGCGCGACGACTCCAGCGAGACCTTCCTTCTTGGGCTTCTTGCCAGTAATGACCTGCCATAGGTTGCCCAGACCTTGGTCGGCCTTGAGATGCTGCTCGTACTCGCGGCTTTTGTTGGCCCACCAGTGGTACTCCTCGAAGGGAATGCTGGAGTCCGTGTAGATCAAGCTCATGCGACGTGCCTCGTCCTTGTTGAGCTCATGAGCCGGGAAAGCCGTGTCATTCTTCTCTCCAATGTGGTCCACAGCCTCCGAGAGGCGAGGGTCGTCGACGCCGCCGACCTGGGCGAAGGGTACTGCCATGGCTACGGCTTGGTGAGCTGCAAAGGAACCACCTACAGTTGAGTACAAGGGAAGCTCTATTTTGCGACGAGTTGGAGTTTACCAGAGGAATGTGGGCGTATATGTGTTACACCACCTCGGTTGGAAATTGTCCGCGTGGTTGCAGCAGGATCGCGGCTGCAGATAACACTATGGCGCTAGACCGAGATGCAACACGAGGTGAAGCCCACGCGAGCGAGAAGTAATTGTTCTGGATAGCAGCGAGGATGAATGAGAAGTGCAGCCCACATTACCATATTCGGCAAGAGCACCGTCACTTTACCACACGCGACCAAGCAGAAGCGCGGCTTTTATCGCGTTCAAGCCTCGCCAAGGCCGTTGAAAGGACCACGGTAGACGCCACTCCCGCGCGCAATTAAGCTGCCAATGTATCCATCTTGTACGGCCTTAGAAGGTTTTGGTCGAAGAATGCTCTGCTATGATTATCACTTTGTCGGCCATGTGCTGCAACAATGCCCTGACATCGAGGTTGCGGCTGGCAGCCCAAGTAGGCGACCGCAAGGCCGGACGCATTGTTGCAATCGATATCCGCCAGCAGGGTCAGTACCAGTTCCAGAAGCAGGACGTGCGCCGGCAATGTGGTCCACATTATGGGTCGCCAGACAATAGCAAGTGCTGAGTGGTCGCCACAGAGATAAGGCGATACCGATCCTGCGGGTCCCTGCTAGGTGGAGACTCGCTTGTCATGATATTTCGCCCAGATCCGGTCACACCGTGTCTTTGTCCCGTAAGCAATATTGCTGTGCCTTTCGGTTCCCTTCCATGGTGCCGTGAAGATAAGCAAACTCCGTCGAGCGAATGTCAGCAATGATGAGCCGGCTACGATCGCTTGTCCGCGGCCTTGTTGATTTCCTAGTTGTTTGCACAGTGTGTAGTTGGTCCGTGAAGTTGTGTGCCCGAAAAGGGCACGTATCCACATCCCGACTAGACCGTTCCGAGCTGATCCGATTCGCTTTGCCCTGTTGTCGCGTGATAAAGATCTGGTGCTCATTACTACTATCGAGTTTCAATGCCACCATGCTATGGACTTCCATCCGATGGCCTTAGCGATATTTGATAGCCTGTTAATGGCCATGGAGGTACAAACTTACCCAAGGTGGCATCGAGACTAGGACTAAGCCATCATGGTGAACTTATTGCCATCAAATGCGATTTTAGCTGCCTAATACCGGTTGACTGGTTGGAAAGGATGACTACTCGATGAAGCTGCTGATCAGTTACTGATATGTCTCACTGCTTGATGATACGGTTGAGTGTATTTTAACGGCCGATGGCGGCTCAGTGGTGATGGACCGCTCGGGGGAATTGATGTGTTTGACTGCCCAATTGACCGTTTGATTGACTGACAGAACATACAATCGAGCGTGAGCCAGCGTCCACTTGTCATACCTATCGAACAAGATCTATCGTTTCCGCTATCGTAGATTCATCTAACCATACATGGATCTGCACAGCTCTTGTACGCTCGTGTCCTGCTGCGCGAGAACGACGGCGTCCCTGCCACCATCACAATTCTAGAATTGTGCTATGGGCTGTTCAAAGAGCTGGACTTGTTGGCATGGCCTATGCTTTTGGGCTGCACAGAAGATTCATAAACTCATGCAACATTGCGCTTCATTACATGTAGACACTGACCTCAACCAGTACAAAGTCACCGGGTATGGCTGTGACAAGCGAGATGAGGACCTCGCTTGAATCCAATAGCCAGCCTTGAATGATATTAGCATTCATAAATCAGTAGATTCAAACCGAAAATGAACACACCTCGGCTACACAGCTGCTCCTTCCTGTTGTGGCCCTCCAGACCTTACATCACTACTCGGCTCCTTCTCCTCAAGTGACGAGCTTTCGCTCGCACCTGCGGATTCGACCTTCCTGGCATGCTCAGCTCTCTTGCGCATTTTCGTCTCGGTGCGACGCTCACGCTTCTCCACTCCTTTGCTTTTGGGCTTGAGTAGACGTATCCGTTCGGCAAACTTCAGCAACGCCGGCGCGATCAAGTCGGAAAACATCATAGTTGTGAAGGTCGCTTGGAGAGTCTCTAATACAAACGCCCAGTCTGCATCAAGCACATGCCCTTTCGTCACCGCGACAGGGATGCCAGTCGTAAAGATTGGTATCAGACTCGATGCCAGAAGCAAACCGTAGAGCTCCATTCCGGCCCTGACGGGCTGGTACACGGACAGCGTCAGAAGCGTGATCCTACCCACGGTCCATGCTGCCCAGACCACGGCACTGCCCAGGACATATGGCGAGTGCCAATAAGGCAGGATGGCACCGAGACCTGTGGCGATAGCGATGATGAGCACGCCGACTCTTGTAGGCACAGCTGCATCGATACCAGCTCTTGGCTCGCCGAACATTGCCAGTTGGATGGCTGCGAGGATTTTATTGTGCTTCGGTCGCGCGAAGAAATGATTGTTGTTAGGGTACGCCCGTGCCAGCCGAGTCTTGAAGGTCTCTTTGACAGCAAGCAGAGCTTCAAACCCGCTGAGTGAAGCTGCAAGCGCGCCTCGCAAAGCTGTCTGCTGCTTTTCAAGAAATCTGCTGACGTCCGGATGCTCGTCCATAAGATCAAAAAATTCATCAGTCATGTCCTCCAGTTGGGCTAGGTGGGCTTGTGCGAGTTGCTGGAAAGCTGGCGTACAGCTACGGTGCCTGAACCAAAGCGACTCAATGAAGGCAACCGTTGGGCCGAAGAAGCTAAGGCTGAACATCCAGACGAACGATAGCCCAATGATCAGACCATTGTAGGATCTATCACCATACAGATGAGCAAGGCTAGGCTCGAAGGCAACGATGTTGTAGGCGATAACAGAGACCACAGGGTTCAGCAAGCGATCTTCCATCAGCATCTCAAGTAGCTGAACATTCGCGTGCTTGTACCGTGCTAGAGCAATCATGAGGTAGGCCGTCCTTGTCTTCGTCGGAATAGAGCGTACATTGAACGTACGCTCTCCGAGACGTATGGCAATGTACTCCGGTTCGAATAGGAGGAAGACCGCCAGCACGACCATTATGGCAAGGCGAATGTAGTTGAGTATGCGATCGAATCTGCCTCTCGGTCGGCCTGCCCAATTCCTCAGCATGTCAGCTACTGCCAGCCTGCTGCGCCAGATCCTGAAACGGAACAGCATGGGCGCATCATCGTGGTTGAGGAGCTCGTCGACACCATGGTCCAGCCATTCAGCGAGGTCGTGCACGGCAGTAGAGCGCTCAGTGTCCTCATGAAAAGGCTTGTCTTTGTCAAGACGTCGCTCCTGGACGCGCACAAGAGGTGCCCAGCGAAGTCGCAGTGGCTGGTGGCGCGCTTGGAAGAGCGGATCATATCGCGGGTTTTTGCGCAGGTGCGCCATCATTTGGTGATGGCTTGGGCGTCCAGACCTGGGCAGCTGCCGATTTAAGTAGGAGGTAGTGCATTTTGCTTCGAGGCTGACCGGCCAAACTGGTGCGCGATCGAAATCCAGGTGCGCCTCAGCAAGGTAAGCAGTGTGAGTGCTGAATTGACGCTGACCATTGGGTGAACTATGCCAAGACTTTACTATGCGTTGCGCGCACACCTTAGGATCTTGATGTCAGTAATGTTTCTATGGGTCAAGTCAGCATCT
The DNA here is from genome assembly GCA_007113925.1 of Teratosphaeria gauchensis. Lineage (NCBI taxonomy): Eukaryota > Fungi > Ascomycota > Dothideomycetes > Mycosphaerellales > Teratosphaeriaceae > Teratosphaeria > Teratosphaeria gauchensis. The sequence continues at coordinate 363,490 of VCMR01000005.1, forward strand.
GTACCCATATCTGTGGCACGTATTCCAGACAGGCAAATGAAATCCACTGCTTTGGGTAGCGCGTGTAAAGTGTTTGGTGTACTCTGCGCTTCCATGCGCACCTCTCTTCGTGAATGCTCATTTGGAAGACATCAAGCTACAACATAGGAGCCACTATTGGCGGAGGAGGCATCCCATCAGCTTTGTGCTGTTCTTCCTGGCAAAAAACATATGTAGAGTCTAGCAGGTAGAATCTAGCACGAGAGCTAGGCATGCAGTCTTTCAGCGAATGCGGTCTTGTACCAACCTCGACCACTGGTCAATATGCGGATAGGTCGGTCTTCAAAGCTCCAAGAGAACAGACGTCGACACCTCTGTCATGAGCGTTTTGAAGAAATTCTTGCACAGCAATGCGGGCTCATTGCAAAGTCGACACGCTCTATGCTGAAGAGACAAGGCAGAATGCTTAGGTGCAGTCGTGTAGCGCTCTTCAAGCAATTAATTAGAGCCACATCGTCAATAACGAGGCCGACCACGATGCACTGGGTGGTTAGCGTCGGTATGTCGCCATGTAAGAAGTGAGTGCAAGGCGGTTTCCCATACCGCTGAAGGAGTGAAATAGCGCCATCTTGAGTCGAATGCGTCTTCATTGTCGCCATGCCGGAACATGTGATGGCTGAAGATTGCACAGCTCGTCGATCGACGCACACTCCAATAAATCCTCTGTCAGTTGCAGCGTCATCAAGGTGCAAGAGCTTCCTTGCAATCACTCGCGAGGCCCATGCGTTGGCCGGCAACAGTTCTCCTGCGATGCTGCGCACCGCGCAAGTCATCCTCGGCGCTCATCATGATGAAACAGATAGCCTCCGGTAGCCGATACTACTCCGCGACACGCTCAAGCCGCCAGAATCAGTGATAGTATGGCTGCCTTCTGATGGATACTTTCAGCAAACAGTGAGCATCAAATGCCCGACCAATAGATCAACAGCAATTTTCGATTGCCACAGATACCAGGTAAAAGTATCACAGGCGCATTCGCGCCTGATCGGAGGTGGTTGTAGCAAGCGTTTATCCGGCTGCCTGTCTTGAGCCGATACTGCGCCTGATAAGCGGAATGCCATCGCCGCATCACCAAGATTCTAGCAGGCTTGTGAAGGTTGTGGAAAAGCGTGCAGCATAAGTGGCAATGGGAGTGAACATGATGAATCAGCGACTTGTTGCTCGTGCACAGTGAAGTTTGATTTGAGAGTGGCAGCAGCGCGCGTGAAATGGAAGGTACTGGATGACGCCACCTGGCCCGTGCGCAGGCACCTGCAGTCATTCAGCCACGCGGTTGTCTATACATAAGCCTCGCAGTTCCCCAACCAACCCGCCTTCTTACATTCCACCACACAAACACCCGTTCTCAACTCCAGACCTACTAAGCATCTTGAACACACGAACACCACGCTCCGGACTACCGACAACACCGCCAACATGCAGATCTTCGTCAAGACCCGTAAGTAGTGATACCCCGCATCTGCGCCTCTCTTAACGAATGGCCGCTAACATATTCTTGCAGTTACTGGCAAGACCATCACCCTTGAGGTCGAGTCCTCCGACACCATCGACAACGTGAAGAGCAAGATCCAGGACAAGGAGGGCATTCCACCAGACCAGCAGCGTTTGATCTTCGCCGGCAAGCAGCTCGAGGATGGCCGGACTTTGAGCGACTACAACATTCAGAAGGAGAGCACTCTCCACTTGGTGCTGCGCCTCCGTGGTGGTATGCAGATCTTCGTGAAGACGTTGACCGGCAAGACCATTACCCTCGAGGTTGAGAGCTCTGACACCATCGACAATGTCAAGAGCAAGATTCAGGACAAGGAGGGCATTCCTCCGGACCAGCAGCGTTTGATCTTCGCTGGCAAGCAGCTCGAGGACGGCCGTACTCTCAGCGATTACAACATTCAGAAGGAGTCGACGCTCCACCTTGTGCTTCGTCTGCGTGGTGGTATGCAGATCTTCGTCAAGACCCTCACTGGCAAGACCATCACATTGGAAGTCGAGAGCTCAGACACTATCGACAACGTCAAGTCGAAGATTCAAGACAAGGAAGGCATTCCACCAGACCAGGTATGTACATGCAGACACATAACAGCATAAATGGCGTTCGCTAACTTCATTCATAGCAACGCTTGATCTTCGCCGGTAAGCAGCTGGAGGACGGCAGGACATTGTCAGACTACAACATCCAAAAGGAGTCAACCCTCCACTTGGTATTGCGTCTGCGCGGTGGCCAATAGAGAATTGTCGCAGCCAACAAGACCATGGGCTCGCGACAATGGTGTTGAGGGGGGGATGATATTTCACGAGTTATGAGCGATAGCTACAATTTTAGGTAGCTTTTTGATGAATGCAGCCGCCGAAATGGCCTTTTTGCTGTAACGTTTTGTACTCCATATGTCGCCTGTGAGACCTTGCCACTTTCCAACCTGTCCAAACGTCTGCATGTGACAACCTGACTAAGCTGAAGAAAGCTCGTGCCACCAAATGCAACCGCAAATTCGTTCATCTCGTCCTTTGCCGCAAACACAAGCAGCAGGAACATTCTCTGGCAGAAAGCGCCTAGTAAAATTTGCCATGTGCCTCCTTACGAGCTAGACATGTAGGTACGAGCACACATACATCCACACACCAGTGAGATGCAGCCTTCCCACTTCTTCCACCTGAAGCTCGAGCTATACCCTGCCTCATCTAAGACACCAGGACCCACCACTACTGCAACAAGAACAAACGGCGACATCTTCGTGCCTCCGCCCGGCACCGACATCTTCAGCGACAAACTCCCGGCGCATACAACTGAGAGAGTCTCAGCAACCTCGCGACCTCAGTCTCCGGCAAATAGGACAGCCTCACCCACTCGATCTGGTTCACAACCGCCTGCCCAAGAGGCGCTCCTCCTACCGCAAAGAACCGGCGCATTCTATAAGTCGTCGCCGAAGGTCAAGCCCGCTGATCCCACGCATAAGGCGGCCGCAAGGGATTGGAGGTACGGCGGCATTGTGGTAGAGAGTTTGGACATGGAGAAGGCAATCGGTTCCCAAATCAGGGCAACATGCCGAGAATATACTACCAAAGCAACCAATGTTGGCTACGGAGTCGTACATCTCTACCGGGAAGCGGAAGACATTGCACCAACGTCACCAGACAAGAATGCTGGAGCCAAAGATGATTTCGATCATTCAACCTGCGACACCCTCTGCATCATCGCCGTTCCGCCATGGATGACCTACAGCCAGTTCTTCAATTGGGTCGGCGAACAGGCCAAACAAGAAGTTTCGCGCTTTCGTATGATCAGGACGGCCAAAGGCTATGAATACATGATGCTTATGAAGTTTCGGTCGGCAAGGAAGGCGCAGCAATGGCGGGAGACGTACAACGGCAAGGACTTCAGTCAGATGGGCAACGAGACCGCTCATGTGGTCTATATCAAGAGTGTGGAGATGGTGACGCCAGATGGAAACGAGGACGAGAATGGTGCAGACGGGAACACAGGGCGATTTCCGGGCAACACGGGTGATCCGTTTACAGCCGTCACACGCACGACAAAGTCGACTCCAGCCACTGGCATCTTATCTGCGAAGCCTCCACCACCACCGCAGCCGGATCTCAGAGAGCTGCCCACGTGCCCAGTGTGTCTTGAACGAATGGATGAGACCTCAGGTCTTCTCACCATCCTATGCCAACATGTCTTCCACTGCAATTGCATTGAGAAATGGACGTCTTCAGCTTGCCCGGTCTGTCGATATACACACTCGCCATCATCGACCTTCCCATATCCCGCACCAGACAGCACTTCGGCCGCTGAGGATCCGATGTGCAGTGTCTGTGCCGACCCAAACACCCAAAATCTATGGGTATGCATAATATGTGGCAATGTTGGCTGTGGCCGCTATAATGAACGACACGCGTTCGACCATTTTCTGGAGTCCGGGCACGCATTCGCCATGGACATCACGACCCAACGCATCTGGGACTACCAAGGTGATGTGTGGGTTCATCGCCTGATACAACCGAAAGTTGGCAGTGGATCGATGGATCTTCCAGCAAACAAAGGCTCTGGCCAGGATGTCGAGAGGCATCCCAATGAAGCTTTCCGTTCCGAAGGCGCGGAAATGGTGCCACGAGAAAAGCTCGATAACATCGCAATGGAGTACACGCAGCTCCTGACATCACAGCTCGACGCTCAGCGTAAATACTTCGAAGACCTTATCAGGAACATTCGAACCAAGGCAGATGAAGCGTCTCTTCGAGCCGAGAAAGCCGAGAGGATGGCGCAAGAGGCTGCCAACAAGTCGTCGATCAACGAAGAGCAGGAAAAGGCTCACATGGCCGCCGTGGCGTCCTGGGAGAAGCGACTCGAGAAGGAGCGCTCGGACAAGGAGAAGATCGCGGAAAAGTGGCGAGAAACTCTGAAGGACTGGCAGACTATGAAAGCACAGAACGACTCGTACTTTGCTAAGGCGAGCAATAAGAACAAGGAGGTCGATGAGTTGAAGACGAAGGTTGTTGAGCTGGAGGAGATGAACAGAGATTTGGTTGCTAATCTTACCATGAGCCAGCAAGTTGAAGCTTTGGGTGAGGATGTAGAAGGTGGGGACCTCGTCGTTGGCAAGAAGAAGAGTAGGTACAAGAAGAAGGCGCTTAAGCCGCCGTTGATCCAGGGTGATGGACAGGGCGTAGAAGGGACTCAATGAAGTAGTTGTACCATTATCAAATCCAAATGTACAACAGCAACAGACTGGAGCCGCACTCTGTTGTTGATGATACAGTGGAAGTGATACTTATATTCGTACTTTCTCGGTCCGAGATGTGCCGAAGCGCGCGCTCGCCGTTCAATGAGTCAATGACAGAACCGTTCTTGCTCGTTGGCACTTCAGTCTTGCCACTTATCAGACATTGGAAGTTGCCATCCCACCCGCCAGATGACTGGGAGCCGCACGTATACTATAAGTCAATAATGCAGGCCTGAAGCATCTCCGGCATGCTTAGACTGAACTCAAGCCTGCTCACCGCCTCGGCCTGCATATCTGGCATGCACTCCACAAGGAACTAAGCGGTAGACGCGCTCTGGTTACTGCAGCAGCTCGTACCTGGGTCTCGAAGCAGCTCGCGGACGCTCCTTGAGACATCGCGTAGTTCTACGTTCAAACACCTCGGGCAGCAGTCCATGACCATCAACATGACACCATGAGGTGGAGATCAGCCTTACGGACCGCGTATCGCCAGGGAAATACCGAGAGATGCGCGGCTTCGGAACAAACCTATCTGCTGTGCGCGCACACATGCGGCTGGATGGACTGAGCGTGCATGAGGTGCATGCCTCATGAGAGTTCGAACAGTCCTTGGACCGATCGAGCGCCCTGCGTTTGACGTGCATAGCCGTCGCGCAGCGCAGCGAATGAAAAAGTGCCACAAAGACCTATGTTCATGCAATTTTGCCATTGAAGTGGGCAGTCATGGAGCATGCTGCATGGCTCCACTGTCAGTGCGCCCAGGAGCGTGCGTGAGGTATGGGGCTCGAACTCGCGGACCATGCTGACGGAGCCGGTATATCGGACCTATTATCGTGATGGCGGTCTCGGTACTACATTGCAAAAGGCAGGATCCGGTACTGCCTCATCTAGAGTGTGCGGTTCAGCAAGCCACATTCCTCCTGCTGGACTGAGATCTGGTGCCGGTATGCGACTTGACGAGCCAGATGATTGCAGATTGAAGCACTACTGGTGCTTTGCTGGCAGTATTGACTGGGCTCGATACTGCTCACTGACCTGGCAGCTGTGGCTGCAGACAGAATTGTAGTAGCTGATGACAACACATACCTGCTACGCCGTGATGTGATCGTAGCGCAGTCGGTTACACAGAACGCGTGCCCGGCAATAGGCCCATTCGCGCATTGACCGCACGAGCTTGCATAGGCCTCGAAGGCATCGAAGATTCGAGTGCGATGGTTATTGGTTATACTGACACCACAGAATCCTGCTTCATGGTCTCATTGGAGTGCACAGCATTGCTCGTCATGTCTGACATCTCTAATCATCAGCCAACCCAGCATCTTCCCTGGTCGAACATACAGCTGTGTCAGGCACCTTTGCACGGCATGGTGGCATCGCGCCGTGTCTCCTAGGATCTGCGGCTTTGACGTGGTCGAATTGTGCAGTAGTTTCCGTCTGGTTGCCCGTCTAGCGTGTTCGCGGATCTGACGCTATCGAATGGGATTGCGGAGCTCAACGGTCCACGCGCATTCTACCATTGCCTTCCGACTACTTCTCACCGTTCGAGCATAGATCAATGCACAACATATGTCTCGCCCTCCTGCTCTTTTCCGGCAATTAGTGCCCGGCACCTTGCATCAATCGCGACTTGAAGCCTTGACAGGCCATTTGCTGCTCACGCGAAACTCCACGCTGCTTCACCAAAGTACGCCCTGCTGCTGCAAGTTCTGGGCATCTGCGATCTGCACCTAGAAATTATTGTTCCCTGCGGAGCTCAAGCTCTCCACGTCTCGATCTTCATCCCTTCTCTGGCCGAGATGCGTGCCAGCACATCAGAATGGGGCCTGGCTCCCGGGTAGTCTTCGAGACCATCGCAGCTTCCTCATCTCGCTGCTGGGTACGCATGTCCGCCGTGCTGGACCGTACCTTCTCACCGGTGCCCTGTCGGGTGTGGAGCCCATCTATTCATGCTTCATGTGCTCCGAGCAACAGAATTATATACTGCATCTCCTCTGTTTCACCCAGCATCATACTGACCATTCCTGTTCTTCCATCGCTTGCAGGCGCCCACCATCTCCTCGTCTCGGCCTCTCACATACCCGTCCACTATTTGGCCATTGGGCGTTCGTACAGTTCTCGGAACCAGCACTGCTGTGCAACTGATATCTCGCGTACTGAGGTGGACTGCTGTATCTGTCCATTGGGTACCTACCACGTTCTACACCAACGTACCCGCTGAGCAAGTCGAACGCCACAAGCCAGACGCCATCATGTTCTACTCGATGTACCTGCAGAGTAGGTATACCACTATATTCCATTACGAGCTATCTCTGCATCACAGACATCCTCAAACACGCACCACCAGCATACATGCTAACGAATGGGCTTACCACAACAGGCGTCTGCACTCGTCGCCAATGGCCCGATCCCCTCTACGAGCCTCACCAAAGCGGCTCAAACCACTACTGCAAAGTCCGCGTCAACAACCGCGAATACTCGACCGACGTCGCCTACAAGAACGAAGCCCTGGCCAAAGAAGGTGCCGCAATGAACGCCTACATGATCTGCCGGAATTTCTCCCACAACGACGGCATGTACCCCGGCCAGCGACCCGGCCACCGCTCGGCCAATGGCGTCGCGCAGGGCCTGCCGGTCGCTATCGGCACGGGGCGCAGGGCGAATAGGTGTTCGGGGAGCAATTATGAGTATGCGAGTGCGGGTTCAAGTTCCGATGGCTCGAGTAGTGGTGGCAACAGCCCGAAGAGTTTGGAGAGTGGGTTTGAGCAGCAGATTCGGCAGGTGACGCAGCAGATGCCGCTTGCGGTGTCCAAGCGATCGCATCATCAGAGGCAGGATCAGTATGCTTGCTATTGTCGTCGAGGCCCTGTGAGGGCGTATGGACGTTGTGGGTATTGTTTGAGGGAGTGTGGGTGGGCTTGAGTGTTTGGGTTCCTGGGCGGGCTAAGGCGTTTTGAGGGTTTTGCTGGAGACTTACGTGCATGAGTCTCATAATTTTCGGCTTGTGTTCGTTCATGGAGAATGGTGCCTCGCGGCATTATGATGACTTGATGACTATCATAAATTTGGGTGGCATGGGCATTGATATACGGGTGTTTTGTCATGAGGGAGGTCGGTACACGGATCGAAGGAACGAGCGGTCACGACGGTAGCAGGGGAAGCCAGAGCGATGTACAGTACCGTCGCTATCTATCAGTCTAATCCATCAGTGTCTCTATTGACGGGATGTTGGATGCCGTGGAGCATCTTTTGAACCAGCACCGTTGGGATCAGGACACGCAAGGATCAATCCTACTATACCACTCTCCACAGCTTGATAGACCAAACGACCGTGCGTCGACTTTGACCAAGAACGCTGGACGCGATTCGATGCTCGACTTCACTCGTTGAACGATGGCACAATCAATCGCCCTCCCGCAGTCTGAGCCCTCATCAATCACCACATCCCTAAGTTCTGCGCCGACTTGCCGTCGAGTTCGCAGATCCCAACGGCGTAAAGCTGCCCGTCGCCTTGATATCCCTGGACGAGAAACCCGCATACACTTTAACAGCCCCAGCCCCGATAACCCACTGCTGCTCAAAAATATCCCAATGACTCACATCCTTCCTCGTCAACTCAAACGTCACAGTCTGGCTCGCACCCGGCTCCAAGAAAATCTTATCGAACCCTCTTAGAGTCTTGACAGGCGTGGCATCAGGGTCCGGAGACGGGATGCCAAGGTAGAGTTGCGGTACCGCTGCACCGGCGACGGCGCCGGTGTTCTGGACAGAGACGGTGACGGTATAGAGCACGTCCCAGAGTGCCGTGAGGCCGCCGGGCTTGATGGTGCCGCTGGCCGGGAGAGCGGAGATGCTGCCGCTGGTCGCTGGTGAGATGGTCAGGTCGCGCAGCGAGAAAGTGGTGTAGCTTAGGCCGTAGCCGAATTCGTATTGCACGGATTCGTTGAAGTAGTCGAACCAGCGATAGTCAATTAGGAGGCGCTCTTGGAAATCGCTCTGCCATGCATTCGGGTCGTTTGTGTTGGCTAGCGCGGTGGAATTGGTGATGTCGGCGAAGGAGTAGTCGTTTGTGTCATAAGCGATTGTGTATGGAAGCTTGCCGCTGGGATTCACGGAGCCCCAAAGCACGTCGACGATTGAGTTGCCCACTTGTTCACCGGGGTAGTGAGCGGCTAGGATGGCCGTGACGTTGGGGTGGTCGGCGAATGGCAGGACGTTCAGACCGCCGCTGTTGGTGATGACGACGGTGTTCGCACAGGACGCGGCGACTGTCTCCACAACTCCTGTGCCGTTCCAGTCCAGCAGCAGGCTCGTGCGGTCGAAGCCTTCGGTAGCCCAGGTCTTTACAAAAACCAGGCATACATCGGGCGGACTTGGGGCGATAAGTGAGCTAGATGGCGTGTCAGTCTAAGGTCCTGGAAGAGGTGTATGATTACTCACAAGCCATCACCCTCCGTGATCAGAGTATTGTTCTGAATATACTGCACCAAAGCATCATTGCCCTGCTGCTTTGCCTGAGCTTTGATAGCGTCCAGCGGCGGCACAACGTAGGAAAGCCGCGCACTCCCGGACCCTCCACCAACGGGCAACACGCCGTACTCGTAGTCAGTTGACTCGTAGTAGAGTCCATTCGTGATGTCACCTTGAGCATTGCCGAGCACACCAATGTTCTTTGGTGTTTTCAGAGGCAGAGTCCCATTGGTGTTCTTGAGAAGCACGATGCCTGCAGCGCCCAGCTCACGAATGAGCTCGGCGTGGTTCTCTCTGACGTCGACGTTGGAGGGACCGAGAGTGAAGTTGTAAAGTGCGTCAGATGGGGTCTCGTCATTCAGCGAGTATGAACTGCCGTCGATGGGCGGATATTCGCTGTTCTGACCAAGAACGAAGTAGGGTGTCATGACTCTTCGCACCATGTCATCGACTCTGTCTTCGGAAACTGATCCGTTGTTCACAGCGGCGGTGATGTTGGGACCGAAGTATGTAGGCGTTGAGCTCGAGAATCCGATACCTCCGGGCATGTTCTACATAATGTATTGTCAGTCATTCGCCTTTCGTCCGTGTGTGGGTGTGCACTCACCATGTCCAAGCCAGCGTTGATTGCATCATAGCCAGAGTGTGTGCCTTCCCAATCCGAAACAACGAAGCCCTCTAGTGAACAGTGATAGGTAGAAGGTCAGTAACGTTTCAAAAAGAGTGCGCCCTGCTACCCATCAGACTTACGAAACCCAAGCTCAGTCTTGAGTAGCCCATTCAAAGTCTTGCTGTTCTGACAGGCATACGAGCCATTGACCCTATTATATGAGCACATGATACTCGCGGTGCCAGCCTTCACTCCCTCCGCGAAGGGCCAGAGGTACAACTCATGCATCGTCCTATCGTCCAAGTTCGAAGATATAGACTCAATAGTCGTGCCATTGGTCGAAGTCGAAGGGTTTCGCTGCGTCTCCTGTTCATACGCAATGTAATGCTTAGCGCTAGCCTGAACACCTGCAGACTGCATGCCCTCAATGGTATCAGCGAACAGTTTGCCAGTCAAATATGGGTCTGGGCTGAATCCTTCCCAATTTCTTCCTCCGTATCCACTTCTACCCAGAGGCCCAGCAACAGGTCCCAAAGCCACATGAGCACCCTTGCCTTTGAACTCAGCCCCAATATCCGACCCACGCTTTTTGGCTAAGGCCCTGTCCCAGCTGGCGGCTACAGTGAGACCGGCAGGGAAAACAGAGGCGTATGTCGCTTCGCGGATAGCAAGAGGTCCATCTTGGAGGCAGAGACCTGCAAAGCCGAGACGAGGGATGGGAGCAATGTTTCCGACGCAAGGCCCTGATGTGCCAGTAACGAGCTCGGCTTTCTCGGCGAGTGTCATTTGGTTGACGAAATTGGAGGCCTGTAGGAAAGCTGCTTCCCAGTCAAGACCGGTAGCATTGGCTGCGTTTGGGCATCAGGTCAGCTCATTGTGACTGAGACATTTGAAGGGGTTGAACTCACGGCTAGGATACACTGGCGGACTGGTCTCGAAAGCCGCATGATTCCAAGCCGGGCCAGCTGCAGTGCTGGAGATGTTATCATGTCCTTGCGCCGCACCGAGCAGGACTACAACCGCAGCTATTGAGCGCTGCGTGGTTGGGAAACGTACCATCCTCGCAGTTAATGTGAAAAGGAGGAATGATAATGCGCGCAGAGAACCTTTGAAACACCGGTTTCTGCCATTCAGATCTACCCACGCTTTTATATGTACGCCCGGCGTGGAACGATCTTCATCAACGGATTGACGTTGGTCCGCTTGATAATCTGGGCATTGGCGCACGGCAGATGAGGAGGCATTGCTGTTGACCACATGTCAGGCAGATGGGTGAATGAAAGACCGAGCATCATGATACGTGACTCCATAAGCCTCCACTTCGCTGTCACGCTGCCACTGAAGCCTTCGAACTTTTTCTGAACCTTGAGGGGTCACTCTGCGGCTCATAATGCTGCCCTGCATTGTGCCTGTCGCTCTGACGCACTTCAGCCTTTAGCGCCAGGTCTGATGCGGCATACGGACCAGATTGGGTATGGCAATGGTCCCGTGGTCGGTATGGGTGTTATGCTGAGCCGGCAAGCCGGCCGTCTGCCCTAATACCCGGCTCGTGTGCTTCCGACGTAAGTCTCGTTGCGCACCTGCCCTGTTAGGATATGACGCTCGGCGCTGTCCTTGGTGGCGTCTGCGGAGATGAGGCCAAAGCGTCAGCATGAGCCCTTACCTTGTCTTGGCATCTGGCGATCCTCCCGCAAGACTGCTGGCCTATGGCGTGAACTGACACCACATTCCCATATCCACATCGTCTACAACCGTGCACCATGGGGGCATGCGTGGAGATTCTCCAAACCATCCCCACAGCGCACGCGGCACAGTACCGAAGTTCTGCCTGAATCGGTCGATATGAAGTGTGATCTCGGTCTATCGTCTCGCGAGATGCAGTCAGTAGTAGCCAAACGGATGCCGTCGGTCAAGGCTTCATAATATACGCAGAAGCACACTGCCTGGCACTGGCGGACCGAGATGATTCTTTTTCCTGCCGACTCGGCAGTCCCACCGCCGCCATGGAATGTGCATCTTCGACAGGACATTCTCACAACGAATCGTCCAGACTCAAGCACCTCAAAGCAGGCCCGATGTTCAGACTTCATGTAGATGCAACACCCATGCCTCGCTAGATGTTCTTGCACTTTCCTGAGATCTGCCACAGCGACCAACGGATTGTGCCTGTGTATTGTGATGGCGTGCGGTGCTGCGAATTTTGATCTAGCTTTTGAGCGTCAACGATGAAATCCGACTGATACGCTTGATAGCAATATCCGCTCGCAAAACGACTACTCGGCTCATAACGGTGGTACCACCTCTGAGCATGTTGGTCTGTCAGTCTAATCAGTCGGTTAACCATTCAGCAACTTCGTCGGTCATTCAGTCAAGGATGTAATGGTCGACTGCTGCCATTGGGCGAAGCCGTAGATGCACGAAAAATACTAAGCATACGGCCACAAGAGATATGGTGTGAGCTGGTATGCAGGAGCAAACCTCCTCGGAATTGGCTCCGGCTTCGCTGTGTAGACTTGCATTATAGGCCAAAGCAAAGCGCAAGTCCTGGAATGATGAGGCCAGCCTATGGTGGTACTGGCATTCTTGCTGCTTTAAGGCGATATCCGCGATAATCGGTATGAGAAAATCTGGTTATCCAAGAACAGCCATTCTGTTGATCGATCTCTGCTTTTCGAAAGGCCAATGGCTGGGATCCCAGGAGTGTGTGCTGCCAATGTAACTCATTTTGATGGTCAGTACATATAAGTTTCACGATCCCTTGCGTAGCTACGCCTGTCTTGGCAGCCTCTCCATTTGTTTGATCGAGAGTTGATGGACCATCGAAGGCTGTGTCAAATTGGGGACGACCATTCAAGGATTCTTCAGCCATCGAAGTATATGTACCTTCAAACATAAATATAGCACGGACACCTCCGAGGCGCTCGATGACGGTCGAGTACGAGGGGGGCGGAAGGGCACGTGAATGGGTGAAAGGCGGCATGCGACCGGCGGTTCCTGGGTGTAAAACGGGGTAGTGGCGGCTCATGCAGGGATCATGTGGGTGAGCCGAGAAAGGAGTTTCGAGGCCACGCAGCAGCGCAGTAGTTAACGCCATACTAAAAGTTGGTTGACAGCTGACCTTTGTGAATCTTACAAGAACTCAATCCAAACAACCACAGAATTGCGCCAAGAATTATTCAATTGCTTGTCGTTGTTGTGTCTTGTACTCCATCGCAAGACCGCATCCTCTCACTACCTTAGACTTTCCTGACTCGATCGGCTGAGTGCAGCAGCTGGTCTGCGAAAGCGACAGGGACAACCCACCACAGACATCTAATCACAACCGCCAACATGAAGGGTACCTTAGACCACAACATACTCGACCGTAATCAATGCGCCCACAGCTGACAATGACACACAGCTCTAATCCTCGTCGGTGGCTTCGGCACCCGTCTGCGCCCATTGACCCTCACCCTCCCCAAGCCCCTCGTCGAGTTCGGCAACCGACCCATGATCTTGCACCAAGTCGAGGCGTTGGCCGCCGCAGGCGTGACGGACATTGTGCTCGCCGTCAATTACCGCCCCGAGATCATGACGGCAGCGCTCAAGAAGTACGAGCAGGAGTACAATGTCAAGATCGAGTTTTCCGTCGAGACGGAGCCGCTGGGCACTGCGGGGCCGTTGAAGCTGGCGGAGAAGATTTTGGGCAAGGACGATGCGCCGTTCTTCGTGCTCAACTCGGACGTCATTTGCGACTACCCTTTCAAGCAGCTTGCGGACTTCCACAAGGCGCATGGCAATGAGGGCACGATCGTGGTGACGAAGGTGGAAGAGCCCAGCAAGTACGGTGTCGTCGTCCACAAGCCCGACAGCCCCTCGCGCATCGACCGCTTCGTCGAGAAGCCAGTCGAGTTCGTCGGCAACCGCATCAACGCTGGTCTTTACATCCTGAACCCCTCAGTCCTGAGCCGCATTGAGCTGCGCCCCACCTCCATCGAGCAGGAGACTTTCCCAGCCATGGTCAAGGACGGCCAGCTCCACAGCTTTGACCTCGAGGGCTTCTGGATGGATGTCGGACAGCCTAAGGATTTCCTGAGCGGTACCTGCCTTTATCTCTCCTCCCTCACGAAGAAGGGCAGCAAGCTCCTCACACCCACGACCGAGCCATACGTGCACAGCGGAAACGTCATGATTGACCCTACGGCTACGATTGGTAAGAACTGCAAGATTGGCCCGAACGTGACGATTGGGCCGAACGTAGTGGTGGGCGATGGTGTGCGTCTGCAGCGCTGTGTGCTCTTGGCAGGCAGCAAGGTGAAGGAGCATGCATGGATTAAGAGCACGATTGTGGGCTGGAACTCAACGGTCGGCAGGTGGGCGCGATTGGAAAACGTGTCTGTGCTTGGTGACGACGTGACGATTGGTGATGAGATCTACTGCAATGGCGCGTCGGTACTGCCGCACAAGAGCATCAAGGCGAACGTTGATGGTAAGTTTGAAATTCCAAGCAAATGCTGGATCGCATCTTTGCTAACGCGAAAACAGCTCCTTCTATCATCATGTAGTAACCTGGCGATTCTACGCGAAGAGTGTACGAACCGCCATCGCGAAAGACGCGAACGGAATGCGCGTGCAAAACGCAGGTCTCAGCTCATTTTGATATCCGGTATTAGGGGTCGTTGCGCGCATTGCATTCATAGTGAGATCTAGGCGAGTAAATCCTCAGGCATCCATCGCAAAGAAGGGAGTTTCAGGCGTCAGCGTATAGCGGCAAAAGTGGGAGAGAGGGGCATCAAGCATCCGAAGTAAGAGCATATATACAGAGATGATACAGGTATGGATGAGACGCGTCTTGAGCGCGTGGTTTGGTCGTATGCGATGTCTTGTGATGGTAGTGGTTTCTCTTTTCTTGAGACGTTGAGTGTAAGGAGGTGAGGGTAGGTGGGTTTGTGATATGGCTGGTGCTGGTGACCTGGCTTTTGGTCGGCGATCTCGACGCCTCTCACGAACAGACTGAACGTCGAGCGAATATGTTGAGTGGCTGAGATGGACAGAGATGAGAGCCACACGCTGGCTTTATTGGTCGAATACTCGAGACTCGGTTGAATGATCCATCGGCGCGACACAATTGCTCTGTGCACAAGCTGGTCGGAAATATGCAAGACTTGCGTCTTCTGCTACGGTGTCATGCAGTCGTCTCGCTACTTCGCGTAGTCAAAGCTCGCATACATGTTCCTGCCTTCTCGGATTGCTGACGCACTCAGACAGGTCTGGAACGCATTGTAGGAATTGGCGCTTGTCAGTCCTTGAGACATCGGCTTATGCCCAACACTGTTTCATACGCGAGGTTGTTCAGTGCCGACCCTGTGAGAGGACTTGGTTTTAGCAACCTCACCGTGACACATGCCGCAACAGGGCTAGGAGGCGAAGCTGGAGGGAGGCGTGGTACTCGATTTCTTGTGCCAGGATGGCCTCCTACTGTGTAGCCCTCTACATAAGGATTGTGGAATAATGCAAGTGGATGATGCGAAGGAGGCGGAGGCTAGTGACGACGACGGCCCATTAGATCCATTTGATTGATAGGTTGATTGAATATCGAGACCGGTATCTCGGGAACAACACACATTTGTGGAGTCAGGAAGTTGCCTTCGTAAAGCACAGACCAACAGACTGTTTGGCTGGTGCGTGCACCCAACTGTACATGAATTTGGCCTTCATCTACAACATATGTAAGCAGTGGCATGGTACACTACGCTTTCTCTTCGAGGCAATGCCGCGAGACATTGAACAAGCAACAACCTAATGCTTGATCGAGCCCGGCTCTCGGTGCGGCGCTAACGTGGGCCTTGGCCGCTCTTAGGCTATCACGTTCGCCGCTTCGGCCTCGGTGGGCAAGCACGATCAGAGAACAAGACATGATGTTTGCATTACAGCCCCATCGACAGCTCCAGGGCCATGTGGTGGCTTTGGCCGCCCAAGTTTGCTCTCTCGCGTGTGTGCGCCTAGAGATAGGCCAGGCAGCCCATTGGCCTACGGCGCGTGAAAGATGCAGCGATAAGCTATCTTTTATCAGGCGAGTACAAAAGCGAGCTTTCATATGCATGTTCGATGAGGGGCAGAAGAGTGCTACAGCAGTGCCATTATTGTCCTCTCGCCAGACTAACAAGCATCGAGACTGACATTTGGAGAGACCTGGCAAGACGACGATCAAGAACACAACGATATGGCAGCACAAATCGGCGTCTTCATCCCCATCGGCAATAACGGCTGGCTCTTGTCGAAAAATGCACCGCAGTATAAACCGAGCTTTGAGTTGAATAAGCAGATCGTGCAGAAAGCTGAGGGCTATGGATTGGATTTTGCGCTGTCGATGATTAAGCTTAGGGGTTTTGGCGGTGAGACGGAGTATTGGGATTATAATCTCGAGTCTTTTACTCTGATGTCTGCTCTGGCGGCTGTGACTTCGAAGATCAAGTTGTTTGCGTCGACGGCTATTCTGGCGTTGCCACCAGCTATCTGTGCGCGTATGGCGATTACGGCGGAGTCGGTGGCGCCTGGGAGGTTTGGGGTTAATGTTGTCACGGGGTGGCAGAGTGCGGAGTATTCGCAGATGAACTTATGGGTGAGTCAACGATGACTGGATCCCTAAACATTCAGAGACTTGAGCTAATTGACTGAATAGCCGGGCGATGCCTACTTCGGCTATCGCTATGATTACGCCACCGAGTACGTCCAGATCATGAAGGAGCTTTGGGCGAATGGCGCATCCTCGTTCAAGGGCAAGCACTTCAACATGGATGACTGCCGTCTCCTGCCCAAGCCATCAACGGACATCAAGATCGTGGCCGCCGGGCAATCTGGACGAGGCCTCGAGTTCGCAAGCCAGTACGCCGACTACAACTTCTGCATGGGCACCGGCGTCAACACTCCCACAGCCTTTAAGCAAGCCAACGAAAACCTCGTCGCCGCTGCCGCAAAGACGGGGAGAGACGTAGGCGCTTACGTCCTCTTCATGGTTATCGCCTACCCCACCGACGAAGAAGCGGAAGCGAAGTGGCAGCACTACAAAGACGGCGTCGACCTCGGTGCGACGGCGTGGATGGCGAAGTCCGGTGCTGCGGACAAGAATGCCGATGCGAGTTCGACGGCGCAGAGGATGGTCTTGCCCGATGGGGCGGTGAATATGAATATGGGGACGCTGGTGGGGAGTTACGCGAAGGTGGCAGGGATGCTGGATGAGATTGCGGCGGTGGAGGGGACGAAGGGTATAATGCTTACCTTTGATGATTTCCTGGTGGGACTCGACAAGTTTGGGAAGGAGATCCAGCCGTTGATGAAGTCGAGGGAGGGGGTGGTGGTTAATGGTCATTGAGTAATGCAATGAAACAGATTCTGTGCTGGTCTTACATAATGCTGATACTCGGCCGCAGTGCGCGAGAGCTGAATTCGATGTCTGAGCACTTCTGACCGTGACAATCCATGACTTTGGTGCAAACAAGACGGCCGGAAGACAATCAGGCTCCGGGTATATGCTCGGAGCGAGCAGGAATGATCACCATCGCGCGACAGAGGCTCAGCTGATGAGTCGGACAGCTCTCGGAATGCATCTTTGTAGTCCACTACCGAATACGCACGCTACAGCAAACTATACTCTGCTGACAGCGGTTTTCTTCTGCAAAACACCAAGGTGTCACGCCAGGACAATGGTTTCCCACCGTGGTTTGCATTGTGTCCAGCGATCAGGCGACACCTTGCCGAGGGCCAGCCGTCGATACACGAGGACAGCCTCGGCAAGCCGTTCGACGAGCAGCACGTACACACCAGCTGCCTTCTCTTCCTCGCTGCGTCTCTGCAGTCGAGTGTGATGACGGGCTTGTGGACTATAAGCGGCGATGACAACGATATCCGCGCTGAGCTCTGCGTGGGGCGGGAGTCGTAGCCTGTCCAGCGCGTGCACGAGGCTGCCGACCTTTCCGCCATGTTCATCAACGAGTGCCAGCTCTGTGTCGCGTCTGATTACCTTGAGGCGCGTCATGGTCGTGTTGAAAACCAGCGAACCAGGCCCTGCCTTGGCTATCTCGAGAAGCCGAGCGTCGAGCTTGACACGCTTCTGTACCTCCCATGGGTTCTGACAGCACATTTGCCATTCTTGTGCAAGATCTGCCGGCCAACGCGCATCGTCATCCGCAAGGCGCTCCATGCTCGTCCTCTCGGAACAGCCTAGATCACGATGGTAGTCTGGAGCACTGGGGTCGAGCTGAAACCATCGTATTTCAGGCGTCAATCGCTGGACGTGGCCGTTTGACAGAACGATGTGGAATATCACCAGCGTGCCAATCTCGAGTTCTCTTTCGCTGTGCGGAAAGACAATGCCGGAATCTGACGAGGCCCAACACCAGCTTGGCGCGGACGGATCCCATAGGATTGACGAGGAGTGGACCGCACGGTTCAATGAGCTGGGTGCCCACAACAATGCTTCAGGGAAGAACCTTGCCGGAAAGCCGAAGAAAGACTTTGATCGCATTTGCCTTTCCATGACATCGGCAACACCAGTAAAGGCTTTCAACCTGTCACCAGGGTCTGAGAGTTCTCTACCAGCGAAAGCGCCGACCAGCTCCACGAATTGCCGCACGGTCCTGACACGGTCCAGCGGAACGAGTTTGTCCCAGACGGTGATCAATCTGGTACTCCAATCCGAGACTTGCGCAAAACTGACCCGCGTGGAACGAGTCTGCCGCTCCATATTCTTCCTGCCAAGCCATTCCAGCGCATGTCCAATATTTCTCGAACTCCGACACGTAGAGACATCGACGCGAGAGGAGCCGCTCTTGGAACGTCCAGCCTCTGCCATTCCAGCGGGATTTGTCGACCATGGCGAGCATGTTGCCGCTGATGTCCCGCGAATCGGGCTGGAAACGGCGAGTATCATTCCAAGCACATGTCAAGCGAGGACGGCCGGCCACTCCAGGGAGACCTCGCTCCTTCCCTAGCAATGACACGATGGTGAGCTTGGCCCCCAGGTAAATCTGATCCATGGCCGCTATCATCTGCTGCTGGTCCGCGGCGTCGTCTTGGACGATGCACAGTCGGTCAACCCACAGATACTTTTCTCCAAGGCCTCGGCATAGCCTGATAGCATCCCATATGACGGGTGGAAGGAGACTCTTCCGTAAGGACAGAGGCTGAGAAATCACATCCATTGTGTGCTCCGTCAGTTGAAACTCGAATGTTGAGGAACCGGCATCCGGGCGTGGTCGCTTCTTTGGCGGGTCGTGATCGAGGTCCCGCCTTGGTGCAGCTTCAGCGCCCCAAAGGTAACTCAGGGCAACGAAGTCGACGAGGTCCTTGCCTTGCGGCGGCTGGACTTTCACGATGCAGTTTCTGTTGACGTCGACCAGCCGAAAATCGGGTGGCAATTTTACTCCTCGCTGCTCACATGGGCCAGAGTGATTTTCCTGACAGCGTTTCAAGTGCTGGCGGTGGGCTTCCAGATCAAAGTACAAACTTTCCCATCTAGAGACTCCAAGCAATGTGCTGAGGTCCCAGCTGTAACGCAAATCGAGCTGGACCCATAGGGCATTATCGCGCCAGCCACGCCAACTATAAGGGCCAAAGAATGCAGCGTCTATGCCTCGTCCAGTCTTGGGCCCATGAGATCCACCACCCAAGACAAGCAAAACCGCACATCGAACCATGTACGATCCGTCTCGATTCGATATCGTTTTTAGACCTGGCCATCGAAGACTCGACAGTTGCACCTCTTTGGTTGCTGCTTTAATCTTGCATTCATGAGTGTTCGAATCCCTCTCGAGTGACGTGTTGGGCGTCTCGCCGAATTGATACAGCCCGCCGTTCAGTAAGGAAGTAGAGCAAATCTCTCTTATGCCAGCCTTCCCTCTCCACATGACCTTTTCCAGGACTGCGATTGCCATTGGTCGACACAGCAGACACTCGGAGCGTTGTAGTAGATCAAGCAAAGGGCGACGTGCATGAGATTGGGAAGCGTCCCACACCATGTCGACACATCGGTACATGTGGATAGGGTCGTTCCAGACCTGGCATGTGCTACACAACTGTGGGTTGAAAGCATTTTGTTCAGAGCAGATCGTGCATTGCTTCAGACTACTCCGTCTCATATGCTCGCTTCCAGCCATGGAGTTTTAAGGTGTATCGCATGCTTTCGCTTCCAGAGAAGGGAAATGATGCATTTGTTTGGAGATCGCAGAGAGTAGGAGATGGAGCCGCTCTCGCTGACATGAAAGGTCTCCATCATCTCTTTTGGTAGCACTGCCACCGTTTAGACGACCAATCGGCTATGTATATGTGGTGGGCCTGGCATGCACACGCCCCACCGCGACGTGGACAGCCTCACATGCGACATGGTGTGCCACATCATTCACACAGCCCAGAAAGCCGAGCCGAGACGTCCCTTTCAGTAGATGCAGGGCCTGGTGCAATAGTAGTGCCAGCAGTGTAGTTTCCCAGGCCTGGTACAAAGTACACGCCACTGTCGCCGCGTGTATAGCATTAAGCCCAGCCCTCATCACAAACCGCGTACCACGAAGCCGCCGGCAGTCATTGGCGACGTGGCTGTGGATACTAGCAGCGACTGCCAGTAAAGACTGCGGAACGCGTTGTGATGCTCTCCAGTATTTGTGCAAGTGCTGATCAATGTTGTGTCGACACTCCAGTAGAGTCAACGTCAAAGCAGAATGATCGCAGGCTTGCTCGCACACCGATGGACCGGTGCACTCAGCGCCGCTGCCGGCCGCAGGGAAAGCAATGGATAGGATGGCTTGAGCCCGAGAGTCGACTTCCGTGTTGTGTCCAGTCCAGACAAAACCAGTAGATGATTATTGGATGGAGGTCTTGGATCCAGCAGAAGAATCCAATCCGCACGCATGCAATCCGTTATCGTAGTCTCGAAGCGAAGCCCTTGCAATAAGGCTGAAAACGGGGCTAAAGGAGACGATGATCACAACTGCCTCAGTCGTTGGTAATCAAGCTTACCTGCGATGATGTCCGTGTGGGACTGGATAAGGTGGAGTAGGAGATGCAGTCGTTTGGTGAGGTCGAGGGCGGAGGTAGCGGGTAACGGGCATTGAGGCGGTTTTGGATGCGAGCTCTTCCTGAGGGTGTTGGTCAGCCGTCTCAGGTCGTGATGTTAGCGTTATTATTGCGTGTGCTCTCGGGCAGAATAGCATGTCAGCAGCTCAAGTGGCCACAGCGTAGGAGATCTGCATGCATTATTCATTTAGATGAGGTGGCAATATTGATTGCAATTGATGACACGAGCATGATGGCGATGGTGCAATACCTACTCTTCTCGCGACTACGGTTGCCTAGCTGCTGCTGTGCCTTTTCAATCCTGACGCGCGGCCAAGCTGCTACATGTCCCGTTGGATCCACCTGCACAGAGAACATGTCGTGTCAATCTACGGGAACTCGCTGCTTCTCGGCGAGCATGACAGTCATCAGCAGCGTGTGACCATTGTTGGTCTTGTGCCGCGGCGAGACAGATGTTGTGTCCTAACTCATCAGGGATAAGGCGAGAACCTGAAAACATGTTCGGTACCTGGCATTAGAGTGTGCGCCATCAACGTACGCTTGACCGTATTGAGATCCTGCCGCGTCTATTTGATTGTGGATCAAAGTTTCGGCAACGCGCAAAGGCCAACAAGAATGCGAACTAAACTCATGCTAATGCGCGCACTCAGCCTCAGGCCAAACGTCCTTTGCTTCTCAAGGTCCACCACGTAAGGCTGCGCCGCTCGTTCACGCATTTTCAATTTGTGCTTTTCTACACTGCCATTGCGCTTGTCGCATAGACTGCCTCAGCATAGCATTCGTTCTTGAGAGGGAGAATTGTGGAAGAACTGGCCCTACGCACACCCAGCTCGATGATTGCGACACGCGAGACTTCGCCATGGACGTGAGTAGTGGCCGCCGCGGAGCGCCAACCCAGTCGCACGCATGTCACCCCCTACTAACAAAGCTCTCTTCCTCTCGTACAGCTCTTCGGCCTCCCTGCCTCACTCGCCGCCATCGTTGTCTCCTTCGCGCTCACCGCGACGGCACAGTACCCACCGCCGGCGTCGTACCAGAACGTGCTGAAGTCGCCCTTGGACGACAACATCACCGTCTCGTACAAGCAGCCCGAAGCCGGCACCTGCCAGACCGCGTTCGCGACGCAGAAACAGTACACGGGATACATTGGCGTACCGCCGAATACACTCGCTCCAATACAGCAGAATTACTCGATTAATACTTTCTTCTGGTTCGTCGAGGCGCGGCAGTTGCCTGAATCGGCGCCCTTGACGATATGGATCAATGGCGGGCCGGGCACGAGCTCCATGTTTGGCTTGTTCAACGAGGTGGGACCGTGCGAGGTGGTGCAGGTGAATGACGGCACGTTTGGGACGCAGTTGCGCATGTATGGATGGGATCGGAGCAGTAATATGTTGTTCATCGACCAGCCGAATCAGGTTGGCTTCACTTATGACTCGCCGACCAATGGGACCGTGGACTTTTTCAACGACGATATATATGAGCCGCAGGAGGTTCCAGACGCTGCTTTACCGGATTTCATGTACAAGAATGGGACGTTTGGGACGGCGCATACGGGAAATGGATCGAGCTACGTCGCCGCGGCGAACACGACAGAGATCGCTGCGCAGGCGACTTGGCATTTCTTGCAGACGTGGCTGGCGGCGTTTCCGCAGTATAATCCTGTCACTCGACCGAATATTACTGGGAACCAATGGAGTAATTGGGTGGATGTGCCGATCGGAGTGAACCTGTTCACCGAATCGTACGGAGGAAAGTATGGACCGGTCTTTGCCGACTACTTTGTCCAGCAGAATGAGCTGCGCGCCAATGGCACGCTGAACGCCAGCAGTACTTTGGCCATACAGCTGGAGTCAGTTGGTATCATCAATGGCTTGATTGATGACAGGATTCAAGACTACTACTATCCCTACTTCGCTTACAACAATACCTATGGCATCCAGGCCATCACTCAAACGGAGGAGCTGAATTCCATCGGCGAGTACAGCGGCTCGGGTTTGTGCCTTTCTCAAATCGACACCTGCCGTGCTGCAGCCGCGGCCTCAGATCCCAATGGTTACGGCGATAATGCGACTGTCAACGCTCTCTGCGAAGCTGCGCAGTACACGTGCAATAATGTGACACTCAGTTATTACCAAAATGGATACGACCCGTATGACATTCGACAGATGTTGCCAAGCCCAGACCCGCCTGCCGCCTACCAAGAGTACCTCAACAACGCTAGTGTGCTTGCGGCTATCGGCGCCCAAGTCAACTACACGGAGAGCAGCCCCTACGTGCAAGCCGCCATGATCTCCACTGGCGACACCATTCGCGGTGGCCTCGTCGACAACCTGGCATACCTTCTCAGCCAAGGCATCCGTGTCGCGCTGGTCTACGGCGACGCAGATTTCATTTGCAACTGGTTTGGCGGAGAAGCTGTCAGCCTCGCCATCGCGCAGGCAACCGCCAATCTCACTGCTGCCAGCTCCAACGACGTGGCTGTCAGTCCGTCGACCTATACGACCAAGTTTCCTGCAGCAGGCTACGCTGACATCGTCGTAAACAGCACTTACGTCGGTGGCGCGGTGCGGCAATACGGGAACCTCTCCTTCTCGCGCATCTACGACGCCGGTCACTTCGTCCCTTACTTCCAACCCGCCACCGCCTTCACAGTCTTCACGCGCATCATCGAAGGCACGGATCTCAGTCTCGGCCAAAATGCTGATCTCTCCACCTTCGGCTCCACCGGACCTTCCAACTCCACTCACACGAATTCTGCGCCTTCGAGCACGCCGGTCCAGACATGCTGGGTCCGCTCTTTCAACTCCACGTGCAGTGACTCGGACCGCGAATCCATGCTCAAGGGTGAAGGGTACGTGGCGAATGGGATTTACTACCAGGAATCTGAGTCGGTGACTCTGCCTTCGTCGACGGTCACGGCGGGGAGTCCGAATCATCCTATGAGTGTTGCTTCGAGTTCGGGGAGCGCGAGCGCGGCGGTGAGTTTGACGGGGGTTTATACGGCTACGGCTACGCCGAGTCCGAAGGGGGCGGGCCATGTTGTGAGGCCGTTGGATTTCGGGGTGGGAGTCGGACCTGCG
Organism: Teratosphaeria gauchensis; assembly: GCA_007113925.1. Taxonomy (NCBI): domain Eukaryota; kingdom Fungi; phylum Ascomycota; class Dothideomycetes; order Mycosphaerellales; family Teratosphaeriaceae; genus Teratosphaeria; species Teratosphaeria gauchensis. The sequence goes on from VCMR01000005.1 coordinate 387,453, forward strand.
GTCGCGGTTGTGGGGATGGGGTTGGTGTTTGGTGCTGTTTTGTTGCTTTGAGAAGAGATGGGATGGGTATTTGCATTTTATTATATTGAGGAATATTTAGCGTGGAGCTATGGTATGGCATGGGATATCGGTATTGGCATGGGTATGCGTGGCTCGAAACGCGCAAGGCAAAGGCGCATGGGGTGGATTGGAGTTCCAGCCGAATATTCTATCGTCATGGCTGGAATATCATTATCGAGGACAGTGTCTTGTCAGAATTATACCCCGGATATCAGCATGTAAAGAAATATCACTACGCAACACCACACCATACCGTTGTCCCTCTCCTCCTCCACCATCATCCCAACCACACATTTACTAATACGCCATCGCCCCCGCCAACTTCAACACCTGCTCCGTCTCCTCCGGCTCCTCAAACGGTCGATCCCGATGATAAGGATCGTCCTCGCCAAATCTCAAGATCTTGTCTTGCCGCCAGAAATTCCGGTGAGGCCAGTGTGTTGTTCGCTGCCTGTTGTGAAAGATCTCCGCCTTTTGCTTCAGTTCCTCTGTCGAAGCGAAGGAGGCTGGGGTGTAGCAGGCATCTGGGTCGTGTCTTGTTAGCTTTGAAAGAAGATGTTCGGGAGGGTGGTGGCACAGGAGCGTAAGGGTAAAGGACGTACAGACGATTGACCGCGTTTGGTCGGACTGCGGCAGGACGTTCCAGTGTACGGTGCGGGAGTCCCAAACGATGAGATCGCCGGGGTCGACGCAGACTTTTATCTCCTCTGCCCCGCGTTCCTTGAACCACGCGACTTCCTCCGGGTCGAAGCCGTGCCAGTCGTCCGGCACGAGACCCCATTTTTCTTTTTTGTCGGGGGAGTGGGTTTTGAAGAATTGCTCGGTTAGATTGTGGGAGCCTTTGAGGACGACGAGACCGCCGTCGAGGGGACCGTTGGGTGCGAAATTGATGATTCCTTGGGCGCATTGGAGGCCGTGGAGGTGAGGGTTTTGATCGATGTGAGGCCAGGGGGTTGAAGGGGTGCGGGCGCCGACGGGGAGGGGCAGGGTGTGGTTTATGCCGTCGAAGGAGGCGAGGAGCTCGTTCGTGCCCCAGATCTTGGCGAAGGCGGACAGGACGCCGGGCTCTCTGCACGGTTGACGCTTCGTCATTAGCACCAGGCTCGTCGATGGGGAGTTGATGTGGAACGATGGCGTGAACTTACATCCTAGCATCCCAGACGAATTTCTCATGGCTGATCGCATAGCCGTGGTACATTCCCCCTTTCATGTGCGCGGGGAGGTGCTCTTCAGTCCAGGTGGTTGGGTCGTGGCGGTCGAATCCTAGGGGGAAGCGTTCGAGCCATTGGGTCATTTTTTCGATGTACGCGGTGCATTTTTCGGGCGGGACGGCGGCTTTGACGATGGCGAAGCCGTCGTGGAAGAGTTGGTCGCGGAAGTCGGAGTAGTGCGCGGTCGTGTCGGGGAGAGGTGGTGGGGAGGAGGTGCGGTGAGGCATTTTGAGGACGGATGGGGTGGGTGGAGGGAGGGTGTGGCCTGGTCGGTTAGGGGTTTTTTTTGGGGCTTGAGTGTAGGATTTATGGGTTCTTTGTTTGATGAAGCGTGGGCGGATTTGTCAGTCGGCCAACGTGAGGAGTGAGCGCATCGCGGCTTTGCCCACCTATCATGCGTTGCAGGTGTGGCATGAGGAGTTGGCCGCGGCGCAACTGGAGCGTTGTTTGGATATAGGCTAGGCGATAGGCACCCTTCGGCTGATATGCGGGCAAATGGACAGGTTTGACTTGCCGGACCGGCAGTGTGCTGCACCTATTTGAGGGAATCAAGCCTGGTCGTGAGTGATGCTTTCTACTCTGGAGTTGTGGCTACGAAGTGCCAGGCTTCTCAGCATTTCACATAACGGCTGTCGAGGCATCTTCTCATCGCACCACCATGCCTTCCTCCCTCGACTGACTCGCCGCCGCAGGCATGGCCAAGAAATCTTCGTTCTGTCCCAAGAACTGCCCAAGCTCCTTCTTGGTAGCATGGCCGTTCGCACCCTTCGCCTCCGTCTTCCTCGAGACGATCGATCGGTCCAAGTACTCAGCGACCTTGCCAAACTCATCCAATGGAGCATTAAACCCCATTATCCCATCAGGCCTGAGCACCACAATGGCGCCTTGGAATGTCAGGACGCCGTACTTCGCATGCGCACTGTGATCGACATCCCAACACCCCTTTCCGAATCTCGGAACACCGAGGTGTTCGTCGATGAATTGCGATGTACCTGCGATCAAGGTGACGAAATCGACGGCATGGTCGAAACGACCGTGTTGCTCGTCGACTTGGCGGCGGAGTGTGTGGAGCTGTGTGCGTGTGTCGGCTGGCATGCCTGCGAAGACTAGTATGTGGAATTTGCCGTTGTGCTTGGTGACTTCGTAGAGGCGGGTGGATTGGCAGGACATACCGGGTTTGTGAATCAGAACGTCGGGGGCGCGGTGGCTAATGCGGTTAGTTTCTGCTCTTATCAAGCATCTTGGGACGGCGTGCTTACCCAGGTGTTACGTTGATGGGAGGATATGAGCCCTCCACATCATTCAGGAAGCTTGGTTTATATGTTATTCCGAGCCCTGACGCAAAGGCCGACTGATTCGTGATGGCCTCATCCAACAATACCATAACATCTCGGGTGTCATGCTTCAGGCTTTCTGGCTTCTTACCAGCGATCAGCATACTCGCAATCTTATCGTTGTTGATAAGTTGCGTTGCGCTAGCATGTCGTTCTGTCGAATACGTAGCCAGAACCTCAGGCTTGTAAAGACCATTCAGCACACCAGCCAGTCTCCACGACATGGATGAGATATCATGAATGCCTGTGTTCATTCCCTGGGCTGTGGCGCTACTGTGCGTGTGCGCTGCTTCTCCTGCAACGAGGATGCGTTCTTTCTCCTGGAATCGTTCGGCCAAGTGCTGTTGAATCCCGTACACCGTATGCCAGTGAACTTCCTCGAATTCCAACTCGAATGGCGCACAAGCTTGCTTGGCCTCCTTGACAGCGTCCGCTGCGGTCATCTGCGTTCCGTACTTCTCACACAGCCCCGAACTCAGGGCGTAGCCAATCCGGGTTGCGCCATGGTCAAGCGCAACCCACAAGACCTGACCGTGGGTCTTGCTCTCGATAGCGCCGAAGCCGAGTCGTGCCTCTGGGATGTTGGTCTTGACGATGCCGTCGATTCGGACCCAGTGATCTGTATGTCTTTCACCTACGAACGGAATGTCTGCCGTTTGTCGCACAGTGCTACGACCTCCATCACAGCCGATGATGTACTTCGCCTTGACTTCGATGGGCTCGCGCCCACTCGCGGATACCTTTGCCGTGATCTGATGATCATCCTCAGCATTCGGATCTAGGGTGAAAGTCTCGAGCTTCGAAGGTGCTTGCACATGGACACCCATTTCCGCCAGCTTTGCTCGGAAGATGTCTTCACTGTACTTCAAGCGTATGTTGAGCGCAAAATCAAAGAAGGTCTTTCCAGACCACTGCTCGAAAATGGACCATCCTCGTCCTGATACTCGTTTGCCGTCTCGGTAGGTGAAACCTCGTCTTGCACAGACCGCTACTTGTGCTGGAAGCCAGATTTATCTTTCAGCACAGAGACACGCCAATATGGTCATGAAATGGTTGTATGCTTACACATGTCGTCAAAAAGGTCCATTTGGTCTAGTATTTCGCATGATCGTGGATACAATGTGCAGGCTCTGCCGTACATTGGGAATGATGGACAATGGAGGCGTCAGCAGATGTTTTGTGTAGGAGTATTGTGTACAGCAAGACTCACTCGGCCTTATTTGCCGCATCGATAATGTACACTGATATGCCCAGTCGTTTCAATTGATATGCCAAGAGAAGGCCGACTGGTCCAGCGCCAGATATGAACACGTCCACCTTGAGGCTTGCCATGGCTACGGGATTATTCTTGCCTTCGTTCCGGTGAGTATATAGTTGTATCGCTTGAGGACGATTCTGCTCAGATGACATATGCTCAAGCTTGATAGTATTCGTTCAGCTTCGCTAGTGTATGAAAGTGGTATTGAGTAGGGTGTCAAAGCACATATGCAAGTGCCGATCGCTGCGGCCAAGATCACGCGGCTGAATATGTGCTGTTGACCTATTCACAATTCATTCGCTTCGCTTCGCATTATAGCGGGGCCCGCTGTGGATCTAAGGGTCGTGCTGTTGCCTGTAACAGGGATCATTTCAGCCCTCGTGACCCTCGCCTGCCTCCACTAAGCTTGCAATGGCGTCTGCGGAAGAACAGAATCCGAGTAGTAGGGCTCACGATTTCGGCAAATAATCTGGGAAGCCAGGCATGCTTTCGATTGTCAATGTTGATAATAGAGTTTCGGTTTTCCATAGCCGAGGCAAGGCTGTAGTTTAAATCCTGCTATCGACCCGTACGTCCGCCCAAGTGATGGTCAAGACATGCCAAGATCAACCCTTTGCTTATAGGGCTGACGTTATGCCCAAGTAAGGTCACGCGCGATCAACCGTTGAAAGACTCTGGGCTGCGGCTTGGCCGTGCAAGTATATCGGGCCCTAGAAGCCAGACATAGCATCATGTCTAAGTGACGAAGCGAATGCGATGGATTCTCCGTCTCGCCCAGTGGTTCGCGATGGCTGAAGATCGCAAGCGGCGCTTGACACTGAACATCCGATGCTATGAACTGCTGGTCTGTGCAGCCTTGAGCTTGACGTTCCCCGGTGTCCAGGTCACAACCATCAACTGCCATCAAGTCCGGCAACTTGCCCGCCAGAAGCTGAGCTTCAGGCTCTCCCTTGGCTGATATATCGGCAGTATGACCATAAGGATATTCTAACCCCTCCGCGTCGGCATCACTGCTGCTAGCAGTTGTTCTATGGCGCCTCGTGGGAATACGGTTTCCTGCCCAAAGTCACAGGCATAGGAAAGTACGCATGTATCCGCTTATTCCTTAGATCACTGCTCACTTTGGCGACAAGAACGTCAACCTCTTCTTTCTTCCACCCTAACGCCCGGGTCAGAGGAGCCAAGCAGAAACCTTCCAAGCCTTCCAGAATGTTGACCTGGTTCCAGCGACCGAGCTCTTTCATCAGTGGGTCTTTCGGCCATGAGCAGGATGGCCACATGAACATCCTTTGCTGGACTTCTATGAACCCGGCTTCGGTCATCCACTGGACGTATTTGTCACTTGCGTCTGACCCCATTGGTCTGCCCATCCTTCGTGCTGCTTCGCAGAGCAACTCTCCCCACCGCATGAGATTTGTTTCGTCGGCTGTGCCATCTGAAGACTTCACTGGCAGGCCGTAGTCTTGAATCTCGAGCCAGCCACCTGGTTCTAGATTTTCATATGCTTGCCGAAAGAATTTGGGCCAGTCAGCGAAGCATCCGGCCATAAGTCGAGCGTGGATGAAATCAAACGGTGCCATGTAGATCCAGTCGTCCTCGGCATCATCTACGACAAACTTGAGATTAGGCGGGACCCTTTGTCAAATGTCAGTGTGAATCTTGACAGAATCAGAGAATAAGGCAACTCGTACTTACAAGGACGGCTGTGTAGGACTCAAATCAATACCGGTGACTTCACAAGTAGGAAAATCGTCAGCGAATTCCAGTGCCCACAGCCCGGTCCCAGTACCGACATCTAGACATCGCTGTGGGCTATCTATAGGCGCGAAGAAGAGACGGTTGCCATATGTCATCCGAAAGAGGTGATGTTGGAGATCAAGGCGATCTGCTTCTCGCTCATCCTGATGACCGGCAATGTTGGCGCTTCTTCTTACAAAAGTGTGCGGCTGACTTACATACATTTGGAAAGATGTATTTGCCGTCCTTGTAGGCATGGTAAGTCCTGCCCTGCGCAACACAGTCAAAAAAGTTTTCAGCATAGCGGCTCCCTTTGGAGAATGTGCTTACGTGCTCTTTGCGGTAGTTGTATATCGATTCGCTTAGCGAAGTAGTCACACTCTCGCTGCAGAGTTTTCTGGTCAGCTCATCGCTGTGCGATCTTCAATCCCAGACATGTGAGAAGGTAGACGCACGTATCGCTACCAAGCGCAGAGTCGCTGCTAGTATCGGAAACCTGTGGACGACATACTTAGCACGGTCACTGCTCTGATTGGGCACGACAGCATTGATTAACGACGCACATCTGCTTCGAGATTTTGCTCTTCAGCCAGTTGAGCTTCTTGGACTGGCTCATTCGTGTCTAAGAGTAGGGAAAAAGGATGTGATAATTCGCCGGAAGTCGCTATTGAAGGCGCATCTATGCTGAAAGTCGACACTGGCCGTAGCTTCGGGTCGTGCATCGACTCTGGAGCGCCTTCGCCGCTCGGCTCCATCGCCGTCGTTCGGCTGATGTCTATGCGAGGCTGTCAAAGTTTGGTGTGTCTCCCCACGAGGTTGGTATCAGCGTTGTAAGATGCTAATGCCCTACGCTTCCTGAACGAAAGGTACCTCCGGGATCGCACGATTTAGACGAATCTGTGCTCGAGGCGGCTTCGGACCAAAACGGAGTCCGCAGTCATCGAAGGAATGAAGGCTGGCTCGAGTCTATCGTCTTGGCAGCACAAACCAATAATGGTGAATATAAGCAGACGACTAAGTGTAGTTTGGCTACCGCTCAACAATGATCCTGGTCCAGGATCAAGGAATATAGCACACAGGCTGGCCGGTGCAAGAGCGGCTCACGCACCTGATAGGCTGGTCTCCACGTGGTCTCCTGGTCGCATCAACGAAGAGCTGACCGTATGCATGTACTCTGGAAAAGCAATGTCGTTAGGTGGCACAAACCCCTCACACCAGATGCGTAAGCCGAGCCACGGTTCTGTTTCGACTCCACCCAAGCTTGCTGCATGTATGGCGCTCACATTTGATGGATCAGATTTCGCTATCGAAGGATCCAGATACACAAACAGATGTAGTAGCATGATGTCGATCAAAATCACATGCTCGTCTGTTGACTTTGCTAGTCCGGTATTTGACATCGGCATCAAGTGCCGCGGCTCGCGCCGATAACGCTTGCAGATCTGCATGCCTCCTGGTCGACGGACTTCGAGCCGGTCCTTATCAACAAGGTCATGCCATGGAGCAATGACAGGCATTCAAGCTCTGCAATCATTCTGTTTCGTTATTCGGTCTTCTCGCTGTCCTCAATTAGCCGCCGAACAGCTTTGCGCATCACCTGTCCCGGACTTCAGCTAGAAATGTCCGATCAGCCACGATGTTTCAACATCTTCTCAGTGTGGCATTTTCGCCGGCATTGAGCTAACGACCATGAGCATAAGCGAGCTAGCTGCCCTCTACCAGTGGCTCTGTCGATGGAGCGGCGTCAAGCGAGCCGAGCAGCTCGATGCACGTCTGGCAGGGTAGAGGCATGATCACTTGCAGACCTCTGATAAGTATAGGCAGAACGCTGCGCTTCTCCTGCTTCACCTTTTGCTCTTGAAGTATCTCCGCTCCTAGCCGCTTGTCATGTGGGACTGGGAATTGTCCCGACCACGTGGGCGCGCGACAATTTGACTGCAGCAGAAAGCCATTCACAGGGCCTATCGCAAGTACCCGCAGGAGAATCACCAAAGATCGCTAAGGCCGAAGCAGCAGTCAGACGTTGAACCAAGACGCTGGGATTCAAGGCGTTCGCCTGCACGACACCCAAAGTAAAGCACGTCTCGACACTGATCCGTCGTCATGCTGTCGGCAGTGCTTATTGCGGCAATTGCACTGCTGACCTACTATGTCGTACGCAGCATCCGGACTTATGTGGCCCTACGCCAGTTTGGAGGCCATTGGTTGGCAGGATGGTCTCGACTCTGGCTGCTACGTACGCAGGGATCTGGTGAGATGCACAAGCGCTTCACTGCAATAAACAGGAAGTATGGTAAGTGTCGCGTTGGCTGCTCTCGACGATCAGTTGGAGGCCGCCTGAAGCACAACACAAAGCAGCTGACATTCAACCTAGGCCCGACCGCGCGCATAGCGCCACGCATGCTCGTGACATCAGACCCCGAGCTCTTTCGCCGCATGAGCGCTGTCCGCTCGCCATATACCCGCGGTCCGTGGTATGCTGCATTGAAGCTCCATCCGGAGCGCGACAACATCACCTCGTACATCGACGAGCGCAAACATGCAGAAATCCGCAATCGCATGGCCCCTGGATATTCTGGGAAAGAAAATCCGCAACTTGAGCAGGATGTCGACGATCAATTGTTGAGATTACTGGATTTGCTGGAGTCAAAGTACCTGGCAAGGCCTGATGAAGGCGAATACCGGATTGTTGACATCTCGAGAGAGACGTCTTTCTTCACTCTGGATGTCATTTCAAAGATTGCATTTGGTGAGACGTTCGGGTTCCTGGAACGTGATGATGACCCCTTCGGCTACCTCGAGAACCTGGCCCAGTTCCTGCCAGCTATCATTGTCTTTGGCGTCTATACAGAGCTCACCAACATCATGAAGATTCCTCTTGTCAAAGCCGCTCTGCCCAAATCGACGGACAAACGCGGCCTTGGCCGTGTCATGGGCTTCGCTCGAGACCGCGTCCAAGAGCGCTTTGGTCACAAGCAGATTCAGCGTCAAGACATGCTCAACTCGTTCATTAGTCGTGGCCTTACACAGGCTGAGCTGGAGAGCGAAACACTCACGCAGATAACCGCCGGCTCAGACAGCACAGCTTCAGCTCTGCGGATAATACTGCATTTTGTCTCCACTACGCCACCAGTCCTGGCTCGCCTGTTAGCAGAAGCTGAACTTGCCATTGCTGCTGGCAGGATCACAAGACCGGTCATCAAGGACTCGGAAGCCAGGCAGCTGCCCTACCTCCAAGCCTGCATCAAAGAGGGTCTCAGAGTCTATCCACCAGTGACTGGTCTGATGGCTAAGAAAGTACCAGATGGGGGCTGCATGATTGAGGTCGATGGTGTTGAGAAGTTCGCTCCGGATGGCACACAAATCGGTTGGAACAGCTGGGGCATGATGCACGATCCTGAGATGTTTGGTGCTGATGCTGAAGTTTTCAGGCCGGAGAGGTGGTTGCCGAGAGATGGGAGTGAGAAGGAGAGAGCAAGGATTACGAAGATGACAGAGACAGTCACTTTATGTTTTGGGTCCGGTCGCTTCGGATGTCTCGGGCGGGGAGTGGCGACTATGGAGTTGAACAAGGCGGTCATTGAGGTTCGTTTGGCGCCGTCGATGGATGTCATCAATGAAGCTTAGCGAGACTGACATGCCTCCAGATTTTGCTGCGGTTCACTTTGCAGCCGTGCAGCCTGGCGAAACCCTTTGAGGAGAAGGTCGTTGGTTTCTACATTCATGATAACATGAAATTCGTCCTCACGAAGCGGAGGAAGACCTTGTCAAGTCATTTTGGGCAAGACGAGATTCAATATGAAGCAGCGGCACTGCCAGGCGCGCCGGATGAGTAGCCGAACTAAAGCTTCGGGACGAGAATGCTGGCGCCTATGGCGAGATGAAATGGTGTCAAGAATGGAAGAGTTCACAATGCCAGCGTTCGGCAAGCATTGCCAATTCATTCGTTCGAAGAATGCAGGAGTTGGTGGAAGAGCGATGATGGTGACTGCTTTCTACATTACCTTTCATGCACGGTAACAATGCCTCTTTCGTGGAATCCAGACCAAAAACTTGCCAGTACTCTCATGCTACGTGCTTACAGGCTTGATACCGGCAGTCAGCCATAGCACTTGATAATGTACCAGTCTGTCTCATTGGTTGCAAGAAGGCACGATGTACTTCGGCCCAAGATTCAGGAATGAGCTGCAGCGCTATTGCCTTGACGTCCTTCGCTTCGTCTGTTTCGTCTCTACGGCATGGCAATGGCGAGATCACTGCCCGAGCGCGAGCAAAGATTCTGTTAAATGATGATCAGAAAAAGGGTCTGAGTAGATCGATCCCGTCCCTGATGTCAGATCATCCATCCACCAACCAGGTACAGGAGCGAGCCGATCTACATGCCAAGACCACTGCTTGCATATGCACGTAAAGCGCTTGTGCACAACGCCTGGGCGTCTACACTTGGCGCGATTGTGGTGCAGCTTTGCAAATTTGTTGCCTGAGTGAGATGAGCTGTGGCGCGCCAAGCTAGACCCCGTGGCTAGGTGAATGCAGTTGTCCTCCAGCAAATTTCCACAGCATCTCGCACAGAAACCAGTGTTTCTACTGAAAGGACTGATCGGCTGCTTGAGCGCGCAAATGTCTCCGACACGAATATTTCCCACGCTGTGATGTGACTAAGGCTAGAATTTTGGACGTCAACGATTTCTATGGTAGCAGACGTTAGCGTCCACGGCTACTAGGCCGTTGCGACGCTCATGGACACCTGGCTAAGAGGTCTGCATCATTCCTTTCTTTCACGCTAACGATATCAGCCTTGTCTTTCTGTTGCTTGGGCCGTGCATGGTACTTTAGTTTTACGCAGTCACTACTATAACAATTTACGAGATATCTTATACCGCGAATCCGACCTAGGGTTCAAATCGGCGTAAAGTCCGTACGTGGTTGCGTCTACAATTAGTTCAGACTTCCTGGATCCGTTCACAGCAGACTCAATGGAGCGACCTGGCTTTCGCAGCGAAGGCGAAAAATGCATCACGACAAACCATGGGCCAAGATCAAAGCTGACCAACACAGCGGAAAGGCATGATTGTGGCGGCAAAAGCAAGATAGCTGAGTATGGGACCTTCCTGCTACTCGCCACATCCGCTACAATCATATCAATCTGGTAGGATGGCAATAATTCCATGGGCAGATGGCTGAGCTGACAGACAAGCACAGTCTCCATATCCAGCAATGGTTGGGCTTCCCTTTGTATTGGCTCAAACGCTCATGGTCAACCTCTTGGCAAGCTCATGTGAAAGAGTCAGTCGGACTACTCTTGTTTGGACTGAACCAATGGCTTGCACCCGTAACAGCGCACATCAGTGGTGACATTAGTGTCGAGGGTCAAATTGGGAGGACCTCGAAGGGCAGGTTTGTCTGCCAATTTCCCAAACGTATGATCCTCGTCGCCAACCACCAGGTATGCCCCCTTCGCAACGTACAGCGTCAGAGGCAGAATTTTGACGCAATCACAACTTAGCTCTACACAGATTGGCTCTTCCTCTGGTGGACCGCTTATACTGCTGGCTACCATGGACATCTGATCATTGTACTCAAGGATGCTATCGGGAAGATACCAATAGTGGGCTGGGGCATGCGATTCTTCTGCTGGATCTTTTTAAGCCGTCGTTGGGAGACGGACAGGAAAAGCCTTGAGAAAAGCATTAATGGCCTTTCTGATCCCAGCAAGGAGACTCCCATGTGGCTTTTGATCTTTCCTGAAGGCACGAACCTTTCGAAAAGGTCAATGGGCCTGAGTCGGAAATGGGCAGAAAAGAGTGGACTTTCTCCTTTCGAGCTTACTCTACTTCCCAAGACTCGCGGTTTGCAAGTTTGCATCGAAGGTCTTCGACACAGCGTCGACTGGTTATACGACTGCACCATTGCTTACGAAGACATCCCGTGAGTTTGCGCGATTGCCATTCTACTCGATCAGACGAGCATCCAGCTGACCCTCAGACAGATCTGGAGTTGACGGCCAGGACGTCTTCAACTTGAAGTCGTTATACATCCAAGGTCGCAAGGCTCCGACAACTCATATCCATTGGCGACGTTGTGCCATCGACCAGATACCATTTGATGATCCTCAAGCTTTCGAGCGATGGCTTTACAACTGGTGGGCTGAGAAGGAGCAGCTCCTACAGCATTTCAAAGCGAATGGTCGCTTTCCCACGTCCGGCGAATGCTTCCAGACGGAAATCAAGCTTTTCAGGGCATACGAAGCTTTGCAGGTCCTCACGAGCTTGTTTGCTGTTGTGGGTGCCTACTGGGCCGTTGGATCTCTCTACAGAAAAAAATCGAGTCTTTGAACGTCGACGTCATGGTCGAAACGAGGATTGAGACGTTGTATTTTATCGGAAAAACCAAAGAGCCTGGTCCTGAATCACGATCTGGTCCCGTCACAGCCCCAACTTTTGGAATGATCCATATCAAATGGGTGATCGATTGGAGTTTCTCTGGGTGAACCGTATACACATTGGAACTGTTCGACCTCAATTCCGTATTAAGCCTTCCCAGAACTCCCAATCCTGTCCATCCAAACTTCACATAACTCCTGTATCCGCCTGGTCCCCTCCTCAATCGTCGTCGTCATGGCCTCCTGCCCCGTCTTCTCCTTCACATACGCATTATACTCCTTCAACACCAATTTATTCACATTCACCCTCGTAACACCCCTCTCAATGCATTTCTTCATGATATCCTCCGGGAACTCATTCGTGCCATGTAGCACTAATTGCACTTTCCCTTTCGCCCTCTCATGGATCGATGCAAGGCGGTCATAATCGATATGGATGTTTTCTGTGCCATGGTAATCGCCGTGCATGTTGCCCACAGCGGGGGCAAGGAAGTCAATGCCCGTGGCTATGAAGTCGTCGACTTCTTCCGCAGTTGTCAACATGCCTTCTAGCTCCGCGGTGTCTTTTACGCCGTCTTCGCCTCCTTCTATACGGCCGGGCTCGGCTTCTGTGGCTATGCCTTTGCTGTGGCAGAGGGCTACGAGTTCTTTCGTCTTGGCTAGGTTCTCTTCTTTTTCGTAGTGCGACATGTCAACCATTATGCTGTCGAAACACGTCGTGCCATCCTCCGCTTTCAGTTGCACAACTTCTTTAATGACTTCAGGATCTTGTGCGTGGTCCATGTGGACCGTCACGGGTACTGTGGCTTTCCGTGCTGCAAGCGCAGCGAACGAGACGAGCAGCGGCGAGTACTTGTATGCCCAGGGGAAGAGCAGGATCTGGACGGGCGACTTCTTCTTTTCAGCAGCCCGGATGCAGGCTATGATAGTCTCCATGTTGTATGAGACGACGCCTAGGACGCCATATCTGCCCTCTGCCGCTGCATTGAGCATACGCACTGCACGGTTCGACGTGAGCTTTTCGAGAGTCATCGCGAGATTATGGTCGGTGGAGTGACGCTAGACCTGTGTGAAGTTGGTGTAGTGACAGGACTCGGATACACAGAAGACTGCAATGCGATTATAGATAGTGCTGACCTACCTTGGTTGTGTTGCTACATGTATGCTGATCAAGCATTGACGTCGTTGTCAACATGCCTGCTCCCATCAATCATTCACCCCACCATCAGCTGCGGGGCGGATGTTTGCGATGTCGGAGTAGTGTGGTTGTCTGAATGCCTTCAATTGCCGATATAGAGAGCAGAGCAGTGGTAATGATTGATAACATACTCGGTGACTGACTTTGATCGAAAGGCCATGACTTAAGAACTGTATGGCACACCTTGGGCTCAGGACCCGGTGAAAGTGAACAAAGGGTTTCGACACCGTAGACTACTTGCCTAGACTCGCCTTGAAATCCTCCACGGCATCTTTGAAACTTCCATCGGCCACAAAGCCAAGACTCAGTGCTCTAGACACATCAAACCGGATTGGCCATGAATCCAGCATAGCCTTGATTTCCTTCGTCGGCTCCTCTCTCTTCACCAACTTCACTGCTTCTTCGCCTCCGACCTCCCTCAACGCCTGCATCATGTCCCTGACCGTTGCCGTTATCCCAGGAAAATTGATTTGCCTGATATGTGGCGGTAGCGCATCCTTCTTCAGCGTGAGTGCGTGCAGCAGATTCCTCACTAGTGTCTTTGGACTACAAAGCCAAGCTTGGAAGTCATCAGCGCAAGGTAGACTCGAGGGCTGTCCCTGCAACGGCTCCCGAATGATTCCACTCATCCAACTACTCGCCGCCTGCGTCGGTTTCCCCGGCCGCACGCTGATGGTTGGGAAGCGGAATATCCAACCGTCGATTATGCCCCTCCTCGTATAGTCGTTGACTGCATACTCAACCATCATTTTTTGTGTGCCGTAGCTCCCCTGTGGCGTCGGTAGAGTCGCTTCGGAGGGCATTTCAGGCAAGGGTTGGCCATATATGGCTGTTGAGGAACTGTAGATCCAGCGCACGCCTGGGCATGTCTTCCGCACAGCCTCTAGTAACCTCAGTGTCGAATGTAGGTTGACTCGGTATCCCAAGTCGAAGTCGGCTTCGGAGCCTGCGGACATTATGCCGTGGAAGACGTAGAGTACGTCCAGATCTTTCGACAGGACTTTCTCTGGTTCTTCATAGAGGTCGACCTTGAGGCTTGTGACGCGTGAGGCATGTTTGGAGGCAGCGGCTGGCACTGGGGGCTCGAAGATGTCGGCGAGGATGAGCGAGTGGTTTTGTAATTCATCGTTGAGGAGGTGTTCGGCAAGCAGTTGGCCTACGAAGCCACCCGCGCCTGTTATGAGGATTTTGGGCATGTAGTCTCTTGTGCCTGTACTGAAGAGTGCTAGCTGTCTGGTCGTTATGGTCCCAACCGAATCTGCTCCCGATGTGGCTTGCAGAATATTCAAAGAGATGCCAGACGAGATACGTGAATGTTACTTAGCCTATCGCCTACAGCTCAAAGGTGCATTGCTCTGCTTACAAGCACGCACGATGATGTTGGACGGATGAATAGGTACCGAGACGAGGAGAATGGAAGGTGGAGGAGCTGTCGGCATATGAGCTGAGCAAAGTCGCCAGACCTTCCTCATTGGGATGGGATAGCATTCACCCTCGACACAGGGTCAAGGACTTTCCTGACCACTTACCACGCTCTCAATGTACATTGACAACATCTTGTCTCAAAGCACCGCTCGCTCTCGTGTAGGAGCAGCGACAGTCTCGCTCGATACAGCGAGTGTCCATAATCGCGGCTATCTGTCAGAGCAGAGGGCTGCTGCCAGTCCGCAATGCCGCAGCAGCTTGCCCAGACATTGCCATTTGATTGACTCATGGGCAGACTGGGACTATCGCCTTGTCAGTATAGAGTAAAGATGCCCCAGCGAGATCACACATCCCCTGGCAATAAAGAAGGCACGCTGCAAAGATGCGGAGAACAATGATGTTAAAGTTTCGTAGTGTCAGACCCTGCCCTTGACGTATGCACATCCACGTCCTGCATTCAGGTAAGATATAGCTAGACTACAGGGACACTCACTCTCTAGCACGACGTAAGTCTACAGCAATACCGAGGACGGTCCACGCTACCAAGATGGACAGATTCACTCACAAAACTCTGGTCACTAAACCGCACGACCTAACCTATAGCTACTATATCTCTCCGGATTTCCAAGACAAAGTCAAGTCCGGGCTTCCAGTAGTGATGCTCATCCATGGCTTTCCGGACGACGCCTACATGTGGGCGGGCGCCATGCCGCTGCTCTCCAAGCTACCGTATCCATTCTTCATTCCGGATCTTCTCGGTTTCGCTGGGTCCTCCAAGCCAACAGAGGCAAAATTGTACAACAATCGACAACAAGCGAATAGTCTTGCCCAATGCCTCAATGCAGAGGGCGTGCCAAAGGAACAAAGCGTCATCCCCATCGGACATGATTGGGGGAGTAGCGTGGCGCAAAGGTTCTATTTGTGGCATAAGGAGCGCTGCGTAGGCCTTGCTATCCTGTCTTTGGCTTACCAGATTCCGAGCTCTGAGGTCTTTCATCTGGATGAAGTCAACAAAGCGACGACGAAGCGATTCGGGTATCCGCAGTGGGAGTATTGGAACTTCTTCACCGCGCCTGATGCGCCAACACTCATGGCCGGAAATCTGGATCGGTTCTACGAAGTCAATAACGGCGTCTTGCCTTCCGAGGATCCGGCGGAATTAGGCAGAGATATTTGGATGCGAGAGATGTTTTGCACTCCCAATGCGATGCGAGAGTACATCACAGGCACAGGGAAATACAAGAACTTCACCGTTCCGCTTAAACACTATGAAGATGGTGCTGGTGGCGCTCGCCTTAAGAAAGCTTTCGTTGACCGTCTCGGCCGCGATGGGCTGGAAGGGCCCGTGCAGTACTACGTCTCGCTCAAGAATAACACGAATCTCGAGGACGAGCGCGAACTCTGCTCGAAGCCGAACGGTGCGAAGATCGAGGTGCCGATGCTGTATCTGGGTGAGACGGGCGATTGGGTCTGTCGGACAGATCTAATGAGTGACGCGAAGGCGCAAGGGCTAATTGGGGGAGATTTGGAGGAGAAGGTGGTGCAGGGTGGGCATTGGATTTTGTATGAGAAGCCGGTGGAGGTCGCGGAGATGTTGGCGGGTTGGTTGGGAAGGAAGTTTCCTGTGAGAGGGGGAGTATGATGCTTTGTCACATCAAAGGGTTGTTGGTCAGGTGTTGGGAAATTGACAAGGCCTTGGGTCGTGTTTGGAACTCACAGCCACAGGCACCACATCAGGCCTTGCCCAAAGCAGGATGCCCTCAGCTCATCATATCCATTCTGATAACATCAAGCAGTCTCGAGCTGGTAAATTGCGTGTCAAGGTCCGTAAGGGCCGCCGAGCTGCCTACATTGTCCGGATTGTGTGGAGGACAATGTTCTTCAAATGCGCGAGAGTATGCCATGGCTCTATCTCCGTTTGCATTGATCAAAGCGTCATTCGCTTGCTGCCGTCGCAATACGTACGCTCCCGTGGCGGTTGACGACGGTTGCGCAAGTCTTTGAACGAACGTATTACGCAAGTCTGACCTTCCGCGACAGCAAAGAAACTTCTGCATATTTACCTCCGACACCTTCTCGATCATCGTGCCGCATCGTTTCTAACGTATAGATCACTCTGCAACGATGGATCCTTTCATGGCGATGGCCTTCGCCATGATGTGCGGCATGGGCGGCTCTGGCCTACCTGGCAGCATGATGGGCGGTCTCCTGCCATCGAGTCGGCTTGCAGCGTCCTTCGAAACCTGGGCTACGGCATCATCGAGAAGCGCAATAGCGTGAGCTTCCTGTACACCCACTGCCTGCTCGACAATCTGGCGGTCGATGCAGCTATGCATGCTTCCGAAGCCAACATGGTTGCAGGTCAATTTGAGAAGTCGGCGGCGTTCGAGCGATTTGCTCGGAAGCTGTACATCACAGCTTTGAGGGAGGTTGGCGGGTTCGATGAGAGGTACAAGAAGTGAGGTTGGTCTTGCTGTCCATGAAAATCGCCCCTGGCCACTTGAAGTGAGCTCTACGTTGGCAGCCTTGACAATCCCGGCATGACCAGGACAAAGATCATGGAGGTACAGTAGTTTATTCATCAGAAGCAGTCTTGGCTTGTACATGTACAGAAATTGGCGTAGATTTAGTGGTTGAACGAGGCAGCTATGGCACCACTACTCTGCATCCTTAGAGTTCTACCTTCTCCTCTACTATCGCCCCTGTTGCGTTACTCAATGGCGGCAGTGGTAGCACACGTTGGACACACTTCACGACCCCGGGTCCAAAGCCTGAGCAGTGCAACTAGTCTCAACAGGCTTTTTCTCGACATCATCAGTGCCGGAATGCACTTCAGAAGTTGCTTCGACAATGCCCAAAATCACTTCGCTCTTCTCTTCCTCATCTTTCTCGTCTGCCCACTGTTCGAAGCGTAGGCCATGCTCTGCCATGGCGGTAATTTCCGGAAAGACCAGATAGGAGAGGTAGTAGAGTAAGGCAGCCAAGGCGTAGGTGAATACGAACGAGATGAAGAAGAAATTGACGCCGAGGCTCGTCATGCCCAGTTGGTTTGGCGCAATCTGTGCTGCGAATGATGGCAAGCAGGGTAGCAGCGACAACACGACCGTAGTCACTGCACGATAGTTGACTCCTCCACTGTACCAGTATCGCGAACCCGAGTTGCCGAGGAACAGATGCCGTAGGTTCAGGTTTCCTTTTTTGATGACATAGTAATCGATGAGGAGACATGCGGCAATGGGAGCCAGCCAGTAGCCGTAGCCGCTCACTGAGAGGTATTTCAGCAAATATCGTAGATCAAAGCCGCTTTTGCACTTACGGAATGTCAGGAAGGCCTCCGCAGAGTTGAGCAACTTCCAAGGTACGATGGCAATGCCAAGAATCGTACACATGATCTGGCCACGTCAAATTGTGATCCACCGTGGGAACATGGCGCTCAAGTCAGATCCAAAGGGCAATGAGTTGGTAGCGAGGTTTACTGCGCAAGCTGTCAGGACTGGATTTCTCATCACGATAATGCTTGCAACAGGAGAATCGTCTACCGGCGAGATACGACAAGGACATTGCAACGGCAATCAGGAAGATGCCGAACCTGGCTCCGTTATCATCTGAGTATTGCTGGAGGATGAACTTCATCACATCCCACATATTCCAGTATGCTTCTCCTGTGAGTTTTTTCGCGCAGGCGGCGACCAAAATGCCGTATAGACAAGGCAGTGCAGATGCCAATGGATAACCCAACAAAGTGGTCCATATCGCATCGCTAGGGTTCCTTGCATATCTGGTCATGTCGCCTTGGTTGACTGTCAAGGAAGAAGCCGCACCTAGCCCCGAGTTGAAGGCTCGCATGATCAGCCATGCGTGCGCTGAGCCGGTGGCTGGAGCGGTATCCGCTAGTTTGGTCATGGATACTCCGTTCGCCCTTACAAGGTACCAGATGAGTACAGCATGCATGGAGGCAAAGACGAAGATGGACTTGAAGACGTAGAAGCAGTGGAGATCGCGTGAATGTACAGATGATATTGCCGTGAAGACGAGCATGAAGATGAAGACTGAAGGTCAGCCCCTTTCTTTGGTGACGCAAGTGACCCTGACTTACAGGACACGAGATCTTGCGACACTATGCCTGCTGAAGAAGGAAAGGTGTCGTGCATCGCAGCATATCGAGGCCAGATCGCTGTCAACGCCACGGTAAGGCATCGGGCGCCGCTGTTCATGGTGTCAACGCTGACCTGCCGCCCCTTGACTTGTTTAGCTCACTAGTAAGAGTTCGTGCCGTTCCATATGATGCACACGATGGCACGCATTGCGATCGCCATGTAGGATCCCCACATCCCAAAGGTAGAGCGAGAGAGCACAGGAAACTGGGCACCAAGAGCTCAGCATCAGCTATCGTCAAGACCTGCATGGACTCAGGAGCACTTTCGACCTACGCCGATGTTATATCTTGACGGCCCACGTCCATTTAAGACGATCAGGATCGTGATGAAGATGTGTGCTGACGCGATACTCAGGTAGGCACTCAGAGGTTCCAGCCCAACTGCAATGATGCTTGAGCCTGCCACCCAGCTTCCGGCGCCGGCTGCGTGGGCTGTCCAGAAGGCCAGGAAGGTCCATTGAGTCCACTTGCGATCTCCTGGTGGCGAAGGTGCCAAGTCACGATTCGTCCACTTGAAGACAGGCTACGTGTCAGCTGCTGTCTTAGGTCTTGAGACCTGATCTTCGCTGATCAGTACTAAATCTGCGGTCTCCTTCGTAGATGACAGTGCCTTCGGGCAAAGGCGCTTCGAGACAATGGACCATTGCTTGCTGCGAAGCGAAAGCTTGCCGGAACGCAATGCCCTTAGCCTTGACTTTATTGAGAAGACCGTCCATTATTGTTGATCTGCTGCAACACAAGTTGTATTGCAAGAAGAGTTCCAGGAAGGAGGTGTATGGGATGCCTACAGCTGGTGCATAAAGCAGAGGTCCATTCTCTCATGCGAACAGCACCAGCGATTGTTATCGCAACAAAAGGGCATATTGCCGCTGTGCAACGCGATAGCGATAGGCCATTGTGCAGCTGCTCCATTCCCGGTCAGATGTGGACGACGGAGCGACGATAGCCCAGTACACATATCTGAGCATGGCTTCTGGCATCATTTCTGGGTCTTGTATGATAGTAGGACAATCCGATAGATAGCGTTGCCCATCTTTCGAAAATCCGATGCATAGGCATAAAGACACTGCAACTCAACGCCCTTCGCCTATCGTTCCAGTCTGCCCAGGAACGAGCGAACAGCAACGAATGGTGAAAAGTCGCTGGCGAGAATGATGTGGGATCCTGCTGAAGATGCATGAGTAGCATTGCCTGGCAAAGATCCTGGCGCGAGGAAAAGAACATAGTCTTAGAAGGCCAGACGGGAAATTTCGACGCCGATCCACGATTGAGGCGTTCCCATACGCAGCCAGGGAGAGTTCAAATGGCTGGTGATGGGCGTACATCGCAAGTCCGTGAAACAATCGCGCAGACCAGATGGGGGCTGAAGTGGATGCAGAGGTCAGCACAAGGTTTCAAATGCATCACAGCGAGCCGAGAAATGTCGAGCTTGCTTGCCACCATGTCACTTGCGCCTGAATACAGTCGACGCCTTAGAATATATTTGCATGACTGGTAATGGAGAGGTCAAACACGCCGGTTGCATAGCATTTCATGGTTGACGCTAGCCAGTTGAACCACGTACGTCACCACTTTCCCGCTCCATAGCACTGGAACCGGAAGAAATGGGAGACATCAATCTGCTGACAGTACATCGATATCGGATTTCTCAATGACTAGACATCCTTTGTACACAAGGTCTGCTATTGTATCGCGACTCTCGAAAGAAATGTCAGCACCAGCTGCCAGAAGCTATGCAGCAGCTGCAGGCTCAGGCCAAAGTTCCGCCAATGGTGATCAACAGCAAGCTCAGACACGATCGATCCGGCACCCACAGCATCAAGCACAGGACCAATCTATTCAGGACAGGGGCAGGCCAAGACGCCCATCGTCGACTCGTCAACGGCCTCGGACACCATCGGAAGAGGAAAATGTCTATGTCTTGACTTTGCAGACCAACAAACAGCACCATCAGCGCATGACCCAGATGAGAAATAAGTACTTCCCACAAAAGATCAACAAGCTAGAAGCACACTTGACGCTCTTCCATGCGTTACCAGAAAGCAAACTGGAAAGCTCCATCATTCCCGTGATCCAGGATGTGGCACGACGAACATCGCCATTCGAAGTGCACGCCACCCATGCATTCCGCATGAAGCTTGGTTTCGCTATCGGCGTCAGTAGAGCTCATGGTGGTCAGCAGGCCCAAGAGGTGCATCATATGTTGCAACGTCCTTGGTTGGACGACGGCTTTTTGAGTGAGCAGGATGCGGGCGGGTGTAGGGTGCATTATACGATCATGAATAAGGTCGATGATCAGAACGAAGTGGCAAAGGCGATCGATGAGGTTCAGCAGTCGTTCAAGGGTGACAAGGGGACTGCTATTGGTCTGGGCCTTTGGAGGTATGATAGGGGATGGTGGAGGTTTGAGAAGGAGTATCCGTTTGGAGCTGGATCGGAAAGATAATTTTCCCAGTCGGTGGAAGTCTCCGGACTCGATGACAGCCACACCACAGGGCTATTGCTCACCCATCTGGCCATGAAACCTGGATATCGTCATCATTCAGATTGTTTCAAGCAGTGGCGCTGCGCTGTCGTGAGCTGGTCGCATTGGATCCTCCGCAACGAAGACCGAGGCCTTTTTGATGATTCGGAGTTGATTTGGACATTAAATCTTTTCTGAAGCAAAATGCATGTCCACTGCCCAACCAGTTTAGACTGAAACGATAGGTCTAAATACGATGCCAGTTTTTGCTTGAGTGAACCTCTGGCTTCGTCCGAATGCCACGCTCATCCGCCTCTACAGAGTCGGCCTGAGTCATGAAGACCAGATTATTAACAGGTGGGCGACATGCTTTGAAGTGTCTGTCGTCACGGCCCTCGAGCTGATAGCCTTGCGGCTGCCCTACCAGTCTGATTGGCTTGGCGTTAGCTACCGCCCCGCGGACCCACTTTCACGATGCTGATACTGTACCTGACCGGAAGCCATCCCCATCACTGTCAGTAATTTCATAGCCTCAAGTATAAGCAACAGCAGCAAGAGCATGCAAATGCGTCCCCTCAGCCCGCGCCTGATGCTCTGGCCACCGCACAATAGTATCCCTCATAACATCGGTGCCCCACATGAATTCCTGGAACGTCTTATCAGCCCAAAGATCAGGGTTGTCACCCTGTCCTCGACTAGCTTCTCTGATCTTGCGATCTCGCTCCTGCTGAGCAGGTCCATCAGGTAAATGCAGTGCTTTGCGAGTCGTTGCTGCGGAGCCTTGAATGGCTTCACCACGAGCTTTGCGGACCGACTCGTAGACACCCAGTGCCAGAGGAATGTCGGTCGAGCATTTGGCTAGCACGCATTGCAGGACGGCGGCGTCTTCGATGGCTTGAGCGGCTCCATGGGCGACGTATGGGAGCATAGGGTGGCAAGAATCGCCGACCAGGACCACTTTGTTTTCCGACAAAGACGGCAATGGACGGTGCGAGTTCAACGTCCATTCATTGATCTCGCCTTCCGGAACGTAAGACAGCAGGTTCCGGACTTCCTGGCACCAGTCTTTGTAGAAGTCCATTCATTTCGCTCTTGTCGCCTTTGCGGGTCCAAGATTCGCCCTCTTGTGCGTCAACGTGTGGCCTTTCTGGATGAAGCAGGACCATGTTGTAGACCTGGTTGTTTCTGTCCTTTCTTAGCAAAGAAGTAATCCTAGGTAGACGAATAAGACGCACTTGATGGGGTATGCCATGATGTGACCCGCAGGTCCCATCCATCTCATGCCCACGTCCTGATTCAGCAGGCTCAGCGCATACTCATCGTGAGCCATCTTCTCTTGGGAATGACCACACGATACGCAGCGTCTCCTATTGGCGCCGGGTGGTCCTTGTGCTTGTGGTGCTCGATGATCTGTCGTCAATCACTTTTGATGCCATCTGCCGCAACCACCAGATCACCTTCGACCCAATCCCCGCTATTGAGCTGCACCCTTGCTTCGAAGGTCTCGTCCGCCTTCACAACCTTGTGATCGGTCAGTATACTAACGCCTTCCTTCTTTGCCGCTTCCAGCAAAATGCGTTGCAAATCGCCACGGTTCATAACACCAAGCGGTGCACCGTACTTTTCAGCGATGCCAGGCATCAAAGGCGCAGTGCCAAGCTCCTCGTTGTTTTGCCATCGCCGTAAGGAGTTTTTTTTGCATGAAGTTGCAACAATCAACAATCTCTGGGAGCACTCCAAAACGTCCTAGGATTCTCATGTTGCTTGGTTCCATTTGTATGCCAGCACCGACCTCTGCAATCTCGCGCACTTGCTCGAGGATCGTCACCTTGTGGCCGATGCGCTTCAGTCCGATGCCCACTGATAATCCGGCAATACCTGCGCCAACAATGATGACCTTGAGCTGTTGCTCAGGCTTGGCATTGAGTTGCCAGGTATCATGATAGTACTCCATGAACTTCGAATGGCACATGTGGTGAGGAGAGGAGGTGAGTGTCACTGCATTGAAGGGTGGATATTGAACATGATTCCCTTGACCCACCTGCGGACTCGGAAGGCTCGCGCAGCATGGAGCTCATTGCATTGTGACATCAGCTATGGTGATTCAGCTCCATGTGGGTCTCATCAAAGTTGCTTCATGTGAGCCGTTGGTATACTGTGATTGTTGTTGTACTTTCGCGGAAGCAGGCGGGAAATATTTCGTCATTTCGCCGTATGATAACATGACTCATGCAGCGCCCCCAGTTCAACCAACATTGACTGCATCGGAACACTCGACCTTCTAACCATCTTCTTAATTCAAATGTACACAAATTCGCATTACGCTGGTCGAAGACACCATGCCTGAATACCTCGACGCACATGAGAGCGTACGCACAATACCACAGAGCCGTGACCTCGCCATATTCGCATGAACTGAATGTACCCTCTAGAGCGCCGGCCAGCTGGACCGTCCTCTGCCCTAGCGCAAAATTGCCAATAGCCGCTTCCTGGCCAAGCGGTGGTTTGAAGCGGTCTTCTTCACCTACATGTTTTCGGCCTTTGTCGCCAAAGCTGAAAACGAGGGCACTGGCACCATGAGAATTCCTGCGGAATGACTACCGACATTTGGATCCTGCATAGTCCAAGCGTGCAGCCCATTTGCAGATCTTTTGCTTGAGTCCTTTGGGCTGGTTTGCGCTACCATCTCAGATAGCCACTGCAGACGCAGACAATCCAGACTGGCAGCAATATGCAGTGCTGCAAAGCTTCGAAAGCTTCCGTGACGCATAGGTAAGATGCCTACTGCATTCAGCCACTGACCCAGATCATCTGCAGTTCAGCTCTGCTTTGGTGTGGAGGCGCTGCTACATTTCTGCATACTCGCATAGTAGCTCTGCGGTACCATGAATGGTCACGCACATGGTTTCTTTTATGCCTCCAGGCCGGAGACCTGGGTCAGCTCTCTAGGCCATGCTAGGCAGAGTACACACGAGAACATAGCATGCAAACTGCACGACTCTTTCTGATACCGCGAGCCGGCAGTTCGAGTATGACTGGAAAGCAGGTCTCCCTCGCAGACTTTCCACTGAGGAGCTTCCGAACCTTTCGCCAAGCTGATCGCTCTACATTATTTGCTTCTCTTTGCTCTCGACCTGACGTGGCCTCCGACCACTGGTGCTTTGCGCTATCATACAGACCGGGACGCCGATTCGGAAATAAGGCAATCGAGCACAATCTCGAGTCTTCGATCTCTGAAGTGAATCAGATGAGGATTGTTTGTGGCATAGAGGCTGTTTAATGCTGGTTGCGTTTTGCTGACACTCTGGTCTGCGTCAAGGTGGACACTACGGACCTGCATTCTTTCAATGCATTGAGCAGCAGAATGCGCAGATCACTGGCAGCTCTGGATATCGAGGCGAATGCAGGATTTTAGGCATCATCAATGCACTCACTGATAGTTGTGATAGCTAAACACAGGCGCCATACTACCCAGAATCCCGCAGTCAACAACAATTAGGGAGCCGAGGCACATCGACGACACTGTCTACGAATATGCCAATATACCACCTAAACGATATCCGGGCACGGAGTTGCCGCGTATCGCAGCTTCTTGCTCGATCGGCAGGGTTCTACTCGACAGTGGCGTTCGTGAGAGTTCTGCTGTACGGCGATGCAGGTTACATTACCAACCAGCCAGGAGGACAAGCCGTCTGTCTAGCCGTCAACTCTACGGCACAGCGCAGATTTCGCTGCCGCCGGCTGGGCGCCATTCACGTACCTCGGAAAGGGGTATAGCGAGACGCGAGAGTACGGGGATTTTCCATCCACCAGGATCTACAAATCCAGGCACGAGATTCCGTACTATCAACGTGAGCAGACCCACTACCCATTCGGCCTCCTGAAAAAAATGTCACTGCCCCACTACAGCGCAAGCGGCTTTCGCAGCGTTCTCGCAGGCGATCAGTGGCTTGGGCAGTGCCAAAAGCACACAGAATGTCACCGCAACCCTCGATACATTAGGTCTCTCGGGCGCCATGCATACAAAGACATACTAGGCGCTGCCTCCGACGGAGTCTGCCGCGGCAGCGGCTTTCAGCATCCGTCCGCAGCATCGTCAAGTTCGGCGCATGCCGTACTGCCACCGGCCAGAACTACTACCTGATGGCTGCTTTTAGCCGCACTCAACCTTTCACAACTCACAAGAGCTTGGGACGCTGCAAGCATGACGCTTATGCAGGTTCAAGGCATGAGACTTCTTGTGCACGGTGCGTGGGTGTCTATGTGGAGTGCAAATTGCTCCCGTTGTCATAGCCCCTCCCCTGCAGCCACAGGTTACATATCACGAAAGGCCGTACTTTGATTTAAACGATGGATACACTCGCAGAAACGCGAGGTTGGATCAAGGGGAAAGTGGAGAACGTGCTAAGGTAACCCAGATTCGTGGTTTCTCTCAGGGTCTGGGATCCAGATTCCAGCCGAACCGCGAGCCAAATACCCGGGAATTAGCATCACAGTTTCCTATTCTTAAGCTATCTCATGGCAAATGGCGCCACAAGTACGTAGCAGTCACTGCGAGTGATCGTTGGCCGGTACAATCCTGGAGCCACCTTTCCAAGCTGAGTATACAGTTGTCCTCAGTGTTGTTGGTTTCAATAGTGGCCGCTACGAGTTTGACCTAGGCCGTGTGTGATTGGCTGACGCCGGATTTCAGGACCAACATAAATCGAAAATATAAGGCCACGAACCCAACTTCTGGTCTTCTTGAACCCACTTCTTTGCGTGATGCATTTGCAGTCTCTTCTGTGACGCGAGGAAAGCCGAGTCTGTCATTGCAGAAGTCAACACTCGGGGACGTACTGTTAAGTGTAACAGTTGCGGATACACTCGTGCAAGTGCCGTCGGGATGCCTTCTGTACTCGGCAGAAATTGAATCTAGACCGCGTGGCTGCACGTGGCGTCCAATGGCAGATCATTCTATGCGTCAGCGGGCCTTCGTTGGACGACACAGTCGACAAGAGTCTGTAGGGCACACCATCACGTCTCTTGAACATGGGATGAAGTCGGTCTAGCTTGCCTGGCATTCGTGCCTAGAAGCGTTGGTGGTGGGTCCTTAAACATGGAGCACTTCGACCTCAAGATTGATACCAGCAACGTCTACCTCATGCTCATTGTCGACACGATTAATATGCAGTGACCACACGCTGGTGCCGAGGGATACAGCAAGAGATCGTCACTCGTTTGATTTCTGCCTATCCTACTAGCTCGGTCGATCTTCCGGTTGCGTCTTCACCATGCGTACGTTTCTACCGACTCCCTTCACTGACTCGTTTGAAACGTTTACTGACTCACTCTGCAGGTCTTGAGCCGAAAGGTCGGGACTGGGGTTCCATTGTTAACTGGGATGATCTTGGCAAGGCATACGCTGGCTTCATTAACGTATGGACTGTGATCCTCTACGTTGGCGTCGGCTGGATCATTGCGAACTATAGGCTGCCGTCTGTGAGGATACCAAATGCTCCAATTGCCGTGCTCAGCGTCACCTTCCTACACATCTATCTGATCAAGATCCTGCTGGCTTATACTACCAATGGCCACTTCCCGTGCTCAGCAGAGTTCTGGATCATGAGCATCTATCTTCCGTTCGGCATTGCGCTCTTTCAGGCGAATCTGATACAATTACTCAGCGTGAGTGAGCAGCAGAAGAAGCTACTGTCTTCAACAGGGTCGATAGTGTCTGTTCAGATGAATAGGCCGAGGACCATTAGAGACGCTTGTGCATACTGGAAAGGACTGTCTCAGGCCAGACGATCTTATGTTTATATCGCCCTGGCCATGTTCGTACAATTCGTCATCACCGCCATCCTTTACGCCACCACACCCACTCTGCAAGGTGATTGGAAGAGCTATGGCAAGGTGTCGCACGCCAAAGGACAGGCACTATGCCGCAAGTCTCTGCAGTGGATACCGTCAGCCTTCTGGCAGCTGTTTTGGTCGTGGATCTTTGGCCTGTACACACTCTACAAGATTCGCAACATTCGAGACATTCACTACTGGCGGCTCGGAGTATGGCTGAGCGTCGTCTTCGGACTACCAGGCACGCCAATGTGGCTAGCCACGTTGTTCGATACATATTTCAAACCACTCAACATTCGCTGGGTGCCACCCATGTGGCTTGCGCCAGGTATTATCGTGATGCAGATCGTGACCATCTTCTTCCCGATTCTCGACGAATACAGATCCCGCAGACATATGCGAGCCACGCTTTCAGTCATCAAAGACTGGGAGATCAAGGGTTCAGATTATCCAGGCAGCATTGTAACGGAGTACACGGGCAAAACATATAACACCTGCTCCGATAGAAGTGTGGTCGTTTATTCTATGGCATCACTCGAAAAAGCACTCTCAGTCAATCCATTGCCTCTTCTGCATTTCGCTGCCGAGAGAGATTTCACAGCAGAGAACATCATCTTCTTGATGAGGCTTAAGGAGTGGCGGCAAGCTTGGGCTCGCGCACCACGCCAACCTGGCACCAAAGACGTCACCATAGAAGCACGATCAACACTCTTCCGGTCAGCTGTCGAGCTCTACATGGCTTGCGTCGACGACACAATCTCCGATTTTCCCATCAACATCGAAGGCCCTATCAGGAAGCAGTTGGACTATCTGTTCGTAACGGCTGTACCAGATAGCAAGAAACGCACTTCAGAGGAAGAAGAATCATTTCAATTCGGGATGGAGATGGAAGGCGAGCAGAAAACTCCGATCCAGGTCGAGGTTCGGAGGATCGCCCTTGACCGTGAAGTCAGCTCGGATTCCGAAGACACTTTGTTTGGCGATGCCTCCACGCCATCGACGAAGGAACGATCTCTCAAGTCGGCGGATGGTGCTGCAAGCGACGATGATGATAGCGATCCTATTTTTGCGCCACATCCTGCTATTGCTCCCCTTGGCTCTGCAAGGGCGAAGATTAGGCCAGAATTCGACCACACAGCCTTTGATGCGGCGGAAGCCAGTATCAAGTATCTTGTTCTGACGAACACGTGGCGCAAATTTGTGCATGCGGCGCAGAATGGCAGCTCAAGGACTTCTTGGGAGACTGCCGCGTAAGATGACTGGTTTCATCAATGTATATGATTGGAGCAACGATACGACGTCTGGTACCGCAGGTATTTTGGAGTGGGCCTGATAAGACCATTTACGCGAGTGTACATAGACGACTTCCTATTCATGACGATCGAATGCCTCTGCAGAAGGCTACGATGCGATCATTGAATAGGTCTCTTCGTCGAATTTCCTGTCTTCTACCACAGCCGTGGAATTTGCAAGACTTACGAGTAAATTGATGTATATTGACCGATGTCAGCCTCTTTGAATGCCACTGACCGCCCTGAGGACAGTCTCAGATCAGCTATCGGCATCCAATTCGCTTCAGCGTGCGGCCGTGGGAATGATCGTGACGTTGTCGGGACCAGACTATGCCGTCCGACGGATCAGTAGAGGACTTGATCCCAACGATGAAAATTGGTAGCGCTGCGTGAGCTTGGCTGCAGTGTGCATGATAATACAACAAGGCTGCTGGTTGATGGTGTTCCTGCGACGGTCCATTGATCACCTGACCATTGTCGTTGTGGTGGCGCTGCAGTTGCAAAGACTGTAATGTGGTAGAGCTGTGAATGCCATCTTCTGCGCTTTGGCCTTGGACGAGCCATCACATTGGAGAGAACAAGCTGAGATCCAGCTTTGGGTGTACAGTGCAGACTCGTATGGTCGAAAACACCGTCTGGCTGGTACAGATGACGGGAGTAGAGTATATTCCGGCTCCAGACACATACGCTCTCGGTCTGCTTCTCCTTCCTAACATTCAGGCAGGTGTGGGATGCGTCGCTGAAGACTCCAGAAGTCGCTTAAATGCGGCTGGATCATCCCGCGCAGCCAGCTTCATAGATTCGAATCTGTACATGTATTTGCTCTCGGCGTGGAGCAAGTCCTGCCGCATCCTGGAGCTCACTTGCGTTTGTTCTTTTCTGTGGTTTAGCTCTATCCGACCATTAGCCTCGGGGAGCGATATATCTAAAGCACGTGCGCTTTCACCAATGCCAAGATTCGACAGCTTTGCGCATCATCGCCTCGTGTGTGCCGTTCGGCCGACCTTTGAGCATAAATTGTGAAGAACGGTCATGCGCGAAGGCTTCGGAATGTATTTGCAGCAGTGCAGGAGTTTCGTCACGAGTAGCTCTGGCCAGCTTATGGCTGGTCATCTTTGTTTGAGCCGGAGATCTCCACAAGACATGGAGAAACCAGGCATAATGGTGGGTGCCTGAGGTCGAGTGTGGAATGCGCACCACATTCTCGCCTATACTGAAATGACGCGAGTAGGCGGCGCGAATTTTCCTATCTCCTGATAAATGCGTAGGACTGAAAGATACGGGAACAGCAAGAAGCGTTCACTGCCGCCCGCTAATATTGAGTTGGGAGCCATTATCTTGTCAGTCAGAAGCGCTCAGTTGATTTGCTCGTGTAGCAATACAGAAGATAGTGACTTTACCAGATCGGCTGACCGGCGACTCATCAATCTAAACGTCATGCTTCCACCAGACCAAGTGCTGAGCTTTCTCGCCAGACATTCTGCCTGCGCTATCAGGCTCTTGACGCCAATAGTACATCTGAAGTCCAGGATATGCACGATGAAGATCGTCGTAACCACTTGTACATTCGAACACGTCCGACGTGTACCCAATACAGTACACCCTTCCCCGCTGTGGTGCATTGGCTGATGTCGTGAACTTAGGTTTGAAAGTTCGTGTGTGGTCGTAGAACTGAATAATGTCCGTCTTCAAGCGCTCTGGAAGCGAAGTGCTCTTTGCAGGCTTCTTATATCCCGGATCGTCCGGACTGGGCTTGGATGGATCGTTGGACTTCATATATTGAACTTTCAACTCAATGAAGTAGCATTGCTGGGCCTGGGGCGGAGGCGCGTTCTCCAGCGGCCAACACCAAAGATCGACGTGTTTGCTCGTATCGTTGTACACCTGGCCTTCGCGTGCGATGTCATGCTTCATCAGATAGTGCTTGAGGAAGAATGCGAATTGTACCTGCAGCCAACCTTCCCAACCGCCAAGAGCGCGAGCTTGTCGGATTGATTCCTGGATAGTCTTGTCCGAAAGGAAGTCTTTCAATGCGGCCAGCACTGCGTCCGTCTGCATGTGCGCATCGCTCACCAGAATTGGTTGCTGCGCCATGGTAGCTGTTGTAGGACGGTCAAGATTCTTAGATAAGATGATGGCGTGACGACTAGATCTTGGAAAGAGATCAGAAATGTACCAGACTTTATATGAACCTGAGCATCGTGCGATCGGTCATTTGTTCACAAGCGCAATCTACTGAGACACAATTCGTACAGCAAGAGAAGCAGTGCACTATGCGCGAATGGCGGCCTCCAGAGGCTGGCAAGGCCCTGGAAACGTGAACATGTGGAGGCCTGCATCAGCTGAGCTCGAATGAATCCGGCTGTCTGCGTCGCCTATCTGACCCGCTCATGTACATCAGATTGCCTGAACATGCCGTCTGGAAGCAGAAGACAGTCCGCGAACGGTACCGTCTGCTGGGAAGCTTTCGGCTGGTTGTGAAGCAGCTTGCGCTCTTGGCAGCTGGTGGCAGCCACAAGTGCCCAAAGCGCTTGGGTTCTCGAGCGTGTTGCTTTTACTTGACAGGGCAAGTCCTGCTGCAACGCACAGAGAGGGTGAGTCCATGCTCGGCTCCTATGGAAGAGGTCCAATCGAAGGTTGTCGCCAACCTTTACCACTTCGCAAAGCCTTGCCATGCATTGCATTAGTAAGAGTGGTGAGATGCGCCACCTTCACGCGCCGTGGCGGAATATCTAATGAGCCTAGCGAGGAAGTCGAAAGGTGTACACAATGTTTTTTACAAGGGACCTTCGTCGCTCTCCATTGCAGTGGTGAGCCCGAGCGTGGAAGAGTGCCCTATGTTGGGTCTTCTGAGCTCGCCGACCGTGGTATCGAATGAAAACAAGGGCGTTCTTCCACGCGAAAAAGTGCTATCTTCCATTATTCGTGCCAAGGTCTGGTCGTTGGCGTCTCGACTGGCCTTGCGTTCGCGCAAGTCCCAGCTGAGTCTGATCCGTGCCTCTTTTAGGACAGTAGTCACGCAATTACGATGGCATCGATAGCGCTGCAAGGGCATCTCAGAGAGTCCAGGTTTTGTCCGAATTGGGAAAGTTCATGCAGAGGTACATATATGCGAGAGTGATGTTCTAATGAGAAGAAAAAGCTTACAAGCATCAAAGTTATCCTTCCTTTTCCATTCGAGAAATGGCTGCTACTTAGTGAAGCTTCGGAGCACACCACTGCTCTAATTGACACACCCTTAAAGCTTTCCGAGCTTGCACACTGCCCACAACGAAGCCAGGGTCACACCAATATATCGACGGAGCTGGCTCTCAGCATACTCAGCTTCACTACATACCCCGCCGTTGTTGAAGTCGCGTCGAATGGCCATGGATGGAACCCTCATATGACCTGCCCATGCCTTGGTGGCACTCGACCTAAGCGAAGTCCAAAACCTTCGCAAGCTGTGGCTTCACAACCTCGAGCTGGACCTGCGGCTTGTTGACGCCTGCATGTTACATCGGGCGAGACATACCTCGACTATGTGCATACATACATGCATTCTAGCCTTGTCAGGCCATCTCCTGTCTCAATGGTGACATTCTGGTCCGGACCTAATAGAGCACATAAGATGACACGTGGGTGCGCCACGCGAATGTGTCACTCGACCAGCTTCAGAAAAAACACCTATAGAAGTTCCTGGCTTCATGCGTGCTTGCTTTCAGCTTGTGCCGTGTACGCAGTGGCTTGCGTCTCGACGTCGACAACATGCCAAATTCTGCGAGTGGTGACTGCGTGCTTCCGGCTGCGTAGTCCAGCGACCAAATTTACACTGATTAGTCGAGAGACGTGGCTTCTGCCATGTTGCCGGCAATCGTATATGTTGAGCGCATCGCCAATGCCACCTTTTGACGTATGCCTTCGCCTGTTCAAGAGATCAAACGAGAGCTCAAAGACTGGTTTCGCCATCCTTATCTACCTCGTCGTTCGCACTCAAGCCGAGAGGTGCCTTCCTCTAGCACCGAACTAACCCAGCAGTCGACCGCATCCACTTTGCGGCATCATCACCAATCTAGGGCCTACCAGAATCTTCCCACCTATACCAACGAAGACGACGCATGTCAATCCTCGGCCATTCCAGCGTCAAAGTCTTCTGATATCGGTTTGACTACAAGTCTCACCCACCTTCCCACTTCTGCTGAGCCTCCGGAAGAGCAGTCAGCTGTCAGCCCGCAACTCCAAGACCTAGCACGAAGCCATCAGCAATCCCCATCCGAGCCTAACCAAAAGCAGGGAGTAGCATTGCCAGCAGTATCGGCGTCGGCTCCTGTTCAGGACCAAGCCAGCAGAAGCCAGACACTTCCTGCTCAACCTGTCGAAACGCTTCCTCGGCAATCAGATCTTGAACTTCTGCATCAGCAGGAACTCGGTACACTAGTTCTGCCATCTGCTTTCACTGAGACCGACGGAGACGTTTCATCGCCTCTCAGCGCCAGTAATCTACACAGATCTTCTCTGTCGACCAGAGACGTGGAAGGAGTTGCTGTCATCCCTGACCATCCGGAGGCATCTACGCACACAGCGCCGCTCATCACTCGATCTGCTTCTCAACTGCCGAATACCAGCTCTGAAAGTGGCAGCAGACGGTCAAATAGCCCAGCATCTGCAGCTGTTCAACCTGAAGCTTCAGGTACCTACAGCCTCGATCTCCACATCAAGCGATTAGACCGACCAGTACGCAATCCTCCAGCTCACCTCGCCGATATGTCAACAAATGAGTCACAAGACAGATATGAGCAGCAAAAGCAACAAGCCATCAAGCAGATTGCCAATGTCAGCAAGCTCTTGCGAGATGCAATCAATGCTGCGTTGCCAGTAGCTCCAGAGCAATATCTTTCGATAGCTGTGCCCGGCACAGTCATCGACACCCGGAATATCAAGGATGGGGGCACTTTCGTCTGGAAGACGACCGAGTCCTCTTTCCCGCCAACGCAGGTCATGCAAGCTGAGGCTAAATTAGTCGATAATATGGTTCCGTTGAGCTATGTGATGCTCGGCAACACGGGCAAGTCAGTTGCTCGCAGCTACGACCGTGCTCTGGATGTTCTGGTTGCACGCAAAGCGAATGTGCCCACTGGTAGCGACGGTGTTTCCCTGCGTAGTCCTGGCAACAGGGTTTACGATGATTCCATGGAATGGTTGACGAAGGTTGACCGCAGCGGGAAAACATATGTTGATCTATACATCGGGAAGCAGAAGGCATGGGCTGATGAGCAGACAGCGTGGGATATGGCAAAGATCCAGGCCAAAACGGATGCAGTAAAGGCATTTCCACCAAATCCTGACAGGCCCAAGGACATGAGCTATGTCGTCAAACAGCAACAGTATTATAACGACTGGAACCAAGCCAACTATCGAAAGTACAAGTTCGCTGTGCAAGGCCGCTATATTGACTGGGTGGCCAATGGCTACAAATACGCTGTAGAGCAAAATTTTGGTAATGTGGACGTCGACTCGATCATCGCCCGTGTAGAGTCGAGCAAAGAGTCGCTACGCAATTCGACCGTTGTAGATGCAGATGGAGCGAATGAGGTTCATCTGGTCAGCCTCACGCCCAAAAACTGGTAGGTCGAATACTTCTTCAGTTCACAACACTGCTAACGAGGCACAGGGCAGAATTGTGCGAGTGGAAGGAAAGGAACTGGTTTCAAAAGAACGACGATTTTAGTTTGGCTCAAGTAGACGCCGAGATTGAGAGGCTGGAGCAGCTTCAAATATCCTACGTTGCCATGGTACGGACAACCCAACTGGCCCGTAGTCTATACTGCCTGTCTATCTCAGCATGGGTTGAGATGTCTGTGCAATCTGTAGACACGAGGCAAAGGATGTCGCCGGCGATAGACATGAATGCTGACAGTCACCATTAGGGTACAGCTATGGGCATGACGATTGACGGAACGACCTTTGATATTATTGCTTTCAACCCTGCAAATGCCAAGTATCCTTTGCCAGGGACAATCGCCCCGGATGTAGCAACAGCCAAGGGAGGTCTGCAGACCGCATTCACAAATATCTACGACGCCCAGGGAGATCTTGCAAAGGCCATCAGGAAAGCTGAGAGCGATGATCCCACCATGAAGGCGGATGAGATCATGAAAGTACAAGAGGTCGCAGACCAAACCGTCGTTTTGAATCAGAAGCGAAAGGAGTTGGCTGATGCTGCCAACAAGCACCAGGACACCAATGCAGAATGGACGAAATGGAATTCTGCCAACATGTCTGACGGTTGGTCTAAGTGTGTACGGTAGGGTTGAACAAGCCGTACTGACAATACTTGCAGCGAAGAGCCAAGAAGCGATGAAGAGCTGGCTTCAGAGCACGCTGCAAAAGCTCAAGTCAAATATCGAGAAGTTGGAAGCCAAGCGTGATGCCAAGCAGAAGAAAACATTCGGTGAGCACTTCCCGTCCGCTCGCTATCTTGCTTCTGATCTGCGGTGCGTGTATGCCGACATGTGCTGACATCCGATATGCAGATGCGCCACCTGTCATCGCTGCCGCCGACGCCACGGATGACAAGTCGAATGGCAAGACCGCACTCGTGGCGGACGGCAGCGAGAAGCCGAACCCCATCTTTGGCATTCCTGAGGAATCAAATGGCAATGGTACTCCGACAGACGGCACCGTCGATGACGACGACAAGACTGAAGTTGATGTCAACGGCTTGCCCCAGCCTGGGACCGTTACTGACCCGTGGACGACGATCACAGCAAGCTTCTCGGCCAAAGACCAAAGCAGTCTTGCTACGACCAGTTCTTGGGGCATGAGTGTTGGCGGTGGGGCTGGCTGGGGCCTTTGGTCAGTCGGCGGAAGCTATGCTCACGATCAGTCCAAGAGGTACACATATTCGACGTCGACCGACGTAAGGATCATCATGAATACAGGGCGGTCACTGACTTCGAATTCTCTTGCATAGTGATTTCCAAAGCGACATGTCTGCTTGTGACGTGAGCGTCACGTTCTCCGCCCTCGTCGTCAACATTGGTCGCCCCTGGCTCTACGGCGAGTTGTTCGCAGACGCGGAATTGGATGTCGCCAAAGACTTCTAGTAAGTCCACGCCTTGTTCCTATTGTTGTCGGTCTTGGCCGAGCTTTATTGCCTCCACTCCTTATTCAAAAGTCCACACGCTGTCGATGTGGTCTTGCCGACTAACGATGATCCACCAGTCTGAGCCCGGGTCCAAAGGACCTTAAAGACTGGATGTCAGACCAAGTCAAGGCCAACGCCAACGGAGACGCCTTCTCAAACAACGACCCTGTCATCGACCAACTTGCAAAGTATAACATGTTCCCTGCTTATCCAACGTCCTTCGTCGTGGCTGCAGATACCACCGTTGAGTTCCACGGCGATACTCAGCACATCGAGAAGCATTTCTCTTCGCAATCCAACTCTGGTAGCGTATCTGTTGGTTGGGGTGAGCAGGAACGAGTCTCCACGATGTTTGACTGTTCTAAGCCTTTGTTTAGGACCATTCTCTGTCAGCAGCAGTTTCCATCAGAGCAGCAGCCGCGAAAGTTTCCAGATGCAATCGACTGCCACGGGCTGCCGCCTGACCTTTGGCGCGCCGCAGATTATCGGATGGGTCAATCAGATATTGCCGGCGCTGCCCAGATTGAACGGATACGAACCCATGGTGCAGAATCTCGGAAGGTTGACTGTCTAGTAGTCGTTGTCATATGCGCTTGAAGGAATCAGCTAAAATTTTTTTTCTTGTAATGAATGCGGAAAGCTTGCATGTGTACTAGAGTCTGAACAAACTTGAACAGGTATTCACGGCAGCAGAAAACGTTTGCTCAACATTGCACCATGCCACTCATGAGAGACTAGGATGGCCCGTCGATGGATGAACCTCGATTAGCCGTCGCTGATTTCTCATTTGCAACTATAGGCTCCCTGCTCGAATCGGCATCTACAGCTCAGTAGTATCGGCATTCCTCTTCGACTTATCCTGATAACACTTGAAGCTCCCCACCTTCGTGATACCCTTGGCGATCGCAGCTCCATCGGCCAACACATTGATGCCAGGGCCCTCTACGTTCCTCATCTTCTTGCCCTTGGAGGGACAGTTCCTCTCTTCAAAGATGTCGCACTTGTGTGCAAGATCCCACTGCAGATTCGGGCATCCGCCCGAGTTGTCCGAGACCGACTGACATTGCTTTACAGGAAAATCCGGCGTCTTGCTGCATTTTGTGTTGGTGGAGTCGGCGCAGACAAGGACGGTGAGAGTGGCTGCGTTGCTTCGGGAATGTATGGAGGATCTTTCCAATGTGTAGGTAGGTACTGTGGTCAGTGATGGAAGCGCCAAGACCTGCGTGATGGTCAGGAGAAAGCTAAGAGTCGTGAAAGAAACCATGGTGTGCTCGAAATGCTTCGTCCGGCGACAATTTTGGAATAGTGAATGTAAGTGGTAAGAAAGATGAGAGCACTGCTCTAAGAACTAAGGAAACAAGGAACACTGGAACCTGTCCGTCGCGAAGAATAGTGATCGACTGATGGCGCTGTCGAAATCAGGGTGATGGCTGTAATATATGGAGCCGGACAAGGAGTATCTTGTGATCAAGCCTGCAATGGGACGATCATTGGTCGTGGACAAAGAATCCTTTGAGGCACGGGAGGAGGGCGTCCCACGTGTGGTCTCGACCAAACGATCGCAACTCGCAATGCAAGTCTTTGTTGATTCGCAACTCGTGACCAAGGAAGTCCTCTGTCACTGCCCCCGAAAGGCATCGAAGGACATAACTGTCAAGGCGCTTCTCCAGAAGATGGCCGTCGAGACTGATGAAATATCAATAGCGACACTGAAAGCCAAGGACGTGCTCACTTGATGTTACCGCGAGCCGAACGGCGTCTCCTCCCGGCTCCGCGAGTCCGGCGTCCATGCCGGATGAAAATCTTCGCAGTACGATATCACGGCGCAAATCCCTCACATCTGGCTTTGTTCTGGTAGAGAGTAAGAGAAAAAGAGTTGTGCAGAGTGCAGATCATCAAGAATTAGTTATTTACATTAAGCTTCGCTGTCCGTGATTAACAATGATATCTGGACCGGGTACACCAAAAAGTCATCGCATTTAGAACATGAGCGCAGCAGCAGCGCCCAGAAGAGCGAGGGCACCGGCGGCGTGGGTGGCGGCAGCACCGGTGTAGACGGCAGACTTGGAGGATGTAGCGGTAGCTGTCTTGGTGTAGCTGGTGGCAGTGCCGTTGCCTGTGAAGTCTTGTCAGCTCAGATAACATGTGCATGATCATTGGCGTCAGCTTACTGGATCCGGTAATGGCGCCAGTGGCGTAGGCGGTCGTCTTGCTTGTGGGAATGACACCAGTGCCGTAGCTGGTGGCAATCGAGGTGACCTTGGAAGAGCTGCCAGACGCCGACGAAGTGCTGTTCTTCGATGCGGTGCTGGTCGAGACCGAAACAGTGACCGTGCTTGTGGCTGGACTGGAGCTGCTGGAGGTCATCGACACGCTAGAGATCGAGGCAGCCGCGCTGGAAGTTGCATTGGCGCAGTAAGACGCGAGCCAGCCGGCGTAGGCGCTCTCGGTGGTGGAGTTGCCAGAGCTCGTAATGCAAGAGCTGACGTAGTCTTTGACGGGAGGCTGGCAGAGGTCGTCTTCGGAGGCGACATCGTACTGGCTGAAGCAAGCAGTCCAGGAATCTGGCATGTCGTAGGCGTTGACGGCGGCGACGCCAGCAGCGACAGCAAGGATGATCTTGGAAACCATTTTGATTGTTGGTGATTAGATAGATTGGTAGTACGAGGTATTATATTATGCTGAATCGAGTGTAGTTGAACGAGTGACTGTTGGTATGACGTGAAATGATCGTAGCGAGCGCGATTATTAAACTGTTGGAAGCGTAACTGTTGGAAGCGTAGTAGGTGGAACAAGGGAGAAACACAGCAACCCACCGTTGCTAGGACGCACTCTATATACATACACCTGTTCTTCGACACGTGCGCTGGGTCAGTCTAACACGACGTGGAAATTGATGACTTCCTCTAGTCTGGTTCCGCGGCGTTAGAGTACCACAGGTCGATGTCAAACGGGGAAAGAGTTCGCTGGGCGAAGCGGACAGACGGTAAATTATCATTGCGAAGGTTTGAGATGGGCTCGGTCACGCTCCCGAGCGGCCTTGAGTCCTGTGCGAATAGGACATCGTGAGTGGTTGCGACATGATGCATGGTGATATGATAACTGCGCTCACGGGGCTGGTACGAGCCGTCCGGACGGGTTGATCAGTCCACGGCTTCCAGGCACATCTTTCTCCAGCCACGATTTTGAGAAGAAACGTTCAACGGCTGTCCCCTGCCTCCTTCGTGATGTGACGGAGCGGCACACACTCTTTCCCGCGATACACATCGAGATGACTTCGTGCAGCCCAGCTCGTGCAGCCAGGCTAGTTTCTCAGACGAGCACATGTTGTCATAGCGCGCGCTTGTTAATATCTGAAGCTTGAAGCTGGCAACGGCTGTCGTCTGGTTAGCGTGGAAAGAAATTGGCAGCACTGATGCGGCTAAGCGAATCAGGCATAGATCGATCATTTTTGGCTTAGTCAGAGCGTAAGGAGGAGTCTTGAGTTCACAACGAGCGAACGAACACTTCACAACTTGCACGGACAGAGTGCCTCCTTTGAATCACAACTTTGTTCTCGAGAAGTGCCTCGAGAAGTGCCGTGTTTCGATCAGTCTTGCACTTCAGCTACGCCTCAAAAGTATCACAGACCGTGCACACAGGTCAGCTCACCATCTCTATAGGTCATGCCCTGCCAATGAAATTGCATAGCTGCAGGAGCTGCATAAGCACTTTTTGTCTCTGCAGTCGCTACCAACTTTCATCCTGTGTCATCTCGGAGTGCTATAGTTGCATGCTTGGCAGCCTCCGCAGAGCGCAGGCAGCCATGGCTAGATCTCTCCTTGTTGTCTTACTAGTACGCTTCTCACACGAAGCGCCATAGAAAACTGCTCGCCAACTCGACAGGAATGGTCAAGCTCCCGCCTTGCAACGCTGATTGCGGTGTGCTCGAGAGCCCGCAGTAAGTGTGAATCTATGGACGCCAAAGGCGGAAGTGTGAGGAGGAAGATTGCGGTGTAACAAGGCCTACTGCCAGCACGGCACGCCAGGTCTGCCTCGAGCATTTGTAGCTGAAGGTGAGACGAAGGCCTGCTGATACAATGCTAATTATCAGTAGATTCGTTTCGAGATCTTGTATGTGAACGTGGCTTCGTGCAGGCGTGCTCAACAGGTCCAGTCCGAGTCAGCACTGAGATCGATGACCTCAGCTTTGCGCTTAAAACCAGCTCCGGACGAGGCAGACTGCGCGGTCGCATCTACCATGTACTTGTGCAAGAAGTCGGGTGCAGTCGCTGGTTCGGATATGATGCATCGCATCGCCATGGTCTCATTCGCGGTGGGAGTTGACACTACCTTCTCAAGACTCGCGAAGTTGAAGCACTCGAGCTCTGCGTGAGACTCCCGACAGCGTGCTAGCCAGGCATTGTAAGTGTCGCCTTGGCAATTGCGCTTGGTGATCACGAGTGTCTGCGGCTCGACCCACGTTCGGTCTGTTGTGTGACTGCCGTCGAAACGGATATTGTCCAGTTGGTAGTGGACATGGTGACGGGCATTCTTTTCCATGGAGAATCTGCCCGTCTGTTGGACGGTGCTTGCTAGGAAGATATCGACGTCCCAACAATCAATGCAATTGCTTGACTCTGTCCAGGTCAGCAATCTTGGTACCCTGTCGTTTCAAGGTCTGTATACACTTACACAAGTGCGAGGATCTTGTCCGCATCAGCACCTTTCAATCTCGAGCCCAGAGCGACGCACGCTTCTGACGACAGTGTCCCTTTCGCCGAGAGCGCTCTCACTGCTCGGTGCAACTGCTCGTGTTCACCTTGCATGGTAGCTAACGCAACCACAACCTTGCTAACGACGTATACCTATGCTCGAGCATGGAGATTGCTGACTCAACTCAGTCCTCTGTGGTAATTGCTGCTGACCATTGATCTAGAGCTTGTTCCAGCGGCACGAGCTGCTGGCCCAAGCCTGTGGCCGATAAATGCACGCCAGGTGTCTCGTTCACCAGATTGTACGTCAACACGAGCCGGTAGCCTGCAGTGACTTCCTCAATCTCGTGAGTCGCATCGGAGAACCAGGCACCGAAAGCTCCGTGCAGCAATTCAGACGGGTCGAGATAAACCACTTTACCATTGTGCAATAAGTGAAGTGCACCTCTTTCATAACCAGATGGAAGGACTATGATCATAGTCGCAAACATGCCCGGGACTTTTCAGTGCTGTCTCACATGTCAGCCGAGCCTATCTGGACAGTGTCGACGAACTGACTCGGTAT
Organism: Teratosphaeria gauchensis; assembly: GCA_007113925.1. Classification (NCBI taxonomy): domain Eukaryota; kingdom Fungi; phylum Ascomycota; class Dothideomycetes; order Mycosphaerellales; family Teratosphaeriaceae; genus Teratosphaeria; species Teratosphaeria gauchensis. Next base: position 428,190 of record VCMR01000005.1, read on the forward strand.
GAGGCCGGAACAGAGCTCCTTCCTCGTACAGCAGGAGCTTGTAAGGATGTGCTGTGACCGAGAGTTCTCCTTGGAGGCCAAAGCCGACAATGCAAGCTTTAAGAGCTTCTTATACGTTGGCATTGAAGACTTGGTTTTGAATTCGAACCTGGTCGGCGTTTAGCTCCCAAGTTTTGCGGACGGCAGGATCAATAATGGTCGCCTCTCCTTCCACAAAGGGCACCGCATGGCTAGCTGCTATAATCCGGCGGGCCTCACGCTCAAGGAGAGGCAGCTTGATCGGAGGCCCATCGCCAACACTCAATCGTGGGTTCGCCATAGCCTTGAATATATCGAACGTACAGAAGCTGCCATTACCCTCAATGCCGTCCAATGCGTCGCATGAGAGTTCACGTGCTTGTTCCAACTTGACCGGCATGTTGCTGTTTCTTCCAATGGGATCCGTATCACTTTGCAGTTCTACGGTCTTGATCTCTCCACCAACACGGTGTTGCTAAGGGCCAGACATCATTTTGGAACTCGGCCAACGCCTGCGCAGCGGAGACTAAAAAGCGCAATCGATCAATCTGGGTCAGGCAGAATTCTAGAGGACTTTGTCAAGCACTTCATGGGACATATCACATTCATACCGGAAGTACTTTGGCATTGGCCAGCACGTCTGCCTAGATGAATTCCCGCACAGACCAGGTCGCGCAATCACGTCGGGGTCACGTTTTGCAGATAAGGCGAGACAATGGGCGCGGAAAAGTCTATAATGCCACCATGCCACTGCCTATTTCGTCAAGACCGTTCGACCTTCTGCTTGGCCCCAACTTCCTTCGACGGCATTGGTCACGATGATCACAAAGCCGGCGACAACGAAAGAACGCCAACTTTCAATAGCCAGACCGAGGAGCTGATGTCTGCTGTACTGAATTTTCGCAACATTCGCTTGGCCCGGAAGCCATCCCTGAGAACTATCCGCTAAGGTCAATATATTGACTGCGGCAAAAGGATGTAGGAGTGGGCCTCGGCAGGCAGACCGGTTACCGCTTGCTTCAATGATGAAATCTCTTACCACCGAAGACTCGCTCATCTGAGCATAAGTAGCACCCCCAATCATTCGCGAGCATCTATTTCCCCCAAAGAAAGCAGGATCACACACAAACGCACCTAAAAATTCTCAATCGTAGTCCCCACTCCCCTCACCCTCGCCTTCTCAATCAACTCATTCCCGACAACCACATCCATCAGTCCCAACCCCACACTCTTATAAATCACATTCCCCTTCGTCAACCACTCCCTCAACCCCCCATTCTCCTGAAACTGACACCCGCCATCCCCCTGCTCGCCCCTCTCCTCCATCCTTCTCTCCGCCTCCCGCTTCAACATAAACAGCTCCCCCAACTCCACGACCTGATCCGGCGTCAGCTTCGCCTGGATAACCTCGCCGGCCTCTTTGAGACAGCCAGAGAGAGTATCGACGATGACGGCGCCGCCTTCTTGCTGCCGTTTGTGGAAGTGTCGGTGTTCGTGGTGAGGCGCTACGGCGTACCGGAGGACATCTGGGTGGAGCTCGATCATGTGGGGTTTGTAGGAGCCGATGAGGGCGATGTAGCGGCCTTTTTTGCGGCCTTCGGGGTTGATGAGGTAGCCGGGTGGGAATAAGGGGGTGGTGGATGGGGTGGTGCAGAAGATGACGTTGGAGGCGCGGACGTATTCTTTGAGCAGGCGTTCGTATTCGGTGTGGGATGGGGTGAGGATGTTGGTTTTGGTCTTGGTGTTGTACATTTGGCCGACGTGGTTGGTGTAGTTGGGGTCGTCGGGTTGAGGGTTGTAGATGCGCATGATGCAGGATCGTGCTGTGTCGAAGTTGCGGGTTATGATGTTTAGGTGGTGGATTTCGCCAGGGCGGAGGAGCATGGCGAGTCGGATGTGCCAGTATGCTTGTTTGCCGGCGCCAAAGACGGTCAGGTCGTGAACAGACTGCCGCTTTCTGAGTAGCATCGTTGAACACAAAGCGGTGCGAAAGGCCGTGACTTCTTCGGCGTTGATCAGTCCAGTCGTGTTGCCCATCTTGTCCATTAGCGTAAGAGATCCACGAATCGTGCTCTTAGCAGAGCCATCTGCTGGCGCTGACGGACCAGAAGTCGCGACTGTCTGACCAGTACCCACGCTATCGACAGAGGGTTGCATGGATGAGTTTACGGAGGGACTGCTGCCACCCTCACCAGATCCCGTGGTCGATATCGAATTCCGCGTACTTTCCATAGAGCTTCTATTCGAACCTATGGAAAGCTGCTTGGTGAGGCTTGGTAGGCCAGCAGTATCTGGGGGCGTGATATTGACCACCTTGATGCCCTGGCTAGTATACGAAGAGGCCGGCATAAAGAGACTCGTCGAGCCATCTTTACGCTTGACAACTGTACGCTCAGGCTGGAAGTCTGAGCAGCACTCGTTCTCATCGTTGGATGTCGAGTACCAGTGCAGCGCATCGGACAAAGTCGTCTGTCTTGTGTTGCTTTGTCAGTACCTCGCTAAGGGTCGCTGATGATAAGCGGACTCACAGCTCGAGTATGTCATCTCGGTCGAAGCTGTGCAAGATGCGATTGACATCGTTGTCTCCGAGGACTGTGAGAGGCATAATGACAGCAAAATGCAAGGATCGCAGATAGACTGCGACTTCTAGTGTTTCTAGTCTGGTACCTTTTGCGTGGGCTATGCAATGCTTTGTTCTTACGTAGCACTATGACGAAGTATCTTGCAGATTGCCCAAGATCCAAAGGGATGAGCGAAACTTCTAAAGCCACAATCAGGCTATGAACGCCTACGACGATACAGATGTAATAGCAGATGATAGAGAAGGTTGAAGATTACGTGATAGCGATCAATCAGCAACAGCGCCGTCACATGCATCCTTCTCGGTACGGAAGAATAATTATCCGGCGCCTCCACTTGGTCCCCGTCGTACTGGTGAAGTACCTCCTGCTGACGATGTCACACTTCCATGTAATAGTCTACCGCTCGCTATAGGACGATCCAGTCTTCAACGACAATGGGCTATTCTGGACCTAGGCAGCAACCTTCCGGATGCCACCTTTCAGTCCTCCCCATCAGAAATCTCACCAAGCTCTTCACCCTCTGGCAACGCAACCGGATAGTAGCCCATATCATCGTACAACTCAACCACAATCTCCCAGCCCTGCTCCAGCGCAAACTTCTTCACTTGCGTCTGAGTACGCAAGCACTCCCGCCTCTCATCCCTCCCCCACGTCGCACCCCAGTAATCCGCTGCAAGCCCTCCATGCAGACGCACCAATGAGACCTCCAGCCCCTTCTCAGACTTCGCAGCATCCGGCACCATGCTATCAAAGCCCTTGCCTGCCCTCACGTCCTTGTCTGACACCCTGCCAACCTCAAACGTATCCGGGAGTACGATCCGTAAGGACTCGAGCTGACCGTGCTCCTCGAAGATCCGGTTGGTGCGACGCACGCAAGCGCCGTACCCGAAAGCCCTGTCGCTGTAGCGTGGACGAAGACCCATGCGAGTGAGGTTAGTGCGCAATTTTCCAAGCTGATTAGCGGATTCGGGGAAGTAGTCGGGGCAACTTGGGCCTTCGATCATGGAACCTAGGAAGGGGACATGGATCGCGATCTTGCGAAGGAGAGACTGGTTGGTGGTGCCGATTTGGCGGAGAAAAGCATCGAGGACGTAGTAGCCTTTGATGGAGGTGAAGCGAAACTCGTTGTTGCCGTAGAAGATGGAGGCAGCTTCGGCGCAGATCTGCTTGCAGGTGCGCAGGAGCTTGAGGTAAGGGAGAGTGTCTTTGGCGAACTTGACGACATGGTGGTGGCGGGCGGGACCGTTGCTACCGTTGCCATTGGTTTTGGGACTGAAGTCGATGTAGCCGGACTCGGGCACGAGGATGGAGGTGTAGATGAGGTTCCTGATCTCGGCCGGTAGGTCGAGGAAGCTGATCTTGCTGCAGGGCCTAGTCTATCTGTTGCATTAGCATCGTCGTTGGGTGAATGGTGCAAATTCATGACACACATCGACGGCCGCGTACTTGCGCTCACCGTACAGCTTGCTGTACCCAGAATAGGCAGCGAGCGCCGTCTTGTCCCATGCAGAGTACCGCACGGCAGCAGTCTCACCCTCAGCATCCAGGGTAATCTTGACGCTACTGTAGATGCCGTTGCCGAGATAAACAGCGGTCTGCTTGGCCTTCTCGATCTCGACGTTCGTGGCCTTGGGGCCACGGTATCTGTGGCGAGGCTTGACAGGAGGCATAGCTCGAGGTGTAGCAACCACATCTTCGAAAGTTGACTCCATGTTTTGTGCTCGATATAGTAGTCGGATCTCGAGTGCGTGGTGGTCGGGAAAGAGCCTGAAAAGTTCTTGGTCGAAGCAAGAGTTTTGAAAGTTGTGGTTTGAACGTCAGGGAAAAAGTCGAAGGGTAGCGGAATTATATATTCTTTTGGAGACGCTAAAAGGCGCTAGCAGGTGCACGGGCCCAAGCACATGTCGGGCAGTGAATGCAACACCGTCGGTCTTGCTTCACGGGCTTGACTGCTTGCTTGAGCTTGCACATTCACGTCAGCTGGGCCAAGAGTCCGCGACAGCAGGCACGATTAGCTGGCCGCGTTATGGCAGGGCTTGATCGACGGATCGCAACTGGATCTGAGACCATTCAGCTCGATGCCGGTAGACATGATCTGACACAGCCTTACCCGTACAGCGGCCTATGGGCTTGCCGAGCAGTCAATGCAAAGCTTGATAAGGAACCTGCAGTTTCCAAAACGACAGCTATTCGATATGCGTGAGGCTTGTTGGCTCCAGGACCAGCAAACAAGCAGGAAAGTAGCGCTTCCCTCGCAGCCAAAGAGTACCACGACCTGCACGATGCAGCTCTTATCCACAACCCCGGCATATCCTCCGTGCTCGCATGATTCTCAACTCAACCCCCTTGCCTGGCCGTCGACCACCTGGTCGGTTCGTAGTTACCGGGCTAGTTGAAATGAAATGAACCATATACCCTAAGTTCTTGCATTGAAGGTTTGGTCTCGTCATAAGAGAGCACAAAACCCAAACGAACCGCGGATTTGACTATTAGTAGAACATTACGCAGCGAGCCTAGAACTAAAGCGCTGCTATTGCAAATTTTAGAGCCTTGCACCCTTTCGCGTATTATGGTGAATCTTGCTGAAGCCCAAGACCGAGCCAAACTATTGAGAATACTGCAAGGCCACTAGATATTGGCCTCCAGAACCAAACCACTTGACTAGATGGTTTAGATGGTTCATTTGGTTCGTACCGAATTGCTGAGCTCACTGATCTGCATGAATGCTTGGATACATGCCGGCTCAGGCTTGACAGCGGCTATAGCGACACAATAGACTGCAAGAGATTGACATGTCGCAAAGTCCAATGGCATGAGCGGCATTGAGATCAAGGCCGCCAAGCTTGACCTTCGCACTTGAAATCTTCTGATCACTGTTTGTTCTATGAAGTTATCAGCACAGATTTTGCTAGAACTTACAGCGGACGGCCTCATCACAGACAATCTTAACATGACGAAAAGACTCGCTGGACCTGCTTCGAAAGTACCGCTCGCAGCTTTCAAGCTAATCAAACACTTCCTCACGCATGCTAATACACCATATCCCCAGACCTCCTAGCCAAGACCCTCACCCAGAGAGCACCGTATCCTCATACTCTTCCAGCACCTTCACACTCAGCTTTCAGCCCCGAGAGATCGTCACAGTCTTCCTCAACGGCCTCTGGCTCTTATCCACCCGATGAGGATGGTAGTAAGAAAAGAGATGCAACAGCGTGACCTTGAGCCCGTTCTGCTCCGGGGAATTGTCCATCTGGAGAGGAAGTGGGATCAAGTTATCAACCTCGAAGCTCTCGCTAGGGAGGGTGAGGTTCAGGCTCCGCAGATTCCCACTCTCCTCGAAGCGACGGCAGACGTCCCGCAAGACGACTTCTTCTGGTGTTCGGCAGCCCATGTCCTTGGGGCAACGCAGTCCACGCTTCTCGAGGTAGCGGTAGACGTTAAAGTCGTACGGGTGGTGGCACTGATAATGGTGCTTCTACGTGTGGTTGCCAGGCAGGTGGATGGGCAATACCACGTTGGTGAGACGTGCCGCGTTTTTCTCGCCGATGGTGTGCGTGAAGACGCGGAAGAAGCGCAGTCCAAGATCGCCGCTGAAGCGGAATTCGTTCTTCACGTAGAAGATGCCGGCGCCCTCTTCGTGGACCTGCTTGCAGGTGCGGAGGAGACGGAGGAGGGGCTGGATGGTGTGGATGTAGTTTTTGCTGTTGGGAGATTGGGGGTTAGTGCTTTGGAATCTTTTGGACAGACGTGGAGGTACTTACTGTAGTTGGTCTCGCACACGGCCAGGGCCTTTACGGGACTGCTGGGAAGTGAGAGGTACGAGCTCGATGGGCTCGACAAGCACAAGGAGCTCTCTATAGATCTGGTTTCTGACTTCCGGGTCGTTGATGAACTTGTTAAGAAGTAGTGCAAACTATTGAAAAGCCGAAAAACAAGAAGCTCGAAGCGAACTTTATACTTGTCCTCGAAAACATCTGGCCCGTGCACACTAGCGTCGCTCTAGTCGGCGAAATGAGCATGTGAAAGTGAAAAGCCTCTCCAAGCCCGGTGTCGGGAGACACGCTGGGCCACACGCGATATATGCACCTGCTGTGTTTGCTGCTGTTATGGATGCTCAAAGAAAGGACATATGCTTGCCACTGGAAGTCACTGGCGCAGACACAAAGGTAAGGAATCAATGGTAGAGCCTAGTTCATAGAGGCCTAGCACAGATGCAGAATCATGCAGTGGCGCAATCTTGATCTTGCGGAGACATCATGGTCGTGAAAGACTGTTCTATGATTGACTTTGGATGGAAAGGCTGGTCGCTGAGGCATTCGTGTGAAGGTGTAGTCTCGGATGCTAATGTTCACGCCGTCCAGCCATGGTGGCTGCGTCTCGAGCTGGTCACGGTGCATAGAGGTGAGAGTCAGCTCCGTGCAGCTGGCGTGGGCATCGTCAAGAGTCTGCAACTATGTACTGTGGTTCCTGAGGCCAGCACAGGGGACTTGAGGAGCATACAGAGTCGGTAGAGCTGAAGGGAGAAAGGCGAGTGAGGTCAGCAAGACTGTGCCAAGCATTCCTCTTGGCCGAACAAGGAAGGTACAGCGAGACGCGTCTTCCCGAACGTCAACACGCGCCTGCCGTTTCAACTTCGCATTTGCATGTGAAAAGCAGCCAGTCTCTCCAGATTTGACCCGAAGAACTTCGTCGCATTTCCGCTCCAACCTTTGCAAGTGACAGCAGAGATGGCGACCAGCACGGCGCACCCGTCCTTCCCCACACGCCCATACACCTCCGGCCTCGGCTTTGGTCGCGCGGGCGCGCAGTCCAACACCCCGCTCAACACCCAGACACCCTACAACGCACCACCGCCCAACCCCGCCGGTACCGCATATGCCAGCGGGGCAGCCGCGACACAGCAGCAGCGGGAAGCGCAGAGACTCGAGCGCGAGCGGGCGGAGCGCATCGAGCGGGAGCGACGGCGAGAGGAAGAGGCAGGTGTGGTGGAGGGCCTGAGTGAGGAGCAGCGGGAGGAGGTCAATGAGGCTGTACGTCACACACATACCATAAGATCGCTGTGGGAAAGTTGCTGACATGTGCACAGTTCACCCTGTTTGATTTAGACAAAGACAACCACATCGACTACCACGAATTCAAAGTCGCCCTCAAAGCCCTCGGCTTCGACCTGCCCAAACCCGAAATCCTCTCCCTGCTCCAAACCCACGGCGTCCCGGCCTCCTCCCTCCACCACCATCAACAATCCACCACCTCCCGCGCCCCACCACCCCAAGCATCCCCCACCTTCACCGGCCCCTCCCGGCTCCTCCTACCTCATAGCGCGTTTGTGCTCATAGCCGCGAGCAAGATCAGAGACAGAGATCCGCAGGAGGAGATTCTGCGGGCGTTTGAGCTGTTCGATCAGGAGGGGAAGGGGAGGATTAGTGTGGAGGATTTGAGGCGAGTCGCGAGGGAGTTGGGGGAGGGGTTGCAGGAGGAGGAGTTGGTGGCGATGGTCGAGGAGTTTGATGTTAGGGGTGAGGGCGGGATTGGGAGGGAGGAGTTTGTGAATATTTGTTTGGGGTGATTTTGATGTATGAAATGGGAGAGGTGGAGTGGACTGGAGGGTCAGAGTGGTGTGGTGGACGGTGGTGGGATTGGGTCGGGATGGAAGCGGGTGGGATGAGTCTTGGAACGGGGTCATGAATTGGCTACGTGCTTGTTCTTGCAGCGCTGGTGCTTGGGCGTTCATTTGGGTGGCTTGACTCCATCTTGCTTTTACGACGGCAGGCTATGTTTTCTGTATCGACACTTACTCTACTTGACACTCATGCTGGAGCCAGGCTCTATCCTTACTTCTCCTCGCAAAGCTAACGGTCTCCAGGACGGTTTCATCTACAGGGCGCTAGTAATGCAAGCTTTTAAATCCCACTCCACCCACATCGACTACGATACATCAGCACTCCCATCGAAACATCAGCAGCCGTTCGCTTAACGAGTTGCAGGATGCCACTTGCTTCATTGAGACGGTTTTACTACGATCTTAGGCAGCAGCAAATATTTCTGCGCACTTGTATCAAATGCTGGGATTTGTGCTTTCGTCAGTAAAGGGGCATGAATGAGTTAGTGACCGGAGATTTGACTGATTGAGTGATTGATGGAGTCACCTATCATTCAGATCAGACAAGTGCTCAGTCGATCCTTATAGCCTGTCGACACGGCAGTCAAGCTAAAGGGGCATGGCTGATGTGGCTGAGATGTGCTATGGGCTCATGACTTGTCTTTTGTCTGGGTCAGACTTGGACAGCTTAATTCTACTGTTAGTCTGGAGCACGACATATCACATGCGTCTATGATATGTTTTCGGCTGAATGAGCGCTGGAAATAGAAGGTTGTCTGCGAGGCTATGGAGAAGGTGGCGAAGGAGAAGGCGGGACTGCATGGCCATGGAAGAGGAAGCGATGGAGAGGGAAGCTTGCTGGGCCGTGGCGAAGGAGGGTGGCGAGGAATAGGCTCATCGAGCCCTTAACGGTAAAGTGAAGAACAGAAGAGGGGAGGTAGCTAGGGAGAAGAGGCCAGGGAGGAGACGATCCGACCCTCAAGGAGGGAAGAAGCGCCCGTTCGCTGAGGCGACGAAAGAAGGGTGATGGAGAGGGACGGAAAGGAGAACGAGGAGGACGAAGACGGAGTGAACTGGAGGGAGATGAGTGAGAACGGCACATGAGACTGCTCTTGTCCTACAGGATAAGCACAGATGCTTTTCGCCAGCCCGTTCGGTTCGTCACAATGGCAACGACTCGAATTTGCATTCACGTGCCAAATCCCCACGGGCCGCTGTCTTGTCCGGGACGCGACGCTAGCAGATTCACACGGGTCCGTGCTGAGTCTTCTCGGGTTCGACTGCCTCGACTTCACATTCAACATTTCTGCACCTCCATCAACATCAGCACAGCGACAAATCGTGACCTAAACATTCAACGAGCGACATCAAGCTAGTGCGGCCCCCGGTCTTGTGTCCCTCCCTTTCCGGTGAAGACCTTCCGCGAGCAGTGGCAGAGTACTGCGTATACTTATCAATATCTTCCGAATTCAGCCTCGCCTCCCTGAGCCCTGCGAACCTGCATCGACGATATGGCATCCTCCTCCATGCCACCGCGCTACTTTGGCAACACCCAGGCTCTTTTCATCCTCTTCGACGACAAGGGGAAGCCGACAGAGGTGAACAAGAGCTCCTATGCTGTCGCAGCGCGAGGCAAGATCATGGGTACGAAGAAGAAGAAGAGGTGAGTATTTCCTGATGATCGGGACGGCCGTAGAGTAGTGTATGCTGATACGTCCGCAGCGCCATCTCCTCTATCGCTGCCTTACTCGAAAAAGATCAGTACACCGAGCATCGTCCCGCCCGCTGCATTCCTCCGTTCATTGCGCTGCGTGGGTACAGCGGCTACAACAAGTTGTATGGCGAGCGCCTGCACTGCAAAGTCGATGTAAGTACCTCCTGCGCGCAAGTCAACCCCCCTACAACAATACTAACAACAACAATCCCAGTCCTACCCGCCTCGCCACTTCACCTTCATCCCCAACAACGGCACCACCACTATCAAAGACCTCCGTTTCCTCCCACCAGAAATCCGCAGCACGATCTACCGCTTCCTCCTCGTCTTCCCCGAACCCATCGAGCTCCTGCCCAAGTCGTCGAGCAATACCCGCTTGCAAACTACTTGTGCCCAGAACTACTGCGAGCAAGTCTGGAGAAAGGAAATCCAACCCACCCTGCGTCTCCTGCGCGTCTCCCGCGAAGTCAACGAAGAAGCCGCCAGTATCTTTTATGGCGAGAATGAATTCCGCTTCACGAACGAATACGGCTGAAGCGTTCTCCACCAATTCCTTACGATCATTGGGCCCGCAAATGCTGCGAGGTTGGAGCACCTCGTGCTGCCTGTGGCGTGGGAAGGGACATGCTCATTTAAGCACTCCGGCGCGAGCAACATGAACAGCTACCTCCTCCGCGCCATTCGCCAATCCTACAGAAGGAAAGGCGAGGGTTACTCTCAACATCATGAGCCTGTGAAGATGAGCCTGCGTCTCCTCGGCACCAGCAACAACCTCCGTACCCTTGACCTCATACTCCCGGTTTCCTTCAAGCTCGATAACTACGGCGTTCCTTTACCTCTCAAGTCTGCAGGGTTGAGGGATGTCAAGGTGAGGCTCCTGAATTTGGCGGACTACTCCTGGTTCCCGGGTGCTGCATACATGGATGATTCGCAGCGGCCTATGCGGAGGGTGTTTGAGGATGAGGAAGGGGCGAGGTGGGCGGAGGTTTATGCTGATCCAGCGGCGTATGCGAGGGAGAAGGGGTGGGGGTATATGAGGATGGTGTATGTGGCGCTGGGAACTTATGTAGCGGCTGATGATGGCAATATTTGAGAGAATCTGCGTTGTGGAAGGAGAAATGGAGAGTGTGGCTGATTCTTCGACCCCATTGACAAAACTCATGCACTCAACAAGGTCATCTCCCCACCTGACCTCTCTATTCCTCGAAACCCTCCACATTCTACGCAACAAACCCCTCCACCTCCGTCCCACTAGCCATACTACACTGCCACAACAACCTCTTCGCCTCCGCATACCTCCCCAACTGTCCCGTAATACTATGCATGACCCCCCTATTATGGAAAAGCACCAAATCCCCTGCCTCCCATCGATGCGCATACACATTCTCAGGCTTATACACTTCCCGCTGCAGATCATAGCAGATTTCTCGCACCTTTTGTAAATCATCGATGCGTGTGGTCTTCCCCGTTGTTGGGTCCCGAGTTGAGAGCGATCTGACGCAGCAGCCTAAGATTTGGAGGTGCGGTCTGCCATTTCCTGGAATGCGGAAGACCATCTGCTCACACATTAGCTCGAGGAATTTTTCTGAAGAGTGTGGTTGGTTGGTTGGTTGGGGAGGACGCACAGGAAACGACTGCACTTTTGCTGGGTCGAAAGGCGGAAGCTCAGCAACGGTCTTCTCCCTCCCGACCTTCGCGATCGTCAAGCCGTCGGCCGTAGCTTTACACTCCTTCATCCACTCGTAAGCTCGCGGAGCATAATGCACAGTCGTGTTCATCGCGAACGTCTTCTGCTCTTCTGACAAGAGCTCGAAGCTGCGGGCGCCGGAGAAGACTTGCGCAGATAGATATCAGTATGCATGCAAATTTCAGGGAGCTGGAATTTGGGTGAGAAGCTTACAGGCAGTAGCTCCCGCAGCGACCTGCATCTCCTCTCCATCGGGGAATTGGAGCTTCTGGTCCGGTAAATCGGGGATCTGGTGGCAAAGCAGCGTCGTGACGAAGCCGGGCAGGTTCTCGTAGAGGGGGGCGTCCATGTGCCAGCGGTAGGGTCTTGTGAGGCCTTTGTCGATTTCTGCGGGGTTGAGAGGGAATTCGTGGAAGGATGTGTGGTCCTTTGCCCATCGTCAGCAAGGGCCTGACGGTTTACAAAAGCGAAAATAGGCTACATACGACATGCTTCAAATTCAACGTCGGCAGACCCTCATGCCCTTCAATCACACCCTGCCCGATCACCGTGACCTGCGGCGCTCTCGGGACTCTAGCACTTCTGTTTTCTGACAGGATGTTCTTCGGATCAGTAACTTGCTTCTCGCCGCCGGAATGTATGTCCTTGGCGGTCGGATCGAAGATTTTGGCGAGTTGAGGAAGCACTGCGGGATTCAGTCCTGATTGCTTTCGAACTACGAGAACTCCATTTTCGAAGAGCGCTTGCCGAAGGGTATCGAGATCGTCTGCGGTGAGCTTTGCCGGATCGAGGTGCTGGATGTGGTTGGGTAGGATGACTTCGGCCCCTACTCGGGAGGCCTTTCGTAGTTCTGTTGGGAGAGCAATGATTTGGATGCTGCTTTCTGTTGCGTGTGGCATATTGACTCTATGTTCAATAGATCATAAGTAGGCCCATGCAGAAAATAGTTGCATCGTGGGCGGTTACTGAGTCCGAGGTTGTTTGCTTATCTTGAGTTGGCCGCGGTCACCGGCCAATGTTTTCTTGGCAGAATTGATAGCATTGTCATCCTCGGCCGAGTACTACCATGTCACCTGGCGCTCAAGACTGCCTGTCTACATTATGCCTATCTCACGGCCATTGCCAGAGATGGGGAATTTTCAGCTCTTCAGATTGACTTGTCCGGATTCTTTTGCAAGGAAACATTCTTGGCTATCCGTCGGCGCACTGAGTCAGATATAGCTCTTCAGTCGCCAGTATGGGTAGCAGCATCGACAATTCTATTGACATAACGGCAAAGGTGCAGGAGCAATCTGCGCAGGGCGATGTAGCTGTTGGTCAGTCCTATGAATACAAAACAGCACGAGAGTCTTGGCCGAGGAGGATTCTTGACTCCTTGAGGCTAGAAGCCAGGACGGAGGTCAGCAGTCGATGGAGCAACAAAGGTACCTAGTACACACCAATTGCTATGGGTGTAGCAAGTCAATTGATTTCGGGCAAGATCTTGATCCTACTCCGCCAGAAGAGCAGACTTGGCGAAGCCGCAATTGTCAGTATGTCCCAAAAACGTCAGCACAGGCCTTAACATTGACAGCAAGTGCAGATGCGGCATACTGGCTCTGCGATGCCGTAGCTCCAGGCAATCTTCGACTCGCATCTTCGCTCGTCACGACCGGCCTGTCATGGCAAGCGTCTGTTGGCGCCATCGCTCTCGGCCACTTCCTCATTTCTCTCGCCATCACAGCCAATGGCATTATCGGCGCAAGACTGCACATCCCGTACACGATCCAGAGCCGAGCGTCCTTCGGCTTCTACTTCTCCTTCGTTGTTGTCTTCGTTCGAATGCTCGTCGGCTTCTTCTGGTATGGGATCAATACTTATACCGGAGCTGAATGTGTCCATGCCGTCCTTGTAGCAATCTGGCCGTCGTTTGGGACATTGCCGAATCGGCTGCCTGCTTCTGCAAATATCACTTCCCAGATGATGATTTGTGAGTGAACGTGCGCAACTCTTGATCGACGGGTTGCTGATTCGCTGCAGCTTACGTCGTGTACTTTCTGATCGTTTTGCCATTCCATGCGATACATCCGAGAAGGCTTCGACTATTCTTTGATGCAAAGGTCATTCTCTGTTTGCCAGCAATGTTCGGGATGTTGATCTGGGCTTGCCGGCTGGAAGGCAACGCCTTGAAGACACCCTTGATGACGCAAGGCAGTACAGTCAGAGGCTCAGCGTACAGCTGGGCATTTTTAAGCGGTCTGAACGTACGTCTGGAGCACCTGTCGCTGTCAACTTGCTGGTAGCAGATACTGATTTTCTGCAGGCAATGATAGGGAGTTACGGCACAATGGCAGTCAACATCAATGACTTTGCCCGTTATGCCAAGCGTACTCGATCTGTGTTCATACAGATTCTGATCATCCCGCTCTCCTTCAGCTTGATCGCCTACATCGGAGTGATCATCGCCGGCTGCGCTTCGAAGCAGTACGGCGTTGAGGTATGGGATCCTTTGACCATCATGTCTTACTGGACCGGGTCGTCCAAGGCGAGAGCAGGTGCTGCTTTCTGCGGACTAGCATTTACACTTGCTCAGCTCGGGACCAACATCTCTGCCAATTGCATCTCTGCTAGCAATGATCTGAACGCCATGTTCCCACGATACGTCAATCTCCGACGTGGCTCGTATCTGATTGCCTTCATCGGCGCTTGGGCATTGACGCCATGGAATATCCTGGCGTCGGCATCAGCTTTGCTCAACTTCATGGACGGATATACCATCTGGCTCGCACCAATAGCTGGCATCCTGCTCGCCGACTACTGGTTCGTCCATCGACAGCAATACAATGTGTCGGAGCTCTACAAGCCAAGTGGTCAATACAGATACAATAAATATGGGACGAACTGGAGAGCTGTTCTGGCATTCGTGATTGGATGGACGCCGCTGTTTCCAGGATTCGCACAGGCTGTAAGTTTGATAGCTGGACATCACCTCAGTGCCATGACTGACGACGAGCAGGTCTCCGATACGTTTAGCTTGCCCGACGGTGTCGCTCACCTCTATGACCTGGGCTATCTGTTCGGCTTCTTTGTTGGTGGTTTCGTGTACTGGCTGCTAAGCCTCATCTCCCCAGTAGCGACGTCAATGGATCTGGACGAAGCTGATGATCAAGACGTTGCTCATGTCTCTATCGTGACAGGCGGCAAGGCTGAGGTCTGAAGGTCGAACATACAGTCTCCGCTTGTGCGTAGGGTATATCTGCTGAAAACGAACAAGCTGTCATCCTTCTTTTGCGACTCAGTCATTGTTCTCTTCTGTCATTGCGACCGTGGCAAGTATTCCACGTGGTGCATCAGGAGCAGTAAGCATCTGCCACATCCTCGGCCCGTCTTCAATGTGCTCGGCTGCACGAGGAAACATCGACTGCTCGTACTCGGCGACCGCGGCGTCAAGGTCGTCGAGGCCATGCTTCTTGATTGCTCGTGCAAGCTCAACGCTATCATGCATTGCTATATTGACACCCTCACCGTTTGGCAGTCTGGTAGCATGTTAGCGTAGGCTGAGTGCTTCCGGTGGATTTACGTACGTTAAATGTGCAGCATCTCCGATCAAAGTCACACCGGGCACGTGCTTCCATGGCACGGCCTCGCGAGGCAAGGCATACATTGGCCATGGCCGAAAGTCGCCATCACTGTATTCGATCAAATCAGAGACTGCCGGACTCCAGTCCGCGAAATGCTGCTGCAGCAACCATTGACGGACACCATCTGGATTCGCGAGAAGGGATGCATTGTCGAATTGCCATCTCTCCGGGAGCTTGATTCCGACATTGATAGAAATGGTACCATCGCGCAGAGGCTGAGCGGTGATCTGCTTTCCATCACCAAAAGCCATGAAGTTGCCGTTCTCAATCAGTTTCGAAGCTTTCGCATTGAAGTGGTTCCTCGGGCTAAGATTCGTTGTAAGGTAGTAATGGCCGTGGTAGACAGGATGGGCCGAGATGACCTGATGTATCTGTCAGCAGCATACCAATGCTGAGACAGGGAGGTGTCAAGGTACTAAAGCTCTGGCTTTCGACCATGCACCGTCAGCGCCAACCACAAGCTTGAAGCCCGATTCTATCTTGCCATTGTGAGAATGGACAGACATGGCAGCATTAGACTCTTGCTTGACATCGGAGACCTTTATACCCCACTTTATTCTGGTCGTTGGGATTGATGCGAGCAAGAGATTTCTCAGATCCAGACGATCGATCTCGGGTCTCTCCTCTTCATTACCTCCAAGGTCATTCAATGACCTGCCATTTTCATCTCCGTGCTTCAGAATTGTATTACCTTGTGAGTCGGCAAAGATAAAAGACTGTGCATCGTAGCGAGCATATCGTTTGAATTCGTTGAAAAGGCCTGCTTCATGAATCGCCTGGAGGCCTGTACCGGTGTGGAGATCCAGCGTGCCGCCTGCACGAGCTGACGAAGGAGTGTCATCTCGCTCGAAGACCGTGTACTCGACGCCAGCTACCTCTAAAAGGCGTGCAAGGGTGAGACCTGAGGGGCCAGCTCCAAGAATGGCGACAGATGAACTGCGCATCTCCTTCGTGTGCCCAAGCTGGTTTATTGCTGTTGAGCTTCTACGATTTTGCGCATTTGGCCAGAGATTTGTAATATGATCATGCTGTCGCGATATCCTGCTTCGAGCAAGACGGAAGGAAGAATGAATCCAGAGCATGGCGGTTGAGGTTGCAGCAAAGGAAGAAAAGCAGCGAGCACGCCATATTTGACACTTTGTAGACTCTCGACTGTACGGGCCAACGATCATCGAAGATATTTGCGACTTGCCTGTATTGACCAGTAGAGTCCGCAGACTGCAAATACCTTCCGCGATCGAGGGATGGAAGGCATTGTCATGAATATTGTTAAGGTTCATTCTTTTCTAATTCCCGCTCGGACTTTTCTACACCCCGAGTAGCAACACACGACTTCCATCTTTGCCTTACTACGAGCATGCAATCGGCACTAATCCCGCAAGCACTGCGATTTCCGGTCCGCATGCTTGAGATCAGCTGTGCTTTTGCAGTCTCTGACAAGCATGAACAGCAGCCATCAACTATTTGGAGTATGGCCAACGAATCGAAGCCAACATTGCATGTGACTTGATATGCACAAGCAACACTATCCTGAGGTCCAGCCAACCTTTGAAAGCTGCAAAAACTGCTAGATAGGAGCCAACATCCAGAAATGACTGCTATCAATACCATTTCGTCGCTTTCAGAGGACGCCTCCACACAGCCACAAGGCCTCGTGGCCAATGGGTGTCTCTACAACCCATGCATGTCCTGCACTGATCCACTCGTGCACATCAATCGTGCCCAAGGAAGCATGCATAGACATGATGGCACCGCAGCCATCTTGGTAGAGATCCGAGGCCAGCCCCAGCAGCGTATGGAATGGCTGAGTTGACGAAAAGAAAGCCTTATCGGGATACACAACTCGCTGTCGAGAATCAGGATTCTCTGTAAGATGTATTGCCTGTGCCATTCAGCAAAGCGATCGAGATGAATCCATTGCGAAGCCATTATTGATGGAACGCAAGTCTGATGAAGCCAATACAGGCACGCAACGATCGTCAATAGATTGCAGAGTCTTCGATGTATCTCGACAGCCTAGTGGAAGAGTACATCAGATCGACAGGGAAGATCAATGCTTCCGGGTACAGATACTGTTCCACACCGCGGGTCAAGAGGAATTTCACGTCGACCAAAGTGCCAGAAGCAGTGACTGTCGGGTTCTAGGATGTCGTTGCATGTCTATGATGACGCAAGAATGGCATATTTGCCAGATGGCTTGGTGAACGAAATGATGCCTGCTCAACAACAGGGAGTATACAAGAATGGAAACCCATAAGAACTTGTGCTGCTCCCGGGACTCCCGCCCGGAAGGGATTAACTTTGGTCCTGAGCTCCTTGCATAGACCGGACGCCATTAGCCAAGATCTCGCCTCCAGCAGACTCATCTATTTCTGCCCTAGAGGAGTGACATAGAAAGCTTCACGCCAATGCCCAGATCTCATTGCATCCCTCTGCTTCTATAAGCAATAGACAACCATCATGCACAGGCCCTGCCTTATGGCCAACGTCCACCTTAACTCCGTCTCTGGCGTCATCTTGTAATGTTTGCCGGAGTTCCGAGGATTTAAGGGACAGCTAAGTATATATTCGTCGGTGGTATGAGATTCCTCATCTATAAGCCATCTTTCCCACTACAATCCAAGACACCTTCGCCCTACCAACAAACACCGCCACAATGACGTCTAACCAGAAATCAACCGTCAATGTCGTCTTCGGCGCAATGACCTTTGGCAAGCCAGGCGCTGAACAATCCAGAGTCCACGACATTGAGACTGCCAAAGCAATCCTCGACGTCTTCCAACGCCATGGCCATGATGAGATCGACACAGCTCGCGCATACGGCGAAGGATCCTCCGAAGAAATGCTCGGCGACCTCAAGTGGAAAGACCGCGGCATAGTAATGGACACCAAGTACTACCCAACAGCTGGCAAGCCAATCCCAAAGGAATGGGACAGCACGCTCCGCCACACGCCAGAGGGACTCCGAGAGAATTTGGAGAAGAGCCTGAAGGCTCTCAAGACGGACAAGGTAGATATGTGGTACCTCCACGGCCCCGACCGCACGACTTCTTACGCCACTACCATGAAGGCAGTCAACGACTTGTATAAGGAGGGCAAATTCACCCGCTTCGCAATCTCCAACTACCAGGCCTGGGAGGTCGCTCAGATCTGCGAATTGTGCAACCAGAACGGCTGGATCAAGCCTTCCGTCTACCAAGGTGTCTACAATGCGCTCCACCGCACCGTT
Organism: Teratosphaeria gauchensis; assembly: GCA_007113925.1. Taxonomy (NCBI): domain Eukaryota; kingdom Fungi; phylum Ascomycota; class Dothideomycetes; order Mycosphaerellales; family Teratosphaeriaceae; genus Teratosphaeria; species Teratosphaeria gauchensis. The sequence continues at coordinate 446,639 of VCMR01000005.1, forward strand.
GAGAACGAGCTCTTCCCTTGCCTCCGACATTACGGCATCGCGTTCTATGCCTACAATCCGTTGGCTGGAGGCTACCTCACTGACCGCTACCACCGTGACGACAAGGACGATGCGGTAGAGACGGGCTCTCGCTTCGACCCAAATAAGTGGCAAGGAAAGTCCTACCGTGGACGCTACTGGCATGATGAGTACTTCGATGCACTCGACATGCTGAGACCAGTGGCGAAGAAGCACGGGCTGACGGAAGGAGAGTGCGCGTTGAGGTGGATGACGCATCATAGTCTGCTCAAGCGCGAGCATGGCGACGCGATCATCATTGGTGCCAGCTCCGTGAAGCATATTGAGCAGAACTTGGTGGATCTGGAGAAGGGTCCGTTGCCTGAGGATGTGGTGGAGGCGTTGAACAAGGGATGGGAAGGGTGCAAGGGGCTCAGTGTTAGGTATTGGCATTGATGACGTTTATGGCGAATGTGTGATTGTTATGTTTGATAGTGATCGGTCCGTAGTGTAGGAGGGCCTGACGAGTCACGTAACATACCTGTCAAGGCTTTCTATGTTCACGAGATCATTCGTACCGTTAACATTGTTGTCTGAGGCTGAGAGGAAGGATTGATGTTAAGAGGAGAGTTGATGTTGAGAGGAAGAGTTGATGTTGAGAGGAAGAGTTGATGTTGAGAGGAAGAGTTGATGTTGAGAGGAGGGTTGATGCTAAGAGGAAAGATTCACTTGACAGAAGTAGTGACGTTGAGAGGAAGCGTTGATGCTTAGAGCTTGCCGCTGATATTGATAGCTGACACGGTTAACACTGAGAGCTGACGGCGCTGACGGGGTGATAGATGACATGAGAGTAGTAAAAAGTACGTTGAGAGTGATGTCAATGTCAACGCCATCAAATTGTGCAAGACTATCTGCCTGCGCTGGCGGCGTGCTTTCAAAAAATCACTCTACTCCATTGATGCATCAATACCCTGCACTTTTGACGCCTCAATCGATCTGACGCCACAGCTATGCTCTCAATGCTACTGACGGTGACATCAACGTCACTCCAAGCGCGCACCACCCTCAACCTCATCCTCCAGAACCGCATATGGGTTTGAAACGAAGCGGGTCTGATTGCCCCTACCCTTCATGACCACCTCGCTGCCGGGGGCACTGTTGACCAGGCTGTCGATGTTACGCTTGACGTTGGTGTCCCAGGACCAGTCTGACAGCGGCTTGTTCTTGAATGGACGATCAGAGCCGTTGCCAATGGAATCCTCGGGCTCGAGAGTGTCAGCACGAGCCGGGGAGCCCGTGGCCTTCAGGGCGGCGAGCTCGTCCTCATCGATATCTTCTCCAATGATCAGACGGTCGAGCAGCGTGTTGATTTCGTTAGCCTGCATCTTCACACGAAAGTACTCCTCCTCCTCTTCCTCACTCATGTTCGCCAGATTCTTCTTGTAGCGAGCCTTCTCTGCCATCAAGCCGAAGAAAACACCACGCTTGTGGACCGGAATCTGGTCGCCGAACTCCGAAGCTTCGATGGCGGTAGCATGCTTGAGAGAGTCAGCAATGCTGATCGATGGCCTCATGGCAGTCAGAGGCGTTGGCATAGCAGGGCGCTGCACCACTTCAGCACCCTCATAAGTCGTCGGGGTGTTCTGCAGCCATTTGTCCATCTTCTCGTTGACAGTCTGAGACTTGGCGTCAGAGATGCGGTGAGTCGGAGTAGCATCAACGTCGCCAGTGTATGTGACCGTGGGCTTGTGAAGTGGCATTTCCACCCCAGATACACCTCCATGTTCGCGGAAGAAGCCTGGATCAGCGCTGTCGGTGTGATCACCGAAGACAAAGCCAGCTGGCAAAGCACTGCGCTGAGCCTTGAGGACGCGGCCAGATGCGCGATTGCCAACGATGCCAGCCGAGGCAGGAACAGCCAATGGGCCAGCGAGCGCGGGGCTGTTGCGGTGAGAGGTGCGCGACAACATAGCGTTAGCTGATGCAGTATTGCGCATGGCGCCGGGAGCGTTGCCGACCGGGGCAGCGTTTGACGAGTGATCGGTGAAGACATCGGCGGACTTCAGAGCGCCTGGAGAAAGCGCGTTCATGGGAGCAGCGTGCTGCAGCGCGTGCGCATAGCTCTTGGACAAGTCGCAGCTCTGCATCTTGATGAGGCTGTCTGGCTTGGCCAAGGCGACTTGCAGAGGCTCGAGTCCGCCGTTCGAGTCCCTGACGCAGAGAATGGTGTCAGGAATTCCAGCAGGAACGGGTATGTACACGCCGTTTTGATCCTTGATGCAACTGAAGTACTTGGGCTGCTCAGGCTTGTCAACAGCGCCATCAAGCTGCATCTGCGCGAGCTTCGTGCCAAGCTGCGCGGAGGTCGGCACATGGCGGACGACTGTCAGGTCGCGGTGCTGCTGAGCTTTGTTGGTGTCGATAGCCGGCAGCTGATTGCCGCGGTCGCGCCAATTGGCGGAAGCAAGAGCCATACCGGTACCACGGCCCATGCCGCCACGAGGCGTGCTGGTGTCACCACGACCACGGCCGGCAAAGCCGCCACGGGTAGTGCGTGTGTTGTTGATGCCGTCGCGCTCCTTCCGCTCTTTGCTATCTTGGATGTGCTTGGGACCACCGAAAGGGCCAGCGACTTGCCACTGGTACGGGCAGCCAGCAGGGATGCGAACACCACGGCCATCAGATGGCCAGGCAAGCAGGTTAGTGAAGTGCGCTTGCTCGACGAAGGCCTTGACGACTTCACGGCCTGCCTCTGAGTCGAAGCGCATGCCGTCCCACATGTTCAGGACAGAATGGCCGTTCCGGTCTTGCTTAATGTGATTGAACAGTGTGAATGGCACGTTCTTGATGAAGCGCAGCGTAATGGGGAAGGAGCTGACGTGACGTTAGCGAGTTCATGTATCTGGAGCATGGCAGCAACATACCCAACAGTGCCAGCACCGCTGGTGCGCTCCATCCAGCCGTCAACATGCACCTCGGGATCCCATGGGCCAACGATCTCGGCCAAGCCGCAGTACTGCTGTGTAGAGTTGACTGAAAAGAGGAGCACGAGCTTGTCATCCTTGCCCTCACGCGCGTCGTAGAGCTCCATGATGCGTTTCGAGGAGTTCTCGATCGTGGACCACCGCCCGCTCTTGACGGCAGCATGTATATTCTGGTAATGCTCTGTTTTGCCATTGACGACGCGTGTCTGTCACATGTCAGTGAAGTGATTGATGCCAAGATGCTGAAGGGTAATACTTACGCCGAAGGACATGCTATAGTATTCAGGATTAAGCGAACGGACAATGTCGGCGGCACCTGGAAATGCTTCTGCGATCGGGAACTGGCCGCCCATGTCGATTTTCTTGAAGTTGCTCGCGTGCGAGGCCTGATGGAAAACCATGGCAGGAGCATCGGCGAGCTCTGGATTCTTGCTGTAATGGGCACTGATCGTGCTGGGCGAAGAGTTGTCCTCCTCAGGGTTTATGGCACGCTGCGGTGTTGGCGGAGCCTGAGCGGCACTGCTAGGCAAAAACTCCATGGCGCCCGGATTCATGCTGTTTATGAGATTAGCACGTGTTCAGCCGCGATGCGATCAAAACAAAGCAGCGGCGGGGCGATCGTGGTAGCTTTCAATGGCGCAGAGGATGTGGAACTGGCGGATAGGAGGAAGAGGTCGTGCACATGCACGAAGCAAAGTTGAAGTTGGCGTGTGGGAGAAAGAGAAGTAGGTAGAGAGGTGTTGTGTTTTGGTCAGAAGAGAGGAAAGAGCGCGATATCACTCACCACTAGCGTAATTTTGTAGCGCACGGTGCGTGTTTACGTCCGTCGAGGCGGTCTGGTTGCTTCGCGAGCAGAGAGGTGTAAGGAAGGAAGGTGCGATGGAGGCTCGTCGATGATCAAGATGTCGTTGCGGCCTTGCGATGCTAGATGCGTGAGTGCGGTAGGAGAGGATGTATGAGGCACAAGCTGGTACCGTCAGCAACTCCCAAGCTGCCGCTGCCACGAAGCTGAAGCTGAAGTCAATGTTCTTGATCTTGCTTCGAAGAGCGTTGTTTCTGATGTAGTTGCAGGGATTGTGTTCTGTGTAACATTTGTCGGAACTTCGACCAATAGCATTCCAGAGTCGTGACGAACTTGGAGCTGTTACGGGGCTTTCACATGGACGAAAGCTGGTGCGACCAAAAGCACCCATGTGTCGTAGGCGTGATCCAATCAAATCAGTGCAAGCATTGTACGTACATTCGAGCACACCACGAGCTGGCGATTCAGCACTGGCGGCTGAAGGGGAGTCCGACATTGCTGTACAAGCTGCGAGTGCCGGCGAGTGCCTGACCGCCGGCAAGCACTTGACTGAAGCCGAGACTTCGCTTGTCCGCTTGACCGCCAGGTGCTCAGATCACTGAACAACGACGGACTCATGCGCAGGCTGATAATTTAGCAACAACGCGCTATGCGTGCTCTCATAGCCGCACAGTCTGTATGGTCGTCCGTTTCTACGTCATTCGTCTCCAGCACAATGACGGAGAAGACTTCTTTACTCAGCTTCACCGGATCACGCATTCCCGGGAGCCTTTGAGGTACAGGATCTTGGATCCAAGCTTCTTCCACAAACGATCCAAGGCCCGGCCCACCATCAGCAGGTCCCAAAAGAGTGGCTGCTGTCAACGGTTCATCCCCATCTTTGCAAAGAGCAAACTGCTCTTCCAACGAAGCACGATTTGCCGATTTCTAGTCATCCGCGTATCTGGGACTCGCGTTTGCATGGAAAGGAGCATGGAATGCGCCATGTAGATATGTCTGCCCGGCAATTCACTCATGGCGATGCAGCAGTCAGTGATGACTGCAGTGTCATCGAGGGTCTTTCCAGTACCCGCTGGATAGTGGACGATCTCTGTCTCTTTCTCACATGTGTTTCATCCTTTGCCGAATTCCCAAACATCTTGCTGGCCTAAGCGCTGTCGTGTACCCTATGGGTCAGGCCAGCGGTCTTGCGGCAGCTTCATGCCACGCGACATCTTGTCCATCTGATCTTTCGGCGTATCGAAGACCACGTATGCGACCGGTCAGCCCAGGGTGTTGACGGGTGGAAGATGAGGGTGTACAGCCTCCCAAGTGAAGTCCAGACGGTTCGGGAGCTCCCGCATGTTGCATTTGCCGGTGCCAGATACTTGCACTGCATTGTTTCCCCCACCTCCTCCGTCAACAACTCAAGAGTACGTAAAGATGATGAGCATTCTTTGCAGACCTCTGCAAAACATGTGGTTGAGCAGCCGGCAGGATGCGACCAGGCTATCGGATTAACGGCCTTGCATCGCCATACCACCATAGCACCATCGACCAGAGTTGGCCAGAACTTGCGCTCGGTGACCTTCACGGGACGCAGGAGCTCGATGCCGAGGAGAGGAGTGAGGCGTACGTCGATGGCGTAGCAGCACATCTGTGCTGGACACTCTATCAAGACTTGGTCGAGAAGAGACGAGTCAATGGCGCGATGAATACCACCGCTATAGTTCATATGGAGCATGCTGCCCTTCGCCCCCGAAATATGATGCCAGACTTCAGAGCAGTCCTTAAACATGATGGCGGCTTGGACGCTGTCAGACAGTGCTGCTAGCTGTAGTACTGCGACGTGGGAACGAGCAATGCGTCAGTCTGCGTGGTACGTCGGTATCATGAAGACCAGCTGTCAGTACCATGACTGTAAGTGTGGTTGGAGCACGAGGGCAAGTGCGAAGATATAGAGTCATGGGCAGCACGTGCAAGAGAGCATGACACACCAGAATGCACAATAGCACGGCAACTACACCTACTTCGCACGTAATCCTTCATACCTCGTGCTGTATGATGCTAGATTTCGGCGTGTTGGCAGCTCACCGACTGTTCGGGACGCTCTTTCCTTCCATAGACCTGGCTGCCTGGAACTTCCCTCCTTCACCTCTTCACCTCTCACGGACTCTCACTGACTCAACTTACCTTAAACACATGCAATATACGCGGCAAATCTATCATCATATCTGCACTCGCATCGTCAAATAAACGCGAGTATTGTGTGCAAAAGACAGGTCACGTCACGCGTGGCGCGTCGTCATCATGGCCACCGTTCAGGTGCAGAAGACCACGACAAAGACCGCGATCGACCAGAAGCAGAGCCTAGAGGTCGTCCAGACCATGCTACACGCTGGTGTATGTGCTATTGACACGATTGGCAGCGTCATATGACTGACGCGCCTCCAGCTCAGCAGCTTGTCTTACCTTCGCGGGTTCTTCGACGAAGAATTCTTCGACGATCAGGTGTACGAAATGAGCGACAAGGTCCACCCATATGACAAGTATGCGTCTGGACAGCTCCCAAAAGACAACACCAGAGTACGCAGACCATGGACGAGGACCAAGGTCCTTCGCCGTGGTCGCAGTAGGCGCGTGGACACTTTCCTGGATTGGCTGGTATGTATTCCGCACGATGTGGCGTGGATATCTGATGCTGATGTTTTGCAGGAGAAAGGTGTATTTCCTGTTCTCAAAGCGGGCCATCTTCAAGCGCTGGAGGTGTATGTGCACCCCGGTCGCAAAGACCGCCAGAAGGTCTTGGAGACATATACGTTCACGATCAAATACGAGACGATTCGAGATGCTAAGCATCTGGCGGGTCTTGAACTCGATGGTCCACAAAGTGCACTCGTGAGCGTACAAGCCACAAATTCAGCCTTGCAGAACCTCTTGCGCGAGCTTCAAGATGTATGCGAGCAGCTGCCATCTTTACCGCGTACGTCCTCTGAGGAACGAGACCTGCTTCTGCGGCTGACCTTGATATCGCAGCATCGCGATTCGTCTCTATGGAAATGTTTTACGTGCCCACGATCCAGAAAGTGCCGAAAGCACCAGGCTTTCAGGAAGGGACAGGTGAAGAGATACTGTTCGCTGCTGCTTCTGGCTGGGAGAAGCACACCAAGAACGTGAAGAGCCTTGACTCCACCTTCCACAAGTATGTATCACATTATTCTCATGGCTTTTACGTATGCTGACTTTTCTCAGGTCCACTCTGGCAATCACGTCGCTCACGCCAGCCGGAATGCAAGCTTCGACAGAAGGCGAGCCACTCAGTGAGCCACCGCAATACCCTGCTAAGCTCCGATACCAGGCATATGCGAAGGACAGAGCAATGGACACTGCCAATCCGCTTGCACGAGTGGTCGAGCTGCATGAACCACAAGATGATCTCTCCGAGACCGTGACGCCGTCGACTGTTGTCAAGACCAGCACCAAGCACAACGTGCCCGGAACTCCTCTACTGGGCTCTCAGCTTTTTGACAGCATGAACACCCAGTCCAGCAACGTGCGTGGCATGAAACAGGCATTTGGCCACATGATGCATCCGGAAACCAATACCCAAGGCGACACTCAAATTCAGAGCATGATGCAGCCGCCACCAGCCCCACGGACCGAGGCGACTGTCAGCCCGGGTCGCACAACTGTCTCGCCGTCCAAGTTGGTCATCGAGGACGCCATAGCAACTGGTGAGAAAGCCGTCTTACGGAAGACAAAGGCCAAAGAGCTTGCACGCGCTCAGCCGCATCTCCAATCAAAGGGCCGGCAGAGTGCCAAGAAGGGCGGTTGGACGCAGAAGAGAGGCAAAAAGGATGAGCCAGTCAATTGCCAGTGCAGCCATTTCCAAGAAGAAGATGACATGGCCGAGTGCACCTACTGCGGTACCTGGCAGCACTTGCCGTGCTACGGATACACGGATGCGGACGATCCCCGCGTTCCAGATGACCATGTCTGCTATCAATGCCTCTTAGGCGACGATGAGCAACCACTGCACGAAACGCTACACGAGCTAGCAATGAGACGGCGCGGGATGGACTTTGCACTGCATAATGGCATGGGAAGCCTAAAGCAATTTGCTCAGGACATGGGTAAGACGCATGACTCAGATCTTAGCTTGAACCATACTGACGCTTTGCGATCAGGTCTTCAAGCCTGGGAAGCTACGCCTGTGTACCAGCACCTCAAGAGCACGAAGTACGTCGTGGAGGCATCAGGTTCGCACAAACCTGGCTATAGCAAGACGGGCAAGCCATTATTTGTTGCAGCTCGCTCTGGGGAAGAGCATGAGGATATGCTGCAGAGGCTCTTCAACCCGACGCTGCATATTGAGCATCATGTATGATCACGCGCCACCCCTGTCACTGCAGCAGCTGACATATCAATAGTACCACCTCCCAACCAAGCCCATGCGCCAGTCCTCTCTCAGCCGGCGCCTCCTGGAGAAAGGTCTCGACAAGGACCTGCCACCACCCGCGGCTCCAGCCTCTCAGCGTCGCAACAGAAATGCAATGACTCCTGCATCCGGTCTTGAGCCAAGCGAGTCAATGACGCCGTACCAAACTCCAAGCCGCCCTTCGACGCTGCTGCAGAAGCGCGCACTCGACGACGACCTCGACGTAGAGACTCCAGCCCCGAAGAAGACCAGAGTGGCCACGCCAGGGATTTACAGGCCAAAGAGCTCGCGCACATGCGTCTTGCTCGATGCGAACGGCTTGCCTTCGAGCCCGGCTCTTACTATGCCTGAGCTGCGCTGAGCAGGAGGATGCGTGAAGTGGTTGACGACGATAGATGGACTACGCTGCTGCGGTGATGCTATGTATGCACGATTTGTGTGACATCGCGTAAATTGTTGGTGGGATCTACGAAAAAGTTGCTACTGTAAGATCTGTCGAAGAGTAGGGTGGATCTACTTGCTCCAGAGTATGATTAAAGCAGAGGACAATCTCTGTGCATCGCTCAAGTCTGCAATGCCTAATGACCTTTCTCGGTCGCTTCCATACTTTGCGCTTACATTAGCGTCGGCCTGACAAAGGACAATGGCAGCGCGATTCACATCGAAAGCAACATCGCAATACATCTTCTCACAACACTATACAACCCCAACCACCACACCATCTAAACACCTCCACCTCAAACCACAACACCCATAGCCCTCCTATAAGCTTCAAACATTTTCATCCCCCTTCCGGCGGACCCATCGCCCTCGCCATCAACCTCCATCCCCTCTCCACCAACCTCCTCCTCACCGTCCTGCAAAACCTCCCTAGCGACATCATCAACCACACCCCTAATCTCCCTAACCGCCACCTTCCTCTCCAACCCCACACCTTTCCCACCTACCTCCTGCTCCATACCCTCTACACCTCTCCTCAGCAACTGCACCAATCTCTCGCCCTCCGGCCCGTGCTTGCGGCTGTAGTTGAGTGAGAGAAGTTGGACGAGATGGAGGTAGACAGCGCCCCCGTACTCCCATCCTTGTGGTTGACGAGTTGATGGGAACGCTCGAACGAGGGAAGCGAGGGCATCGTGGTCCTGCTCGATCATGGCTTGTGGGCCTACAGTCTGGACCAGGACGTCGTGAGCGGCGTCTAGCTCATTGGCGAGGAGGAGGTATTGCGCTTGCTGCAGTGGGTTTCCTGTTGCTTTGGCGTAGAGGGCCTTAGCGGCGTAGATCAACTCAGGCGGGATTCTGAGGTCTTCCGTTAGAAGGGTGAAAGAGTTGGGTTCCTCGTCCTCGGTCGGCGGGTCGTGGATCTCTCCGACGCGTCTCTCGAGGAGGCCTTCGATGGCGCGCTGACGGGCGGCGTCATCTTCGAGGTGTAGGAGTAGACGCGCGGCATCGACTACGCGACCGGCGTTCTCGAGCTCCGAGGCAAAGCTGATGGTCAGGAGTGCTATGTTGTCCTTGCTGACGGCTACGATGCCCTTGGCGCGGAGCAGAGTGGCAAGCTGCCAAGCCAACCGCGTGTTGAAGGCGCTGCCAGAGACGGCTTGCGGCTCGAAGATCTGGTCGCCTTCCGTACGTGAGCCAGAAGCGTAAAGCTCGCAAAGCTTGAAGAGCGTGTCATCCTTTTCATCCCCTCCGTCGCGTGAAGCCCAAAGCGAAGTGGGGCGTGGCTCGGCAGTGTCGTCCGCGTTGAGGTCTGCAACGTACGCCTTGGTCGCCTCCACCAAGCTGTCGTGCCCTCCATACAGGACTCGCAAAGCCAAACTCTGCTGCCAGCTAAGACCAAAACGGTCTGCAATGCAGAACGAATCTGCCTGATCTTCCGCTGCAGCCCTGGGTGCCGAGCCGATGACTGTGCAGACCTCACCGGCTAGTATGGAGTACAGAGCGCGCACTGCATCGCTCATCTCGCTCCAGTCCCTCCGACCCTGCCAGCTCTTGATCTGCTTGAGCATAGTCTCCCGCATGTCCCTGCTGTTATTTTCAAGCTGCGACACGAGAACAGCGAGTCTATTTTCCCTGTTGCCAACCAGCACTTCACAGGCACCGCTGACGTCGCCCTTGGTAAGAAGCGCAAGCGCTTTTTCCTCAGGCGTCGCGGCTCTCTTCGAGCCTTCGTCAGCAAGTGGCGCCACAACGCCAGCCCAAAACACCTTGAATGAGTCAAGCATCATCCGATCAGCAAACACCTCCCTCTTCTCCGCAGGCACTTGCTCCAAAATTTGCCCGGCAGAAACCTCAACAGGATCAAACAGCACAGAGCACAACTGCCAAATCGCCAGCTCCTGCTTCTCCAGAGCACTCCTCGCAGAGGGTGTCTCAGGAATAGAACGCTCGAGGTGGCCCACAGCACCAGCGAACATGACATTGCTACCCTCAATGCTCGCTCGCGGCAGGACACCATCTCGCGCCTGGCTGTAATTCGTGATGGTCTTCTGCGCCTCCAATGTTGCAGCGTCCAGGTCTTCTGCGGGGACGAATCTTGCAAAGCGGACATCCTTATGCGCACCTACGAGGGCTTGCATGGCAGGCGCAAGATCGCCGGAGACAGGTGGAGTAGCGGGCACTGCATCGTAAGCTAGGTTACCGCTCGATGGGTTGAAAGAGGGCTTCACACGGTTGTGAAAGGCGGCGTCGGATTCGTCGAGCTCGGCAGACGGAGAGAGGCGGGCTTTCTTTGGATATGGATACTATTGACAAGTCTTAGCTACGTACTTTGACGATTTACCGATACTAAGCATGACTTCGTGCATGTGTAAGGCGATGCGTAACGCTCAAAATGCCAATCGTTGATGTTCCCAGTCAGACTTCACGTATCCATCTCTTCTGCAACAATGCTGATAGGGTTGTCGTGCTCAAACAATGTGTAGTCTGTGGTGCATGAAATTTGTACGTGAAAGGGTCATCATACCTCAAAGCCAGACCTTGCGCCAGAACCCGACGCCTTCTTCTCATTCGCCCATAGCGAATTCATGATATCCATGCTCGTCTTGAACGCCTGGCTTTTGCCGAGATCATCTTTCCCGAGCTTGCTCTTCTTCGCGCTCTTGGTTGCAAGATAGCTATCACCAAGTCCGGCACCTGTGCTCCGGCCCATCATCGAGCGGCCAAAGAGGGACTGCTTCAGTGGGCTGTCAAGAGTACCATCTTGGTCCTTGGGCCGGAGGAAATCTTGTTGCATATCCTTGAGGTGCTGACGATCGCGTTTCCTGGGGCTGACGGTTCGTAGCAGCTGGTCTTCCCAGCTGTCAGTCGCAAGCTTCTCAGGCGAAGTCAAGGTCGGGCGGGTCTTCAAGATCGACTTTGGTGGCTGAGGCTCTGGCACAAATGCACCAGGAATCTCTTGCTCGACCTCCTCCACCTCATCATCTTCCGTCATGCTAGAATGATAACGCTCTACAGCACCAGGAGATGGCGCTTGTACGGCACCACCGGAGGGTGACGTGAACGGATCCTCCATCCCACGAGTCCGGTCAACAGGCTCATCGCTCTCCATGCCTTCATCCGCACTCGGGTCATCGTAATCGAAGCTGACGTCCGGGTCGGCGCCAGGTATGTTGACTCTGTGGCTTTGTCTCGTGCTCTGCCTCTTGAGCTGAAACTCAAAGGTATCGTCCGGCTGCTCGTCCATCTCATTGTCAGCTCCTGTTGCGAAGCTTTGCACGGTGTCGTCACCGCCCTGGCCCGGAGTCTCAGGTGGCTCAGATAGACCAGAAGACTCACCCACATGTTCCTCCATGTCCTCGTCATCATCGTCATCATCTAGGCCATAGGTCGTGAAGTGGTCCACCTTGAAAGTCCAAATACCAGTCTTCGGATCGTACTTCTCGAAGTGCGTGCCGCCGACTTTCTTCAACCGCAGAATGTGCTTATCCAAAAGCTTGCCATCAGTCGCACTCACAGCCCTCTTGCCACCATGGCTTCTTGGCCAAGAGTTCTCTAGATGGATGATTGATGGCACATTGAGGCCACGGCCCATCATCGGCTTTTCACTGTCGTCCTTGTACACAGTAGCTTGGCGCGTGGTGAGCTGCACGATGTTGCCAAAGATGTGGTCGAGGGGCACAGTGCTGAGGTCAATAGGTCCCTGGAACTCAATCCAGCCAAAGCCGTGACGACCGACCGTAAGCTTGCCCAGATTCTGCAGCTGCTGGCGGGACATGTTCTTTAGGTCCCGAAGTGGCGGGTCACTGTAGTACTCGCCTTCTCCGCCCTTGGTGATCTGACTTTGCTGGGACGCTGGCTTGTGCTGTGTTGCGGGCGCAGATTGGGACTTGGTTGCCGAGTCCTCCGGTACCGTGCCCAAGGCGCTGCCGGTGCCGTTGACCTGATTCATCTCCGGCCTGCCGTTCTGCTGCGGCCGAGGCGGAGCACGATGAAGGCCTGGTGACTCCTCTTCCTGCGAGTCCTCGTTGGTCTCGGTGCGAACGAGTGCATTGCTGCTGCTTGGCTGTAAATCTTCACGAGGCGTCTTCTGGAAGGTGACGCTTCTTTGAGGAGTCTCTTCAGCACCAGCCTTGCTTGGCGAGCCGAAGAGATCAGTACGCAAGGAGCGATCGATGGTGAGCTTGCGCACACTGCCCGAGCTGTACCTCCCACTGCCAGGAGGGGACAGAGCACTCTCTCTCAGCAAGCTTGGCCGGTCAGAACCAAGACCTGGAGTACTGCTCTCACGACGCAGGCTGCCCATACTAATTGACTTATTAAGCCTGCTGGTGAGTGCGGAGCTGAAAGAGCTGGTTGGCTTCAGCATGCTGCTCGCACCGGGCGTCAGACTGCCACTGTATGCGGATCCTGGTGTGCCGTAGGTAGAGTACGTGAAGCCATACCCGGTAGACTTGCCCAACGATCCAGCCCCGCCGCGCGGCGAGTAGACAGGAGTGTTGATGCGCATGGAAGCCATCAGGCTGGGAGCCTTCTTGGGCGCTGGCTTGGCACCTTGCAAAGGCGTGGCGAGTGGACCCACTGGAGGCGAAGGGGCTGCAAGAGAAGCAAACAATTGCTCATTGCCGTACGGTGAACCAGTCAGGCTAGCCGTGAGATGATTCGGCTGGTTCTGCTGTTGGCTTTGATTGCCGCCAAACAACGAGTTGCCTTGCTGCTGACTTTGGCCTCCACCGAACAACGAACTGCCACCAGTGTTGCCTCCGCCGCCAAAGAGGCCACCGCCAGTGTTTTGCTGCTGGTTGCCTGTGTTCCCAAATAGGCCCCCGCCGCCGGTATTGGTGCTGCCACCGAACAAGCTTGTACCTGCGGGCTTGTTCTGGGTATTGCCAAATAAGCCAGTCCCTGCAGGCTTGTTGTTATTGGAGGTATTCCCGAAGAGTCCTCCGCCTGAATTGTTGTTGTTGGCGGTATTCCCGAAGAGTCCTCCGCCTGAATTGTTGTTGTTGGCGGTATTCCCGAAGAGTCCTCCGCCTGAATTATTGTTGGAAGTGGAATTTCCAAAGAGTCCTCCACCGGAGTTGGTGTTGGAAGTGGAATTGCTGAACAAGCCACCGCCTGAATTGTTGTTATTGGCGGTATTCCCGAAGAGTCCTCCGCCTGAATTGTTGTTGGTGGTGGAATTCCCAAAGAGTCCTCCACCGGAGTTGGTGTTGGAAGTGGAATTGCTGAACAAGCCACCGCCTGTGTTCGTGTTGCTTCCCTGATTTCCAAACAGTCCGCCGCCTGAAGCACTGTTGTTGTTGTTATTGTTGTTGCTGACTTGAGCACCAAACAATCCGCCGCCTGATGATGTGTTGCTATTGGACTGTCCTCCAAACAATCCACCGCTTGTGTTCGTCGAGCCTGACGCAAATCCACCAAACGCTGGCTTGCTCTGATTGGCAGAGTTGCTCGAGAACAGTCCTCCGCCAGTGTTCGTGTTTGTTGAGCCTGACCCGAAACCACCGAACGAAGGCTTGCTCTGATTGCTTGCGCTACTCGCGAACAGCCCGCCACCGCCGTTGGAATTGGAATTGAACGGGTTGTTGTTGGCTGTTGACGTCGCAGTCGAAGCGAAAAGACCATTTCCAGCGGGCTTATTCTGTGTCCCAAACAACCCTCCTCCAGCGTTGTTGCTCGAATTCTGTGTTCCAAAGACTCCACCGCCGGTACCAGCGCCAGCATTAGAGAAACTTCCAAATGTGCTGCCACCAGTATTCGTGCTGGCCGCATTGTTGTTGAAACCACCGAAGCCAGTGCTTGTGCCAAAGCTGCCTGCCTGCCCGTTGGTGTTGCCATACCTCCTGCCCTGAGCATAATCCTCGACCCTCAGCTCCTCAAAGCTCTTGTTCTTGTACGGGTCTTGGAACGAGATAGACTGGTACGCTTGGGTAGTGCTGTTCGCCGGGTCCTTCTCATTTGTCGCATTGAAGGGCACAGGCGCTGTCCCGTTGTTGTTGTTCCCAGTGCTGGCAAACCCTGCAAAGCCTCCACCCGAGCCAAAGCCGCCTCCTGATCCAAAGCCTCCGCTTGTGTTTGACGTGCTCTGAGAGAACGGGTTGCTGGTGACTGCACCACCAAAGCCGGTGTTGTTGGTAGTGGTCGTGTTCGTAGAGAAAGGATTGCTGGAACCCGCATTTCCAAACAATGACCCGCTCGTCGTGGCCGGCTTAGAGCCGAAGAGCCCTGGAGATCGATGTTAGCACGAGTTCCTAAGATATGTACACTCCTAACATGAGATCCCGGACTCGTTCGACAACTTCGAGCCTTTCCACGATCTGACTTGTGCTGCTCGCACCTCTACTGCCGCAAGTGCATTGATCTCCAAGCGAACACCAGAGACATGACCAGACATGGTAGATGAAACCTGTCGTGACAAGATGGACAGACAGACAGCCAGACCAAGTACGCCTCAGCCTCAGCCGTGTATGAAGCAGCGCCAGTCTCCGTTGTACCCCAGATCATTATGCAAAGTGACACTGTGACTTACCTCCTCCAGAACTCGCCCCAAAAGCATTTGTGTTAGTCGTTGAACCGAAGCCACCGCTTGTGGTACCCCCAAACGCTCCACTTGTGCCCGAGCCCGACCCAAAAAACCCGCCCCCTGTGCTCGTCGCTGGCTTGGCCCCAAAAGGACCAAACATTGAGCCTCCTGATGTCGCAGTATTTCCACTAAACGGCGAGCTGCTCGATGTTGTGTTATTGCTCGTTGACCCGAAGCCTCCAAAGTTCGTGTTGCCGGAACCGAAGCCACCGAAAGAGGACATGGTGGCAAGTGAAGGCCGCGAGTGAAGGCCGCGAGTGATGTTGGAGGATGGTGGATCGAAGGAGAAAGCGTAATCGAGCGCTCAACTGAATGTATTTTCGCCTTATGTATTGAAGTTTACGATGCAGGCAATTGCTTGGATAGTAGCCTGGCGCATGTGAGTCAGCTCTTGTCTTGAACAACGAATCGGGTTGAGGTGCATGTGTCAAGCTGCCACTGTGCACTTTCCCGTAGACTCCAGAAGCTGGGAGGAGACGCGTCGTACTTTACCGCTCGTGCCTCGCATGCTCTGTCAGAATGCCGGAATCAAATCAGCGTCGTCGTCTCTCGCGTGTATGTAGGCACTGAAGAATCCGACAATAGAGAAACAGTATTGCTCAGTGAAAAGATTCGTTTGTCGTCGCGTGTACATGTGCGCTACCAAAGTTCCAGTCACGAGCTAGCGCGGAAAGGCGGCCCAGACGTGCCAGATTGCAAGTGCAACTTTACTGAGTTAAGTTCACGTGCTCTTCAAAATTAGCGCTTGTGGTAAGCAATCATATTGGCTTCAGAGCAGCTTAAAGCTATTCTTATCAGAAGCTTGCTGCTAGTATCTATACTACTATTACTTTATTATAGACTTTAGACTAATAAGCTTTTTAAATATCTTTATATACTTATTATAACTATAATAGTTAAGTACGTCGATACTTAGAACTATCTATAGTCTAAGAAAGAAAGTATAAGAAAGAAGTTCTTTTAATAAGACTATTAACTAAGCTTAAGAATAAATTTCTTATAAATATAGATATATTTAATTTATATAGATTAGAATAGATATTATTATGAACTACTACTACTATTATAAGTATACACCTTAGGTACTAACGCTAGCTAGTTTAAGATAAGATACTATATTCTAAGACTTTTAGACTTACTTAATAGTTAAATTATTAAAAGAACTTTATTCTTATACTTTCTTTCTTAGACTATAGATAGTTTTATATATATATCCTTTATATTACTATCTACTACCTTTACTTAATAATAGTATATAAATATAAATATAAGCTTATTAAGTAAATATATATAATAGAAGTATATTAATAGTATCTTTACTTTTCTTAGTTAATAGTATTTAAAGTTAGGATTTAGATAGTTATATAGTATATAATATATAATACCTATATGATATATCTAATTAATATATCCTATATTATTAGTATAGATAGTAATAGAACTTATAGTAAGTATTATACCTTCTACTCTAATATAAATATAAATATAACCTTATATAGAGATACTCTACTTTTAAGTACGACTAAACTAGAGCTATTATAAAAGAGTACTTAAGAAGTAATATTATAGAGTAAGAGTATAAAGACTTTAAGATAACTAAAGAATAAAATATCTAAAACTAATAGACTAATATATTATATAATAATACTAATTACTAGATAATCTTTATTAAGTTCTCTAAATACTATAATAAAAACTAAGATCTTCCTAAACTAGATAATAGATATATTTATAGCTACTACTAGAAATAACTTATAGACCTATTTTAAGAAGATATCTAATCTAATCTATATAGCCTAATATATTACTATTAATTATAACCTTACTAAGTAAGTTAATTAGCTTAACCTTACTAAGTATAAAGATACGAAGTAGTAGCTCGAGGAAGTAGTCTATACTTTATCTTAGCTTTAAAAAATAGACTTATTAAAGAAAGTCGCTTATATAATAGTAGCTTATATTATAAGGGAACTATATATATACTAGAGTTCTACGTAGTATTTAATAAGTTCGATAGAAAGAGAAAAGGTCTATCTAGAGTCTAGTAAAAAGAGTAAGAAAGCTATAAGTATACTAAGATAAGTAAACTTATATAAGCGTAGCTAATACTATACTTCTAAGAGTATACTCTTTATATTACCTTCCTTCTCTCTTTCTTTTACCTCTTTCCTACTAGTTATATATAAAGTCTCTATTAGTATAGCGTATTACTACTCTACTTCTCTTATTCTATAATATTCTCTATATATCTCTAGTAGCTTCTATAGTAAAACGTATACTATTATTACTTTATACTTATAGTAAAGTTACTTTACTTAAGGTTTTTATAGTTTCTACTATAAAGTATCTAAAATCTAAGGTATAATTATAGATAGTATTTACTTAGCTTTCTTTTTCTTTTACTTTATATAGAATATAATATACTCTTTCTTAATTTATATATTAGTATAGCTTTTACTATAGTTACTACTATTAGTGTAATAATATACTAGAGATAAAAAGCTTTTCTTTTTAACTTAACCTTCTTTTCTTCTTATACTTTTAATAATAATAAAGTAAGTTATAACTTCCTTTAGTTTTAAGATCTACTATAGTAGTTATACTAACTTTAGCTATAAATATAAACTTAGCGAAGTAAGTTAATTCTATAAGGTTCTAGATAAAGTCTATTAATAAGAGTAGGAGACTTATAAAACTACTTATAAAAAGTATATAAAACTTAAGTATAGCTATAAAGACCTATATATCTATCTAGAGTTCTACTTACTCTTAACTAGCTAATAGTATAGTAGTCTATAAATAGCTTATATTATCTATATAACTTAGATATATTCTAAGAATTCTAAGGAGTATATCTTATAACCTAGTCTTTCTATTATAGAGTACTTATAGTACTTTAGAGAAGTCTATTATACTAATCTTATTAAAGTCTTAAAGGCTTAGAGAGCTATTAAGAGTATATCGTATATAATATTCTAGTAGTAGTCTATAAAGAGTATAGGTTTTACTATAGAGTAAACTCTATATAAGCTATAGAGCTTTAAGAGGTAATCTCTAAAAGTATCTACTTCTTTATCTTAAAAGAGTAGTTTCTATTCTCTAGGTCCTACTAGTTTCTAAGTAGAATTAGAATTAGATAATATCTATAATAACTATAAGAGCGCTTTTACTAATTTATTTTATACTTTATTCTATATTATTAGAGTATATTATTCTACTTCTTTTAAGTTAGAGTACGTCTTAGCTAGTATACTCTCTATTATCTCTTACCTTATATATACTCTCTTAAGAGCCTCTCTTAGTTTAGCGTTAGTTAGCTACTATAGTAGTTTCCTTTCTATCTACTTCTTATTAGTAACTTATATAGAATTACTAGAATCTATACTATCTATAGTTAGATAGTCGAACTTAATATTATAAGAGAACTATATATATATATAAGAGTTTATTATAATATTTAATAAGTTCGATAAAGAAAGAAAGATTCTATCTAGAGTCTAGCGAAAAGGACTTAGATAATATAAGTACTAAGATAGATAGGTCTATATAGGTATAGCTAGTACTATACTCTTAAGAGTATACTCTTCATATATAATAAGAATATATACTATAATTAAGTTTATTCTAGATATTAAGGCCTACTACTAAGTACTTCTAGAAATTAAGACTACTAAGGCTAGAAAGCTACTCTACTAAGTTCTACTTATAATATATATATAGATCTCTTCTATATTAAGTATCTTAAGTAATTTCTAAGTATACTTAATATACTTTATATTATTAAATATTAGTATCTTCTAGTAATACTATTTAAGTCTTAGGTTTAGAAGCTCTACTTCTATAAATAAAAAGAAATTTATACTACTTATATTATAAATATAGATTCTAAATTTCTATTCTTTAAATCTTCTAATATTAGAGCTTATAATCTATAGATATCTACTTATAGTAGTACTAGGTTATCTATAGTTTTTAATCTATTAGACTATAGATCTAGAGTAGATATATAGATATCTATTCTATTTTAGTAGTATATATCTTATAGATCTTACTTAGATTTATCTATTATCTATATCTACTCTATAATATAAGATACTTAGTAATATAGCTCTTATAGCTATTTATAAAGAGTAGCTATTAGTCTTATCTATTATATATTATAAGCTTCTACTTTTATTATAGAGTTTAATACTTCTACTAACTATTTATAATTAAGCTTATTATATATCTAGCTAGTTAGTAAGCTAATATTAGAAAGCTAGTAAAAAGACTATATAATACTTAGAATTAGTATCTTAATAACTATCTTATAAATTACTAGATACTACTTTATAAGTAGAATCTTATATTACTTAGATTTTTATTAAAGAAGATTATTATTAAAGGGGCTCGTTAGCGTATAAGGATATACTAACGAGGTAGAAGATATAGTAGAGATATAATAGTACTACTAGCTTAGTAGGGATAGGTATATACTACTCTATATAACTAAATTAGTAAACTTAGAGAGAAGAAAGAGAAGATCCTCCTAGAGAATTCTCTTACTACTTATTCTTTTTCTCCTACTTATACTTCTACCTACTACTAGAGAGAAAGTAAGGAAAGCTATTAAGAAAGAGCTTCTTTATCTATTTAGATAAGTAGATAATTCGCTAGAGACTTAATACTACTTAGGAGAACTATATAAGAACCTAGAGAGATTTTAATCTACTTCTAAATCGATACTAAGAGCTGTTAGTAGTACTACTAGCGAATCGCTAGTAAATCTACTAGTAGAATAACTAGTAGTAGTTTACTAGCGAACTACCCTTATAGCTCTACCTTATAATTATATTATAATTTCTATAATATTTTCTAATTTATATTCTAATAGAATTCTATTATACTTTAGATACTTCTAGCTTTTATATTCTATAATTGCTCTATTAGTTAGAGCTATAGTTATTAAGTAATAGCTCTATTAAGTTAATAGAAGTTAGAAGAAGAAAGTATATACTAAATCTTCTTATACTCTAAAGTATTTAGACTTCTAATTAATATTAAAACCTACTTAGTCTTTCTAAACTAAGGTACATATAACACAAGATATATTAAACAATTGCAACTCTTTACACTACAAGATAATAATATGAACCGATTTTGAGATCAAACGCTCGTCGCACGTCCTCGGTATGTCTCGCTAGACTAAAGAGAAACTTTTATTGCTGTATGGACGGCTGCATACCTTAGCTGACTCTCTGTAGGCATTGGCCTTTACAATGCTGACGATTAACGCCTAATTCTCGCTGAATAGAAAAAGGGACTTATCTGATTCGGTGGCCGCGTAGCTCATGTCTAGGAGGCGCCCTGCCACCGTCAGGCCGAGTAAGTAGCGAACCATCGTCAATACCTCCAGTCTCTTAACGCTCGGCCATGTCATCGCCACTGTGGTCATTCTCGTCATCTGATAGATCGATCACGGTTGGTCTGCGAGAAACGCGCACAGGAACTGGGCTGCTATTGCCACGCATCGCAGCAAGAGCAGCAGCTTGTGCGTCAGAGCGGCGAGGCGGTAATGCGGCTGCATTGTCTGCTTGTCTAGGACGCTGAAGGATCGGAGTGCCTTGGCGTTGAGTGCCTTGATGTCCGGGACGGGGACGCGAAGTAATCGATATCCCACGGGGTCGAGTGCCTGCCTGGTCGTGCTTGTCGAACCAGTCTCTGAGCTCGAGTAGCCTTTTGCGCGTCTTTGACGTTTGCACTGACATTTCCTCCAACGTGCACCGGCGGTCCGCCTCCTCAGCAAGCAACGCCGCCCTCTCTGCTTCCCGTTTCCGACGCTCTTGATCAAGCCACTGCACCCGCCTTGGGTCAGTCAACCAAGGTCGCTGTTGAGTACTAGTCTGCCCCTTCTTGTGGCCATGCGCCTCAGTATCCCGACGAAACTGCTGGGTCGTCTGCTGGCCCTGCCGCTCGTGGTTTGCGCCAGTGTTCCGAGAGGGCGGCGGGATGACTGACTGGCTCTGCTGCTGGATGGTGGGCTGCCTTCGCGGCTCGGTGGCTCGCTGTCCCTGCTGCTGGGTGGTGTGTTGCCGCTCGTGGTTTGCGCCAGTGTTCCGAGAGGGCTGCGGGACGACTGACTGGCTCTGCTGCTGGATGGTGGGTTGTATTTGCGGCTCGCCATGTCCGCCATGGTTCCGAGAGAGCGGCGGGATGACTGGCTGGCTCTGCTGTTGGATGGTGGGTTGTCTTTCAGCCTCGCCATTCGCGCTAGCGTTGTCAGGTAGCCGCCGAGCATGGCCCTCTGGCTGCTCTCGATTCCGATTCTCTGTCGAAGAATTGGAGCGCTCTGCTGTGTCTTGGGTCCCTCCGATTAGCCCCAAGCCGCGGTCCGATGGGCGCTGAGTTCCCTCATCCCTAGCGCGCTGTTCATGCACTCTCCTACGCTCTCTCTCGGCTTGACGAACCCGAGTCTCGTTGACACGCCAGGTCCAAGCTTCCGCAGCCTCCATGTCCTTCGCTTCATTCTCTTCGCGCACTCTACTCGCGCTCTCCTGCGCTTTCTGCGATGTCGCTTGACGGGCCAAGTCCTCCTTTGCCTTCTGTGACTTCGCTCTCAACTCGGCAGTAAGTCTCTGGTTGGCTTGACGCTGCACATCTTGATCGCGGGCACGTTTCTCGTATGCTTCGCGCTGTAGCTCCTCAAGGCGATGCGCATTCAATACGCCAACCTCACGTGCCTCATCCTCCTTTTGGGTGGCCCTGACCTCGCGCTGACTGCGTCTCTTCTTAGTCTCCTCACGAGCTTTTTGCGCCCTTTTCTCGGAAATTGCATCCTCCACGCGCTGCTTCGCCTGTGTAGCGCGACGCTCTTCCTCTTGCATTGCGGTGTATGAGTCGGACACCACTCTCTGTGCCCACCTGTCTTCGCGAGCCCTAGCCTGAGCGTCGCCCTCATCATCTGCAGCGGGCCCTGTTGTCTGGCCTGTTGGGTACTCTAGGTCGCGACGTATGACATCGTTACCACGACTCTGCCCGATCGGAGTGCGCTCGCTTTCGACGTCATGACGGGGACGCTTGGGCGAGCGAGGGTCCTGTATCGATGGGGCGCTGTGGCTTCTCGGCATGGTCGGGGCTCTAATTGATAGCAAAGTGGCGCGAACATTGCGAAAGCCCCTTGGGAGAAGTGATCTTAGGTACGCTGTCCTGTTCGCTAGCGTTCTCGCAGAGGCGCTCATCGATAAAGAGCTAGGTGGGAGGTTGCCGTCACTTATGGCGGGGGTGCCGGAATCGCAGTGGAGTTGGGCGCGGGACTCGCGGCGATCTGGCCTCGTGCGATCACCGACGCTATCACGGTCGTTGGCACTCGGGTCATCATCTGCGTCACGCATAATCTCGTCGTCGTCTCCTTGGGTACCGCCATTGTTACGTGCCATCTGCGAAACTTCAGCGTCGGCGGTGTCGGAATCGCGGTGGAGTTGGGCGCGGGACTCGCGGCGATCTGGCCCCGTGCGATCACCGACGCTATCACGGTCGTTGGCACTCGGGTCATCATCTGCGTCACGCATAATCTCGTCGTGGTCTCCTTGGGTACCGCCATTGTTACGTGCCATCTGCGAAACTTTAGCGTTGGGTCGAGCAGTAAAGGGGTGCTACTCACCTCCCAATCAACCATCCTTTCGGCCCAGAGACTAAGGCTAAGCGCCATCTCGTGCCTGAATTGAATATATTCCTTTGGATCTTGTACCTTCAGCTACTAAAGATCAGCTTCCAGATCATGGATCAGTACCCACACATACTCACAGCTCTGATCATCTCCTCGAGCCACTTGAGGCTTCCATCGGCGCGCCTAGATGCGTCCCAATAGGCGTCTTCAAGGTCGTCAAATTCGGAATCAGTGTCTTCGAGTGAGTTGTGAGAGCTTTCATCGGAGTTGTCTCGAGGATCCATCGGGTGCTTTGTGCTGTTTGATGTTTGCTTGAGCGGAAGTGATGCGCTCAAGTCGCGCAAGTGTGTTGATGTCAATGTGTGAAATCAAGTTTGCGAAAGTTTGGCGTTGGAATAAAGGGCACAAGCACATGAAAGCCCGAGGTAATGCCGCCGTCACGCGCGATCGATGTGGGTCATCTGCCAAACCTCCACTCTACTTACATATACCAAATCAAAACTCACTGCCTGGCGGGCGATTTGCGCAGTGCTGGGCGCAGTGATGGCAGATCGGGAAATCTGGCTTGGATCCGTCGATGGACATGCTCGGTAGATGTGCTCGGTGTATCAGTGGAATCTTTCGTCGCAATTCTTGCGGAGGAGTTTACGCAAGCGTTTGTGTCCAACGCTTGAGAGGCGACTGTTGTGAGAGAAAATTTGAAGTTAGTGAAAAGGAGCTGACTTGGAGCAAGCTGACGCATCCCCGGCCCAAACGGACGACCTTCGCTATGACAACGAATGGCGCATGATTCAACTTGTGCCGACAGCACGTCGCAGTAAAGAGCCCGACCAGAGAATCACACCAAATAGTGCGATGGCGTACTCATTGCGGTCAGTGCGTGAAAGACACAGTAACAATCTCTTTGTAAATAGACATCACGCCGACCATTTGTCTGCATTATGGCGATCTTGTCTTCGGCTCTGAAGTGCATTGTGATGGTTGAGAGTGGGTTGTCATGAATATTCGGGACTGCAGACAGTCGATGGAGCAACACAATATATGGACTGTGGGTGTGAGAAAGCAGAATGTCTATTGCGCGACTGTGGTTCCTGGCAGTAGCGCTTCTTTCTCACCTTCATGCATTCCTGTACGACCTTCCGCCGTTGTAAGAGCTTTCACTCTCACGCGTTATTCGCGACATCCTCCCTACGCGCGACATCCGCCTCTTTCCCGACATTTGCATCGCGCGAGAACGTTTCGTTGAGCCGTGCTTTCGCTTTGGTCCGCGGAGTCTCATGACCCAATCGCTCCTTACGATAGTAGTTGTTGGAGCTGTGCATGTGTATTGGACGCGATTTTGGCGGTCCGGGACCATTCTTGCTGCAACGACAACAGAACCACCTGCAGCAACGCGCGCATCTCAACAATAGGATATTCACGTCGTCATGTGTCCGGCACATTGACTCGTCGTTTTGGAAGATAGCGCAGTGTTGGCGAGTCCCTCGGGCCCGCGCCTTCTTGCCAGGATGCCGACAGGTGTAGAAAAATGGACCATCGAGCGCAGGCGTAGTAACCGCAGGAGCGGGCAGATCTCGAGTAGGTTCCGCACCCTCGACTGTAAGCGCGGAATGATCGGCCGTAGGCGACGCCATGGTAGGCGGCGGTGAAGCAAGAATGTCGTCCGGTGAGATGTATGTCCAGCCTCGGGGAAACGTCGGTGGATAGGCCCAGAGCGGCGAGCGCGTAGTCACTTCGGGTGTGTCGATGGCATGAGAAGTTGACGTGTCTTGAATGACCATCACACGAGGAGACTGCGTGTTCGTCACCTCACGAGTGGGAAAAGGACGGGAAGTCGGTGACGGCTCGTCAATGGTAGAAGGGCTTCCAGATGGTTGCCTGTAATCCGCTGGCGTGTCAACCCATTTACCTCTTACAGGACGCGTGGTAGACATTGTATCGACCGTAATGTTTGTATGAGCTTCGGCAGCGTTCTTTTTCCGCAGATGTGGCGGTATCCAGCCGGTTGGATGTCGTTGTTTCGGTTGAGAAGGGGCTGCTATCCTTGGCAAGACAGAATCAGGCGAGGAAAAGTCGACGTTTGAACGCAGTCTTTCCGCAGTTGCGACGTCCATCGCAGAGAGAAGCAAATGTGAGCGGCCCTCATGTTCGAGTGAGGTATGCCAGTCGTGATCTGTGTGCAAATGGTTCGAGCTCATCGTTTGCGGGCGCAGCGCTGGCAGACCATCTTCGTGGCCCGATACAATGATGCCATTCATCTTCCGAGGCGTCAACGGAGTTGGATCACTCTCAGACAGATTACATACAGTCGCCACGTCAACCAGCCCCGGTACCATTTGATGTTGAATGCGAGGAGCACTAATAGCGACATGGGCCCTTGCCGTCTGCGCCAGCGGTCGAAGAGCGTGGCGAATTTCGACAATAGCATGTTCGACTGTTCTACACTTGATGACTTCTTGCGAGCCGTAGCGGACGTACGCGTCCTGATCGGGTGCGTTCAGTTCAATGACAATGTTGATTGTATCTACGAAACATTAGTGACGATCTTCGCTGTATCAAGCAGATAGTCAGACTCACGATACTTTCCCTCGTCGAACCAGGTCCGCGGGTCGCTTCCCAGACTGCGAGTGTCTAACGTCGTAACACCGAATTGATTGAGCAAGGTCGGCCCGCCATAGCCGGGACTATTCTTGTCATTCGGCCATTCGCCATCAAATGCTACTAGAACAGAGTCCTGGAAGATCTCGCAGAGACGATGAGATTCCGATCCAGTCGGACGGAGCCCATGAGCAACGACAGAGTCAGCCGCGGTAACCGCAAGAGCGGGCAGTGTAGGCAGACCAAGACAAATGGCCACGAACGACATGAGCGTTCCGCGCGCATCTATACCGCCGTTGTGAGCGCCCTTCAATGGATACCCAAAACATTTCAGGAAAAGATCTGAGAGGCTGATCTGCTTGCCAGTGTCGCAATCGACGCGATACAAGTCTTGTGTGTCGAAGAATGCGACTGTGTCCGGGAACTGAGCGCGGGCACCGAGCTGGATGCGAAGCCACTCGAGTGCTTTGAGGTCATGGTAGCCATCGTGAGTGATATAGACGACATTCCGGTAGCCATTGCTAGGTTGATGCGGAGCGTCGAGATTGCGAGCGGAAGACGCACCGGGAAGTGTCCTGAGGTTAAAAGGGGGTGCAAGACCAAGCAGAGCTTTTGCGTCCTTCAATGTGCCGATATCCCTGATGCCAAACTCCTTTACGAATTTGTTGACATATTTGTAGCGGTCGCATCGCGGCATTATGACTTGGAATACATTAGTTACAGACATAGAAGCAGACTGGCAATGACTAAGAGAGTACATAGCATACCAAGCTTCCGCGACGACCGCGAATAGCGGGTGGAGCTCGCAACTTGGGGATGGGCGTGTAGCACAGGACGCGTAATACGAGAAGACAGCGTTGACAGATGAAGAGATAGTGTAATGATGCAAGAAGTCTCCGACACCAACGCTCTGTGCGGCGGGGGCAGGATCGGAGCTCGGCGCAGCCGACTAAGCGGATGTGAAACGGGAGTCACAACAATAAGATGGTACCTGACACCAGCCTTTTAGTCCCAAGGTTATATCGCGGTTGACATGGTATGGTATTAGACTCTGGTCTCGAATACCAACAATGAATTGGAACGTACTATAATCTTGATTGTGTTATCGTGTTGAGTGCATCTATTTTAGTGCATGCCAACTCACGTCGTGAAGCAACCACTGCTGAAATGCTCCGATGCCGTCGCGAAAATAGCACGCACTGACTCTAAAACTCGAGGTGACGGGTCATTGCGCCTACCAATTACAGAGGCTGTTCATACTATACTAATGGTGGAAGATGCCGATCAGAAGATTTCTGTGCGGTTGCCAGTGGATCCTCAGAAGAGACATGAGGTGTGCATAAGCTTATCAAATGTTGAATACGAGCACCGGCCCGCCTTCCCCAGGCGCGCGCGCCTGGGGGCTCGGCAGGATCGAATTGTGCCAGCGACCTCGTCTCGAATGGAATCCATAAACGCCAAACGATCATCCCAGGCAATGCAAACTCGAGAAGTCAGGTACGCCAGGCAACCAAGTATGATAGGATAGCGCCGTGGACTGCACACGGAAGAGTGGAGGCACATGACTCGACATAGTAATCATCCTAAGAGCATGACATGACTTCTCTGTCCAGCAGACGGACAAGACTAGGGTCAAGAGTGCAAGCATATATCCACGAACCCATCAAGTTGCTAATTGCTTGGCAACACTTCAGAGCGCACCTGCGAATATCAGAGATAGTGCAAGGTGTGACTGCTTTTCATTTTGCGCAATTGCACGTTTGATCTTGCCCACCTGTACATCGTACGGTTTCCGCTTGCCTCGCGGTTGCTGTGACCGGGGACGTGATCTCCAAGTGGTTCACACTGGCTCCGTAGAGCATTTCTGTACAGAAACATGGGGCTCGGGTGTACATATACAATGCGTCTGAGATTGGTCAACGAGACATGTTCCATCTCCCATACCAAAAGAAAATCACCTTAAGTGAGCTTCGCCCCGTAGCAGAAGGGTCTCCGGAGGTACTCTTTCCTCTGAATTCGATGACGCAAGCGAGGACCTGCCATAACATGGCAACTCTTTCCTCTTGGAGGACAATTGCTAGCAGCGCCTAAAATGGCTATCATTCCTTTCCTAACTCCAATGTTCTCTCAATCGTCAGCGACCTCATCCCGCACAATCAGCGACAGACTCCCTTGCCAAGATTCCAGACATTCTTTGAATACTAATCCCAGCCTCCACCCTGCCGATTCCTAGCTTTCGAGCCCTAGTCCCGACATAATGCCCGTGAGTATACCGGCAATTCCACGTTCGCTCCGCGTCTGACTGACGACTGGCAGCACCACTTCTTCATAAGCAGTGATGGGCCCGAGGAAACTACGACTGACAACCGTCTTATTGGCGACGAGACTTCGGTAAATAGACGCGATATCCTTGCGCTTCTCAATCTTCGACTGACAAGTAGCAGTACATCTCCTTGATAAGCAGCGATGGACCAGAAGAGGGTGCTACGAGTGTCCGGGCTGCTGGCGAGGAGACCATGACAAGCACTCATGTGGTTGTTAGCATTCCGAGCGATGACCATGAAGCCTCCAGCCATAGATCTGCTACGACACGCAAACGATCCGCAACAGCTATAACTACGCCCGTGATCGACCTATCTGACTCAGAGCCAAACTCTAGAGGCACTCAGAATGTACAGCAGCCTGTCGCCAATGCGGCTTCAATCCCTCGGCCCCGCAAGCGCGCTCAACTCGAGGGGGACGACCGCGATGCTGTGACAGACAAACCCGCACACATTGCACCTGTGTTCCTACAGGCCGCGAAAGTCAAGGCCTCGACTGTCCCTTTCCTACCCACGTTTGCGAATACCTCACCAGTCGGCTGCGCCATTCCATCGTCGACCGGAGTCGTTGATACGATCAAGTCGGAAGTCAAGCACAACACTCTACCAGGCCGCGCCGTTCCATCGCCAACCAGCGGCATTGTCACGATCAAGCCAGAGACGAAGAAGGAAAATCTGCCAGGCCGCGCCATTTCACCGCCAAGCACCGCCATTGCCACGATCAAGCCAGAGATCAAGGAGGAAACTCTGCCAGGGCGCGCCATTCCACCGCCAACCAGCGGCATTGTCACGATCAAGCCAGAGATCAAGAAGGAAACTCTGCCAGATCGCGCCATTTCACCGCCAAGCACCGCCTTTGCCACGACCAAGCCAGAGATCAAAGAGGAAAGTCTACCACGCCGCGCTATTCCATCGCCAACCAGCGCTATTGCCACGGTCAAGTCGGAGACCAAGGACAGCGTTCTGCCCGCTATTGCGGCTACGACATCGGAGCGTCGTGTTGCCGATGCAATCACGGCTGATCCCACGGCTGATTCGAAAGGCAATGTCACGACCGTATCCCGTGGCGTCAGCCGCAATGTCCCCTCGCAAAACTCGATCCATTCAAGAAAGCATCGTAACGAGCGCACTCTTCAGGCAGTCCGCGCCACAGTCAACATCACGACATGGGCCCAACCGTCCCATCACAATCAGCAATCCAATAGGCCATCCGACAATCTGGACAGAGACCGCTCGCGCATCGCACAAAAGTCGCCACATCTCCATCTCACTGGCCGCCAATTGTACGATGCTATCCATCCCCTTCGCCCTTATCAGCAAGCTCAAGCTATGCCGTCATGGTATGTCAGACATACTGTCTTTTTGAAATGTCAGCTCGTGCTGACATTGACGTTAGGTTTGATGACTTTGATGTCGCGCTCCTCTACGTCCTTTACGAGTCCAGAATCCAGCCATCACACCAAGGAGGAGTTCCGATCTGTACCCGCATGGAGAAGCTTGGCTATGCGAAGCATTCGCGAGCCACTACCGCGTGTTTCATAAACGGCAAGAAGTCGGTCGACAAACGACTCGAAGAGAGTCTTCAAGCTTTGCGGCGTCTCCGAGTCGTCGGCCCGGTCATCAATGTCGTGGCGTCACCTGCTCGCGCTGCAGACTCGCGATCTCGGGTTATCACACTACCAGGTCCCGAAGGTCATCAGATCCTCGTGTGTGGCGACTGGTGGATCGTTGACGCGAGCAATAGCCGAGCTGTTCCAATCCGGACCAAACAAGCGAAGATGGATGTGTGCCTTGGTGCCTCCATCGATGTTTTCTACGACGAATATCTGCGCGGTCACCTCGCGGATTGGCTGTGGTCAACACTCCGCTTGCTCGATCCGCAACTGTGCCCATGGAGTGCTGACCGATCAATCCTCGAAGCTAATCCTCACATCCTCCTCAACCCGGACCATCCGCTACGCCATTGCCTTCCTCGATTCTGGGCAGAGGACTTCGATTCCGATCATCTCACGAAGCCTTTCCTTGCAGACGGACACAATCATTACATCGAGGTTTGGTGCCATGACCACGCGCGTGTGGAATCGATGTCCATGAATTTGCCGTGGTTGTTTCAGTTGGCCTGCGGCATATCTCCATTTTCCGGTGCTCTTCCGCTCCCTGCTGCGGTTCCTGGCGCTGTTGTGTCGGAGTTGGCCCTCAAGTACGATCAGTGGGTAGAGTCATGCACGCGTGTGGTTAGAAGAGGTGACGAGAACAAGCACAAGCTATTTCACGGTAACCTCGCTCGCTCGCTCAGTACGCCTGTATTCCGCTGACAGGGAAGCAGGCAGTCATTTGTGTGGCAATGCATGCACCAATCCATTCCACGTCATCTTGGAGAAGGGAATCTACAATCACCTGAGAGATCTCTGCCACTTCGGGGCCCGCGCCAAAAACGAGCTCACCATTGTCGACGACTTCGCGACGTGCGGATGCCGCCCCGGCCGCATGACAGGTCACACTTGTCTCCTTCATGATCGCCGTGTCATCCCCGAGTCGGTCAACACGCTTACCTTGGATTGCATCAATCGCAATATCGCCGCTCTTAATGCGTGCCCACTTTGCCGTGTCGTTCTCGCCTCGGAGACAACTCTCACTGGTGTTCGAGACGGCGGCTTGCGCGAAAAGATCACGGACCATTTCATTCTTAATCATGGCTACAGCAAGGGTTCGCGCTTCATTCTTGCCGTTTAGACACAGAGGAGTGTCTTACCTGCCCGCTATTGCGGTTATATCTCGTCACCTACCCGCTATTGCGGTCCAGTCTGTGTGTTAAGGATGCATGATATGCTGGTGACGTTCAAGTTTTGGGTCAAGGAGAAGAGCGATGATGTCGCGGATTTCGCGGATGCCGTGGTAATGTATGCCTCCAGCGGTGCGGTGTCGCGTCTCATGATGTCTTTCTGTTCATGTTAAAACCGGGCACTTTCCACAGACAGATAGATAGTCTTGAGGTTGAGTTTGTTACTATATTCGCCTGTGTCAAGTGCTGTCAACCTTAATCCAATGGAAGTTGTAGAATTGGTGCGGCCAGATATTGCGATCCCGGATTGACGGTCCGCATGAGTTATCCTTTTTGGCAGCAGCAAGCAAATGGCGTTGGACTCCAGAATTGTAAAATCCCGAGGTCTCGGCGCACTAGTACGGCGCTATACGAATTGATTGTGGGATGATGATTATGCATCGACAAATAAAACCAACTTTTGCTCGAGAAGGGAAGAGGAACATCAGATTGCGGTGGCGGGCATATTTGATGAAATACATAGTGTCGCGATGTCGCTAAAGTACAAAAGTGAGTCCAAACAGTGCAGTTCCGGCGAAAGAGCTCACTACGACGCCATGGCACCCCAGAATATGACATTGACGCCCTCAGCACCCCAGCGAGTATCCGCACAATATGAAACTACTATTGGCTATTCCCCTACATGATTCTCTCCATGCACATTTCGTGAGCAGCGACAAGCTACCGAGAGGATACCTATCGTGATACATGCGGCAGATGTGAGAAGAAGTGGCCCATGAAGCATAAAACAATTCCAGAAGGAGACGTCTCGGGTAGGTCCAACCTGAGCATATTTCGCTGAAAATGGTAGGGCAGCATCCGTATTGGTGACAGGAGCGCAGACATCCCGCTAATATCACGTGCCCAGCTAGGAGTCCGTGACATTGACCTCACTCTGCACTGCACGAGACATCAAACAGCGAATGCGGGCTTTGGAAGTGGATTTGGTAAAGCGACTGTGAACGAGACAAATGACAGGTCGACTGCATACTACATGAGAGTAGCTGCCACATGGAGCATATGAGTGAGTCGAAGCACCTAAGCCCATGTCCGATCTGCAGCGCTCATCCCCCAATTTCCCTTTGCGCGTAGTGAACATTCACAAGACGCATGGAGAAACGTTCAGTACCATGTGAACAATAGACAACAAGAATTATCAAGGACCTTCATTGGCTGTACTTGACCTGCGTCTAGGAGACCAGCGGCTCGATACCATATGAATATGAGGAAAATGCAGACTCCAAGCGGACTCCTATTGGTTGTCCTAGGCCTGTATATGCGGGATCAGCGCGCCAGCAGCTCGGCGCTCACTTGTTGTTGAGATCGTTGCTCGCTTCATTCAGGTATCAGGTCCTGATCAGATGTCAAAGTCCATAAGCTGCGGCAGTATCACGTGGCGACCACGACATAATCTCGATATGCTTCTTTTGATACTTGAACTTATCACTTGTCAGCCTCTTCCACTGCATCCGCGCTTCTTTCGCGCAATACTTGATCGTTCTGTCTCGACGTTGGATCATACACACCACAGACATCGCGATGGCTTCGCAAGACGGCGACAACTTCGACCCAACCCCGACCGAAGCACCTGAGAAGTGTTGCCGCTTATGTATTCCTCTACTCAAGGGGAGACCACCACCAGGTACGATCCCCGTGTGCATTGCGGCCCATCCACGATTTCCAGTCGTATACTGACGGTCAATTAGTGGTGATGTGTCCAGGTGGCTGCCTGCATACAGCAATGAACGACGCTTGCGACGAGTGCAAGAAGCACCACAAGTCCTGTGTGCCAGTCTCGAGAATTGTGCGACCATTCTTCTGGCGGATGATTAGGGCTCGTAAAGCCCTCGCGGCCGCACAGAAAACTGACGACGAGAACGCCAAGGCTGCCGCTTTGCGGGCTTACAATGAAGCCTGTGATGTGCTCAAGGCCCGGCAGCAAAATTATGTCAGGGATTTGAAAGACGGTATCGCAAAAAAGGAGGAGGAACATCGAGCCAAGTACGGAGATCCGGCGGACGACGAGGCAGCGCCAGCCGTTGAGGCAGCGCCAGCCGTTGAGGCAGCGCCCGCCGACGAGGCAGCGCCAGCCGTTGAGGCAGCGCCAGCCGTTGAGGCAGCGCCAGCCGTTGAGGCAGCGCCAGCCGTTGAGGCAGCGCCCGCCGACGAGGCAGCGCCAGCCGTTGAGGCAGCGCCCGCCGACGAGGCAGCGCCAGCCGCGAGAGCACGCGACGCGCAGACCCAAAATGGTGTTGTTGGGGAGATCCGACAGAGACTCGAGAGGATTGAGGACGCGATGGAGCGACTGCATGAGACCAGCAGTGTCCTGGTGAGCTCCGTCGCATATGTATGTATTCCGAGCTCATCGTCGGCACCGCATCGCTAACATTTCGTAGCTGACACACTTTCTTGGAGGCGACGAGTTTGGTGTTGATGGTTCCTCGTCCCAGGACGCCGACGATGAGCAGGATCACGACGAGTGGGATGACTTGGCCCCCGGTGCCCATAACGATCGCGGACAGTCTCCGGGCAGCGGCGATGAGCTGTACGTCTACGATGTCAATACCGAAGACAACGATGGCTCTCGCGATGATGTCGGACAAAGTGGAGTTAAGGGCCAGAAGCGCACATTTACCGGCCGTGACTCCGACCCTGAGGCTGGGCTTCCGGACCCCCGTCGGCCCCACAATTCCCGTCTCGGCTCTGCATCGGGACGTCAAACGCCACGCAGCCAAGGCGGAACACTTAACGACCGTGACTTTCAGGTATCTGGAGGAGCAGGTTTTGCACCAGGGCGACCGCAGAATCGGGCAGATGGAGAGACTTACGCGCTCGAGGAGGTTGAGCGGCGGATTGCGCGGATGGCGGAAATAAAGAAGCAGGCGGAGGCGAAGAAAAAAGAGGAGGAGGAGCGCAAGAAGCAAGAGGTGGCGGCGCGCGAGAAGAGAGAGGAGGAAGAGCGCAAGAAGAAGGAGGAAGAGGAGCGCAAGAAGCAAGAGGTGGCGGCGCGCGAGAAGAGAGAGGAGGAAGAGCGCAAGAAGAAGGAGGAAGAGGCGGAGGCTGAGCGCAAGAAAAAAGAGGAGGCGGAGCGCAAGAGGCAAGAGGTGGCGGCGCGCGAGAAGAGAGAAGAGGAAGAGCGCAAGAAGAAGGAGGAAGAGGCGGAGGCTGAGCGCAAGAAAAAAGAGGAGGCGGAGCGCAAGAGGCAGGCAGAGGAGGAGGCGGAGCGCAAGAAGCAGGAGGAGGAGGCGGAGCGCAAGAGGCAGGAAGAGGAGGCGGAGCGCAAGAGGCAGGCAGAGGAGGCGGAGCGCAAGAGGCAGGAGGAGGAGGCTGAGCGCAAGAGGCAGGAAGAGGAGGCGGAGCGCAAGAGGCAGGAGGAGGAGGCGGAGCGCAAGAGGCAGGAGGAGGAGGCGGAGCGCAAGAGGCAGGAGGAGGAGGCGAAGAAGCGGGCCGAGATAGAGGAGCGTGCAGCCAAGAGAGCTGAACGTAGAGCGGAATTGGCTCGCCAAGAGGCGGAGAGGAAGCGCGAGCTCGAGCAGATGCTTCTGGAAGAGCAGGCAGACGGCGCCTAAAGAAGTCCGTTCAAGCCCATCAGCGCCAGCGACAAGTCCGCGAGGAATGAGTCATAAGAGTGCAATTCAGCGAGTCGGGGTTCGTGCGGTCGGGATGGGCATAACAGACACCACATCAAAGCGATGCACACCTGCATGACATAATGATCATTTCCTTTGTTTAGCAGTAGATACCGAGCGCGTGCGACGCGCACCAATATCAAAGACTCTGTTTTCGCGGACTTTTTGCGTAGCTTCGCGTGCGATTGTCGCTTCTGCCAAAGGGTTGATTGAATATTTCACATATCCGAAAATGCACCGCATTGACATCACGATGTCGAGTGTCATGAGTGAGCCTTCAGCAAGCCGCTTCCAGCTTATAGAGACAAAGAGCATTCCCGAGGCATAGAGTGAAACGAACAAAGCAAATAAGCTGTGCATTAGCCATGTGAAGCATTAGGAAGGACAACATGAGCCCAACCTCAACAAGCAGAGATGCCATTCACATGGCTGTGGCACAATCTGTTCCCACCGCGAGAGGCACGGAGGCCTTCATTGATCGCGAGGTCTCATGGCCGTGAGCGCACACCATCAGATCCTTCGACTCCACTGCTACTGCGACCTCATACACCTACTCGACGTCCCCGGAAGGGCAGATGGCCTGTACAATTGTACAGAGTCCACAAAGGCAAGCCGCAACGGTGCAATTTCATCAGGGCGATTCGATATGCTCTTGACGTACACGATCAAAGTAGCCTGCGGCGACGACAGCTGGAAGATAGCGCAGCAGATCTTCAAAGCATCAAGAAGGTCATGTCCAAATTGCAGGCACATCGTGAGAATGCAGAAGCAAAAATCGATCCTCAGAGTTCCGGAGAGATGAAAACATTGGACAAGCAGATATCAGCACTGAAAAGAGTGCAAAAGAAGCGAGAGACTGATTTGAAGATCTCCCACATCACAGCAGGTCGGGTCAATGCTTCAAAGACTGTATCGGAGGATGGTCTATTCGACGCCATCGAGGAGCTTCTCGAGACAAGACCGACTCACATCAACGGCATACCCTTCAGCGAAGATCTGAGGCGAAGCTTGTGGCAAGTCGTAGCGCCTAGGGAGTACTTTGAGGAATTGCAACGTCTCAAGCCGTTGGTGCAATACTTACGCTCTGTACTAGACCCTCACCATGATCAGTCTATCGTTGAGCTTGCTTTGATTGTTGCTCATATTGATAGGCTTGAGAATATGCAGCCTACCATTCAAGATCGGGAGCAGAACCGAGGGCGCATGGTGCAGGAGCTTTACCGGATGATACGGCAGACGCTTCTTGGAAATAGTCTAGTGGATGACTTGCATTCGGCTGCTAACGCGGACAACGCTTTGTATGGAGAGTGGAAGGATCGTGCTGAGCAGCTCGCCGACGAGGATCCTGATCCCAATGCGGCCAATGGTAGCAACGGGCACACAACTGTAGTCATAGATCCCTTTGAGGGTTACAAAATGACACGATACGCCGTGACCCTAGAGCGAGCAAAACATGACAACCCCGACCACGACTTGGAAGACGTCTACAAAGCTTTCTTTGCCGACCATCCTGACGCCACCGAGGAGCAGTGGTCACACCATTGGCTACAGCACCGAACGACTATCGCTCAGGACCTTGGCAAATTGCGTGCAGCATTCTACGATGACAGAGATAGAGCACTGAGATTAGGCGCGGAGCCATTGGAAGTCGAGAACGATGGCGATTGGGATCTTCCCGAATTCGACGGTGTGCATCCGCAGGATGGAGACGTTGATAGTGAGGCGTCTGATGTCAAAGAAGCTCGGAGGGTCCGCAGTGCGCAGCTCGAACCGTATGTGGTGCGGTGGGCAGAGTTTGGTGTGTATGATGTGGAAGAGATGAAAGCACCGAGTGTCATTCCTGAGCTCGATTTGTCAGGCATTCATGAGGCAGATATAGAACCATGGGAAAGCTGCAGCTCCTGCGAGCGTCGCACTTTGAAGGGTCAAATTTTGCGCAGACATCAAAGAACTCTCGGGGAGAGGGCGAGAAAAGACGAGCTGTCGCTCATCACCTGACAAGTACAATCTTAGCAGAGCACAGTCTCATCAAGTAGCGTTTTCGAGGACACGTCAGGCCCTGTCTCAGACGCCGATTACCAAGTACCATTTACCAAGCTCAACCTCAAATACAGCATGCCTTGAGCTAGAGTATTCTTGTTCCTCGGTTGTGAGCACACACCTGATCTCGACGCCAGTGAGTGAGATCAACTGTGCCCTATTCCCATCGACCTCCCAACATATATGAATACCACCACGTCTCCAACGACGTCGTACAAGGTTTCCTTCGTCTCTCGACTGCCACCGAAATGCTCAACCAGATCCATCTTCGCAACAACATGCCTGACCCAAACTTTTGATCGCTGACACTGAACCAAGCAGGCCCTCCCCCAATGAGCAGGCATCTAGAACTGGAATCGTTGCTCGAACACAGAGTTCTTTGTCGGGTTGAGCTTGCGTTTCTTGATCTGTTCTACCACCGATGAATGCGGCGACTCGCTTCGAGTCGCACTGCCCGATTGCCCAGCACTGCTCTGAATGGTCTCACTTGATGCATCGTTCAAGACAGCCTTTTTCACATTTAACTGCTTATTGCCAGCCAGAGATTCCTCTTGTAGCGTCTGCGGGCCCTTAAGCTTCAGTAATGCGCCAAGATGTGTACTGACGCCCATATTAGCGGTCTTGGTAGCCGCTGAATTCCGGTGCTGGTCTGAGCCAGCAACAGCAATCGCTGCTGATGTTTCCTGGTGGCCGCTGGTTTGAGAGCAGACTAGCGTCTTGGTCGCTGTCTTGGTCGATTGTGCCTTCGATGCGATTCTTCTAGCGCCGCTCGTGCCAGGAACATCCAGGATCTGGCTGTAGAAGCCAGTCATATCGGGACTGAACGGAGAGTATGGCGGACTGGCGTTGTCCCCGACCTCTGATTCGGAGGCAGTATGGGTGAATAAGGATGGCGACGAAGTAGTACATGCGGCTTCTTCGTTTTCAGTGTATGAGATGGGCGAGTAGCAGGGCGAGCCTATCTCGCTGTCGTCGGTCTTTGAGTCCGCATCTTCGGCAGGCGGTTGAGAGCGCGAGTATCCCCATTCAAACACGAACAAGCGATTTTGTGATTTGTAGAACGGAATGCAACGTTTCGTGAGCTCATCGGCCATAGCCTGTATGATGGCATCCCTGGTCCCTCGGTAGATTTGGTTGAACACAGCCGGAACGTACCTCATGTACCTTTCCATTACGTCCTTGCAAGTCTCAACTGCTTGTTTCTTGCTCGTGGCGAATCTCGTGAAAGACTTGGTGTGCTGCAAGACGGCAGCGACGAGTGTTCGGCGGTGTTTGAGGCTGTCGAGGCCATGCTCAGGCACAGGTAGCTTCGGCTTGACCAGGATAGAGTAAGGGTTGGCTCGGTGGTTTTCCTCGTGCAATTGGTCGGAGCGCTCCTGCAGCGACTTGTGCACCTCGGCGACCTTATCAGTGAGCTTCTTGCCGAAGTCCTCGCGTGCTGAGCTCATGATCTGGCAATATCGTTGAGTCACTTCTGCCTTGGTGATCCCTCTGTAGCCTTCTGCCTTCTTCTGCTGCCAATTCTTGCCAGCGCTGTTCTTATGATTGACACTACCGTATATCGCCCAATTTACTATGGACTCGTCCAATATGCCGGTAAGTAACGCCCACTCCGGGTCAGACTATTGTCCAGGGCTTTCGAAGTAATGTTCGGAGAGAAGTGGCGGCATAGGAGCGGGAGGCTGAGTCGATGAGTGGTCATTTGGCTCATCGGACTCAGCCGATGCATGATCCACGATCGGGCGCTCATCAGGAGACGGTGGTTGCATAGTCTTCTGTCCATGCTTGGCTGAGTTTCGGTCCTTCCGGATGCGCTTGAAGTCCGCCGCTCCAGTGCGTACGGGAAAACGACTACGCGAGCGATCCTCATTCAGCTGATCTTGACTGTCCCGGGGTGACTTTGAGTTGAACAGTTCTGGCGAAGGTCGCGGAGGTACGGGCGCGTCGCCCTCGGAGTGACCATCCTCGCCGCACGCATGCTCAAGTGCAATTGGACGTTGAGGCGCTGGTCGGTACTCTGAAGGACGGCGGGTCAGAGGACGGCGAGAGGATATGCGGTCGCGGGAGTGGATATCGCTTCTACGTGGTGACCGTCGCTTGCGCTCTGGATGATCGTCATCGTAGTGCAAGTCAGCAGTCCAAGACGTGTGGTCTCTAGGATTGTCCTCGGAGCTTTCACCGCGACCACGCTTCTGCGATGGTCGTCCCTGTGGGTAGTAGGGCTTCCGAGATGATGTTCCCCGGTGGTAGTCGGACTCTGGAGGCAATCTTCCCTTATGGAAGTAGGCCATGGTGTCAGCAATGCGAGTCAAGAACAACGCAGCCTTGACGAGAGAGGTGGAAGATGTCTGTCAGGCCGCCTGTTGTCGTCAAGCAGATTACACCGCGCCGCATGTGTTGCAATGCATGACAGGATTTGCAAAGATGCAGCGGTGAGAACAAGGAAAGCATCCTAGCGGGAGTCTTCACGGCGCGCGCATCAACGCGTGAACCAGGCCAGAATCACGCCACGGAAGTCTCCGCGCTAGCGCAAAGCTGAGATTTGCATGTGAATGAGCGGGCTGATCCCGGAAAGACCACAGGCCTGCGAAAATCTACCTTCACTAAAAGCCCCTATCTCATGACAATGGGACCGATTCTAGCTCAGTAAAGTCAACCTGACCCCGAAGACTCACTAGTACGATGCAGATTGTATTTCCAGGAGATCGGTCCTCCAGTCAGGCCAGAGCTTTGCAGACGTTCAAATTCAACTCGGCTGGAATGCAGATCTCTGAGGCACAACTGAATCGACAGAATCCACGGTTGCGCTGAATGCGTTCGGGCAATCCATATTTTTGACTGCACCTTTGCTCAGTGCGCGCTGATTTTCTAGCAGTTCCACGAGTCCATTGGCAAGCTGTTTTTGCTCAATACATCCTTGGTGCAGTCTATCGTCATGAGTGATATAAAGCTGGAAGCACTGGAAGACTGGTCAGCCGCGGTCATGATGCCGCACTTTGGCCATCAACACTCTTCACCTGCGAGGGATTTCTTTGGGTTTCAACGAGCTTTCCGTATGCCATCTGCTGGCAACCGATGTAGGGGCAGCCGGAATGGGCCCTGCAGATCTCAATGCTGGTACTGTACACTATACACACAACTGCTGCCGTTTGCTAAGCCTCCAGCGTGCTATCACTTTCGCTCATCCGTACAATGCACCCATAGCCTACCGCCTCCTCGTCCCATAGCTCAAATTACTTCTAGCCGTCGTACCCAGCCTATGCACCGCATCTCTCTTCTCCCACACACTGCTCTTCCCCTCCACAACCGCAATGAGTTCTTCCGCAACCTTGATGGCAAACATGTCATTACCGCTACCTCGACTCTTCCGCTTACTCGCCGCATCAAGGATCCACTTGAATGCCTGTCGTCGCCTCTGCCGGAGCCCTAGCGGGACAGGAATCTGCAACGCCACACCACCACCTGCCGCGCCTCTTTGCGATCGGATGCGGAGTAGCGGTGCGACGGAGTCGAGAGCGAGGGTTAAGTAGAGCACAGGATGTAAAGGCAGATGGGAGGCAGGTGGAGCGCCTGGCAACAGGTTTCTAATAGGGCTGTAGGTTGGTGCTGGGGCTGTTCGAAGGATAGAGAGTACGACATTCATGTTTCTTTGCGCTGTTGCCTTCTTGCCGTCCCTCATGATCAAATTCGTCACCTGCATCACCACCTCGTCGTATCGATGGTCCTTGTGACTATTCGGCGGCAGAGGGAGACTCGGCAACGGGAACTTGTGGCCTTTCTTTTCTTGCTGTAATGACATAGGTGCTTGCTGTAATTGTTCGTCTGCGGCGTAGGACTGGCGCTGGGATTCGGTGGGCAGCATGGAGGGATCAAGCTGACTCGGATCAGCTGTGTTCTGGAGGTCTGGACTTCGGCGGGCTGCGATGCTGGAAAAGGATCGCGTACCAGATGGTGTGGTTTTGTTGCCCGATTTCATGTCGTCTTTCATGACTTTGGGCGCGTTGGCGCGGAGGTCTTTTTCTTCTCGCAGGATCTAATGTTATCAGATTAACTTCGTGCTGCCACATAATGGTAGGATAGCTTGTCAACTCACATCTTGCACAGGCGTTCCTTGGCCCTCAATGTCTGGTCCTTCTCCACCCTGGATCTTTGCCATCTTTGCTGCCTCCTCGCTCACGTGCTCTTGTTGGTGCATGTTCGGTCCTGACTCTCCTGCCTGGGCCTCAGGAAGAGTGTTGTGCTGGGGTGTCTTCTCATCTGCGTAACTTCTCCATGTTGCCGGTCTCTTGACGCCAATGACTGTATTGCTGCTGGGTCTCAAAGCGCGTGGACGGAAGGCCAGAGATCGCACTGCGGGAAATGGGTTGATTGGAGGCATCTTGATTGTGGACTGGTAAGATTATGATGATGATCTATGAAGCACACGACTTGACATTTGATGGATGTCAATGCCGAGTTTGCGGAGAGGCGGTCATCATGTGCATTCGGACAAAGCCGCACGGGCCGGAAAGTGGGGCCAAGGCGATTTGAGAAAGCAGAGCCACGAGGCGGATGGGCTCGGCGTGACGAAACATGAACGCGCAGCACCGCATGAGCTGACACAACGCAGGCGAAGGTAAGACAGGCAGTGCTCACTGACAAGCTGTCAATCGCGACAGGAACATTGCAATTTTTCCAGCGCATCAACCAAGGAGGAGGACTGCAGCAGACGAAAGACCGACCTCACGCGGCTAGCAGCAACGTCATCCCGCGGCGACACTCTGTAACTTCCATCACAGGGAAGTTGCGATTGAGCCACACCCCAGTTGCGACACTCTCAGGCAGCGAAATACCGACTCGATCCTGCACCACGACTGCCTTGATACGCACCAAGGCAACACATCTCACAGCGCCACCATGTCGTCAGTCATACGGAGTGTGAAGAATGTCACCAAGGGCTACTCGAGTGTGCAGGTCAAGGTCCGCAATGGTGAGGGACACATGCCAAGACGACTGCCACCATGAGAAGTCATGGCTAATGAAGCACTACAGCAACCAGCAACGACCCATGGGGGCCCACGGGCACCGACATGGCCGACATTGCCCGCATCACATACAACAGCTCCACCGACTTCTACGAGGTCATGGACATGCTCGACAAACGCCTCAACGACAAAGGCAAGAACTGGCGACACGTCTTGAAAAGTCTGAAGGTGCTGGACTACTGTTTGCATGAGGGCAGCGAGCTGGTGGTGACGTGGGCACGAAAGAACATCTACATCATCAAGACCCTGCGCGAGTTCATCTATCTGGACGAAGAGGGTAGAGATGTGGGCGCGAGCAGTATGTGTTCACATAGTGACATGGTGGAAGTACCGAGCTAATAGTCGACAGTTCGACACTCGGCCAAGGAGCTGACGTCGCTGATCATGGACGAGGAAAGACTGCGCGCTGAGCGAGCTAATCGAGGAAGCTGGAAGTCGCGCGTTACTGGTCTGGATGAGTTCGGCCTGGGCGGTCCCAATCCCAATGACGACACACCACGCCGAAGAGAGCGGCGCCGGAACACCGAGGGGCGCGACGAGGATGACTTGGAGTACAGGTTGGCGCTCGAGGCATCGAAGAATGAGGCAGAGGCGGACGCAGCGCGCAGGGCGAGGTTGGCTGGGCAGTTTGACAATGACGATGATCTGGCCAAGGCGATCAAGCTCAGTAAGGAGGAAGAGGAGCTGAGGAAGCGGGAGCTGGAGGACCAGAACAACGCAAACCTGCTCTTTGACGACACACCCGCACAGGCTGCTCAGCCGACCGGCTTCAACCAGGGTTACCAGCAGCAGGCAGCCGTCGACTGGTTCGGTAACCCAGTAGAGCAGCAGCAACCTCAGCAGACTGGTTATCTGAACAACGCATACAGCCAGCGCACTGGCATCCAACCGCAGCAGACCGGCTTCCAGAATGGCTATGGCTACAACCAACCACAACAGACTGGCTTTGGCTATGATCAGATGCAGCAACCTCAGCAGCAATTCCTACAACCTCAAAACACCTACAATCCTTGGGCACAGCAAATGAACGGTCAGCAACAGCAACCGATTCAAGAACAGCCTACTGCCCAACCCGGGTCGAACAACCCATGGGCGACCAACAATTCGACGTCCACGTCCATCGCCGCACAACCTACCGGCTCCAACAACCCCTTCGCGACTCACCGACCGCAGCAGACAGCCTCACCTTTCCAATCGAAGGCACCGACTCTGTCGACACTACAGGAGCAACAGACCGCCACCAACTTCAACAACCGGCCAAATCCCATTCAGAACTTCACCGCACCGCAGCCCACCGCATCACCTGTCCAGCCCCAACAGACCGCACGCCCGCCACCGATCGACCCATATCAAGCCAAGCTCAATGCCCTCCTGGCCTCAGGCGAAGGTCAAGACACCTTCGGCAATGTCGGCGATTTGCGAATCCCAGCTCAGCACACCGCACCAGGAACTTTTGTCAACTCTGCCGGCGGCGGATCAATGGGTAGGCTTGAGGCTGCTAAGACCGGCAACAACCCATTCTACAACCAGCAACAACCTGCTGCTGCTTTCCAGTATCCGGCGCAGACTGGGCCTGTGGGATTTGGCGGGCAGAGCAGTAATCCGTTCGGCGCGAGACCAGCGCAGCAGCCGGGTGCGGCACAGGGCGGGAGTCTCATTGATCTGTAGGCAGATTGTGATATTTTGAGAGGGCATGGTGCTTTCGGAGCATGAATCTGAGGGCACATGCGACGAACTTGCCTATATGGCGTGAAGCTGCCGTGTCTTTGTCGAAACGAAAGACAAAAGAAGAATGCTTCGATAGTGGTTTTGATACCCGGTGGGTTGATGGGCGACGGCGTTGGAAGGTGCAGTACAGTCGATACAAGGGACTGTGCAGGGATACAGCGATGAGTTGGGATTTATTCATATGTAGCGTTTCCTGTATACATCAATGATGGCTCGAAGACCCCGTGTGGGATCGCACCAAGGACGGCAGGCGATGTCTGAAAGCATGCGCTAGTGGCTTGCCTCATCGACCGCAACCGCGACACGCGCTTACCGCCTCAAATTCGGATCCTGCGCGCTTGGTTTCTAAGACCCAGAATGCTAGCCAATCTCTACCTCTGGGGTCAAATGGTCTTCGCCGTATCCTTCGTCCTCACTGCCGACTTCTAGGACTCTGCTCTGGGAAGCGGTGTGCGCTACGATCTGTCTTCTCAAATTGGATGCCATGATCAGGAAATCTGACGAATGCATGCCGGTAGGTCGGAGATGGCTGGCGATGCCTTTCAGCGTATCTGGGAGTGCTTTGACGGAGGCTTAGTCTGTTGATATCTTCGATGACGCGGAAGTCGTTGAGAAGGCAAAAGGTGGTCTGGGTGCAGAGTATCAGGTGAGTTTGCATGAACAGCGGAAAGGAGTTGTGGCACGTTTCGGATTGTGGTGGTGCTGTGGTGATGCTGGGCTATGGTCATCTTCGCTGTGCGGTTCCGCAGGTCATACTGGGATTGGTGCGGGAGTTTGTTGATGAGGTCGGCGAGTATGTCTGCAATGGGGCGGGATGGTGCTTGGGAGCTTTTGGAATCGGAAGTGGCGAAATACACTATGGGGTTTTTGTATTGCTTTTGACCTTCTATTCATGTCGATTTGTTCATTGATTGTGTTATACAGTGTACGACATCACCTCTCCACAGATACATTCAGAGAAGACATGACTCAACTAGCTATCGTACACTGCAGCGCGACCACTGCATCGCTCTCAGCCTCTGTGCAGTGGCGCCATCTGCTGTCCTTACAGTGCTCTGACTGTCAAGTCATCTGATTGCCCATTCATTGTGTCATTTACAACACAACAACACGATCAAAGCGCCGCGCACTGCCTCGCATCCGAATTCGCGATACAAACAACCCTGGCAAATGTAGTTTTGGCCAGTGGCGAATCGACTCAACGATGTTTGCACTCGACTCTTGAGCGCAAACAGTCGGGCGCACGACAAGCGCTGCTGGGAGCGATCACATTCGCTTTTGGTGGATGAGTCTGCGGAAGCGATGGCTGCGAGAGACGTGGCGCTTTGAAGCTACTGACTGGGCGCTGCCTCGCATGCTGAGCCATTTAATGCTCTCATTCGGGTCCCAGCTGCCATTCGTTCTGGATGGATTGAGGACCCGTCACTTCCCATCCTCATCCGCAATCTCAGGCGGCAAATCCATCCCCACCCTCCTCGCCGTCAAGCGGACTCTCTCCTCCTCATTCATGTTCATGCCGGGGTTATATCGCTCCAGTAAGGTGATGTATTCCCTTTGCGCCCGGAGATAGTGGAGGTATTGCTGCGCCTCTTCTAGTCGC
Source organism: Teratosphaeria gauchensis (assembly GCA_007113925.1). Lineage (NCBI taxonomy): Eukaryota > Fungi > Ascomycota > Dothideomycetes > Mycosphaerellales > Teratosphaeriaceae > Teratosphaeria > Teratosphaeria gauchensis. The sequence goes on from VCMR01000005.1 coordinate 491,269, forward strand.
TTTTCTGCTGATTTCGTGGCTTGGTGGGCCAATGGTGGGGAGGTGGCGTCTGCAGTGAAGTCGGCGCGGATGTGGTGTTGGAGGGGGGAGGGGTTCGCGAGGGCGGAGGGCTGGCGGGATGGAAGTTCGCGGAGAAAGCGGCGGTAGAGGGAGCGGGCGCGGGTGGCGGACGTGTTCATGATGGTGGTGAGTTAGGTAGAGTGGTGGGTGAGGTGGTGAATGTGGTAGTGGCTATCGTGGGCATTCAATGTGTGCGGCGTTCGGGAATGAGCACGGGCCACAATCTGTGTAACGTCGAGACATGGAGTTTGTGCTGCTCAACCTCACCAAAGTCATAGATATTGCTCTTCGTTGACACACAACGTATTGTCCTGTTATGTGCCATGTCAGGAACGCCTCATCATATGTGATGTCTACATAGCCACTGCGAGAACATGCTTCTATCTCATTCAATCTCTGCCTGGTCCACAGCAAAACGAATGGGAACACGACCTTTCTTGCGCCAAATTCAACGAAATGCGTCAGGATGCTAGCTCACCGCATTGTGCTTCAAGAAAGCCTGCATTGACCGAAGTAATGCAGAAGCCGATGCAAAAGATCGCTCACCATTAACAATACCAGTGCAACCCACGGCAGAATTGTCAGAGACTCCATTAATCCCAGCCGGGCACGCGCTGCTTGCACGGCTATCCAGCCTATCGCCGCAATGAGAAAACCGCTTGCTTGATACTGGTCCTCTTTGTCGAGATAGGCACAGGCCCGCATTGCAATTGACGACCCAAGAAGCGAGACGAAGAAAACAGTATCGTCATCCGTTAATGCTGACGCAGTGGTAGCCAAGTCCGTCGTACATCGAATTTCCGTGCTCGAACAATCATGAGAAAGCGCATGGTTCCGGATATTGGGGTTCAATCCAGCGGAGGCTCCAAGGAAAAATATCTTGGCTACTGCTCTTGCCAGCGGCTGCAGCCGTCGAGGCAGATCTGTACAACAATCGAGTCCGCTTTCCGTGACCGCGGGTGTCATACAACCTAGAACACCCAGTTTGCGTCGAACTTCAATGATGAACTTTCCATATGCTGCTGGTGCCGTGGCTGTGGCGTGGTTGGTTTCGCTCCTCCATTCATATGAGTCCTCTGTCGCTGGCTTTGCTGTTCTTTGGAAAGGTCGTCTGCTTTCTCTTGGCTGTTTCGGCCGTGGTGGTCTTGAAGCACATTCAGAGGATAATTGTATCCAGCTATGCAAGAACGACTGCCAAGGCAGCGATCGTGTCATGGTAAGCTCAGTGTCAATCTGAGTCCCTTGCTCCTTGATCACTCGAGATGCTGTGGCCTTGTGGATGTGGCCTGCTGTCGATAATGTACACTAAAGGTCGCGAGCAATAAACATGGAGTGGAGAAGAGAAGAGCGGCGTTCGGACTGTCTTGAGGCCACCATTCAGGCAATGTTTTTGACTGCGCGTCGGTAAGTCGAGGCAGACATGCATATTCAACTGAGCTGACGGCGCAGCTGACGCCTTCTATTACGCCCCACCCCAGCTGTTTGGCTGCAGCTAAACAAGCAGCCACAAACCTGTGAGGCGAGAATTCCACCGGATCGCATGCGACGCACGTCTTATTCCCGATAACGGACCATCATTTGTATGCATCAATGCTCACATGCTGCGTGGCTGGCATAGCCACTTTGCTGCGCGGTATTGAGGCGAGCGACCTACTTAAGCGCACATGATGCACATCTTATCCTCGTTTAGCGGCCCACATAGTGGTTGCACCAATGCTCACAGGCCGTGTGCTTGGCATAGCCGCTTTGCTGTGCAGTAATGATCTGTGGCCAGCTCGCTCATTGCTGCAGCGGTGGATGGCGCAGCACAGAGCACGACCGTCGCGTGAGAGACCCGGCAGTCTTAGGTTTCGAAAGCAGATGCCAAGCTCAGGGTGATGGCGCAGACCATGGTGGACAACGAAACCTTGCATGTGTCCGACGCTCCTAGAATTGCTCGGCTACCAGTCCTTGGCCTTACAGTTTCCTCAACCTCTCCAAAAGCTTCTCGCCACGGGCATGAACAAGAACGTCTGCGTCAGTGCTCGCATCATACTTTCATCCTCCACAAGGACAGTTATTCTCAACAAGCGAACATTCATCCTATAACACCACCGCCACCGTAAAACAATACTACAAGCGAAGAGCACACCTCCAGAGACTACATCGCCATCTCCGCACCTTTCATGAAGCACTTTTACCGCAACGGGACGTCCATCCGCTCCCGATGAAATGGAGGACAAGGGATGCTTCATTCATGAAATCAGGAAGCAGCGTTGGATTGCTGGAAAGGGCAGACAAACGAAAGGGCATATCTTTCGCGTCCATAAGGCTAGCAAATATCGCACCGAAAAACTGCGACCATTCAGTGTAGCCTTTCGATGCCAGCAGCAGGAAAAGTCCACACTGACCGCGAGTTACCGAATGTGCCTCAACTTGGTCTCAATTGGCCACCTCGAAGCCAAACCAGGACGTGGCTGGTTTCATGCTTCAGGTGTTTCAACAGCTATCATCTGGTTCTTGAGTCTTCTTCTCAGTGAAAGGCATGACTGCTACCCTAAGGTCACGAAGTTTCCCGACATTGGTGGCACGATCTCGATGCAGAATGGGCTCACAAAGGTTCGGCGGGACAGTGGACGGGGCCTGGCGGAGCTGTTGGGGTTGCTGAGCATATGAAACCCATGGCTACTCTTCACATTCCTCCCCTCAATCAGCGCTGCTCCGATTCAATACTCTCACAGCGGTGGTCTGACCGCATCCAATCTAAGTGGCTCCTCTCTGCCCGGACACCCACTCCTAGCTGGGGTTGTGCACCTGCGATACACATTACAGAGAGACGTGGCAGACCCGCAAGAGGTCAAGACCATGGCAATATTGTCCGTGGTGTCAGCGGTCGGGTACTTTTATCTCTCTGAGATATCCGGATCAGACGGGAGTGACGCCTTGGGCTTAGCAGCTTGCACCTGGATCGCATCCTGGATGGCCTTGGTTGCATCCTGCATTCTGAGACTGCGGTGCCGCTGGCTGTTCGCTGCCCCGACGGCCATTCTCGGCCTCAGCATACCCGCCTTGTTCATCCTCTTGTTGGTTGCAGATGATGACGCTGCTGGAAGCTCAGAAAGCGATGCCAAACAAATCTTGAGCAAAGCAGGCTTCCTGGCCTTGACAGGGTGGACACTACTCATGTCCGTGCTGCAAGGGCTGGTAGAATGGTTCCTCCGCTCACGCGAGGTCGTCAAGAACAAACCTGGCGAGCACAAAACAGTAAACGATGAGAAGGACAAGCACAATGACAGCAGAACGCAGCCCGACGCTTCAAACCGGTACTCGAATGTGGTCTGACCGTTCAGAGATGATGTAACACAATGACACATGATCTCAAGATATCCAGCATTGGGTGGCGAGGCGTTCGTATTGGTGACGGTTTGAACCACTGCCTATTTTGCAGTGCGAGAGCACGACAGTGTAGCAAGGAGACCAAGATAGAATAGCACCGTCTGGCGCTCCGGCAGCGATATATCTCAAATATTTCTTAGTACTTTTAGGGCTTTCCAGTCCAGAAAGATTAAGGTCCTCTTCAGCCACCGATTACAAGTCCGAGTCTCACTAGCCACGGAAGAATGCTAGTCAAGTCCAGCTGACTGAATAAGCCAAGTCCGCGTACTCTACACCCACACGCACCCCACACGACAAACGTGCAACTGCGTGCACCCTCAAGTCCTCTTATTCCAGGTGGCTGTGTTCGTGCATTGCGGCCTCAGTGCGCGCCGCGCTCCTGATCAATAGTAGATGTAATTTGACCTCGATATTTGACGTCTTATTCTCACATTAGCCGGCTACTGCACCTACATTTCGATGCCAACATTGCCACGAACAGAATCGAGAACTGAGGACAGCATGTAAAGCCTTGATGGTGGGAGGCAGACACATTGATGAAGTAGTGACGTGATGTGGATTTTTTTGAGCCGTGTCGACTTCATGTTGCAGTGCTTGCATGAAGCCTAGATATTCATTACCCTTCAAAAGGCCTCCGCTCATACAGCCTTCACCACCGAACAAAGTTCCATGGTCTACCGATATCTCTCGTCTCCAACACTCCATCATCAACGCATACTCAGGCCTGCCGTGCGTTCGCAGCCCGACCCACCCTTCCAGCGACCTGACTTGCTCGCTGGAACCCGAATGTCCTCATGGCAGCGTGAAACGGTCCTCTCCGCCGCCGATATGCTTCTTGCCTCCAGGGTTCCAAATCGTCCAGCTATAGAGCTAGCTCTCTCGTGGCTGTGCCAGGCGCCGTGCTGTCGATATGCTGCTCTTTGTGAGTGGTACAGTATAGCATGACCCTCAAGCATAACTTGTTGTGCGATAGATCTAAGCCCATGTGATCCAGGTGCCGTACCAGGCCCTCGCCGCGATAAGCAAGGACAAATTCTCTACGGAAACGATCGAGAAATCCCGAATACGGATCCACATCTTATGTGCCAGACCGGCATGAGTAAAACCAGGATCGCTAAGGTACGTAGTGCGCACCATGAGTTGATCGCGGTCTATTTGGAAGTTGTTGTGCTCGGTCCATATGGCAAGGAACTCTTCCCGGAGTCGACGATGGATGAGCTGCATCTTGATGAAGGAGGCGCAGTATGCCGTCAGCTCAAACTTGTTGCCTAAGCAATGAGGCCAGTCGAGCGCAGTTGAGCAATCTCCTGCCATGCGGCGTTTGTCCATAAGGAACTCTCGCATGACATATTCATCTTGTATAGTGTTACTTATCAGACGATATATCTCGCTGCGCAGTTCTGTAGGCAGGTCGAAGAAGCCTGTCTTTCGTGCATCCTGTTTTCGCACGTCTTCGCAAGCCACCTCTAACGGCACGTCACTCTCGTCGAGACGATCTTCTCTAATCTCATGCGATGCCGGTAGACCCGAGGACCGCTTTTCTGGATCATCATCGTCCTCTGTGGTAGAACCCGGCTGGTCTACAGCAGGACTCGAAGTTTCGAGCCGGTAAAGATCATCGTCCTCGTCAAGCAGCCACGGCTGGTCTTGAATTCTCGCAGTGACTGGAGGATCCGACCAGTATGAAGGTATGTTCCGAGGAACCCAATGATCGAGACCGGCGGCTCTGTATCTGCGTTCTCGGGTCATACAGAGTCCGCAATTGAAGATGCTGCTGAGTTGTTTGTGAGGTGTGAGTGTCAGCATATGTCGCTCTGCTATTTTCCGGCTTTTCAAGTGAGCAGGAGGTCCTTGAGCAGTTCTACATGTGCCATGGGGATTGATCAAAGACCCATGACGGTCCAGTGCTTAATGACTGGTCCGTAGTACGTGAGTCACACCAGAGGCTTTTGAGGCTCAGCATGTTGTGTCAAGACTCAGATTTTAAGAACTTGCTGGCTATGGCGCCTTGCCTCTGAATCACCGCAATCTTGACTCGCCATTGATGGTATGGAGTGAAGAGATGAAGCCCCTATCTGAGCCCGAGGGGTAGGTCCTCGGCATGCGAGTTCTTCCATGCCGAAGAGCACGTGAATGGTATTCACCTCAGTCTTCAGCTTTTGTTCAGCCGCTTTTCCAAAAGTCAACGACCACAACTTCCAGCAGACCCAACCATCCAGCATATGACGTACCCCGACAGAGCAATCCGGAGCCGCGATGTACACGCACGCCGTGAATCGGGTCTGTGTGATCTGACTCTTTGCGACATCGCGGGAAGCAAAAGGTCTTCTCCTGAAACAGAACGCATGTTTCACCGTAAAACATACTACACGGCAAATGCGGTTGCCCACGATAGGAGATGGCGTTAACTCCAGAGAAGCTCGTCCTTCGAAGCTGTGCGTAAGACTGTGATGGATCATGGCAGCTGAGGTCTTCCCGAATATCATCACGCACACCAGAGATATGGCTGGCATTGTACCATGTGAAACCGTAAGAGCCCCAGCTGCCATAACAGTTCTCATCATGTATATTTCAGCATCTGCCGTAAACGGGTCTGACGAAATTGTTTGTTACCAGCGCCACTCGATGCTTTGCTGGCCTGTCTTGAAACAGATTCGTCATTCGGCTCCAAAGCTGAGGCAAAGGTAGGTAAACACGAATAACAAAGACTCATATCACAGAGCTATGCTTTCTCCCGCTCATGTTGAACACATATGCTCAGACTTGCTTCTTGACAGCCACGATTATCCCACTGAGCGAGTCTCCTGATCTATTGTAAAGATACATCAGCAACCACTTCAAAGATGCGCCAAGAATTGCCGGTGCTGCTACTAGCTTTGGGAGACCCTTCAGCCTTTGTCGGTCTGCCAGACCAGGAGAAACGCGACAATACTATTACCGCCAGTACCACCAGTTCGCCAGCTCGGGTGCCAACGAGCACAGTCAATCTAGCCATAGACTCTACAGGCACACAAACCGTCTCGGCTGCCAGAGTGCCCACGAGCACTGTATCTCTAGACGATTCGACCACCACCATCAGCACCTCGACAACTTCTCATGCAGTTGCTTCTTCGACCAACCAGACTTCCGCAAGTACAACTCAGCATGCAAGCGGCGCGGCCTCCGGGTTGGACATGCCGCTCACATGGCTATGGATGCTGATCGCGGCTCTGGTGTAGTGACTCCTGCGGTCGTCGCCGGAGCGCTGGAATGTGGCGGTTGAGCGCTGTCAGGATGACTGTACGGGGCGGCCACCTGGAGTTGCTGGGTTGGAAGGTTTAGAATCATGCTTACTGGTAGCAACACAGCAAGCAGGCCAGTCTGAGGCCTCTTTGTGGACATAAGCTTGTCTAGTGCAGGACGATACAACACACGGATCTTATGCTACGTATGATCCAGATCAATACACAAATGCCCTGCTGGCTCATGACTCAATGGTCTAAACCTGTTGATCTAAACCTTGTTGATCCTCGCGCTGACACTCCAAAGCAGGAGGGCCTGGCATCTTAATCATACCTGCGTTTTGGTTATTCTATGCATCACATTCAATGCGTCACGTTGAGGCACGGGATCTGGGACATGTCAGAAGCTGCCGCGGAAATCGAAGGGTCTTGGTCCTGCCTACTATTGGATCTTCCGCGAGAAGGTCACGACATCATCTACGAACACGCGCTGTGGGTACCAGAGGGAGTACATGTTCCACTGGGCGAAGAGGACTTGAGTCCATGCTAGTGCAGCCAGTGCATTGCCTTGCGCTTAGAGAGACATGTCGCCAGCTTCGAGAGGAGACCTACAAGCTGTTTCTGCGATCTGTGACTTTCAAGATTTGAGTTTATGTCTCTTTCCAAGACTTCCAAGCAATCCCTTGGTCTAGAGACGGCTTGCTTTCGTGGGAAACAGAAGATACGCTAATACCATTCGTGACTGGTGTGTATGCTCTGCCTGATGCACTTCCTATGTCCGCAAGATCACGATGCTCTCAGATGATAACAAGTTCGAGTATGAGGAAGACGTACGGACAATGGCCCACTGAGCGTTGTTCCATGATGCGCTACCTCAAATTGACCGTCAGGGCATGGATACTCAGCTGTCATACTCAGCCTGGCTGACCACCTCTGTCGAGCAAGTGGAGGTGGCGTTCGAATATCATTTAGATGGAAGCGGTATACCGGTTATGGCGGATGTTCAGCGCAGTCTGGAGGCAGCCCTCGCTGCGGATGACAGATCTGAGACTGCTTTTGGTGTGCTCATCCATGAGGTCTTCGGTTGTTTGTGGTCGGCTGTCAATGGAGAATACAGATTATGAAGTCTCTGGACAAAGCTGCCTACCGTCTGCTTGTATTCTCGATTGGCAACAAGACCATCTTGGCGCATCGTGATTTCAACACCGCCAGAAGCTCCCGGCCCAGTATGGCTGCTTGACTGGTTTGAGATACTTAGAGGAAAATTTCGAGCTAATGTAGGCTAGGAGCGGGTCGGGCTCCCTGGTGGTAAGTCATGCACGGCGGCATAGTATCGTGACGCTTATGGGCCTGGAGTGGCAGAGTAGGCTCTTGATCAACGCTACGTTTCAAGCACTCATTCGCGAGTCCCACTACGCCGAAGCAGGAGCACGATCACGAGCTCTCCGGCGGCATCGCCTACAGACGTGGCCGCAAGCTGTAGGGCTCCGGGCAGACTGAACAGGCCTTGACATGGCAAGTCTGATCAACAAGGCGCCATGCGGATGGCGATTGTGTTTGCTTGGTGACGATCTCGCCCATTTTTTGCCCTCTACAATGCAAGTTTCACGTTTCTGGCATTGCGAGCCCATTGTTCAAGATCAAGTACAATGACAAGAATCGATCATGCCTGAGTATCAATGCCATTGTGCTTCCATTTCTTTGTTCCATCATAACGCATCGGCTCTTGTCCAGTCACACCGCGGCGGCGACACAGTCGATCAAAAAGGGGCAATGGCCCTCCACAATCAATTCTGCTGGCCAGAACACCGCTTCTGCTGGACCATCAGCTTCGATCAGACGTCTTCGAAGCAACGACACAAGCAGAAGAAGTTCTCGACCGAGCAAGAATCGCTGGCGATTCTGAACCAAAAATCCTAAACACTGTTTAAGACATCAGCACAGTCATCGAACATGCCGCATCTTCGCCGCGTTTCTTCTGACAGCGATCTTCGCAATGCTGCTAGTCAGCAACAACAGGTTTCGCTCTACGACCTAGACATCATTGTTCCCAACGCGGACGCCTTGGAGCCGCAGTCACTATTCACAATCCCCAACCACACCTTCGATGGCCTTGAAGATCTCTACCTGCCTAACACTAATTCGATTGTCTTAGATAACGCAGAGTCGTTTCCGGACTTCGACGAGGACGTGACCGACCTCATCGAACCAGCTGTCCAAGTCCTCTTCAGGGACCTTGACTGGGATCAGTGGCACAACAGTCCTACATCACTCATTAGTGCAGTAAGTCCACGTGCACAAAGCTCTCTGGAGCGGTCCTGGTACGACGACCTCGAAGACGAAGACGATGACGATGATGCATTGATCTATGATCTTAACAAGCAGTATGCCGACTACTCGGACTACCTCAATGGCGTCCAGCTATATCGCCGTAGAGCCATTACCAATTTGCCATTCGCTGCGCAACTGCAGGTGACGAGAGGTACCGCGTACGACTCTGGAGAAGAGTCTGTCGCTGCAGCGCAGACGCCGCGAGAGTCTGTGCCTTCGCCACTGCTGGGACGAATGCAGCGGTGTCCGTATGACTTGCGGGAGCAGCGGGGTGCTGTGGAGGTGAGTGTCGTGAGCAGGATCAGGAAGGGTTGCTCGAGGTTGAGGAAGAGGGGGAAGAGTGGTTTGGTGATTATGAGGCTATGGAGATGGTCTGAGTTTGGGAATCTGTTGCTTTGCTATCAGTCTGAGTCTGTTGGAATGACCGGTGTCAGTTTGGATCTGCAACTCATGATTCGTGAAGCTTGCATGCATGCTATTCGGTCTCATGAAGCCTTTCATAAGTCGCAGTGACCCACATGGTGCATCGTTGCGTGATGAACTCTGTTCTGAAGAACGTGGCATGGCACTTACATAACGTCTGTACTGACAGCACAGCTATCCCGCGGACCAACCCTTGGAAGACTTTTCACGACCGGGCTATGTCGCCAGACCGCGTCCTACTGCTGCTTCATCACCCTCGCACAGCCAAGTGCGCCTCGTGCTGTGCTTGTTGCAACACGCCTGCCGGAGCGCCCATATCCCTCAGTGCCTCCTCAATGGTCGCAAAGCGAGAGTCGCACAGAGCAACGCCACCGTTTTTGCGCTTCTTCGCAGGCGAGCCGTCATTTCAGCCCACCTCAAAAGAGAAACTGGCAAGCGATTTGCCCTTCGCTCTCTTGACCGGAGATGAGTTGGCATCACTGTCCTCCTTTCCCTCATCCTCCTCCACCTGTCCTGAAGCCTCCTGCATGCCTGCTAACGGCTTGTCACCAAGAATGCCGGCTTTCTGCAGCAGCTCGAGCTGCTCGGCTTTCAATTTGGCCAGGCGCACCTGCACCGATTTGGCTGATGGCTTCTCCTGGCATGAAGCAGCGATAGTCTCGCAGTCTTTGCCGCTAATGGTGCGGCCGCGAGCCTAGAGCAGTAGCTCCCTGTCTTTCTCTGTCGTCCATTGTATCTTCTGCTCGCGGCGCCTCTGCGGACCGCTGCTCGCGTCCATGAAGCCGCCGGGAGAGCTGGAGGAAGTCATAGCGTTGTCATGTATGTTTTGTTGCGAAGACCTGTAGCAGAGCCGACGCAGGAGGATGTTGGAGCTGGTTGATGTGCAATTCCAAGCAGAAGCCGAATCAGAAAGCAAAGAAGAAAGGGGAAAACTGTGATAGCGCGCACGGAACTCCTTTCAGCTCTTCTCGCGTGGGAGCGGTGGAACACTCGAGCGCCACTGGATGATGTCCGATTGCCACAAGCGATGTTGAATGTCTGCCAGGTCCGGCCTAGGGAATCACGTAATCTATCCGCTTGCTCTATCGTCTACGATGTAGCCTCGACGCTATCTGATGGTATCACGCGGTCTGTGATGTGGCCTCTATACCCTCTAGCTCTATCACATCCCAAACACATTTCAGACATCTGCCAAATAGCTAGCAGAAAGGTGCAATGTCCGCTAGATCCACCTTACAGCCTCGCCCTAAATTGCTTGTTCTCCTTCGCCAATTTCTCCGCCTCGCCATACGGCGCATCAACTTCCTCTTTTCCTGGCTTCGCGCTCTTCTTCGGCGCACTGTGATACCCGCCCCTGACATTATCCGCATTCGTGATCTTGCCCTCTGCATCTCTTTCGATACCGAGCTCAACAAGCTTCGCGAACACCTTCGAGAAATCGGCAAAGAACCGGTCTTTATCCTTCGCGTAGAGCTCAACCCATGGGCGAAAGGACGGATCGCCAACGAGTGCCAGATCGGTCGGAAGCATCATCAACTCTTCCTCGGCGTCCTCGTCGTAATGGACAAATTGACGGACGCCGTTGTCCAGCGTCTTTTCCTTCCAAGAGCGCGAAAGCATCAGTCGGAAGTAGGTGTTGGAGAAGCGGGTTGGGTCTGCATTCCTCTATTAGTCCTGTGCCGATGACATGTTGTAGAACTGTGCTTACTGTTCACCCATGCGCCATGGAATCCACTTCTATCGGCATGACACCTTCCCAAGTTATGCGCGCCAGACAGTGCAACGATCTCCTGATCATTGAAACCCATCCGATAGAAAATGAATCTGATATGATCCGCTCCTTGTGCACCATCCGGCAAACGTCCTCGTGGCGGTAACTTGCTGTCGTCAACATAGTCTGTCCGCCCAGCCTTCCACTCGATCTCCGGCCCACCCATCTGCTTGATTGCCTCAATACCGGCAAGAGTCCAAAGATCCGCATAAGTGATCCAGGAATGCTTGGCCTTCACTGGCTCCAAGAAGACGCGCGCATGCTGTAGCCCTGCATTTGCCGGATCGCCACCTTCTGCTTCATATCTCATTCCTGCCCCGTTAGAGCCACCTGTGTCTGTCTCCGCATCGTAAGTGCCTGACGAGTGCCATGCCAGGCGGACAAGCACTGGTCCTGCGCTGCCATCGTCGTATTCTGGTTGCTTAAGCAGGGATGCAATGTCCTTGCGAACAGCTTCGTAATCTCCTGGTGAGCTCATGGCGATTTTGTGGATTCTTCGGGGTAGGTCTGGGGTCAAACAGGGAACGATAAAGGAATGAGAAAAAAAGCCGTGGCAACAATACCCACCGCGCCATCACATGCCAAACAACCAGCTCGCTGAGACGCCTGTCATCGCCACCATTACCCTCGGTCTCCTTCGCCGAGCCGAGGCGAGACATCCTACACATCTGTGCTTATCAATTTGCTCGCCTGTGAAGAGCGGTTGTCTGGACCGTTGCACCAACCGATGATGCCAGCGACGAAGATATCCCGGGTACGTATCTTTGATAGGAACAGGTATAGCGCAGGAATCTGCGGGCTTATGCGGCGTAGATCGGGACAGAAGTCGATCTCTGAATGAAGCCCATTTCATCTTCTTCACCGGAATTGATGTCTCACGCGCTGATATTATCCATCTTTCCTCTTCATGTTAATGCAGGTGAGCATCCCCATGATCGTGACTGTCTGTGACGTATGGACCAATCGATCAGACCATCTAACAATGATTAACTGGCTGTAGCGTCAAGCTGCTGCGGTCGCAATCGCGAATGTGCTGTGCTTGAGGGAGCCGTGCAATGGTGCAAGTGTCCATATATCCTCATGGAACTTGCATTAGGCCTGAATCAGGTCAACAATAAATTGATGGCACGGTCAGAGCTTGGTGTCCGCAGCTCGGGAGCTTCGAACAGGCGGGTGGCACTCAAATGTTTCAACCCTGCCCATCGGAGCTTTTGCAGCATACTCACTGGCTCGACTGAGAAACACTGCTGGAATGACTAGGCAGGAGCTGCAAGCTTGCAGAGCATATCAAGCGGCGTGTAGAGATGGGCATTTGTTGCCGACTCTCGCTTCGATATCGCAACGCATACCTGGGACTCGGCGAACAATTCCATTGAATATTTGAGGACGAGCAGGTTCATGTGAGTGAGGCTCAGAGATCTATCGCCGAGACCTGTGCGAGCTCGACCTCGTACCGACAACGACAGTGATACCCTTCAGCGCGATATAACAGTGTCCGAAGTATTCTCGACTGTCTCTCTTCGGGTATTGTCTTTCGATGCAGGCATATCGGTGCTAGCTAGACCTTGGCGGACGGAACCCAAAAGTTTATCAAGACTCCTATAATGAAGGCAGTCACTCTCTGCCGTGAAAATGCAGCCGCAGATAGTGCTATGGTGATCCTATATTCGCTCTTCCATGACGATATGGCAGGTATGTGTGCTAGTGGCTCATTGTCCGCCTGGTGCTCAGAACATGGACCGTAGTTCCACGATTCTGCAGGCTTTAGCGCAATTCTGCGAAGGCGCCGCACCCAAGACCGGGTTGTCCCATCGTCCTTTGCACATGTCGAGGCAGCTGACTCTAACCACCGCAAAGGAACCCTATCTCCCAGCCTCAGGCTGTGATGGTCAAACACGAACACAATCAAATCACCAGGAGAGAGAGCTAACCATTGACCTTTCAAGAATACTTGGCGTACATCTCATAAAGCGTTGAGGTATCAAAGTCGTCTTCTGGGTTCGACAGAAGTTCGTTTCTGAATTTTTCTATGTGAATATCTGATTGGAGAGGGTACAAGGGCTTTAAGAAGCTGCGCATCTCGCTACATGCCTGCATTCCTGGAGGTTTCCAGACTGTTGTCGAATCAAACGCTTGCTTCATCTCGCTGCTTCAAACACCGATGGCACCATCAACCGACGACCATCACAGCTATTGGAAAGGGGACTTTGACGTCCAGACCCTCACAATCATCATCACCTGTTCCGTTGCGATTTGCAACGCCTTCGAGCTCCTGGTCTGGATAGTAGCCACGTTTGACCGAGCACGAGGCCTCTATTTCTGGTCTCTGCTGATAGCAACTTTAGGGCTGCTACCTTACACTGTTGGGGTGATATTGCAATACTTCCGTTTCACAAGCGATGCGGGAGGCATGGTTTTGACAGGGCTGGGATGGTCAGCAGCCATCACAGGGCAAAGTCTGGTGTTATACTCGCGGCTGGCGTTCGTTCTGAACAACAAGAAAATCTTGAAGACCGTCAAATGGATGATAATCGTGAACGGCGTGACATGGCATACATCAACACAAGCGGTACACTTTTGCGCGCGATACGGTCCGGACTTGACAAAAGCGCACTGCAGCCTGAGCTACAGCATCGTGGAAAAGATACAGATGACCGTCTTCTGCATACAAGAGTTTGCCATAAGCGGCATATACATGTGGCAGACGGCGCGACTGATGAACACACTGCAGAAGTACAAGACACGCAAAGTAATGCGGGAACTCTTCCTCGTCAACCTCTTCATCATCGCTCTCGACATTGTCCTCCTAACGATGGAGTACCTTAATTTCTGGGCGTTGGAAGTAGCCATCAAAGGCTTCGTGTACAGCAGTAAGCTCAAAGTGGAATTCCTGATACTTGGCAAACTCGTCGACCTCGTGCGCGCTTCCACCCGCAGAACCGCAAATAATCAATTGCGATGCTATGGCAATGGTGGTCGTCTAGACCCAAACGCTAGCACCGGATACGAAGGCAGCTCAATGCCGAAATGGCTGTGCCAAGCAGATGAGCGAGACCACGGGACGATGTGCAATGGCATGGACGGTCATGCTACGGAGCCGAGCTTGTCATGGAGTGCAGGTATGACGGTGGAGGAGAGGAGGCGAAGGCAGTTGACGAAGAGCGATCCGTATGCCGCGGCTTTGAGGTCGATGTCAGCTAAAGCGGAGAGTAATGGGTGTCCGGTGTAAAGTAATTGTACTTGCCCTAGTCTCGGAAGTCCACCAAACCTGAGAGTGTATGTTCCGCTAAGCAGGAATAACAGCATTGGAATTACAGCATTAGGCTACGGCTCTGCTTTACCATCCTGTGACATAATATGAGGCTATAATATTGCTGGAAGTATACAAGCCAAGCAAATATGTGGGTTCCTCTGTGCCGGCTGCCCACGCCTACTACGCTTTCCAGCATCTGGCATATGAGCTGAAAACAGGGTCCCACATGGCGATTGGTGAGTCCTAAAGAGAGATCAGAATGTTTGGCCAAGTGTGTCTGTTAGAAAAAGCCAGAATTCCACGCCCTATTGATTGGGAATCCTTACGTCGGCTTGCCCCTTGTCAACTCCAAACTATGAACACGAGTGAATGCGACTAGGAGTATTCCCATCAGGCTTTACTCTGCCTGCAGACCAGAGTCATCAGCCCTGACTGCTGACCAAAGATTGTGCCACTTTCCTGTGCGCGTATGACCTCGGTAAAGAACGTCGTCGGCCCAACGAGCGCTTGCACATCTCAGAATGCCCACCACCGATAGCGCTGCCTCCTCGGATGTCTGCACGAGGCGCATACGGCGACACGATCCTGAGTTTGGCGGCCTTGGCCTGCGCGAAGCACCGCACTCCCACTTGGACTACAAGCACAGCATCTGTAGCGTGGTCTGAGGCTTGCAAGGCCACAAGTCGTCCAACAGAAAGGGATCTCCATGAGTACAGCATGAGCATGAGTGTGGCCTTCAAGGCTCGGTCGTTCCGTCACTGACGCTTGACGTTGACCAGGAGAATGCGTCGGAGGGGTTCGCGAGCAGAAGCGCATATTTTCTTCGTCGCACAGAGCGTGAATGGTCTTCCGGCTTGTAGAGGCAAGATGGTGACTTGGAAGTAGGAACGAGGTCCCAATATCTACAGTCAAAATCCTGGCGAGCTGCACACACCTGCCAAGACTGGTTGCTCGTGGAAACAAAGCAAACAGCCCAGTCGACGGAGTTGGCGAGAAGTCCCGCGGCTGACACGTGTCCCGTAGTGATACGACTCGCAGCCAGATTGGCAGGCGATCAAACATATTCGAGATTCTGGCCTTGCTGGTATCAACACTGTCGGAACTAGTGTCGAATCCGGCAAATTTATCGATGGTGGTGACTGTATCAGAGGGAATTACAGTGCTGGAAGCTGTGTTGTTGATGCCGCAGTATGTGAGAATTTTCTCGAGTGCCGACATGGAAACTGTAACGTCTTTCGAGGAAGCGAGAAGTGTGCAGGCCCTCTTCAGAGGCCTCCGTAGAGACATCATTGATTGCGGCTCTGTCTACGACACGACAAAGGCTCGTACCCGTCCTGTCCCACTACTTGAGGTGTTTCTCGTAGAGTCTATAATGACGCTTTAAGCCGATGAGCTTAGCAAAAGAGTCGAGCCTATCATTCTCAGAGACATGACACGCATCTATCGGAGCTCATCGACGTACGCCGGTGTCGTAAATATGCTGTATACTGCTCGCGCTCCCTAGCAAACTTGGACTGCAATTTATCATCCGAGACTCGTGATCTGGCAAGTCAAAAGAGGCTTCGTCTGGCGCAGCCGCTGTTCGATGACCAATGTAGACAATGCGTTTGAAGCCACTCTCTATGTTCGCTCAATCGCTAGCGCGGGAGGGGCTGGGAGAGCATGGGGTATGTTTGGAGTGAGGGTGCAAAAGCAGACTGAAGCTTCGGACTCATCCTACTTTGCCCATGTCGTGACAGTAACTTATGCTCAAGATGAGGGCAAATTTGCCATCAACACGGGTCACTCGCTCCAGAAGGATGGGACGATCAATGACCCAGTACCTGCATGACTCTTCCCCATGCCTCAGAACAAGGTAGTGCGCTCGAATGACAGCCAGTCCAACGTGGGATACTTACTGCTTGCTGATTGAGGCCTAAAAGCGATCTTCTTCTCTCCAAAAGAATCTCGTCGATCGGTACCGGGCTGACCACGAATGAAGTGGAGGCAGGTCGGGAGGGCTTCGGCACAAGAAGCGCTTCGATCTCGCTGAGGTATCACAGAGGTTCCTACGACTTTCTCCTCACCCACACTTCCTCCTGACCCTCCGCGTTCACTCTAATTTCCGTCTCCCAAACCTTTAGCTGATATGGCCCACGATCGCTCTGTCCAGTATGCAAGTCAAAGCTCCAGCCATGCCCGGGACAAATGATACCGGCACTCAGAATGATACCAAAGTCTTCAATATCGTACAGGCTGCCCCGGGCCAGTTGATATCTGCGATGAGGGCAGCTATTATCGACGGCATGAAATTTGTCGCGGTACCTGAAGACAAGTACTTGCGGCTCAAGACCCACCGTCTGCTGGGCGTCGTCCAGGGAGAGTTCGCAGGCCTCGGCCTCTTCGGAAGACGGCTGCAGGATCTTGCATGGCTGTGGAAGGTCCTTGTCAGCCTCTGCGGTGCTGCGTAATTTTGTTTTGGGCTTTGTGGTTGCGGGCTCGATATCCGGGAAAGTGGAGGCAAGGCCGGCATTCCACCACCTGTCAGCTGAGGATGATCCAGTCATATCTCTCACAGTGACTGCAAGCCTGTCATCTAAGGTATGCTCGACGCTCGTGGACGAAGGTGAAGCTCAATGTGGTGCATTTTTGAAAGGCCGATCAAGGACGAAGTATCAAAAGCCGACGCCGAGACCGACCGTCACTGTGGCAACGCATGAGGCAACAACAAAGCACAAGGTCACCGAAGTTGATAACAGAAGGTAATGGACTTTGTTCTTGATGAGCGTGTCGTGATCCGGACAACTTTAGAGCGAGCTCGTGTGTGTGATTGAGCAACGCATTCATCGAGCAATCGCCTATGCAGGATCTTCCTACAGCATTGCTGACCGTCCATCGACATATTCGTACGCTTGCTGCAGCTTCAACAGAACGCGATCAATAATGCGGGTACCACGGCTTACAGGATCTTGGCGGAAGACGTGCTATCAACGTATAGCAGATGCATCTGCAAGCTTGAGCAGACGCAGCGAGCTTGGTTTGCTGGCGTCGACTATCGAAAGCATGCTGGCTACGTGCGTAGCCAATGGCCCCGAGTGAGCAGGTCTGCCCGGTGATGTTCTACCCGTTGCAATACTGTGAACCCGAGACCGCAGTTAGTGGCGAAGACCTTGGCGACGTTCATACTAGAGCTCATCGAAATTCATCCGAGCATATTGCATTGGGCCAATTGCTCTATCATGGAGCCGGACACCCGGCAATGCAATTGCATATGGTACGTCTCGGGCATGAAGCCGGCTTAACGGCCTTCAGGCCGATCTTGTGAAAGCCTAAAATAAAGAGAGAAGTTTATGTGCTGTTGGGCTGTACCTGCCAGCAGCGCCAAAGCTCTCACTTCTTGATTCTGCACTCCTATTGCGAAGCTTCGTCCCTGGCCCAATGGCAATTCTGACGCCGTCTTGTCAACCGTCAGGTCCAAAAATAACCTCGAGGGTCGCCACGACTTCGATGTTGTCGATTGAGACTGGTGTGGTGGGTTGCTTATACGTGGGTGCCTGGTCGTGATTGACAGTTGCTTTGCAGACATGCTGATCTTGTCTTTGTGCGGATCTGACAGCGCGGGAAGCGCTGATCACTAAGAGGTTACAGTCGGTGAATTTTCCAGGTTGTCGGCATGTTGTAAGCCAAGCACGTTCGTCAACAATCGCAATCATCAATATCGTGAGCTCGGATCTCTGCCCCAGGCTTGAGGCATATCAGCTTTCCCCGCGCAAGCTGTAGCTTGACGAAGACACTGGCAATAGAGTGTTTTGGCTCAAGGCACCTTTTGGACATACAAACTCACCAGCGTTCGTGCATTGGGCGGGTGTTCTCTTGCTCTATTGCTCGGTGCGGCATTGCGAAGCATGTCTCCAGGCGGAATTCACCTTCGCGCTACAAGCCAGGGGTGGGTGGGCTGTCAGAGCCCTATCGGACATGCTCGTCCGTGAGTCTTGTAAGCTCGAGAACCCTTACAGCTTACGCAGCATCTGAGTCAACAATGCTTGAGACCCCGAGTAATGGTGCGGCCTCGGAGCGGGACTTATTTCCATTGCATAGATACGTGGCCGAGCACCTTCACGGTCGTTCAAAGGTCATGCGATTGCGAGCGATGATTGGCAGTTGGCAATACAATGCGCGTACTATGAGAAATTTTGGTCGGTGAGCAGCGTGAGTGTCGAGTCAGGCACGTACTCCAAGCGGGATGGCTGCCCAGGTGGCTTCCGTGGGGATTTCAGGTTCGTGATCAGTCGATTCCCCGCTGGGATACCATGACTTAAATCTCCCGAGCAAGGCCAGGGAAGGCTAAATCGTGATGTCAGAAACGGCCAACGAAGGACCCTCGTTAGAGCTGGAAGAATAAGTCCGTGTATTGGATGAATGACTGGAATTGAAAAGAAGATGCGGCCAATCAATGCTTGCAGGCATGGATGCTCTGCCGCAGCCAAGGAGGCCTATGCTTCTCTGCAAGATCTCGTGCGCAGCCAAGCCATGATGTCGCCAGGGTCGCAAGTCACGCCAAGCTTCGAGCAGACACCCGAGAGAATATTTCCTGGCAACGAGCAAGGCGTGGTGATGCCTATCAGATGTCTTGGGCTCGGAGATGTTCACATACGTTACCTTCATTTACATATGCCGAATTGGCTCCACTAGCGCGGGATGCTAAGCGACTTTCTTACAACCACATTAATGATCACCAACCTGGTTGACACAAAATAGTCCCACGCCTTCGTAATATTGCCACGCGGGCGCAGTGCGATACACATGCTAGGCGTTGTTGCCATACAGTAGCGGATCCCGAAGCATTCGCCGCCCGGGCTTCAATTCGAGGAGCTCTGCTGATTGACCGCCACTGACCGATCATTATTCATCACGGACGGTGCTGGTCGGCGGCATGCGGAACCTTGCCATGTTTCCCTTTCGGCTTTAGGATGTTATCCCGGCTGAGGAAGCGATGTGCTGTAGCCTGATGGATTAGGCTTCTGGAAGGATAAATTCGGCGCATCGCTGGTATGCATGTATCCTTGCGCACTCCCGCGGGCTGCACCACACCTACGGCTGTTGGGCGCGTGTGTGAGAATAGACCACGCGTCCATGTAGATGACTTGAGCGAACATGAGAGCGTTTTCGGGAAGAACGCGCGAACACTATCATTTCGGTACAACGCGGAAATGAGCTATGCTCTTGTTCAGGGTACGTATCGCCCTTCCCAACTTGATAACACCAGACTCCGACGCTACAAGGATGTTCCCACTATAGTACAAACCGCTGAATGGCAGAAAGCAGCATTTTTTGGCAGTGCTCCCTGTGCGAGAGCCCTGAATAGTCCTGAGGATGTCGGTGTCGAGGAAGTGTAATACCGATACCGTCCATGTTGCCGCTCGCTTTCCTGTATGGCTGACCTGCCGGCAGACCGATCGAATCCCGGACGCTCGCTTGGCCGACCTAGTGGCCGCTTCTGGCACAGCTGACCAACAGCCTGACAAGGCGAAATCGTTTCTCGTCCCGATGTGAAGGGCTTTCTTTCTCAGTGGATGATGATGGACCGAATGCAGATATTTGGCTACGTCAACTATGTCGTACGGGATCCCAATAGCGACTTGTAGGCCCTGTGCTGGCGGTCAGCGATCTTCAAAGCCATCACATGCAACCAGGCTTTGACTTACGGCCGCTGCTCGATGATTTGAACGACCTCATGTTCTCCATGGCGTCGTCGTCACCATCGCCAGAGTTCCCACTAGAGGTACCTCTTCGGTTCCTGTTTCGATTGTCACGGTACCGGAAGACGTGCCATAGCATCCAGCGAATCACCCAATTCTCTTCCTCTACCCGTTCAGTGTCACGACCTAGATCGTAAACCTGCCGTGTCAAAGGTCGGGCAAGATGATATATTCGCATGATCTCTCGATGTATAGCGGTTTCAGTGACGTGCGCATGACTGTATGGAGGCTCGATGTTGGAGTGTCGAAGCTCTGATAATAGCGCATTTTGGTCCTCAGTCAGCCGCCGTCGACCTTCGACAGCCTCCTCCTGCGCTTGGATATTAGACAGGAATGTTCCACGCACAATACCTGCGCTCGTACCTTCATCATGGCATACACCCTTCGATGCATTTCATTGTCCTCTCGTAATCCAAGTCGTTCAAAGAATCTAGCTTTTGACTCGCTCTGAGCCAACGCTGGTCGCGGTGGGGCCATTCGTTGCGGAGGTCGGCAGATGGAAGGCTAAAGAGAGCAACGGGTGGAACTCTAAGGGTGAAGTTGCCGTTCAGATGAGACAACAAATGTCAACCCGCGTGTAAGAAGAAATCCAGCTATGAGTGCGACAAATGTTGGTCCGAAGGAGAACAGAAAGAGGAGCTCCGCATGAGGAAAATCAGACACACACAGGTTGGGTCACAAGCTTCGATGGAGACCGTCAATTTTTAGCTTCGATTGGTAGACTCCTGGAAGGGATCCTGGCAGTCCTTAAGAGCTGGGTCTCAGGCAGCTTGTCTCTAATAAAGCACACTTACGGGCGCGGCGCCGAAGCACTTCGAACAAGAAGTTGGGCCGATCCTCGCCTTTCTTTGTAGTCTGTGTGACCGAGCGTGGGTCAGGGCTGCAGGTCTTGGTCGAAGCAGAAACTCTCTTCCGGGCATGGAGGACAGCCACAAACACTGGGGGGTGCGCCTACAGCGCAGCTGGTGGACCGGGCACATTCGAAGCTTTCTACATTGGGTTTACATCATCGACAAGCAGGCTTCTGCCTCTGAATCATATGTTATCAGTGCTCCGAGTACCCATCTAGCGAACTTTGG
The DNA here is from genome assembly GCA_007113925.1 of Teratosphaeria gauchensis. Lineage (NCBI taxonomy): Eukaryota > Fungi > Ascomycota > Dothideomycetes > Mycosphaerellales > Teratosphaeriaceae > Teratosphaeria > Teratosphaeria gauchensis. The sequence goes on from VCMR01000005.1 coordinate 512,520, forward strand.
CGGTCCTGTCCGAAGCGGTCCGCGCGCGGATGCAGCAGACAACCAGACCCTTGACTCCCTAAGAGTCAACCAGGATCTCAAAAACGTTCGTGCAAGAGCATGAACCAGCCGGGGCCTTACCCACATCGTTCCAATTACACTTTCGTTCCTGCATTGGCGCTCCCGCGAGTTCGAAGTTGCATGCTGAAGTGCCTAATGATGAGCCGGCTCTAGACAGACTTGTCCTATATCCTAGAGTCTCATCTTGGCGCAGGCTGCCCTGGCTGATCTATCGCTAAAGCTGTTCATTTGACTTCAACCACTCTTTTGGTGTCTGCGCTCGAAACGTCAAGCCGTCGTCAGACCGGGTTGCCCATGCAAGCCCACCTTCGCTGGCTTTTCTGTTGCCCTTCTAGCGTGCCTGGTGGGGCTAGTCCTATGGCGGCCACGTGGAGCAATTTGTTCAGTGGCACTGCGACGACAATAATAATAGAAGGCGCCAACAATATCGCCGTCGTCACAAGACGCTTATGCTGGTGCAGACATTCCGAGAAAGAGTCTGACGGTTATGCAGCGTTACATGAATGCGTCGATGCGTTGTCTGGTGCTGATGCAGCCACTTGTCAACCAAAAGTTTGGGCGACGAGGCCAAGTCATTGGGCAGACACAGAGGAACTAGCCTGGTCCTTGCATTTTTGGTGCACGGTTGGTTGGCGGGTCTCAGCATTTGCCGAGCCCCAAGCGAGGACATCCTGGAATATTCTCGACATTATCATGGCACCGATGGCAGGACAAGTAATGTGCGCATTTACAGTCGAGCAAGGCGCCAATTGATACTTCAGGCTTGCTTCCAGCTGCTTGCTTACCAAGACCAAGATCGAGAAGAAGAGCTGGAAGAATCTCTCGCGTTCATGCTTGCTTCCACGCCGCCGCGCATCCCGCCGGCCACAGCAGTGTCCACTAATGCCGCCACCCCACCTTCCATCGTCCCACGCCGGCGAGCAGCTGCAGTGCATGATGCCCGCAGCCGGGCGCCAAGCAATCGCGCGATCCTGATCTCCGAACCCACAGTGAATGCAGATGAGATCATGCGGCCTGATAGCACTTCGCAGCGGGATCATGACGAAACCTCCGCCTGATGCTTGGCCTTTTGCTGTTGTTTGATGAAGTAGTATTGTTTACAATTATACAGGGGTCCAAATTTGAAGAGCTGGTCGTTGCGGTAGTATCCACGTCTCTCACCAACCACGCCTTGCAAGGATGCAAAGACACTCTAGAGTCAGATGTTCCGGCCGAAATCGCCTTAAGTGATCCAGTTCGCCACCAGACTATCTCTTAGCCTGGTCGCAGACCGTTTGCTGGCGAGCCAGGCTAAGTAGCGACTATACGAAGTGACAAGTGCACTTGAATGTCGAAGTTGGTCCTATTCTGCTCTGATGTCCTTTTGTGAGTCTAGGAGACGAATGTTCTTCGGTTGGAACACGCATTCATCATTCTTGGAGCTTAGTGCTACATGTGCCATCATGCTCGATGCAAATTATCGCCGCATTTGCCGCAAGACCGCTATTTGTGGCGCCAACACTTGGTATGCATGCAGATGCAGGAAATGTCACTGCCGACTACGACCAGCGCAGTACCAGCGTCAAATAGCAGGGACAATTGTCCGGCCGATTGCGCCGCCTCATCCAAATGCACCCAGGAGATCGTAGCTAACCTGTTGGTCTAGACCTACAAGACATCCGCCTCTCACCATTTCCAACACACAACACTCGATGACATTGTATCCACCTACCTTTGCGCAATTGTGGAACCGACAGGGTCAGATCTCCGCTCTGCGATCGTTACAGGTCAAGATGAGGTTCCAAGCGCCCATCTGCTGCCCGTCAGAATCCGATGATGGTGTCTCGTGTGCTCAGCGCATGGAAGAAGCTCCAAACAACGGCGCGAAACTCTAGACGCCCCCCGCCTCGGATCGCGCAACAGCTTTCGAACTTTGCCTTCGGATTGTCTTCAATAAACCAGGTGGTCGGACCCTGGTTCCCTTCTGGAAAGAATGGATGAAACGGACCGTGCTTGTGCTATTGCGCGTTTCTCGTCTTGGAGTCCAATATGTTCAGGGATGCATTATATGCCCATGCGAGACCGATAAGACATATGATTCCGCTGACGCGCTTAGGCCGTACTGCTTCTGACGTTCTCATATGGATAATGACGAGCCCTCTTGTGCACCCAGCTCAGGTGTTGCAGCATGCCAAGATCTGTGTGCGTCGGGGTAGCGTTATTGTGCAATCCCGCGAGATCGTCTGGGTTTCAGACGATCGTTGCGATCCATGAGGCCAAGGTTCAGCACGGTCGGGGGCTCATGGCACTTGCGAAAGAAGTCCCAGTCTACTGCAACGTGAGCCATCTGAGATGGATCTCCGGATCTATGGCTGAAAGGGCGCTTCGTCGAGCAGTCGCCAAGGCTAGCCGTCCAGCACACAAGCGTCAAAGATACGCAATCTTGCGGGCCTCTGGATCTGCTTGCGTGCTCGCATGCGCAGGGTCCATCCGCCAATGAAACCCCCACCTGGCTAAAAGCTGTCAATATTGCTAGTATAATGCCGAGCGTCAGGAGTCAGGACTCAGCTTGCCGATGCTAACGGCAGAGAACCAACAACCAGACGTCCATCGACCTATACGACACCCCTGTAATCGTACCGCAAGCCTACAATCCTACGACTCAGTAGTAGTCAGACGACATCAAACGCCTGCCAAAAGCGGACGGTGGAGTGCGGCACGGCACTAGCATTTGCCTTTCGCGCCGTTTCTCGATGCAGTACCTTGATCAATACAATGCTTTCATTATGTCATGCGGCAAACTAGATCCTTACAGTCACAGGACCTTGACATCTCAATATGCCGATGGACTAAGATCGATCACTGCAAAGGAAGGCTACAGCTCTTTGCCCGTCTACTTGTAGTCAAAGTTATCGACGCTTGCTGGCATGAACTGTCATACCCTTATCTTACCACTCTAGTGCTTAGGCACTCAGCAAGTGCCGTGAGTGCCCCGGGGGTATTTCTGTATACATTTCTTCATCTAATTGAAAGCATTCGGTGAAGTGCCGTGTAAATAGCCATAACAATGCAGAGTGATACATGCAGACAAGCCTATGTTGCCTCAATGTTGGGGTGCATAAGAAGATCTCGGAGACGGCATTGCGACGCCGATCTCTCCCAATTGTTCGTGCTGTCGAGTTGGCAATTGTCAGAGTCTATAACTTTCACACGGAGTGACCTTCTCGGAGCGTCAGGTTTGAAGCAGAGACACAGATTCCTTACCCTGAGTCCGGTCGCCCTTCTATTTGCTATCGTCAATTCGAGGTACACGAAGGCGGCTGGGACTTGTTGAGTCGATGTCATTGTGGAATTGGTGACCATAGTCAGAGCTGCCGACAATCGCAGACTGTCCAACTTCACAGGCAACAAGCGAGCGCGGCGATCAAAGCTCAAGGGGTGCATCGTGAGACTCGCTGCTGCTTCAACGCTCCTCTGCGGGCAATATCGATGCATCAGACTGATTGCCGAAGCATCGCGACCTCATCATTCCGCAATCGCACTGACTCTTCTCCTTCTTCAGCATGACTGACAGGACCTCCAGTTCCCATTGAAAGGCAGAAAAGCCGACCATCGTGTCTGAACATACCGACACGCAGATAATATGCTTCAGCTGAACAATCTGTAGCAGCTGCATTGGGGCCCGCCCGCACCCATGTCTGTATTTTGGGGTAGTGATTGATGCTGCGCCGTTGCTTGGCTTTCTCAAGTGGCAGGCCTGCGCTGATGGTCACAGAGCTCATTTGCTATGATACGATGAATGAGCTCTTGATCTTGAGGGTGGGACTCGGCGACAGTATCGATGCTGCGAGCGGAGCAGTATTGGCGCGCTGTGCGGTTGTGCAGATCCTAGTGTACATCTGGAACTCGTCGCCAGGTCAAGAACTTTCACGATGAAGTCATGTCTGTAGTTGTATGCTCTCCAGGGTTCGTCGTCGGATAGCGCGGCGTTGAAATATAGTGACACTGCGCAGTGGACGGTCATAGCAAAGCTCAGGATTATTTAGTCGTCCTGTATCAATTGAGTGGCGTGAACAATTCCATTGGTACATCATGTCCCACTCCAAGCGGTGGAGGCAGGAAAGTGTCGACATTCCTGAAGCTTGCGGACCAAGACTTGGTTTCCGTGCTTTGGTATGAGTTACTGCAGTGCTCTACCAACAGAAGTGTATCACCGCGACGCAGTAAAAACAGCATCAAGGTTGACAGGCGCAAGGCAGCATGATGTCTTTCCTGTGCAGCGATCTACGACCGTGTGCGGTGACGTGTACCGGCGCTGTTCATGGCTGCAGATGTCTTTGCAGCAGTGAGATCATGATGGGTCGACTCGGCTCGAATGCTTCTGAAGCGCTCAGGGAGCGGGCGTCCTAATGGAGTCGCAATGCGTAATCAAGAGGGAAGGGGCGTGGCTTTCTCGAGTACCAGCGAAGCATGTGGAAATTCAATGGCCTGGGTCTAATTGCACACGCGCCTGTCAGTGTGAACGAGCTTCGAATAGTGGCGGCTTGGCACTCGTGGCACTGCAAGATGTCTGTCTCAGGCAGTCTTTGGTTGAGCTCGCAGACTGATAGCGCCAATGAAAGGTCTTGAAAGCAGCAAGCAGATGCGAAACCTGCGCAAGTGAGCAAAAAAGACGAGTGAATGATCCTTTAAATGCGAGCAAGCAGACAGCCAGACCACTTAACATAAGTCCTGCGCCTGCCTCCCGTCAAACACAGCCTGCTCTTCAACGTGCTGTCTTTCCCAAGCGCCTGGCACCTTTCGACTTTCACATGCGGGCTTCTACGATTCCATATAAAATCGTCCAAATCTTCGCCAAAATGTTTCCATTCCTCTACATAGAATCAGCTTCTCAATATCGACCAAGACTTCATCATTCCAAAAGATCTTTCCTACAACACACCCCTCCTTTTGCGAAACACTCACACATACCACTCCCAGTAAGTCGGAATCCAAGCCCCCTGTTGTAGCGGAAGTTGACAATGTGTGCGTGAAGCTTTCAATCACCATGTCTGCACCGAGTGCGAAGCAGGGCATCTGGGAATTCATCAGCGGTGAGGAGACACACTACGCGGCCCATCCAGGATCGAGGTCACAGATCCACTTCCCTCTGCTGTCTGGCTCCTTGCCAAGTAATCACCAGATGCAAGCTTTCTGGAATGCTTCGCAGCATCAGCCTCGAGTATACAATGAGATCCTGGATGCTGGTCTCCTTCCGGGCGAGGGTGTGACGATATGCACACGCAAGCTCCAGGTAAGTTCAGCTGAACATATGCTTCACCTACTCGACGCAATAACGTTGAATGCCAGAACGGGCAGCGTGCGCCATGTTTCAGCGTCGACGTTCGTGGCGCTGCCAATGCGCTCGGTACTGCTGCTGAAAAATTGTATAAGCACATCAAGGACTCGGGCAAGGTGAGCACCGAGTTCATTGTCGAAGTCTGTGACAGCCACAAGATGAACGATTATACGGTATATCCACAAGCGGATAGTACCAACAGCACGAATCGCGACCTTATCGACCGGCGCCAGAACTTCGTCAAAGAGTTCGTTGAGAGGGCCCGTAGCATTTATCCTCAGTACATCGACACCAACGGGACGAACCCAAACATCCAGGCTTGCTTGATGCGCAAGCCTCACACTGGGCCAGCCAGCGCGAGCACGGGCAGCAGCAGGAGGCTGTTTCCTGCCCAGCTTCTCGAGGGCAGATTCGTAGAGCATACGATCTGCATCCAGTTCTACGGAGACGCCGAGGGTGATTTCGTAGAACTGAGAAAGAAGCTTGAAGCGGCGCTGGAGGAGCTGAAACAGCAGCCGAGATATAGTGGAGTGGAGATGCAGGTGCGGATTGCAGAGTGGTTGTGAGAGGTCATCCAAGATCAAGAGAGACGGGATGAGGGCTGCTGGAGAGACCACGACTCTCGTCGAGAAGCGGCATGGTTGATAGCTTCGAAAGATTCCCAAAGATTCAATGATGACCAGGAATGCCCGCGTTCCTAGGCCCACCGAATAGCATAAAACTAGCAGTCTATGAAAAGATCAGTGTAGTGCGACAATCATCCGCCCTCAGCTCCCTGATTGCAGGTGCCTTGCAGTGATCGGGAGACATTGGGAGAAGCGCCAGCTCGTTTTCCTTCGTTGGAGTCCACAGTAACGGCCTTCTCGGACCACCATAGGGCTACCAAATGTCTACGGAGGACTGAACGCAGTAGAATCCGGTAGGATCATTTGCCATCCTCTTCCGAACTCGCATCATCGATCCCAGACTTCAGGATACATTCTCACTTGCATACCGTGGGTTTGTCGATGATGACAATGATGAACAATGAGATGGACGCCGGCCCACGTTGCTGAGCATGAAAAAACAGTCTGGAGTCTGATTGCTCCTGTATCATGCCTCAGGCATTAGCGCTAATCCATACCTAGTTAGCGGTTATCACCGCCGCGGCAAAATTCTTCGACGACGAATTCCAACTTCGCGTCTCCAACAACCTTTCTCTCTCACATGCTCACGCGCATTCGCCTGATTCTTCTTTCCCGGAAGCCTGCATCCTCGTCACAAGCCTATAAGCCGCCAAGACGATGGCTTCCAAGACCTGCTCAGATGGTTGAACCGGTAAGCACGTGCCCTCACTCCCCCCAACAACTTCCTGATGAAATCGCAACAACCGCAATCAAACTAGAGTCTTTGACCTCACTTCGAGGACTGAAACTGTACTTGCTACGTCAGTCTGATCACACAGCCTCACACACGGCTTACAATGGCACATGAAAGGCAGCATGAACACGTACTGACTATGCTATCAGACCTGACTGGTCTCTGGACCGAATGACTTCAGCAATTGCCATCATGGCCCTACCATAAAAGCAGACATCTTCCAGTAAGCTCATCACCTTTCGACTTCAAAATTCTCCCTTTGCAATGATGATTGCTCAAATACATACGCTATTAAATGGAATTACCGGCCGAGACTCCGGTCGATGGCGATACTTGACGGCTTGTCTGATCACGCATACCCTCCTCTGCACAAACACATGATAAATTCTATGCTGGACAGCAGCTGACTGTCATGATCAGCTGAGCGCCTGCCGACTTGAGATCGCCCTGTCATGTGCTGGCATCTTGCGAAGGAGTACTTAATATCCTCCCTCGAACGCTTGGAAACACATCGGCATTCGAAGGACTCTACACCTCTCGATCGCACTCGGTGCTGAGATTCGGCAATCGAGGGCATGAAGGTGCAGCATCCGCACATACCTTTGTTATTGTTTTTTCACCATACCCAAACAATCCGGACCACTGCACCGACATGGCTACGACCTCGGCTCTATCGCTCGATTTGAGATGTCCGGCATGAGCCACTGGTCTCGAAATCCTTGAGGGCTGCTGAGTGGCAGGCTGGAGTATTCGGCAGGAGCCCATAGCGTCAAAGGCAATCGCAGAGTCCTGCGTAGCCAGTCTGCCGTGCTACCCTTCCGAGCACGCCTGAAGACTATTCTTCACTCAGTCGCTCAAGGCAGCCTCACCATTGTCGCCCATCATGTGGTACGGTAGCCATGCCGATGAATCCCTTCACTTTCGAGCTCTTTCAGGACCTCCAAGATGCTACCAATGAGCCAACGACAGAGCCAGCAGGCCAGAGGGCTCTCACTGCGGCGACCACAGTTGTCACCAATGTCGGCGCCTACCCGTACAACATGCATCAGTGGTAAGTCTGCATTTCCTCTGCCCCCAGCCCCTCTTCTGATGATACAACAAAATTCTATAGACAAGCATATGTCCAAGCTACTGTGACAGGTAGTGAAGACGAAAGGTATACCGGCTGATCGAAAGCACTTTTTCGCAATACGCCGAGTGGTAATGATCACGACTGAGCTGACTCCTTGACTTGTAGATCTGAGAGACCTTGTCTTTCCCGTATGGCCGACAATACATGGTGGCGTCTTGCTACGGCGTTCAAGGTACGTCTTGGCGCTTTGCAGACACCTATCTCCCTCAAAATGATGATTTCAAATTATCACGACGGTCGACATAGCAGTCAACTGCATTGATGAGACGGCCCTTGACCGGGCCTACCCATTACTGACATCCCATCCACGTTCCTGATCCACTTGGCGCCACTCGATACTTTGTTGTTCTTGACTGACACCACGCTAGTGATGATGCTGTGCACAATCAAGATCAACACAGACAATGCGAGCCTTGTTCATGCTCACCTCCTGTTCATCACCTACAACACATCACCACAAGCTTCCATCGAACCGAATTGGCCATGGCAGTGCAGCTCACGACATCGCAACCGAATCTACCATCTGCTTTGGCAGGCCTGCTGCTGAGATCCGAAGGCATGAAGAAGCAAGCCAAATGCTGGGCAGCTACGCTAAGGCGTTCGAAAGCATCAAAGAACAGCTCAAAAATGGCGTTGGCTTGCCTGTCATTCCACTCACGAAGATAACAATCCTTGGCTCGGACGGCATTGAGGTCTTGAAGAGGCACATTGATGTGCAGCACACGGTAAGTCCTTCACCCGCTTCACAATCACTTGCAATGATGAATCGGCACTGGGCTCCGATCAAACCACATGAGCCGATACGCCGCTTTGTGACAGGCCTAGAAAACCTCGTCCACTGATCGCAACTCGCACATTTTCTTCGCCATACCCGCCAAGTGCGTCAGAGCTCTGTGGCTGACCGTCAAGCAGGTTTAAGCTTGCGCTTCTTGTCAATCGCGGCTTCGTCGACGACACCAGGCGCTTCGATCTCCCGGCACGCACCGTCGACACAGACGATACAGGTCCTTGCAACGTACAGCAGTGGGGATTCCCATGCATACTAGGTACGACACACTTCTTCTATATCTGCACTACCTTTCATGATGAACCCTTTAGATGACGAGTCTTATCTGGCTTTGCCAATGCGGACACAATCTTTTTTTACCATTCATGCATTACCTGATCAACAATGCTGTTCCCCGTCATTCTTCGAACACTGCGCGTGAGGACCAATGGCTGACCATCTCGAAGTTGTATAGTACAACATCTCGAACTCGTTGGCAACACATCTGAGCAGTGAGCAGTACCTGCTTCGATGCTACCAGGTCAAGGTGAAAGCGGGTCGCTGAGAGTCAGGGCGGCATGAAGGACGCCATGGCTCTTGGCACAAGCAAACACGCCATGCACCACATATCGTCACCATCGTGTCGTCGCTGGTGGTTTCTTGTCTTGGTGGAGATGCTAGGCTAATTGGGCGTCTGCTGTCAATTGGCAGGAAGCCTAGCTTTACCCGCAACTACGTAGCCTTGAGAATATAGCATCTGTGCTTGCTATCAGCCCTCAATGACGTGAACTACCTCACTGTCCTCTATTCATGTCCTTTGACGCTCATCCGCCTACCTCGACATCTAACCATGGTCAAAAAGTCACCTCCGACTGCCTATCCGTGTCATTACCTGCTGACAGCAATTCAACGTCGTGTCATCGTCATAAGCGACAAATCGTACTACAATTCAGCAATCCCAGAATACTTGCTGAACCATTCAGGAAGAAGTCGTGCATGATGAGATTGTCCACACCTCGCCACGGGTGTGCATCGGATTTAGCGGACATAGCGCAAAAGTGCCAGGGCTGTGGTGATGCCATCGAATGTCTCGCTGCTATCTTGTCTTTCTCCCCATACCTACACCATCATCCTGGATGCAAGGCGTGCGGCGATCATCTCCATATATTTGCGCTTGCTGTCTGCGGGCTAGCGCACAAGGAACGAGACTTGGACATGTGCGATATGCATCAGATACGGCATCGCCACCGCAGCGAGAGAAGAGCAGCAGCGATGGCGAGAAGGAGGAAGGCGCCTTCTCTCGGCGCATGGCCCAGATGAGCGAGGAAGCGCTGGAAACAGGCGGTCGGAGTGCACAGACGGCAGTCAAGGAAGCAGGATTCAGCGAGGATCTAAAGCGTGAGCTGGAGGAGAAGATCGCGAATGCTGCATTCCGCTCTGAGCATGCGAGTGCCTTTGCGCAGGCCAATCTGCCAGCCAGTGCGGGGAAGCAGACGAGAGATATTGCGGGTGCGCGGGCGTGGACGGGCGAGGAGAGTCTGGAGGATGCGGCATTGCGCATGCTGAATGATGCCCACAAACCCATGCGAGTCCCTGCCAGACCACCCAGACTAGGCCCGAGTGCGAGAGCGCCCAAGAAAGTCGACACCGGCCGCCCATCACCCGCAGCTACGGGCGCGAGACTCGCCAACGCCCGAGACAAAACCAGCGCGTACGCCTTCATGAAAGACCCCAACATGTCGCAAGCCGAGCGCGACAAACTCCGCGAAGAGATGAAGGCCCGTTTCCGCCCCGAAGGCCGCATCGCCCCGGCCACCGTCCAAGGCCTCGCGAATCTCGCCAACCAACGCATCGAAGACGCCATCGGCCGCGGGCAATTCAAGAACCTGCCCCGCGGCCCCGGCAAACTCGTCGAAAGAGACTACAACGCGTCCTCCCCCTTCATCGACACGACCGAGTACTTCATGAACAAGATGATCCAGAAGCAGGAGATTGTGCCGCCGTGGATTGAGAAGCAGCAGGAGTTGGTCGCGACGGCGAATCGGTTTCGCGGGCGGCTGCGGGCGGATTGGAGAAGGCATGTTAGTCGTGTGATTGCGAGTCGGGGTGGGGGGTTGGAGAGGCAGATGAGGTTGGCCGAGGCGTATGCGGTGGCGGAGCGGCGGGAGAATCCGAGGTGGGGGAGGGAGGAGGAGACGGTGCATGCGGTCAAGGAGGATGGGGGTGTGAGCCAGATTACGTTGACGGGGGAGTTGAAGGCTGTGCCTGTTGAGAAGGAGGGGGAGGAGAAAGTGGGAGTGGAAGAGGAGATCAAAATCATCGAACAAGCCATCAACGACGACGGCACCCTGAAATCCCCTTCCACACAACCCGAAGGCGAAATCGTCGTCACCGCCTCTCCACCAACATCATCAGACCCAACACCCACCTCACCACCACCACCACAGCAACCAACCCCCTTACCGCTGGTCCCCCCCTTCCGCGACCCCCAATGGCTCGCAACGGAAACCCCCTACCTAACCGCCGCCATCGCCTCCCTCAACGCCCTAGCCCGCAGCTACAACCTCATGGCCCCAGACCTCGCCAAAAAACCCTACTACTCTCTCGATCGCGAATTGCGAGCCTGTTACGCGGATGTCGCGCCTAGTGTAAGTTTCCTCCATCACCCCTTTTATCCTTCCAAAAGTCGCAAGGAAATGTACTGATGATGGGGGTTGGTTTAGATTGCGGCAGCGATTAAAGATCGAGCGACCGCGCCGAGGATCAAAGGGGTAGAAGTGGTGGGACATACGCCGGGGGGCGTGATGGAGAAGTTTGGCATGGATGGCGCAAGGCATGTTTATGATGAGAGGAAGCCGCAGTATGGGTTTCGAGAGTTTTGGCGGGATTTGTTTCGGAAGGACAAAACATGATGCTATGGGGTGGTGATGTGTATGTGTATTCATAGAGACATTAAGTCCTCAGATAGTCGGAGGGACGTGGAGGCTATTCAGGTGCCTGAAGAGAGCATGAAGAATCTTTTCTTTTTCTTTTTTAGGTATCCCGCATCTCAGAAATATCTCCCAAAAACCGCAAACCTACTACTCCCCCTCTCACCACTTCCCCATCATCCCACCAAACACCCACCCTCATCCTACCTCCCCCTAACACCAACCACATCCTCCCTCACCCCACTGACTTCCACACTCTGCCGCCCTCCAAACCCACCTAAGTCATCAACACCAACCATTAGCACTCATCACTCACACACCCACGCACACCTACCCACACACCCACACACCGATTCCCAACAAAAAAAAAAAAAAAAAGTGAAAAATAGATACGACTCACCATCCCCCGGCCCCACCAACTCCATCCCCACCACCGCCCTCTCCGCCATACCAACCAACAACTCATCCTCATCCTCCTCGTACGCGCGAAAACGAAAACAACAGCTGAATTCCGCCATCCTTTTTACCTTGGCCCACCTATAACGCCCCCGCGGAAAAACGGTCAGCATCAGCATCATCAGCCTCATCAGCATACCATCAACAATCCCCCCTTGGTAGCTAGTAATCGCGAGCAGAAAGACAGAAAAAGAAGAGAAGTCAGGACATACGTACCCCTTCAATTTCGCCTCGTGGATTTCGCACCGCCAGCACTTGGTCGCCGCCATCCGTGTCCGCCATGTAGCTTTCGCTCGGCCCAATTTCCCTCCTCCTCCTCCTTCAGCACTCTCGCCGAGCCTGCGGATGCGGAAATTTGGGCGCGAGCGCTGAGGCTCCAGGGACGGCACGCTAGGGACTGTGATGCTTTGGTGCGAAATTTCGGGTCGGAGTTCTGCAGAGCCTGCTGGGCTGCTGGTGGGTTGAGGAGGCGGGGAGTCGTGGTGCTGTTGTTGTTGTTGGAGGTTGGTGGGGACGCGGCCGGGGGTGGCGAGGGCGTAGGGGGAGGTGGGGATGCAGGGGCGGGTGGTTTGGAGGTCGTTGGAGCGGGTTTGGCGGAGGGGGGAGGAGGAGGTGTCGAGGGGCCGGGGCCAGGCGGCGGCGTCCCCGTCCAGGTTGGGAATTGCAATGGTGAGGAGAGGGAGCGGTGGAGAGTGTGAGGTGGGAGGTTGGGGGGTGGTTGCTGGGTTGCAGGTGTGCTCGAGATATAGCGTGTGGGCTAGAGCTTTGGCAATCTTGCGCGGGTGGAGTCGGTGTTGGGATGAATTCGTGATGGGCGTACTGTTCGCGGCGGCGTTTTGATGGCGTGCGGCTTGTGTAGCGGTATGGAGAGAAGACTGTGCGTGTGGCACAATGGACTGCAATGGTTGAGCTGCTTGCGACGGGATGGCGATAGGCAATCGAGGACCCACGCCGCGGTTTCGAGCAATTCTGAAGCTTCGTCGGTGGACAGGCACCTGGCCTCTTTCTGCTGGCTGGCGCCTTGAAGCTTGACTAGACGGAGGCGTACGGGTGAATCGCGTAGCGCCATGGTCGATAGCACGCTGAGACTCCGCGGAAAGACGAGCTACAGGCGCAGGAGACTCGCTTGCTGGGTTTGTTTCAGCAGATTCATGGGCAGAAGAGTTCGTCGCAGCTTGACCAGTAACACAACCACAGTCTTGACAGGTCCTCGATGCTTCGACTGGTGCATAATCCGGATCTGTCTCTCCTGCCGTGACGCCCCTTAGGTTCGCAGACCAAGATCGTGCTCTCTTGACGCTGCCACTCACAAACTGCGAGATGCTTTGGCATGGTCTTGGCACCTGTGGCGTGCTCGGAAACAACGACCACACGCTTGCTCTAGGTGCAGGCGAAGGTCTCTCTGGTGACCTTTCAGGCGATCGCGCTGGAGGTACAGGGAACTGGTTGATGATGACTTCGGTCCTGGTCGTGCCATTGCCAAGCGTGCCTGCTGGAGAAGAGCTCTGGTGTAGGTCATTGACGGAGAGTGCAGATCTGAGGAATGTCTGCCTTTGCGATCTTGGAACTGATGCAGTTGCACCCGTAGATTGCAAGGTGGCTGCGATTCTTTCTGCGCGCTCCGGTGTTACTGGGATGGCGTTGCCCGCAGCAGCTGTCAGTGCGCGCTGTGACGGGCTTAGAGAGCGTTGGCGTAGAGCGTCATGGCTGCGTGCCGATCGTGGTGGTTCTGATCTGGCATTTGAGGAGCTGACTATGTCCGCATTCCCGGAGCTGGACTCTGCCGAGCCACTTGAACTGTTGACTGCTTCGTACTTATCAGTGCGCCTAGCGCCAGGCACGCCGTTACTCGGCACTTCGCCTTGGGCGCTCGCTGGAGGTGTATGCGCCAATGGATGATCTTCCAACTCTCCATACCTCATAGTCCCATGTCCGCTCGCTGGTGGCCGCCATGCAGCAGCTCTCCGCTCCCTAAGGTCTGCCTGTAAGCCCGAGCGAGTTCTCACGAGGCTTCGCAAGAAAGTAACCGTTCCACTGCCGCGCAAAGGTATGCGTGGTGCGAGATGCGGTGGCAATGTTCCTGGCCTTCGATCTCCTGGCCATCGTGGACATCCCTTTGGCGTTGGTCGACGTGCAGGAGGTGGGTGTGGAGGCACCAATGGCTGCGGGACGACTATTTGGTGTGATTGCTCAGAGCTGTGATCGGCACCAGATGACTAGGCTGTGGTCGAGCTATCACGCTGAAAGAGGTTTGTTCGTCTCAGCCGGCTCCGAGTTCCTTCGTCCTAGGATAGAAACAGGCGGCTGTACCTGGTCCTGGTGGGTGGGCTTGAGTCGTCATCTTTTGCCGGCTTGAGAGGAATGTCGGCTGGCCCATCAAGTTGAGACGGCACATCTTCGCCCTCTGAGCTTCGGGGATGCCATGAGTGAATGCGTCGCTGGAACGTATTGTTATTGGGAATTGTCTTCAATGTGGCCATGCTGTTCTTTTCCGATATGGGGAATAGTGGTGTGCCTTGTTTGATGTTGTGCTTATAAAATGCAGAAGATGATTCTGCTTCGTCCCGAGCCATAGCAGCTATGATGTTTTTTGCCCTTGGTAGGTGTTCTTAGGTCGATGCAAGTGTGTGGAGAGTATTTTTCATCAGTCATCAACATCTTCAGCGTTGCTTCCTACCTTGTGGATGCAGCCACGTCTAGATATTGTAGCAAGTGCATATGGCAGATACTGATCGAGTGGCTCTGATCAAAGGTGGCTATGTCCATCATAGTGTGATGTAGACATATCCAATCACAAGTCACACCATACATTATCGATCATGATCAAGGAGTACGTACGTCGACTTTACGGAAAGCGTCACCTGTCCCAATCTACTTATCAGCGATATTGGGCCAAGCCGCCAGAGAGTCTGTGTTGATGCAAGTGCAGGGATTCGCGTTGCAGCCCAAACTCTGAATGACGCGAAAAGCGGGCGCTGCCGCCGCGTAGTGGTTGCTGTTTTGGCGATTTGTTGATGCGGAGCGAGTGGGACTGGACTCTGTGGTCGCATTCACACAAGTCTTTACCGATTTTACGATCGATAGGTATATTACGACGCCATCACGGGACACGCGACGTGGACGATTGTTGTCGCAAAGGTAAGACGGCACATTGTTGCTGCGAGTGAGTTGTTGGACGAGCACGCGGCTTGGCACGCCCCAGGCAGTGACGGAATTATCATAGAATATTGCCCGGCACGAGCACGAGTGGGTTGTGTGGACACAGCGCGGAAGGAGTGGACATAGGTCGAAGAGCGAGACTTGAAGCACAGCGATTGCGACTATGGCAGAGGGCGAGGAGGACTTTGCGCGGCTCCCTCTCCCCGACCAGTTCCAGCACAAGAACTGGAAGGCGCGGAAAGGAGGCTATGAGACGGCGAGCAAGGAATTCAAGACTGCGCAACCCACCGACCCAATCGTCCGCGAATTCATACTAGAGTCCAGCTTGTGGAAGGCGGCGGTGAGCGACAGCAACGTCGCGGCACAGCAAGAAGCTCTGGGCGCATACAATGCCTTCTTAGACGCGGCAGGAGCGGAAGGTGCGCGCAAGACGAGAGGCTCGGCGGTGCAGGGGGTGGTGGAGAAGGGTCTCACGGGTCGACCAGCGGCCAAGGCGGCGGCGTTGGAGTCGCTGTTGCTGTTGATCGAGCTGGACAAGCCCGAGCCAGTCATCGACGAGCTGCTGCCTTTCCTCTCACACAAGCAACCCAAGATCATCGCTGCCACGTTATCGGCATTGACGAGCATCTACCACGCATACGGCTGCAAGACTGTCGAGCCGAAGCCGGTGATCAAGGCGTTGCCGAAGGTGTTTGGGCATGCCGACAAGAATGTGCGTGCGGAGGCGCAGAACTTGACCAAGGAGCTGTACAGATGGCTGCGCGAAGCCATGAAGCCGCTGTTCTGGGGCGAGCTGAAAGAGGTGCAGCAGAAGGATTTGGACAAGCTGTTTGAGCCGATCCAGAGTGAGCCCGCACCCCAGCAAGAGAGGTTATTACGCTCACAGCAGGCGGCAAAGGAAGAGGCCGCTGCAGCTGGTGTGGACGAGGAGGCAGGCGGGGACGAGGATGGCGAGGATGGCGCAATCGATCTGGAACCAGAATATGAGGCTGTCGATGTCTTCGCAAAAGTGCCGAAAGACTTTGGTGACAGGCTGGCATCAACAAAATGGAAAGACCGGAAAGAGGCGCTTGATGACCTGTTCACAGCAGTCAATGTGCCAGCAATACAACCTGGGCCATTTGACGACATCATGCGGGGATGCGCCAAGAGCATGAAGGATGCGAACATTGCAGTCGTCACAATTGCAGCAAACTGCGTCGAGTGCATAGCGAAGGGCTTGAGGAAAGAGTTCGGGCGATATCGGTCAACTGTCCTAGGACCCATGCTCGAGCGCTTCAAGGAGAAGAAGGTATCCGTCACAGATGCTCTAGCTGCTGCTTGTGATGCCGTCTTCATGGCAACGGGGCTGGGCGATATTCAGACCGACGTCCTAGAACAGCTCAAATCGAAGAACCCTCAAGTGAAGGAGCACACCGCCAAATTCCTCGCCCGGAGTCTGCTGACCACCAAGGAAGCGCCGACAATCGAGCAAACAAAGGAAATCGCAGAGGGCAGCAAGAAGCTGTTGACAGAATCAGCTGCCCCACTCAGAGATGCAGGTGCGGAAGTGTTGGGTGTCTTGTGGAAGATCATGGGCGATCGCAATATGCTCAATCATCTTGAAGGACTTGATGAGATCCGCAAGACAAAGATCAAGGAGTGTTCAGACGCGGCCGAGCCGAAGACGAAGTGGAAGCCGAAAGCTGCTGCACCTCCTCCAGCAGCGAAAGCGCCGCCAGGCAAGAAACCGGCACTCGGAACGAAGAGGCCTGCAGCAGGCGGTGTAAAGAAGGCGCCGCCACCGAAAGCAGCAAGTCCACCACCTGCGGAGGACGCACCATTACAGCCACGGCCGACTTCAAGGCCAGGGCTGAAACCTGGACTCAAGGGACCTAGCGGGCTGAAGGCTCCATTTGGGCTGGCGAAGCCGGGCTCAGGGCTCAAGCCACCCTCGGGCGTCGCCTCGCCGAAGAGACAAGGCATGGTATTAGACGACGCTGGACCGATCTCGTCAAAACCTGGCTTGCCAGCGCCTGCCGGTCGAGGTCTTGCAGGCAGGCCTTTGGGCAAGCCTGCTGCAGCTGCTCCTGCATCACCGCCACCACCAGCGAGGCAGGAAAGTGCGGCGAGTAGTGCGTTGAGCAATATCGAGCGACAAGAACTACACGACCTGCGAGCCGAAGTCGATCTACTGCGCAACCAGACTAGTGATCTGAGGCAGGATAAGCTGAGATTGACCTCGCAAATTGCGGAGTTGCAAAATCAGAACGCGCAGCTGATTGAGGATCACACAAGAGATGTGCTGCAAATCAAGGCCAAGGAGACGCAATTAGTGCGGGCGAGGAGCGATGCCGAGAGCGCTGACGAACGTGCGAACAGCTTGTCGAAAGAGGTCGAGAGGCTCAAGAGGGAGATGAGCCGGCTCGGAAGGCAAAATGGTGCCACATCGCCACCTGTCGACCCAGCTGCACTCTACGGCACCTTTAGCAACGGCTCCCACGACCTCAGCATGAGACCAGCATACGGTGCCTCGCGCTCCTTCAATGTCCCCTCCTCCCGCGGCACGCCATATGGCTACGACGCCATGTCCGGCAGCGGGTTAGGGGTTGAGGGTAAGGAAAACAATCCCGAATCCGCCGGCATCATTTCTCCAGCATCACATCACAGTAATGGGTATTTCGGGGGCTCGAAGCTGGGAGCTGCGAGACCGCTGAGCCATCACTCGAGTGGGAGGAATACGCCAATTAGTCATGAGGGCGACGCTGTGGGGGGTGTTGGGGGGTTGCAGAGGAGTGCGAGTGGAGCGGGCGGGATGGGGGAGAGTGTAGGGAGTGGTGGTGGTGGTGGGGAGGGTGTGGAGAGTTGGAGGCGGGCGGCGGAAGTGACGCAGAATTTGAAGGCGAGGATTGAGATGATGAAGGTGAGTTCTTTTTTTCCTTTTTTTCTAATGGGGTGGGAGTGGGCGATGTGTGAGATTGATGCTGACTTGACTCGACGAATAGGCGAGACAGAATATTGGGAGAGGGCAATAATGCTTCCCTTCTTCATTTCAACTCATTTACCGTCGAGAGAAAGGGGTGTTGGGCATGACAGGCTATGAAGTGACGCTCTCTCTCGTTACGTACACAGGCGGCTGGGGAACAGCAGGCGCAGGCCGGGGATGAACAAGAGCCATGGTATCATGTGGTTTGAAGGATTGAACGCAGGAAGGAACGAAACTTGTGAATGACCAAAATCCCATGCGCTCATGTCTGTCGAGACGTCTTGATGGCATTTTTTTTTTTTTCACTCTCTCAGAAGCAGGAAGGACTGCATCTTGGACAGCAAGGGTGTTTTGGCGTTGGATGGTCTAGAGAGAAGACTTGCTTGCTTGGCGTTCGTTGTTGTGAGGGACTGGAGGGTTTGGGGGGGAGGCTAGCTGGTTGATCGCCAGTTAGGATGTTCTATTTCGTGTGGTATGAGTATACAGTACACTACGTGAGTTTGGGTGTGTTGATCAAACTGTTTCTGGAATGGTATGGGACGTCGATGCTTTCTCGTTATACATACAAGCATGGAACAGGTCTTAGGAGAGCGGTCCATGAACCCATGGCTTTCGGGGGATTGACTTGAGTTCAATTCTGAGCATCTGCTTTCCCTCCGCTTGGCTGGGGGGGATGTGATATCGGCAGGTGCTCCACCTTGCGTTGCAGAACCACCACCGTCACGTTGAGTAGTCGAGGCATTATTGACGCCTCTGGTGGGGGAGGAGGGTTGATTGATAGCCTTTCCCAGGGGGGCGGGGGCAGGGATGGGGTGTTTTGGGGGAAATGCTGGTGCGAGCGAGCAAGCATTCACTCGCTTTTGTTGAATACATCTCGATGAGGTGAAAAGTGAGGGCTCTGAAGGGCTTCCAGATTTGTTAGGGAGTATAGTCTCAGGTAGAGTCCCTGACTTGCGCGTATTCAGCATCATAGACGTGCGTAGTTTAGAGCTCCGGGACTCTCGACGCGATCTCTCAGGAGACCCTACTGTGGGCAGAGAGCGATGAACGTGCTCATATCTCTGCTTATGGTGTCCCTCCTTGCCGCTTGCGAGAGGAAAAGGGAATTCTGCCTGTCTAACCGCTCGCCGTGGGGGCAGGCGTGACTGGGAGCGGTTTGGTTACCTGACGCTCGCCGCGGGGGCAGTGGTGCCTTGGAGATCTGGGAGGGAACTCTTCCTAAGAAGCCCGGGCTTCCAAAGACTTCTTGTGAGGCTTTACGCAGGATTTCACGCAGGTTGTGGGATTCCACACCGGGTCTCAGCCATTGATGTCATGTCGTAGATCAGGCGGCATCGAGCGCGACGACGACGAAAAGCTCTGTGTGCATACGAGGGAGTTAAAAAAAACCATAATATCCTCAAAACCACACTGCAGGCATTGCCGGACGAGTTGAGTGAGCTCCGAGCCTCTCAAGGCGGGATATACATCAACATGAATCAGCTCCTCGAGGAAAAGCATCTGGACGTCTCGCGCGGCTACCACTATCGCTACTACATCTCGCCCGTCTCACAGGCCGACACGACGAAGCCGGCGCTGCTGCTTTGCCACGGTTGGCCGGACAGCGCGCTGCTGTGGCAGTATGTGGTACCGTATCTTCTTCGCGAGACGAAGCTGCGCCTTGTTGTCCCCGACTTGCTGGGCTACGGTGGGACATCGAAGCCCACGGATCCGAAAGACTTTGAGATCCGTGGCATGGTGATGGATGTTATGGAGGTCCTTGAAGTGGAGAATGTCGCATCGAAAATCATCCCAATGGGTCACGATTGGTACCAAGATTTCCCCCCAACCCATCCACGCAGACTCCCTGAACCGATGCTAACATCAGTATGATTTCAAGGGGTGCCTACCTCGCCAGCCGCATCTACATGCTCCACGCACCCCTCATGGCCGGTCTCATCACCCTCAACGTCGCCCTCATGCCGCCTCAAACCCGCCCCTACGACCTCGAAGCCAACAACGCCGCCCTGACAAACCTCATCGGCTACCCCCCCTGGGCCTACTGGACTCTCTTCGCCGACCCCCAAGGCCCAGATCTCATGGACCAACGCCTCGACAGCCTGTGGCATGCACTTCACGGCGCCCCGGAGAACTGGATGAGGCGGCTATTCTGCACGCCTGGAGCGATTCGTGAGTGGATCTCGGATGACAGGAGGGATGTCGAGCTCAAGCCTTACGCGCGCGTGGATGGGGGGTTGGGGAGGGAGTGGCGGGAGCAGGCGATTCCGGGGGGGTTGAGGAGTCCCTGTTGTTGGTATAGGGCTATGAAGGGGGATGTGCAGTTGGAGACGGAGAGGGGGTTGGAGGGAGGGAGGCTGGAGGCGCCGTATTTGTTTGTTGGGTGTGATGGGGATGCGGTGTGTCGGAGTGAGTTTATTGAGAATGCGAAGAGGCTGGGCTTGATTGCGGGGGAGCTGGAAGTGCATGAGTTGCATTCGGGGCATTGGTGCCCGTATGAGAAGCCGGAGGAGGTGGCTGGGCTTGCCGTGGCGTGGCTGAGGAAGCATGGTTTCTGCGCGTAGGCCGGGAGTCGACTCTAGGACCTTTGGGTTCCTCTTCACAGAATTTCCTTCGAGATCCATCCATCCCTCTCGAGGACCCTCTTCTCAAGCCTTCCTCACCTGCTGTCCTTCGAACAAATTACCTAGCCTGAGGCAGCCGATGCTCTCGATTCTTCAACGTCATCCATTACTCATGACGCTCGAAGCTATCCAAAAGCCGACGCGCTCCAGACCCCCAATCGAGAGATCCTCTCTATAAGGAATGTAATATGGCCCAATACGTTCATCCGCGCGTGCATGTCACCAGTCATGAAGAATAGGACGTCCTCGAACGTGGTGGTGCAGGGAGTTGAAGTCTGTATGTGAACCTCGAAGAAGCTCATCATAGGCAATTTTGCGGCGTTGTGCCTGAATCGGGTGCGGAGGAGTGCGATTGTCACTTTGTAGTGTTCGCTGTAGCTGGGTACTTCTTCGGTCTTATCTTACCCCAATCTGAAACGATGCAGGCAGGCCTCAAGACTGTATCATCATTTCAGTAGCAAGCGATTGAAAGACGCGACCCCGGTCGACTCCGTCTGGAATTTCGTGCTGACAGCCTGGCGAGATAAGGACTTGTTTCAGAAGATCCGGAGGTCTATAGCTGGCTGCAGTAGGAGTCCATGTTTACCCGGGCAAGGCAACGCAATCTGGTGGAGACAAACTCATGGGCGGCTACATTTGCTGAGCACAGATACGCTCTGAGCCTTGTAACAGCAGTCGGTGGTGTGGCTTGTAGACTGTTTGTCGACAATATGCATATAGATACCCTCTTACTATCCTCTGCAGTTTGGTTGTTGCATCGTGGACTTACCCAAACCCTAACCCTACGAGGACTTGGTTCAAGCAGCACGATGGGCGTTCTCGAGTGTCAACGCAGCCTCAGCATCTTCTCCGATCACTCAGTCATAGCCACAAAGTTTTGATCATCCGACCATCGTTGAAATGGACCGCAAGCTTTGCCAGAAAGGAAGGCACGCTCACGTCGTTGCCTGCAGGCCGAGGCCGGATCGGCACAATGCAAGTCAAAAGCGCCGGCCGGTAGAAAAACCACCCCACTTCGATTTGACATCGACACGCTATTCCATGGTAATCACCATGTCGTGCTCCAGGACTCGGTCCGCGCTCTCCATTCGCCTTCACATGCGTAGGTGGTCTATGTCTCGTTGTCTCGCATGATACACAAATCGCCACCTCTCCTCTTTCCGAGTCGCCAGCCTTTCGTCCGGTGTGGCCCGCTGGTGTAGAGCAGGGATTATAGGATATCTTGAAGATCGAGGAGTCATTCAAGTCAGTCGACTGGAGCCACAGAAGTAGATTTTACACTGTGCGATCGAGGTCGACAAGATGGCAATGACAAACGGCGACACGAGCTTCGATAGCATACCCGATGCCATCGAAGCATTCGGTGAGCTCAATAATCCAACCCCACCACACCACCCATCATCCCTAACAACCCCCACCAGCCCGCGGCGACTTCATCATCGTCCTCGACTCCCCCCACCGCGAAAACGAAGGCGACCTCATAATCGCGGCCCAAGACCTCACGCCCGCCAAAGCCGCCTTCCTCGTGCGACACTCCTCCGGCTACCTCTGCGCGCCCATAACGCCCTCCCTCGCTGCGAAGCTAGAACTCCCGCAAATGGTAACCCAGAACACCGATCCCAATAGGACGGCGTACACGATTACTATAGACGCGGCAGAGGACGTCACGACAGGTATCAGCGCGACAGATCGGAGTCTGACGTGCCGACGACTGGCGGACCCGAAGGCAGAGAAGGAGTGGTTCAGGCGGCCGGGACATGTGGTGCCGTTGCAGGCGAGGGAGGGCGGTGTAAGGGCTCGCGCGGGGCATACGGAGGCTGCGGTGGATTTTTGCAGGTTGGCGGGCAAGGAGGCGGTGGGCGTGATTGCGGAGTTGGTGGAGGAGAGTGAGGAGGTGGAAGGGAAGGCGGAGTTGGCGAGTGGGCTGGGGATGATGAGGAGGGATGGGTGTATGGCGTTTGCGAAGAGGTTTGGGTTAAAGGTTGTGACGATTGAGGACCTGATACGGTATCTGGAGGGGAGTGGGAAGGGGAAGGGTTGATGTAGTGTATGACATGAAGTTTGAGCTGCTGAGAAGGGTAGGTACAGGCTGGTGCAGGCTGGTGTTTGCTGTTGATACCGTGTCAACGAGACGCTCGTGCCGCTCGAGAGCGTCGCCACCTCATGTGTGCATGTAGGACGCTCTGACTACAGAGCCTTGAAGCTCCTCTAAGCTTCTCAGTGACCCTGCTCTCAAAACCCCCTCGCCAAAGCACGAGAAGGCCTCGACGCGGCCAGCGGTCCTCTGTAGCTCGCCTGATTTGCCCAGTTCAGGCGCCGCATGTCGAGGACGTGCTCCTCGGCAGACTGCATTGTCTGTAGTCGAGGAACTAGGTCACAGCTCAGAAAGCTCCCCTCTTCAGCTGTGAGGAGATGTGTAGGCACGGCAAAATCTACCGAAGCCACGGTTCCAGATCATCAATAGTGAGTCAATGTCTCAACACGGAAGCAACAGCATCCTTGTTCACGTTCATCTTGTCTTCGCTCGCAGGAAGAAGCTGCTACCCGTGCGTCTGTGTGCTGTGGCGTCAAGCTAGAGCATGCGAGGAAGGACTATCAAGCTCCTCGTGATGCTGAACGTGCGGCCGCCGTTTGGCGCGAACTCCTCAATGATATCAATGGCAGACAGACAGACTTTCTCTATCGCGAACCACTGTCAACGGATGCCACTGGACTGAGCGCGTCAAGAGGGGTCTGAGACGTTGTCTTAAAAGAGAGTTGCGTCTTGTGTGATGGACAACCATATGATGGCTGAGACATGCAAGGGCAAGGCTGGTTGTCTTGGTTGGTCGCCAACCACGTACGGAGGAAGGACGGCATGCAGAGCAGAATGTTCGACTGGTGGTTTCAGCCTGTGCGCGGTAGCGTTGAGCCACAATGTGGGCTGGCTTTGCGAACTTGTACGTTTGGCGAGATCGGCTGTTCGAGCTACTTGGATACTTGCTGCTGAGTGACGAGAGGTACTGAAACATCCGTCTTGCTTGCCGAGGCACACGCTTTCTTTGCGAGCCCAAGTCGGAGACTTCGGGTTCTTGAGGCAGCAGCAATCTGCATGAGGTGCGCAGGAATGAGATAGTAAAGTACAGGGCGGCGGAGCCGCACGTCTCCGTCAGGAAGTCAAGGACATGACCCTACATCCTAGAGATACTTTGCGGGATCCTGGCAGCCTGCAGGCAGACGATAGCTTTACCCCTGTCTTCCATGTCCCTTCGACGTTGCTTCTACGGTGTCAGCGCTCGTGCCAACTTGAGCTCTGGCAGGCTGCTGATCTGCTGTTATGACCAGGCTATCGGCTTGCGCTGCCGGAGATCATCTTGCGCGATTGTGCTGCTTGACTCAAAGCCAACGAAACCGTCGAAGCTTAAATGCTGTATGTTGGCGTTTACATCAATTGCTTCCTCGATGAGCAGATGCGCTTCGGGCCTTTTTGTTATTGGCCGTCGAAAAACAGGGCGGGTGATCTGAATGTGCGATAGTCTGCACGTTGATGCATTGGCGATTAGTGTGTTCTTGGTCGGACTCGCGGAACCGCAAGGTGGCATAGTCGCAACGCAGACTTCGATACACTAGTATTGGTTAATCTCCGCCCGTATCGCGACCACGTAAGCCCGAAATCGGCGGGAATGTTATTAGCCATGATCGGTCGTCGTATTGATGTCAGGCTGTCTATTGGCAGTTTTGATACTCCAGCCTCGATATATTCTTTCCAGGCCGGACAATTCATTATTGCAATGATGATGTACACAGAGCAATGGAGGCGTTAAGATGGATGTCCTTGGCGCTTGTAGCTGTCTTTCCAGATTCAGCATCTGATGCTGCGAACAGCCATGGTTGATGAGTTCCCTGTCCCGATCGCTCGCGCACAATCTGCTCGTGATCGGTGATCCATGCTCAATAAGTGCTATATCTGTTAGCACAACGACAACATCTTGTAGGCACTTGCCTGTAAGCAGGGTCCCTGCAGACTTTCCTGCTTCCCCACTCCAAGCGACTACTGCCGCACCTCTCCTGCGCAGCGATTGTTGCACTCGCAGGCAGACACACTGCGTGATGGATTGATCGCATCTGCATGAGGAAGTGCACCTCGTCTTCTCGAACAACCTTAGCCTCAAGCGCAACGCTTTGTGCAAATTTGTGGCGTCGACGTGCCAAGCAGGCGCAGGCGCTGTAGCGACGCCTGCCGGGATCGTGCGCACGGACGCGCTGGAGCGAGATGAGATCTGTGTCAGTGTTCCACATCAGTCCGTTTCCCTGGCGTCTTGAAAGCGCTGGCGGATGGGGGCGCCGGCGAGCCTGGTCGTCAAGCGGTCTCTGCGACAGGCAATGTCGCGGCCGACCCGGTCATCGTTGGTCGACTTCGCTGACGTTGACGGAAAATGATGCTCATGGGTACTGGTAGGGAGAGACATGGGCGCAGATGGCGTCAAAAAAGAGGCTTTCTTCTCGAAGCACGCTAGAAGGTCTTGCAAGACGCCGGTCTCTCCTCGACCTGCAGCACAGCCTCATGGGCCCACCTGCATGCAGTATGCGGCCTTGGTATATGCGATAGCGAACTGCATCACCAATGCACTACCGCATCTCGTCAGGCACGCATTGTGGAGTATTGGTCAATGGGCCGAATAGAGCTGCAAAAAGGCATGTGATGAGCGTGGAGTCATCTGCATCGCAGGGAAACCGTGGGCAAAAAGTGCCCTCCAGGCTTTGGGCAGCCAAGTCATGCAAAATAGAGTGTACAGGGGTCTCAGCGCTCGAGTCAATCAGCATAAACATTCCGAGCTCGCTCGAGAACAAAAGGTTCGCTCTAGCGAAAGCCAGCATCGCTGGCTATTCCACCAGCAAAGCAAGCGTGACCACAAGGCCATATCGACCGTTGGCATCTCCGGCCCATTGCGGCTGACCTGCTGTAGCCGATCCGGCAGACGGTGAGTTCCAACTTCTGTAAGGCTTCCACTTTGCCCTACCGGGATCATTTGTACCCACATTCGGTTCTTGGAGGGTCGTGCGTCCAAGGCAAGTTACCTGGTGACATGAGGTGCAATTTACTGGGCCTGGCACACGTCGCATGCACACGATTGACGTGGGTATCGATTGTGAGCAATCCATGTGGTCCGTGAGTGGACGGTGCGTTGCTCAATGGGCATGAGGGTATATACCTGTCGCGGATCCTCTTCTCGTAGACCCAGTCTTGATCTTTGCTCTCTCCGTCATCAGTATACCATCATACTACATACGCACGTACTTGTTGTACAGCTTCACCTTCCTTTGCAGTCGATATACTACGGGAATATACCTATTGCAGTAATCCATCAGTCCTAATCTGACTTGTAATATACCTCGTTGTCGACATTCGCTCTTTCGACAAGCAACAAGACGAGACTCTCAAATCACCGAAGCACATCACTTCCTCACCTATCCTCAACAGGCTCTTGTCATCAATCAGGAGTCTCCATTCAACAGCAGCATCATCTGGCTAGACTCCCTCAGCAGTCAGGACAGACGGAAACAGACAAGCCGCAGCACTTGCAATCAGCTGTGAGACAATCCAAACAGAAGGGCCGCATTGCCTTCAGCGACACATTGTCCGGCAAATATTGTACGGATCATCGACCCAGTGACCGGCGATTTCGTTCCGAGGCAGATTTGGCAGCACCAGACCAGACAATAAGCACAGTCTCTGGACCGCAGTCGACGCATTTGCATCAGCACACTATCAACAAAACGACCATATTGTCTGTATAGGCAATATTTGGCAAAGAAGCAGGTGTGGCATTCGTTGGAAATAGAACGCAGGCCGAAACCTAGTCGCGTTTGAGTCGCGCGCTTTGGGTATCGCTCCAGCGCTAAGAAGGGAAGTCCCGCATTTCGAAGTTTCCACCGAAGGGGTCAAAAGCAGCCGGTGCGCACAGTCCAACAACTACTGCATCGCGAAACGCAGCAGTCGAGTAATCGACTTTGTTTTCTCTGCTCGCTCTTCAGGCGCCGCAGTGCCGGTCGTTCAATCATCCCGCGGAACTTCGAAGGTGCGGACGAAGCACAGGTACGTACAACATCACCGCCACCCTGCCCACCGTCGTGTCGTCGCGTTGTCCACAACCTCCTTTTCCCACGCGCAGCGCCATCAGCCGGCGCTCGCAGCACGACCCGGACGCACCGCCAAAACACCTCCGCTACCAGCGCATCTCCCAGCCCCGAGCCCTGACTAACATGTTGGTGCCTTCACAGTGTCGTTGCTGCTGCTAGCTACCTTCCTACACGACCTCTACCCGCTTGGAGCTGTGACCTCCTCTAAACGCACGACCTCCCGCTCGCCAGCCGCGACCAGGGACCGGGTTGCTATACACACTTCTCCATCACGCATCTCTTGCGTGCGCGACGTGTGGTAAGAGGATACATCCCTTCACAATACTGCTGCTGCGTCGATCACGTGGTCGTCACTGCCTTTCATCCGAATCGCAGTGAAATCTCTTCCGCCAAGTCGAGTCAAAGCCAGGTGAAGGAGGATCGTGAGACACGTGAATTACTACATGGCTCTTCCGTCCATCGACTATTTGCTTTACGCACCGACCCACTATACGTTGCAGCCTCAGCAGCAGCACAAGAGGAGGGATAGCATCAATAGCTACGACAGTGGCATGGACTTGACCACTTTGCTCAACACTAACAGATCCCACACAGTGGTAGGACAACACAGAGCCATGCAATACGAGATACCTGTCCCCGTCACCTCGATGGGCCACGAGATGAACGGCGCACACTACGCTCAGCAAACCCTTTACGTACCGAATGGCAATTCACGGATAAAATCCGAGAATGGTTCCGAACGCGGCGTATCACCTCACACTTCCGAGCACTCTTCACGCTACTCATCTCAAACACCAAACAACAACGCCATGGCCTACCTCGCGAATCAGATGCAGAACGGTGGCGTTCCACGGTATCCGTCGCCATCAATGCAACAACAAGGCAACATGCCTCTCATCCAACACTCATACCACCCCAATGCCGTCTCAGACCCATACCAACAGCAAACCCAGATGGGTGCAGTCCAAAACCCAATCGCGCAAGATCAGGGTACACCAGAGGGCGGTAGGCCAAGCGGCAGTGGACTGCCCAAGGCATTCGCCTGTGGGACGTGTCAGAAGGGCTTTGCCCGGAGGAGTGATTTGGCGCGACATGGTCAGTTTTGCGTGAAGACAATATTGTGTGAACAGGCATGTTGACTCGTCTGCAGAGCGCATCCACAGTGGCGTCCGGCCTCACGTCTGTGACACCTGTGGCAAGCAATTCATCCAACGGTCAGCACTGACTGTGCACTCTCGAGTACACACTGGTGAAAAGCCACACATGTGCGAGCGATGTGGAAAGGTACGTGTCGAGTGAACTGTCTGCCGATTCCGACAATAACTGACTTGATTGACAGCCTTTCAGTGACAGCAGCTCACTCGCCCGTCATCGCCGCATCCATTCCGGCAAGCGCCCGTACAAGTGTCCGTACGCTGACTGTCAGAAGACCTTCACTCGCCGGACCACCTTGACTAGGCACCAAAATCACCACACTGGCACCATTGAGGAGTCGGAAGCAGCGACAGCAGCTGCGCTGGCCGCACGATCAATGCAGACCCAGCGATCTAGAGGATCGGACGACGAGGACTACAGCAATGATGGCAAGTCGCCGATGCCTCAGCACCCTGACCGGAATGCCTCGGCGTCGCCCGCAGTGCACGTCAACGGTGTGCCTCAATTGCAGAGGCAGTCATCAGACTATTACATGCAGGCTATGTCCAATGGCATGGCAGTTTCTGTGCCACCACACCTGCGCTCAGAAGTCCAGCACTCTCCTCGATCCCAGTCTCCAGCAGCCTATCAGGTGGCCCAGATGCAAAATCAGCAGCAGACGAGGCCTTCGCTCACATCTAACCCTTCCTCGGGTTACAATCCTCCTCAGATCTTGGAGCCGCCGGCCGCCAACGGTCAGCAGCAGCCTGGCAGTGGTAGCAACAGCCCGCACATGAGCAGTCAGATGGGCTGGCAGTCTCCGCACAGCAGCATGGCCCAGCCAACCACTGACGCTTACTACCCGGATCCAAACACATCATTCGGACAATTTGGCAACGTTGGCGCGGCGCCACTTTACTATCACCAGCACAGGCCGCACAGTACTGGTCCGCTGGATCAGCAGCAGATGCGTGGTACGGAGATGTGGGCTCAGCAGCAGCAGTAGGGTGCTTCTGCTCGCGCCTATTACTCACACCCCTACCCTTTGCCGGCGAATAGTATTGCTGCCCACCAAGCAGCATCACAGCACGCTGCTACTGGTTCGCAGAAGGAGGTCCTTGATTGCTCTGGTTCGCAGGCTAGCTGCAACGACTAGCCTGTTTTGGCGTGCTGGTATTTTGCTCTCCTGGAGTTGGCCTGTCTTTCACAACGGATATACCCCGATTCTTATTCTTGGACGGCGTTCACTGAGTTCATTTCGCATGGCATTGCGGGAATGTTGTACTGTCACTACCAAATGTCTAGTAATATTGACACCACCCGACACACCGACCTCACCAAATGCCACCGGCACAATACCCAGCTCGGCAAGGCACCATCATCATCTCATCTCTTATGTTGACTGCGCGGCGTCGCAACTAATAATACAATTATCTCTGGCTCGGGCCTGGCGCAGAGGGGTGGTCTGGTTGGGGCAGACGGGACGAGCTAGATTGCTCGATGATGACTACGATCGAGGCTTCGACGTGTACTAGTACCTTAGAATGTTAATTTGGAAGCACGGCCGGTCAGATGTTGGGCCAGCTGTGCGCGTGGAAAATCTTCACGTGGGCGAGCAGGCGCAGATATGAAAGAATGGAGCGAATACGTGTGTGCAAATGTCTCTATGTCATTAGTATGCGTAGCTGTGTGAGAGTATGCAGCGATGTGTGAGACGTAATAATATTTGCTCGTGCATCTCAGACGCATTCTCTTCTTCAGTGTGGTCACAATCCGCAGCAAGGGAGTGATCTGCACACTCACAGGGCTAGGGCTCTCAATGAGCTCTCAGCTCATTACAATCGACTAATGTAGCTTCAGCAACACAGTTGCACAAGCCATTGCGCAATGCAGCTGAACTCGCTCGAGCTCGATCTCTCCAGGTCGACAACCAGATCGTCGGTCTCACAGACCCCTGGGCGTGCTGTCGAGCGATCATGGCCATGCCGCCTCTTCGGACGACACCTCTGCCGGCCTGAGACACGGGTCTGAGACAAGATCTGCCATGCCGCAGTCTGCTAGTGAGCCTCAATACTGTCGCTGATAGCACTTGGCAGATATTATGGCGCTGACGTACGTACGCTCACTCTTCATCAACGGCTATATCAACATATGCAAAGGTGGATCGATGGGTGTCTTTTTGCTGCTGACTCAGATCGTGGAGCTAGCATTGATGATCGTCGAGGGCGAGGAATCGCTGGTGGGACCGTGTTGCTCTTCGAAAGTTGTCTGTGCCTGTGCCTGTGCCTGTTGCAGGCTATGCCGAGACAATAGTCGTCACTTTGTGTTTGGCGCAGACATGGGTGTTCGGTTTTCTCTTGGCTGCGGATGGGTTGCCGCGAACTCCTTTCGCTCAGAAGCTAGGGTGATGTCTGGATGTCGATGCGTCCTATATGGCACCACATATACTCTAATGCGTGGGACCCTGCCGTACGCTGCAATTGTAAGTATGCACTGGCTCCATGTGGTTGGAAGTCACGCGCAGCTAGAAGCGACAGGTAATCCTTGTCTGTCTTGTGAAAGTCTAAGGCTAGTGCTGTTAGGTTTGAAGGAAGTGGAACCAACCACGTACATGTCCGCGACGAGTCATCAAGTGACATGCTTCTTTCGCGTTGGTTCTTGACTTGAGCCTATCTCTCTGCGAGGCATTCCATTTTGGGCGAGACAGGGGGTTTCACGAGGTGTTCTCGCTGCATGAGGCTAAAAGAATATAGAGTCGTGGTGGTCCAAGCGTACAACATCAACGTCGATGAAAGTCTGGCGTATACTGACCGTTGGGGCTGAGTCTGTTCCTGACTAGCGCCTATAGCAACTTCGTTCGCGTCAGGTCCGTCAATCTAGACCTATGTTTGGTAGAATCAACATGAATACAACCTGATGAAACGATCATACCTCAGAGACTGCGAATTGTTGATCGTACGTCATGCGCCTGACTAGTGACTGACAGGCACTGACGTGGTTCGCAGAACTCTCGCATGGCCAGACATTGCAGCAATAAGACGCCCTCCGACTGGCCGTCTGAGCGTTTCAGTCACAACGATAGCTGCGAAGTGCAGATCCAACCCCTACTAGTGTAGTTCTGCTGCCGGCAGTGGGCCTCGACTGGGCCTCGATTGTGATTCTCGGCTCATGCGCAACGAGACATGGGTATGTGGTGTGCACCAGGCTGTCGAGCTTGACTTCGGTCGCATCGCTTGGCTAAGATGGCAAGCATGAACCCAACAATGTGCAGTAGTGGTTCGTCATGTGGTCCACCAGGCGAGCTACTGCAGGACGCACGAGAAGCTGTCCGCTCCGTCTCAGTACCCCAGTCAACATTTATTGGAGAAGAAATTGCCTAGCAAGCAGGCAATGCCAGAGGCTTGTCGATAGGATGGTTGAGGTGGAGATCTTGAGACTAGCATGACACTGGCAAAGGCAATAGTGTCGTGCCGGATGTAATAACTTGGACTTATTGCCAAGTATACCTAGACCTGGTGGAATCAGCTGCGTATCTCCAGAAACGGCCACATGAAACATTCCAGAGGCTCAGGGGCCAAGCAGAATAGGAAGGTGGAAACAGGCTTGGACTAGGTAGCATATGCAAGCGCTGATTCAGTGGATCCTAGTCGATACCAGAGGCTTCCTGGCGGTCCTCTAATGCCAAGTGAGAGGCAGAACCAGGAGTCATGGTGGCGTCCACCAAGAGAACGCTGCGTGGGCAGCATATGCCTGGTCGAGCACTGCACTGCGAGGTGGCCGCAGCCAGGGCTCGCCACGAGACCTTTCAAGTAATGTGTGTCGGCATCTTGAAACTTCTTTGCCTGAAATAGCCTGCTCATGCATAGTTGACTGGACTGCACAACATTCAGCGATCTCTACGGCGGGAGCTTACGCTCCATTGCTCGCGCGAGGCGTACGTTGGTCGGAACCCGTAGTATCTTGACGCCAGGGCAGATGTTTGGGCTCAGCTTGAAGTCATGTGCTAAGGACGAAACGGTAATGGCGCAGCCCAAGAGATTCTTCTTAGCACCTCGCGTTCGTTCTTGTAGATTGCGGACAAGGCAAGCAAGCCGCAGTTCGATCGTGACCCAGTGGATTTTGCAGTTGCAATTTGCTCCCGTCCAGTCGATGATGGGACTATTCTCACAATGCAGTCAAGCCCTTATCTGTAATCAAACTGCCTGTAGCCTTGTAGTGCGTAGTTGACTGCTGAGAGGCAACTTGCTCGCCATGTCGACGCGTTTGTCGAAGAGCACAAGGAACAGGCATCAGAGCCATGACATGTTGCCCTCCTGATCTCTTCATGCCGGCGATGTAGAGAGCCTGCATAGATGTTCGCTGTTGATGCGCGTGATGCGTCTAAAGCTAAATCAGGCATGTGAATCTGGCAAAGTGGAGCCTTCCTTCGGCTAGAACTAGTTGGCGGGGTGCATTGTGTTCGAGTCTCCGGCACCAGCAACATCAATTAACTTTTACTGTTTCCCTTCACCTTCTGCAATCAAAAACAACAGGAATATAGCTTGCTTTTGTCGTTCGCCTTCGCTACTTGGAGCATCTAGGAGTCTACGATCAGGACATCCACCGAAAATTTCGAAAACACGATTACCGCAGCGATCCGGATCGAGGGCAGTTCCACTTGCAAGCAGCACCTCAAACGCGAACGTCACTACTGTCGTCAGGCAGTATTGCCTATGGCTCCCAGCTCTGTTCGCACTGGCAGGGTCGCGAAGCGGACCACGTCGCAAACAACTACACCTTCTCTCAGCAACAAAGCAAGCAGCTCGAAAGGCAAGGCGATACTGCAAGAGATGGTGGATGAGGCAACAGAAAGCATTTCAGGGAGCTCCAGAGAGCCGTATGATTCCGATAACGATACCAACATGTCAGACTGCAGCTGGGAGGTTGTTGAAGACTCCTGGCAGTCACGAGGAAGCAACCATGGACAGTGCCCGATACTGGACGGTGACATCAAGCCGTTCAACCTCATGCTCTTGCCCGCCGAGATCCGCAACGAGATATATCGCGCGTGCTTGACGCGCCCTTATAATGTTCTGCTGTCTAAGCGCGAGCCGCCACCGGCTCCCGAGCCGAAGGTGCTGGAGGATGTGGAAGGTGGTGTTACATCAGATGCTGAGGATAGCGAGAACGAGATTGTGGATGTGGATGATGCTGAGGCGAGCGTCTCGAGGGCATTCCCACCTCCATTGGCTTTTGCGCCGAGCGCCACGTCGAGTCAAGCCACTGCTGGCAGCAGTCCGACCCGGGCGAGTGCTCTCCGTAGTTGGGCCAACCGGACTGGACGTCTCAACCGCTACCTGACCGCTTCACGTTCCTCGGCCTCGACCAGTGCCAACGCTCGTGCTCAGAGTGGTGCACCGACCAATGCTGGCATCGGGTCCCGTGCAGTGGCCGCTCGCCCTGTCCGCAGCATAAGCCGCCAAAGCACAGCCACGCAGAGAAAGACGGAGACACCCAAGAAGCCTCGCCCACAAGACGCAGACCCTCTTTTGGTCAACATCTTACGTTGTAATAAGCAAATTTACCAGGAAGCTCGCGCAATACTCTATAGCGAGAACCTCTTCACTTTGGATCTAGAGAACGCACTACCAACCCTTGCTGCCTTGCACCAACGCTCTCGCCGCCAGATCAAGCATGTCGAAGTGGAAATTCCAAGCTATAACGAGATCTTGGAACGCTTCCAGGAGACTGTACGCTTGTCTTTGCGCTATTGCTGGGGCCTGAAGAAATTCGTCATTCACATGCCGTTCACACTTCCAGGTGCGGATGGTAGCGGGACTACCGGTAACACCACTGTCTATGCAAACGGCTTCGACATCCTAAGGTGGCTACCGAAGCAGTGTGAAGTGGTATTGCAAGGCATCGTTGCGTCGGAGATTGAGGCTGTGGTGGCAAAGAACGCAAATTTGGCCAAGACTTTGGATGAGGTGCGTATTGCTGAGCGGCAGTACTGTTGTACTGACGATTGATGGGTCCCTCGAGGGTGCTCTCAACAGCACTTCGCAGGTCGCCCTACCATCCTCCCCTGCACACCCATTTTCTTCTTGTCAAATACTCTTATAACACCTGCTTACCTTGCATGTGTGGTGCAGCTCGCATATGCTCGTCGACAACTCATATCGAACGAGGAACCATCACAGCAGCAACTGTCCTCCTGAAATCACATGTTCACCAGGATATTTGACACATTGGACAACACTAATCCTTACGGGATAGGCTAAATATGCAGCTCGGCAGCTTATCAATAACCACACGTTATGAGTTCACGACCTCCGACAATTCCAGCACGATTGAGAATGCGCAGTGCGGACGGGATGTATCTGGGAACAGTGGAGCTCAGATGTGGTGGTGTCGTCGTCCTAGCATGAGATTCATGCCAGTGACGATGGTGACGCTGGGCTGCTTGCTGCACCTGACGAATTTAGGATTTGGTCGTGTTGAGCAGGGCCAGGAACCTGTGGCGAGAGGCAGGCATCGAGCGAAAGCACTCGCAATGTTGCTGAGCGCCGTATTGGAAGCATTCGACGTGTATGAGTATTGATAGACGGCCCTGCCAAATGCACTGGCACACCCAATGGCATCTTGTGAATGAAAGCTGTTTGAATCAAACAGCTACGATTGTGGCATGCTGGGCAATGGCTTTCGTCACAATTCTGTATCGAATGAGAGAACACCAATTAGCAGCTGTTGCGATATACTAATAGCAGAACAAAGGAGGAAATCGATCAAGGCACTGCGACATTAAGCCGCCGGAGGAAAGTCCGCCCGCGGCGATCGATCTGCACTTTGAAGCTGCGGCCAGCAACCAGGGAACGTTAGATCCCACGTGCGTCATGGACTTTTGACTTCAATGCGCGAATGCGACGAGCCATAAGCAGGTACAAAGCGCTCGTGCTTCTGTCTAATAGCTCTGGTAGACCATTCAAGTCCCGCTTTCATTCAGGCTTCATATTCACCACATCAGCCCCAGCGGGACCATCTCGCCTACTGCATTCACCATGCCAGGTCTCGTGCATGCCCTTCTCAATGCTACGAACTACAAAAACCCTTTCCTCCGCACCCTCATCCCGTCCATTGGTCTCGCATACGGCCTCCAAGCTGCGGTCGCTATCCCCTCCATCCTGCTACAAACTGAGCGTTTCTACGATCTTTCTGGCTCATTGACGTACATCAGCTGCACCGCGCTTTCCCTCGCCCTGCCGACCCTCCGCGCGAGATATGCAGGTCAGTCGGTGCCATGGCCTAGTCTGCTCGCGAGTCTGGGCAAAGGAGGCGTGAACGCTTGGAACTGGAGACAGGTGGCTTTGAGCACCGCTGTGACGATCTGGGCCACGCGATTGGGAAGCTTTCTCTTCAGCAGAATCACAGCTGAAGACGGCAAGGATAGCCGTTTCGACGACATCAGAGGTAGCCCGCCAAAGTTCTTGGGTGCATTTGCGGCACAGGCGACGTGGGTCTCGCTCTGCTTGCTGCCCGTGCTTGCGATCAACTCGATCCCAGCCACAACTCTTGCAGCCCTGCCTCTAGTCACCATCACGGATATCCTGGGCTTGCTGCTGTATGTCGGCGGTATCACGTTCGAGGCGACTGCCGACAAGCAGAAGAGCCAGTGGATGAAGGAGAAGAAGGAGAAGAAGCACAGCGAGGACTTCTTGACCAGGGGTTTGTGGAGCAAGAGCAGGCATCCGAATTACTTTGGCGAGTCGACGCTATGGACAGGTATTGCCACGACCGCTGCGGGTGTGATGTTGTCGGGTGTTGGGCAGGCGGGCATGGGGCTTAGTGGCAGCCTGTTGGCGAGGTCAGGAGCCTTGGCTATGGCCGCGGTGAGCCCGGCGTTTGTTACCTTTTTGTTGTTCAAGGTGAGATTGATTAATTTCTAGATTCCTGAGTGTGCGTGAACTTGGCTGACTCTGCGCAGGTTTCTGGTATCCCACTAAGCGAGAGCAAGTACGATAAGCGGTACGGCGATCGCAAGGACTACCAGGAATGGAAGAAGAATACTCCCATGTTCTTCCCGAAGCTCTGACCGACGAGGATAGTAGATGATAGAGATTATGACTAAATGTGTATTGAAAACTGGTCATGTTCATCGAGTGAGCTCGAGTCTGCATCACGAGCAAAAGAAATTCCAGCTACTACTGAGTCAACAGCACATGCTAGCCATAGAACTTCGTTCTCCAGCAGCTTGGGACATGCACCGCCAGCACATGAGACGCGGCTCAACCTGCCCTCACCGCCGTAGGCCTCAGCCACCGCAGCAGCATGTCCTCTGCCGAAGCCATCGCCGCCGCAGCGAAGCCGCCCAGCGACACTATGACGACACTGCGCTAATGGTAAGATATAATCAATAATTGACTCGAATCAAACATCTGAAGCACCGGTAAGCACCCATGTCATAGTGATAATAACCTCAACTCAAGCTAACAACTTCACAGGTCTTTCTAGACAGCTGCTTTCAGTGTTCGAGCAATCGAACGGGTATGATACCGCCCAAGAGGGAATCCCGACCGACTGGGGTCTAAAACCTTGAAGCAGAGAGACCCTTAGATGTGCGCCTTCCGTAATGAGTTGATCACCGGATCCTCCCTTACGAGGTGGTAATGGCAAACTAGGGTGTACGCAGCGCGGCTCCTGCGGCTTCAAGCTTTACCCAAAATCTAAATGAAAAGACAGCCTGTTCACCAGGTGCCTTAACGGTTAAATGCGCCTTTCTACCTTCTCACCGTAGGCGGGTGAGGAGGGTCTTTTTGCTGTTCAACCGTGGGTGGTTGATTGGTCTTTTGCTGCCATGAAGTCAAAAGGATTGTCGGCAAATGGAGCAGAAGATCACGAGTGAGAGAATCGCCAAAGATCTACAGACCATTGGAACCATGACTTCGAGTCTCAGGCGATCAGGGAGAGATGTCTAATCGACGCGGTGGTCATGCAATCTGCCGTTGTGTTTTACTCTTTACCTCGAGTGTTTAGGGCCACACGCGCGCGAGACGCGCTAGCGGTGCCAAGACAAAGAGCATCACATGCAAGCTCCCGATGCGCAACTTTGCGGCAAACAACGAGCACCTTCACAGTGACAAAGCCAAGTGCGCTTTATCAACCGCGTGAGAAAATCTGAGACATATACACAAAAGGCAAGTTATCATGTCCTTACTCGTGAGACACACTTCACAAGCACATCATTCTATGCGGAAGAGGAGGCCTCGTGACTAAGACATTCGGGCCCACTCTTGAGTGGTCCGCCAATGCTGGCTTACCCAACAAAATCTGACGATGGAGGACAACAGCAGCGCAAAGATCGAGGTGGGGCTCGGCACAAATGGCAGCGTGGATGAAGGTCGAGGCATAGTACAGGAAGACGGCCAGCAGTCAGACAAGGTAAGGACTGAAGCACAACCCGCATTTTCAGCATCTGCAACCCCATCGCTGGCGGCCTCCGCCACAGCGCCATACGGTACTGTAAACCTGCAAGCGCCGGAGGATTCAGGCTTGGTGGAGATATCGGAAGAGCAGGTGGCTCGTGGGACATCAGCGAAGGCAAAGGGGCTGGACTCGACAAAGTCGCCAGTCTCGCTGAAAGTAACAGGCTCACCAGCGACAGAGGCGGAGCAGAGTCCATCATCAAACTCGGCACCGATAGACAAGATGGAGCACCGCGACCCGCGTGAGTCAACGCGCGATGTACCAGAACTCGATTATGATGGTTTCGGACCACAGAGCTCTGCGCCGACAGAACGCCCGCAACCGCCACAGCGAGGTCGTCACACCGAGCAGACACGCCAAGGTCGCCCGATCGCCTCTTCACATCCGCTCCCACCCCGCCCAGACGTACAAATCGCCAGCAAAAATCGAGAGCAGAAGAAAGGAGGCCGCCACATCTACGTCGGCAGCAAACGCCTCGAGCTTCAGGACTCCTGGATCGCAGCTACCGATCAACGAACCTGGCAGGCTCCTGCGCGCACACGCTCACCGCCTCCCGCTGCGCCCAGGCCAAGATATCCTGCTATGTTTCGCGGGGAGATGACGCTGGACTCGTGGACCGCCGAGAGGGATGGGAGGGCTCCGCCCGCGGCATCAGGTGCTGTAGCGTCGCCAGCGAGGTCCGAGAGGATCGGGACACCGAAGGAGGGAAGAGGCGATGAGATGAACCAGAAAGAAGGAAGGGCCAGCCCATTGTATGAGCCGTACACCGCTGCGCAGCATGCGAGTCGCGGCCGTGGCAATCGAGGCGGCAAGCGCAAGCGAGATGATGGCGATTCGGTTCGAGAGGAGCGTGAGAATAAGCGTCGTGCGGACTCTGAGGCCAACCGTGATAGGAGGAGGGAGAATCCTTTTGGCGCTATGGCTGCCGCTCCTGCCGACAGGCACAAGGCTCCCTTGCCGCAACAGAGGCGGAGGTAGACGGCATTGCGAGCTGTTGGCAAGCGCCATGCACCTGGATTGAAGAAGACTTTCCTACAGCAGCTTGATTGGCGTTGCATCAAAGGAAAAGGCTACTGGGTATGGATGGTCGCATGGCGTCAGCTGGACATATGAAGCGCTCAAGCGTACTGGCGGTTATCGCGCAAGCTCATGTTCAATTGGTGCTAGCATTGAGAGTGCTGAGCGTACCTCATAGTTGTTCACATTGCAGACAGCTTGGTGAAAACAGAATGATCTATGGTTTTTCACTCTGACGGCTGAAACAAACTAACAGATCGCGTGATAGCATGACGGGTCTTCAATTCATTCTGCATCCTTGAAAGATATAAGCCTAGGTCAATCTCATGCGTACGTCCGCACAGCGGACAGGCCTGACCTCTGATTCACCTTTCTGTCAGTATGGCATATTGAGGCAAGTGTGACTTAGATGGTGTGTGGACTTCTGCGAACGACTCATGACCCACTGGCTTGCTGCAGCTCGTTGGGTGCTCCTCATTGCCCAGCAGCAGCCTTGACCCTTTCCTCCTCCTTCTGCTTCATAGCCTCCTGGACCTACGACCAGAATCAGCCCCACTCTACCGCTCTTAACGGGACTGCATCACTCACCTTCAACCTATCGGGCACAATCTTCTCCCTGCCTCCCACAATTCCCCACCCTTTCAACCCTTCCGGTCTCCCCAACTCCCTCAGCGTCTTCTGCTCACATAGACTATACTTGCCATCTTCTCTCCAGTACCTGAACGGCTCCTTGAGCGCCACTGGCGGATTCGTGATGATCCTCAAGTCACGCCGGAGGTTCTTGGAGGCGCTGTGCAGCATGAAAGGGTGCAGGATGTATACGTCTCCGGCGTTGCCGGTGACCTCGTAGAAAGTGTGTGACCGGGTGAGCGTAGGGTCTTGGATCCAGGACCAACCGTTGCCCTGAAGGGCGGCGGGGTTAGGGGAGGGGTGCCGTGAAGTGAGTGACGGGAAAGTTCCTGTCGGGGAGTCGTACTGTGATTGACGTGAGGAGAGTGGTACTTCGAACGTATGATCATGACTTACCAGCCGTCTCGCAGCGAGACCAATGGTGTCCGTACATATTACTGTTCCGCCTCCTTTGGGCACAATGTCAGTAAACAGCGGAATGACCAACAACGCCTGCTCTGGCGAATCCAGGAAATGCACAAACGAGTCCCCATCCGTGTGCCAATTCTGCAAGGTTCGAAAATTCAGCTCGTCATCTGCGTGGAAACCTTGCTCGCCCCAGTTGGGGATGTACGAGTCTTTCCAGTTGGAACACCAATCCGCGATCCTCTCCTCGCCGCCCAGAATCTCGCAGATCGCAGCCCACGCTTTCGGAGCGAACGTCTTGGCAGGGTGCGCATTATGCGATGGCATGTTGATCTTGCCCGTCGGCCACGTAGATTTGTCGTTGGGAGAGGCTCCCACGCGATCCCAAAGTGCGGCAGTGAATTGAGAGGCGGCCTCGCGGGAGAAGCAGGCAGGGATTTTGAGGAAGCCATGCTCGAGCCAGTATTGTTTTTGAGATTCTGTCAGTGGGCGAATTGGGATTGGGGGAGGACCGCGTTTGAAGAGAGAGATTTTGGGTGGGATGGAGGGACGGTAGACTTGCTGAACATGTCGAGGTGGAAGTGCCGGTGCAGGCATATCATCGGGAGTGGATGTGCATGCGCCCATGCCATGACCAGGCAAGCACCCTCTTGACAACTTATCAAGATGTATGAAGGTAGCAAAAGGGGGTGTATCACTGCGACGCAAGCCTCATTCCGAGCTAGTGAGTGGCGTGAAGCTTGGAGGCTCTAGAACGACACTGCCTTATGCGAGTTTCCTTGATTAGAACATTCTTCTCGGCAATCTCTTATCATCAAATTGGAGTTTCTCGCGTCGAAGAGATCTGAAGCTTCAGACATGCAGCCCAATCTTCCAAGCGATCGCTCTGTCCAGTTCTATAGGACAAGTGGCGTTCTCGCACTCACGTGCCGGGTCTCCTTGCTGTGCTTCCCATCAGCTTATCGCAGCAATACCACGGTCATGGCGAAAAGATCATCTGCTCCCTGCATATGAAGAAAAAGCAGGGGAGATGCGCCGCAACGATGATGATGTCGACCAAATCAAGACTGCACCTTTCACCCACGTGGTGGCTGGCGTGAAGGCGTTTTGGCTTTGCTGATACACCACAAGAATAAGAAACGGGCACCATGCCTGTCAGCACTCTAATTGCACCTCACTTATACGCTCTCAGCGCGGGTACAAGAAGATGCTTTCCAGCTCCTAGATCTGACCCTCGCATTTTGTATCAACATTCCACCATTAATATCTATGCTTTCACAGCTGAAGTCATGCCCAACAATGCCCTTTTTCAGCGCCGATGCTAATGTACCTCCCAACTCCAAACAACAATGATGAGCTCGCTCAATCTCTGGCGTGCCGATACATCAGGAACCGATGAATTACGACGAAATTGTACAGGTCCAAAATCAGCGCCGGCAAGACCTGATACCACGCCAGCCCATTGCAGATACGATACGCCGCGCCAGTGATGAGGAGCGTATTGTGGGCGATAGTCCAGCTCCAGGCCAAAATGCGCATATTCCTGTACCTGTTGTTCTTGTGCGCTTTGTTATCCCCACTTGGCACCCAAGCGAGTTTAGTCCCGAAGAACCGATCCCAGAAAGAGTTCAGGTATGCATATGCCATAACGATCTGGGAGTACTGCACCGAAAGGGTGTAACGACTGCGTGCCCAAAGGCGGAGGGCGACGAGACCCGTGAAGAGACTTGGGAAGGCGAAGAAGAGGTTGTAGTACTTCATCAGTTCCGGGCGGGTCCACAGCAGGATCGGCGCGGGAAGCGGGTTGAAGAAGGCGGCTGTGGCGCTGGTCGAGTAGTACATCATGCCGCTGAGGTAACAAGCCTTCTGCTTCCAATTGAGGTTGCTGCGCCAGAAGTCGCGGTGCGTGAGCAGAGAGAGGGACCCAGTGCACCACCGCATCTGCTGCGAAAAGAAGGCGCGAGGGGTGTCTGGACAGATACCGCAGGCTAGGACGAGCGGGGAGTAGAAAAGCGTCCAGCCACGGTTGACGGCGTAGAAGCCCGTGTGGACGTCCTCACTGCATTCAGCTGGCGCGGTGCCACCAACGGCTTCAAGGGATTCGCGGCGGTACACAGCATTGGAGCCGACACAGATGCTTCCGCCCCAGGTATTGCGGCAGGTTTGAATCAATCGATAGAAGAATTCCTGCACCGAGCCGGCTCCCTGCTCGATCCATGTCTGCTCGCCTGGTGATCTGAAGAATTGCGGTGTCTGTACAATGGCGATGTTTGGGTTGTGGAGTTGGATCGGAATCAGTTCCAGCAGAAAGTCCGGCCGAGGGCAGAAATCCGCATCGAAGACGACGAAGAATTGGCCATCCGTGATCGAAAAAGCATGTCGCATGTTACCCGCCTTCTTGAGAACAGGTCGGTCAGGTCGCACAATATATCTGAATCCAAATCTCTGGGCCAGAAGCTTCACGCTCTCCTGCGCCCCATCATCCAGCACAATCGGCCTGCACTTTCCAGCAGGGTAACGAAGCTCGGCAACATACTTCCAAGTATTCTCCAGAATCTCCAAGGGCTCCTTGCACACAGGCAGGAAGATATCAACAGTTGGTGCCGTTTCGTCTGTGAGTGGGAAATCTTCCTTCTTCTTGTTGTGTGCGGCCAGGTCAAAAGGTTTGCCAAGCGCTGTAACGAAGAAGGATGCAAAGATGTAGACTTCGCTGTAGAAGGCATAAAGAGCGTACCAAAAGAAATACCACTTGGCGTGCACGAAGAGCCAGGCACCCACTGACAGCGAGAGAGCAGAGAAGAGACCGCAAATGATGATGGGCAGGCGATTCATGTCGACGTAAGAATACTTCTCGTCGTCAGTGGGCCCGCTGGGTAGGATAAGGGGAGGCGAAGTGCGCGGACAGTAGTTCTTGCGGAATTCGTCGACGATCTTTTGCCATCTTGTCCGTCGAATATGGAGGGCGGGCTGGTCTGGAGCAGAAGTTGGCTTCTCGCTGTTGATCTCGACTGGAGCCTCATTATTAGACTTGGAGCCATTGTTGGCTTTGTGTGCGGCTTTTTTCTCGAGATCCTTTTGCCTGTCGGCCTGGAGAGTGTCGCGTTTGCCGAAAATGGAGTTGTTCCACCATCGTGGCTTGCCGTTGTCTGCCTTGCCGGTGGTCATCTCTAGCTTGACTGGCGCTACTATCTGGACTTGCGGTGGAGTGGTGGGATGATGTCGGTCGAGGAGTCCTGCTGGTGACTAGATGATCATGTCAATGCACGCTATGCTTGTTGCTGGATTGTTGACTTACGATCTCGTCCTCGCTGGGCATGCGATGGACTGCATAGCCGACATGGCGCTGTGTGCGGCGAACATGGACATTTTCGTCAGATGGGCTTGCGAGTGCTGGAGTCGCAAGTGCTGGAGTGGTTCCGGCTTGGGATGATGTCTCCGAACTCGTCCTGCAATGCTCAGAGGAGTGGTCACCGGCTTGTGAAGAGCTCTCTGAAGCTGCAAGGGGAGTAGCAAACGGATCGTTGGGGTTGACAGGTAGTCGAGGATCCGATGCTGTCGTCGGAGGACGATCGAAATACCCAGTGGAAGGCATCTTGCAGTGGTCAGGAGCAACGAAGAGATGAAGAGGCAGTCCTGATCAAGCAAGCAGGGACAGGTTGGGTCCAAACTTCTCCAGTGCAGGCCTTTATCTCAATTTGACGCTGCAGAAACCTGGATGTCACAAGGCTGCTCGCCTG
Source organism: Teratosphaeria gauchensis (assembly GCA_007113925.1). Classification (NCBI taxonomy): domain Eukaryota; kingdom Fungi; phylum Ascomycota; class Dothideomycetes; order Mycosphaerellales; family Teratosphaeriaceae; genus Teratosphaeria; species Teratosphaeria gauchensis. The sequence goes on from VCMR01000005.1 coordinate 555,787, forward strand.
CAAACTGTTGACCTTTCGATATAGGGCACGCAGGCCAACGTTCTGCCGAGCCAGAACATTGGCAGGGTGAGTCGAGCCCGAGATGGTGGCGCATCACTTCCACTTTCACAAGCCAAGAACAATCCTAGTATCAGCCTCGGATATGACCGTATGGCGAAATTTGGCATTGCACAATCCCAGGACTTCAACGGTCGGCGCGTCCAGTCGAGTCGAGGTGGTGTTCGAGAAATTCGGGATGGAAGAGCTCTCGGCTCGCAAGGCTTGAAAGGCCATGAGCGCCTATCACATTGAGGCAGATAAGGAGAGTTACAGACGCAAGCGGGTCCAGTTGATGTCGCGTGCGTGGGCGCCAATGGTCATACAGGTGTCTGCGTCCGTCGAGAAGGGTCTGAGCAGACCAGGTCGGACGATTCTGCTTCGAGAAGGCTGAATCTGGACAATATCCGAACTTTCGACCGATGGGACTTGGACCTTGGCAAGCCCAGATGAGGCTGTTCAGACAGCCACATGTCTACTTAAGCATGTCGATCATATACTGACATGCTTGGCCTGGACCTGGGCGGACTAATCAACAGGGCAACAAGACGCATGCTCGATGCATAGACCCCACGGCCTTTGCGCTAGCCATCTCCTAACTGTGGAACATACAGAAAGGCACGGTAAAGGTCACGGGCCTGACTCGGTCAAAGAGTATCTGTCGAGAAAAGGCACAGTGATATTCTCCTATTTGGTGTGCTGTCGCGTGCCGCGTAGACTGACAGGCGCTAAAGCTTCCGAGGCGTTCGTCCAAGAAACTCAAAATTCTCCATATTTGTCCAGGGTTTGCCAAGAGCGCCAAAAGTTCGTCAAACTGCGAGATATGGCTTTCGACTTATCGTGCTCACCGTCGGAGTTCGCGAAGACTGCCAGTGCGCATGGCCGGGGCCAGGCGAAGCGGTCGATATGGCAGGACGCCAGCTGGGCAGCTACGGCGAGAGACAATATCGGCTTCGAACGCCCTTGCATGGGTAGGACACAAGGCTGAAATAATGGTGGGCTTGGTTTATGAATCACGGCATCGCTGCTGCTGGGTGGTGCTCTTCTCGTGACCAGCAAGCATCGATTCGCAGGCTGTTGTCGCTGCTTCGATATCTTTGTCTATTTTTCTCACACTCGTATTTTGAAGACTCAGCCATTACAGCGATCACTATGTCTACCGATTCAAGCGCTCAGTCGTCGCCATCAGTACTTTCGAGGAGGTCTAGTCAGACTTCGCTCACTGCATTCACTCCATCTCCGCTCGACATTCGGGACGAGTGGCTTGCTTCTGTGAAGGAGTCTCCAGTGAAGAAAATATGCTTCGTCGGAGGTGGATATGTCGGTACGGATTGATCATTCATGGACAAAGAGATATGCACTGACAAAAGAGCAGGTGGTCCAACCGCTGCTGCAATGGCGTACTGCAACCCGAACCTTGATGTCACGGTCGTCGACATGAATGAAGATCGTATTCGAGCATGGCGATCAAAGCACCTGCCAATTCACGAGCCTGGCTTGAACGAGATAGTTCGCATTGCACGAGATGGTGCCAACGAGGTCGAGGACGGGGAGATACTTCCTGCTCGCAAGCCAAATCTATTCTTCTCGACCAACTGTGACAGGCATATCGCTGCTGCCGATGTCATCTTCATTAGTGTCAACACGCCTACTAAGACGTGCGGCTGGGGCGCGGGAGCTGCAACCGACATGTGGATGTTCGAGTCCGCCGCGAAGAGCGTCGCTCGAGTAGCTAAGCCTGGTGCCGTGATCGTTGAGAAGAGTACAGTGCCTGCCCGCACTGCTGAGATGATTGCCGACATTGTGAGTCGATCACAGGGCGTCGAATTGTTGTGCAAAGATGTTGACATGTCTCCGTTTAGCTGAGCTTCTACCGACCAGGCGAGAGCTTTGAAGTCCTTTCGAGCCCAGAGTTCCTTGCAGAGGGTACCGCCATCGCGGACCTATTACACCCATCACGAGTACTGATTGGATCTTCGGAGACAATGTCTGCGCAAAAGGCTGCTGCAAAGCTCGCTTCAGTATACAGCTGGGTTCCTTCCTCTTCGATCGTCACCATCGACGTCTTCTCATCGGAATTATCGAAGCTAGTGGCCAATGCTATGCTTGCCCAGCGCATTACTAGCATCAACACCGTGAGCGCTATTTGTGAAAGGTAAGGAAGCTTAGCCTCGTTCTGCATCATGATTGTTGACCAATACATACAGGACTGGCGCAGACGTCGACAACGTCGCACGTACCATTGGTCTTGATCCTCGCATCGGCTCTAAGTTCTTGAAGGCTGGTCTTGGTTTTGGAGGATCATGCTTCAAGAAGGACATTCTCAGTCTCACGTACCTCGCAGAGAGCCTTGATCTGCCCGAGGTTGCTCACTATTGGAGGCAAGTGGTCGAGATGAACGAGTGGCAATGCAAGCGATTTGTCAAGTCTGGTAAGCCTGCTGTCCCATGGTACTTCATGAGCCTCTACTGATATCCTTGCTTCGTTAGTGCTCAAGACTCTAAACGGCAGTCTGCGCGGAAAGAAGGTCTGCGTGCTAGGATATGCATTCAAGCGCGATACTTCCGACACCCGAGAATCTCAAGCTGCTGAAGTTGTTCGTCTGCTGCTTCAAGAAGCTCCTCGAGAAATCTCCATCTTCGACCCCATGTGCCACGAGCAGACAATCGAGAACGAGCTTGCACTCTCCATATCGCGCAGCTCAACGTTGCTGACGGTCTGCGACAGTCCATACGACGCTTGCGCTGGTGCCGCAGCGGTGATGGTTTTGACGGAGTGGAAGCAATTCTCGTACCCACCAACTGCTCCCGACAGCGCAGCGGCCAAGCTGGTGAGGTCACTGGTCGACTACCGCCTGCCCGGACGACTCATGGCGGAGCCTGCGTGTGAGGAGGGATGCAAGAGCTGTGCGCACACCGGAGAAAGTTCTCGCAAGGCAAACGACAGCCTGGACTGGGCCAAGGTGGCCAGGACAATGGACACACCGCGATGGGTGTTCGATGGGCGTGGCATGGTGGCGCCATTGGAGATGGAGAAGCTCGGGTTTCGCGTGGCAGCCATAGGAAAGCCACTGCCCCAGTTGCGGGGACGCAGCGGCTAGGGGTATCCTAGAGTTGCAGTGCTTCAGCGTTGAGAGTCCGGCGTTTTTGGTCTGACTGGGAATTGGCGTCCCACATTTGTTAAGGGCCGGCGTCTTTGGGCCGCTGCTGGTGATGATCATATAAATATTGCGTCGATAGAGTGACATAAGAGAGGCACCTTTTTCCTGCGTTCTTTTCCAAAGGAGCTTATAGTTTGTGCAGAATTTGATGTGGTCCGAGCTCATCTCTCTTTTGTCACGCGACTGTAGAGAAAGAGACTAAGCAACAAAGACCTGGCAGTGGAAACAGACTCGCCGCGATCACGCACTGCATTGCCGCCAAAATAAGCCTTGGGCGATCATATCTCGCAAAGATACAAGTTATGATCTACCGCTCCTTGCCGTCGGACTTTTGCCTTTCATCAGTAGGCTGTGCCATGGCGATCAGGATCCTTCGCCAAACAGCCAACCCTTTGCGTTGGCCAGGTGGAATGTCCATCTCATCGGCCTTCGCTTGAAACTGCTCGTAAGCCTTCTGCATCGCCTCTACAAACACAAAGATCCACCACCCTGTCAGTAACGAAATCGCAAGCGTGATGATGGCGACAAAGACGTAGCCTACGACGAGACTGTACGCAGCCATACAAAGGAAGAAGAAAAGTACAGCAACCAGGCCAAGCTGGAGCAGTGCCAGTTGAGCTACATCTTCTAGTATGTAGGCAAGCATGGTAGTCCTGAACCCTTTCCTTCCCGGGGGCCGCAGAGTATACAGTAGCTTAGCCCATTGGCACAGCAGGGCCAGCAGCACACTCAGTCCTGAACTCAGAGCCGCAAACGTAAATGCAGTCGAACCCGTGAAGTTTGTTGGTGGCAACGCAGGCTGCGAGAGAAGAGACCACGGTAGCGCAGCGATCAGGACTGCGACTATCGAAGTGGTGTCAGAGATGCTTCTGAAATGCTGCGCTTGTAGGAGCTGGCGAGTATATGCTCGGTGGGCAGGCGCATCGTCGCGAAAGTCCCTTGGGAAACTCGGCTCATCGTTGCGGCCGTCGTTGGTAGGCTCGAAGTCTTTCTTGCCGGGATGGGTTGGGAAGAAGATGCGGGCGGTCGGCTGGGAATCTGGATCTTGCTGTGCTTGACTTGGGCCTGGTTCCGGGATCTCAAAGGTGCCTAGGTATGGCACGGCCGCGGGAGACTCGAAGTCCTGGTCGGCAGCCTGGTCTTGACTTGTCCGTTTGCCAGTCAGTTCACTGGGGATCTCTGCTAGCTGCATAGCTTGATCGTCCATGTCTCGAGCTTGGTCTGCCGTGCTCCGGCCATCTTGATGATACTCATCTTGAGCTGGCATAATGTATGTCTGAGAGCAGCGACGAGAGCTTCCAACCAGAAGCTTTCGCTGCCGCTCTAGAGCCTTCTCGAAGTTGAGATGAAGAATACATCTCGAAGTATATTCTGTATCGCCGCCTCTGATGCTGTCGATCTGACCGTTGAATGTGACCAATGCACCTGCAGCTGTGTTTTGCGGAAGTTGTCCGTTAGCGTCTAGAAGCTAGTGACCAATTGTCAAAGACATCGGCCAGACAGATTCTCCGGAATCCCACTCTTGGCATGGGCAGCCAAATTGCAATCGCTTCAACTTTTGCGCTGAGATTTGTTCTCTGAGCAGCGACGACGTCTACAGCCAACACCACCGAGTACTAACCCTCCGTCGCCCACAGCACAATGGTAAGCTAGCACACGACAATTCTAGTTGCATGCCTCTGCTGTATCTTCTGCGATGAGCATGCTGCAGCGATGACCCAAATCTCCTCCCATGCCGCTGCTCTTAATACGAGCATGCATTGGTGATGGCAGACAGGCTTGAGCTGCTGTCACTTTGTCTTCAGGACAGTGCGCAGACTCTGTAGAGAACGGACAGTTGTCACTAACTGTTCTTCTCAATGACAGCCTCCAAAGACTGGCAAGAAGGCCGCCCCGGCGCCGTTCCCGGCGACCAAGGCTGGCACCAGCAAGAAGCAGGCCAAGGTGAGTGGCATGATCCCAATTTCGTCGCTGCTAACATCGATACTAACGCTTCTATGTACTGCAGAACCCTCTCGTCGAGCGCCGCCCCAAGAACTTCGGTATCGGCCAGGACATCCAGCCGAAGCGCAACCTCTCGCGCATGGTGCGATGGCCCGAGTACGTCCGCCTGCAGCGCCAGCGCAAGATCTTGAACATGCGCCTCAAGGTCCCGCCATCCATCGCCCAGTTCTCCCACACCCTTGACCGCAACACTGCCGCCCAGGTCTTCAAGTTTCTCAACAAGTACCGTCCGGAGACCAAGGCCGAGAAGAAGGAGCGTCTGCACAAAGAGGCCACCGCTGTCGCTGAGGGCAAGAAGAAGGAGGACGTGAGCAAGAAGCCGTACGCCGTCAAGTACGGTCTCAACCACGTCGTGGCTCTCATTGAGGCCAAGAAGACCTCGCTTGTCCTCATCCCCAACGATGTTGACCCGATCGAGCTGGTCATTTTCCTGCCGGCTCTCTGCCGCAAGATGGGTGTGCCATACGCCATCGTGAAGGGCAAGGCCCGTCTCGGCACTGTCGTCCACAAGAAGGTACGTTTCTACATTCGCGCCCTCTATCATCACCACACACTAACAGGCTGAAACTAGACCGCTGCCGCTCTCGCCCTCACCGAGGTCCGCGCCGAGGACAAGTCCGAGCTCAGCAAGGTCGTCCAGGCTGTCAAGGAGGGCTACCTCGACAAGCACGCCGAGTCGCAAAGGCACTGGGGTGGTGGTATCATGGGCGCCAAGGCTCAGGCTGCCGAGCGCAAGAAGAAGCAGCGCGCTGAGAGGGAGATCAAGATCTAAGCGAGTCCATATCTTGCTTGTATGTTTCTTCTCAACAAAAGGCATGGCGTTCCGGTAGTTGGCGGGCTGCATGGCTTGTGGTAGGCTGTCAAGACGAGCGACGAATCCGAACGCTGTTCTACCGACCACAGAATGATGATACCCACTTTATGTTCAACCTCGTAATATTTCGACTTGCTCTGCTACCGTCACGTGAAGTTCCGATGACAAGCCATACGACTTTGATGGTGACTGCCTTTGATTAGCGACCTCGCTACTATGTGGACCGAGGATCGCACGTCAGCTCATCAATTGAAACGCTTACCACTGAGTGCCCTCTAGGCTGATTGTGCTGACGGTGCTGGTACCGCGGGCAGATGTTTCAACAATAGACTCCAGTCAACTGCTTGACATGGCGCTTACCTTCTGTATAGCATCAACCCACTTCAAGCCCTTGTACCTATATGTAGTCACAATCTCATGCTCTTCCATTCTACCATTCTATGGTACTGCTATCTTGCACATCGACCTTCCCGAAGCCTAGCCATTTGCCACACCATTTCAGGCATCCTATCTGGGCATTACAGTTGAGCAGCCTGTCGTCATGAATTGCAACGGAGACATGTCCAGCTCTCTGCGTAAGCTCGAGGAGAATCTCCCTAGGCCTCCACCCTTCATGCTGGGTGGAGAGACGGAGCTCTTCACGCTCCGGGTTCACGTCCTTGAGGGATCAGGACTCGCCTCCCTTCCCACGAGCACTGATATCCCCTTTGACTTCTCGCGCATCAAAAGCGTTCGCCATCGACCAGCCATCAATTCCTTCCCTATTCTCACGGACATACCGCGGAATATGTGTAGACTCGAAAGATCTCGACGAAATAGTGATGGATGCTCGTTGCCGCCGCCTTTGCAGACCGTGGAAGACGAGGTGAGTTTGAGCGGAATGGACGGGCATGCTCGGGACTCGGTTAGGTGGGCGGCAGAAAGGATTAGTCGGTTGGAGGCTACGGTGCATGATGGGAGGGAGCCTTGTGGGACTTGTGAGTGGATTGCTGAGTGTGCAGTGAAGGGTTGAGACCAGGATGAGGTTGCGATCTCGTATGCGGAGGCCATTAAATGGAGGGTTGAGATGAACGATTCAAGTGGAGGATTTCCGGGTGTAGGATTGAATATGCAAGGGCGCGGGAGTCAGCTTGGCGGTTGCGATGATTGGTCTTGCGAAAGTGAGCCTCGCCAGGTGGATGCGAGCGAGAGGGCGGGCAAGGGCTGGTTCGAGCGTTTGTTTGGGAGGATGCTGGCATTGGTGGGCGGGCGACGGGCGGGGCGCAGTGGTGGTGAGGAGCAGAGCTTGAGGAGGCGGACGAGGGCGAGAGGCGAGAAGGTGAAGGTGAGAATTAGGTCTCAGCTGAAGCTTGGTAAGGAATTCGTCGTCGAGACTGGCGAGCAGTGTGAGGCGTGAAGAGTAAGGCGTCTGGCGTTGCTCACGCAACAGCGATGTCGAGCTTGCTGTCGTGCACGAACGGCCTCCTAACGTTATTTGATACACAAGCTGCCGTGCTTCTATAAAGCACGAAGCCCGTGTGACAATTCTGCTCCTTCTCCAATTTGTTCGCTGCACTACGCGCAACCGAGGCAGTCTTTGTGGTGAGGTGCTCGTGTGGACTCTTGCCCGAGTACCTGCGACTCAAGCATTGCTCTGTCGGACGGCCTGCTGGAGAAACGTCGTCTCTATTGCGATTCCATATGATCGTAATACCCTGTGCTCCGGAAGTGCATGCCATCCGCTGCTGGGGCGCCGTCCATCGAAGGCGTAGCCAGCACAGAAGCACATTGTTCCTGGGTTATTTTATCCAGGGTGCCAACAGCTTTCCGTGCTGCCGGCTTTAATTCGTGGCATGGTAGACCATTCTGTACATCTCGCAAAGGCTCAACGTCGCTGCGCCTTCTTGAGTCGTCGTTCAGAGTGCCTCTAGTCCCAGACCTTGGAATCATGCCAAGGCCAAGCCCGAGAGTTTATCTTTGGGTCATTGATATCTTCAAATGCCAGAATCGAGTCTTTCAGGAGTGGCTGGAGCTTTCAAACCACTTCTTGACTGAGTTGCTGCCATCGTGGACTGCGCGAAATACTGAAGAGACGATTTGGTCAGACATCAGATACGGAAAGTACAGACAAGATCTGCCACCTGTACTCACGTTGCCGCTCAGCTTCGTCCAAGCCGCTCATGAAATCGCTAGCATCGCCGCCACCTTGCTGAGTGGTTCGTGTATTCTGCGCCTTGTCTGCAATTTCCAAAGCTCGCTGCTTGAACGTCTGCCTATCAGTCAGCACTTCCAGCCTCAAAACTACAAACCCACCATCTGTCTAGAGATGAACTCACATCACTGATCACACCAACCATCTCCTCCTCCTCAAATAGCTCAAACAGCCTCTCAGCCAAGCCGTAAAACCACTGTGCCTGCGCTCTCACATCCACACTCTTAGGGTCAGCTCTGAGCGCATTCATTACCCTGGCTCCTAGAGCAGGCGGCAGGTCCAAAGACCCCAGTGAAGATGACGAGGGACCTGCAGGACGCGTAACGGCAAGCATTTCTGCCAGCCAAAGAGGTAGATCCAGCTTGGTTTCAGCGATGATAGCGGATCCGTTGTTGAGGGCAGTGAGGTGTGGAACTGGGAGGTCGAAAGTCAAAGGGCATTTTTGGGAATCCGTCAGGATCGGGGTTGGAGAGTAGTATGTCATCTTCCTGGTGGCTTGTGCCTCTGAGGAGGCGCGTTGATGAGGGTCCTTGGCTTGAAAGACGCGTTGATCGTTGTTCACGTGTCTGCGTGTGTATCGCTGCCAATCGGCCTCTGCTCAGCCTCCGTTCCGTGAATGCGCTGATTCAGCAACGAGTGTCAACGCGACTCAATGTGATGACGCGCAGGAGTAGCGCCTAGACGCTTTTTGTGAGAGCCGGACCACGACGCCACTGTGTTGCGTACGACTGTCTGCCTGAATTTATGCAGCATACAAAAGCACCCAAGCCGGTACATGCGCCGTTTCAGCAAGCAGTCGCAATACCGAAACCTCCTTGAATATAAGAAACGCTGGCCCACTGTCCTGGAATCTTTGTCGCGTGCTTCATCAATCGTAGAGAGCTTGGCGGGAGCTTGGGCCTCTGCTCTGCTTAGCCGCATATGCAGTAGAACACAAGACTCGGGTTGACGGGCCTTGTGTTGTTGATATCTTCACTTCCACATTGTTTCATCCGGCCTCCAGCTTCACACACAGCCATCTGGACGCAAATTCGACCCTCATCCATCGACAGCAATCACCCGGAGCTCGGAGTTAACGACTGATCGTGTGCACCGGCCTCACCAAGCATTCCCGCGCCTGCCTGCTGAACACAACTTACCGCCCGCTTTGCAAGCTATTATTGACCAATCGATTCAGTAGGGCTGGACGGGGCGCCCATGAGCAACCATCAATAACTTCATCTATCCAAACGCCATCATGGCAAACGACCATCCACAGCACGACCGAGTCGGCCTGCTCAACGGCCACAGTGCTGGCGGGACACAGGACATATCAAGAGCTACATCGCCGGGCATGGGAGGCTACAGGAGCAATGGCGATACGGACAGCGACAGTGATGTGTCAAGGCTTGGAAGGACGAGGCCGAGAGTCTTCACGTATGCCAAGTACCTACCGTATGAGACGGAGACGCGCGAACAACGAGAAGTGGACATGGATGAGATGATCAAGCATCTGTATGTCGCTGTGGCCTCGGGAGATTTCGTGCCCGGAGCCGTGCACTGGACAAAAGAGATCAGAGGGTGGATGAGCCTCAAGTTCGACTTGACCAAGAGGCAACGAGTCAGCCTCGTAAGATTATACTATGAGCTGTCACTGGCGCCTGGTCTCGAGTATGCCGTCTCTGAGCGGTTCGCTTCGATGTTCATGGTGCTCACGAAGCGAAAACACTATCTTCAGCCATGCAAAGATCTAACCTTGGACTGGAGACCGCTGTTCAAGGAGCTGAAGGTGTTTGTGTTGCCGTCGGAGAGCAGCACACAAAACACATACTCGAGCAAGAGGAACATCAGAACGATGACCAAGCTCTGCACGTTTGCGCAGCTTTTCTTCGATCCGAAGGAGATCCCAGCGATGATGGAGGAGTTCCTGCCCTACTTCAGCATGTCCTTTTCTGAGCAGGCTTTCGTTGTGCTGAACCTGTTCAATCTCATGTTGCCGACTGCTGCTCCGCCGGCCGACGATGAGAAGCTTCAAGCTCAGTACTACCTACCCACGTTCTTCCATCTCTGGAGCACGATCAACCGCTCAATGAGCGCAGACATCAAAATGCTCGACATCTTCTCGCGACTGGCTAGAGACCAGCTTGGCTGCTCGCATGTTCCGTGGGGTCCTTGTGGCCTCTTCACAGAGGAACAATCAAGTCTCATCTTCACAGCTATTCTGCGACTCCTTGAAATTCCAGTCGGCCAGGCCACAACGCCATACAGTGGCTCTGTCGATCTTGGTGCAGGCACTGCAGTATTCCTAGATCGAGACGCGAGGAAGCATCCTACATCACACAGCATAGCTCGATGGATCGTTATGAGCATCTCACCAATGTGCTTGGCGGAAGGCGAGGACAACAAGAAGCGCAGCGTGCTCCACCAACTTGAAGGCTTAATCCACGGTATCGAGACTTTCTTCCATCCATCAAACTCTGGTGGATGGACCAAAGGTCTTGCACAACTTATCTACTATCTCGCCGACTTCTTCGTCATGCGATGGAATCGTGAGAGCACCGGCGAGTACGACATTCCAGAGGACCGCAAGCTGAATTCCGAGGTCAAGCGGCGCTTCGTCCTGTGCTTGAGGGATGTGGTGTTCATGGGCATCTATGCCAAGTCGGGCACGGCAATGAACTACTCGCTTAGTACGCTTCAGAGCCTGGCTTACCTGGAGCCTGATCTCATCCTGCCGGGCGCTTTGCAGCGAATCTATCCAGCAATGCAAGGTTTGGTCGAGGTGCACAGGACGGTCAGCTCGATCCGTGCGCTTCAGATGCTCGCCAAGATTATCGCGAAGACGAAGGGATTCCGATGTCACCTTACAACACTGCTAGGGCTCGCGCTTCCCGGCATCGACGCCAACGACCTCGACAAGACGATGCACAGCTTAGCATTCATTCAAGCAGTCTGCTACAATATACCGCTGCATGACCTTACAAAAGCGCCGAAGCTGGAAAAGTCAAAACTTAATGGCGATGACTACGAAATGGTGGAGGCAGGTTCGCCACATGTCGGTGACTCCAACGCAGGAACTGCTCTAGCCGTGGAGTGGATCAGTGCTCAAATGGCTCGTTTCGAACAAGAAGGTCCATCAGTTGAGATCGACTATAACGCAGAGTTGTCCGCGGAAGACGAGGAGGCTATCCTAAAGTCTTCAACTGCTGGTTTTGCCGAGTTCGTCATAAGCTTTCTTGGTCGAGTCTTCACACTTCTTCAAAATCTGCCCGATGCTGCGCGAGTGAAGAGTGGAAGCCCAGAAGAAAATGTTGTCAACACACTTCCGGCAGCTTTCAGTCCATTGCTCGCAAGTCTGAGCCCCGAGCTGTACGATATTGCGCTAGAGCAGGTGGCAAAGTTTATTAGCAACCATGTTGTCCATCAAGCTAGAGATGCGATGGCTTTCATCTGCAACGCGATGGTGAAGATCAGTCCGAAGAAGGCTTTGGGCAGGCTTCTCCCGGATCTGATCAGCAGTATCAAAACCGAGATCACCGAGAACGGTGCCGGCAGCACGAGAACGACGGGCTCGGAGATTCTGCCTCGCGATCGCGCACTTGTGTGGCACGTCAGCTTACTCAGTATGTGCGTTGTCCATGTTGGACGCGACGTCCTGGACTTTCAAGAGGAGCTGTTTGAGCTCGCCAATTTCATGCAAGACACATGCAAAGGCATCCCGCTGGTTCATGTCAGCAACTTTGTCCACCATCTGCTCCTCAACCTGACCGTGACATACACGCGCGATTACAGTCTCTACAACCACGACGAGCTTGAGAAAGGCCTCGGTGTTGCCAGCTGGGCAAAGACTGTTGATCCTGCCGAGCTCGACATACAGTGGCACGTGCCGAGTCAAGAAGAGCTCGATTTTGCCACCAGGGTGTTCGAAGCACAGGGTGGTAGGGCGCTCACTGCGTTGAAGAAGCTCATTTCTGGCGAGGGAGGAGTTAAGCGCGATGGCGTAGGCAAGGACTGGTCCGATGAAGTAAGCCGGAACTTGGTCCTTTTACGACTTGTCATCTCGGGTATGAGCAGATTGTTCAGATCCGACGACGGGAGTGTGACACCTTACACTTTCATTGCTGGTGGTGCGAATAGTCAAGAAGCCACCGAGGCGAATACTCCTGAGTCCGAGGAGCCTAGCGACGCGGTCGACCCCATCGAGCCGGACGATGAGAAGGTCAAGCGCTCCTTCACATACCCGACTGGCTATCCTCTTGAGATCAACAGTCCACAGTATGTGCGCGTGCATCAATTGCGGAAGGAGGCAGGAGAGACGCTGCACCAAGTGCATCTGTTCCTGGTCAAGAATCAAGAAGACGACGTACCCTGCTTCAATGCACTCTACACTGCGTATAGAAGCTGGTTCGTGGACATTGGCATCGAGCGCTCTGCACATGTCCTTGACCGGCTGACGAGGCTGCTTAGCGCCGACTGCCACCCTTACAAGTTCTCTGGAACAAGGAAGCAGTATCCTCGCCCGTTGCTTGTGCGCAGGGCCAACTTGTACCACTTCCAGCGCCTTCGCTTCAATGAGCATCCACGCGCGGCTAGCGAACTGGACAAAGTGCTACTTCTAGATCTTGCGCACTCAAGCACATCAGTCTACACCGACATCAGACGCACTGCGCAATCAGCTGGTGAGCAGGCAATGAAGAGCATAGTGGGCGCCAAGCCTCTGATCATCCCGCCACTGCTTGATGCCCTCGACGACGCACTCAAGAAGAATGATCATCCGCGCATCAAGGGCGCTGTCTACTCTCTTTTGTTTGGCAGTTTAGCCAAGCCTATTGGCCGGAACTGGAAGCACGCACCGCGTATGATCAGGCTCTTCATCCAAGTATCTGAGGCGGACCGTCCGAGCATCCAGAAGCTGGTAGCGAACAGCAGCTTCACCATCCAAGACATGACCAAGGCGCTGGATAGGATGGTCATACTCGACGAGCAGCTTCTGAATGGCATTTGGCCGGAGCAGAGAGACGATGAGCCGCCTTCAGACCGTCTGCCAAGAACCATAGCTCGTACGAAGGAAGAAGCCCAGGCACTGGTACCGCCTAAGAAAACCAAAATCAAGAACAGGCGTGCAATCGTTGAGCAGCGCAAGCAGGAGCTGGCGGCTGAGCTTCTGGAGTCCGTCAAGACTTCGCATTGGAAAAAAGCAAGCAGGACTGCTGTCATGGTTATCGGTCTAGACTATCGCTTTGAGAAGATCGCTTCTGACGGCGTGCTTGAGCTCATCGTAAAAGGCGTTATCGACCCGCATCCTGCCCTCAGGACGTTGTACGCGACGAGCCTCAACGCGATCTTTAGTTTGGCGCAGACAAGAGCTCTTGTCGGGCACAAGTACGAGAATTACTTACTCGATGCGCAGAAGGACCCAGACGAGGTATCCGTCCCGACGGAGCGCGACGATCCAACCTGGACACAGAGATATTTGCAGTCTTTCGCGAAGCCCGAAGCCGACGCATACATCGATGCGGACTACCCTGGCTGGCTGGTGTGGCAGAAGACGATGCGCGGCTTCCGCACAGGCCCATCACAATTGAAATACGATGAGCTCGAGCAGCATGTCCGTGCCAAGATGGGGTCATACATTGATCGCCACTGGCTTAGCACCTACTTCGGCTACATGAAGCAGGAGCCTCGCGACTCGCATGCTGATCGCTTCAGGATGAGCAGCAGCATGATAGTGGCCTATGCCATGGATCTAATGTCTGACGGTCTCACAGTGGCTACCTTCGACGACTTCAGAGACCTGACTCAAGCCGTGTATGGCGATGGAAGCGACAAGCACCAGCATCGCGCCATGGCAGAGATCATGGGAGCAATGCTATCGTCTTCCGAGGACTTCGATCCTGAGCTCAGGACCAAGGTATGGGATTTCGCATTCCCCATCATCCGCCGCATCTTCAGTGAAGGCCTTACGCCGGAAAACATCTCCTACTGGTCAACCTTTGTCACACTCGTGGTGGGCGGCAAGGACCCACGCCGAGCATGGCCACTTGTGGATTGGCTTGCAGGGTTCAGATTGGACATGGAGACCAATGCTGCCTTCAAGGAGTCCTCCAAAATTACTTTGCTACAATTAGTCATTGCCGCCAATGGTTGGCACTTTCAGCTCGACAAGCCGATTGTGGAGAACTTTTTGCAGCATCTCGATCATCCGTACAAGGGTGTGAGAGAGGTCATGGGTAACACACTGGCCGTTATCTTCAGGACGAGATACCATGAGTCGTACAAAGACATACCGACGCTACTTGAGGCTCAGAAGAAGGCAGGCAGTACTGGCATGCGCCCGTATCAGCCAACAGAAGAGTTCACAGCTATAGTCATAGATGTGTTCGACAGGCTTGAGAAGTGGCGCTTGGAGCGCCCACCAGGCATTCAAACGCCGACGCCATATACTCAAGCGAGCAAGACTGTGCTGCTTTGGCTTGACACGGCGTTGTCTAGCTTCGATTGCACGACCTTGTCGCCATTCTTTCCAGGCGCGCTCACCGAGGAGCTTTTGCACATGATGGACATCAAGGAAGACCCGGAGCTTGCTTCCCTGGCGTACCACGTCTTCAGACATCTCCCGAACGTGCCACACTGGTCTGGCGAAGAGGACAGCAAGTTTGTCGCTTCTCTCATTAGGATCGGCCGAGGGTCGACGAGTTGGCATCAGAGGCTGCGAGTCCTGATCAACATCCAGGTCATTTACTTCCGCCATTTGTTCTTGATGCCGCAGAGTCAGGCCCAGGAGCTGATGAAGTGCGTGAGAGATATGCTGCATGACGTTCAGCTTGAAGTACGGCTCGGTGCCCAGGCTACTCTGAGCGGCATGGTCCGCTGCTCGCCGAAGGAGTATCAGAATACGGTCATCAAGGACCTGAAAAATCATTTCACGACTCTGCTCATCAAGAATCCCCTGCCTAAGCGACCGAAGAGCGGCGCAGCAGCTACCCGCGAAGGCGCCAGTGGCACTAGCACGCCGACGCCTGAAGGCAACAAGCAGGTACTCACGCGTCATGCTGCCGTACTAGGCCTGGGCGCGCTGGTGCAGGCGTTTCCGTACACCAGCCCTCCGCCTGCGTGGTTGCCGGAAATTATGGCGACGCTGGCGGGAAGAGCGAGCAGTGATCCTGGTACTGTGGGCAAGAGTGTCAAGACGATTTTGAGTGACTTCAAGAAAACGAGGCAGGATACCTGGCATGTTGATATGAAGGTGAGTTGCTCAAACAATAGCTTTCTGGGAACGATTGGTATACTGACTTGTGTGTAGGCATTCAAGCCCGAGCAGCTCGAGGATCTAGAGGGTGTGCTGTGGAAGAGCTACTTTGCGTAGACGAAAAACGGTTGACAGGACACGCGCATCACAGTGGCGTTTTACGAAAGGTGCATGAACGCTTTGGCGATGGTCATGAGGTTCCGTAATGAACATTTGCGATGATCATGAGGCGATACCCTGGTCTTGTTGTGTGTCTTCGGCATGGCATGGCATTGCGTGGCGTGTAGGCGCCCTCGGTGCCTTAGATACTACTTCTTCTAGGTAGATATGTGTGTACGAGTAGATGTAGAGTTTCATGTTATTGCTTGTGCAACAGATCGTTCACGATAGCCGGGAGTGGGACAAGGATGTGACGACTATGACTGGGGACCTGGGCTTGTCCTCCGTGACTCTTCACTGTGTCATCTTGGGCACAAGGCTGTTTGCTTCTTGTCTGCTTCTATCAGTTGACACAATTCTGGACATTTTGTGCGCAGCACTTCACCGCTAACGTTGTCCCATGGTCACGCGCTCATCTGGTCGAGTTATTCTCGTGATACTGAATGCCTGCCTGACCAAACTTTCAAAGAAAGGCCGCCTTCATGGCCAAACTCTCGAACGAGGTCGCCCGGCGGATTGACGGGAGTCAAGGCAATTCCCGGCAACGGAGCTCTCGATGATATGCATGGAACTATGGTTCGCGGTCGCCAGCGCATCGTGGTGCTGCATGAACGGTTGCTTGTTGGTGCAGATGACCAATGAGATCCGGAAAGTCATCCAAGCATTTTGTGGTTGTTTTATGGTTTGGTCGAGTTGCCTCCAATGGTACCACCCGTCTTGAGGTCGTCTTGGCAGGTGCTTTTACATATGTTTATGTATTGAAATTTGGGCCTTTGAAAGCGTTTACTTTGCGCTTGCAAGACGTGGACAAGAGGCCATTACTGGCGCATAGAGTTGGCAATGCCGCGGAGCTGGAGCCGCTCATTCGATCCCTTCGTATAACCCTACATCATGCGTGGCGGAGTTCCGTTGCCGTTTCATGCGGATGATGCAGCAAGGCAATAAGCAGGTCACGGAGCATCTGCCGGCAGCCGCGACGTCTGCGGTCGCCCTATCACCGCCTCTCAGTATCTCATTACGATGAATAGACGCCGCCTTAGATGATAAAGTGGATGCCCAGACACAATGTGAAGATGGAAAGAAGCTTGAAATGCCAAGAGCGACTTGACGCGAGTGCAAGCACGAGCCGGGCGAAGCGTGATCGACAGGCACCAACCAGGGCCATGAGGGATCACCTCTCTTCAACACAACCACGACCACGACCAACCAATACGGCCGGACATGGTTCGTATGAGGGCAGGCAGATCTATGGTGGCTCATCAGGCTTCGAGTATGGCCCAAGAACATACATGGCATCAATGCGACCCATGAGCCCTCCACCTCCTTATGAGGTTTACAACCCATACAGCAGCATGATGTCTTCCAGGCTTGCCCGTCCGGGCCACACTCGTGACAATGATATGCAATCCGCACGGCAAATGCATCGACAGAGCATGTTTGAAGCGCCCCACATAGCCTGGGCATCAACGTCTACTGTGGATGTAAGCTATCCACAATGCCCTGGTGCATGGACGCAAGAGCAGAGTTGGCATGACGCTACGAGATTGAGGGCAGAGGATGGCAACGTGCGCCCAGTCCCTCGAGGGATGGCTCAAATCACACCTGTATGGGACAGAATTGCGACGCGTCTCAGTGATGTGCTATCTCGAGCAGAAGCCAGTAGTCCTGAAGAGCTTGATGAGGCGGTCCGAGTGCTGGATCTGGACGAGGCAGACGAGGTCGCAGAACATGCTGGTCCTACCTCGCGGCTTGCTGTGCCTGGCCCCAAGGCCGCCAAACAGAGCCGCAACACTTCAGGCTATGGCATCATCAACTTCAAGAAGACGTGGATGTACCAAAATTCCAGATTACCGCCAGGCATGGTGCCGTTCATCGTCTACTTGCCCACGTGGACTTTGATCTGTAGGGCGGTTCAGGCGTCCACGGACGTGTATATCAGACCGCCCAAAAGCCAGCGCCAGCAGTATCTGGACGCTGATCCTAAGCGTGGCATTAAGGCGACCATCATCAAGAGCCAGCCGGTGGATGATCGCAAGCTACTGATTGTCGCCATTCAGGGTAGCCAGTGGAAGCTGGTCGACTGGACGGTGAACTTCGCCGCCTCCCCGGTCGCTCCCGAAGGCTTCCTTGATGACGAGGGCAATGCCTGCCACGCCGGCTTCCTCAAGGTGGCACGAGCGATGGTGCCAGCAGTCGCAGCTCAGCTGAGGCGGCTTCTGCAAGAGGAGCCGGCATGGATCACCAGCTCTCTGCTGTTTACTGGCCATTCTGCTGGAGGTGCTGTCGCCAGCTTGCTCTATTCGCACATGCTTTCGCAGCAGGATTCCGAGCTCACAGAACTAACCGGAGTCTTCAAGCGCATCCACTGTGTGACCTTTGGTGTACCGCCGATCTCTCTCCTGCCCTTGCGAAGCCCACCTGGTCGAGCTCAGCAGAAGAATCAATTCCTGTCCTTTGTGAATGAGGGAGACCCAATTGTGCGAGCTGATAGACCGTATTTGTTCAGTCTGATTCGACTCCTTGCCGAGCCAGCACCTAGCGCACCGGGTAGCCGCCCAAATCGTCTTCGAGCAAAATTGTCGTGCCAGACCCTGAAAGGTCGCGAAAGCACGCAGCGACCGGGACCAGCAAGACCCACTTGGTCAGTACCAGAGGCTACATTGTCGACTGCTGGACGCTTGATCCTTCTGAGAGAGAAGCCCGGAAGCGAAGTTGGAGCCGTCGAGGCTGTACAGCTGACAGATGGCGAGCTTCGCGATAAAATATTTGGGGACGTCGCAAAGCACTCGATGACTCTGTACAAAGAGCGGTTGGACGAATTGGCGTTTGCTGCTGTCACTGGGAGAGATAGTGGATGAGGAAGGTCAGAGTCTTCAACGAGTGTGGTCATGGCGACGGCGTTCCTTCCGTGTTGGCTTGTGATACCCACATTGAGTTCTGCATTTTTGTTGCGCGTGCATATTCACATGCCACGCAGAAGACTTTAGAATAATTTGCGAAGAAGTCCAATCGAGCCTCCCCTGCGACTTCTCCTTCTCAACATCAAATACCTGGCGGTTCTCCAAAGCTGACAATCTCCTTTTGCTCCGCCAACACGCGGTCCAATCAGCTACTCAGGCCAGCAGTCATGAATTACCAACCACCAACCGCAAGTGATGTCAATAAGGATGGTAACGAGGTGCCGCAACAGGCGCCCCAACCACTAACCACGAACGAGACCGGCGGGCATGGCGGTGGGCAACAACCCATCACCGTCCATTTCAAGGAGAACTCTGGCTTCGAAGTGTCCTTCAAGATGAAGCCAATTACCAAGTTCCGCAAGGCGGTGCGTATCATGAACATCTTACCGAATCGTTTTGAGCTGTATGACGCTGACTATCGCTTCAGATGGAGGCCTTTGCGGGACGCACCGAGAAGAAGAAGGAGAGCATGCGCTTCATCTTCGAGGGTGAGAGGGTATTTGATGATATGACGCCAGGCGATGTATGTTCAAGCTTCGAAAGTCTGCTCCCAGTATGTGACTGACAAGGTGGTAGTTAAGCTTGGAGGACGGCGATATCATCGAGGTTTATCAGGAACAGATCGGTGGACGGGTCTGGGGTGCGTGAGACGGGAGACAGGTCTGTTCGAAAGCGCTGCGAACAATGATTGCAACTGCTTTGATGTCTGATGCGATAGGACCGAGATTACTGGTGGGCGCTGCAAACGATGATTGCAGCTGCTTGAATGGCAAAGCAAAAGAGACCGAAATACCCAAGGGCCGTGCAACATGATGAGTGCAATCGTTCATGAAGGCGGTACTAGGCGTTGTAGCAAAATGAGGCAACTCGACAACTTGGGTGGAATCCGAATGGAGTCGCCCGTCGACTGCTACATTTCTAGTCCTTGTCTTTTCTCTCGTCCTAATACATATATGCAATACTCGCCCACGCGCGACCACCCTCTCCTTCCACGACAGACGAGCAGATCAATAGCCGAGTCACAGTGTGGAAATGTGAAATCATCGGGTTGATACGGATTCTTCCTCCAAACGGCCCCGCAATTCGACCCCACTACACCAAGATCCAATGGGCGACCCGTCCGTCACATCTGACCTAGAAGGTATGGAATAGCTTCATCGCGTAGCCGCGGCATTTGCTGCGAATATGGATCGGGTTCTGGGCCAGCGAGGCCTGGAGAATGACCATTTTTCCATATTATCGCATAAAGTGCAAAGGGTGACCACTTGGGAGTACCAAGCTAATCATCTCCACTACTTCTCTTGCTCCACCCCTCTGATATCATCTTTACTGCGTTCCCATAACGCCGAAGTTCCTGCCTGTCGGATCGCTGATGGTTGGTGTATGAACGCATACCGCACAGAACAGATATCGAAGATTGCCAATTTCAACGCTACGCTTTGCTACAACACCGGCCTCCTCAACATTACCAGATCGCACCCTCGACCAACCCCGCAATACCAAGCATCATGAGCAACAGCAACGGAGCCGGCCCAGCGGGCGAAGAGAAGATCAACACTGAGATCATTACGCTTACCAGATATCTGAACGAAGAGCAGACGAAGCACAAGGAGGCCACGGGAGACTTCACGTACGTCCCTACAGCTTCCAAGTAGTATGCAATGCCGCAGCTAACAGCAAGCTTACAGACTACTATGCCACGCACTTCAGTTCTCGTTCAAGTCGATAGCATACTACATTCGTCGTGCCTCACTCATCAATCTTGGCGGTCTCGCAGGCTCCTCAAACACCACCGGCGACGACCAAAAGAAGCTAGACGTGATTGGGAATGACCTGTTCATTGCGGCCATGCGCTCTTCAAACCGTGTCCGGGTATTGGTCTCTGAAGAAGAGGAGGAAGCAATCATCTTCGACAACAACCCCAACGCCCGCTACGCCGTTGTTTGCGACCCAATCGACGGGTCCAGCAACTTGGATGCAGGTGTCTCGGTTGGCACAATCTTCGGTGTCTTCAAGCTGGAAGAAGGCGCCAAGGGCACAAAAGAGGATCTGTTGAAGCCGGGCACAGAGCTGGTGGCTGCTGGTTTCACGATGTACGGTGCTTCCGCCCAGTTGGTGTTGACCATGAAGGGCGGTGCGGTCAACGGCTTCACAATGGACACCGCGCTGGGGGAGTTCATCCTGACGCACCCGAACATGCAAATGCCAAAGAAGAGGGCGATTTACTCCTGCAACGAGGGCAACAGCAAGTACTGGGAGGAGCCAGTGCTGGAGTGGGTGAACAGCTTGAAGCAGGCAGAGAAGCCCTACTCGGCGAGATACATTGGATCTATGGTGGCTGACGCGTACCGAACATTGCTGTACGGAGGTATTTTCGCGTATCCGGCGGATAAGAAGAGTCCGAAGGGCAAGCTCAGGATTCTGTACGAGTGCGCTCCGATGGCGCTCGTGTTTGAGAATGGTAAGTTTGGCCAAAGGATTTCATGATCTCGGCAATGCACTGACCTAATCTTACAGCCGGCGGCCAAGCCGTGAACAGCAAGATGGAGCGCATGCTCACCGTTGTGCCAGAGCACATCCACGACCGAAGCGGCATCTTCCTGGGAAGCCATGATGAAGTGCAGAAGGTCATTGACGTCCACAAGAAGCATGGCATTGCTGCAAAATAATTGAAGGCGAAACCGCATTGAAGCGCAGGCGTTTGTGCGTAGTGTTGTATAGCCGGACAGGCCGTCAGTTAAGAAATTAGATCAAGCCTGCATCCATGTTGTGCCTTCTATGTCTGGCGGCCCTGCAGTCGTCTGCTATATCTCGACGTCAATAATCATCGACGCGTGCGACCTGACAGATGCACGGCGCATAAGCTTCAAGTCGCTAAAGCTTTGCGATGGTACAATCTAATTATGGTGTGGAATGGTCGCGTGCGTTATTTTTTGCTTGCCTGTGCTCTTTGCGTCCAGACAAGGCTGAACGTCCTGTTGGCTCGCCTAACAACACCCCTGCGCAGTGATCGCCAGACGATCATATCAGCCGTCATTCTCTGGGGCTCCGCGAGTTCAGCGGCATGTTGAGCGCGAGATTGTCTCGAGTGCATTACCAGAAATACCGGCACTGCCAGGCAGGTCAACGAATGGCTTCTCATGATATGCAGCTGTGGCCAAGCAATGAGGTGTTCCGCTCGGCAGTATGCGACCAATCCGCGACTGTACCGCAGATCCTAGCGCGGAAGGTGCAATCCGTGACCCTTCTGCTGAGGTGAAGGTTCGCATTGCGCAAGCCACTTCCCTTGTGAATTCTCGTATTACTGCTGCTTACAAAGTAAAATTCACCTCGAAAGATTCATATGAGGTTCACCATGGCTGCGGAAAATTTTGGTCCTGTTGGGATCCACGACCGAAGGTACGATACTACCTCCAAGACACCAAGGAATTACGAGGCCTAGAAGGATGGGGCTGTGCGGCCAGAAGCCTCTCGTGGCATAAGGCTTATGTTGCGATAGGGAAAGGAAGCGACCTCCGTCAAACATTGACCCAAACAAGGCGAATAGTGTGAACATGGTCGACTTCAGTGAGTGATTCTGCCGTATGCTGCTACTCACACTGATCAATTCAGGCTCCTGGGGCGACTCTGCCATGAAGGCCTTTGTTCAGCTAAGCCCATCTCCTTCCTGGGCGAACAAGGTCGTCGCGCCATACAAAGGGCTACCATTTCACGACTACATTCATGCACCGCCACCACGACGACCGCGACGCTTGACGGGGCCCATCGACCCTGCGGAAGGATCGCTATGGCACCGCTTCCAAATCTTCTCCGCGGTGGAGCCTGAGCAGCAATTCTATGATCAGGAACAGGCCTCTCTCCTGTCTAGGCTACCCTTGGATGTCCGAATGATTGTTTATGATCTCGTCTTGGGTGGACAGGTATTTCATCTTCATGCTCCTGATAGGAAAAGCCGGGTTGTGCACAACATCTGCACGAAGCCAGCGACCATCGGCCAACCAAACCATCAGTGTCATGACGCGCCGAGCCAACGATCGCCTGCACGATCATACGAAGAGCAGGCAAAGGACAGAAAGCAGCTGCTTTCGCTCCTACTTACATGCCGTCGTGTCTATTCTGAGGCTATCGAGACGCTATACAGCGCAAACACTTTCGACTTCACGCAGAATTTCGCCGCCTTCCGCTTTCTGAAGCTCACTACGCCTGCTCAGCGTCTGCACAGCATCCGGCACTTCCGAATGCGGATGCGTATACCACATCATCCGAGCCTCAATCATCGCTCAAAACGAGATTGGAACGATCTATTTGGCTTCTTCGCAAACGATCTTAGTGGCCTTCAGAGTATGCTACTCGTCCTAGACCCAAACCAACCAATGATCAACGAAATTATCATGTCAACGGACGAGCAGGGAGCTGAGTGGGTGAAGCCAATGCTTCTGATGGCCGTTGCAGCGAGCAGTCGACGACATTGCAGAGTTGAGATTGTCACGCAGGGCGCGGTCACTGACCTCAACAAGGCGGTGCTCGACACTGTACAGCAATGCCCCGATGCTGAGCAGGATGAGGTGTTGGATCTGGCTTCTGCTGCTGTTCACGCACGTGTACGGGTATCTCTACAAGACCAGGGCTGAAGCTCGATCGATCAGAACCATTTTTCTGCTACATATCACTTGAAGTCGACAATCTGCCAACCGCTAGGACGATTTCCGCTGAAGGTCTGCCCCAGAAAGCAGAATCTTATACCCTCGAAAGTGCATGATGCGTCTTGAAACAAGCGACCAACGAGACACGACTCGGCGGGCACTTTTTGCGGATCAATCATAAAGACTTCAGACGACATGCGGCCACATTGACTCCCACTAACAGTCCATACTTGGGATCTGCACATATGTCGGCAATAACTTGTGCTACCGGAGGATTTTGCTCGGAACTACTCATGCCCATGCAACCACCGACACGGCAAGCCGATGCGGGCCCGAGACATCGGGTGCTCCAACATGGATGCATGGATGGTGCAGTTCAGAAACAGAGAATGACGTGATGTCCGCACATGTCGCAAAGGATCACGCAAGCCACTCTGTCGTTTTTGTCATGGTTGTTTAGAGCTTCTGCCGTACACTGCTTCAGATGCCGCTGAACTGTATTGGCCAATCACCACAACGTTCTCACAGGACTGCCACGTGCATCAGAGCATGCGCGCAACGGGCCTCCCGAAACGTCCGGTACCCCACTTTATTGCAGCTGGCCATGCCCCGCGTTGTGGTGCAACAAACTGCCAACGAAACGACTGCTATACAGGTTTGTTTGTCACTTCACTTGAGGATGTCCTACATCAGCCTCAACACCCAGATACCAAAATTTTACTGAAATCATCAATACACACACTCAAGCTCGAGACAGCTACTGTCAGCCCGAGCAAAGTGAACTTACACTAACAGACACCACCACTCGGCAAGATGGGAAAGGTAAGCATACCAGACAACTGCTGCTCGCCACTCTGCTCAAGCTCCTTCAGGTCAAGTACATTCTCCTCGACTGCGACAACACGCTCTGCCAGTCTGAACGTCTCGCGTTCGAGGCATGTGCGGACCTCACCAATGAGCTCCTCGAGAGCAAGAAGATTCCTGATCGCTACGACACCGACTCCCTGCTCGAGGACTTTGTTGGGAACAATTTCCGCAACATGCTTCTCGGCCTGCAGAAGAAGCACAATTTCACTATGTCCGACGAGGAGATGGAGGACTACGTCAGCCGCGAGCTTGGGCGTGTGACGCAGAAGCTGAGCGAGAAGTGCGTCGAGTGCCCAGGCGTCACTCAGCAGCTCGAGTGGGCGAAGGCGCAGGGCTATCCTATGGCCGTCGTGTCTACCTCCGCTAAGCCGCGTGTCATTGCTTCGCTGCAGAAGACGAAGCTGCTGAGGTTCTTCGATGAGGAGCACGTCTACTCAGCCGCCACATCCATGCCGAAGCCCTCAAGCAAGCCGGACCCGGCGATCTACCTCTTTGCTTGCGAGAAGCTCGGCGTCAAGCCGCAGGGTGAGTCATCTTAGATATTTTTGTTGAGACCCTGCTAATAATGCGGCAGAGACGCTCACGGTCGAGGATAGTAAGTCTGGTGCGACCGCAGCCATGAGGGCCGGCATCCCGCTTATCGGCTACGTTGGCATATACGCTCTTGAGGTGAGCTCACTGCGCCGTTTGTAAAGACAGGCTTGACATCTTTGCTGACCTTGATCCTGCAGGACGGCAAGGAGAAGGAGGAGCAGATGATCAAGACTCTCACGGAGGTGACGAAGGCGTCCTACATCATGCGCGACTGGAAGGAGTTTCCAGAGGCTGTCAAAAAGATCGAGATGCACAGCTCTCTTTAGATTGGGGAATTCCGACTGTCATTCTGGGGGGAATATTGGCGACCGACATATGTTCAAACTTGTTGCTGATGTCTGGGAGTTCCGAGGCGTCTAGGACTTATCCTCAAGATGTCATGGTGTTCGCAGGACTTCTTGGCAGTATTCTGCCACGGTAGCCCCCACGGCCAGCCCGGCAGCAACCTCTCCCTCTTGGCAGGACAGCGCTGAAATGCCACTGAGACCAATACCGCCTAGGTCTCCCGAGTTCACCGGTCCATGATTAATGCGCCTGCAGATCGTGTGACGATTCCCTGGTGACCGTCCCTCACAGCGTGTTCCGTCCGTCGCATAGTACTGCGTCATCATTGCACGGTCCTGATAGGTGCTACTGACCATCGGGTTCGCCTGTAGCATTCAACAGTCAGATGGAATTGTTGCACCTATATCGCTCTGCAGCTGATCTTGAGCGATATCAACATATTACAACAGCCGTTTCGCGACCTGCACCGAAACATCCATAGCCACACACTCTGCCATACGTGCTGCGCTCTTTATGCATAAGACTGAGGCTCATTTGTCAGCACGCTGGCACAGAACAGCTCCAAGACGCACGACTTACTTCAACGCGGTAGTAAGGCGAGCCGATTGATGTCGTGCGTGGAGGCACATATGGCATCGGACTTCCACTGGTAGGAGCCATAGTGACCGAACTGCGCCCGAACGCCACAGGGGAAGCTACAGCGCTTTGTATGCCAAGGGTCGTAACGTCGCCAAGGGCTGCTCCAGACGGCATAATGGTCACGAATGTGGTTGTTTCTACCGATTTTGATGTGCTCTGCAGCGAGACCGGACAATTGACAAGTCCCGTCGAGAGACAACTGATGCCTGTATGCGTGATCTGGGTGGTGATTGTAGAAGTGACTAGATCTTCTCCTTCCCCCATGGCCGTCCAGGTTTGGAGCGGCGTAGCAGCCGCTGTCGGGGTTGTACTTGTTGCGCAGGCTGAGTCAAGCTCTGTAGCGAAGATCGGCACTGAGGTCGTTGCGACAGGGCCCCATGTGTTGGCGTCGATCTCAATCCAGGCACCGGCGGTAGCACCGAGAGCCATCTGGTAAGACTGCGCTACACCAAGCTCGCAGTCTTCTTGCGGCTGATAGGTGACATTTGTGGTGAATTCGGCAATGTCCGCAAACACAACAGCCTCTATGCCGCCACCAAAAGAAAGTGTGACGTCGAATATTTCAAGGTCATAAGGCGTCTGGACATCGAAGCCAGAGTGGACACCTACTCGAAGGGTGGTCGTGAAGAGTCCACCGGCGCTTTCAACTGTGACAGGCAAGAACTCAATGTGGCCGCCGTTACTAGCACGACTGAATTAGCCCGGCCATGAAGGCTTGCGACCTGAATGACACTTACTGCGCGATGTTGGATACTGTATCGCCAAATAACGGGATATCGATCGCCAAGCTCTCGAGCTTCAGATGGAAGCCACTGCTGATCCCCACGCTTGCCTGGGCATCTAAGATCAAGTCCACTTCAGATATGACGCCAACAGATAAGCTAGGGCTGATCTGTATCCTTATCCCGGTCTGGGATTCGTAGAGCGGGATAGTATAGGTCGAACCGAGCGTTAGGGTAGTATCGATCGCCATATACAATTCTAGATCTTCGACGGTAAACCGCAGGCTTACTTCTGGTATATCTGGAACGTCGACGTCAAATGCATAATCCCAATTCGGGAACACAAATGCATGGTGATTGAAAAGGCTTTCTCCAACTTCTTTTGCAAGAGACTGCATATATTGTTCGGCATCCTGGGTGAACTCGGTGATAGTGTCTTTCAACTCATCCGTGATATCGTTAACCGCTTGCGTCGCGTCGAAGTTGTCTGGGACCAGAAGCTGACCGTATCCTGTACCACTAAGGTAGCAGTGCGTCCAGACAAAGCTAATTTCTTCAGTGACATCGACGGTGCCGGCGGATGTGTCTGGCTCTTCCGTAACGCCACTAGGCAAGCAATGTCAGCACAGAGAGGATGCCAAAATGTGACCACACGAACAGCTTCAAAAGCGTAAAGTTGTCCCAAATCTTGTTGAGTGGGATTGCCTTCGTCTTGTAGATGTCGTCTCGCTTAAGCATTTCGGCTTTGCTGATCTCGATCCGGACTATCTGGACAACATCGCGCCTGGCGCGGGCGTCTAGCGGAGAGGCCAAAGTACACAGACCAAAAAGTGTAGCAGACCAGATGAGGCAGCGTCGGACGATAGCCATCTTGACTCCGAGAATCCTGGGCTGAGGTGGGTGATACCGGCGTTCTTGAGATGGTCTGCGAACTTGGTGCCGAGTAGAGGAACGCCCGTGTTCTTATCCATGGCAAGCTACTCGAGCTGCCACCCCCAAGAAGTGATTTTTGCTGTGTCAGAGAGTTACAATGAGCTACACTATAGGCCGCACGGTGGTGCGGCACTACTGCAAGTGGTCTGTCTGTAGGAGACCGTGGAGCCTGTCACGGATCTCAAGCACCGCTATCTGATGGAATCGTAACTCGTGACCTCGAATTTAGCATACAGATTCTACCTACCGTAAAATCCATCAATGTCGAACATGATTGCGGTGATGGAAAACCATCGGGGTGCATACCACTATGGAGCTCGCTTCGGGGAACACTGAGCAGCATGTTGAGGCTCAGCTGTTGGAAACGTGGATGAAATCTGTACGCTGCTCGAGCCAATCCGGTTATGGCTCAATGCTGGATGCTGACGCTCTGGCCTCAAGGTAAGGAAGAGAGCCTCAGCTTAAAGTCCCGATTTAGTTCAAGCCTCTTGTCGTCTCACTCCAGCTTGATGCCTGGTGCCTCCCATCATGGTAGCGCATCAGCAGCGCAAGGCTCCACCGGACATCGCCTTTCACTTGATGTGCCTTCAGGCACCGCCATTTTGGTCATAATCCTGGTTTCAGAGCGGAGAGACAAACTCGGGCTGCTCACCAGATGTCAGGCTATACGTCGGCCAAAGATCTTGAGCCTGCTTCGAGAAATCCTTGCCAGGTATTGGATCAGAATTCGATGTGACCGCAGATTGACGGGCACATTGGTGAGGTCTAGCTGACAGGAAGCTATCGAGTCGAAGAGTGGCCTTCGCGTTTAGGACGCAAAAGCGGGCGCATCACATCTTTGTTGTCTTGCAGGAAGTTGCAGCAACACCACGATAAGCCCGAAGCCAAGCAACTGTCAAGGATGCGGCTTAGCAGTCTTAGCCACTCCACACACTGGTAATTCAGGCTCAGGTCCTAGCTCCTGAGTAGCTGCATCGCTAATAAGGATCTGGTCATCTCCGTCTTCTCCTTCCTGAGCTACCATCCTTTCGACAAGCCGTGCGACCTGACAGATTGGCACATTCCTCCTCGTGATACAATGAACATGAGGTCCATGTTGCGTAAAAGGCTATTCAGAAAGAGCCAGCGGTGCTGATGCGGACCACTGCCTTTAGCACTACTAAGAGGCCATTGCATGGCGTCTTGTCGTATGCTGCTGCCTGCACGGCTGCGTGTTGTAATCACCCAAGATAGGTAGCTTCCCTTTGTTCATATTGCCTTATTACCCGGCTACATGACGAACACATCTTGCTGTCAGAGCAGCATTCCTCTTCGAAGCTGGACTCGATGTTTCTGGTGGCCAATCTCTAGCGATCAGGTCCGCGAAATGCTTGCTGTACATATTTGCGTGTCTAGCGATCATGACTGGGCAGCATCTTCATGGCACATCTTGGGACTTGTTTGGAAAGATAGTGCGAAATCCATTTTCAAGGCGAAAGGTAGTCTTTGTCATTTGTAGACCCATTTTACCACCCCAATCTAGCTAGCAATGCCAATACCCTGCATATTCTCGCG
The DNA here is from genome assembly GCA_007113925.1 of Teratosphaeria gauchensis. Lineage (NCBI taxonomy): Eukaryota > Fungi > Ascomycota > Dothideomycetes > Mycosphaerellales > Teratosphaeriaceae > Teratosphaeria > Teratosphaeria gauchensis. The sequence continues at coordinate 584,576 of VCMR01000005.1, forward strand.
TCGTCTCTCGCTCCAATCGACTCTCTGCTTTACGCGCCCACATGCAACACCAAACTCACTTCAGAGCATCCTGTCTACGCCTGCACAGCAGGCCTGCGAAGCACATCTGCCATTCGTCTCGTCGCAAACGGCGCTTGCGGAGGGGTCGTCCGAATGCCATCTCTGCAAAAGCACACTGGGTGACTGCTATTCCTGTCTGCATGTCCTCGGCAGCAGCGCGCAGCCATGCTTGGGCTGCTTGGCCAATGGTGATGCTGTATGCATGGAATTGTCAATTTCCTCGCACGTTGCTTGGCTGGGCAGTAGGTGCAAATTGTGTGAGGGAGGCACAAGTATGCGCGGGTGTCACGATCCTAGCACGGTGTAACGACTCGGTTGGCACCGCTTGGCGTTCTGTGCATTGTAGTCTCTTATGCTGCAGACGCGCTCACATTCGCTGGACGTGTCTGCGTCTCGTCTCGTTGTTTTGTTGCATGAGCAGAAGTGCTTACCGGTGGCAGGCGCGTTAGCGAGCCCAAGGAGCCTGGACCTGGAAGTGTGTGAGGCCGCCCTATCGCTGGAGCGATGAGCCAGCAGTATCCTTATGGAGTCTCTCAAGTTCCTCCTCCAACACTCAGATCTGCTGGGTCCACTTTTGGTGACTCTCAACCTCAGCAGCAGAGGCACAGGGCTGGCGTACCGGTGCAGCGCCCCTCCATTGTGACCTCGACATTTTTGAGGGGTCAACGAGGGTCGCCATTGGCGCAAACGCCCTCAACGTCTGCAGACGCTTCCGGACTCGAGATTGCATCTCCAGCAGGAACAGCCCATCAATCTTTGGTCCCAGGCACGCCAATTTACTCTAATTCGAGTTCTTTGAGCCCTCACATACAGCAGCAGCAAGCACAAATCATGGAGCCTTATAATCCTCAACAATGGAGTGGACGACAGATCTCTGGATCGCAGATGGTCTATGGAAGGGGTGGTGGTGCGGTACCCGGCTCAGCCAGCACGCGCGAGGTCACTGGTATGGAAGGTATGCTGCGCAGCTTTCTCGTAGTGCTTAGGCACACTTGATCAATACTGTTTGGCTGGAATTTGAAATGGATCGCTGGCGGGCGGAAAGACTGACCACTATCCACTGCAGAAGCTATGCCTTCGCCGCCTCCTCCATACAGTCCGGACACTGCCGGCTGCTCTCAGCGCCATGCCGTGCGAGCTTCGCCAATGATGGAAAGTCTTGGGTTCACAGCCTCACCTGTTCCGGTCGAATCTTCACGCGTCTCACCACAGATTGCCATGTCCCCAGCTTTCCCGCCTCCACCAGGGCAGTCTTCCAGGCATCGAGACCGCTCAGCATCTGGGCTTTCAGGACCAAGAGCTTTTTTGTCGGGCTTGCGAGGCAAGCAGAATGCTTATACGGACATACATGCTCCGCAGCCGGCGACGATGCCAATTCCACAGTACACCGAGCCAAGGCCACCTGCAGCCAGGAGAGCTGCCTCAACCGGTCAGATTGCTGTAACTCACTTTCATTCGCCAGCGCCTGGCCCATCTGAGAGGTCCTCACCCGACTCCGGTTGGCAGCCCGGCATGCCATTGCCGGGACCGCCACCTGGACCACCGCCACCCGGGGCCAGATCGCAAAGCTTGAATCGACAACCGCAAAATTCTTCATCCTCACGCTCAAACAGTCTTAATTCAGAACATGGCATTCAGTCCCAGCATGCACGGCGAGCTGCAGCAACGTCAAATCTTGGTCCCATACCGCCAACACCTGCTGACTGGGTAGAAGGGCATGAAACTGCTGAGCCAGAAACAATGCCGAAGCCTGAAGGTTCGAGTGCAGAACCTCAGTATCAACCACTGCGCATCGACACTGGAGCACAAAACACTGCAGGCATCTCCCGAAGACCGGCAACGAGGGAACCCAGCGCTTCAGGCCTGAGAGAACGAAGATCCCGAAGTCGACGGGCCAAGGGCAAAGACATTCAGGGCAACGATATCTTCTCACCTGCTGTTGATGATGTGCGGCCTGTTGACCAATTGTTTTCACCAGCTGGCGGGTTGATTAGTCGGCGAAGAGAACATATACGGACCCATTCAGGCCTGGCACATCCATCCCCCGAGTCCGTTGGACATCACAACGCTGCTGCTCAGGCGCCGGGCTCTGCAAAGATCAGAACCACGGTCATGACCCCTCCATACACCCCAGCGACCAGACCTGGGTCGTCGAAGAGAACGGACCTCAAGGCGCCAAGTAGTGCCTGCAGCGACCGACCCAGTTCACATCAACTCCACAATCCGGATCAAGATTCAACTATGCAAGCACCCTTGAGCCCTTCAAGACCTGCGTCGGCCGGCGCAGTCAAGATATCAAAGAAGCTGGATTCATTCGCAATGCAGGCAGTGGAGCGCCACCGTTTGTTCATTGAGAAGGAGGTCGCTGCAAGCTCGGATGAGGAGCGCCTGGAACTCTTTGCGAATTACATGGTTCACGAATCTCGACTTCGCCGTGACAGATATACGGCTGCATATAATGCCATGGCGGGTGATATCGTCGATCTGACTCGCGACATGTGGCGATCTTATACAAGACAAAGCCGCCGGGCTGTAACCCCAAGTACTTCAATGTCGTCCTTCGATCATACGATACCGTCTTGGGCGTCGGACGGGCAATTAGCTTCAGCGCATGGTGCCGTCCCGGGCTCGGCTTCATCGTTCGGCGACTATACTCCCGCAACAGACGTCGGCTCTATGGGCGACCTTGCGGACAGTATCGAACGCGCAGAGTCGCGACAATGGGTGGAGCCATTCAAGCCGTCACTATCGCCTATCCAAAGCGTTGCGCAAAGCACGCTCCGTGATGAAGACAGCTCTCGTGGTCGAGCACCAAGCAGATGGTGGGAGCAACAAAGTTCGGGCTCGGGCTCAATTGGCAAGCCCAAGCGCATGGAGAAGTCACGTCGGGAGACGAAATACATGGGTGTCAGGGCATCGCAGCTTCAAGAGGAGACCGAGCCATCACCTGCACTCAGCAAACATACTGCGACACCCGGCGCAACCGCACAAACTCTTGCTGATACTGCCAGCGAGTACCCGCTTGAGAAGGTCGGCTGGCATGACGGGGACAATGACTACAGCACACCAATGGCGACACCTGCCAAGCTCGAAAAAGGGAAAAAGCGACAATCGTCTAACCCTGTAATCGAGCCGTTGGACGTCTCAAGGCTGGTCACACTGCCACCACCCTTCCCGCGCCATCACCCTGCAGTCAGCAACAGCCACCCTTTGCTTACTGAATTCCGAAACGAGCATCGAAGGCTGTCAGACCATGCTGACATCCAGCGCATCAAGGACTCATTTCTGGATCAAGATTTTGCTCTCCAACAACAACAGAAACAGCAAGAGAAGCAAAGGCGAGCAAAATTGCGCACCAGCATCCAGGCCAAGATAAATGACGGCGGCCTAACTTTCGCCGAAGCTGCGCAAGCTGAGAAGGAGTTTGACGGACAGGAAGCAGAACGCTGCAAAGCCAATGCAAGAGCTATGTTCGATCTATACGAGACGCAAGTAGCTCAACCGCTGGCAACCCTGCTCACCGAACGCATTGACTCGGCGACAGCTTGCATAGGCCAGCTCCGCAGTGATCTGTCTTGGGGCAACCAGTCTACTGATCCCAATCAAGCTCAAGAGGAGGGCGATGAGCAACCGGAAAGGCTTGAGAAACTTACGCTGCTCAAATGGCTCTTCGAAGCACGAGAGCAGCTGCATAAGGAAATGTTCGACTTGCATGCCGGTCGAAGCGAAAAGTACTCTGAGGTCGTGCTAGCGCCGTACCGCATCCATAAAGCGCAGTCGAAGATCGACGAAGCGACTGCGTTCTTCGCAAAGGACGCTAGAGAGCGGCAGATCGCATTCGTCAAGGACGGAATGAAGCGTCTCCAAGATCTGCAACAGGTGATGGAGAAGAACGTCAGCCGTGGCGTCGAGGACCAGTTGTCTGCATTTTGGGACATTGCGCCAAACCTTTTGGAAGTCATTTCGAGAGTGCCGGCCAACATCTCAACCGTAGAGCTCCTCATCCCGCAGCAAGAGTACGTCGAAAACCCGAGTTACCACCACCACCCCCTGCAGTACCTCTATAGCCTTCTCGAGCACGCTGAGAAAAGCGCTTACCAGTTCATCGAATCACAAATCAATCTTCTATGCTTGCTGCATGAAGTGAGGACTGCGACGAGCAAGAGTCAATTGAGGTTACAGGAGCTGGAAGGAGAGGTAGTTGTGGAGGCGAGGATTAATGTGGAGATGAAACTGGACGCGGATCTGAAGGAGAAGGTAGGGGAGGTGGAGAGGCAGTGGAAAGAGGCGCTGGGCGAGGGGATCGAGGACTGTAAAGAAAGGGTCAGAGAGTTTCTAGAGGTGTGTGGAGGATGGGAGGATGGAATTGAGGAGTAGAGGGTCTGTATCAGCGTGATCGGCCGGTCTCGTTCGAGCGACGTGCGCTTGGGATTTGCATCGCTAGAGCCGTATACCCAGGTCATATTTTCCGACTGGCCACAACTTCGAGGGCACAAATCAGGCTTGAGTCCATACAGATTGTCTCGCATTCCTTGGGACCTGAGCGTCACCCACCCGAACCCATCATCTCGCCCTTCCCACCCATTCTCGGCATCCCGGACCCCTGTCCCTCGCTCCTCGCCTCGCCATTCCCGTCCTCCTTCATCTTCTGGTCACCCTCACCCTTCTCTCGATCCTCCACCTTCCCATCAAGTGCTCCAGGCCGACTACTGAAATACGTCTCAGTCTCCTCCCTCGATTCCTCGAGCACCCCATCATTAAGCTGCCGCTCAAAAGCACGATGCAGTCGCGGATTCTGTGGCGAGCTATTTGTGCTTTCGACTGGTGCAATTCCAGGCACTGCTTGTCTGATTGACGGTATCCGACGTCCCGGCGAGCTCGCTGGGGTCTTTGGCTTTGGCGGCTGTGCTGGTGGGCGAGGTGAAGAATCTTGCGGTGTGTGCGTGGACGATGAGCTTGTTGGAGTGCTGACTTGTGATCCCATATTTGCGGTAGCTCCTTGCTCGTTGGGTTCCGCTGAACATGTTGGCAATTCTTCAATAGTCCACTCGATTGTTTGCCCCGCTGGTCGCTGATCACTAGTGTGTCGCTGGGCGACTTGTCTGTTGGAGACAAACAGGTTTGCTGCATTTGCGGCGCCTTCACTGCCGTACTAATTCGTTGAGGTACTGCTGTTGCTATACGTGAAAGTGCTGTTCACGTTTCGACCTGAGACATTGACGTTTTGAGTATTGCCTGCGCCACCCGGGAAGGCGAAGCTCTGGTGTTGAATCGGCATTGCCGGTGGCAGTGGAAATGGATGCAGCGATTGAGGCATTGGTGCCATGTGCATCGGAGCCATAGGTATTGACGAAATGTGCATCGCTGGCAGAGGCATAGGCGGCATATGCATCGCTGGCATTGGCGGCGTTGGCGGAAAGGTGCTCATCAGGTCCATGGGCTGCATGAAAGGAGGCATAAATTGAAACGGATCCAGCATCCATGGCATGGGAGGCATTGGCATATGTGGTGGTCTAAATGGACCCTGGAAGCCAAACCCAGGCCTAGGAGGTCGCTGTTGCCGGCTTCTGACGATATAACCCGCAACCTGTCCATCGATGTCGCCGCTAAATGTGCGCTGAGCGAATGCTTCGGTTTGCGCAGGCGGCAAGTTTTGCTAGGGCGCGAATTGCTGCCATCGGTGCGCGGCTTGCTGTCGTTGTCCTTGTGTGACGGGTTGATTCATGGCGGTGCTGGAGGGCAAAAGTGCTTGTGTCTGGAAGAAGGCGCAGGGAGAAGCTCTATATCAAGTGTCTGGAAAGCAGTCAGCGAGGCAGATATGATAGGGAACGATGTCTCCTGATGGGAAAGGACGCGTGTATGCAAGCATGACTGACGGGCTGACAGGCAACTGCAGATAGTAATGATTAGAGTATACAGCTGTGAGTATGGTCAAGTATGCTGTGAGGAGCGACGGTGGTCAGTAAACGCTCGAACAGAAGCCGTGCCCTGCCACGGTGACTCCTACGATGCACCCACAAACAAAAATGAACAGACTCCAAGGATGCCCAACATATCTGCTTCCCAAGAAATCAAACACAGTAGTCATATCCACAAACATACCCAAACCAAGAGCTGTCCATCAGTCACGCAGCATAAGCTCATCTCTACCTGTATTATACTCCCTTTGGCACTATCGCGGAGCATACCTGCCAAAGACCTCGATCTCCAAAATGGTGTAGTGGTTTCAGCAATCTCTACAAACTTGTCATCTCTTCAAGAGCTCACGACTTTGTCCAAAGGCCACTCGTGCAGTCCAGCAAGTCTCGATCGCGGAAGCGAGCCCCTCCATCTTGATGAGTCGCCGCAGCGAGTCGAGATCTGCGTAGTGTTGTCTCACGCGCTTTTGGCTCGCCAGGTCGGGCTTGCAAATGCTTGCTCGAGAGACACTTGATCGATTCCTGGCTTGGAGTGGAGCTTCCGTACTTGTAGGAGATGTTTGGCCCACTGCCGGCTGGCCATTGATTTCGTATTGGCCGGGTTTGGGCTGCTGCTGAATGACACTGTTGTGGAATCCCAGGAGATTTTCTACTATCTCGACTGCACGCTCGATGTTCTGGAGCTGCTTCTGTATCTTGTTAGCGACCTGCTCTGGGATTCTGAAAATGCGGAACCGTGCCCGCGTACCGATGCGGACGAAGACTTTCGAGACTATGATGGCATTCTTGAGGTAGACGCCGAGTGGGATGGTCGGTCCTTCTTTGGCGGAAGCGTCATGCAATGCGGATGGCAGACCATATTCTGCGCCGGTAAGTGGCCATGGTGACTGAGACATTGTGTACGTCAGACTCGCGGCTGTTATGTCTTGGAACAGTGGCCTACGGCTCCGGAATGATCGAACCACAACGAGTGCTTGTAAGCGCTCTAGCGTATCCACGGTCTGTAAAATGCGATGGTAGCGTTGATCGAAGGTGCGGAGAGCAAGGTCCTACTGACGAGGATACGAGAGATAATCGGGGCTGCAGAGGGAACAACAGCTCGAACGAAAGGTGCTGATGTTAGGAAGATATAACATGCTCGGAGCTTTGCAGCACGGTAGCGCACAATGCGATTGTGTACAGCTACATGCACAGAGAGAGGGTGGTGGTTTTCAAGGGTGATAAAAATCAATAGAGTCCGAATATCTCATCTTACCATTTTTACCCACTCAATCTGGCCAAGGAGTGCTCTTCCCATTGCTGAATTCATACGACATTAATGATTCAAGCAAAACCCCTCATTCAATGCGAGGCGGCTTCTATCACAATGCCGGTGTGTATTCTTGGGGTAGGCGCTTGGTAAGACAAGCAGGATATGGCTAGCCAAGACAGGTCTTGGGTGCATTTTAGAGGTCCCTCAAAAGATATAGAAAGACATTGTTTGATCCTGGACGTGAATGAGCGCGATAGTGAAGTGCCGATGGGCCGGAGGGCCACGCAGGATAATTCGGGGAAGGAGACATTCCGGGTGAGTTGTCACATTGTGGCCCGGGCAGAAGCCTTCCACACTCAGGATCCTCGTGATGCAGACCCTCTAGACTTGGTCTCGACATCGGCAGAGCCTCAGCGATGCCATGTGTAGCGGTGGTAAGGGGCGGAAGGGTGTAGTTGTAGTCGCCAGTGCATGGTGAGTCCAGGCGTTGTTTGTTCGTAATGAGTTGTTGTTGATCTCGTCAACTTGTCGAACATGCTCAGCAGGTACTCAAACCGCTGTCAAGACTTCGCCGCGGTATTTGACAGGCAACGTTGGCTAGTGATTATTGATGCTACCGAAAGTGTTTTGACTGGGCTTGATCTTCATGTGAAGGGAAGCCGGTGATGCCTCGGCGCGGTCCGTTGAGCCAATCAACTTCCAGACGCTGACGCAGCTCGGCATTTGAATGCGCCAGGTTCGATGCATGAGGCAAGCTAGCAACGATGCCTCCTTCAATCAAGGCGAGTGTCTCGTACAAGAAGAAGGATGGCACTCTCACAGTCTCGGATGACAAGAAGTATCTCTTCTGGACACCGGCCCAACCTCCAGGCTCATCGCCCTCCGTGACACTGCCCGTCGCCGACATCACGAATCTACAACAAACGCCAGAGTCGAGTCCGAAGATCGCATTGAAAGTCTTCGTCAAGGAGGAAAGCCATGTCTTCAGCTTCACGAGCAAAGATGCGGCGCGGAAGGAGCAAGAAGCGGTGACCAACACGTTGCGAGATATTATTGCCGCGAACAAGGCAGGAACGGCAGCCCAGCTCGCACCTGCCGCTGCAGCCTCAACATCCGGGAAGGAGGGTGGCGATGGCGGGCAGAGCGCGGCGATGGCGATTGCCAAGGCCGTCAGCTCGAAGCAGGATGACAGCTGGTATGACGATGGGAAGCTGAAGAACGACGTCACCCTGCAACGGTCACTGTTGGCAGCCAACAAGCCGCTGAATGACCGCTTTGCACAGGCACTCAAAGATAAACCAGAGGACGTGTCTGTTCCGCAATTCAACACGCAGTTCTGGTCGACAAGACTCCATCTCCTGCGAGCATTTGCTATAGAGAAAGCGCAGAAGGAGGGCGAGTACAATGTCTTGCCTGAGATCAAGTACAAGACCATCATCGGTGACAACGGCGAGCCGACCAAGCAGCTCAGCGTCACGGGTCAGCAGATTAAGCTGATCTTCAAGCAATATCCTGTTGTCAGACAGGCCTATAATGAGACTGTGCCTAAGCAGCTGAACGAGAATAGCTTTTGGCAACGATTCTTCCAAAGTAGATTGCTCAAGAAGATCAAGGGCGACAAAATTGACCGCACAGATCCTCAAGATCCTGTGCTCGACCGATACCTGGACTTCACGGAAAGTCGTGGACCGGCAAGTCTTTCACACATTCCACAGGTCATTGATTTAGAAGGCAATGAGTGGAATACGAGCTACAAGGTCAATCGCGAAGGATGGGAGATGCGCGCAGAGAGACATGACGAGCCATTGTTTCATACACTCAACAATCTGTCAACCAAACTCCTCAGCCATGTTGCGCCAGAAGACGGTGAAGCGCATGGACCGATCGGGATGGACGAAGAGACGTTCCAGCAGCTGCAACTACGAGACCTGGCGCGAGACGACGAAGACAATCGAGCCGTGCTAAATGTGAGGGAGCGACAAAGACATACAGGCACGGCCGAGGACGACTTGAGTGCGGATGCGAAGCGGTATCTCCAACAAGACCCAAACGAGGTACTGTCCACTCTCAGGTCAGATCTTGTACCCAGCCATCTTGGAAGCGACGATTGTGGCAGTCTCCGCCTCGACAAGGTCATCGGCTTCACGTCAGATGGCGATGACTCAGATGATGAAGACACATCTGCGCCACAGACGAACGGAGCACGATCAAAACCTACCAAAGTGTCCACCCGCATCGGCTCGCACGCCGCTATTTCATCCGCCTCCACCAACATCCTCTCCTCCATAAACAATCGTCGCTCCCGCGCCACAGACACCACCTCCAACTTGCAGGGGCTCAGCCAAGACACCTTCGACACCTTAACCATAACTCACAACACCACCACCGAGTTTCTCCACTACTTCTGGACCCTCTTCCACTCCGGCGACCCCTCAAAGGCCTCCGAACTCGCCTCCCTCATAAACACCTTGAACAACTCGCTCGACCGCATCAATGCTGTTGCGGAGCAAGCTGAGAAGGAGCGGGAGGCAGAGGTCGAGAAGGCGAGGAAGTTCGTGAAGCAGTATTATGAGCGGACGGGTAAGAGGCGGAAACTGGATGAGAGTCAGATTGGAGGTGGAAGGAAGGTGGTGGAGGGAATCGTGAGGCCGACTGTGGGCGCGCTTATGGAGGCGACCGAGAGGTATAGGAGTGTGCTTGAGGTGCAGACGAAGGAGGCGCAGGTGACTGGTGTGGCGGCGGCTGGGTAGGTGAGTGGGTTGAGGTTCTGAAGAAGCTGTAAAATCGGTAGGTGTGTATGAGTTGTATTACTATCTCACACTTATGGTTTTGACTACTTGCACTCAGAGAGAAAGTCGCTCCTGCAGGCAAGCTTGGAGCAACCATGAAAAGACCGGACGGCGTTTCGGATGGGTTTCTTCCTAAAATGCCCAAGACACCGCTCGTAGATATGATTAATAGGATTCTCGCTCGCAACGTCACATCACGCCGATCGACACACACCAGGCCTTGGTCAGCCCCTCTACTTCTGTCCGCTCAAATGGTAGAGCGCAAATGAGGACCCCAGACTCTGTGTGCTCGCATCGCTGCTATACTGTAAATGCTGCGAATCCACGCCCGAGCCATCACGAGTGTCGCAGACACCGTCGCCCTGTGGGCCAAATCCGCCGTCAGCCAACAAGGCGCTGCTGGAGAAGGTGCGTGAGGGAAAAAAAAGCTTACATAGATGCAAACGTCCAACGTCCTGCTGATCCAGCTGCTAGGAATGCCCGCGTCGCTGGACGATAGGCCGTTGACGTCGCGCGTCGTGGTGCCATTTTTGTTGTCAACGTTACAGGCGAGACCGGCCTTGTGCTCTGGGTCACCGACGAGGAAGACACCCTACACTTTGTCAGCTTTCTTCTCTACCTTCTCCCAAGCCCAGTGACGGGAAGGGAAGGGAAGGGAAGGGAAGGGAAGGGAAGGGAAGGGAAGGGAAGCGACAATTACCTTGACGGCCGCCATATTCGCCCCCGTGAGTTTCGACATTGCATTCACCGTCGCCGCCGCACCCTGCGAGTAGCCCTGCAGGATGAAGCATTCGGCCGAGTTGCTCGCGAGCGTGGACTGGATATGATTGACGATGTCTGTGGTCCCGGCGGAAGAGTCCTGGTTGGCGCCGGCGGGGTAGACGGTGTTGTAGATGATGCCGCCGGAGAGGCGGGAGGTGATGTTCGAGTTCATTGTTTTGAAGGCGGAGGATTCGCCTTGGCTTTCACCGGTGCCGCGGGTGTTGATGAGGGCTGTAGTGGGAGGAGGAGGGGTTAATTGGGGCTTGACGGGGGAGGGGATGGGGGAGGGGGTTCTTTTTTTCGTACTGTAGCTGGAGCATGTTGCGCGCTTTTCGATCGCGACGGCAGATGTGCCGATGGCTGCGGTGAGCAGAAGGGGGATGGATGGGTGCATGGTGGGTGTGGTTCGGCGGTTGTTGTGGATGGGTTACTTATGTGAGGTTCTGCTTGCTACAAAAATTTCCTCCTCCCTCCCATCTTATATATAAGATTTTAGATCGTCCACAACTCGTGTGAGTGACCTGCATGGACCACGGTAGCAGCGGTGGCCAATGCAAGCCTCGGATCGACACTCACGCCGCATAGACGATTAAGATCCCGTTTACCGTACCATTTCGGATTTCATTTGCAGCTATGTGAAACGGACTACTCTTCTAGCACCCGCAAACCCGGTCATAGGGTCTGACTATGGTCCCGACTTTGGTTTGACGATTCAGAAACCAATCAATCGGCTACAGTGTGGCTGCTACAATGCGGCTGCTACAATGTGGCTGCTACAATGTGGCTGCTACAATGTGGCTGCCTCTCAAGCATGGCAATCGTGCAGAAAGTAATATAGTCGATGGTGCATCAAAGCTGCTAGGTTGCAACCTTAGCGCCGCCATAGACTTCAGCATAGGACTACCTCGCTCTTGGCTGTGTCGATCAGCGTTGTCAGCTACCATTGTCTATTCGTCACGATGGCACACGGAGCATGTTCCTCAAGCGACTAATGATCATCGCTGTACCGAGAGCAATATGTCTGCTTTGATGATCTTCTAGGACGCAATTCGCTTTGAAGAAAAATTAATCTGAAAACGCGGCATACGTGTAAGTACGCATTAGACGTACCTAAAGAATGAGGCAACCAAAGCAATCGTGGGCCCAATGCCGGCCTGTCGTCGAAACACGGGACAGTCCTATTTGACGAGTAAAGGTGCCAGTGCGACCCTTAGGAATGACAGTTTTAATTGTGGAAAGTTGTGTAGTACAGAGGAGCTCGCCAAGGTGCGAGGTGGATGCTTCGACCTATCTGAACCATATATAGTGGTGGCGAAACGAATCTACTGTGCGAAGTTATGCGAGATGAACACAGGTTACACGTCAGGGCATCACGACAGAAAAAGACCAACGACTAGATGGAGATTCACTGAGCCGCATCACTGTTCATGACCTCGCAATCGTTGCAAATTGCTTCCAAGACAATGACCAAATATGTCCACGAAGTTGGATGTATTTGCACATGTTGCTAGCAGACCCTGCTTAATTGGGGACCGGCTGAGGATATGTCAAAGACTTTGTAACATGATGAGGTGTATATTCCGTCTTGCCTTAAAGATCTACTCGCTGCTAATGATCAAACTCTCAATTCTCCATCAATACAGAGTCGGCTTCGAAAACAAATTCATCCTAATGGCCTTCGACTGATCGATATTCTCATCAATCTGCTCAATTCTCGGGCACGTCGATCGGAACAAGACATCCCAAAGCCTCGTCTGCTTTCCATAGTTATGGCTGTTCTTCCATCCCTTGCGGTGATGCAAGTCATGGTCCTCCGTGATCAGCTCCGCATCAAATGCCTTCAAGAACCACGTCGCAGTAGTCGGTGGAGTCGTCCAAATCCTCAAGCCAGAGTGACCCCAGAGCTCAGTGAAGACGACATACTGGTGGCACAACCACCACTCATAGAAGCCCATTGGCAGCTGGAAGCCGTACTTGAGCGTCAGGAAGGTAGTGATCGGCACGATCGCGATGTCGAAGATCTCCTGCTCGGTGTCCGCATAGAGCGAGAGCAGCGGGTTCGGATGCTTGGTCATGTGGTGCTTGCGGTGGAACTTCCAGAGGTAGTTGCTCTCGTGCATGACGCGATGGTACCAGTAGAAGAAGAAGTCGAGGACAATACCGTACAATCCGATCTCCAGTGCCATGATCGCAGTGTTCCAAGCGATGAGCGTAGCAGTATTGTGGGGCAAGAACGAAGGCAGGTTGTTGCGGAGGAGAGTGCTCGCAGGCGATTGTGCGCGGCGGTAGGCAAGGAACACGGACATCATAGGCCTGATAGTCGAGGTACTGCTTAGGCTGTGGAACACAGAACCGACATCGCTGTCCGGAATCTGGTCGCGGGCGTGCTTGTCGCCGTCGAGGAAGCCGTATTGGTGTCCCAGCTCACGAAGTGTGTGGATCTCATGGATTGCGTTGAACTTGAACGCAATAGTGTAGCCCAGGAAGACCCAGCCCCAGGACAGCGTCTGCCAGCCGGTCAGAGTGAGGATGAGTTGGTGCAGTGCGATGGGCCAGAGGGCGTGTGCAAGAATCCACTTGTGGCCCTCATAGTGAGGAAGGTAAGGCATCTTGTCCGTCTTCTGGTGGACAGGCACCTCGCGGTCTTGGTCCGTGGGGTGGATGTTGAGCCAGTCGCAAATGTAGTTGTATCTGTTCCATTGTGACTTGTCCCAAGTTCTCCACGTGGATTTCATAGGGTTGTTCATGCCGCCCATGGCTTGGGAAGGCATCTGTCGGCCCGTAGCCTCTTGCGTGACCGGAGCCCGCTGTGTTTGCGTCTGGCTGATATGCGTTGGAGCCATGTTGGCCAAGATATTGTTACCGGGCTGTCTCGGTGTTGTGCAAGGCGTGTTTGATCAGAAGGGTAAAATGGACCGGATGCGCTCGTCCCAATATATCATATCTTGCTTGAAACGCAATTCAGTCCACGCCACCTGCATCAGAAATTCTGGTGCCTTCGGCGCAAACAATGCCCATACGTCAGATCCTCGGCGACATGTGAAATAAGCTACCATCAGGCCACATTCGGTCTGGACCTCTCCCGCACCTATGCCCGTCAGGTACAGACTACAGCCTTGTGGTCGAAATAGACTTCTGTCTGCCATAAGGGACCGTGTGCGGGGGACTGGACGATAACCAATGCGAGTGGGTCATGATCCAAAGATGCCGAGGTGCTACGGCTTTAGGGAACGATCGACACTGTTTTCGCAAAAGTCATATCGCTTTCGTCGCCCAGTCTCGTGTGTGGAAATTTGATGCTTGCGGACGAGAAGTCGAAAGCGAATTCTGATGCCTGGTGCGTCGGTGCGAGCGTTATTTCCTGCTCCTCGGTCGTTGTGGCGGAGGCGCTTGCCTGTCACCCATGTGCTCCGCAAAACTACCGAACATGATCTTGCAGGTGCTCCTGCCGCTTGTTTCCATTAAAGCCTTCGGACATGTACAGGATGATGCCCCGATGCGAATGTCCTGATACATGAGCGTAGGCGGTCTTGCGAATCGAAAGACAGCTCGGTGACCTGGTCCTCAACACCTATCTTCCGCTGCACTGACAACAGCCATGGCCACGTTGAGGACAACAATGGTGCAAGAGTAGGCCAAAGGAGGGCCGTAGTCATCGTTGTCTGCATCATCAGTGTACGTAACAGGAAATCTGATGTCAATACTTCGAGACTTGCTGTTCCTGCGGTGAGAACCATAGCTTTGTCGCCGACAACCCAGAATGCATATGCGGATAGCCTGGTCGCTGTTCGTAACAAAGCAACAGATCTGAAGTCGATATTTCGAGGATCGCCATCCTCCACAGCATCAACAACACCACGATCGTAGCGTATTCCTCGAAGTCCTTCAGAGCCGGCGCGAAGAGACGGACTCGCAGTCTATGGCATATGAGCGTGCTGAGCAGCGACTCTGGTGATGGTACACTGAGAGCTATCGTCAATCGCAGCCGCAACAATAACTACGGCAGTGTCCACCATGACGACGTGAGCAGATTCGAAGGGCCGCAATCGCCTGGTGTATCATAAACGTGCGCTATGGCGGGAGTGCGTCGAATTCCAAGAGTCATCATCGTCCGCAGCGGCAAACACATGGACACCGCGAAAGGCAGTCGACCCTTGAAGAAAACATTGAATACATGAACGCCAACTCTACTATGCATATGACCCCCAACCGTCTTAGGTAGCTGTAAAAGCGCGCTCAGGTGCATACCCCATCCGCAAGACCCAAGCACACACCTCGCACGCAAGCAAGCAATTCTGTTTTTGTACAACCTCTTCCTCCACCACTCAAAGCCTCAAGTCACCCTGAGCCTCCTCCCCTCCTCATCGCTTTCCTCCCCATCGCCGCCCTCCCATTGCAGCATCCACCACAAGTCTCCATCTAGCCCCTCCGTCACCTCCGCATTCACGCAATCAAGCAGCGAAGAGCCCTCCTACTCGCCCTTCAACTTATCCTGCTTGACCGAGTACGCCATCTGCAAAAGATCTTGCTCCTCCTTCATATGCGTCGACTTGAGACCAGTCGCAACAGAGGCAGACGGGTTACGGCCCGCATACATCACATGCTTCCGGTCATGGAACTCCGTCTGGTTAAGCAGAGTCTCGATTCTCGGCTGCGTGAATGACCACGCGCCCGCGTTCAGAGGTTCCTCCTGGCACCACACGACGGTCTCGGCGTTGGGGTACGAGTCCAAGTTCTCCTTGAGCTGTTGCCATGGGAAGGGGTTGAGCTGCTCGATACGCGTGATGGCAGTGTCGGTGATGTTGTTCTGTTGCCTGTGCTTGAAGAGCGCCGTGAAGACCTGTCCAGAGCAGAGGATCACACGCTTGATCTCGTCGTGAGGCTTGATCTTGAAATCGCCCATGCCTTCGTGGGCTGGGTCTGGGATAATCCACTGGAAGTGGCTGTCGCCAGTGAAGTCCTCAATGTTGCTTCTCGCGAGTGGGTGGCGCAGTAGCGACTTCGAGAAGAATGAGATCAGCGGCTTGCGGAACTGGCGGTTCATCTGTCGCCTCAGGATGTGGAATGAGTTGGCTGGAGTTGTGCAGACCACGATCTGCATGTTGCAGTCTTGGTGTTGCCTCTCGAGCTTCTCAGGAGCAGGGAAGATGCGCGGGTCTTCATTACACAACTGCAAGAAGCGCTCCATGCGGCCGGAAGAGTGCTCAGGACCTTGACCATCGTAACCGTGAGGAAGGTTCATGACAAGACCTGATCGCTGCAGCCACTTGACTTCACCGGAAGCAATGAACTGGTCAATGACACACTGTGCGTTGTTGGCAAAGTCACCGAACTGTGCTTCCCAGATGACAAGAGCGGATGGCGAGGAGAGAGAGTAGCCGTATTCGAAGCCAAGAGCACCGTACTCAGACAAGCTGGAGTTGGAGATGACGAAGGAGCCTTGGTCCTTGCTGACGTGCTTGAGAGGCGTGTAGGTCTCCTCGTTCTCCTGGTCGTGAAGAACCGCGTGACGCTGAGAGAAGGTTCCACGCTCGACATCTTGGCCGGATACACGGACGTGGTGGCCATCGAGGCAGAGCGTGCCAAATGCGAGCGCCTCGCCAGTCGACATGTCGATGCCCTTGCCCTCGTTGACAGTCTTGGCGCGGTTTGCGAGAATACGCTTCAGATTCTTATGAACGTGGAAGCCTTCGGGTGGGTTGCCAATGATGTCTCCGACGCGCTTGAGCGTGTCCGCATCAACAGCAGTGGGCTCGTGTGGCAGAATCTCAGTGGCCAGCTCCTTGGGCGATTTGAAGCCGTTCCAGGCACTGGTCAACCATTCCTTGGCAGTTGGCTGGTAGTCCTTCGACTTCGCAAAGGACTCCTCGAGCATACCCCACACCCACTTCTTGTGCTCGTCAATATCATCCTTGGTGAAAGTCTTGGCCTCCAGAAGCTGGTTCGTGTACTTGTCGAGAACTGGCGGCTGCTCACTGATCTTCTTGTACATCAGCGGTTGGGTGAAGGAAGGCTGGTCAGTCTCGTTGTGTCCCTGCTTCCGGTAGCAGACCATGTCGATGACGACGTCCTTCTTGAACTCGGCACGCCAGTCAGAAGCAAGCTGGCAGACGTAATTAACGGCTTCGACATCATCGCCATTTACGTGGAAGACAGGTGCATCAATGAACTTGGCAATGTCAGAGCAGTACGGCGTGGAGCGGGCGAAACGCGGGTCAGTGGTGAACCCAATCTGGTTGTTGACGACGATGTGGATGGTGCCGCCGGTCTGGTAAGCTGGGAGCGCAGCCATACCCATGGTCTCATACACAACACCCTGGCCAGCAAAAGCGGCGTCACCGTGGAGCAAGACACCCATAGCTGACTGTGCATGCACCTCATCATCGTTGTAGTGGAGAATGGCACGGGTCTTGCCGAGCACGACTGGGTCCTCAGCTTCCAAGTGGGACGGGTTGGCGACCAGTGACAGCTGCACGCGCTTGCCGGACGGCGTGGGACGCTCGAAGTTCATGCCCAGATGGTACTTGACGTCTCCAGATCCCTCGTCGGTAGCTTCAGTTGTACCGCCAAATTCGGAGAAGATGGACTCGTTGGGCTTCCTGACCACGTTTGACAGCACGTTCAGACGACCTCTGTGTGGCATACCAATGACAATGTCCTTAACACCGTAGTCCACAGATCTGTCGATCAGAGCCTTCATGCCTGGGATGAGCGACTCGCCGCCCTCCAGGCCAAAACGCTTGTCGTTGGGGTACTTTGTTGCCAGGAAGCTTTCGAACGATGAAGACCAGATGAGACGGTCCAGAATGCGGCGCTTCTCATCCACTGAGTATCTGTATGGTGCCGGAACCTCCACGCGCTGCCTGAGCCAATCGCACTGTTCCCTGTCCGGAATGTGAATGTACTCAACACCGATGGGGCCACAGTAGATCGTTTCGCACGCATCAATGATCTCCCTCAGTGTCATCTTCTCCCTCTTGTCCGTCTTGAATCGCGGTAGAATACCGGGGCCAAGCGCAAACTCCTTGTCCATGTCCGCCTCTGTGAAATTGTAGTGACTAAGCTCAAGCTCTTTTGGGTTCGAGTACTGCGGATTCTGGGTCTGGTTCCTGATGCCGAGGGGGTCGATCCTGGCCTTGTGGTGACCGCGCGCCTGGTACGCGCGCACGAGCAGCTGCACCTTCAAGTGGTCCATGACATCGCTGCTCTCGCCCATGCCGGGTGCAGTGCTGATGGTGGGTACGCCGCCAACAGGCACAGGCACAATCGTTGGTGGAGGCGTGAAGGCGCGGCTCACGGGCATCTCGCCGCTCTCCATGTTCTTGAAGTAGGCCTGCCATGACACGTGCACTGATGCCGGGTCGTGCTTCCATGCCATGTACATCTCATCGACATAGTTGGCGGTGTTGCCAGACAGGAAGGAGTCTGACGGATCCACGCCCTTGTCTGTCTCTTCCGCGGCAACAGCATATCGTCGGCGCTGTGAGGTAAATGCATTGTAGGATGTGACGCCGAGCTCTCTCCTCTTGGTCGCTAGCGATGTCTGTGGTGCATGGCGCGGGAGAGAGGAGAAGCTCCGGGCAGGCTGACTGCCAACGGAAGCGATTCGTTTACTGCATGTTATGAGTTGGGTTCGCAGCATGCTTGCTATGCGCTCATCGAAGGCAGACTCTGTGTGGTACTATGTGCCTGTTCGTAGGGTCAGCGAGTGGTGGACGGGCAAGAGTCCACAATGATAGCAGCGTGAGAGGCGGAAAAGGTCACAAGGACGTGAGATGGTGGTCGCTGGAGGTTGTCGCAGAGGCGAGCTCAAAGGCCTGAAAGCATCTCGAGCACGCTGATTGGCTGGAAGAAGTTTCTCCACCGCTGTGGCGTCACTCTTTGCCGTGCCTTCCCTCTTTGCCTCTTTACAAGCACGACACCAGAAAATGCTATGATTGTCAGCAAAAAGCCCACGATGTGTCACGTCCCATAAAGATGACTCAGTGTGCAACCAGATTTGTCTGCTATGGCGCTGGTCGCATCTGTTGATGATGAGACGATCCTACCCCGTACCTTAGGGATCAGATTCATGCCGGAGTAAGGCTCTCGTGGCTTGACTTAAGGTCTGGCTACCTCAAAGTCGTCTCGATATGTAGCAGAAGGACTCACATCTCGCCCCAAAGTTGAAGTCGAAGTCAGAGCTCTATGTGGCTTGTCCAGATCTATCTTGGGCTTTGGAAAGGAAAATGCTGAGACAAGACGTTAGTTGAGACCTCACAGGTCCTCACCTTTCTCCATGTCTTACATGAGAACGCAGACTTTGCGGTAGACCCACTGTTGAATGTCAGAGACATGCCTCGCCTTGGTGTACATTATCGTCCATAGCGGCGTGCAGCATAAAAGTCATGTCTTCGGTGCTTCCGGATATCGTGCTGGCAGCGGTGCCAGGCCACCCACGACCCGACCTCGAGCATCGCTTTCGGAGCATACTAAGAACGCCCTCTCTCTGCCTGTAGCCCTATACACGGCTGCTTGAGCTACGAGCAACACCATCAATCCATCAGTAAGCATATCTCCTCTGTACTTCCCACCTTGCTACCGACTGGACGCTGGTCGTCATGTCGTCGTCTGATCTTTCTGTCTATACTGACGCTACACAACGCTTGCTACACAGCAAGGTGTATCGACTCACAAACATAGGAACACGTTACAAGGCACTTTCGATTGTCCAGGCAATCTGCAAATGTGCGATTCAGTGGCAGGACTGGAGACAGAGATCGCAGCAGAACACAGCGCGCCAGACCCTCATTGGCGTTCGCGACGCTCACCTCAATAAAGCTAAGACCCTCCCCCTTTTCCAGAAATCTACCACTTCTGCAACTTCGACTGACCACTATCGAGACCATTCCAGGTATCATTGCAATCGGCGGTCCCAGCAGCGTCAGCAATCCATGAAGAACTATCGACCTGTCGCAGCAACATCGTGCAATCATCAAAACCGACGAGATCTGATTGCGGACCACTTAGCCGCCAATCAATCGATGCCGCCAGCCACCAACATCAACCCTTCGACCACGCTTAGTCTGCGAGCTCGACTCACAGCTGGCCGTTGGACGAGCTTGATGCCGCGACTTCTGAGGGGTGCACTCGGCATCGCAGAGCTTTTTTGTGGAAGCATCGTACGCAGCTTTTGGTTGAGGTAGGACGAGTAGCGGTGGTACTTTGCGAAGGTGCTTGATGGTGCTTGTTCTTCGTGGCAGGGTAGGGTAGGGAGCGGTAATGCTGGGCTTCAAGCTTATATATATGTATAATATGAACAGCTTATCGCTGCGCAAAATCTAAGCTTGGCACCCGAAAGTGGCGACCGTACGGGCTCATTGATTTCTCTGATAGAGAAAGTCTAGTGTCAATGTTGGACGCAGCAAACGATCATCTCATAATATTGAGGGTCAGCAGTCATGCAAGCTGCCGTTGACTGTGTGGCCACTGATTGAGTGTAATGTCAACCACCGACTTCTCTGTCAGTCACATGCCAGCTAGTGATCCTCGATGTTGACTGGCGGGTCGACAGACACATCACGGTTGACTGTTGACGACATTCGATCAAATTGACTGAAAACCCTCATTGATTCTTGAGTGGGCTGAGATTGTAGCAAAGCGCGACAGCGCTATCATACATCCAGCTACTGACAGTACCAGCTCGAGCCAGCATGCTGTTCTTCGCCAGTGTTCTACTCGTACAGCAAGCTAACACAGCCTCCTTCTTGCATTAGAGGCCGTCAGAGCAACAAACGAGCTTTTGATCCTTCATCAACCCATGTTTCATGTGAGATCACCTCAAATACGCACACGCAGCAAGTAGCGCAAGCGTATTTGAGCCACATCGTAGCAGATGTACTCATTGTACTGTAGCGGCGCAAATCCATGCGAACCCTTACCACTAACACCGGTTGGACCTGGCGGCTGCGCAGTGTCCGGCATCTTCACGCCCACCAAATCCGGATGAATGCAGCTGGCATCCTTCCAGCCGGCCGGACCAATGCGGCCTTGACCCATGGTCGAGAGCAGTCCCAACTCCTTGACCTTCAAGTCCGCATTGTAGTCGGAGTCTTGCAGTTCCAACATGGGGGTGCCGAGCTCTGCTTCACACAGCAAGAGCAGCGCGTGTCCGCCCGAGTTGTATGAGCAGCAGTAGTTGGCGGATTTGGATGACATGTCGGCCAGATACACGCCCTAAAAGTAATGGATAGCAGGTCAGCCAATGTCTCATACCAAGGGAGAGGGCCTCAGTGGCTCCGTCCGTGAACACGTTGATTCATGGAATGACTCGTGACTGAGCCTTCTTTGGCTATTTGACCGACTCATGACAGTGAGACGTCGGTCAAGCAGTCAACCACCTCAAGCGTCGATCTATTGATACCTGATGGAATCACTGACCTTCGAGAACATATACCCGTTGACTGGTGCCTCGGGTGGTGCAATGCGTAGGCCTTGACCCAGGATGCCTCCGAAGTTGGTAGCGCGCGAACCGTGCCACAGCAGACGGCGGTCGCTGCCAGATGTCGTGAAGGCGCCGAAGCGATCGGATTCGCCCTGGCGCTCGATCCTGAAGATGTCCTGTACACTCGCACGGGTACCATGGACCTGTGTCTTCAGCATGTAACGCTCGATCTCTGAGTACTCGGTCGTAATCTTTGACACAGGCGTCATCTCGCGCATGCCGAGGCCTTGGTAGCGCGCATCGAGGGGGTGAACAGACTGGAAGGCACGGTGTTAGTCAATGCTCACAGCTTGGGAGGAAGACTACTAAACTTACCTTATCTCCCTTCGCGCCCTTCATGATCTCATCGGCCACCTTGAGATCGCTCAGGCTCTCCAGCAAGTCAACTTCTCGCTTCAGCATCCCATGGTCGTTGATAACTGGTGGTCTGTTGCGGCCAAAGGCATGCGGTATCAGAGAGTAGTAGAGATTAGAGAGATCTTCGATCTCATCGTGATTGCCTCTACCAAGCAGCTCAGACAGCTCCTTGAGAAACTCAAACCCGCGCTGGATGCTGTTCTTGCTGAGCTTGCCCAGTGGCATCTTGTCCTGGTCGTAGTTCATGTCCGCCATGACTTCGTTCATGTATTGCTCGTTGAATATGAGCTCCAACAGCGACTTGACCGGTGCTTCTAGGGTGCACTTGGGCGGGCTGTAGCTGCGTTCACGCCCGTTGGCAGCGCCGGCAGCCGCTCGAGGCTCGTCATCTTCGTCGTCGGACTCTGGAAGGTAGCTCTTCTCGATGAAGGCGTACTTGCCACTGATGGGACGAGCCAGACGATTGTCCCACGTCAGGCCAGATTTGGATTTGAATTTATCCTCGAACTGCTTGAGAGCACTGTGAAAGTCGCTGCCAAGAATGGCGTTCTGGCCACTTGCACCAACGCGGCCCCAGCGCGTCCAAGTCCTGTATGCGCCATTGGGTCCCTCGAGGAGCTACGAAAAACGTCAGCTTGTTTTTCGCGATCCAATGCGAGATACTCAATGCTCACCTGAATGCGATAGAATTTGTTGTTGTTGTTTGTCGCGTTCGATTGGTTCAAGAGGGCATCGTAGATTATACCGGTGTCCTCGTCGACGTAGACGCGATAGTTGCTAAGGCTACACTCTTCATCGACTGGAGTTTGAAGATTCACGCCCTCTGGCGCAAATTGTGCCTTGGAAGAACTTGACGATTTGGACTTCGTGGGCACATGCACAGGCATGTCGTTGTCGTCGGCAACTGCGATCTTCTGTTTCTTGGCATTGATTGCGCCGTCATTTGCCGGCGCGGGTGATGCAGCGCGCTTCTTTGACTTCCGGGCGCCTCTTGTCTTCTTGTCGTCTTCACCATCAGCATCATTGTTGGCTTCATCAGAGACCAAGTTGACGGTGGCGGGAGCACCGTTCTCTGCGTCGTCTTGTTGCAGCGCGTCAACCAGCTGCTGCTTCAAGCCAGTGGTGGGCAGTCCGCGCTCCTTGAGCAATGCCTTGAGCTCAGCGACCTTTTGCTTGCTGTAGTCTGCCATGGCGATTGTATATCCGCGTTGGCAGGAGCTGTTGGCATCAAGTCCGTTAATGATTGCATGTGCTTTTGCACGAGAATGAACCGATCCCTTCGTTCAATGGCAGTCGTCCAGGCAGCAAGGCAGCAGCCCCACAAGAACTCATCACGAACCTCGCGCGCCACGCTCACCGGTCAAGACATTACTCCTTCCTTCCTCAACGCAATATTGACAACATTGAATTGCCTCGCGCTTTGAAGACTACTGACCTCATCGACTCATCAAAGTCGCATCAAAAACAGATCTCCAATTACAATCAGCTGGCTCTTTGCCAACGCCACTCCGCGCGAGAGACAACATCAACACTTACATACACCACAGGATGGCTGTCCTACTCGATCTACCACAAGAGCTTCTTGTGCGAGTAGCTTCATATCTCACGACCGCCGAACTTGGCCCTTTTAGGCGAAGTTGTAAACAAGTCGAAAAGGGACTCTTCAAAGCCTTCGCTAAGGAGTTCTTCACCAAGCGTCAGTTCATGATCGAACATGTCAGCTTACAGGCACTTGTCGATATTGCGAACCACAAGACGTTGGCGCCGTACCTCAAAGAAGTCATCATCGGTACTCAGAAGCTATACTACGACTCAGACTTCCTCAGCGACCGAGGACGGCGGTACCGCGAGGCCGGCTACATGGAGCACAGCTTGTTCGAAGCAACCGGACAAGCCCAGGCCATGCTCGTAGAGGCCTTTACGAAGCTTCCGAATCTGCAGATTGTTGGCTTGCGAGACTACGATGGCGCGGGACGCGTGCGAGATGGCGAGGTTGCCCGCTGGAAAAGCTACGGTTGGTCTTTTGATGGACCCAGACCAGCCTGGGCAGATCCGCCCCGTCCTAAGATGCCAAATCCGATCTTTGGTTCCATGATGCTTGCTCTCGGTAAAGCACAATCAAGAGTCGAAGGTGTAGAAGTGTTCCTGAGGAGGCCCACTCAACTTACTCCGGCGGCGTTCCATATTGTGCACGGACCGATAGGCGCTGCAGTGAATCCGGTCCTCGGCGGTCTGAAGAGGCTGATGCTTGCAATTCGCATTAATGGGAACTCCGTTACTGATGGAGAGACATTCGGCGCTCCTTGGTAAGCTAGTACCTGATAGAAAGGCATCAACCAGCTGACATTCTGAAGGAAACCTTACACCGAGGCCGGCGACAACACCACCAAGTCACTCAAGCTTTTCTTGCGGGAGACTCCAAACCTTGAAACTCTGCGTCTCAACTTCAATCCGAGTCAATTCTACGGGCACCGATTCCTTGAGTGGCTTGGGCGATCTGTCAGCACTATCACTGATCCTTTGCTTGTACCATCTGTTGATCTCGCCTCACTCGCCTGCTTGGATCTGGGTCTGGTCACCGTCTTCCCAAAAACACTAGTCAGTGTCATCAGCAAGTTCAAGACGCTTAAATCGGTCAACCTCTGGAAAATTTGCCTGAGCTCGGGAGACAAAACGCCACCAAGCGACGAAAATTGTATGGCGGTGTTCTTGTCAGAGTGAGTGCATCCTTTCCAGCAGATCGTTTGTTATATATGCCATCTTCCTTCAGTAACATGCAACAAAATCTGAGCCCCAGCTGATGTTTCTAGACTTCGCGAGGCACTCTCATCGAAATGCGGCATCAAGCACATGCTGATCGGATATCCTTCCCACGCGCTTCCAACCTTTGTACACCTGCAAACTGGTAAGTATTTTCCGGGCTTGGGGACAAAACGGGTCTCAAGCATCGAATATTTCGCTCAGTACTGCGCTTGCTTATCCTTCGGGTCACCCGTTACTCAGTGGACTGCAACTAACTGGCTCTTATTACAGGTGTATATGCGAGCCCAGTATACTTCGCAGCAGACGGCAACAGCGACAACTCTGCCCTTTCGAACAGAACTGAGCAAATCAAGTACAGGGCGCATTTCGGTTCAGATATCAAAGTATGGTTGAAAGCAGTGTCTGCAAGCGTAATTGTGCTCGAGCCGCCGACGGTCCTTGAGGTTTCCGAGAGCGATGAGGAGGGAAGTGAGGAGGAGATTGACGTTATTGAGATTGATGGCGAGGACGAGACTGAGGACGACAGTGACGACTGAGAGACCCAGCTTGATAGACGAGCGGCGCTGCGGCTAGATGTTGCTTCGCTTGCCATACGAACTTGCTACAGTAATAGCGCATGGTTTGATCAGCTACAAGGCTTGCCGAGCGATGTCAGCCATAGCTTCAAAGACACCAGGTGCCGCCACCAGCCTTCTCTGGCGGCTACGCAACATCTTTTCAAGTGCTGGGCTGTCCGGCTTTTACCATCTATCATATCTCCTTTCCTAAATATCACACTTCGCTTCGGAAGGCCAGCCTTGAGTCTGTCCCAGCCTCAGCAGGTTGATGGGGGGCTTAGTAGATTGATGGTGGTCTGAGTGGGTTGATAGTAGCCTCAGTGCATCGATGGCAGCCTCAGTGGATTGACGGTAGTATCATCGCGTTGATGGGTGTCTCAACACCTTCATAATAGCCTTCCCAGGTTGATTGAGGCCTCAGCGAATTGATGGAGGCGTTAGTGTGTTGATAGTAGCCTCATAATGTGAGAACGACATCATTGCTTTGAGAGCTTCCAATTGAACAGTATGGTATCTAGATAATTGCGATATGATAGGTAGCAAAGCCCTTTTCTTCTACGTTCTCGGATCTCCAGCAACTGCGTGCCATCCTGATGCGTGGGATTCTTCTGGTGGCTGAGACTGGACCTTCCATGGTTTTGATGGGCGGCCAAAGCTCGGCTTCGGGAAGCTCTTCTCTTCCTACGTTTGTGCTTTTCTTCCACGACCTCATTCCTTCCACCCATCAAAGCTAGCCGTGGTCAATGCTCAATGCCTAGCTGTTCCCAGCGCAAGGGGTTGGGAAGACGAAGGCCATTGCGACGACAAGCCTGAGCACAATCTGGATGTGGCCGGCGACTGAGTTGCTTCTGCTTTGTGAACCGTCCTGAAAGTAATCCTACCATGGATGCTGATTGAGCGCAGCATGTGACGACCATTCACTTTTGCGACCTTGCATATCAATGCGACGTATGCAACATTACGCGACAAGACCTCTCAGTACGCCTCGCAACACAGACACAGGTCCACGCAATCTGTACAACTCTCGGCCAGATTCACGTTCAACGTGTTATCGACGCATCTGCAAGCCACCAGTATCAGCTATTCCTGTCGTTGCATGTGGCATTTGCCGTTTGCACGCGACGATGCCGCTGCGCGATTCATGCTTATGTAGCCGACGTTTCACGAAAATCGGGACCTGCGCATTGCCAAGCCAGATCGACGACAACGGCTCGAGCAAGGGCCATGGCCCCAGTGTATATCAAACAACCATTGGAGGTGCCTTTTCTTCTTGCAAAGCAAACATCGCTCGAAGTGGTCCGGAGCCCCATTGCTTTCATCGGAAGATCTATAAGGAGATACCGTACCTGCAGGAAGCCAGGATGCATGTCGTGCATGTCAAGCTTAAGCGGTGGCGTGGGCTGGCATGCTTCACGTTGACTGCATGCTTGGTCCGCCATCGCGATGGTGCGATGTTATAAGGTATGGAGACATGTGAGTAAGTGAATGTCTCTCGTTTCCTCCTTTCACTTCCATTCACGAATCTAGAAGGGACACTTTGAACTAGAATTTTTGCACCTCTGATTGAACCTGCTTCACTCGACTATCCGAAGCCGAAGAGCAAAATTGGAACAATCAAATATCTTCTACTTCCCCTTCCAGCACCCACACGCAACGGAGATGGGTCTTCTCGCCAGTATTGAAGCTCTGGCAATGCTTGCATTGGCCGTCAGTGCAGCACCTACTTCCTCGAGAATCTCGACATCAGTCTTGCGCGACCAGACATGCATATCGAGGATACGACCAGCACACACCGGGACTGGCTCCGTCCCAACCTCGACCCGCACATCAGCCAGCACCATCAGCAAATTTGTCACAGTGTCACAATCCGCCTTCGCTTCCACGACGACTATCACCCCAGCAGCTCTTACATCGACACGAACCGTCAATGTGACCGATGCTGGCGGCTTTGGATCTACCGGAGCGTTCACGACCACTGTGAAGACCGTCACGGTCAACAATGGATCTGCCGATAATGGTGCATGCGTCGGCACCCAGTACGTATTCGCAAATGGGACGTCAACAGTCTACACCGGTACATACAGCAATACTGCGAGCAAGCGGACTGCCGCCCCGCTTGCACTGCAGAGGTCTCCATTCGAGAAGCGCGATGTATCATATGTGGACTTCTCTTACCACGAATTCAACCAGACCTCAGACCGCCTAGCCATGAGCCCTTTCGAAGTCGATTGTCTGGAGAAAGCAACAACCTATCTCATCGCCACCAAGACTGTCTCCGCCATAGCCGCCACCAGCACAATCACGGCCAGCACACCCATACAATACGTAACCATAACCCAGACCCTCAACGCAACCGCCTCCTCACGCGCAGCAGCATCAACCATCACTTCAACCGTCACGCTCGATGCCTCCATCAACCCCAAAATCGCCGCCGCATCAATTTGCACAGTCACCACCGGCCAAGCCTCAGCGACGACCACCCAACACATCAAATGCGCGCCCACGAACCTCATCACCTCCCTCAACGGTCAGGGCATCGGTTCCGTGCAAGGCCACGCCAACGAGACACAGGGAATTGCCAACGGAAGCGACGCGAGTGCCTGCTGCCAGCTGTGCGTCGACACCGAAAACTGCGCCGCGAGCGAGGATGACCAGGGGGCTGGAAACTGCTTTTTGTATTACACGAGCTCCCCGACATGTGGATTGGGATTTACCTACACCAATAGCTCGTCTTTGGCTGCTGGCGCAGGCTTCTCCTTGCAGAGTGGGTGTGGGTATATTGAGCCTTCGTCGTCGTGAGATGACCATGTTGTGGATGGGCAGTGTTGGAAAGTCTATATACCAGATGATCTTGAAGTAATAAGTGAACAGCCAAAGCAGGTTTATCACGGTCAACAGTATCGTCAATCCCAGCCGCTTCCAGCGACGTCCATATGCACAAAGGCAGAAACGCCTTGTAATACTTCAATTTGTAGCGATCATATTGTGCTTAGCACTGGTACTTTCAGAACAGTTCAGAGTGATACGTATGTTTCGATACACTGCGATACTTCTGGAAAGCTCACCCGCACGTGTCAAAAGTTTGCTTCTGTCGAACCGCAGGTTTAAGATGTTGCGGTACATGCGGTGGACCGCGAAGATCAATAGGCCCAGCTCGAGACGACAAGATGGCTCAAGACACTCTAGCAAAGACTTCGCGTCCACTTCAGGGACTCTCCGAGAATCCAAAAACTCATATGCTGCAGGTTCTGGCCTGCGCCCGGCATATCTGCAAGGCTGTGCGACAGCCAACATTGCAGAGCATGATCGATATATGGGCTGAGAAGTGGTTGGCGGGCGTAACTTCCAACGATGGCACTTTGCTTCAATTTGAGGAGAGGACGGTGCAAGAGGCTGATTCGGAAGCAGGCAGCTCCAATGAAAACGTCAAACGAGCGGCAGAGAAGTCCTCCCACCATCGGGATGAATGGCGAGACGTATC
The DNA here is from genome assembly GCA_007113925.1 of Teratosphaeria gauchensis. Lineage (NCBI taxonomy): Eukaryota > Fungi > Ascomycota > Dothideomycetes > Mycosphaerellales > Teratosphaeriaceae > Teratosphaeria > Teratosphaeria gauchensis. Next base: position 612,998 of record VCMR01000005.1, read on the forward strand.
GTCTAATGAAGATGGCAGCTGATTTGCTCGATGGCAAGGACGAGAACCTCGATGCTCAGCACAATCTTATCCGCTATTATTGAGGATCCTGAGGGTGTGCGGAGGTCAATTAGGGCTCACAAGGGGTTGACGGACTATATGGCAAGTGAGCATGGCTCTTTGAGGATGAGAAATGTGGAAGGTTATTATCGAGAGTTCGAGCAGGGTGCTGCGGGAGCTGCAGCTGCATTGGCGACGTCACGAGGGAATGATGGTGAGGCCGGAGCTCAAGAGGAGGCTGCGAGTCCTGGGACAGTATTGGCAAAGTTGGATGTGGGCGGTGTTGGTGTAACAAACGCGCACACGAAGCCGTCCGGCACTTGCCCGATGCCCGTTCACACCTTGAAGTCCAGTATTGTCCTCCGAGCAATCATCTGTTATTGTGCCAGATGAAAGCTAAGTACATCAGCAAACGTCCGTCGAGATGAAGCCGTGGGGATCGCTCATGCGTGTGCCAGCCCGCTCGCCCATGTAACTCGCAAGATATGACCAACGCAGACCCAAGTTGACAATGCTATTTCACCCAGTCACGCGCAGCCGGTCCAACTCAGGAGGTCAGTAAGATAGTGGAAGCCGCGCGGACCTTGGGAAGCAACAGAAGCATCGGAGCCTACGAAGCCTCGCGAAGACCAATCCAGCGGTATCCCTACCGTTATGGTCGTTGGGAGGGAGGTAGTCAATCGAGACGAGTCGACGAAAAGCAATGTTGAGGCCGATATTGAAGCAAGTGACGCTTGGACAATACTTGACGCCGGAAAGCTCGAGAACGATGTGCATAGGTCCGGTCAAGCTTCGACAGGTGCAATGAGGAAGTCAGCCAGAGAGCGGAAGACGCGCGAGAGTTTGAGGTGCAAAGAAAGTGCCAAAGCCACTGAAAGCCGGCAAGGATCATTCCAACGGAGTCGGTGCTAGCTCTGCCTCTGTTGCTGATCAGAAGGCATTCCAGCGCCAGAAGCCTGCTCAGAGCAGGTCAAACGGTAGCAATGAGGCGTTGACTCTTTCCCTCAGCGACCCAGCCATCAGGGCAAATCTCGTGGCATTCCAAACCCACCTCCCATCGAGCCTCCAATGGACCCGAAGTACTCGTCCCATTTGTCTCAACCACGACCCCACCAGCGCCAGCCCTTCTATCCGCTTCGAGCAACGGTAGAAGAGCTCGCTGAGCTCGAAAAATTCACCTTTCAAGGATAAAACCCAGACCGGAGCGTCGAGCCTAACGAAGCCGGGAGAGAATTCATGAAGGCTGCGATCACGGGTCGTAAGAAGCTTGCCCCCCTCGGACCTAGCAAGTTCTCTGCAGCTCAGAGGAGAGAGAACGGGAACGGGAACGGGGTAGTAGGCTTTCGTTGAAGGCGGGGTGGGCATTGCTAGAGATGTCCAGGGTGAGTGTTGCCGGTGGTGGTGGGGAAAAGAGCGAGAGGATGGCGGATGGGAGGTTAGTTGAGGATGGCATGGATGACTTCCAGAAGGAGGAGGACGAAGATGGTAGTGTTGTGGCTGTAGCTGCTCGTTCGAAGTCTGGTAGGCGTGGTCATGGCCACGCAAGGTTTCGAAGATTCAAAGAGGCGAGGGAGGAGTTTTTGTCGGGAGTACCATCGTTGTTGCGGGGCAGAAGGCCAACAAGTATCAAGATGGCGGCAGAACTCATCAGCAAGAAGCAGCGGCCAGTGAGGAGCCAAGTACATTCGTTGCTTTGCTGCAACTGGGTCGAATTGGTCCAACGATACAGATGGCGACCGGGTGTTATGGGAGGAGAGCAAGCGGCGAGGAGTCCATGGGTAATGTGATCCAGGTAGCACCAGTTCGAAAGAGCGTGTAAGTAGAGCCGTTGTAGCGCAGACAACCAGACCCAGTCGCTGAACAATACTCCATCAAACATGGGGGTCTGTAGATATACAAATCACTGCATATACAAGTACAATCATTATCCACGCTAAGCCGACAAATCTACCTATCCATCCACATGTCATTAGATCGCCCATCACTGGCTGGTCTCTAACATCAAACACTGTCGTCATAAGATTCCTTTTCATTTTTTGCACAAATATCATCCGCCTACGCATCTCCGCCCTCCGCCTTTGCCGGCGCAGGCTTCGCTTTTGGCGTCAACTTCCTCGGCTTCTTCTTTTCCACTGGCGCGGCCGGCTTGGCCTCCTCATCATCACCCTCTGCCGCTTCAGCAGGTGCAGGCTTCTTGCTCGGCTTCACCGCCTGCGGCACAGGCTTCTTCTTGGGCGCAGAAGACGCCGTACCATTCGCCGCGGGAGTCGGCTTCGCTTGCGCAGGCGCCGTGCGCTTCTGCGGTGCGGCTTTATTAGCAGGCGCCGCGGGAGCCCCGGCCTTCGCATCGTCTCCACCGTCATCTTTAGCAGCAGCTGCGGCAGGTTTCTTAGAAGACAGCTTTTTCGGCGGCGCACGCTTCTTCGCGGGCTGCGAGCGTTTGATGGCAGACTTGGCGTCGTCGTCTTCAACGATGAAATGTGCGTCGGTAGGCTTCTTGTTGTTGATGTCTAGGATATCTTGTGGGCAGGAGCTCATGACGACCACGACGTCCCGCTCTGCTTTTAGGCGAACGTAGTCGCCGGCTTTATTCTTGGGTGCCTTGAAGCCGAGATCGCCTTCGTCGTCCCAGGGAATGTTCATGAACAGATTTAGCGGTGCTGGGACGTTGTTGATCGTGATGTCGGCGCCTACGCCTTTTGCGCCTTTCAGGCCGGCACGTTCGTTGAGTTCTTTCAGTGCAAGGACGAGGTTCTCTGCGCAAGAGCCATGCTCCATCCATTCTTCTACGCCGAGACCCTTGTATCGAGCTGGATCGCAGGCAGCGATCAGTGTGTCGTGGATTCCAGGACTGGTGTCCTCGACGAGTGTGAGCATAGGCTCTCGGAGGTTAGACACCAGAACATCGTCGACCTTTGGACGCATGTGTAGACTTGCAGCACGGCAATGGGGCATGCTCATGAACTCCATAGGCTGAGCGTCCTTGGCATGAGCGGCATTGTACGCCTGGTAGCCGGCGTAAAGAGAGCCGCTGTATCCCGAACCTGTGAGGGCTGATAGGCCTGTGTAAGCTGCGTCAGTGCAGGGAATTGGAAGGGATAAGTATTACCACTCTTACCAGCTGCTCCAACCGGCGTCTTGGAGAAATCTTGTAGCTGTTCGAAATATGACTTGCTTGGATCTCTGGCGTGCTGTTCGGTCGTCAGTAAGCGTCAGATCACAAAGGCAGGCGATGAGACTTGCGTCCTTGGTGAAAGCTGAGACGGTGTCACTGGCACTCTTCGGGATATACGATTGGAAGCCCTTGCCAGATGGGAAATAGGAAGCCCACGTCCTCGAGTTCTTTTGCTGCTCCGTCTCATCTTTCTTCGGCGTATCCGTCTCCTTCTTGGCGGATGAACTTAAGCCTAGAGATGGCACATACGAGCTCCATGTGCTCTTTTGCGGCGTCGCATTCTTCGCATCTGCGCCTGTCTGTTCGCTTTGCTTCATTCCCTCTTGTGTCGCCTTCTCAGCATCTTCTTGGCTCGGGAGGTCATTCTCTTTCTTCTTCTTGGGCGTGGCCTTGGCAGGCGTCTTCTCGACCTGCTTCTCAGGCTGCTTCTGCTCGTCTTTCGTCTCCTGCTTCTTGTCGCCCGCGTCGTCTTTCTTTGGCACTGGGTCGGGCAACGCAAATGCCCAAGTATCTACCACCTGCGTGCCAGAAGTATTGACGATCTTAATGACCTGTCCCGCCGGCACGAATGTCGCAACTCCATGCCGCGCCTGAATCGTCTGCTGCTCTGCCATTATTGTAACACTAACGCTGCCAATATATGCTTCAAATACGGCGAAATCACCTTGATGACAAGGACAAAACGGCACTCTACAAGGGAACGAGAAGTGGCTGATAGCTCCATCAGGTACCTCTACTCCTTCGTCACTTTGACAGGGATGGGACAAGGAACCCGGTTCCAATGACCAGGAAATGCAGGAGGGCGTGGTGAACGCGATGCCCGCGTCGATGTCATCGTGCAGGCGAGTGTGGCTGGAGCTTTGTTCGGGATCGCGTCACGCTTGCAGGCCTTAGCATTCACCTCTTTCAGGTCAGTGCATTCAGCACTATACTAATACCTAGCTTCTACATATTCTGATGCGAGCTGCTGGCTCAGTCCTTTTAGCAAAAACTGCGAATGCGAATGGCACGATAAGACCTTGAGGTCTGACATCTTTGATCGATGGTGCCAGCACGTGCGTCGGCAAGTAGTGCTTGCTGGGTGGCCTTCATCCCGAGAGATTGGCCTCTCCACGATCCCTCTGTGATCGAACCTAGTAGGCCGTGTCGGCAGGAATTGGCCTGATCGTGCTCGGCAATCTCAGAGTCGAAAGGTAATGACTGGCGGAGACATTGCAGACTTATCAATATAGAGGAAGCACCGCAGAAACCTGTCCGCAGCTCGCAAGACCTCTAGAAACGCTGTCTCTGTAGTTGTAAGGTATCTGTATATTATCATGTTCCATCCCAGGTATGTACACTGGCCAGCTACACGTACTCCAATATCTCCTGCACCCTCTCTACACCCTCCACCACTCACACCACATTATCCGCCCCATTTCCCCCCTCCCTCTCCCTCTTCCTCTCCCTCCCCTTCTCACTCCACGGAAAATGCGCCACCGGCACCAAGAAGAAACTATTACTCGGATCCGCCAAACCAGCCAACATATTCCACCACGCCAAAAACGCCGCCACAATCCCAAACGCGCCTCCCGCCCTCGTCAGCGCCAACTGCCCAGCATCGCCCGCCGGGTCCTGAACAATGTAACTAATCCCCAGCATGAGGAAGGTGAGCCAGACGGTCAGCAGCAGGCCGGAAAAGGCGAGGGTCGAGCGCAAAGTGCAGAGCCAGAGGAGGAAGGTGAAGATGAACCAGCCGATGAGGTAGAAGCCGAAGGCTGTGTAGAAGGCGGAGGTCGTGGGGTAGGAGGAGGCGATGGCGAAGCCGCCGGGGGTCAGGATGATGGCGGTGCCGATCCAGAAGCCGCCGTAGGATGCGAATGCCGTGCCACCGAAAGCTGTTATGTGAGAAGATTGCTAGTCAGCACACCTACTTTCTCGTTCACCTTACGATGTACTCAGTACGTACTATTCCCCGCCGCAATCTCCCACATCCCCGCCAAAAGTTGCACGAGCCCTCCATACGCGAACGCAGGTCCGATAACCAGACTCGGTGTCGCCAGCCCCCTCGTCCCCAAATTTATCAAACTCAGCAGGAACGTCGTCAGCGCGAATCCGGCCAAGCCTAGCGGAGCAGGGTTCGCGATGTTATTCTTCGGCGGGCGGTAAAGACCCGGCTGCGCGGCTCCTCCAAAGGCAGGCAGGAAGACAGACTCCCCGTCGTTGGTGAGGTAGTGCGAGAGGGGGTTGCCGCCGTAGTCGTAGATCTTGCGCTGGTTGGTGAGGCCCGCTTCGCGCTGTTCGACGGCGGTGGAGTTGCGGGAGGCAGAGCCGGCGGAGGTCATTTTGTTGGGAGGTGGGCGACTGCTGTGGTCGTCGACGCGCAGGGAGGAAAGACAGAGAGGGAAGGGATGGAGATGGGATAGAGGGAGACGGTGACAACAACGACCTACTTACCTACCCATTTAGTGTATACGCATCTTGCCCAAGGTCTACAAGTGCTTGACGCGTGATTCGTTGATGTTTGTCGATCGCAGAGCCGCATTGTGGAATGGATGGAATGTGCTTGCGCTATGACAACTCAAAAAGGCACGTATAGCCTATCAGTACACCTTTATGATGGTCCTGCAGCTGTTCTGATTCGCGGAACATGCTTCGAGCAGCTGTGGAGTCCCCACAATGCCATCTCCGCAGTCCCGGTGGCCTGGGGAAGCGTGACGATCTTGCTCAAATCATGCGAACTCTGTTCCTCCTGGTTCCCGAGCGCGTGGGTCTGCGGCTCTGCTCGCACGCGGCTGTTGGTGCTCGCTCTTCCTGTGTTGGATGTACGGCAGATGTCAGAATATCATTCCTGGGGTGATGGACGACTGTGAAAGTATGCGTGGCTTGCCAGTCTCGGTCAGCTATACGACCGAGGAGTTTGCTCTCTATTCTTCATCACGTAGCCTTTGCATTGTAGTGCTCAGTGTAGGGCAATATCCCATGACACGCCGAAGCCTTCTCAGGTTGATCATTTTTCGCGACGTAGTATCTATCATCTGACGTCGAAGACCTTCGTGCAGCCAAGAGAGCCATACGTTCTAGATGGGCGGTTCTGACCATCGCGCGGCACGAAGAATCTAGCATTCCTCAATCACCGTGAGCCACAGTACGTATTCCCCGATAGTAATCATGAAGACCAGCGTGCCGTATACCAGTGCTTGTGCAGCGGAGATATTCCCAAATAGTAGATATCAAGGTGAGAATGGACTCGTGCCGACAACTTTGCGGAATTGGAGTCGCTGCGACATCGGAGTTTCTCGGAGCTCAATCATAGATATCAGCTATCAGTAGTCTCTTTTGAAACATTAAACACGTAATATATCCTCCTTGCCAACCTGACACAAGACTGTGATCCGAAGGTGAAAGGAACGCAGATCGACGTCGTCAAGAGCGTGCCTTCCTCTTTCAGCATCGCCGCCGAGGTCGGACCGGCGCTGCAACTATCTACAACTCCAAGTCTATCTATACGCAGTGCAAATAACTATTACCATCCAATGTTCCGATCGATACTACGGACCAGCACAAGAAAATCACTACCCCCAGTACTCTCTCGAGCGTCCCTCAGAACCATGGCGACGGATAAGAATATCACAGAAATATGCAAAGAGCTAAGCACAAAGTACTCAGTCTGCGATGTAAGTCACATCTGTCAAAATCATCCAACACTCTTTTCACCCCTAACCCAGATCCTCATCTAACACCCCACCACAAGATCTCCGACGCCCTCCTCAAGCTCAAAATCCCCAACGCCGGCCACCTCCCCGACATCCACCCGATCCCTGGTCTCCTCTCCTCCACCCTCGGCGGCCAAGGCAGGCACATCATCGCTCCCGTCTCCACCATCTTGTTCGTCCCCAAAGACTCCTCTGCCAGTCATCAGTCCAACTCAGATGCTCCCGCGAAGTCGAATATTCCCAAGGATAAACACTGGACCGACATGCCGTCTCCCGGGAACTTTGTCGTGTTGTCTCAGCCAGAGGGGCAGGTATGTGCCGTTAGTGGCGATATTATGGCTACGCGGTTGAAAGTCAGGGGGTTGGTGGGGATCGTGGCGGATGGCAGGGTCAGGGATGTGAAGGCTATGAGGGAGCTCTCTTCACCCTCTGCAGCACTCTGCGGCAATCAGGACTTCACGGTTTGGAGCAAAGGGACGAGTACGGTGGGCACTGGGTTGGAGGCGAAGGCTTGGGCGGCGGATGTGCCGGTGAGGGTTGGCGGGGTGGTGGTGAGGAAGGGGGATGTGCTGTGTGCGGATGAAGGGGAGGATGGGGTTGCGGTGATTCCTCACGAGAAATTCGAGGAAGTAGTCGCGATGCTGGAGCAACTGAAGGAGATTGACGATAAGTGCGTAGCGGATGTGCAGGCAGGGGTGGATGTTGCGGAGACGTTTAGGCGGCATAGATGAGGGGTGGGGATGATGTGGTGGTGGCGGCGGTGGTTTGGGTTCGGTGGCTATTGGCCTCTCTTACTCTTGTATCGATATATCAAAGAACCTACCAAATTAGTCTCAATCATGACCACCTTCAATTCATCAGCAACGCTCCTCTGACCTCGCAAGGCTCGCGTTCATCGTTCGCAGTCAATGAAAATTCGAACATCTGCGAGCCGCACAGCCATGATGCTTAAGCAGACAAGGAGCACCATCTGATGCTTTTGCTGCTTGGCGGGCGCCTACAAGTCTGCAGTCCACGTGCGACCATGTAAAAATCCTCCTTTCCTCCCATCCTTCTCCTTGCGAGCAACGAGATAAGCAGTCGCACCAAGACGTCGCGTTTTGCTAGCCAAGCGTGGCTGAGCAGCTTGGCAGCGACGTCATTGGAGGAAACGCGGGTGGGCAAGCTTTACACGTCGCACGGGCACGAGAAAGTTGGATGCGACAGCGTCAGAGCGGGTAGATCTCCATTGCAATCTCACCTCTGCCATCCAAAAAGCTGGAGCGAGGCGCAGCAGCTATCACCTTGTTCACCCCCGCCGTTTGGCGACATCCACCTTACATGTAGGCACGATAAACGCATAGCAAAAGCACGATTATTAGGAGTGTCGAGTGAGACATTGGGCATTTGACAGGGGAAGCAAGCAAGCAAGCAAGCAAGCAAGCGAGCATTTGTCGAGAGGAGTACTGTAGTACTAGTGGTGTTACAGCAACAAATCAATCCAACATGAGTAAGTCCCTTCATCTCATCACATGTTTCGAGTGCTTGGCGATTGCTTGGAAGCGGCACTACTACTATCATGTATGTCGTCTGCCTGCTGCTCCAGCCTCCAGCCACGAGGACAAGACGATAGAGCGTCGGCTTTCACTGCCACTGCCACTGCCAATGCCAGCTGCTCGCCGTCCCGACTCATTGCTGTCTCGGCGTCATTTCACCGCCCAACAACCACCACAACGACTACATGACTTGATTGATATACTGCGATCGTAACCCCTGGAACTCTACGACTAATTCACACCCCCTCCTACAGCCCACCAAATCCGCCGCGAGTTCAGCAGGCACGGCCGCACCCGCTCAGGTAACTGGTCTGCCAACACGAACAACCGCGCCAACGCCAACACCACCTCCGACACCATGACCTCCTCCGACCAGCAAGACGGCGCCGCCGACGAGCGCGCACCCCTCCTCTCCACCGCCTCCCGCCTTGGCAACTCCGCCGGCGCCATCCTCAGAGACCCCACACACAAGACCAACTCGAGCGGGACACCCTACTACCAAGATGAAAGAGCATGGGTGCGATGGCCAGCGAATTTTGCGCATCTGACCTGGGAGACGCTGAGTAGTAATTACGTCAACGTGTTGCTGGTGATGGTGCCAGTGGGTATCGTATTGGGAGCGCTGGACATGGATCCCACGGCGGTATTTGTGGTCAACTTTTTGGCAATTGTGCCGTTGGCGGCGCTGTTGAGTTTCGCTACGGAGGAGTTGAGTGCAAAATTGGGCCAGACGTTGGGAGGGCTGATGAATGCGACGTTCGGGAATGCGGTGGAATTGATCGTAAGATCTCCCCTACAAGCTCAATCTAGAGTGCCCAAGCTAATGTAAATTTTAGGTCTCAATCGTCGCCCTCCAAAAAGGCGAAATCCGCATCGTGCAGGCCAGCATGCTCGGCAGCATCCTCTCCAACATCCTCCTCGTCCTCGGCTGCTGCTTCATCTCCTCCGGCATCCGCCGCCAAGAATCCCGCTTCAACGAGACCGTCGCCAGCACCATGTCCTCCCTCATGGCCGTCGCCGCCACCTCGCTCATCATCCCCGCCACCCTCTACGCCTCCCTCGCCAAATCCGAATCCAGCTCCACCGACAACATCCTCATCCTCTCCCGCGGCACCGCAATCATCATGCTCATCCTCTACTGCCTCTACCTCTACTTCCAACTCAAATCCCACGCCCGTCTCTTCGACGCCGAGGCCCAGGACGGCGAGGACGGCGAAGGAGAGCAAGAAGTCACGCTCGGCCCCGTAGCAGCAGGCGTCTGCCTCGTCCTCGTCACCGTCCTCGTCGCCGTCTGCGCCGAATACCTCGTCGACTCCATCGACAGCATCGTCGCCTCCTCCGGCATCTCCAAAACTTTCATCGGCCTCATCCTCCTCCCCATCGTCGGCAACGCCGCCGAACACGTCACCGCCTGTGTAGTCGCGTACAAAGACAAAATGGACCTCGCCATCGGCGTCGCGATCGGCAGCAGCATGCAAATCGCACTTTTCGTCACTCCCTTCCTCGTAATCCTAGGCTGGATCATCGGCCAAGAAATGACGTTGCATTTCCAGGGTTTCGAAACGGTCGTCTTCTTTTTATCAGTGCTGGTAGTGAACTACCTGATCCAGGACGGGAAGAGCAATTACTTGGAGGGTTGTATGTGCCTGGGCACGTATATCATCATCGCAATCGCATTCTACGTGTACCCGGATGATGCGGGCGATATTGGGACGTTGGTTAGTGGGTTTTTCTCGTAGGAGTAGCAAGAGGACGGGGATATCTAGGTTGGATTTGGTTTGTTTTGTTTTTGGGGAGTTTTGTTTTGTTATGGGGTGGATGGGAAGGAAGAAGGGATCATACATGTATACCCAAAGGCGTTTTTTTTCTGGCGTTTTCTCTCTCTTGTGGCGCCCCGTAATCGCCGCTGTATGGAACGGCTGTGGATGGATGGATTATACTCGAGTGTTGTGGGCAGTGGGAAGGATTGACTGTCCATCCTGGTTTGTATTGTATTGGTAAAAAGGGGTTTTGTGGCTAGTAGCCATGCAGCAAAAGGAAGGAAAAGAGGCACTGTAAGGCCAGCTCAATGAGACACTCTACACTTGCTTGCATCGATCAATGGTAGTCGTTGATTCTCTCCTGTTTTGTCTTGGCGCCAGCATCAAGGTTGAATTTGTGTTATGGGGCTCATTATTTGAGGCGGAGCACAGGAGTACGTGGAATTGCGAGCAGCGCGTGGTGATCCTCTGAGGGGACCCGGATCGATGGCAAAGCTTTCTAAGTATTTCACAGGCTTTCATGGTGGTTGGGAATGCATGAACGCAAAATATCACGGTGCGTATGATAAACAGGCTCATGCTTGATCCCTCAATAACGGCGTCATATGTAGTCCATGGCGTAGCGTAAGCATCAACACAGCATTATGATTTCATAGGTTGTTGTTCATGATGAATACGGCCGTTACCACATACGTAAAAAACTATCTCGTGATCTCGTATTCCATCGTGCTTCCTAAACGACTGTGAGCAATATGTACGCGCATGTATTGCCACGGAAACCCAATCCCGCTCGCTCGCGCGCTGCTCAAACAGCCGCAGCGGTCCCAATTTGCAATCTGATCTCCAGAATGACAGCCAGCTGATCTTGAACAAGACAGCGACCTTCTCCTCTCCAATCTGATCTCAGCACCAGCATCTCAACATCCTCCACATCCACACCAGCCAGCTCAAATGTACCAAGTCGTCTCGGCCAAATTGGCGTGCACCCCGCCACTCCAATTCGTCGAAGCATCAAACACTCCACTATCCGTCCCATGGCTCTCCGCCAGCGTGCTGAACAAGTAACACCGACCCCTCTCGCACAGCAGATCCGCGTAGTAAGCCGGCGGACAAATGCTGACAGCCTTGGTGGCGCGATTGAAGAGGTAGCAGAGGTTGTGCGTGAAGCCCTGCAGCTGGTCGGCCTCGAAGCCGATGTCGTCCTTTAGGATGACATAATGAGCCGGGCGAGCGGTGCCTTGCAAGCCTTGGTGCGCCTGCAGCCAGAATTCGCCAAGGATCTTGTTGCCGATGTGACGGTCGACGATCGTGCCCGGGAGGGGATTGAAGCCATGCTTGGTGTCCGCATCTTGCTCTCTGGTGGGATAGAACCTGGTGTGGTGCCGCTTGCCTACAACAATCACAGCCATTTTCGGGTGCTTCTTGACGTCGCCGTAGACGCGCTCGAAAGCTTTCACGAAGGACGGGAGCTCCAGCAGGAGAACTTGGTCATACTGACCTTCGGACACGCCGTCACGGTACAAGACGATCTTGTTCGGCAAACGGTTCTGATTCTTCTTCTGCCACAGACGCAAGCGCTCGACGACCATGTCATCCAAAGCATCAACCATCTCTTGCCGGCCAGTCTGCGTGCGAACGCTGCCAGGCCACTGCGTAAGGTGCTGGTCAATACTGGCCACAACGCAAGCGATGCTCGGTGCGCCCTCCGTACTGCCAGGCGATGGGTGCGTGACGTCTATGCCCATCAACATGGTGTTGTTGTCCAGAGGGGTAGTCAGAGTATTCGGCACAGTATGGTTGATGCCGCCGGCTTTGATGTTGAACTTGAGAGCGAGGTTGCCCATGTACATGCCTGCGAAGGGAGGTCAGTACGATACGATGGTTACGAAATGAATATGCCCACATACCCTGATTCAGGGTCTTCGACAGCTTGCTGCCCACAGAACAAATCGTCTGAATGCCGTAAGTGATGTCGCCATAATGCTTGATCCGAGCATACAGCCATTTGTCTGCGGCCGGCAATACGACAAGTAAGAAGTTGACGCCGGCTTCCTTGGCCTTCGCATAAGCCTCCTCCAAGATCCTGTTGTTGGTCGCACGGTTGGGGACAATGAGCTTGTCAAGCTGAATAGTCTCGGTGGGTCCACGACTGTGCCAGGTCAGCCCGTAGGCTCTGAGGTAATTCTCCAGCGTCTGAAAGAGTGACTCAGGTTGGTTGCGGTTGATAACCAGGACCTGCCACTTCCCAAGTGCGCCAGCTCTGACAAACTTTTGTTTGTCGCAATTCCAGGAACCAAAGCCAACCCTTGCCTCTTGAGTGCCATATTTGACTTTTGGTGTAACCAGTCTACGGCCAGGCACAGTGACCATGTCTTTGACGTGAACGCGAAATCCCCATGGTTGGACTGACGAGACTTGAGGATCGCCACTGGGGTCCCTAAGCCTGAAGAGCCGACTTCCGTTCCCAGGCGCTTGCGGTGTGCCAGCAATGGACAGAGCGTTGGCATTCGGAGTCCGTGCGGCGAATAGCAGCATCTTCTTCGTCTGTTCACCAGCGAGGAGACGATTGTATGGCTGACCAGACAGGACAGTGCACAATTCCATCGGCAAGTACTGAGGATCAGCACGCGTGCCGACATTGAGAACGGGCTCTCCGGGCTGACGGAGAGTAATGCCATGATGTTGCTTGAAGTACTCAGCGACCGTGACTTGACGCGCTGGCGCGTTGGGCTGGTTGATGTTCTGATACGAGAACTTGACTTGGTTGGCATTTCCCATGCGCTGAACTCGAACACGCGGCAGGTTCTCCTTTGCGAAGCCAACGATAGTCTTGATCTTCGTCATGAACGGCTCTTTCTGCCGGTCTTTGATATAGACGGCTCGGACCTTGATCATGCGCACGAATGCTTCAAAGGCCACATTGTCGGGGCCAAACTCGCGCTTCAAGTCCAAAAGGTGAATTGGCTTGTAGAAGGCTCCTGCCGTCACGTTTAGGTTTAGTAGCAGGCGCCCAACAGCAGGCCGAACACTGGAGAAGTAGCCACGCATGGCTTGCAACCCTTCGCCAAGATCGCGCTTCTCTAAGCCTGGATGTCCCTCATACGGATAGAACTTGCCCTTGCCAACGGATCTGACATTTGCAGTACCGTTGGGCGGCTTGCACATGATGATGTTGAAAAGCTGGATAACGTCGGGTGTCCCAGCATACTGAGCACCTGGCGAGGTGCTCTTCAGGTACTCAATGATATGATTGAGAGTGAAGGATCCAGTGGGTTTAATGCGAACTTCAACAGTGTTGCGAGCCCTTGCCTCGCGTACCAAATCGGATGTTGCCTCGTCAGACGTTGTGCTGTGGTTCTCAGCAGGAATCACCGTCTTGCTCTTCCACTCCACACCGTCGCCTAGGTCAAGCTTCTTCGTAGTGACAATGATCTTTGCGTAGTCTGAAGCCCATAGGACACCTTCAAACATCCCAAGGTTCACGATCTTGTCGAAAAGCCTCCGTGTCTTCTGCTTCGATGGTTCTGGAGCAAGAGCAACATCGTACCGGTACCAGGTTTGTCCAAGGTCAGTCTTGCTTTCTGCGGCAGTGTCGATCTTGAAATAGTTGGTGCGAAGTATGATGTGAGTACCTTTGGTGCCATACCCACGTCTACCCGGAACCTTTGCGCCTTTGTCTCCGAGGTCAAATGTTTGACCTTTTGTGACCGCAACCAGCTTATTTTCAAGGTCGGTGATGCCGGCATCGGGTTGTGGCACCGGTGTCCCGGCAAGGTAGATGCCGGGTGGCGGATGGTCTGCTGGCTGTTCTTGAGCAGCTGGACCGGGCCTGACCGGCATATTGCGATGTCCGCCCTGGCCATCATCGCGACCACGACCACGGCCCCGGCCATCTCCTCTCTGCCCACCTCCGTATCTGCCCCTCTCACCGCCTCGGGCCGGGCTGTTGCCACGTCCGCCTTGCATCCCTCCGCGACCACCGCCATCTCCCTGATAGCCACCCCGTCCTCCGCCCCCGCGTCCACCTTGCATTCCTCCGCGGCCTCCACTCTCTCCCTGATATCCAGCCCGTCCCCCACCTCCACCTCCGCCACGATCTCCTCCGCCACGACCGCGCTGGCCGCCACGTCCACGATTGTCAGACATGATATGCTGGTATGATTGGCTGAAATGATGTGTTGGGTAGCTGTATGATAACGAAGCTCTGATCTGCTGTGCAGGTCGACGACGAAGTCAGAAGCTGATGTGCTAGCTAATCAAGCTAATGACTGCTCTGATGAGGTATTATATGTTAGCTCCGTATGACACAGTGGCTGCCTAGACATGTGCTTGATAGCAAACGTATTGGTTGAGATGTGAGGTGAGCCATTGATGCATGCAAAGTGAGGCAAGCTCGGCTACGTGAAGTGAGACCACAATGGGAAGCCGCATGGGCAGACAGTTTCAAAGAAAGCCCGACTTACAGGAATTGCGATGTGCCAGAAAGTGGCTTTGTTGAGTGAGAGAATCTGCAAGCGATAGAGACTCGCAAGCAGCCTTTGTCTTATCAGAGTGCTGGAGATATGATACGTTCTTTATCATCTGCGTCAAGGTGCATGGGTGTTTCTGGTATTGTGGAAATGCTGTATCGGGTGTTGGATAGGTGATGATTGCAGGAATACTATCAACCCTGCTTGACAAGAGAGACCATGCTGATTCCAATGTCATGCGATGATAGCCAACGCGATTGTGTATTCTTGATCAAAAGATGACAATATGATGAAGAGAGGGGTATGTGAGCAATGTTAATGTTTCAAGGGTCCATGGGTGGCACTTTCCTCAAGGTAGACGCGATAGTTTCGCGTGGGCGGTGGACCGGCAGAATGAGAGTACCAGGCGCGTCGCGCGGTCGATTGGTGGCATTGAAAATCGTGAACTCGTTTCGTTGACAAGCCATAGTCTTCGTGAGCAGAATGTCTCGCCAGACTCTTATTCTTCACCGCGCGAGCAGGTAAGAAAAAGCAACGGCTTTTGCATGGAAATTGACTCCCACCTGCGACTAGATTTCATTTATCCCTGAGATGTTGATGAATATTCTGCTCACCACGGAGACCAGCCACTTTCGAGTGAGTCTCTCAAGATCTGTCTTCTTGATCCGTTGACGATACACTGACCGTGTGGTTGACATCCTAATCTAGCGAGTGATCAGAATATCTGCTGTCGCTCTGGAGTTGGACCCAACACCGGACTCGTCTCCCACAGCGCATCTCAACATTGAACAGATAAGACACAATGTTGCCATGAGACTCTTGATTTTCCAGCGCGAGAGCTTGTCGTGCAACGCGTGTCGTAGAGCGTTGCTGGACGTGTCTACCTGAGCAATTGCCGTGGTGTCCCAAGAAAAGCCTTGCACAAAGGAGATACGTCCACATTCGATAGACTGCACTATTGGCGTAGGTAGCAGTACCACTCCATCATTCGGACCTTTCCTTTAAAGTACTACATCAGCCGTATCACGCCTAGCAATCGATAGCGTGCTCATAGAAAAGCTGGTGATGAAGCAGCGGGATCGAGAGGACGTGTCTCCCATCTCGCTTGCTTGTCGTGAGGCATGTGTTGCTGAGGCTGATCCTCAGCTCGGACGGATTTCTTCGAGGTGCTCTTCACCTTTCATATTAGTACTGCTGATGGCGCTGAAGCGAGACCATAGTATGGGATGATGCGACGTGATCATGACCTGACAAAGAGATGACGAGGTCTTATGAATATGTGGGTGGAGTCATGGGTCAGCCACGAGCGAGTAAGTGCGCTCGTCAGAGAACAATTTGTTCTGCGGCGTCGTGTCCGACAAGGGAGCATCAGCCGGATTCCGATGTGTAACCATCGCGGCTGACTGCGAGCAGGTGTCACTGTCATCCGTCAAGCTTTCGTGTGACTCCGGCTTGCATGTGCCATCGCCATTCTGGGGAAGCAGTCCACGAGCCTCGGATTCATAGTCGAAAGCAGGCAGCAGGCCGATGATGGTGTCAGCACTTGAATCCGTGTCTCGACATGAGACGGTGGCCCTGAGACTCGACCGGTCGCCATTCGCAGCCGCTTTCGTCCCCATTCGTGATGGATAATGATGGCTCGAGAGATCGCTGGACAACGAGCCGCTCGGCTCGTAGCGCCTTGGAAGCGTCCAAGTCTCGGCTCATAAGGCTGCGTGCATATGTGGCACCGTTACGAATTCCTCGCGCATCGATGTCGTCGGGCGACATGTTGTTTGGTCCGCGCAGCCCTGATGAGGACGATAGTGACAATCTGGCTTCGAGGAGCCATTCTAAAACACGGGACGTGACGGCTATTCCCGCCGAAGCGACAAGAATTTAGCACGGCACCACAGCGGGCTTCTTCAAGCAACTCTACACCCTTTCCATCCAGATACATTACTGCTCACCGCAGTCCATGAGTTTTGTCCTCAAGAACGCCTGGCAGCATACTCAGGTACTCTTGAGCACATCAAGAAAAGCCAGACATGCCGACTGTCCGCAATTGTGCCATCATGGCAACAAGCCGTACCAACCGTTCTGTCCATCCCATGGTACATGCATCCAGGAGT
Source organism: Teratosphaeria gauchensis (assembly GCA_007113925.1). Taxonomy (NCBI): domain Eukaryota; kingdom Fungi; phylum Ascomycota; class Dothideomycetes; order Mycosphaerellales; family Teratosphaeriaceae; genus Teratosphaeria; species Teratosphaeria gauchensis. The sequence goes on from VCMR01000005.1 coordinate 629,782, forward strand.
GGCACAGTCGCTCATAAGGCTGGTACCGGCAGACCGGATCATCGGCGACACTTGAGCGATGGACTCCAGGCGTGCGCATTCCACACTCCATCCTTCTTCGTTACCTGGCGAACATGGCTTACAACGGTTCATGCGTCGTGGTCAAACAGAAAGAACGCCAAGACTAGGTATAAGGTCTCTATTTGCCAGGTTACACGGTCGCCTCCGAAACTGGCATTCCACCCTCCTCATATCTTGTGATCACGAAACAATTCACCTGCAGCCTTTGTGCCCTTGTTCGACCCTGGTGCACCTGGACTCTTCAGCCATCGCACTTTGTGGCAGAAGAATACCCTTGTCTATCAATCGACCGTGTGATCGATCTTGTCCATACTTGACAACACTGTGCGACATTATCCATCACTGATCAAAACGATCCACCGCCCGACACAAGACCACCGGCAGCATCTTCCACCAGCCGAACGTCAAAGAAGACAGCAGTCACAGGCTGGTGGGACCAGTATCACGAGAAGAAGACGACTATTGCTAAGAAAGGAGTACCAGCATAGTCAAATTGACAGTTTGCACCCTCCCGAGCTCTTGTTCACCCTCACCATCCTCCTTTCCCACCTATGAGTGGTACATACTAACAATCAGTACTCGCTTCTCTGTACATTCGTTTTCCTGCTCGAACCCTTCAACCATGGGGAGAGCTCACCAAAGCCCCCATACGGCGTCGTCGTATCTACTACAGCTGATTGCAGTCTTACAGTTTCCGCTGAGCTCAGCGCACCCATTTGTCAACCCACCATATCAGAACTTCAGCACGACTGCGAGCGCTAACATTCAGCAGCCCAGCGCAGGCGCAGCAGTGCCCGAAGCCACATCAGTTGCCGACGTTAAGACGACCTCATTTACCTCGAACCCAGCTACACCGAACGCAGAGACTGAGTGGCAGCCCAATGTTGCTCGCAATGAAGAACATGTCGTCTGGGAGATTGGCGACGGTCAGATCCAAGCGCCGTACGAGACATTCGCAGGAGAAGTGACCGCCGTCAGCGGTACGAGCACGCTAGTCGAAGCGACTACATTTACCCGCTATAGCCGGAGCCCAGCTTGGGGCTCTGGTGGTGCTCCGTCTGCTTGGTCTGGCAATGGCTGGGGAACCCGGACGTGGAACAGCGCTTGGCAGAGTGCCTGGTCAGAGCGGACCACCCCGGAGATTGGATCTCAAACTCAGTCGCCAGGCACTGACTCGTTGGTGGGCGCCTCGAGTTCTGCTACGCCTTCATCTCCGAGCAGTACGTCGACGACACCTGCGACCTTGTCAGAAGGTTCCTCGGTGCGTCCCGAATCCTCCAGCAGTCCGAGCACAAACATTGCATCGATGGAGAACTCAATGGCAGTATCGAGCTCTACGGAGTCGTCAAGCACTTCAGGATCGACTGGTCAACCCACATCTTCAAATGCTGCAACAGTGTCAAGCTCAACGATGATACCATCCACTACTGCGGCGCTCGCAAGCAGTCTTGCATCCTCAACTCTTGCAGTGTCTACCTTGCTATCGACGCAGAGCGTCACTATCACAATTACGACGAGTGTTCCTGATAGTGCTTTGACGACTCTTACCACATCGGCCATTCAGTCTGTCACGAGCACCCTAACGGTAGTGTCGACCGGCTCTTACATATCATCACTGGAGACATCGGGTCGCCCCACCGCGATACCGTTCTTGACATCAATCGCGACTGCCACGTCCACACTCTCGCTCGCCAATCCATCGTCATACTCAAGCTTGGGACAGACTGCGAATGCTACCGTCACCTCGATTGCTGCTGAGAATATTTTCCAAGCAATTGCCACGGATGCACCGCCATCCCAAATCACGGCAACAGGCAACCATCCAGTGCCTACACTTGGCATTCAAAAGCAGCAGGACCGACTGGAGACCAACAAGTTCTACGCCAATTTTTTCCTGGGCGACCAGACAGCAGGCACCTGGACGCATCCGTATTCAGTCGCTTGGGGCGCGGGTGCCGGTGAGAGCGGTAGCTACGGTTTGGCTATCACGCACACGGAACGTGATCAATTTGGCAATACAAGCGCAGAGGCTGGCGTTGATGCAGGGCAGATCAAGTACTTTGGTTCGCCGATTGGACTCCAAGACATTATCATGTCTGCTGCCGAGCTTGGCAATGGCACTACACTGACGACGGATTCCTTAGAAGCCTTTTCGGTCAATGTGAACCTGGCAAATTCAAGTGGCACAAACGTCCTAACGTTCCCGCTCCTGCAGGGCATGGGTTTCGTCACTGGTGTCTACAACAGCGGCACGCCACTCATCCAATCAGGACTCGGCATCACCAACGTGACATACTGTGGTGCGGTCGACAATGGCATCACATACAAATATCGAGCTTCGGTCATGGGAGGCACAAGTTGGCTCATCTACGTAACGCCGTCCGACGAGGATTACAACACCAACTCCTTCACCTTGCTGGATGCTGAGAATGTGCAAGGCCCGTCCAACTTCAATGGCTACGTCCAAATAGCGAAGCTTCCCACAAATGGTGGCAATAGCTCCGAGACCGCTTATGACTCTGCTGCAGGGGTCTATGCAACGTCGGCAAGCATCTCAGGCTCTGTGTCAGGCCAGACTGGCACCTACACCCTGGAGTGGACGAAGGGCGGCGATACGAGTCGGACCCTGCTCATGTGGGCTCTGCCTCATCACGTGCAATCATTCTCAGATGCAACGGCTGCGGGTCTGACGAGTATGAGCCTTGTCACGACAACGAAAGGCTACGCGACCGCGATCAGCGGTGACTCGTGGACGCTTGAGGAGCCTGACTTGCCAATTGATCTTGGCTTTGCACCTTGGTCGCCAGAGACGGGCACAATCAAAACTGTCTCTTCAGCGACAGTGGACCTTCTCAACTCAGTCGCGTATACCGAGCTGAACGAGGACGTCTTTTCGCAGGCCAATACAAGCAGCATCTACTATGATGGGAAAGCCTTGGCCAAGTTCGCCACCATTTGCTACACAGCCGCCGACATTGCTAGCAACTCATCGCTTGCCATCAGCGGCTTGAAGAAGCTCCAGGACGCATTTGCATTCCATGTCAACAACCTGATGCCGTATCCGATCGTCTACGATGATGTCTGGGGAGGCATCGTAAGCATCTGTAGTTACGAGGGAGGTGACACTGGCTGTGATTTTGGCAACACCTACTACAATGACCACCACTTCCATTACGGATACTACGTCTATGCTGCAGCAGTCATCGGCTACCTGAATTCGACTTGGCTTGAGACTGGCACTAATAAGGCATGGGTCAACACCTTAGTGCGGGACTACGCCAACTCGATCACGGACGATCCATACTTCCCTTTTGCCCGCATGTTTGATTGGTACCATGGCCATTCGTGGGCGCATGGTATTACCGAGACAGCGGACGGCAAGGACCAGGAGAGCTCCAGTGAAGACACCATGGCCAGCTATGCTATAAAGCAATGGGGCAATGTCATTGGGGACATCAACATGGAGGCTCGTGGCAATCTGATGCTCGCCATTCATGCACGCAGTCTGCAGAATTACTACCTCTACACCGCAGACAATACTGTTCAGCCTGCTGCCTTTATCGGCAACAAGGTCGCTGGCATCCTGTTCGAGAACAAGCTCGACCACGTCACTTACTTTGGCGATGTGGCGGCGTACATTCAGGGCATCCATATGCTGCCGCTCCTTCCTCACACTCCGCTGATCCGAACGAAGACGTTTGTGCAGGAGGAGTGGGCTGCATACTTCGCCAACGGGACAGGTATCAGTCCCGTCTGGAACATCACGGGAGGCTGGCGAGGCATCATCGAAGGAAACCAGATGTTCATTGACCCCACTGCCAGCTACGATTTCTTCACCGGCTCGGGTGGCACATTCAATCAGAGCTACTTGGATAGTGGTGCGAGTCAGACTTGGTATCTGGCCTTCTCTGCTGCTTTGGGAGGAGACGCTGGCACATCGAGCAAGGCCAGGAGGGATTCGATTGGAGATCTAGCTGGTAAGGTAAGTGACAAGGTAAGTCGAGCGATGAAGTAGGACGAAGAATTCAAGGGCGGGACGAAGACCGGAAGTCTGCGATCGCTCAGGCTACGGCGGCGAGCGAGGGGACGAGCTAGCATGTAATAATGGATTGTGACCAGAAGGGCATAGGTTGGCGAGAATAGATGGCATTAGTGATGGGATCCTGGCGTTATGGTCTGGGTTTTGGCGTTGGTCATGGATTGGGACAAAGAATCGATAGAACGGATGATACCACGAGGGCATGAGCACGCCAAGAAGGCGACATAATGGGATATGTTAATGGGATACATGAATGTATGGGAGCATAAATAATATACGAAACCAATCAAGGCACCAAAAATGCCGGTCCGAAACGTCCGAGAGCCGAGAGCATTGCTGCATGTGGTACATTGATGGATGGTAGCACAAAACTTCTTCGTCGTCCTTTGTACTACTTCGACTAATCTACACGCACCGCGAAGGCGGCGACGGATCCGCAAAGAGGCAATACTCATAGCCGGGGACTCCTTCGCAAGCGCCATCCTCATACCCGAGGACATGAAGCTCAAGCCTGCCCGTACCCCGCGACACTATTTAACTTTGGGGCCCATTCTGCTGGGTGACATGCCGCAAGCTATACCTCGAGGACGTCTGGGGAGCTATTTGATCTCTTCTCATAGCTCCCCTCGCATACTCTACAGTCTCAGTACTTAGTCCGTTGGGATTTGTAACACACAGTCGAGTTTCAAGTCAACTCATAGCCATCATGACGAACGTTCCAGATTTCGACAGCTTGCCCAAGATCAAGGACATGCCGCAAGGTGCGGGGACCTCTCTCCCGACAGGTCCATGAAATACTGACAATAAAAGGCACTGCCTGGGGGATCTGGGACAAGAACGGAAAGAAAGATGTTTTTGGAACTCTCAACCTCCTCACTCCAGATGTTGTCAAGGCCGCATACTCCGAGCTCAAAGATGGCGTGTCTGTCTCTCTGAACTGGCCCCTCGGTGCCATCAAAACTCCTGGTTTCGGCCGCAAAGGCTTAGTGCACAAAGTCATGTCCTTCGTCGATACTCCTTTGTCTGCCCATGGCTACGACGACGAGGTCGAGTTCAACACGCAGTGCTCCAGCCAGTGGGACAGTCTGTGCCACTTTCACCACCAGCCCAGTGCTTCCGCGTACAATGGCGTGCAGACCAGCGTTGCGGAATTGAAGCAGGACTTCAACGAGGACGACCACGAGATGAAGCTCCCGACGCTGAACCACTGGCACCGCAGGGGTGGTCTGGTGGCGCGAGGTGTCTTTATTGATTACAAGCGGTATGCGGATGAGAACGGTATCAAGTTCAATCCTTTCAATGATGACAAGATTACCGTTGAGGACATTGAGAAGATTGCAAAGAAGCAGGGTGTTGAGTTCAGGGTTGGCGATGTCATCATCATCCGCTCTGGCTTTACCGAGAGTCTGACTGGACAGTCTGGTGAGAAGCAAGCTGAGCTCATGGGCTCGCACCGTACTTGCGGTGTGACTGGTGACATTCCAACCGCCAGATGGTTCTGGAACAAGCACTTTTCAGCCGTTGCTGGAGACATGATTGCTTTCGAGCACATCCCGCCTATCAACCCGGAGACTGGCAAGGAGGATGCTGTTTCGGCCCTGGTGTTGCATCAGTATTTCTTGTCTTTGTTTGGCATGTCGATTGGAGAGCTGTGGGATTTGAAGGAGCTGTCAGAGACTTGCAAGAGGCTGAACAGATACTCTTTCCTGTTGACGAGCGCGCCTTTAAATGTACCGGGTAAGTCTAGTTGAGCGAAAGCAGCGGTGGACATTCACTGACATCAATTTTTAACAGGAAGCATTGGTAGCCCGCCCAATGCACTTGCGGTCTTTTAGGCCTGCCATGAGCGGTCTCAAGGGCAATGGCTGTGTTATGTTTCCAAGCAGCATATAGCAGCAGGAGTAGCCGAGCAGAGGATATACTGAAAGAATGTAAGGTCATTGTGACCATTTGCGGCATTCGTTGCACCATGTTTCTTTGTTGAGCTCCTTTGCCAGAATCTACCCTATGTCCCATCGACTTCCCATATGACGCCGTGCAATCCCATACCTAACCAATGAACTGTAGTCAGGATGGCGACGAAGAAGGCACAGAAAGCGAAGAGCTCGAAATCACAGAGTTCGAAGCAAAAGATGTCGAAAGGTGGGACTTCGAAAGCAACAACGTCGAACGCCAAGGCGAATGCAAGACCGTCAAGGGCGAAAACGCCAAAGGAGGTCCACTTTATAGCTTGGAACGAAGACCGAACAGTGGTGGAGCCAGTCGTCGCAAGACCGACTGTGAAAATCACTGAATATCGACTACGTGATGGCGATAAATGGGTCACATCCGAAGCCGTAGAGAGATCTCCCGAGCCTGCAGCGAAGACGACGGCGACCAGAGCCAGCAAAAGGTCCAAGACTGCAAGCAGCGGGAAGTTACAAGCCGTTGGAAAGGCCGCGGCCCAGAAGGGCAAGAAGGATCGGCAGGCTGAGAGCGAGGACGAGGCGGATGAAGCTGAGGATAAAGCTGAGCTCGACGCGGACGAATCAGATGTTGGTTGGAAACATTTCGCAACTACTCCGAGCTCCGCAAGAGAAGTGATGTTGGTAGAAGATCCGGACTCATATTGTCTCCACTGTAAGAGACGAGGCACAGTAAAAACAAAGGTAAGGCGATGACCAGTAGCCTCCGAGCTCAAGCTGATCGATTGTCTTGCAGTGTGGTGAGCCCTGTTATCAAGCCTTCCGAAAGCAGTTATTCGGTGCAGGACTAGTCGAGATCAAGCAAGGTCCATTCGGATATGGCGCATACACAAGGCCGGATGCTAAGCCCATCAAGAAGTACCAGTATATCGACGAATACATCGGTGAGCTTCGACCGGAAACCGTCTCGCAAGGCTCGCGGTACTTCTGTGCCATCGAAGGAGTCTGCCAAGTCGACGCTGGCGAGTATGGCAACTGGACACGCTTCTTGAACTCGTCTTGCGATCCTAATCTCGAGGCCAAGACGGAATATGCTGGCAAGAGGAAGTTTGTGGTCTTCAGAGCAATCAAAGATATCGGTCCAGAGACAGAGTTGACGTTTCATTATGGAGCGGCTTACTTTGGACCTTTTGGCATCAGGTGCTCGTGTGGTGCTAAGCCGGGTCCGCATAGTCCGTTTGAGATGGACAAGCCGAAGCGAGGGAGGAAGCGGAAGGCGGACACGGTGGTTGAAGATGGCTTGCATCACGATGCGGCGGAGGCGGAGGTAGAGAGCTCAGAACCACTCAAGAAAGCCGCAAAGACGACGATTGCTGTAAACGATCCAGGCCAATCGAAGAGGAAGCCCGGTCGGCCGCCAAAGAAGACTCAGCCGGTTGAAGAGGCTATCACCACGGAACACCCAAAGAAGCGTGGACGTCCAAAGAAGAATGAGTCAGCTGGCAAGGCTGCGGCAGGTGCAGAGCCGCCCAAGAAGCGCGGGAGACCAAAGAAAGCCGAGGAGGATGACGGGTCGGAGGATGTCGCTGAGCCGCCGAAGAAGAGGGGTCGTCGAGGCAGGAGTTGACCATCCACGAGTCAAGGTGGATCTGTCGTGCATCCACATCACCCCGAGTATGTCCGAAATGTACCAGTTCTCCATGCCATGCGAGCACGTCCATCAATAGCAAGCGGTACCCTTCCTTTGATACCGCTTTAGCGACGTCTCAACCTCACTATGCGCCTTTATACAGTCCCCTTTCAACTGCCTCATGTCAGCCTTTCGTTAGGTCTTCGATCACCGATTATTAGCCTTATGAGCGGATGCTGTGTGCCGCGAACGTCGATAAAGCACTCTGCATCGCAAGATTTATGTACGGCCTGCCACACTGCGGCAACGATTCGCCCGAAGTCACCGCACCTTGACCGCCTGCACTCATTTGTTTCATCGCGATCATAACGTCGACAGGCCAACATCGACCGCATTTCGAAGGGTGCACCGACAAACTCCCGCTCGACCTGTAAAACAGATTGATCTTTCCTGATCATCGTATGTGGAACACCTGCTCGCCCTCCACATTGCCTTCTTCGTCGGCTTGCACGGCCTCGCCTTGCATGATGCCATACACATAACAGACTCCCAGAAACTTGTACTCACCACGTTGCTGCAAGGGACGGAGGGCAACTGGCCATTCGCAGCCCCAGAGTATAGCAATAACGTCGCTATGCGCTATTGTTTTGGGTCCGAGCCCAATATGCCCATTGCTGGCTATGAAGACAGCACGTTTGAGGCAAGCATCAAAGAATGCTTCATTATACTCAGCAGCTATCAGCTCCTCGCCGTCATGGCCTCGGCCGTTGCTGAATTGCCGGAGCTGGGGTGGCCAATGCTGATTGTCTGACAGATACTTCTTCCAGATTGCAAACTTGCGCATAGCAGCGACGGGACTGATCGGCAACAGCAGTTGGTCTGTACCCCGTACCATGCCCATAGCAAGCTCTTCGTGAAGATCAGCTACATTATATCCACCATCCCTGTGGGCCCGTTCGATCGACGCACATAACTCGAGCGCCTCGTTGCTAGCATCGCCCCAAACCAGCTGAGGAGACCCCACCATTGCCACAGAAGAGCAGAGCATGCCGAGCACTGAGAGGACATTTGTGTCATCCAATCCAGCATCGGCATGAAACATAACCTGACGCTTGCTGCCGCAGCTTCGATAGTGATGGTAGCTTAGTCTCGCCGGATCATAGTTTCTGTCCCAGCGGCGATCCCACCGCGGTACCCAGCTAGGAATGTCCTCCAAGTCATGATCACGGGGGTGAACTTCTCTCAACACGCGAAGACTCCTATTCTCGTTGATGATAGCTCTCGTGGCGTCCCGGAAAATTGAGCTTAGTGCACTGGTGTAGTCGGGTCGAAGAAGATTGGTGCCAGGAGCCGAGAAGTGCTTATACAAGCCAAGTAGTCCATTCACATGGTCCCGAGGCTCGGAGCACTCGAAGTCTTGAAGAGCACAGATCAAGCTCAGCAGACTTGGGCGATGTTTATGTGCGGCAAAATATCCTGCTTCTTTGTCGATGTAGTCCCACATTCGATCTGCATTGGTGAGCCTGACAGAACTTCGTAAGCTTTCGGGTAGGTAGTCGACATGGGCCACGAGCCAGCTAGCAGCTCTGAGGATATCGAGTAGTGGGATCTGGTTTTGATTATTTTCGCCGCCGCATACATATGTGCATACGCTGAGCGGCGCTAGAGCAGCTTCTTGTACGACCTGAAAGCGGAGCATGTCAGCTGTGATCAAGACCATTGTGTAGAGTGCATGCATCACCCATAATCTAGAGCTGTTGCAAAGCATACATCAGCTAACAGGCAGCAAGTAGACATTTCTTTGGGGAGACGGACAACCAAGGACAATCAAAAAATGCCGCGACACAATCATAATCGATATTCGCACCAAGCCCTTGTTCGAAATACACGGGAGCGCCTCGCTTATCATATATGGTCTCAAGGAAGGCGCGAAAGTCGTCCGTCCGGCTTCTGGCATCAGCAATTATAGTCCCAAAGGCTGCAGACAGAGCAGAGGCATTCACCTCGATTCTACCGAGCCACACAAGATTACACTTCGAGTTTGAGTAGATGTCTGCCATCAGCGCCACCTGTTCTGTTTTCTCGCTCACATCAGATTGATCGATACACACGGCGTCAATCCAGAGTGTACGAGGCCGATCCCGGTATCTCATCTGGCAAAGGACGTCCGCAGCGCTTGCCGGAACATCCAAAGTCTGGCTGTCGATACACACCTGTCCCCTTTGCAAGGCATCACCCCAGATGTAGGAGATACTAGATTGTGGCGGAAAAGGATCAGTGAATTCCGCGAAAAATGAAGCTTCGGTCGGATTAGAGACTCACGTCTCATATTGTGAAGCTGCGCTGGCCAGGGACACGTGCTCCACGTTGCAATAGACCCCGCCGTCTCGGGATCTGGATGCTGCCTGGATCGTGACGAGTCTGATTTCACTGTGGTCAGGTCTGAGTGGGAGATATTGATAGCTATTGTGGTCGCGCTGAAGCGGCGCCGAGGGAGGGTCCTCAGGGGCTGATGCCATGCCACCCTGGGGAGCGTTGGAGCCTAGATGCGAGTCTGACTGAACCTGAGACACAGAGTGAAGTACGCTCCGAGGGTGAATATATCGAGAAGGAGAAGCAGAGCGCTTGTTCTGCCTTTGGGATCATAGAGGTGACGAGTGTTTAGAGGTTAGATGATGGTGGAGCAGATCCAGCAGGAGGGAAGTGCTCAGCTTCGGGTGTGCGTGTGGTGGCTTGCATACTATCTGCATGTCGCTAGCCTGACTTAGGTTTTCCATAGGCCTACGTGATACAGCTTTGTGCATACCGCGACTGTATGAGAGACTGACCAGTGACTGCCTTGTGCACAACACAGGGAGTCTGAGTAAGGAGGTGTCATGTCTCAATGTTGATGAGAAGGGAAGGCGTGATGGAGGGACTCGGTAGTCGTGCCCCGGAAAGACCCGTCCAAGTGCACAGACCATCCCAAAGCTTGCTCCTTCAATCAGCGCGAATCCATTACCACCACATCACTCCATCACTGTCTGCTCCCTGCCATTGACCATTCTCCCACCCCATTCATCATTACCATGGGCTGGTACGACTACTTCACGGACCTCGCGTCCTCTTTCGCGCCCTCGGAGACCCACGCCGACCAGCAGCAGCAATCGCCTGACCCAACCAACCCAGGCCCTGAGGACACTTCGCACGTGCAGTCATCAGGCAAGGATGCTCGCTCCGGCGGTGTAGGCACTGCGCAGCACGACCGCGATGCCACCACCCGTGGCGGTGTGTCGACCAAGTCACCACACGCTGGCACCAACGAGGAGAGCGACAGCGAGAAGGAGGCAAATGCTGCCACCGCTGGCTCCGCTGCTAGCAGAAGTAGTGGGGAGGCCGCCAAGGGACACACTCCTGGTGAGGGCGGTGAGGCGAGCGGGCAGAAGGGTGCCGAGGCCAGTGGACCGCATGGTGGCCACGTAAAGGGCGGAAAAGCTGATGCTGATGAGGAAGAGGAGGAGGGTGGTGATGATGAGGAGGAAGAGGAGGAGGAAGAAGAGGAAGAGGAGGAGGAGCCCGAGGACCCGAAGCCGGCACTTGAGGAGGGTGAGTCTACCGAAAGCTAGGGCAGATGCAGTGGCGCTGACCACGGAGTCACTGTGCTGCTCCTCGCATCACAACTCTGATCGATCAGAAGATGATGTGCTGACATTCGATTGCAGAGTGCATGAAGACCCAGCAATGCGCACCGCTCAAGCACCACTACGACGAGTGCGCCGAGCGCGTCCAGAAGCAGCAGGAGGAGACCGGCAAGGCCGAGGAGGATTGTGTTGAGGAGTGTATGTCTTGGAATACCTCCCGTACATATCATTTAAATGCTGACGTTTGTAGTCTTCCACCTGATGCACTGCGCCAGCCAGTGCGCCGCACCCAAGCTTTTCCGGCAATTGAAGTAGACGACAAATGCATTGCACCCCGTACTGGACCAGTCGTCTTGGCTATAGCGCAAAATCTCTGAAGGCAGGCCGATTGCACGAAACAAAATCTAGTATGGAGACCAGCGATGCGCCAAAATTAGAGCACCTACCGCCTGTATAGTCCTCCTCAGATACAGTGTACTACATATGTTTTCTTGACCACTCAAGCTCCCTGCTTTTGACACGCAAGACGTACTTACTGACTCTGCGCGAGACTGGAGGATAGGAGCGTCGTGGTGATGCTAGCTCTGGTGGCTGGAAAAGGACTGGAAGCGTGCATAGAAAATGCCATCTCGGCATTGATATCTGCCGTAATGCGTGCGCTTTTTCGAAGTCTCTGTTATATCTCACATCTGCAACAGCCCCCTGCAACATTATTAGAGGAGATTGTGTGGAACCTCTGATCTCAGTCTCATTGCAAGTTCATGTAGAGGCGCGGAGTGGGACCTGATCATGTCGTGGAATATGTGCTTCTGTTTACAGCAGCATTGTCTGGGCTTTGCAATCTTGCCTCAGAGGCCGCATGTCTCCGACGGCAAGGTGTCCTCATTGATCCTTTCTCAGCGATGAGCATTATCTGGTTGGCTACTTGACTACAAGATATGGAACGTCGATTCTCATCCACGTGCAGAACCGCGGGAGCCGAACAGATGATGCAACGAGGTGGTCAGAGCTTCGAGCTTTCCATCCATCATTGAAGGTCCTAGTAATTTTGTGCATTGAAACATTTGCTTTGCTTCATATCACAGCCCATCAATCTTGAACAATAGCAACCATGGCCGCCACATTGATGAAGACAACTGCGCTCCGCAGCGCCACCAGGGCGAGTCTGCCGAGGGCAGGCATTGCGGGTATGGCTGGCGTGAGCCAGACGAGAGGGAAGGCTACTCTGCCTCAATTGCCGTGTATGCGATACCCGTTGCAGAGGCCTAGGATCGAAAGATGTTGACAGTGAAATCGCAGACGGCTACGATGCCCTCGAGCCAGCCATCAGCGCCCAAATCATGGAGCTCCACCACTCCAAGCATCACAACACCTACGTAACAAACTACAACAACGCCTCCGCCGCCCTCTCCGACGCTCTCTCCGCCAACGACATCGCCAAGCAAATCTCGCTCAAAGCCGCGATCAACTTCAACGGCGGTGGCCACATCAACCACACACTGTTCTGGGAGAACTTGGCACCGAAGAGCATGGGCGGCGGTGAGCCACCAAGCGGATCGCTGAAGCAGGCGATCGACCGACACTGGGGCAGCTTGGACAAGATGAAGGCGGAATTCAACACGGCGTTGGCGGGCATTCAGGGTAGTGGTTGGTGCTGGTTGGTGCAAGATTTGCAGACTGGCACTCTCAGCATTAAGACATACGCGAACCAGGACCCGGTTGTGGGTCAGTTCAACCCGATTTTGGGTGTGGATGCTTGGGAGCATGCGTATTACCTTCAGTATGAGAACAGGAAGGCGGAGTACTTTAAGAATATCTGGGATGTGATTAACTGGAAGGCGGCGGAGAAGAGGTTCAAGTAGATCGTCCCGCGAGCGCAGCACAGGCGATGAGGTGGACAGACTGTCGAAGAGCACATATGTATAGTAGCTGAAGTCAGCTTGTAGAACAAGAACGAGGAAAGCATTGTCCACAGCTTACAAACCGGTCACAAAGGCAAGGCAGGGCGCTCATGGCTTGAACATCCACTTTTGCTCCCACATTTTGACCATTGATCTCTTATGGTCGTGTGCAGCTTCGCAATGAGAAGAGCACGTCGGCTTGCCTGTCCGATACACAGCTCGTGCCTACGCGCTACTCCAGAAGTTTGACCCCTGAGTCCTCTTCGCTGGCGTGATGGAATGAAGTCACAATTCACACGATCAATGGTTGAAGAGCCCTTCATCGCGTACAAAATGGGCAGGATCACTCGAATATTGTGTTCACTGAGTTCACACGGTAGCGATCGTGACACGCGCCGGGGCTAGGCGAGATCCTTCTCGGTTTCGCTTTCCAAAGTACATCAGCAGGACATAAGCAGGCAACGACCTCACCTCATAACACTGCATAGTTCATCTGCGTTGAGCATCTATCTTGGCCTGAAGATCGAGACCACGGCGATAAATTTTCCCTGGACGACAACCTGGTTGGATCTCGATTGCCACAATTCTCCGGCCACATCAGCCTGAGTGCGATGCTGGAGAGCTGCAAGGAGCAGCAGCCACACACAGGTCGACATCATGTTGGCATCAGATTAAGGCATGGCCAGATAAGGACGCATTGGCTTTCGTCTTGCGCCTACGCCTTCGATCCCAGAGAAGCTGGTCGCAATACTTCTGTGCCGCAACGTCTCGAATGGCGATAGTCCACATCAGGCAGGTCGACCTTGCTGCAATTCTACCACCCGTCCCCAGCGCTGCTCGCGTGCCTGTAACCGCAGCATGCAGGATCTTGGCGTTTGTGAAAGTGGCAGACTGATATCGTAGGAATCATAGCCACTCAGAAGACCTGTCAAAACCAATAGTCATGGCGTGCTAAACACGATGGCGCGATACATTCCGCGTTGCTGATTGGCTTGAATTCAGCATACTGCACCGAGCATGGTTCGTGCGTCAAATCTAAGACCTAGAATCCCTAACGCTATCTTTGAGCTGATAGCAGCTGCTCAGAATGCAGCTTGCCATGGGACCTCGGAAGCAAACCATGCTACAACCACGAGGCAAGCGACCACCGAAACCCTGGCACGACGCTATCTAAGGTACGGTAACATCGAGCCAAGTACTTGGCAGCCGGGAGCTTGATCGTAACAGGCAGCTGTCAAGCATGCTAGGGCGCTTCTTCTGCGCTTCGGCGCAGCTGCTGTGCGGCGCAAGGATACCTTGGCGAGATCCTTCGTAGCGGAAGAACCGATCTGGCCTTAACATGGTGGTGCACACGGGCGACCCGGCTATGTGACCGGGCGCATGTAACGACAGCCATTGCACAGATAAAGGGAGCTTCGCCAGCCACACCTGACAAGAACTCAGGCCAGGACATAACACTTTGAATAGGCGATCGTCCATTAGCCAGCCCAACATGGGAGACGTTACAGAGGTTATGGATCGCTCCATCCAGCCTATGGTAAGCTGGCTTATCTACAAACTGCTTGAGCACTTCGCTGATATGCACACAGGGCAACATCAATCCAGATGTCCCGCCTCTGACTGAGAAGCAGAATGTCTTCTCGACACAAACACGTAGGTCGAGCGCCGACGCTCACTCGAGCGAGGACGATATCGTGGACGAGAAGTCTGGCCCGATCTACGTCGGCGAGATGGAGGAGTCAGATATGAAGCAGCACGAGGAGATTGAGGTCGACCCCTTCAAGCCATTCGACGATCTCCCTGATGAGAGACATCGCATTGTTACGATCCGCGCCATGTTTGTGGGCTGCATTTGTGGCGCGCTCGTCAATGCCTCCAATCTGTACTTGGGCTTGAAGACTGGTTGGACTTTCGGCGCTTCGCTGTTTGGGTCTATCGTTGGCTTTTCCGTGCTCAAGTCGCTGGCCAAGGCTTTGCCTGAAAATTTCCCGGTAGGCTGCTCAAGAACACTGCTAGGTTCTGCATGTAATGACTGACTTGATTCCCAGATCTTGGGTGGCAGCTTCGGTCCCCGCGAGAACAACATCGTCCAGACAGCTGCTACAGCTGCTGGTGGACTTTCCAGCGTCTTCATCTCCGCTATCCCGGCCCTCTACCAGCTGGACCTGCTCAGCACCCCGAAAGAGGACTTCTGGCGACTCGTCTCCCTCACAGTCGTCGGCGGCTATTTCGGTTTCCTCTTCGCCACTCCCCTGCGCAAATTCTTCATCATCTACGTGGCGCGGGAGCTCCGCCTCATTTTCCCGACACCATCCGCGACCGCAATGACCATCCGCAGCATGCATCTCGCAGCCACTGGCGAAGCCATTGCCAAGATGAAGATGAAGGCTCTGAGTATAGCCTTCTCAGCTGCCCTTCTGCTGCGCGTAGTCAGCCAATACGCAACTGGCATTCTCTGGGACTGGCACATCTTCACCTGGTTTTACATCTGGGGCAACTACAACAACTCTGCTCTTGCCGTCGAGAATTGGGGCTGGCTTATCGAGTGGACCCCTGCCTTCATTGGAGCTGGAGTGCTGGTCGGCCTGAACACCGCACTCTCGTTCTTCGGCGGCTCCGTCCTGGCTTGGGGTATCATCGGCCCTGCACTAGTTCACAATAGCGCCGCATTCGGCGAGCAGGAATACCCCGATGACCCCAAATGGGCACCTCTCGTCAGCTTCTCGGGCATGAGCGGCAGTGCTGCGACCAAGGATACCCCTTCGCCACGCTTCTGGCTGCTCTGGCCGGGTGTTCTTCTCATGATCGTGGTCTCCTTCACGGAATTGGCTCTGCAATACAGGGTCTTCTACATGGTGGGCAAGGCCGTCGTACGAGGTTGTGCCAAGAGCATAAACGATGGCCTGCGCATCATGAAGAAGAATGAGTCTGCTTTGCTCGCCAAGTATGGCCTGATGAAGAAGGAAGATCTCGTCGAGGATCCCGCGGAAGAGTCCGAGCTCGTCAAATGGTGGATGTGGCTTCCGCTCCTCGTGGTCGTCATCATCTGCGGCTGTGTCGTCATGGGCGTCCAGTATGACATGCCTGTCGGCATGAGCCTGCTCTCGATCTTCCTGGCCTTCTTCTTCTCCTTTCTAGCTGTCCAGTGCGCAGGTGTCACAGACATCACTCCACTGACAGCTGCCGGCAAAGCCTCACAGATCGTCCTCGGTGGTGCGACCAAGGGCGACCACTGGCCGACCGTTCGTGCCGAGCGCCTGAACTTGCTCGGTGGCTCTCTGGCGTCGATGGGAGCAAATCAAGCCAGCGACCTCGTCGGCGACTTCCGTGTCGGATTCCTGCTTCGCACTTCCCCGAAACAGCAGTTCTTAGCCCAAGGCCTTGGAACCATTGTAGCCGTCTTCCTGGCTCCCGCACTCTTCATGCTCTTCGCAAAGGCCTACCCTTGCATCATCACCTTGAGTGACGACCCAGCAGCCAAGTGCCCATTCAGCGCTCCCTCAGTAACCGCGTGGCGAGCCGTCACCGTCGCAATCGTGGACCCAACATTCCCGGTCCCGAAGTCTTCTGGCATTTTCGCAATACTCTTCTCCATCTTTGGCGCTATCATGATCGTCATCAGACAATACGCCTACACTGGCAAATGGGCGAAGTACAGGGCCTATCATCCTAACATGATGTGCATTGGTCTTGCCTTTGTCCTGCCGCAGACGTACTACGGAACTGCTATGGTTATCGGTGCGGTGCCAGCTGCGATCTGGGCGAAGAAGAATCCAAAGCACTTTGACATCTATGGATACGCGGTGGCTGCTGGTTTGATTGCTGGCGAAGGTATTGGCGGTGTCGTGAATGCGATCTTTGAGATTGCTGGGATCGCTGGGCCGACGCCGTATGGTACTCAGATCGCTTGTCCGGCGCTGAGCTGTTAGAGTATTTAATTGGTGACAGAGTATATGTGGACAGATGATTGTGACAGCTATCTACGACTACATAGATCTTGAACGCTGAACGAGACACGGCCTGTGACAAGAACACTGACGCACATGCAACCTTGACATTTTCTTCCCCTAGTCTTTCAACATCTCGACACCTAAAGCATACATCTCATCCCTCACCCTCTCCTCCTCCGACCCCGCCTTCGCCTCCTTATCCCACGCATGCCCAAACGGCACTCTCCTCTGCACAACTTGCTTCCCCGGCTTCGCCGCCTGAATCTTCTCCGCGAGCTCCTCTCCCTCATTACACAACTCATCCTTCGCACAAGTCACAATCAAAGTACGATCAGGAAACCTCTCACCCGCAGCAAACAGCGGCGACATCTTCGGCATCTTACGATCCAAAGGCGGAGGCGCATAGCACTCATTGAAACTTGCGCTCACCCACGCCGGAATTGACCCTGCGCCTCCTGGTGCTTTTGACTCCGGCGCATACCGATCCCGAGCGATGTCTGTAGGTGGGTAGAATGCTAGAACGCCGTGGAAAGTGCCCGGTGGGAAGATGATGCCGCTGGCGCTTAAGGCGAGGTTGGCGCCTGCACTGAAGCCGGAGATGGAGATGTGTTTGGTGTCGTACTCGTCTGGGTGTGCTAGCACGTACTTCACGACGTCTTCGATATCGTCTGGCGCAGCCGGGAATGGATATTCTGGTGCCTTTCTGTAGTCTGCGTCCAGGACTGTGACGCCAGCGTCTTTCCTCATGCGGAGGCAGAATTCGTCGTCTGAGCCGTGGTTGGGGATTACGAAACCGCTTCCGTGCATATTGATCAGGACCGGACTGGGTCTGGAGGCATTGGGAGAGTGGTAGACGTTGACCTTGATCGTGCGGCCGGCGTCTCGAGATGGGACTTGTAGGACTTCGTCCTCATGGCTTGTTGTTGAGCTGGCGACTGGCCCAGCGTAGGAACGGATCAAAGTGGCGAATGCCTTGTTGCGGATGTAGCTGAGCATA
This sequence comes from Teratosphaeria gauchensis, assembly GCA_007113925.1. Lineage (NCBI taxonomy): Eukaryota > Fungi > Ascomycota > Dothideomycetes > Mycosphaerellales > Teratosphaeriaceae > Teratosphaeria > Teratosphaeria gauchensis. The sequence continues at coordinate 647,883 of VCMR01000005.1, forward strand.
GTGCACGTCATTCAGAATTGCGCAGGGTGGATATCGTAGATGGGGAGATGGCCGATGCTCGATGTATCGAGTTGTCATGCGGTGAGTTCTAGGCCGGTCTTTCTTGGCATTGACACGGTGCTAGAAGAACAGCAATTTCGTGTCTTGGGTTGTTGGAGTACCTGGCGAGGCTGAGCTGCTCAGGAAAGCATTACGCACGCACGGCTATTGTTCGAGTCCACTCTTACCCTGCCCTATCGCCATATGACAAGTCACACGCTCCACTTCGGCTATCCCATCGGCAGTTGGCATGGGATGAGAAGAGAACAAGACTTAAGTCCATGTTTCAAAATACTGGGCATCGAGAAGGATATGCTAAGAAGAACTGCTGCGCAGTAAAGGTGGTGTTGCAGTCTGACATCTACACACGGGGGGCTGAGCGCTGCCGCTATCGCCCTATTGGGAAGGAGCTGAGCGATGCCAGAGTTTGATACATGCGGTGGCTAGCTACAAATCTATGATCCTTCGTAGAACGATTCGAGTCACAATTCAGACTTGTGTGCAGAGACAGCCGGCCGCTCTGACGAATCTTCTGCCTAGCTTTTGCCTTTGCATGGCCATCCACCATCCTCGCGCCAAGATTGAGACATATGTTGCAATTCGTCAATAGGTCTATTGTGCTCACCAGTCACTTGATTGTGAACATAAATGGATGAGTATCGTAGAGAAGGCCCGAGTGAGGCCCTGTAGACTGACATCGAAGCGATGGCAGACGGAGCAAAAACACAAATTGCAATTTACAGCGCCACCTTCATTGGTCCTGTTGATGCTCCTGAATTGTCTTCCGTCGCTTGAAATTTGAGGCCACTGTCATGCTGGGCGTGCCAGGTCGTGCAATGCATTAGCGCGAACTTGACAATGCCGGCTAAACCATCGCCATTGCGCTGTTGAGTGCGACAGCCGCCGTGAAGATCGAAGGAGATATGGGAGGAGCACAAAAATTGAGAGCGAGCGTGAAACAGCGAAAGAGGATTCGAACCCACCTACCTTGTCGCGCCTCAAAAGTGCAAAAATTCGAGTCGATCGTCAAGATCAACTCCTATCGAACTCAGAACGAGTGTTCTCGGTTTCATTTGACGCTTTCGGCAGTCCTTTCCTACAACCGGACGCGTGCGGCGGCTACTGTGAGAGGGTGCAAGCGACAGGCTGGCCAGTTGAATGACTCGCAGGCGGCTTCCTCTCTGCTGTTGAAGCATTGTAACCGGCACTCAGGCTGACCGGTCCGTACTGGGAAAGCTTTCGGCGCTGATTGGTTGGAGGGAGGGTGCGCCCGCTACGTAGACATACTGAGGGGCAGATTTGCCGGTCCCCCGCCAAGGAAATCGGCGACTCGGCGGTGCGGATCTGGGCAGCCGACTCAGTGCTCCTCGTGACTGTAAACATGTTCAGCGAGGTGATATTGTCACGTCGGTGGGTCTGGCCGGAGGGGTCTCGGGGTCGGGGGGCATGAGTCTTGGTGACGATGAGCTCTGGAAACGCGAAACAGACGGCGAACGCAGGCAGCTATACCGCGTCGCTTACTTTTGTAAGCGTAAGCCGCGGCTGCCACTCTTCGCCGCCGGAAACTTCTTGTGGTCAGCGTCGGAGCAATGTATCGACCGCGCTCTGCATTTTTCGGTGCCTGGATCGAGGTGTCACACGCTCGTGTCGTGTACAGAGGGCGACTGGCTGACGAAGTCGCCTGGTGAAGGGCGCGCAAATCGCGCCTGCCATCCTTCTCTATTGGAGCGCTCGCCTCTTGGTCTGTGAGCGATGGAAGTGTGGTCTTATGCTGCGAGACGAGGAGACGAGTCCACCCTGCGATTCGTGCCGCTGCCCTGGATCGCGACCTCTGGACTGCAGGAGGCGGTGTGCCTCGTCTTTCATCCTTTCCTCCTTGCTGATAGGCATCTGGCGGCGCATCTCTGCTGGGTCGCACGGCAAGACTTGAGACTGCCACGCTATATAGTAGCTCGTGTTCAGTCGGCGCTGAGCGTGCGTTACCGTCATCCGCAGCGCTCGAGGCGGCCGCGCGAAGCAGAGCCATCAAGTCTTGGCTTTCGCACTGCGCCTGTCGTCAAGGCTGTATGACATTTTCGACGTCTCTGGATTCGGCGACAAATCCATAAGTATCCTATGCGTCGGCGGCATGGAATGAGTGCAAACACATCGTCAGAAAGAACGCCAAAGCAAAGATACAGCAAACAAGCACGCGAAGTCAGGAAGTGAAGTGGCATTTTCCAGGCAGCTGAAGTGTATTCCGCCGCCAAGGCACCGATGCGACCCGCTGACAACTTGGCAGCGGCGCTTCACTCACGACCAATCCACGGCTTTGCCGACGGCCACCTCTGCGTGTGGGAAGAACGACTCAAGGCACCAAGGCACAGTTGTCAAGCACACGACACCTATTCTTCCCGTGCATGTGATAGGCAAGATGATCGCATCAGGCTTCACCAACGCGCCCGTCACCAAGTATCTGGTCATTGGCGTGGTCCTCTCTGCATTGCTTGCTAGCATCACCGATACAAAGTACTTTTTCTGGATCGAAGTCCGACCGCATCTTCTGGACTATGGTCAGTTCTGGCGTCTTCTCACCTGGCAGCTATGCTACACCAACAGCACCGAGGTGCTCTTCGCAGCGATGACCCTATATCAGCTTCGTGTCGTAGAGAGACTCTGGGGAAGCCAAAAGTTCGCTGTAGGTTCAGCATCTACAGTAGACAGGCAAGAGTAAGGTAGGCTGACGTTCGGTGGGTAGTCCTTCATCCTATCCACGTTTCTTTACACCACCCTTCTGCCTCCGATCATACTTGCCGTACTTGTTCGGCCATTGACAGCAGGCTACATCAACTATCTGCCCGCCGGCCCCACAACGCTCATCTTCGCCCTGCTAGCACAGTACCATGCCGCGATACCATACATTTACAAGTATCGCCTCTCATCCACCGTGCCTCAGCCAGGCTCACCCGCCGCCTCACGAGAGTATGGCATGAATTTGACCTCAAAGTCGACGTCCTACCTCATCCCGCTACAGCTCGCGCTGTCGCAACTCCCTGGGTCGGCCATTGCCGCAGGGGTGGGATGGATCATTGGCTTTGCATACAGGAGGGAGGTACTGCCGGGCGCTGCAAGGTGGAGAGTGCCTGGATGGCTGCTTGGTGAAGGCCAACAAAAGGAAAGATACGATTCGCTGAGACGACGCATGGAAGGTGAAGCGGGCAGAGCCACTGGTGTTGAGGCGCCACAGGACGAGACGAGACGGAGAGGTTTTGTTGGTGGGGTCATCGACCAATTCCGGGGTGGGCGATAAGTTAGACTTTAGGTCAGGATTGTTTTGGCATGTATCGTTGAGCATACCATATCAATGCATGCCTCAGAGACGTGGTAGCTGTCATCTTCCGTTGTATATGACTGGCTAATTCGAGCGAAACATGGGTGAACTGACTTTGGTCAGCAGATGTAAGCATTGCTAGCTTCCCAGCAGATGGGATCGTGTGTGGTCAACTCATATCGCGCGACAGCTCGAGATTCACAAAATCGAACCAACACGGAGCCAAGGCTATACAGCAACCGAAGCAGGAGTTAAATTCAACGATCACGCAAGTCGGCGATATGGCATCGCTCAGGCGCAAAGAGCCGCATGACGGCTTCACAGATTCGATTTCGCGCACTTACTCACAAGCGAAGATCGATACGAGCATAGTATCGAAGCAGGATGTGCGGGATACTGCAAAACCGGCTCAGAGCACATACACCGCAGACAAGCATGATAAACGCCAAGCGCCACGTGCGACTGCGCCCACCACCACTTTTCCACCGTGCAGCGCACTCGACTTCTTCAAGAACTACATTTTGGCAACCACAATCGGAGATGAACAGCAAGAATACCAGGCGCTCCTCACCCTGGTGAATTGCTTCCTTGGCACTTTCCCGACTTTCTCTGCAGAGCACTTCCAAGAAATGCTGGATATCGTCTACGTGCAAATGCCAAAACCTCAGTCCGGTCCGCACTGTCCCCGCGCACAGCTCAGGCGACTTCTTCGGGCGGTATATGCCGTGAGGTTGCCTTGGGACTTAAGCGAGAACAAGGTGGAATTCGAGTACCTGCTTCAGGAGCATGGGGGTGCATTTGATGTGGACTTCTTTATTGATGTGAGATATGCGGTCCATTGTGAGAGGAGGAGGGATGGCGAGCAGATGATGGAGCTGGGAGGTCCGGCGTTCTTTAATAGGGCGGGAAGGTTCTTAAGGCATGTCTTTGAGAATCTGCACTGGGATGTGAGTTGGGAGCCCCAGAGGCTTGTGAGCAATGATGCCAGGTGAAGGTCGTGTTTTTGTGTATTCAATAGCTTTGTGATGGTCAGCACGCGATGTTTCACGTTCGTCTAATTCGTCGGCTGCAGCTATTGGTCTTCTAGTGTAAATGTTTCTTGGGAGAAGTTAGTTGCAACGACTCTTTGTATATATGACCGTCCCCCAGTTAGGGATGTATGGAGCATTAGTAGACACTACAGTTACCATCACATCAGAAGCCGCAAGCATGGCTAACGGATTCTCCAACATTGTCTTGGGGCTCGACAATCACCTGTCATCAGGAATCTCGACCCATGTGACGTGCCACTTCCCAGCATCGAGATGAACGAGACTGACAGCGTTGACTCTGACAATCAGCGTCACGCGCAGTCAACGCATCGCACACAACCACTAGGTATAAACGACGCCACATCAGAGTTGACGGCGCAGTTGACGCATTACGTCCAGTCATCATGGGTCAATACCATCTCGCTGCCCGTCATGTCAACGACCAATGACCGAACGCCAAATCAGCACGTCACGTCGACAAGGGTCAACGTGAGTACCCCGTATATGTCAAATCAGCAATCATCGTTGCTGACACGTCAAAGCATGACATGTCAATAAGATCTGTGCTCTATTCACCAATAATTGAGCACCCGCCATCCCATGACGGTAGAAGAAGACAACAGCAGGAGCGTGTCGCAGCTCCTTGGCCACTCCAAAGTTCACAACGCGTCTCGGAGCGATACCAGTATGAGCCCCGGTACGAGCTGAAGAACGCGGCTTCTGCTGGGTCGATCTACGACTATGAGGTGATCGCACAGCAATGGCGAGAGAATTGCCCAAGGCCGAAGCACGCTCCACAAGATGATTTCGACTACCAGGCGCACTTGGTAGAGCAGGGGGCTAGCCAGTGGGACGATGGAGCAAAAGGCCGGCGAGGATGTGCATGGAGCTGGTGAGCGGGATCATAAGAAGAAGGTGAAGGGCTGGAACACATATGAGCTGGGCAGCTATAGCGACCTGATGCGAGGGCGTTTCTAAGGTGGGAGAATTGCTTGGTGATCATCCAATCGAGCAGCAAGTCGGAAACATCAGCGTTGGGTGCCATCGCGGAAGGTGGGATTGCTATGACGCTGGACAAATCACGCAAGCATGCCAGAGCCTGGGACTGTTCACATCGACATTAGATCAGATGTCGTGCACGAAATCACGTCGTCGTCCCTTCTGTCGATTCGATTCCTGCGGCAGCAAAACCTGGTCTCGAACCATCAAGAGCAGCAGGTCCGTGCACGCGCAAAAGTGGGTCGCGCCTTCCAAACGCGCTCTCGAGTTTCGCACCAAGTTCCTTCACAGACAGAACTTTCTTTTTAATATCTCGCGGTGCTGGCATGCTCTGGAAGGTCAGCTCTCGAGATCAATTTGGCGACGTCATTTCGCCTGCAGCACTCCACAAATTGTCCACAAGACCAGCCTTCATTATTGGCCTCAGTCGCTGCGCTAGGACACTTTTCATTATGGCTTCGCGCAACACCCATGGCATTTCTGCAACAACGGTCTTTAATCTGATGGCGTTGCCTGCTGAACTGAGGTGCCAGGTCTTCGAGTACGTCCTGCTGGGTCCTCTCCTTACCTTTGACGATTACATATCCGTCTTCCCGTATGCCGACTGGAACGAGGACATGGTCAAGGATTATCAAACAATATCGCAGCGATATCAACTTCTCCTCGTCTGCCGGCAGTTCTATGCCGAAGCATCGCCAATCTTCCGGGGCAAGCAGAGCTTCGAGTTGGTCGTCGAACCGTCCAGATACGCGCCCGAATCACCGGCTCCGTATGCTCTTGCCAACCTTGGTAGATGGATGTCTCGCACCGGCATCAGATCCTTACGATGCCGTAAGCAAGTCAAGACAATTTCAGTTCTCGTTTTTGGGCTTCATGAAATGAACAGGGCCTCAGTGTTTGGTAATTCTTACGAAACAGACCCAAGTTGGTGGATTAGAGATGTCGCCGCTAGCCCTGAATATGGAGGCTTCATGGCTTTTGACAATCTGACACATCTAAGACTGGAGTTCGGCGAGGAAGACACCCATCTTACGGCCTTCCTGGACATCGATGAGGCACTAGAATTTACCTCCCGCCTAAGTCTCATGATGGACGAGAATGGGCAGCGGACATTGAAGGTGGCTCGCACTGCCAGGAAAGCGACTGTTACGCTTCTGGAATAACCAACCCAGCCAAAGAGGGTCTGACGTGGCGTGGCATGACTGTAAAACGTCTTGACTCAGAAAGCGTATATGTGCGAAGCATTCGCAAATTGACTCTCCAACATGGCTGTCAACTGGCTATCGAGTGGGCGCCATTGCCGAATCCTATATGTTGCCTCTGTGACGGCCAATGGAACTCAGGGCATCAGGCGGCCAACAATCAAGAAGGCTACTGTCCTCGGCGGGAGCCAGAAGCTGTGACTCTGCACAATTGCGATGAGTGGGAATGTCCGCATGTGGTATACAATCCTTGGGAGCACGAGATAGCTCAGGCGTAGGCAGGATCGCGTGGATGCAAGACGTGAGTTGCTGTGAGCACAGCAGCTGAAATGCGCTTGGGCTACGCAGCTGCACTCCACATGCAGTGGCGGTTCTACCTACCTGCTGGCCGCCAGGCAATGGCACGATGTGAAGGCTGCAGATGCGCTGTTGCGTGCTTGCGCTGTATCTATCCTAAGATGCGTGAGAAGGCGGTGGCGTGAGTGGAATTTGTGTAGGTCTGCAGAAGCAGCTTGAGCTAAGTGGCATCTCTCATCTCCCTCTTTTTCATCCATACCATTACGAACTCACGATACTCCTCTCATCGGACAGGCCCGCCTTCATGTCCACCAGGATCTTGACATGTTTGTCTTTCTCTAAAAGTGATAAGAAGAAGGTCAGTATGAGCCGATATCTCTGAGCGAAGATTCCCTTGTCGCATTGCTTACCTTTGATCAGCGCCGTGTACCCATCTGCCACCAGCCGGTCCACCTTGATGCGACTTGTGATCATCTGCTGTGGCTTGAGCCTGCCGTCTCCCAGAGCGTCAATCACACCTTGAAAGTCCTTCTTCTGGTATCCAAGAACAGCTTTGTAGTTGGCTTCTCGGAAGACCAGCCAATTCGGGTTGAAGGGCACCGCCTTTTCCCAGATCGCAACATTCACCACGGTACCTCTGGATCGCACGACCTTGCATGCTGTCTCCAGTGAAGCTGGCACACCAGCGCAATCGAATGCGAGGTCTGGAGGGATCACGCCACCGCAGAGCTCCAACGCCGTCGAGACTACATCATGCTTTGTCGGATCCAGAACGTGATGTGCCCCAAGATCCTTCGCATGCTGCTGGCGCACTTTTGCGAGCTCGACGCAGATTATCAGCTTAGCACCCCTGGCTCGTAGTACTTTGATCACGCCTAGTCCGATTGGCCCGCCACCGAACACCACACATTTCGGCTCCTTCAGTTGCTCAATGGGCGATGCATCGACTGCGTGCCACGCAACCGCCAATGGCTCCACGAGGGCTCCAATGTCTAATCCGACGTTGTCCGGTAGAGGAAAGGCAGCCTCGGCTGGCACAACGACCTCTTCACTCATGCCGCCGCCGCCTCCGGACAGTCCAACGAAGCCTCCATTCAGACATGCATTCTCAGCTCCGGCTTTACATGCGCCACATTGCGCACAATACACCGTTGGTTGAACTGCAACAGGCTGGCCCACTTTCAGTCCAGTGTTCTCTAGTCCTTTGCCCAGCTCTTTGATCGTCCCAGAAAACTCGTGGCCGATGGTGATGGGGATGGTCTCCTTCGTTACAGGGTGCGGTGAGGTGGGCGAGAAGTTCGGACCGCCCATGTACTCGTCTGAAAACGGTTGTCAGATCTAAGTGTGCCTAACGTAGGGTTGCAATATCGAGTAGACCCACGAAGATCGGTGCCGCATATGCCAACGAACGCTGGCTCGACTTTGACTTGACCTTCGCCCACAGTGGGACGATCGACGTCGTTGACGATCCTGAGGTCTAAGAGTAGCATGTCACTACATGCTCGTGGCCATCAAGGTGAGTCCTTGCTTACCTTCTTTACCATAGTACCTGGCTGCTAGCATCTTGCGATTAGCCATGCTTGTTATCGTCGATCAGGTGCTCGATTCTGGGCTCTGCAATGGATTTTTGCACCAGGAAAATGCTTATAGAGGTACCAATTTGTCTATGTATGGGAAGCTACCTTAATCTCTCGTGATCAATCAGCTTACTTGTAGCGCTTTGTTGGTCATCACGGCTACCATGCCATTGTTGTAAAAGCTGTTCCGGGAACATCTGCCTCGCATTTCCCCTCGCGAAGCATGTACCTTCTGACCGAGATTCGCAAGCAGAAGCACATGGCAGCAGCATAAGGCAGACTATTGCCATGATGAATGCGGGGTCGTGATGCAGTGAAGTGTGGAGGATCAGCAAGCTGGTGGGGTTGTTCCATGGTATCTAGAAGAGCAACTCGAAGCGTACCTAGGTAGATGTAAATCATGACATCCATTCTGGAGACGAACATCTGAAGGAGATGTCGATCTTGATTTATCTAGCTGATGAGCCTGCATCCGTGGAACTTGACAAAGAGCCGCATAAATCAGCAGTGCTGATCAAAACGATTCTGATCGCTAGCCGATCGACTCACTGTCTCGTTGAAACCTGCTACTTCCTGTTCCAGCAGAGACATTGATGATAGAAAAAGTTGCTTCTCATTACTAAACTTCTTCATTGACATCTAAAGTCCTGCGTACCATATGTTTTTGACACCGTTTGCAAGACCGGGTCATCGGATAGTGACATCACAACTACGGTCAGTCGTCACTAACCATTATTGGGGCCGTTCTTGTCATGGGTGTCCTTCTACTGAGCTAGGACATACTGGACCTGCAATCAACAAATCTATCCAGCGAAAAGGACACACCACAATGTCGACAACCAATGGTGACCAGGACAAGCCCAAGATGCAGTACAAGAACTTGGGCAGTTCTGGGCTCAAAGTGGCCAAGGTGATTGTAGGAGCAATGTCCTACGGCAGTCCTGAATGGCAAGAATGGATACTGAATGAAGAAGAGTATGCATCTCACCTCATATCGCACAGTTGATTCGACTGAGCTTTGAGCAACCAGATCTTTGCCGCTTCTCAAACATGCCTACGACAATGGCCTAAACACCTGGGATACCGCTGACGTCTACTCCAACGGCGAATCAGAACGGATCATCGCAAAGGCTATCAAGAAGTACGATATCCCGCGTAGCAAGCTAGTGATCCTCTCCAAATGCCACTTTGGAGTGGCAAGCGATGGAAGCCAGCCACGTATCAGCGCCATGAGCACCAATCAGGGCGATATGGTCAACCAAGTTGGACTTAGCCGGAAGCACATCTTTGACGCTGTGGAAGCGAGTGTCCAGCGGCTTGGCACTTACATAGACGTACTGCAAATTCATCGGCTGGACCGGAGCGTGCCGCCTAAGGAGATCATGAAGGCATTGAACGATGTGATCGAGAAAGGCTGGGTGAGATATATCGGAGCTTCTTCGATGGCGGCTTGGGAGTTTCAGAATCTGCAGTGGATTGCTAAGACGAATGGCTGGGCTGAATTCATCTCCATGCAAAATTATCGTAAGTGCGAGATACGTCAACCACCCTCTTTGAGATGGCTATTGACCTGTTGATCAATTTACTACTATAGACAACCTGCTCTACCGCGAAGAAGAGCGGGAAATGATCCCATACTGCCAGCACACAGGCGTCGGCTTGATTCCTTGGTCTCCAGTCGCCCGTGGCGTTCTCACACGGCCATGGAATGAGCGCTCCACCAAACGCGAGCAATCCGACAATTTCCTCAAGACCCTCATCCGAAAGCGCGAGAACGAGACTGACAAGGCCATCGTGGACCGAGTAGAGGAGGTTGCAAAGAAGCACGGTGTGAGCATGGCATGCATTGCCACTGCATGGAGCATCTACAAGGGCGACTGCCCGATCATCGGCCTTGGAAGCAAAGAGAGGATTGAGGAGGCTGTGGCCAATGCTAACTTCCAGTTAAGCGAAGACGATGCAAAGTATCTCGAGGAGCCATATCTGCCGAAGCCTGTCACTGGCTACTAGTGGGTCTACATAGATACGCCACTGTCCAAAAGCTCTGAAATCTGCATGCGTTTAGCAGCATTGCGACCACCTGCAGTCGACACTGGTCTTCTTTTGCCAAGAACAGAGCGAGGCGGGTGACTCGAGGTCGGCGTTCGGTCGTCTTCGTCTAGGTCCATCTCGTTGCTATCACTTCTCGTGGGTGTGTTTTCCATAGACGATCGCGGAAACTCCGTAAAGGCGCCAGGAGGTTGCTGAGACATGTATTCTAGCAATTGGCTGTCTTTGGCGACTGAAGGCCATTGCCGAGCCAAAGCTACGGACAATAGGTATTGCTCGACCGGCTGCGCGTTGCCCATTCGTGGTCGCAGAGCTGGAGGCAGCGGCATGTAAACGGAGGACCATGGAAGCCTGCCTTGGAAATGAGCAGCGATGTCCGCCGGGCTCATCCTGGTATCCCTGACTCCTGGAGAAGGTTGCGCTGGAGAAGATTGCGCTCGAGCTGAGGATGTCGGTCTCGTCTCGGGACTGTCGTGTATCTTACAGCATCGCACCATCCCATTCCCAGTGAGATTCTTGTCCAAAGCGAGGAAGCAATCTGGATTCAGCAGTGGCTGCTTTCGTGCCCAAGTCCTCAACTTAGCTGCGCAGCCGTCCATGCCGAGCCCAATGTAGCAGGATCGCCACCCGACGCCTAGTCGGGCTTCCCTCCGTTCCGGACTGTTGTCCACGTGAGGCCAGAGTGCGAGAAATTCCTCATGATCCACAAGTCGCAACGATTGAACATCTGACGGATCTTCGCTCGCCGCCAGAAATGCGTTGACGGCCTCATTCGGAATGTCTGCAGTGACGAACACTGCAAACCTAGTCCCTTGCATCAGGCGGGTGCATGTCCTAGTAGTGCTGGCTAAAAAAAAAAAACTGCCCGTGTATCGAAAGTAAACGCTGTGTGTATCCCAAATTAAAGGTACATCTCAGTGTAAGCATGCGCCAGACCCCGTGGGCTCAATCTTTGATATGTACTGAATGATCCCGCTCCAGGAAGGTATGTCTCTGATTATTACATGTACATGACGGGGCCAGAGGAAAAGAACGGACGCTTTTTTGAAATTAAGATTGAAGAGATGGTGGGCATGCAGGACGATGATCAAATCCAAGATACTGGTAGCGGGATCTCGAGGGTCAGCATTGTGCCCGAGAATCGGCCGACTCCAGATACGTCATAATTGGTTACGCGAGCCAGGGCTTCAGATTCGGTAGTAGGCACTCAAATACATGATACACTGAGCAAGCACCCGAGATGATGGACCATACCCCTCATGATGGCTCGACCGGCCGATGGAACGACTGCATATACCGAAGACAACACAGTCCATGACAGGACGACAGCATGCAATTAAGCTTTGGTGCTGATCGTCAGTGAATTGCTCCACGTTTGTTCAACCGTGTCTCTTCTCGCTCAGTTTCACATTCCGTGCTGATGGGCCACCTGCTTGATCTCGCCGGAGCAGGAACGCCCGTACTTCACTCAGCGACAGCTCGATCCTGGCATAGAAACTGCAGGTCTGCCATTTGCAAGCACTGCGGTGTCGCTTCATGCGTTACCGCCTCTCTTCAGCCTAAACAATTTGCGCCTCAATTGACTCCCTCTTCTCAATCGCGAACTCCCTTTTCTCCACCGCGATCTCCTTCTTGTCCACCTCGATCATCTGCGACTGGAGCTCAAGCTCTTTCTCATGCTCGTCCCTGCTTGGCTCCTGAGATTTGAGCATCTGAGTATGATTTTGGGAATCTGCCTCTGGAGCTAGAGGTTTGACAGCTCGCTGGCTTCTTTGATCGACTTCTGATGGCGACACGTCGAGCTCGTCGTCGGCAGACAGGTTAATGACGGTCGGTAGGGCTTGTGGGAAGGGCTCGAGCTTGCGTTCCCTCTCTACCGCAAAGGTCTGCTTTGACTGCATGTAAGGAGCTGTTTGATGCTTACGCTCTTCGATGCCAGGCTTATTGGCACGTAACGCGATGCGCGCAGCAACAGGGAGCTGACCGGCAGATCTACGAAATTTCTTACCCCTGTGCAGCCTCGACTCTGTAGTGAGGACATGCGAGATCCACCACTGTGTTACAGACCTAAACGGAGCGCGGCCGGAATCGCCGAGATTTGCGACGGGTCTGTTTTCATAGTCGCCATCCATTCCAGGCACGTAATACCCATGGGATTGCATCCTAGGACAATCCTCTTGTGGTCTAAGAGGTTTGGGTACTCGCTGTACAGAGCATCCTCCACCAGCGGTGCTTCGAAGATCTTCACGAATCCGCACCACGCCAGGCCGATGCTCGACTTGTACTGCGGGATATATTGATTGCTTCCAGATGCTTCATTGTTGCGGCATAGGCTTGGTCGACTTCATCCTTAGTCCAACCCATGTACGCGGTGACGACTCTGGGTGCCACTTCCATAGTCGTAGAACTCGTCATCGCCTGTTCAAGTTCCTGGCGTCGCCAGGTACTGACGCGGTCCCATTGCATCACCATGATTGCTGCTGCGCGGAAGTTGACTGAGTGTGATCCCCGTCATCAGAGACAGTGCGGGAACGCTCAGTGAAGGTAGTGGTGTCTGTGAAGCGCAGCTGTCTGCTTGGATGGTGTTGCGCAAGTGTGACTCAGCTTTGTGAGATGTAGACAACGATGAGTATTGCTGCAGGGGCTGAGACCGCGCCAAGCACTCGCGGGAGAGCCAAACGAGAGGCACACCGCCCGAGGACCTCCAATGGCTTTGTAGCAATAGACCGACTCCAGATGGTAGCTCGCATGAAGTGCTTCCGTATCAGCCCTTGATCTCTATCCTTCCCAAGCCCCAATCGCATCAACTGTAACAAGATTGTCGAACATTGTCTGTCGATTTGAACTGAATACTCTGGATATTTTTCATCACAGCGCTTTGCAGCCGGCGTTCTTACTGCCTGTCACGATTCAAGAATATGCCTGGAATCTCTTGGATCAGATGTCAGCCCTGATTGCGGTATTGGACGGCAGGTTTGGCATCCTGTGATAGACATGAAATCTTGGAGAACAGGCAGTGGCGTCTGGTGGGCATCTGCTTGCATCGAACATACTCACCTCGACAGCCTCAGTCGTGACGCATATGGCCGCAGATCTGCTCCTTGAGTGCTAGCCTGTTGTGTCATGCGACTCCTCTAGCGAAGTGACGGAGCATTCGACGGGCAGAGAACGGTGGAAAGATGTATTTCTTGGATCGATGCGCCGATGCATGTGCCATCACTGCCTACAATCAGAACATGCAGCACTTGCACGTGCACCGCAGCTCCTGCCTACCGTCGTGCACATGTACGCGTGCAACCTCCCATCACTATCGCTTTTGCTGCCTTTACCGGCGCGTTGGCTACGTCTTGCTTCACTTCCACGGACACAAGCTGCCACTTCGTACGGAAAGCCGTCTTCACTGGACGGCGTTGAGAACGTGAACGTCTCCTCTGCGCCCGTCATTCAGATCTTGCGTATATTGTCAGTACGCATTTCTCGCAGTCTGCTTGCATGCCCAATACAATGCATGACGGTGGTAATGGAACTGCCTGAGCCACCAGCAGATCAAAAGGGATTCTCACACACAGTCGATAGTGTCAATCAGTCCAACTTCGGCACATTTGCATGAGGCCTTCTTCACTTCCAACGCTTGCCAGCTTTCTCAGAAAAGTGTAATCGATCAATCACCTTGCCTACGAGCATTGGCGGACCCAGCAGAAATCATGGCATAGCTTCGATCGCCGCACTTGCCAACGAGAGCGGTTCGATAGCCATTTTATACACATTGCCCTTCTGCGGTCAGCCTGCGGTCAGACTGTTCTACAGACCTCGTGATGGGATCAAGATGATAGACGCTGACAGTGTCAATTGATGATGAGGATGACCACAAGAACGCATGTGAAGTGTGGTCAGGGCGTGAAACGGCCCACGGATTATCATCCCGCGCGGCCCCTGCCGCTAGCGCCAACGCACCTGCTTTCAAAAATTTGGCCCTGTCTCCTTCCCACGTTCTTTGGCTTGCTCTTTCTTTGCTTGACACCGCCTGCAAATACCATCTTCCCCTGCAACTCGTCAACGCACGCCTTTTGCAGCCATACGGTGCCATCAGAAAAGACCAAAAACACCCGGAAGAAACTCAGAAAAGCCCATTCCTTCGCCCTCCACGCGAAGGCCAACCTCCACCCCAAACCCTACCCAGCGAGCACACGACCACCGTCAGTATCCTATTTGCGCGCGCACACAGCAAGCGACAGGATTGACCAGTGCTATAGCCCTCTTCAACATAACCACGCAGCTACTCGACATCACCAGAAAGTGTACGTCCCTTCCACCCAAAGTCTTTGTCTGCGCATATCTTCGCTTCTTTGTTACCCACAGCTTCCCAGTGCACAGATACAATATCAACGAGCGCGTAACTGACATCAGCACAGAAAAGCGCAACCATGTCTGACGTGCAGAACGCTACCTCCCCCGCCCCTGCTGGCCAGGCTACCTCCCCGCCAGCTGAAGGCGCCAACGGCACTGCCCCGATCAACACCAGTGTGCAGTCCGCTGAGGTCGGCGACATGCAGACCCCGCAGTCCGCTGCTCCATCCAACGCCAACTCCCACAATGCCTCCCTCTACGTCGGCGAGCTTGACCCATCTGTCACCGAGGCTATGCTCTTCGAGCTGTTCTCCTCGATCGGCCAGGTTGCCTCCATCCGTGTCTGCCGTGACGCGGTCACCCGCCGCTCTCTTGGCTACGCCTACGTCAATTACAACAACAGCGCCGACGGAGAGCGCGCGTTGGAGGAGCTGAACTACACTCTTATCAAGGGCAAGCCGTGCCGCATCATGTGGTCTCAGCGTGACCCGGCTCTGCGCAAGACCGGCCATGGCAACGTCTTCATCAAGAACTTGGACTCGGCTATTGACAACAAGGCCCTCCACGACACCTTCGCCGCTTTCGGTAACATTCTCAGCTGCAAGGTCGCCCAAGATGAGTTTGGCAACTCCAAGGGCTACGGTTTCGTGCACTACGAGACTGCTGAGGCTGCCAACTCGGCTATCAAGAGCGTCAACGGCATGCTTTTGAACGAGAAGAAAGTCTTTGTCGGCCACCACATCCCGAAGAAGGACCGCATGAGCAAGTTTGAGGAGATGAAGGCCAACTTCACCAATGTGTACGTCAAGAACATTGAGCCAGAGGTCACAGACGACCAGTTCCGTGAGCTGTTCGAGAAGTACGGCGACATCACCTCCGCCTCGCTTACTCGTGACCACGAGGGCAAGAGCCGCGGCTTTGGCTTCGTCAACTTCGCCAAGCACGAGGATGCGTCCAAGGCCGTCGACGAGCTCAACGACATGGACTTCCACGGCCAGAAGCTGTACGTTGGCCGCGCGCAGAAGAAGCACGAGCGCGAGGAGGAGCTGCGCAAGCAGTACGAGGCCCAGCGCCAAGAGAAGAGCGCCAAGTACCAGGGCGTCAACCTGTACGTTAAGAACTTGGCCGACGACATCGATGATGAGGAGCTGCGCAAGATCTTCGAGCCATATGGAGCTATCACCTCCGCGAAGGTCATGCGCGACACCATGCCAGCCGACAGCGCTGAGGCTAAGGAGGAAAAGAGCGACGACGAGAAGAAGGAGGATGAGGAGAAGGCCGAGGACAAGGAGGAGAAGAAGGATGACAGCGTCGATGAGCTTGAGAAGAAGATGAACACCGTCACCATTGGCGGCGAGAAGAAGGTCTTGGGCAAGAGCAAGGGCTTCGGCTTCGTGTGCTTCTCCAACCCGGATGAGGCCACCAAGGCTGTCACTGAGCTCAACCAGAAGATGGTGCACAGCAAGCCGCTCTACGTCGCTCTTGCTCAGCGCAAGGAGGTCCGCAAGAGCCAGCTTGAAGCCAGCATCCAGGCTCGCAACCAAGTCCGCATGCAGCAGCAGGCCACTGCTGGTCCGATTCCGCAGTTCCCTGGCCAGCCACAGATGTTCATGGGCCCCAACGGTCAGCCGATGATGATCCCAGGCGGTCGTGGCCAGCCTGCCCCTTTCCCAATGGGCGGTCCCCAGCAGCGTGGTGGCTTCCCCGGCATGCCTCAGCAGGGTGGCCGTGGTGGCCCACAGGGTATGCCGCAGATGCCGCAGATGCCATACGGCATGCCACCGCAAATGTACAACCCGGCTTTCGGCAACCCTGCCGCCTATCAGCAGCTGGTCGCTGCTGCTCAAGCTCAGGCCGCTGCCCAGATGGGTGGACGTGGCGCTGGTCGTGGCGGTCCCGTCGCTGGCTTCCCAGGCTTCCCAGGTCAGCCAGGTATGCCGCCGCAGATGGGCGGTCAGCCAGGCTTCGGTGGTCCTCGCGGCTTCCCAGGTCAGCAAGGCGGTCGTGGCGGCCCCATGGGCGGTCGTCCAGAGGAGCAGCGTGGCCGTGCTCCGAACCGTGGCCCTCAGGCCAGCGGCATCGACATGGCTGCTCTCCAGTCTGCCCCGCCGCAGCAGCAGAAGCAGATGCTGGGCGAGGCTCTGTACCCGAAGATTCACCAGCAGCAGCCGGAGTTGGCTGGCAAGATTACTGGCATGCTTCTTGAGATGGACAACCAGGAGTTGCTTGGACTGTAAGTTGGTCACTACTGCACGCATACACACATTCGCTGACTTTGCATAGCACCACCGACGACGACGCCCTTCGTGCCAAGGTTGACGAGGCCATGAATGTCTACGATGAGTACGTCAAGAGCCAGGGTGGTGCTGCCGGCGAGAACGGTGCCCAAGCCAACGGCGAGAACCTCAACCCTGCCGTTGAGGAGGTCAAGGACGCTGAGGCCTAGAAAGCCCGCTCTCGACCTGTGATTGCCAACGGCACTCGCAACCCTATTTCTTCCTGAGCCAACCTGGCTAACCGCGGACCTCTTCATTGAGTGCGCCTTTTCTGCGGCAGTGTCTGGTTGGCTTTGAGAAGACCCTCTCCTTGATGTTTCAGACGACGATCGATGGCTACTGATACCCCGGATTACTTGCGCATGAGGATGAAATTGTACTACTAGCTGCGAGCACCCACTATGACTGCCGAAATGATGTGCGTGCTTGCTTTGGGAGATATGTGCAGGCAATTGACGATGGTCGTGCACATGTCTTTGATGTGGTTGGTGGTGCAGCTGTGATTATGGTGTGTATGATAGATGGCAGCATGAGATGTGCTATATGGGTATGAGAATGTCAACATTTCACACTGAAGGCCGTACTCTGTAGTATGTCCGCAGCATATTTTGCACGTTGGTGGCAGTAGACGTACCCCTGCCACATCGTCCTCCACAATGACGACGCCATGCATGCGCAGCCACGCGCAAGATGGGCGGACAAGGTACTATTTATTAGAAAAGAAGACGAGCTGATGCCCTTGGTCACCCGAACACGTTTAGGCCACGCGATCCACACAATTGTAGATGAAAGACTTACGCGACGAAGCGGAGAAAGTGCGCAGAGACATAAATCGGGAGCTCGACAAAGCAGATACTGGAGGCCACAGCAGCAGTATGACAGGCAGCAGTAATAATGGCGTGACAGGCGCTGTCAATACCGTCACTGGCACAGTAAGTCAATCCTTTCCAGGTCGTTGTGTTTCTGAAGCTTACGTGACCCAGGTTGGAGCGGCGGTCGGCGGCGTCTCGCGTACTGTTGGCGGAGTTGTGGGCGCTGCGGGTCGTGGACTGGGTGGCACTATCAACAATACTACGGGCACGAGACAGGTGGGCGATGGATTGCAGGGTCTAACTAATGGGGTGGAGAATGCGACGGCGAATGTGGCGAAGGGAATTGAGAATGGGAGTCAGGGGAAGAGGGTGTGGTAGAGGTGGTAGAAATGTTGGGTATGTAGTACGCGTGAGGCAGGGCGATGGTGATGTGATGTTTCGATCCGTACGATATCCGCAATGTGAAATGTCGCTCAAGTTCTGATGTTTGCTAATGACATGGTCATGACTCAGTAGGGGTAGCGTCGACTTCTGTCGGCTTTCCACTACAGTGCAGTCGTTCCTTCTTCCCTCGTACACCGGTACACAAACAGGGATAGGGATTGGAACATCTTCTACACGTTTTCAACTATTGTTTTCCACCTTTTTCACCCCTCTTTGGCCAAGCGAGTCTGTACCGCGGCTTGCCCTCATCGAAGTCGACCAGAGTCTGATTCGCCGTAGACATCGACCTGGCCTGGATCCTGGCCTTCACCTTCTTATCCGCAGCCAGCTTCAACATCTCCTCAATCTCGCCTAGCGACCCGACCAAGCTTCCATCGACGAAGATCTGCTTGAAGATGAGCGCACCTGCCTATTACGATGGCATCGGCTCCTCTGGAATACCAAGCTGAATGTGCCGGCCTTGGATATCAAGCAGGCTCGAATAGGCCTCGAACGGCATCCTTGTACTGATAATAAGGTCTAGGTACCAGCATTCTTTGTCCCCCAACCTTCCTCGCCGGTGGCAATGAGCTCATCAGCGCCAAGTTTGCGGGCGTCGTCTTCCTTCCTCTTGCTAAATAAATGTCTACGACCTTGTCTGCGCCAAGAGCTTTGGCCTGGAGGGGACCGAAATGGCCGAGTCCACCTATGCCGATAATGCTGACCTTCTTGCCTGGACCGCAGCCGTTTGTCGAAGTGGCGAGTAAGTCCTCACGCCGCTGCACAGCATTGGCGCC
Organism: Teratosphaeria gauchensis; assembly: GCA_007113925.1. NCBI lineage: Eukaryota > Fungi > Ascomycota > Dothideomycetes > Mycosphaerellales > Teratosphaeriaceae > Teratosphaeria > Teratosphaeria gauchensis. The sequence goes on from VCMR01000005.1 coordinate 667,042, forward strand.
ACCGTTTCGCTCGGCAGAGCTTCAGGGATTTTGAAGACCACGCCAGTATTCTGCGTAACCTCCTCGGCGATTTTTCCAGCCTTGTACTTCATGCCGTAGGTCTGGACAAGTCGTTAGTGCAAGAATTCTCGATGGCGCCGCAGTCGCCTTTCAAGCAGGATTTGGATTGGGCTCGCACGCCAACTCTGTCACCGGCCTCAACATCGCGCTTTACGTCTTTGCCAACGCGGGTTGCTTCGCTGAGGATCTCGTGGCCGACGATTGCTAATTCTCCCTCTGGCCGCAGCGGAAGGTATGTACGTCGGAGCCGCAGACACCGCATGGGCAATTCTCGATCTGGGGGAGTCGGCATGAGAATTGAATTGGTGGTTAGTGGGCTCGCATCAACATCAGTCAATTCGAACTTCTTGGGAGTGTAGGACTGCTAATTCACGTTGCCGTCCGCGGATCTGGCGTCAAGGCCGCACCAGCCCTCCCATTGCTCGGCCGTCGTGAATGCATACTTGGTGGCTCTGGATCAGGCGAAAGATGAGATTGTACTAGATGATCTAGGGCATCTACAGGGCAAACGTCGTTGGAGCTGGACTTTTCATGCACTCGTGCGGGCACTTGTACCCAGGAATCCTTATGGACTGTACCTTGGGACCTCAGAAGGAATTCTGCTATAATTGGGCTCATGGTTCTGGCCTCAAATGATCTGATCGATCTTGGCTCGCTGTCACTAAAAGGCTCACGTTCTAATGCCGTGTGGACGAAAGCACTTTCGACTCTGACGCAACGTAGCAGCTGAGGCTCCAGTGAATTTTCCGCTTTGGAACCTTGCTTACACCTACGAGGTGACATTCGCTTCGATGTCAAAAGGACTTCTTCTGCTACCTACACTGGAGAGTGGTTAAATCTCGCGCCCACCGTCTCCTCTGATGCTCATACTGCCTGGACCCCAGCATCTGGCCCGGCGGCAGGGTCCATCAAGTCTACAGCCGAGTCAGACCTACAACAAGCGGACATACCACGGCGGCAAAACTTGAAGGAACTTCTGGATCACGCTGAGGATAATCTCGCATGACACACAGAGCTTCCGAAAGAGGAAGGAGCGAACGCATCGAGCCTGAACCAAGTCATGGACTCCTGAGGCCTGCCTCGCGTGGAGCTGGGCAATACATTGTTGCTTGTCATCACGAGACCCTGCTGCCACTGCTGAGCATGCCCGATTGCCCCGGATGCGTACCCTGTCTCGTGGTTGCCGGATTGCCATCACCATCACGCAAGCGAGGCCCGAGCTCGGCATGCCGAACTTCAAGCTCCTGGGCCCCTGTCTCCCCTCTCGCACTTCTTGCATTCGTTCAGCTTCCTTCTTGCGCGTATTCTCCTGCTCTCGGCTCAGCAGGGGTTAACACTATCTCACTCACAATATCCTGCCGTGTCACGACTTTTGGCAAGACAATCTCTCTCACCGTCTAAAGTCCTGATCGGCCAGCTCGAAACTGGATGGGGCCTGCCACACTCGGGCTGGACCTTTATTGCGACGCGCTCGACCTGCATCCCCATGCGACCTCCGCCATTGTCAATCAATTCTTCTTACTCTCCGCATCCCCACTTGCAGCACATGGGGCCACAGACATGAATCGCATCTTTCCTGCCATGCGAGGAGAGGGGGACGGCTTTCGGCTCCTCCCACACGTCTGAAGCCACTGGACCCCACCTCACCGCCCACCGCGCTCCACCATCCCACCGAGGGGGGTCTGAAATTCGAAAGCAGCCATATCTCGCCCTAACGAGCTCGGATCTCGACACCGAGAACAGCGTTCGCTTCCTCGCATGCTTCTCTACATGCTCCTTCAATCTGGGGTGGTTTTGGCCAACGGGGGGTAGCCGTCAGAATTTTAAATGTGGCCATATCTCGCCCAAATGGCGTCCGATCTTGACACTGAATACGGCATTTGAATCCTCGCAATCTCCTCTTTCACCTGCGTCCTTTTGAGACGATCCTAGATCAAATCTGATCGCCGTCAAAATCGTGAAACCGGCCATATTTCCCGCAAATCCCGTCAGACTATCAGAGTAGATAGAGCCTTGGATCTTACACATTCTACCGCACATAAAGATCTCTCATCATGTCTGACAGCCTAGCCTTGTAGCGTTGTCGCTATATTTGCATCGCATATCGCCGCTCAAATGAGATCTGACGCCGCTCTCTGGATGCCTAAGAGAGATAGCTGCCGGGGTGGTGAGACTCACCATGTCTCGACACTAGATCAAGGACTTTGATACAGCTTTGAACGCAGAAGTCAGGCCTCGTCTTCTGATACATAGATTACTGATGTTCGGCCGTGTTCAAGCCCCATTTGCGCATTGAGAGGCCCATTTGCGCAATCACAGGCTCGTTTGCGCAAACGGACATAGTCTACAGCATCCGTCGGCTCCTTGGGAGGCAGGTGCGATGAAGAGTATCCGGCAGGTGCTTTCCCGGAGATGGACCGCAACTAGATGGCAGGTGCAGCTGCAGGGCAATAAGGGGAAGCGCAAAGCCGCCGGGCGATAAGCGATTCCATTGTCGAGAACGAGGGGTCAGGCTTCGCTCTCACAGTGACCTGGAAGACTTCTACTATTTTAGCTACAAATTTTGTAGTAAGCTACAAAATCTGCTACTAATAACAAAATCTGCTACAAATTTTGTTGTCTACCACAAAATCTGCTACAAATTTAGTTTTTTACTACAAATTTCGCTACAAGATTAGTTGTGTGCTATAAAATCTACTACAAATTTAGCCGTTTGCTACAAATTTTGCTATAAAATTAGTTGTGTGCTATAAAATCTGCTACAAATTTAGCTGTTTGCTACAAATTTTGCTACAAAATTAGTTGTATACTACAAAATCTGCTACAAATTTAGCTGTTTGCTACAAATTTTGCTACAGAATTAGGTGTATGCTACAAAATCTGCTACAAATTTAGCCGTTTGCTACAAATTTTGCTACAAAATTAGGTGTATACTACAAAATCTGCTACAAATTTAGCCGTTTGCTATAAATTTTGCTACAAAATTAGTTGTGTGCTATAAAATCTGCTACAAATTTAGCTGTCTACTATAAACTTTGCTACAAAATTAGTTATATGCTACAAAATCTGCTATAAATTTAGTTGTTTACTATAAATTTTGCTATAAAATTAGTTGTGTGCTATAAAATCTGCTATAAATTTAGCCGTCTACTATAAATTTTGCTACAAAATTAGCTGTCTACTATAAAATCTACTACAAATTTAGTTATATGCTATAAAATCTGCTACAAATTTAGCTAATTGCTACAAAAATTGCTTTTTGCTACGAAATCTGTTATAAAACATGTTATTTGCTATAAAATTTGCTATAGAAATCATAGCTAATATGCTTTACAGCTCGAAGATTGAAGGAGATAAAGTTAGGAAGCTACGTAGGAGATCGAGAGAAACCTAATCGTGTATTTAAATCCTTAATCTAACGATAATCCGCGGAGATATAGGCTGTAGTGATATTCAAGCGATTATCCGCTGTCCGCTTATTCCAGAATGTGTGGCAGACTGTACAATAAATCTGGCTATTACGGTTGGCTATCCACATGGAATGTCGTTGGCCAATGCAAAATGTGTTTCTCACGTCTGACCCTCGACAATTGCCCGGCGTTAATGGCAGCGTATCCGATGGGCGATGCCTTGCGCTGCTTCTGTTTGACATCAGGATCAAAATGCTCTATTCAGTGTGTCTGTAGGATGCCTAGTCGTCGAGATATCGACAAAATACCGAGAAGTCGTGGGAGGATCATGACGATTTTCTGATGGAATATGACTCTAGGCGCTGGGGCGGTCACAGGGGTGCACTCGAGATCTGTGTACCTCCTGTGCTTGGCGAGCTATGGGCGAAAACGGAGGTCTACATAGGTATGGCGGACGGCCAGCAGAGAGTACCGAGACCTACCTCTTGCAGCCGCCACGAAACACTTATATGCGGTGAGCTTGGTTGATAGACGAAACAGGGTCATCACCACGCAGCATGACGTGAGATATGTCGGCCTGCGCGAGAAAGAGGCTGGTGAGGGCTGCTCAGCTCGGTCGATGTTGTATGCGCGTGTACGGAGGAGGGTGGCGATGATGTCGAAAATCTATGGTAGCTCATGTGTGAGCGATGTCAGCGGTGTACTCGGATTACGCCTTTCGATGTCTGCTTGTCAGTACAGCTATAGCACTCCTTTCGCCAGCGAGTTTGCCCATCCGGCGCCCTTTCACGCTCTGGTGGGTCCAATAGTGCTCTAGTGGCGGCAATGCGATGCTCAATCCTGGGGGATCGTCATGACGGAGGTAGGGAAGGGTGCTCATGGAGTTGATGGCATCAAAACGCCACCTCCGTAGCATAAATCATCAAATGGCAAGGTCTGCGGTATCCTGAGGCAGGCCGACGATGTTTCCATGGCGCAGAAGAGAATTGTGAACGTTGATGCGTGATAAGGCGCTGCGTCAGCCTGACTCTCAGCACTTCACCCATCGACAGGCCAATAATGAAAGGAGCGCGATGTATGACTTCGGGGGGGCAGCGTTACAGCGACGGCGTTGTGGGCGGCTTGATCCGAGCTGACAGCTTCTTGATAGCGTTGGCACCGACGCAGCTTGTCAACGTTGACTGTATCCAATCGTAGCCTGGGAGCAATCCTGTCTCCCGGCCCTGGCAGCATGCAGGCACCTGATGTCTTCGTCGAGATGTGGGAGACGCAGGATGTTCGTCATGAGTTGCCCGTGTTTATGCCCCGACGAGCATGGCGATGGACTTGGGTGGGCGGCGAGGTAGTAGCATCGCGATAGATCGAGAAGGACAGCAGCGGTGTCGATCTGCACTTGCGTGGTGGCGAGGGTGGAGGAACCGAGGTGGCAGCTGGGTGGCGATGTCTGTCGGCGACGCGGTCCACCAACACTGTTCGGCAATGTGAAGGTGGGCGACGACGTCTGGCTCAGCATGCAGCTGTCGCGCAAATGTCGGTTGCGCTCCTCCATGAGCTGGTCGACGACCACGGATGTGCAACCTCCACGACCTCGCGAGTCAGTGCCGCGTAAAAGCGTAGGGCAGTGCTGTCCAGACATGTACTGAATGTCTTGCGCGTGTGAAGGTGTTGTCCAAGAGCAAGGCAGGCGCGGCGTTCCGTCTGTCATTAGCACCGGCTGAAAAGTGGTTTGGAGCTCTAAGAACGTCGAGGCGTTTCATGTTTGCCAGCCGGAGTGAGGCAGGCAGCTGTCGTTCGGCAACATCTTGTGGGCTCAGTCTTGGGTGTGTATCAGCATGATCGTCCAAGAATCATACTTGGCAAGACCTGGCAAATGTATCAGAACGTTCGTCGCTGGATGCTCGCGCCGTGAGAGCGCTTGCTCAGGATAATGCAGCGCTTTGCTGCGTCGCGAGTGCCAGCAATGCCCCGAGAGACTGACAGCAGGCCAAGAGACTTTCTCGCGTCCAAGTGGCAAGTATCTAAGCGTGCAGTGCATTGACAAGTCGCTGAAACGATGCAGGTGCGTGGAGCAATTAAGCAGACATGAAGTCGCGTGAGACTGTCTGTCAAAATTCATGTTTGGACAGAAGTAGCAGCCGATCCATCCGTCGGCGACCACAGCCCGCTCACGGCTGCCAACGAGACAGCTGAGAGCAAGTCTGGAGGATTGCTCGACATCGATGCAGGAGCATTCCGCAAGCGCGCTCCGTACAGGGTTCGTGCTCGAATGGCATATGTGACCAGATATGGTGAGACTAGGACCACCTTACCAGTGCTACAAGACTCCGCCTCCGAGAGTGCTTCGATAACATCTGCGCATGGACCGGGCTCTTGGAACAACTTTTCCTGAAACTGGACAGGCTTGGGCATCTTGATGGAACCAAGCTTTTTGCCACAGTCGATTCAAGATCCAGAGAGCACCATTCTCGCAGGGGTCGAGACCTGCAAGCATCTGGCAGCTCACGAGGACGATCATAGCAGAGACTCGATCTCTGCGCATGACCCTTTGTAGTCTGTTCTCTGTCTGACTCTTTGCAGGAGCGATCATACTTTCAGGTCGGGCAGCTATCACGAGAAGACTGTCCACCAAAGCAGTCCAGGTCGTGCTCTACCACATGCTGTTCAACAATAGCGCTTTGACGGACAGCTGCGACTTCATGCTCGCTGCTGAACATACCACAAGCATGACCGTCTGTCACAATATCGACGAACTCGCTGGCGAACTTGGCATCTGGAAGCTTATCACAAACAAGATTCTCCAAGTCATGTGTATCATGAATAGACGTCGGATCAGTACCCGATGTGTCCTGTGCATCCTCTCACTGACCAAGAATAAGTTTGGGGGGGATCAAGCCGACTGGCGTGCCATGCTGACCATCACATCCAACAAAGGCTCCCTGTCTGATGCCTTCTTATCGCCTGCCAGACGGACGGACACAAACTCGAATCAGCGACATGGACCGACCGCATCATCTCGGTCGACGTACCAGAAAGCTCCCTGTATCTCTTACCGTCAACCTGTTTCGAATACATCCAGGAATGGAGAAGTGACAAGGGAACCACCGGTTTGGATTATATAGCATCGCCTGCATGCAACAATGGCTCTCTTACGCGCCCACAAAATCAACCATCATGAGGTTCTTCCTTCCACTCCTGCTACTCATCAGCAGCGCCGCCTCCCAAACCGGTGACTACGACAACTGCTTCTGCATGAAGAACTACATTAGCATGCCGGGAATGACAGAACAAGCTTGTCGAGCATTGAACATCCAAAACCGCCTGGATGGCAAGTCCGGAACGTCAATGGGCTACATGCCGGACCCTTATCGAGTGTGCCATGCGGGTTTTGGCAGGATCAATCAAGCCGCGCTCAGCAAGTACTGCCAACAATATGGAGCAGGAAAGACCACGCCCTGTTATAATGGTCCAGCAAAAGCTGGCATTGCTTAGGTATCACATCTGCTCTTAGACGATTGACATATAAGCTGATCGCGTCCTCAGTAGATGTGCAGGGTAGCCTAGTGTGGGACAAGCAAGGACGGAGAGAGCTTCGCAGTGACAAAGCCGTTACTGTAGGGAATGCCACCTATCGTATTGCCAATAAGACGACATATCGACAGGAATGAAGCCACTGGTAACCAGTAGAAATATGTAAAGGAGGCGTTGGCGTTCGGAGCTTCGGAAAGGGGATAAAATGCATTTCAAAGTCTGTACTATGAGGTCTCATAGGTCATGTTGCGAAACGGTGTTGCGACCTTGTTGAGAGACCATGCTGATTTCGTGTGAGGCTCTGCGACCTAGAAAGGGCAGTGTGGAGGGATACGCTGATGTCCAGACTGATGCTAGTCATCCTGATGGAGTCAAGATCAATTCTACGAATGCCTCAACTCAGGATCGTGCTTTTCATCCCGCCTGTTCTCGTGCATGCTATGGGTCCTGTTTGAGTTCGCACAATCGCGGCTGGCTCAAGATTCCAACTGTCAGGCACCATACGCGTGAGGGTCACAAGCCACGCCAGGAACTTCGCCGCAGGCCCACCTCATGTCAGACCGCACCCTGGCTGTCGAGGTCGCAAGAAGGTCCCTCACACAGCCAAATCACTCTCCTAACACATGCTGGACAACCCGCGCCAATCGCTCGACAACCAGGTCAATATCAGCCTTCGTGACATTATAGGCTGGAGCAAGCATGATCACATCGCCGTTGACCCCATCTGCCACGCCGCCACCCGGAAGCAACGAAATGCCAAAGTCGCGGTGCAAGCCTGCTGCGTGAAGCTTCGCCGCGATCTTGTCGTTGACGGGAAACGGTGATTTCGAGGCTTTGTCCTGCACAAACTCGATCTGCAGATGTTGTCAGTGCTCATCGAAGAGCTTGTCATGGACGTCGTTGACTCACCGCCCACATGAACCCTCGACCACGAATGTCACCCACATGCTTGTGCTGCCCAAACCGCCTCTGCAGCAGCTCGCCCAAATATGGTCCCGATTCTCGAACATTGGCCAGTAGACCTTCATCCTGCACAATCTGCTGCACCTCATACGCCGCCGCACAAGCCACTGGATGACCTTGATACGTCTGGCTATGATTGAAGCTCCCAGCACCCGTCGTCAATACATCCACGACCGTCTTATTCACCAGCAAAGCTCCGATCGGCTCATACCCCGCCCCCAGTCCCTTAGCGACGGTTTGCAGATGCGGCACTACGCCCTCTTGCTGCCAGGCATGGAGAGTTCCCGTCCGACCCATACCAGACAACACCTCGTCCAGGAAGAACAGTGCGCCATGGCGATCGCAAACAGCTTTCATGGCCTTCAAATACCCTGCTGGAGGCGGCACAGCACCGAGCGTCAATCCACTCACCGTCTCCGCAACAAAAGCGCAGACAGTCTCTGGCCCAACACGCTGAAACTCTGCCTCCAGCTCATCCGCTAGGCGTGTGACATACGCATCATCACTCTCACCCTCCGCTTGCCCTCGATAGGGGTACGGAGAACTGACATGACTGACATTACCATTCAGCAACGGAAGATACGTCGCCTTCCTCGCCACGTGGCCCCCGAGACCCAGCGAGCCCAGCGTATTACCATGATAACTCTGCTCCCTCGCAATGAAATGGCAGCGCTTCGTTTGCGAACCTTCCAGCTCGACAAAGTACTGTCTCGCGAGTTTTAGTCCGGCCTCGATTGCTTCGGTGCCAGAGGAGACGATAAAAACTTTGCTCATCTGGCCATCGGTCGAGTCGGTAAGATATTTCGCGAGTTTCTCCGAGGCTGTAGTGGTGAAGAAAGGTGAGTAGCAGTAGGCGACAGAGTCGAGTTGGTCGATGATGGCTTGTCTGACGCGAGGGTGGTTGTGGCCGATGCAGGCGACTGCTGCGCCGCCGGTTGCGTCGAAGATTTTGGTGCCGTCGGATGTCGTTAGGTAGTTGCCTTCCGCTTTGACTATTGTCGGTGGCTTGGAAGTGAGTTTCGCATGCAGGACAGAGCTGTCTGTCGAGCTGCCATTGCTTGGATGGGCGGTCGCAGCCGCCTGGCTCGTGGTGCTGAGTTGTAATGGCTTCTCTTGAGTCGTAGTTGTGGTCATTGTGTCCTAGCAATTTGGTCCAGTTGATTCGAACAACGAGACTGCTCACATGACCGACACATATCTTTATGACTCGCCATGTCGTGGTACGATCTCACTCGTGCAATGATAGGGCAAGAGCTCTGCCTATCAGCTAGCGCCTTTACTAATACCGCAAGCCAAGCAATACCCGTAGCACCTCGTCCGTTACAACCATCATTCGTCAAGGCCGTGCCGCAGCGCGACTGCAAGAACGAGATCCATTTGAACGATTCCCTATCAACGTGAAAGCCTGGTATAATGCTACAAACAACAATGCACGAAATCCACATCCAAACCCAGCCTCATGCATCCAATACTCAAACGCTAAACTCCTGACTTCAACGATGATCCCATGACTGTCAAAATGCCACCCGCCATCATCCTCAACATCGCCACCCGCTTACCATCCACACCTAACAACCCCACTAACTCGTCCTCCTCGGCCTAATCTCCACCATATCATCATCACTATCCTCCTCACTACTCTCCTCCTCCACTCTCCCCGCACCTCCCTCATCCGCCCCATCAAACCTCAACCCCGCTCTCGTCGCCCTCGCCAACTCCTCGTCCTCCTCCCCATCATCCAACTCCATCCTGCTCTTCGCCTCCGTTGTACTAGGCCTCCTCCCACCTCTTGCCCCCCATCTCCCACCATTCCCCCTATATCCACCACCACCACTCGCACCATCCTCATCCTCAAAATCCCTCTCTGCCCTCCCCACCGTCAAATCCCTCCCCGCGCCTTCCTCTTCATCACTACTATCCTCCTCTTCCTCCTCCGAATCATCACTCCCAAACAAGCCCTCAAACTTACTCCGACTGCGTTCTGCTAAGCCGGCGGCCCCACCAAGCGTCCTTACCCCTGTAATCTGCAACCCCTGCCGCCCCTCACCACTACTACCCGGTCGATTACCCTCCACGACCGCGTCAACCTCATTAGGTTCCTCAGGTAATTGACTCGCGGCCTCGAGCGCCACGCTGTCCTCCGCATCCGGATCCGCAGAGCCAGAGCCCTGATTCTCCTTCTGCCGCTGCGCCAGCCGCGCCGCAAGTTGCCGTCGCGCACGCGAAGGAGGGATACTGAGAGGTGATGGGATGGCTGGTGGGTTGCCGCTACTCGACTCGGCGGAATCAGGGAAGGTCTGTTTCGAGGAGAAAAGCAATTAGTCAGTATACGTCCTCAGGGTCCTGAGCAAGCGTACCTGGATCGTGCTGGTGTTGCGCGTAAGGTCTGTGTGTGAGTGAAGAGAAGAATCGGCCACCCGGCTACTTCGGATGGCCCTGCAAGTGAGTAGCTAGCCAAGTTGGCCGAAGGGAATGAAGGTAGGGTTCTTCCCGCACGGGACATATATGTTAAACAAGCAGAATGAAATCACGGATGACATCGTGTCTCGCCTGGGGCCATAGTCAATCCACACATTTGCTTCTCTTTACACATTTGTCGACATCTGCTTAAGATGTTCTGCCTCTTCCTCATCAACAAGTCATCTCCGCGCATTCGTACAAGAAGCCGCCCGGCCAAGGACCCAGATGCAAATTTCGCCTGTACAGTATGCATGTATTGTCTCTCACCAAAACAAGATGATTGAAGGGATGATGTGTGCAAGGAGGAAGCTGCTCATCGGTAGTCCATATCAACATCATCAAACGAAAGTTCACCGACCTGTTCATCATCGGAGAACGCTGAGCTCGGTCCCGAGGCTCGACGCTCTCCCTCCTCGCCCATCTCCTCGTCATCATCTTCTCCGTCGCCGAACCCGCTCAACATGGTGCCAGAGTTGATCTCGAAAGACTGTCCGACCGTGCCTTCGCTCATTGCCAAGCTGTCCTGTGGAGCCGCCATGCCGGAGCCGATTCCTGCGGACGCGAGCGTAGATGCCGTATTCGAGCTGAAGCCGCCACCGAGGCCGCCAAGGCCAGTCCGCATGCCGATAGCATTTTCTGGTCTCACGCCTCCGAGTACTGCGTTATCCTTGTCTCGAGTCTCTGCCAAGGTGCCCTCCACGTACTGTACCCATTCAGGCCGGTTGACACGATCAAGGACAATCTGGTCCAGCAACTCTGGTGGATGTCTGTTGCCGAATTTGCAGACTTCTTCTGCGATGAGTGTGAGGTGTCCCATGTAGCCTAATCGCATGCCTTTCTCCTTCTGCGCGGCGTCAGAGGCTGCTTGGCCATCCAGTATCCGGTCTGTGACCTCCTTGGTCGAGATCAGACCTATTGAGTCCATGGACTCGTCGTCTTTGCCTTCCACGGGCGTGAACAGGTCGAGCGCAATGCTCCGATTGTAGCCTCTGTCTAGCGTTCCGTTGAAGACCTGCTGCACCACGTCATATACTACGTTATGAAGAAAGTTGTTCCACGGAAAGCGGAAGAAGAAGTCCTGCAAGCACGTTATGTGAGTAGTCCATAACATCGCGATGGGTTGAAGGCGTCAATGAGACCAAAACTTACTAGTATGGTAGGCACAACATGATGCTCGACAAACTTGATCTTCAGCAGATCGCCAACCACTGGACTGCCGTCAACTTCAGTCTCGTACGGTTGTCGATCTCGGATTCCGGCGCTCGAGCCGTTTGCATCTTCTCGAATAGTAGTAACGCTCTTCTCAACATCTCCAGTGTCTTCGTCCGGGTTCGGACTAATCGCACCGTGTATCGGATCAACAGTGTCTGTGGAGGTCGGATCTTTTCGCGCGAACAATGGCGCCGGCTTTTCTGCTTGCTTGGCCAACTCCCGCTCCAGCTCGCTGGGGCCATCGTCATCGTGAATCTCACCAGGCTCCTCGCCAAACTCTGACATGACGGTATCTTCGTCCAAGCTGCTCCGACCAAGTGCATCTGTCACGCCGGCACTAGTGGGTGAGTCAGCAGCTTGCGTGGGAGGAGGGTCGAAATGAAGCATTGGAGCTTTCTTCTTGCTTGGCGACAGCGGTCTTGGCATGTCCGCATCATGCGGTGGCTGATTCTGAGGATCTGTCGGATCTCTTTTGTCGACTTTCTCCAGTGCTGGCAAGTCCGTGTGCTCGACCTTTTCGTTGAAGTCATCGAAGGACACTTCGTCGGGCAGCTCATCTGCCGACTCTGGCGGTGCGTTGACTTTCTCGAATCCGTCCTCATCACTGGCATTCTGCACTTCGAGCTTCCTAATCTCTTCAGGCTTCTCATCTATCTCATCTGGACTAGGTCGTTGCGCGTGATGGAAACCGTGCGAGTCAACGCTGCTGCCAAACTCGTCGTGACTATTCTCTTGGCTCGGACTTGAAGGTGCTTTTGGTGTCGCTAGCTTGCCCTCGGCTTTTAGCGCTTCACGTTCAGCATCACGCTTTCGCACTTCCTCTTCGGCTCCTCTCTCATTCAGCAGACCCATGTTGCTACAATGCAGAAGCTCGGCCATCAGCTCACAAGTCTTGAAGCGATCAAAGCCGAGTGGCTCGATGCTCTGCCCGAAAGCTGCCTTCAAGCCGGATCTCTTCGCAGACGGCGACCGGATGAGGTTCATGAAGTCAGGCACATGCGTCGCAAATTGTCGTAGCAGAGTGCCAAGATAGATCGGGTCGCTCGTCTTCGGCTCTGGACCAACCTGATTGTCCATGTCATAATCTGAGTTGTTCTTCCGTATGACTTCGATGATGATGCCGACGCCGACCGTGAGCGCATTGCCGCCTCGCAGCATGTTTTCGATGAGCAGTGCAATGCACTTCTCCGACACCAGCTGCCTAGTGAGCTCGTTCGGCCCGATGACGGACTGATCCTGTGTAGTCGCGTTGGCGGATATTGTTATTATCGCCTTCAAAAAGTCGCCGGCAGATGTTTGTGTCGAGGACTCGTGCTTCGGCGATAGGTAGTCCAGCAAGAGAGGGATCAAGTTTTGCGTCTGTAACCAATCCACGATACCTTGACCACCTTCGTGCTTCTCCAACGAGATGATCTTGAGCAGCAGGTCCATGACCATGGGGCAGTCCACATGCTGCAGCATAGCCGGCACAATGCCGTCCAGATCCTTGAAGAAGGCAAGCATCTCCTCCGTCTTCTTGTCCAATAGCGCCTCGTTGACCTTTGTAAAGTAGCCAGCCTGCAAAGGATCCAGCGGTGCAGGTCGGTGTAGGTACTGCCAGAACTCGCGCAGGTGCTCTCGGTGTTCCATCAGCGCCTCAGTGATCGACCAGACCTCCGAGGACAGCACCTCGCAAGCCACATATGCATACTTCTTGCGCTGAGCCTCCTTCTTCTCCTGCTCCGTCTCTTCGTCATCATTGTGCTTATTCACGGACTTGGACCGACTCCTAGCTTTGCCCTTGCCAAAGAACGATATGCCGCCCGTCGTCTTCTCATCTTGCGTCTTGTTATCTTCGCTGACCTCCTCCGGAGGCGCATCTGCTACGACATAGTTCAGCAGCTTCTTGAGTACCGGTTCCTCGCGCAGAAACTCAATCAGCTTGCTGTTCTGCTGCTTGAGCTCTTGAATCAGATCGCTCTCATCTAGCAGCTCCTCGAGTGTGACATCTGGCTTGTCGAGGATCGTGTCCAGAGTCGAGATATTGGCGTAACCCCCGAATCGCCAGAACATGATGCCTGAGCCTCGTGACAATCGTCGTCAATTACGTTTCCGACGTTGTGCTCATCGGCGCCGTCGCGCGTGTGGGCAGTAGCCAGCGCTATCGCTCGAGTCCTAACCGTCGTCAAATATGCGCTGCTTGTAAGAAACGTTGTATGGGTGTGGCAGAAAGGGTGCGACTCGTGGGGTCACGGATGGCGGCTAGCAGAACCAAGTCAGCGTCTCGGGCATGTGATCGCGTGCCTGTCTTCAAGTGCTGTCTGGAGTCATCTGCGCCTTCCCATTCGTACTCGGAAGGTCCAGAACGCTTCCTTCGTCTGCCGCAAGGAGCTGCACTCACATCTGCAGCTCAGCCATTGGCCCTTTACCAGGTTCGGTCGGAGGTGTGTCTCGAATGTGTCAGGATCCAAGCCGGTCCCTGAAGTCGAGTCTGGAGTAGTGCTAGTCCGAGTGAAGTGGGCCCGCCGGTCGCTTTGAAAGGACCCTCTTTCGTGATTGCTGGAGTCCGCAGCACTGTTGCTCAGACGTCCGTCAAGACCAAATGACGGTGTTGAGCACAGACTGCAGGATGTATGCTCCGCCGTCTTAAAGTAAGAGCGACTTGGACTAGGTACCCACGCGAGCAGGTGAGTCGGGCGCGAGAAGGCTAAATCGCGCGCCGAACCCTGATTGATTGCCGTACGGTCGCATCACAGGCTCACATGCGCAAAGTCATAGGGCTGCTGCAGTCGATTGCAAGCCTGTCATATTACGACAGACAATTAGTTCACACTTGTTCAGTCTTCCTATCCTACAAGCTTCGTGGTATCATCACGCTCCCGTGTTAATCTGCCCGCTATGCCAAACGCTGCACTACAAAAGCTGATCGCGCATCGATCATCGCTCTCTGCCCTCCTCACTCAACCTCCTCTCCATCTCCTCCTGCACTCCCTGCATTTGCGCCTCCTCATACCCCGGCGGCGGCTCGTCCGGCACAGCATTGACCGGCTTAGGCCGTCCATCTTCCCTAACACCCACCCCACTATCCCTCTGCTCACCACTCGGCGCTGGCACAGGCACAGCCACAGGAATGCACACTGGCGACATCAACGGCCCATCGCTCTCCTCCTGATACGCCGGTAGATCCTCCAGATTGACATTCGATACGTCCACACCGTTCACGCCTGCGCCTGCTCTTGTTGACGAGCCATCGGCGTTCATTCTTTGCGCTTCCACAGCTTGTTGTAATCGCTCCTTCACTTGCTCAAACTTGGTATGGAAATCGAAAGCTCCGCCTTCTCTGAATGTAAATTTGAGCTCTACCGCTCCTCGTGGTGGTATTGGGATCCCGCCGCCTTGCACAGGTTGAAGTGCTGCCGTCCAGACATTCGGTCCGAAGAACGGCGCACTGACGTGGCTGTCGTGTAGGTTCAACAATGGTGCCGCGAAGCTCTCCAACTTCTCCGTCTTCTTGTCGGGTAGGAATATTATTCTTCGGTTCGTAAGGTATAACACGCCGCCATTGTGTGAGAGACTGAAGGGTTGCTGTTGTTTGCCGGCGGAGTGGGCGGGCGTGGTGATCGAGATTCCTATTCGTGGTGGAGATGTGAAGAGGTGCTGTTCGTCTGGTAGAGGCGTATATGGTGGTGTTGTGGAGGGCGAAAGCATCACCCAGCTGCTAAGGTGTGAGCGCAGGCGCTTGGTCTTCGAGCCCATCGTACCCCAGTACTAGTAACAATAAAGAAAATGCGGAGATACCTACTTGATAGACATCTTCGGAAGCTTTGACGGTGTCTGCCGCAAGCCTGAAGGCCAACCTCGTCTATGCGCCAGATGCTCGGTTGACTATGCGGCGAGGCGTTGTGACCCGCAAGGCAGAAGCAGCTTTGGTAGCTAAGCTTCTGGAGGATACTAGTAGCGTAGCGTTCCTGCGCGAACCGATGCGAGTAGGAGAAAGATCCAATCAAGGGTTGAGGCTAATGAGCGGCACAGCTGTGTAGTGTAAAGGAAAGTTGCAGAAGAGAATCCCGCAAATTGAATTGTTGTATGCGCGTTAGCCGCGTGCATGTGATCGTTATGGTGGGGCAGTTTGCTGCCTTGATGCCTGAGCAGCATTTACCAAGGACAATATGGATATTCGCACGCACTGTCGTGAACATGATCCCTGTTTGCTATGGGAGCTATAAGAGATTATTCACTGCTGCAAGCTTGTCTCCTGGAATCGCAAAGTCACCAAGCTCTTCGCCGGTAATTCAAAAGCCACAACTCCGTCACTCTGCACTGGCAATGGGCTCACAACCACCCAATCCTGAGCATCTGTCGTCTCATACACATTGAACAACTTAGCATCTTGGTCCGGCGCGGCCAAAGAAAGGTTATAAGAAGTCGTCTGATTGTTCATGAACAGTACATTCCACGTCGAGTTCCCTGAGCCGGAACCGTCACGCAAAGATGGAGATCCGGTCGAACTCTTCGATGCAATAGCATTGATGCCATCTGGAAGCTGCGACTGCGGAATGTCGTATCTGACACTCCCGGGCCTGTGCAGCGCCAGATGTTTCATCAAATAAGCTCGCTTGGTGTAGTACAGATTGTAGTCTTGCGTCGAGTTGTAGTCGCCATCAATATACACAAGGGCTGAATTGTACCCAGCGGTATTATTGATAGCAGTAGCACATTGCTCTCCATCGACGGTTGGCGAGCAAGGCAGGTTCGTAACAGCTGTCCACCAGTCGAAACTCTGCGCCTGCACAATAGTCAAGAATTGCCAGACGTAGCGGCCAACGATCAAGGCGTTCTCCATGGTTGGGTCATATTGCACACCGAAGACTGAGGAACCGGTTCCACCATTGGTCGAGCAGCATGTTTCGGTGAATTTGACCGGTGGGGAATCACTGCCGGTCAGGTTCTGAATGAGCTGATAGTATTTCGCAAGCGATGCGTCGTCTGGGTAGTCATAGTTGTGAACTGCAATGTTCGACATACTCGGTGCAGCTTCTGGAAGCCAGAGCGGATATTCAGGAAAAGCCTGCGTTGTGATCTGACTGGTTTCGTCGAAGATTATATCCACAATGTCCGCAGTAGAATTATCGAGGGCATCTCGAATTGCTTGGGCAAGTGGAGCACGCAGCAACGGACCGACAGCCATGCCCTCTTGCCCGCAGTCTGCGCGGATGTTGTCTGGTTCGTTGATGGGTGAAATGTACTTGATATCAATGCCATGGTCCAGCCAGTACGAGAGCACGGTCTGGATGTAGTCCGCAAATGCTGGAATCTCAGACGATGTAAGATTCCAGCCGCAAGCTGCTCCGTTGCCAGCAATATGAGAGGGTGCCGCATTGATGAAGTAGGTGATGTACGGTACTGAGTACTGCTGTGCCATTTCTAGGAAGGTGACACCGGCATGATCACGACTCCAATCGTAAGTTCCATTGCGAAGCAGGAATGACTCAACCCGTGAGCCGTTGGTAGTCACCTGTTGAGTGTCATTACCGCCGTCGCCCCCCATGTTGTACCGGTAGGAGCTGAGGTGCAGGCCACTTTCCGAGAAGAGGAAGTCTCCAAGCTGCTGCTGGGTGCTGTTGGGGAAATGAATCAGATCGTTCGGCCACCAGGCCCCAGAAGCTCCGAAAGATGTCAATGTCTGTCTTGGTCCTGGCGAGATAGTGACGGTCGCGTCTGCGAGTACAGCTGAGCTGGCCCAAAGGGCTGCCAGATCCTGAAGTCGCATGCTGTAGCACCCGATGCCAAAGATCAGATGAGTAGGGAGGCTACAAGATTGGAACTACACAAAGGAACAGAACGGGAAATCGAGTCATGCGATACTTACATATCCATCCTGCCTGACTTGTTTGGGCAGTCGAGAGACTACATGGGGGTGTAACGATGCTTGTTGGCGGATAAATCGTCGAAGACCTGCAGGAACAGCGCGGGGATGTAATCAATCAGGACCTCGAGAAGGCCGGCCACCCATGACATGACTTGTGGTCCGTACCGTTTTGCACGCCTGTGGTCCGGCGCTTACAGGTGGTGAGAGAAGGCAGAAGAGGGGTCGAAGGTTGGTATCCGCGACGCTGCCGCCGACGTGATGTCTTGGCAGGACGCCTCACCGAGTTTCACCGCCGAGCCACATAAGACTGGTATGATATATAATACATGTATCGCAAGATCTGATGAACAAGATGCCTCCGGACTGGACGCCTGATCGACGCCTGATCAGAGACAAGGCAGGAGCGTAGCGAAAAGCATCCGACTCCAAATGGAGCTGATGAGACCGGCATCACGCTTACTCGAACACGTCTTCATGGCGAAGGCAGTCTACCTGAAAGACTCCCTGGAGGCATATGCGATATCGTGGTGCTGTAAAAATTTCGCTAAAGACCCGAACTGTGCTGGCGACACCTGATGCGCATGACGCAAGGCTTGAGCACAGAGTGCCCCTACGGAAGCAGCAGATTTTTGATCATGGTTCGGCAGCCTCCTTCCACTTTCTAACAGATTTAAAGCTGCTGAGAGCTCTTGCTCGAAGCCGCATACAGCATCGTGGGATCCAAAATGCTCCCAACCATGAGCCTTCATGCCGAAGGACTGGGATACACGGAAGACTGGCTGTCCAGCACGTCCGCTCAGGATCTGAGCCCTTGATCCTGGAAGATACATCCATCAAGTCTCTCCCGTGAAGATCATTCGGGCGTGGAAATCCGAAACGCCGGCGAAAGGTGAAGCAATACTTCTGTTGAGACGTAACGAATCACAACGAGTTCGAAGACTCGAAGACTGCAGTGGCGGCAGAGGGCACTCGCGTTCGAGCTCTTAGACGTCAACAATGTCTCAGTAGGCATGGGAGCCACAAGAGTATTGAGGTAAGCTTCCAGAAGTCCTTCGACCTACCAATTGCAGTTCAAACCCCGAGGAAAGTCTCAGCACAACCGACAAATCAGCCTACATTCGAAGAACTACTCCACAATGGCGATAATCAAGAATCTGGAGGATTTGCCCCAAGAGGATCTCTACAACCTACTGGGTCGTGCAGCGCACGAGTCGCCTGTCAGATTCTCAGCCACCCTCGGGCTGGTCTCACGTCAGTCTAAGAACACGATCCAAACCTAATGGTCCTCCGCTACCACAAAGGCCATCCACTTTGACGATTTCCACGGACTTGCCGATATCATCAATATCCCCTATATGCCGTCTGCGCGCTACGTTGGTCCCAACTTGAACAGTACCGCGACACTCGTATTCCATTTTGCTTGCTCGATCAAGAATCGCGGACCATAAAAAGCCTTCTCGAGCGCGCTGCTACGGAACAAGAACGTGAAGCGTGTACTACTGGTTGTCGAGGACGAAGATGCAAGTCTCGGCCACACGGGCGCTCGCGAGCTTTTGGAGCAGATTGCCCGAAGCAAGGGCAACCGGTGGAGGACAAAGCGGCGAATAAGAAGAAGGATATGAAGAAGGAGATTGAGCGGATGAAGGCCGAGATGGCGCGCAGGCGAAGGGAGAAACAGGAGATGGAGCAGAGGCTTGTTAAGGCACTCCAGAATGATGCACGCCCAGCTGCCACTCAACAGATCTAGATTGTGAGGCTCGAATGATCGCGCAGTGTCGGCCGATGATCAAGTCCGGCGGCGCTTGCAGAAATGCCATGCACCCAAGCTTGGTACATGACATGTGTTAAAATTGACTTTTTATCACGATGATCATTGGTGCTAATGAGTATATCAGTCAACGAAGCGGTCGTCCGATTGAGGCTCCTTAATTCGTCTTGGCGCGGTCGACTGATGGAAGGAATTAGCTGACTGCGGCGAGTACCGAAGTGGTGCGAATAATAGACTGAGGCGAATCACGAAACACAACATTGATCTGGATGACTCATTGAGACAAGCATCTGATGGTAATCTGCCGTGGCTCTACTGATGCATGGTCTCAGATTTTCACCCAGTCAAATGTATTGATCTACTTTGAACACATATGACAAAGGTCCGACACTCCACGATCATGCTGAAGATCATCTCGACTGATTCGCATTCACGAATCCCAAGTCAAGCAGTCCGCTGTCTTCACTTATCCAGCAAATGCTTCAACCAGAGAATGGGCGAGGATTGCAAGACCTTTCACTCGACTGGAATGCCCTGACGCTTCGTCTACAGCCATCGAATGTCCTTTAGGTCGAATCTTCAGAGCCTTTGAGCACAACAGGGAAGCTGCCTGACTCTGGTGTATCACCTTCCGCGATCCAACACAGTCCATACAATCCGGAGTAATTCGACGGCCGAGCCCAGAACTGCGCCTGCAGATAGGTGTTGTTGTTATACACCAATTGGGTTGCGAATAGTGCGAAGCCAGAGACCGTACCATTGACGCTGCTGCCGATGTTTGACAAGGCCGTCACGCCGACGGCATGGTCCTCATCTGGAGTAATGTAAAGGGATCCGGCGGATGATCCGTTGGTATAGGTGGCGTTGGCGATCCAGTCCTCACCTGTGATAGAAGCAAGGTTCCAAAGTAGAGGCGCAAGGATGGTAGTATTCATAGTGGGATCCTGCGCCACATAAAGGCGGTCTGCAACGTCCATCAGCCGCTGTCGTTACTGACGTACTCTCACAAGTATACTGTGACTTACTGTCGCTTAGGCCCATCGCAACCGGCCAAGCTGAGGCATTGGCGCCATAGGCATAGAGCGTAGCATTCTGCTCTGCTGCCCGCTTTACATGGCCGTGCGGAATGCTGACAGCCCCCGCGAGCAATGCCTGGGCTGCGAGGGCGGCCAAAGCAACGAACTTCATGGCTCTATCCTGGCCTGGCGCTGCTATCTCGTCGGAGAACGAATTTGAACGGGTGGTGATGGGGCCGAAATATGACTGAACGAGAGAAGTCGAGAAAGGCAGTGAATGAGCGACGCTGCCTATGCCGCGATACGAAAGACAGAAAGCAAAAGAGCGAGCGTACCGAGCATTCTACGACCTACTTTGAACAGATCAGGCCACGACCAATCGAAGATGGGTTATCCTTTGGTCTGGACAATGCGCTGAGCTAGTCGTCAACGCTGTACCTGCACGCCAGCGCACATGCAGGGCATTGTCTCCATCTGCTACAAATTCGTAATCCAAGGAGATGCCAGCGACACGTACGCTCTGTACTGTTCCTGGTCCATTCGTGGTATCCTGGTCCAGACCGTCACGACAGACGGCTAAACTCCGGTGGCCTTGACACGCACTCCAGAATCTCAGCTTGCATCTAAGACATCCGATGGAAACTTGCTCTTTCAACCAGCGTAAAGCGCGAGCGATCGAGCTCGATGTCATAGAGTATACAGTTGATCTGCCAGCACTCGGCTTCTCCATAATCAACCATATGCACATATATGCACGTTTATGGGGAAATATTGGACGGCCCGCGCTAGTAACGTGGACACTTTATCCTGGAACGCTCGTTCGGCTCCGCCACTTCTTCAACACGACGCGTAGCGGCTGAGGTAATAGGACTCTGTTCACGGCCTAAATCAGAATTTCTCTGACAAGGTTCAAAGCAGTGCTATTACCGCAATGTCTCATACGACGTAAGCTTCAATGCGAACATTCTCGACGACCAGGGCAAGATGTGGATCCTCGCATTGGTACTCTTGACAGGAGTCCCAGGCAGTGGACGTATCAGCCGGCAAGGGGAATTGATTGTTTGCTTTTTCTAGGACTGCTTGCCTCTTCGTTTGCCTCTTGCTTGCACAATACGCTCGTTCATCATGCCTTCATTCTATGGCGCTTTGCTCTCGTTCGCTACTTTGCCATTCGTTCTAGGTGCATCAATAACAAGAGATACCCAGAACTCTTCCTGTATCAACAGTGCTTCTGACCGGAGTTGCTGGAGTGATGGTTTCGACATATCGACAAACTACTACGATACAGCGCCCGACACGGGAGTGGAAAGACATTACTGGTTCAATATCGAAAACACGACTGCAGCGCCGGATGGTGTAGAGCTGCCTGTCCAGCTCATCAATGGATCGTTTCCTGGTCCCACGATCATTGCCGACTGGGGAGATACAGTTGTGGTGCATGTGACCAATTCGGTACAGAACAATGGGACGGGCTTGCACTTTCATGGCATACGGCAGAATTGGACGAGCAATATGGATGGCGTTCCCAGGTATTGCTTGCATTCGTGACAGCAACACTATGTGTATGCTAACAAATGTAGTGTGACACAATGTCCAGTGGCACCAGGCGAATCTTTAGAATATCGATGGCGGGCATTGGAATATGGTACTGGTTGGTACCACAGTCATTTCTACGTGCAAGCCTGGGACGGTGTATTTGGGGGAATAATCATCAACGGCCCAGCCACTTCGAACTACGATGTTGACCTGGGCCACGTTTTCCTGAACGATTGGTATCATGTGAGTGTAATCAAAGGTGTGGCGAGGTGTTGTTATTAATCATGACACCAGCAAACTGCCGACGAACTGGTCACACAAGCAGCCACTGGTGGTCCGCCGACACCACCAAACGGTCTAATCAACGGCACTAATACATACAACGAAACTCTTGGTTCTCGTTTCGAGCTGAACTTCACAGCCGGTACGCGCTACCGCATGCGCCTCGTCAATGCCGCCGCGGACAACCATTTCCGCTTCATGATTGACAACCACACTATGGAAGTTATCGCCATGGACTTCGTGCCCATCGTCCCATATAATTCCACACAGCTTAGTATCGGCATGGGCCAACGATACGACATCGTTGTGACGGCTAAGAATATCACATCCGGCAACTTTTGGCTCCGCGCAATCCCGCAAGAATCCTGCTCGGAGACTGATGCTCTGGATAATATCAAGGGCATCATCCGCTATGACTCGTCGTCGACCGAAGATCCAACGACGTCGGCCTATGATTACACTGACTCCTGCGACGATGAAGCATCTTCCAATCTTGTCCCGTATGTTTCTATCGCTGCCACAGACTCTCCACAGTACAGCAACAATACCGAAGTCGCTGTACAAGTCACCGCCAATGCTCTGCTCTGGACCATGAACAGAACGACTTTCCGCACAGCTTGGGAAGACCCCACATTGCTCCAAGTTGCTGAAGGAGCCACATCGTTCACAACGAAGCAACAAGTCATTGAGCTGCCGGACGCAGACAAGTGGGCTTACCTGCTGGTCCACTCGCCCTTCGCCCAAGCCCATCCAATGCATCTTCATGGTCACGACTTCTGGGTGCTCAATGCTGGATATGGGAACTTCGATGAGACACGAACGTTGAGTGTAGCGAATGTGCCGAGAAGAGACACGGCCATGATGCCGGCCAGTGGGTATCTGCTCATTGCGTTTCCTACCAATAACCCAGGCGCATGGCTCTGCCACTGCCATATTGCCTGGCATACGTCGGAGGGTTTTGCCGTCCAGATCTTAGAGCGGGAGTCCGAGATTGAGACGGATTATGCGGCTTTGAACAGTACCTGTGCGGCTTGGAAGACATACGCGAACTCGGATAATGTGACGCAGTACGACTCCGGTATCTAAAGTAGCTTTGAGTTGCGACGCCTGCTGTACAAGCAGAGTAAGGGACTCAATATGGCATGTGACTTAATTGTTTGCTCGGGCGGTATGATCTATCAACCTTTGGTGATCTTCTGGTCAATTTTTGAGTCAGAGCCAGCCCAGTAACTCAGTCAACTTGCCAAACAGTAAACGCTCGTTGAGTACTTTCGGACATTCAATCTAGCTATGGCCTTGATTCACTACGAGTAGCATGTCAGCTGAATGTGGTGGCAGCAGCAGCCTTGCACTAACACTGTCTCATTGGTCGACGGCAGAATATGCACATCTGCCCACAGTGCATCATCAGAAATTAAAGCTCGCAAGCCTGGTGCTGTGGTGAATGCGGAGACGTTGCATGGCAGGCCACAGAGCTATCTCGCACGATAACAGTTTCTAATCACATTAACGAGCAGCATCTGCGGACAGGCGAGATCCGAGGTTGCGTTATGGTCGTTTTGGCGCAAGACTTAGATGGCCGGCTCCAGAGACGCAGACGTAACAAAGGAAGCGCAAACACAGTCAGCGAACGAAGGCCGATCGGCGCAGTGTCGAGCACTTGGACGGCCTGTGATTCGTTCTGCGTCTGTCAAATTCCTGCTGGTGGTGTCGCACCCCAATATAGGTCTTAATAATAAACAAGTATGCAGTGGCGATGCTGCAAATGAACTTATCATTTCAAGGTACACTATGTCGGAGCTCCAGGGGACGATGGGTAACAATATAGCAAACATACCTATTGTTAAAAAGCAATCCCCTACCCGATTTGTTGTAAAAGCAGAAATAGAACTTTGATTAGCTGAAGCCTGAGCGCGACTATGCTGCGGCTTTCCACAGACCTGATGCCAATGGCGGCCCATCATCAGACCACTCTCCAATGTCAGATACAGAGACGTTGTCGCAGGTCATAGGAGCGTGGGCGCAAATTGGAGCGTAGTTGAGATGGAGTGACTTTAACCATTTTTTACCACAAAAGGGGAAGGGATACTTACCGGGAGTTCTTACAAAACCCAAAAGTCGGACTGCTTGACGACAGAAAGATCTCGTATCAAGTTGCGACCTACCTACTCCTGTGGCCATATTCACACTTACCATATTCGCAATGCGGCTTGGCCCATATCAGCACCACGAGAGCTTCAAGGACGAATAGTTTCAAGAACATCGAGCTCAACCTCCGCAGTGCCAGCTTGCGATTGATTATCGCTGATGCCAAGCTGTCGTCTGAATTTTGCAATCAGCATCTTTTTCGATACCTTAGGCGGGTCGCACTTCGGGGTAGGCAGCAGTGAAGCATGATTGGCAAACTTTTGCCATCCTGGGCGTGCGTCCGGAGAGAGAGGCTCCATCTCGATCCATCGTGGTTCGAAGGACTCCACTGGAGAGGGCTGCGCCCACACTTGGAATGGAATGTAGTGGAGGGTGCTACAGACGAATGCTCTGGACATCGCTAATGGAGTCGTCAGGTCTGCCTGTTGTTTGATCGTGACTGATTCAATCCGTTGATAAATGCACGATTGAAACAGCTAATTGGCTGCTACCCTATGTCTGCCTTTGCGGGTAGAGACCGTTCTTCGAGACGAGTGGCTGATGTTGGCGATGAGGTATCATTTATACTCACCACGACTAGCCTACCTGACTGGGCCCTCTTTATGATGAAGCTTAGCAGGAGCAAGAGGCTCAGACCACTGAGCTGGCGTGTCAAGAAAGGCAGACATGACAATAGCACAAAGGCGACAAAGAGCATCTGCGTAGTGAACAACGAACAAACATAGTGTTGAAGTTGTAGCACAAAGCCGAGGCCGCGGTTGTCTGTCCTGTTCGGAAGTTGATAGTGGAAATCGCTACACTATTGTTTGAGATCCATTCAACGTTTAGAGTTATCTGCATATGGGTCATTCCAGTGGCAGACGATCTACAATGTTTCATTCGAATGACTGATGGTGAGAACCTCTAGCTCATAGTGGCACATCTGATTGCCTGGTTGACAAGCTCGGCCTGCATCGCTCAGTCAGCCTTGATTCGATCGTTCGGACAACTATTGTAAGCATTGGAGCATGCATGGGCGTGCGTACCACCCGAAAGCTCTTGCTTCAAGCAAAAGAAAACTTCAACAGCCACCTTCCCAGTACACTGTGCCAGGCCCAAGCCTCCGATAAATCCGAGTAACTCCACCCTGAATTCTCCCACCGCTGCCGATTCCTGATCTTGAGCGCCCTATCGAGTCCCCGATTGACAGCGACCAGGTACATCCAGGAGGAGTCCTCCCTTGCGCTTGCACATTTCGAAACTGCCTCCTTCGATCTGCGCACACATATCGCCACCACATGAGCGTAAGCGCATATGCCATCTCTGATCATGCTCTCTGCATAGCTGGCCATCCATTCGACATCATCCTCAGCCACACGAAAGATGAATCGGTATGGAAGGAGCGCAGTCCTCGCCCTCGACCGGGAAAGAATCTTGAGGATATCGTCAATGTCCCAGTCGCTGTCGAGCATGCCCAAGTCGACGACCAGCGTCCCAGACCGGTCTCGTATGGGGTCCATCTGACCGACTCTGTCACCCAACTTTTCGCGCTGGTCAGCGATCAGGGCGTATAACGTCTGCCAGTTGGAGACCATATAGTACCGGGTGTGAAACACACGCATCAGACGAGCTTCATTCCGCACGGTCTTACAAGTACCAAGCAGGCTGATGGAGTTGGACTTGAAGAATTTCTCGAAATTGTCCTCGAAACATTCCTCCCAAGATATGTAGTCCTCGTACTCATCATCGTGACACGCAAAGTACTCTGTGTAGATCTGGTTGCGGACTTCAGCCGGAAGGTCTAGGAAGCTGATACGCTGCTGTGTGAGGGCCATCTTCGTCGTTGGGAGCTGGGTTGTTGTCAGCTTCAAACTTGATGGCTAGTTGTCGATAGCAGTCAAGTGCAGGCGGTTCTCACTGCTGTATGCCTTGTCTGAGACAACTATCGATTGTTGCCAATGCGTTGATCGTTCTTTTACTTGCCTTGCGATAAAGGACTTGTTGCGACTGAAAGTTATTGTCGTTGTCAAAGTTGTCAAGGCTGTAGGCAAGAGGGTAATGTGCTTGTGTTGTAGCTCGAGAACCGAGACCGTGAATGCACAGATTTCGAATAGGGTGGGAGCTGCTTTCACGCTCGCTTTCACGCCAAACCGATTACTGCAGTTGCAACTCGACCTTGCTTATTATCGGTGGCACCAGATTGTGCAGGTGCAGAGAACATCCGCCCAATGGAACGGAATCTGCGCTATGTATCCGCAATACTCGAGGCTTGTTTCTCGTTAGGGTCCATAACGATCTTGATTACGATGCTGACACCAGTTAATTTTGTGGCATGTGCCGGTGGGACATGATGTGCTCTCTGAATCACTTGTAGAGAAGCATCGAAACGGTCGTAAGCAGCAGTCAGCGCCACACAGGAGGTGAAGGTCTTTTAGCGCGTACGACTTGGCTACCTGATCCTCTTCGCCTGCCTTCACGATCTAAGGGACTGCTCTGTGGCGCCGGTGTCTCGATCGTGGTAAGGCGTACGCCTAAGTTGACCCTATCGAGCCGAGCACAATGTCGTTGAAACGCAAAAGCTCGACTATGCATGATAAAATACCGTTTGCTGACCGTCTTCACTACTGGGAAAAGTCGACCTTCATCCTCGAAGTCCGACTCCTCCAGAATATAATATCGTAATCCTCCTCCACGGATCCAAGAAGGCCAATCCACCATGCCCGCTTCTGCTTAACCGTGTCTTGCAACTCCTCGTTGATACAGCCGCGGGCTGTCACGCTCCACCCAAACAGGTCGCCATGTCCGGATTTCAGAGCTTACTCCAGCTCCGCGTCTTGAACCTTCACCCGATCAAGACATTCGTACATACCATCCCAGATCATACTTCCGAACCGAACGAGGCTACCGTGCCGTAGAATTGGATGCTATGCAAGTAGAAATAAATCTCGCGGGAACAGCGCAGCCCTGGCTCTAGGCCTAGAGGGAACCTTGAGAATCTCGACAAGGTTCGTGCTGTCGTTTTCCCGTATGAGGCTGACTATCAGCAAGTCCATGCGAGAGCTATTGGCTGCACCTCCACCTAGTACCGCCATGAGCTCCTCTTGCCATTAATACCACGGTGACCACCATGAGTAGTCGACCTCCCTCGGTACTATTGGTTCGCCCCAGGGGTGTTTTGGGTAATCCTTGACGTCAAAGTCCGACTCGAGCAGAATGGTATCCGCAAGACGCCTACTCCTGTGACTCTCCCTCCAGTTCCGCATGGCCGTGATAGCGTACTCTATGTCCCTGTTGAAAAGCTCTTGATCGTGAATATCTGCGTAGACATTCTCACCTCGACTCCAGGCAGCGTCCAGCTCGGGGTCCCAGAGGTCGATCACCTCAGCGCATGGATACATCCCATTAAAAATCATATTCTTGATATAGCCTGTCATCCACTCATGCTCGTCGCGATGTATTTTGAAATGTATCTCGCGCGGATAGAGAACGTCTCTAGCTCTCCATCTCGACAGGATCTTAAGGATGTCGAGGACGTCGGTCCAGGGGTCCAGCTTCCTCAGATCGACGGTAAGGTGCTCAAGACGAATGTTGCTCATTGCACTGCCACCGAGTGAAGTCATGAGGTTTTCAGTATCGGCGATCAAATCGTATAGCATCTGCCAATTGCAGACGGTGTGGGAGATGGTGCGATGAGCGCGCATCAACCGAGCTTCACTGCGGACTGTCTTGCATGTGCCGAGCAAGTCGGTCGACTTCAATCGACTTGCGTTTTGGCACGTGAAATACTCGTCGTACACTTGATTGCGAATCTCAGCCGGAAGCTCTAAGAAGCTGATGCGCTGCGGGACGATATTCAAATTCTCTGCTTCAAGGAAACCGAGTCGAAAGAGTCGAAGCAAATTGAGAGCGCGAGTTGGCCTTGAAAATTGAATGCCCATCTTGTCGACTTCTGAGTTATTGTCGTTGTCGAGCTTGCTTCAGAACAGTGGTCGGTCGTCGCTTGAGAACAGACGTTAATCCTGGTCGGAGGCAGTATCGTTCTCCAGGTATTTGTTCTTCGTGTCGAATATGTCTGGGGAGAAAAGTGTCAAGCCGGCAACTCAGCTTCGGAGCCAGGTAGTGGTAGGCGGTTTCACAGTCCGTGAATGAACTTAAGAACTGCATTCACGCGCGCTGTCAAGTCCGCGCCGATTTGGTCATCGCAATTGCATCTCGAACTTATCTATTCACGCCGCCGGATGCGCCGACCTAAAGAAACAGTCACCCAGCCGAATGGAGCGAACTTGCGCTCTGCGTTCGCAGGATGGAATGCACCAGCCGTTTCTTTCACTGGACAAATAGCAGCTTCGAATCAAATGCTGACACCCGTAGGCACCAGAAAAGCGCCGCTGGGACTCGGCCCCAGCAAGAGTGGTGATAGGCTTCCACATGCGCAAGAGCATTGATTAGCTTGCGAAAGCATTGTAGCTCGCTATCATCCAGCCATGCTTCAATGCTCGTCGTGCGCTCAAAGTTCGTGATTTCTGGGAGTTGAGCTAGCAACAGAGCATGGCTGGACGACCATCGACGGTATCCTCTACATCCCAATCTGCTGCCTTGAGCACTCAGACCTAGCCGCCGGGCTTCCACCGCCTGAGCTACTATCAGTACTCTTCCAGCACGGCGGCCAGCATTCCACTAACTCACGACATGTTGTCCGCTGAAGATTTAGATGACAAATCCGTAGTGGCTCATCGCTGAATGCGAAATCGAAGATGAGCTGGCGTATCTCGACAGGCACGTCATGAGACTGAACTTGCGCTTGCGGCAAGAGAATAGCGTTAATGGCAAGCTGCTCTTTGACCTGAGAGTAACAACATAGTCGAAGTTTGCCATCGTCTTGACATCTCTGCGTTTGGTCGCCGCTGGAGCGGATTCAGGTTCGCCCTTCTGGACGTTGCGCCTCGTGGTCCCGCCGTTGCCTGACCCTGTGTTGATGCCATGAGTTGTGTCCGTGTGGTCCTTGAGTAGTGCCTCCTCCGGGGCACACGCCTTCTCTTCGTTGGTGTAAACGGCCAGCTTAGGCTGGGAAGGAGATCGGAACACCGATGCCGCCCTTGCTTGCCGCCAAGCAGGCCCCAAGAGCCTGAACCAGCATCCTTTGCGTAGCCTCGTTTTTGGTCGGCAAGAACGGCCAGAGCATCGGACTGGCAGTATTCATTGCTACTGCTCAAGCTCGCGGGCTCCTTCGGACTCACCCACCTCTCGCTGGTGACCGTGCGGCTCCATCATGACAACCGTGACAGCTTGAGTTGACTCCGCCTCGTAATGGCTGAAGCAGCCGTACGCATACAATCCTGCTGCCAAGTGACTCGCGCCTCATGAGCAAGAAGCATCCGTCTACCTCCTCTAGAGCCAGATGCCTTCACAACGGCACTCATCCTCGTCCGTGCATCCTCACTGACCGTAACGCAGTCATGAAGACGTCTGGCTCGCTGGCATCCCATGTCGCAGCATTCCAACCCACCAGTGAGTCAAAGTCAGATGCAACCTCCTCACCCTCCTCATTCGCCTCACCCTCCTCCTCCCGAACCATCAGCGAATCGTCCTCGCCGGTGTCCTCGCCATGGCCTGAAGGTCGCTCGCGCCTGTCCTGGACAGATATATACTTGAATATGGTAGCGTTTACACGAAAGACTGTAGTAGTGTTTATACGAGGACAATAAAAAACAGCGAAGAAACTAGATGAAGACAGAATGGAAAATGACACCACGCCCAGGACGTTGTTGGAGAAAGTACAACGAGCAGGTGAGAGGAAACGGCAAGGTCCATTTTGTGCTGTTTGCTCAAGACCGAGACGAACAACGCCGTCAGTGGGTCTTCATGCAACCAACCGCGCGCCCCACGCGATGCATGACTGGCATGGTACAGTGTATTCTGCATTGAGCCCAGGAAAAGGAGTAGCCGCGAGGTCCTGTGAGTCATTAGCAGACCGTGGGGGAATATTGATCAGTCTGTACGAAGCAGAATTCTGCGACGTCTTGCCCTTGCATTGCAGATATGGATGTTTTGCCCCGATCACCATTTCCATCCTCGGTGTGTATACCCGATCATCATAACGCCGCGCTGTAACCCTCCTTCTGAAGTCCGTCTCGGACAGATGTCGCTCGGAACGCTGCAATGCTAACATCACTTAAAATGCCCGCCAAATGCTCTTCACGCTTGCTCCCAGGTAATCCTCAGCGCCAATTGATCATGCGCGTCACAGTCGGAGCCCGCCCACCACGAGGACCATTCTACGACCCGGCGGCGACGTCCGCAACCATGACTGACCCATCCACAAGCTCCGGGAACTTCTCCACGAACTTACTGCCCAATGACCAGTTCTCTAAGCGCCTCAAATGCGTCTCAAACGCGTCATTGATGCTCGCGTCCCTCTCGCCCTCCACAGAACCCTTGTGCACCAGCACCTGGTTCTGCTCGTACGGCCAGTTGATCGACAGAGTGGTAGTGTACGGCACGAAGAAGTCATCAAAGTTCACCTCTGTTGGGCCGTCGACCAAGCGGCTGCGCATGAAAGGCCTGATAAAAGTGTTAGCAAATGTTTCACCAACCTCCGAGATCGACGAGCTGTTGGTATTCAACGTTGAATCGCTCATGGTCGAGTCAGAGGGTGAGAAGGACTCGGGTGAGATGAATGCATCAAAGTCAAACTCTTCCGATGCGGGCACTGACCATGGTAGATTGTCGATCCAGTTGGGGTGTGGCTTCTCCAATTGCTCGGCCACAGGGCGCATCCACTCTGGTATGCGATTGTAGTTGGCCTCGCACGGGTCGATGAACCACCGCATTAGCAAGAACATGATATACAGCACCGCCACCCTCTCTGGGAGGGCCGAGATGTCCGGGAATTTGCTTAGCATGGAGATCAGCAGCCCAGACATGGGATGGATCTTATCAAGCGGAGCCTGCGGATCCTGCAAAGCCATGAAGGAGGGATACTCTGGACCAAGGACATCTGCTGCCTGCTCACCAGCCTGGATGCGCTCTCGTGAGTTCCTGATAAAGTCGCCCAGCAGGTCATCCAAGCCACAGGTCGGCTCGGTGTTGCTGGGCAGCCGAGCGTAAAGCGGCGTCGTTGTCGAGTCATCTGGCGAGGCGGTTGCGGCTGGCGTGGCTGTTTGTTCTTGAGGTGAGCGCTTCTGCGTAGAATCGAGCACGAAGTTCAAACCCATAGTGCCTGCTGCAGGTCTCTCACCATTTGCTTGCGATGCTTGCTGCTCCTGTGGCGGAGGCTGATGGTCGTATGAGATGCCGTTGGGCTGGTGCGCGTACTGGGCGCTCGGCGACCCTGCCGGCCGCCATGCATGCTCACCAGGCTGGCTGCTAGTGGCGCTGCGCGACTGTGTTGGCGATCTCAAGTCCGGATGTATCGCCGGTTCCATGTGTGGCGCGGGAATGTTCGTGTAGTAGGCGTGCTGCTGCTGTGGCTGCTGGTGGTGTTGACCGAGCGGAGGAAGCGGCTGTTGCTGCGCAGTCAAGGCCGCCAACTCTGTGTCGGGCTCTTGCGTGAGCCATGCGGGATCAACTAGGTCATCAATACCGAACGTACCGTTCAAAGCGCCCGGGCCTGGTTGCACCGGTCCTGTTCCAAATGCTCCCCCTCCACAGATCGCGCCTGCCGCTTGTGGGCCAAGCACGCCCGCAATCTGGTTCAGCTTGGTGCGCAAGTCTTCATTCTCACGCAAAGCTCTGTCGCGCTCTGCCTCAACACGCTGCAATTCCTGATATGGCTGCTGAGACTCCAAGTCTCTTATGCGATTCTCCAGATTCTCAATCGTCTGCTTCGTGCGCTCCCTGATGGCGCGTTGTGCTTCGCGGTCATTCGCGCGCTTCTTGGCGAGCTGTTCCGGTGTCAAGTTTGCAACACCACGGCTGCCTGGAACGCCAGTCGCCTTCCTCTTCCTACCATTTGTCGGAGCTGGAGTGCCATTCTGCTGTGGTGCTGGAGAGCCGCCGAGTGCAGCGACGGCGGTTGCCTGCGCGTCGTGGGAGAGTGAGCCGCCGTGCGACGCGTATGTGCTGGGCGTCTTGACCAGATTGGTGCCGTTGGGCGAGTGAGCGGTGGCGGCGCTCATGATTAGGATAGTCGTGTCGGGATGTTGGAGGTGTGGGAGTCAAGAGTCAGGATGCGGGCAAGGAGCAGCTTTTGATGAGTCGCGACAAACTCTGACTCGAACTGCACGCGGGGCTGACCATTAAACCCTTCCTGTCTTTTTCTGCTCCCGATTGGAATGCGACGCGAAACAAGTGCAGAGTCTGTTCCAAAGAGTCACATGTACTTTGCTACTCGCTAGTGACAGACGCGTGGTTGTGCATGTGAGAGATGAATTGGGGAATGAGCCCCGGGCAGCAGTGTTTCCCACTTTGCACGGCATCACGCCGGGCAGGAGTGACGCACTGACTCGCGGCGCCTTGACTTTCACATGCCTCAATAATATATTACATTGATCGTGAATACATGTAGACATTTGGCTATCCTCGTCAGGGATCTCTACACCATGCTCCCACGATGACCTCCCGCACCTCCACCCGCCCCGCCTCCGTCCCTGCCGCCAAACCACCCTGTCAAATCCATCCCACCGCCGTGATCGCCGACAAAGCCCTCCTGACCGGCACACATCAAGTCACTATCGGGCCCAACACAATTCTCCACCCCTACGCCCGCATCCGCGCTGAGAATGGCCCAGTCACCGTCGGTTGTCACTGCATGATCTACGAAAACGCCGTTGTCGGCACCTCTTCCACATCAGACTCCTCCCAAGCGGTCGTCATAGGGGATTATGTCAACACCGAGTCCGGCGCCGTAGTCGAGGCGAAGACTGTAGGTGACGGGAGTGTCATTGATGTCGGTGCGACAGTAGGTCAAGATGCGGTGGTCGGGAAATGGTGTAAAATTGGTCCCTTGGAGAGGGTCAGGGAGGGCGAGGTATTAGAAGACTTCACTGTGGTGTTCTCTGACGGCAGAAGGAGGGTAGATGCTACAGCGATGGAGGGAAGCGAGGTGAGAGAGGCGAGGAGAGCAGGGCAGGAGAAGGCGGTGGCATTGGTGAGCAAATTGGTGGTGGATGGGAAGGCGAAGTGGGTAGAGTGACTGTGAGTAATGTGGTTATGAGAGATTATTTTACGCCCGGAACCTGGCGGATCATGCCAGAAAAAGCAGCTCCGGCTTGTCGACGCTCTCATGTCCTCTGCGAGCAGCGGTGCCTTCAAGCCCACCTTCACGGACCTTGAAGTAGCAAGGATTGAGACTCTGCGACTCGACTTAGTCACATGCTCAAATGCCTGCTCGACACAGCGGCAGCGGCTCAACCTGCCCTGGTTAGCAAGGTCTAATTCGACACTCCTGCCGAGAAGTAATGGCTTCCTGAGGTTCTGGTCACCTCGCGCCAGAATACTGCCTTCCTTGCAGTCTGCCACAATCTACAAGCACCACATCCGGAACCAGAGTCGAAATAACGAAAATCATGAATTGACGCTGCCAGCTGTGGCGTCCTCCATACCACACGAAAGGCAATCCATCAATCATCCACGCGTGTGACCAACCATACTCCAATGATACATCGACACCGCCGACACGAACCACTACCGAGGCCTGCCATCCCTGTCTCCGGACGTTTTCGTGCAACCCTCAAACACCACAACACATTCCAAATGGTCACTCACGATCACTCGCTAGCGGACGTCTCCGCCGCCAGCGAGCGCACTAATCACCATCGCCTCTAATTGGCTGCACCACTTCCATCTGGTCTATTCTCGTCTTGCTCCTTCCCATGTGACGCCAGAAGGTCTTCACAGTATGTACCAGCGTAGTTCGATCTTCATCGTCCGCTAATAGATGCCGCCGGCACCAGCGAGCTCGCTAGTGGATGATGGTTCTTATTGGTTACAGATGTTCCGTCTCGTCTTGCCAGTGCTTGTCTTTGATGCTTGAAGGTGGTTTGTCATCAGGTCATCAGGCTCATTTTGCAAGGACAAAAGAAGCGGGTGAACCACCTTACTCATATAAAGACACCTCAAGTACCGGGTGTATCGTATCGTCTGCATACTTTCAATCTTGGTATCGCTGCCTTTGCACACCCAGACGCCACACTCTACGCAACCCCGATCCCGAAACGCCACGCTATGCCATCCCGACCATAGAAGACACAATGACCATGATCTCACCAATACTCGCGTAAATAAGCCGCGCCAATCCTTAATCACCAATGCCCACCTCAACCCTTCCTACTCCTCTTGCCCCTTCCCGCCCCCGCCTGCGCATCCTTGCCCACCTTCCGATTCCTCTCAAACGCCTCCTCCGGCGGCTCCTCCAACACCTCTGCCGCCCTCTTACTCCCCTTCTTCCCCTTCCCAGCCTCCTGGCCCGCATACTTCGCCTCCAGCCGATCGAAAAAGCCCTCCGCCCTCCCCTTCTGCCTCTGCTGGATCAAAGCCGCCAGATCACCCATATCACCATCACCCTTTCCCTTCTTGCCTTGGAACTTCTTATCCGCCTTAGCCTTCAGCTCCGCAGCGACTTTCTTCGCATCCTTCGCCTCTCGTTGCTTGATCTTCAGCGCGTTCGCGATACGAGCTTTTTTGCTCTTCTCCGTCTCCTCCGTGTATGCTGGGAAAGCCTCGACAGTTCCGTCGTTGATGGCATTATCGATGATTGCCCGGAATCTCTCCTCATCATCCACGGGGTCACTCAACATGACCTCCTGATACAATTTCCCCATACTCCCTTCGAACCTCTCGTACGCCCTCAACACATGCTGCTTCTCCTCTTCGCTCCCTTTGTAACTCCCTGCGAACTCGTCGATCTTCTCCTCCGTCACCACATCCGCATATTGCGCCCGGAAAAACGCCGCCCAGTCCAGCTCAT
Organism: Teratosphaeria gauchensis; assembly: GCA_007113925.1. Classification (NCBI taxonomy): domain Eukaryota; kingdom Fungi; phylum Ascomycota; class Dothideomycetes; order Mycosphaerellales; family Teratosphaeriaceae; genus Teratosphaeria; species Teratosphaeria gauchensis. The sequence continues at coordinate 702,158 of VCMR01000005.1, forward strand.
CGCCTTCCTCCAAGCTCTCGGCTGTGCTACCCGTGGCATCGTAGCGACGTCTCCGGTTCTCGTCGGACAGGACGGCGTATGCGAAGGCGATTTCTTGAAATTTGGAATGCGCTTCTTCCTTGTCTTCGGGTGCAGCTTTGTCGGGGTGGTGTTTGAGTGCTGCCTTGCGGTAGGCAGATTTGATTTGGGATTGAGAGGCGTCGGGTTCGAGGGAGAGCACGAAGTACGGGTTGATGTCTGTTGGTGCGTCATCGACTGATATATCGTCTGCCATAATGTGTCTTGGAGATGATTGGGTGATTCGGCTGCCGTATGGTATACTGATCACTCAAAGTCGAGTGAAAGTGACGATTGACGAAAGTGAGGAAGTCGCGAGCTCGACACGCGACGCGCGCCTTAGTCGTGACATCAGCCTGAATTTCCTTTTGGCACATATGGACGACCGCCCTACGTGGGCTATCAATCGAGCACACATTGACATGAGATCAAGTCATGCATTCTGTGCATGACGACACTAGCTGTGCAAGAACACAAAGATCAGGCCCATTCAAGCTGCGAAATGCTCAGAAAATTTACAACAACATCCACCACATCATGCAGAGCTAATGTAACAAGCACAATATCGAAAGTGCCAGCGACGAGAACATGCGATTGTACCTTATATGCACATTAGTATTGACATCGTTATCTACAAGCATGTCTAGTTCATCGCCACCGCATCTGTCCGTCATACTGCGCCCATGCAGAACCCTCTATGCCTAAATGTCATCACAAAAAAAAAAAAAACACCCCTCCAACACCTCAAACAAGCACACCCCCTTTACTCGCACAAGCCGCCGCCGCCCCAGCCGGGGTGGTCGTCTCAGTAACAGTCAACGTAACATCGCTCGTGACCGTCTTCTCCACCGTCGTCGCGGGCACAAGATCCGTAATGAACATGGTCTGCTGCTTCGCGGTAACCGTGGCAATACTCGCCGCAACGCCTCGACTCACAGTCACGGTGGGCGTGAGAGTCGTTGTTTTGAAAATCGTCGTGGTGCCCACCACCGTCGTCGCGGACGCCACGGACGAGATGGTGGTCGTGCTGGTAGCGAGCGAAAGGTTCGTGGATGTTACGGTTGGCTGGTCCGGAGCACGCTTGTTGAGGGCGAGGCGTTCCCGACGTGCGATGAGGAAACGATGCTTTTCCTCCTCGTTGATGGCGCGGCCTTCGAGCATTGCGCGCTTGAACTCGAGGCTTGGTGTGAGACCCGCTGTTGGGATGGGAGCAGCGATGGGCTCGGCAGTGCGCTTTGCCAGTCCCAGGTGCGAGAGAATGGTGACAGCGATGTCGTTCTTTGCGTCTGGAGTCTGCTTTCTTCCCTGCAGTGAGCATGATGGTGTCACTTTGGCTGTTGACGTCGCGACAACGTGAGGAATTACGTCGGTCGAGGTTACTGTGACGATGGCCTTTGTGACAACGGCAATGGTTGGAAGCGGAAAGACCGTGAAAGTCGGGTTGAAGTTGAATTGTGGCACAGTCGTTGTATAAGGCTTGGCCGTCGAGGTCAGGGTTTGCGTCGATGTGGTGTTGCTGGCGACGACGACTGGAGTCGATACTGCAGAGACTGTGACTTCAGGTGCCACATAGACGGTAGATTGGGGTCCAACGCTTAGAGAAAAGTCTCGCATATAGTCAATGGGGCAGCCATCCGCGCCATTGTTGCTCAAAATAATAATCGACCAGTCTCCAGACTCCATGGCACTTTTCTCGAGGGGGCAGGTGAATGTCATCGGCGTATCGGCGGGTGTGAGCGATGTGTTTGTGCACAAGTATTGGTTGCCATTCGGATCTACCAGCATGTTGTAGGAGTCGTCGGCCTGACATCCTTCGAACTCCTGCGTCGCGTTGAAGTCCTCATTGCTCAGCGAGTTCTGGAAGTAAGACCCGCCGCCCTGAAAGTCCACGCCATATGACTGACACGGGTTGACGTACGATGGGTCTGAGCAATCATTACCACCAGGTGATGTCGTCTGGGCGCTTGATAATGTCGCCAAGAGGCAAAGTGCCAGTGGTACTCCTGCTGTCGCCGCTCTGACCTTTGCCATCTTAGGGGAGGGTGTCCGTTCGTCAAGAACTTGTGCTGTGATGCCGGATGCACAATGAGTATTGCCAGGCAAACGCCACACCGAGCTGTGCTGTAGCGAAAGTCAGAAGCTTTAACGAATGTCCAAACGCCAGATAGTCGTCGCTTGCCCGTCTCCAGAGTCCTACTGCATATAAGCGACAACAAGCAACGATCGTGAGTAAATGAACATCTTCCGCACTACCGGACGACGGACACGAACTGGGATATGAATACACTAGCTGGTGGTAATGAGCCTAATGCTGATCCACCGCATCGCACGAACGACCCTTTTGACCCTTCGGCCTATGACTGTCCGTACCTTGAAAACGACATGTCCAATACTGAAGACCCACAACTAGCGGAACGTTATTCTTGTCACTAATGTGTCTCCATGTCGGGATGATGCAGCATCTTTGGTTGTCCGCTCGATCCATCAAGCAGATATGCCAAGACAAGGCCGCCCGGCCGTATGCGAGCAGATCGTCTCCGAACCAGCCTTTGCCAAATGCTTAAAATCAAAGGGTCCATATCTTTCGGACAGATACATCCACACATATGCCGGTGTAGGGGTAACCAGATGTCGGGAGAGTTTTCTTCACCGCCCGGGAAGGGGCATAGCAATTCTCCGTCAAGGAACCTGGCTATATCCACGTAGTTCAACACACGTGTGCAAACCTTCTATAGCCTGGATACTCCTTGATAGTTCCAGTAAAGTGCATACGCAGCTTTTTCCTGCTGCCACTCGGCCGCAAACACGTTTTACTAGCGCCGTGTTGAGCGCCTACAACGTATGGCATGCATCACGCATGAGCACCCTGCGTGATGTCGATAAAGGCTTCCTGCCGGCGCCCGGCGGATACTGCTGATCTGGTCGCGTCATGCATGAGTATAGACTATTGCGGTACCTGCAGTAAAGGATCCGAGAAGCTAGAACAGTGGTCTTGGACTGGCTGTAATGATTGACCTTCTCGATTTGAAGTTTGGAGAAGTCGACAAGCGGTACCGAGCCTGGATGGGTTTCGTTAGCGCTCCGTCAAGTAGACAGTGTCGGCGCTGCAGTCGAGAAGCAGGAGTGAATCCAGTCCGGGTGGTACAACACGCGAGAAGTTTAAGCAAGAACTTGGGGTCTGAGAGGGAGGTAGAATTAAGCTATTTTCTAGGCGCTGCGCTAGAATTGAGAACGATAACGCCGGCTCGTTTCAAGTTTGGCTCTCTCGATTTGGCATTCCTATTGTCTATTAGTTCACATATGAGCGGCTCATGCATATGCATTGTATCTCGCGAAAGCTCGAGGCAGCGTATAGACGGCACGGGGAGACGGGGAGTCTGCGTTGTCTGTCTGTGGAGCAATATTTGGCGCCTTCAATCAAGCTTGAATTGTGGGAGCGTTGAGCTCGTGGGAATGATGGTATGCGCTGTCAATGGAAAGCGGGCGGAACCGCCAGGAAATGCAATGGTCGGGCTCTCGCAGAGTCCAGTTCCTCGTACCTGGGCCTCTACCCGAGCCTCAAATCTCACGTGGCCAGATTCCCATTCAGCAGACTGATGCTTCTCGGACGGCAGTCATGGCCCAGGCAAGCTACATGTATTGCGGCTCAGATCATCTTCGATGCTTCTTTGCTCAAAGCCCCGAAGAAAGGCCCGGAATGATCCATAAATGGCCACGAGTATGCCGTTCCGATCTTGTCAGTGGCTTACTCAACCAGTAATGCGGACTGATGTCCTGTGATCAAGGCGTATTCAGCTAAACGATTTTGACGTATCTACAAGTCGCTCGAGAGGTATCTTAGGATGGAAGAATATGCATCGAAGCGCCACCGCTATGCTACTGCGCATAATGTTTTGCTGTCGTCAGTCGGGAAGTGACTCGCCTCAGTCATCGTCCTCATCGTCCTCGTCTTTCTTCTTTTCATCCTTCTCGCCATTCTTCCTTCTGGCCTTCCTCAGCGCCTCCTTCACCTTCTCATCCCCCTCATCATGGCTCTCGTCCCACTCGACATCATACTCATCCGCCACCATCTTGATCTCGCGGCGAAGCCTGTTGCCCTCCTCAACCAGGCCTTCCCATTGTGCCACATTGAAGCCTTTGTGCTCATACAATTGCGACTGGCGGCGAGAGACGGTGAAGTTCATCGCACTCTTGTAGCTGACCTCGCGATTGTGGTACAAGAACCACATGTAACCTCCTATCAATCCAGTAAGTCCGACGAGGTATGTGACTGGCTCCATGACGTCCCAGCCAAGGTCGGTCTTGAATGTCAGATAGTACACAGCACCCCACCAACCGATGAGCGCAGCGAAGCCTCCCTGGGCAACTCGCTTAGCGCCCTTGTGCGCAAGCTCATCGCATTCCTTCTTGATATCAGCCAGGTCAGCAATGCGCCTTGCCGTCTTTCGCAACCGCATGCGAAGGTAGTAAGTCCGGTCGTTGAAGCTGGGGACTCCAACATAGATCGGGGCACTGGCGCCTTCGATGTCCACAGCGAACTCTTTACCGCGAGCGGCATCACGGATGAAGTCACCAATCTCCGTTGACGGACTCCAACGAACAAAGTCCTTGTGCTCGGGGTCTTCAACGACCTTGTGGGCGTGCGGATCATCCTTGCCATGCCCATGAGCTGGAAGTGCATCATCGATCTCATCGGCTTTGTCTGAAGGGTCCTGGGTACTGCTCTTGATCTTTCCGGTCCGTTCGCGCTTGCCATCGACAATCATTTCATCTGCTTTCTCAAAGTCCTCTTGCTTGGTCTTGTCTTCGCCTTCGACCGCAGTATCCACTGCTGACTTTGAACTTCCAATGTCCTCTTCAGTGCTATCCTGTGCTCGAAAGATGATGCTGGGCGGCCTCTCCTTGCCATGCTCCTCCAACATGGGCAGCTCAGACTGTATCAACCTTTCCAAGTAGCTCAAAGGCTGCTGCGGATGCACCAGCAATGCTAGTGGCTCCACGTCCTTGCGATCTTTGTTCTTGTCTCTTGTCGTCAACGGCAAGATGAGCTTCAGCATCCTGCTTGGCGTCGTGAGAAGCTTGCCTTTGGTCATGGCTCCGGCACTTCTTGGTCGGGATACCGGAGGCATAGCACTACCCTCCCGCATCCAAGGAGATTTCATTTGCTTTGATTTGCTCTCTTCCTCAATCTTGTCAAAGTGATCACGTTCAGCCTGTGTGACATTTTGGCTAAGATTCGCGGCTGATTGCGAGTACGAGCTGTCTTGAAGATTATTTGATGATGGCTCGGAGCTCTGTTTCTCGCGTAGTTTGAGTCGTTCGGACGTCGTGAATGTTCGTTGTACCAGTGTCACGTGCCTGTTCCTGGGTTGCACGCGACAATCCTGGCAGATCCATGTTGGTCGTGCTTCGCTTGGGAGCTTGGTTATGCTGAATGTTGGCGCCGCGCGTGCTGTGAGCCGCGATAACAGAGGTTCCATTGTAATGCCCATTCACTGTCAGCACATCGTCTGTGATTTGTAACTGGTAGAAAGGAGGAACTGGGCTGAAATGCCGTAGCGATAGAGACGCGCCAATGCGACAGCACTTACGTCATTGTGCATTAGCAACCACGATGCCGCGTCCACGATACTAGTGATTGAGATATCAAGGCCATTGGGTTCGGCAACCATCTACATCTATATGACATCTACACGCCTCGCAGCTTCTCATCTTTAGGTCCAATTACGGGCATAAGAATGGCAGCTGCCCATTCATAGCTCGTAAACAAGATGCCTCCTGAAAATCTGCGACGTAAACATAGTCAGCCATCACTGCGCCAATGTATAGATACGCGACAAGCGCATCACTCACACCGTGCGGCCCAGTCTCATCGTTGTCCCTTTCCAAAAGCCCCTCACACCGTAGTCTGCAACGATACTTTGGAAAGCCTCAACCGTGCTGGCACCACGCGAGCTTTGACATCTGGTCTTGATCGTGTCGAAGGGCTGAGTGGCCAAAGTTGTAACGATACCAGCTATGGAACCATTTGCAAAGTTTGTTGCCGTCGTCTGCGGGATCTTCTTCTTCTTTTCGTAGTCCTTGAGGATGTTATACGTACCCATTCGAAACGCTGTGGCGCCAGCTTGCTTCAGCGTAGTTCCAGCAAAGCCGCGGTAGAGACCAAGAAATCCGTCTTCCTTGAGTACCGTTTTGATACAATGCGTCATGCTCAGATACCTCTTCTCGTTCCTTGCGTCGTCGATCAAGGCCGTCTTGATTCGTTCCGTAGGGGTCACACATGTGATGGAAGCAACAACGCCGCTCATCATACCAGCTGCTAGACTCTGCAATGGGCTTAGTGTGCCAGTCTCCGGGTCCTTGAATTGGTTCTTGATGGTATCGTAAGAAAGAAATCGAACGCCATCTTTGCCGACAGAGCCTATCACCAGAGTCGAGCAGCCTTTGTAGAGGGCGGCAATACCCTCTGTTCGGTAGACTTGAGCAACGACCTTGAATGGGTTCTTGGGAGTCGGCTGTCCTTTTTGCTGGCGAAGTTGCACTCGAGTCTTTGCGAATTCGAAGGGGTAGGTGGCTGCTCCTTCGATCTAGAATTGACTATTAGGACTCATGTGTGTCTAACATAGGGCTCAAGGGCGTCAGTTTATGTACCGCCCCCGCGATGCCTCCGGCGGCCAACGATACTATCGCCGGCGTGCTGGGATCCTGATGATTGTCAATGTCTTGTATCGCGATGGCTGTAGGACACTAACATGACTCATAGCTAAATGTCTTGAGATGCAAGTACGGGATGAGATAGAAAGTGTTTCGGCGAAGTTTTGGATGCGCGTCGGGATAGAGTTCGCCGAGGTCTGATAGTATACAAAGTGGCTGGGAACATCTCGCTACATCATCCCAATACTTTTCTCTGCCATCTCCATCTCTGCAGCATCTCATCAAAGGACGAGAGACACCAAGTAGCCCGAAGTGATGTTCCATGCGCAGCAATACAATTTACGCACGGCGACGTTAGAAGTTTATGACTGCACGACATGGCACAGTTAGCCGTTATGACGCAGGCTTCGTCCTATATGTGGTGTACATGTATGGGGACGCAACTACTCGACAGGTAATGTTCTTACATGCTCAAGCTGAGTACTGTATTGGCCATTTGCGTCTTCATTCTTTAATTACACGTCTCAAGCAGCAAGCTAAGCCGCCAACATGACCCTCCCAACATTCCCGGACCTCTCAACCTATAAGTGGTCCTGCAAAAATGAAAGCAAGCGCTTCGCAGTCGAGAATCCTGCAACGGGCGAGACACTTACGACTATTCAAGCCGGCGATGCATCATCAGTCGACCAAGCCGTGAAAGCCTCTCAAAAAGCCTTCACAGACAGGTGGCGTCCTCTTGCGCCTGGCCAGCGATCAGCTCTCCTGTCCCGCTGCTCAGAAGCGCTCTAGGCTCATGCAGACGAGCTGGCAACGATTCTCTGTCTCGAGAATGGCAAGCCACAGCAAGATGCCAGAATCTACGACATCAATTTTCTGATCGGAGTATTCAAATACTTTGCTTCAATTTGCGACAAACTTCCGTCCGAATTCTACGACCGTGGATCAATGTACTGCACGGTCTTCTACGAGCCGCGAGGCGTTTGCTGCGGCATTCTGCCCTTCAATTGGCCTCCGATTCACACTGGTGGCAAGCTGGCGCCGGCATTGGCGGCGGGCAATACCATGATCTTGAAACCGGGAGAGCAAGCGCCACTGACGGTGATCAGGACAGTGGAGATCTTGCAGACAGTGTTACCTCGTGATGTTGTTCAGATCGTGCCTGGGCTCGGCCCAGAAGTTCCGCAGGCGCTCATCGAACACCCCATGGTCAAAATGGTCAGCTTCACTGGCTCCACGGTTGCAGGTGCTGCAGTGGCAAAAACTGCAAGTGCCTCCATCACACCTGTCGTGCTTGAGCTAGGTGGCAAGAATGCTTATCTTGTGTTTGAGGACGCTGAATTCGATCTCGCGGTGCGCGATGCGTTAGATGGAGCTTTCTTCAACAAGGGCGAGGCGTGTACCGCAACATCACGTCTTCTCATCCATCGAGATTTGTACGACAATTTCGTCCAGAAGCTTGCGGCAGGCGTCAAGAAGCTCAAAGCGGGCAATGGTATGGGCCCGAAGACGCATGTGGGACCTCAAGTCTCGAGAGCCCAGCAGAAGCGCGTCCTGCAGTATATCGAGCTTGGAAAGTCCGAGGGTGCCAAAGTCGTTGCGCAAGCTCAGCTGCCGACAGAGGATGAATGCAAAAACGGCTTTTTTGCTCCCGCAACACTTCTTGCTGATGTCAAAGAGGACATGCGTGTGTTCAAAGAAGAAATGTTCGGCACCATTGTCACCGCCACACCATTCGATGAGATTTCGACCATGCTATCCGTCTCGCGAACAATTCAGACTATGGCTTGTCAGCCGCAGTGTATACCAGGGACAGTCTCAGAGCCAATCGCGCGGTCCGTGCACTCGATAGCGGAATGGTATGGGTGAACAATTACAACAGGAATGTACTTGGAACGCCATTCGGCGGCATGAAGCAGTCTGGCTTTGGCAGGGAGCATACCATCGAGACCTTGAAAGAATGGTGCACTGCAAAGGTAAGGAAAGAGAAATGGTCTAGAAATGTCACAGCTGACACATCTGAACTCCCAGAGCGTGCATCAGCCATCTGGCATTGGCGAGATTCCGAAGTGGAGAGGCATTACGGACATCTTTGGCTCGTCTGGCAGCGATGTTGCATAATTATAGGCATTGGGAATACGATCTTGAAGCCAATTGAGTCAAGGATTGCGAGCGCCATCATTCTGCGTACGCAGGTCCGGCGCAGAAATGTGCTCAAATGCCCGCCTTTGCTACTCAAACTTGCGATTGTGGGTCTGAATGATGCGCGATGCCTTCAGTATAAAGATAGAGCACCATGTCTGAGTCTCTCGTGAAGTAGGCAGATCTTGATACCGTGAAACACGGTCCGGTGGTCTCGGCTTGATAGGAAAAGGTCAAGCAAAACTTCTTTTATCCATGCTAATATCTACAGAGACAAGAAACCCAATGCCCGACCGTGTGATAGATACCATATACAACAAGAAAACTGGATGGTCATTCCAATCACGCCTCAAAGACCGGAATTATCCTTCTTGTAATACGCAGTTTTAGCATAAGACTCGTACTGACTGCATTCCTGCGCGAACTGGGTCTTGTCTGGGAAGGTGATCGAAGACGGCGCCTCCACGAACTGGACACCGAATCCCTCAGAAATATGCCACGCCTGTTGCACCATGTCAGTGTGAACGGACGGTTCAGGATGGGTTATGGATTCCACTTACAATATGGCAATGCATAAGCCAAGCACCAGGATTGTTGGAGCTGAACGCCAAAGCCAACCACCCTCCACTTGGCACGATTGCTGTATCTCGCCTTGTGGGGGTAGCATAGTTGAGTGCTGAGCTGGATGTCCACTGTCCAGAACCTTGACCGAGCACGAAGAAGTCGTGGCCGTGCAGATGGATTGGGTGGGCAGGCGGCGGCGCTTGGGTGCCTTGCTGGATGAGCCAGTAGTTCCAGCCTCCCTCGCTCATGGTGGGCAAGACGTTGTACAGGCTTGGGTAGCTGGAGTTGCCGTCCATGAGGTACTGGAGCGTAGGGTCCGTGTAGTCGATGCTCATGGAGCCGTTGCCTAAGGACCAGACCGTGAGGGTGTCTCCGCCTGGGACCTGTTGAGTCCTGGTCAGACCGATGGCGAGCTCCTTTTCGGCGTTCGGAAAGCTGCCACTCGGCACGGGCTGGACCCAGTATGGTGCGAGTGGCGAAGGCTCTGCGCACGCCGAAGACTGGGTCCAGGCAGTCGACGAGGGTGTACCAGCAGTGACGCTGGAATACGACCAGATGGCGAGGCCCTGGTAGCTGTTTGCGCTGTAGCAACCAGTTGCAGCGTTCACTCTGAACCAGTAGTTCCCCGCGGTCTGGTTTGCATTGATTATTACGTCATAACGCTGGCCCATACCCATCACTATTGTCTGCACGGAGACTGGCTTGACGGGGATGAAATCGCTAGTGATGATCTCCATGGTGTGCCCATCGAGGGACACCTGGAGGAAATTGTCGACTCCCACGTTCACGAGACGAAGCCTGTATTTCTTGCCGGACTGGATCGTCACCTGATTGTACTGACCACCGCCAATGGCATTCTTGTTGGTTCCGTTGATCAGGATGTTGTCAGCAGTCGGCGGGGCGCCGCCGTTCTGCAAGTTCTGGCTGGTAATGTTATCAATCTGCCAGGCGGTCTGGTAATACCAATCGCTCAGGGTATATGGGCCAAGGTCAATGTCGTAGTTGGCGCTGGCTGGGCCATCGAAGATGATCGGACCGACGACGCCATCGCCGTACTGAGCGGAGTAATGGCTGTGATACCAAGAAGAGCCGAACTGAGTTACTTGGAAGCTGTATGTCTTCGACTTGCCCGGTGCGATTGGACACTCGGAAATGCCGCCGACGCCATCCATTCCTGGAGATTGGTATTGACGAACACCGTGCCAGTGTATTCCAGTACCGTTGTCCTGCATCTGATTGTTGACGGTGATTGACAGCATATCTCCCCAAGTAGCTCTGATCAATGGCCCAGGATATTGGTTGTTGATGAGCATGCATATCCTCTCTCCGTGGCCATCTGGATTGCAGGTTCCGTTGGTGATGGTCAGGTCGTACGTGACAGTCTTCCCAGTTGTCGGGAATTTTTGATCAAAGTCGGTGGCTATGGAGAAGCCATTGGACCAGCAACTCCGTGTCGTAGGACCGTTGGTGCATGCGCTGTCTGCTACCAGAGACGTTGTGCTGGATGCTGCTGTTGCCGGTGATGCTTCTCGCTGTTCCAGTGGCTCAGCAGGTAACACTGCTGCTGCTGCAACAGATGCGACCGTCGCCAGGCACGCACTCAAAGCTGTGTCTAGTCTCATATTGCTGCTGATGGACTAAGATTAGTCTAAATGAAAAGAAAACGCACTGGGCCTTTTCAGCTAAGCAAAGGGACGGACGAGACTTCTTCAAGGCTTCAACAAGGCTTCATGGCGGAATAGCGACTCGTATTGGCATCTGCACGTATACAGGCGCCCTAGATGCCGTCTCTTCCGCCACATTCGCGCAGGTCTGTTGCGGCATCAGAATGACCGAGGCGCCACATCTGCGTTGACCTGTGCAGTCAATCAGGCCAAGAGAATCTGCCCATTCGTGATTGACGATCGAGTACACTTCGTCAGGACGTGTCATGGATCCAAAAATGACAGCTGATTGAGTGTGAGGCTATCGAATTCTTGCATTCGGGACCAAGTCATTGCCGGCAACAACTCGCTGCACCGCTGCATTGAACATGTCGTCCAGAAAAGCCCACTCGGCATCTATGCATCCCTGTCGGCTGTGTCGATGTACAGAATTTTTTGGGACCGACGAATTCCAAACGTGAGGCCTGGACTGGGATCTCCGTCCGGCAACCGAACACCCGAGAGGTTGTTCCTGGTTGACGATGAATGACGAGGCCCGAATAGCAGAGGGAAGAAATGGCGTAGCTTGTGCAACCGATGAAGTGTCTTGTAGGTGAAACGGACTAACAGCAGCACAATCGTATTGAGCTGACTCTATGGAGAGCCGTATTGCCCGAAATGGAAGGAGGCCATGCATGAACCCTGTTGTCCTTGCAGCTTGCCGGGAAGATCAAAGTTTTCAGGTCTGAGTGTGGGAGGTAAGCGGGACCCTTGCACTTCACCGTTTGGCTCTGCTTAAGCTAAATTAGACAACCACGCATCGTCACATATGGAGTACATGTAGTTCCACATTCCTTGATGCCGTCAACGAAACATTTAGCTCGCGAAGTCGGCTTGCAGGAATCACGCGCTCGATCCCGAGGCGCAGTACTGGTGCATGCCACGCGATAATTGTCGAGAATGCTCATGCAGCCACATGGCTTGACGAAGGGCGTGCCTCTCCATGGCATTGCAGTGCTGATTTTTCTCGGTCCGACATGTCACATCGGATTTGATGGTTGTCTAGCCTGACTCCAAGTTGCTCTGCAGAGGGGTTGTGGATCTGACTGCGAGATATCTCGCTCGCCGATCGAGGAGACCCAGCCGAGCAGCAAGATTTGTCCATTGAGTCGTCTCGGTATCCATTCACGAGGACAAGTCCCGCGCCCCAAGATCGCATCTCTCCTGGAAATATCTGCCTATGTCGAGACTTCGATATCTGGCCACGGACACATGTCCTCTATGCATAAGTCAAACAGACACAGCTTGCCAACCCGGGGAGCGTGAGTACCACGATTGCTCTGATTGTGTGTCTGCGAATCTGCACTGACGACGCATGTAACGAGGCGGGCGGTGTGAAAGCAGGCAAGTCGGCATATCGCAAGATCGGCGGATCTGTAAGCCGCGTGATCGAGCACCTTAACCATGTCTGTCAAAATTTGAGCAGACATCCTGGAGTGGGCTGAGTCTCCGACGAGTTGACTGACTTCGATTTCAGAACCCTGTTTGACACCGCGTGGCAGGCTGTCAATCGAATGCACAGCCATTGCTACACGTCTTCCACCACCGTGGATCGCCAGTGTCTATTGTACCGCTTCGGCCTCATGATATGCTGCGAGTCTTATTAGCTGTGAAACACCGTCATGCCAGGGAAAACGAGTCTAGGCATTGACTTCGAGCACAGCAGCTGACCCAGTATAGGAAATTTGTAAGACAACGATCAAGACTGGTTCCGATGCAGTATCCTATCCATACCGGAAAGATGCCTTGCAACAGCTCAAAGTGTCGAGTCTGTCACTTCGAAGACTGTTGCGGCTGCTCCTGGCCTCATCGACGTATAGCAGTGAAAGTCTTGACCGGACATTGGTTCAGTAGCTTGTTCAAGGGATTGACTGCTTGTTAACGCGGTGACTGCTTAGCGATACAGCCGAGTATTTGATATTGCATCGACTGCTTCTTGACACGTTGATCGTTCAATGATATGGCTGGCTGTACTTTGAAACGTTGATCGTTCAATGATACGGCTGGCTGTACTTCGACGGAGTTGATCGTGACGCAGTGGTGACTTGCAGTACCTGGCCCTGATTTTAGGTACAGCAGGTATTGACGATGGCAGTAGTGTTGTGGCAGGAAAGGATGCTATCAGCAGGGCAGACCGGTGCTGTTGCTAGGACTGGTGCGAGCAGCGCTGAGGCTGCGAGGGTCTTGTTCAAAGCCATGTTGGTAGCGATCTGGGGTCAAATCTTTTGGATGTGATCTCAGCGTGGCAGGGCACGACCTTGCATTGTATCAGCTGCAGGTCCAAGCACAGAATATTCTCTGCCTCGGATATGCGATCGCCGTGGCGCGTTGGCCGGAGCCGTCATCAATATCTCCTGTCCAATGAATCGCGGTGCGGACCCTATCACTCGCGTGCAGTGTTGATTTCACAACGTGCGATGGTTCTGCGTCGCTCCTTCGCCAAGGCAGATATCCACGCTCTCCGGCTCGGATTGACCGAGAGAGTCGTTCCATGTAGCAATGCCGCTTTAGTCTGCGCCTTGCCTGATACCAATTCCTTCCCATAACCCAGGCTGTATTGCGCGACCGGACGTGCGTCATGAGACTCGGTCTGAACGAAATTGTGGACCACATCCACAGTGATGTGTGTGCATTTACGTGCAAGGTCGATAGTGTCTCCAATAGCAAATGGCCCACGAGAAATGGTCGATGGTGGTCGTTTGTTCGACTTGAAGCAGCAGTCACAGTCCAAATGTAGTGCAGTCTCCCTCAAACTGCCTTCAATCCCACGGCGCGGAAACGATATTACTTCCCTTCAACGCACCCGCACTCATCACCTTCTCCAACTCCACCCTCTTCGCCTCATACCTCGCCTCATGCCGCCTCCGCTTCTCCTCATACTTCGCCGACATGACCTTCTTCTTCTGCGCTCTCTCCCTCTCCGCCTGCTCCGCCTTGCGGATCTTATCATCGATCCCATATCGCTGCGGCGTGGTCAACACCCAGGGCTTGGAGAGCACATCGCGTTTCCAGGCGGCCATCTCGGCCCAATGCTGGACTTCCGCGTTCGTGTCCTTGACCAGTGACGTGCGTTTGACTTCGATCTGGCGGATGTTGCGAAAGTTTGAGATGGTGCCTTTGACTTTGACCACGTCGCCGACGTCGACGGGCTTGGTATCGATTGTCAAGGATAGTCCGCCGATACCGATGGATACATTCACGTTGTCGACGAGTGTATTTGATGGGTATTCGGCCTCGTCATCTTTTCTCCTTTGTCGATTCGTGATCTTGGCTACGATGCAGGCACCACTTCCATCGTCCAGAGTGAGGAGTGTGTACTTGCCATCGCCGACCACGTCGAGTTCGACGAGCAGTCCAGATATATACACAAATTGAATCGGGTGGTTGAGATGGAAGTACACATTCTGTCCTTCGAAACCAGGCTCGTGTTTGAGGTTGTAGACATCCGCGGCCGTGAGCTTGTTCCAGTGCATCCATGTGGGCGAGGCCTCGAAGTAGCGCGCCGGGTAAATCTTGGGCTCGACCGCCACTCTGGACTTGTTCATACCATCTTGTTTCGTGCCGCGGTGTGTCGAGAGCTTTGCCACACCGAACGGCAGTCTGCTCTCCAGCGACTTAGGCACTATTGGTAGAGAAAGAAGGATGGACAACCAAAACACCGCCAACGCGACTATGACTCGCAGTCCCGTGACCTTTTTTTAAGCTTCCACCGGCTGCAACGCACTAATGCAAGCACTTCCGCCGTCTAGCGCGGGGAAGCAAGCCAAAGCTCCAGCTCCCCAGCCTCGTGAAATCATGTTCACTTGCCAGAAACGCTTCGTGCGCCAGGATGATGACGGTCGCCAACGGCATCAAGAACCCGTCGCATCCAATGAGGAAACACATGTATCCTCTCAGATGTGTCATGGGGCATCAAGCGGTCAGCGCTGCCCAACTCGTGAGGAAGGGGGCGGCCGCGGATGTGCTGCGACAATCATGGGTGATCCCCAAAACTTGCAACGCATGCTGCAGGCCCCCGAAGCTTTGCTGGTCTCATCAAGATTCAGGTGTACTTGATTGATAGGGTGACTTTGTGCTGACCACCAGCCGCATGATTCTTTCTTGAGAGAGAATTTGAGGGTTTTGTCGCTTACCTTGCCTTACCTTGCCTTACCTTACACTGATGTGTGTAGACGTTCGTTTGGTGTGAAGTGCGTACGGACTACGGGCGACTTTGTACGACGGCGGCGGCGGCGGTTTGCTTCTCGAGGCTGGCTCTGTACTGGAACCGGCGCATTGCATAAGGTAGACGAGGATTTGCAGCTGCACTTGCAGCTTCCAGATCTTCTCCCAGCCACCGTACCGCAGGATCTCTAGTGGGAAGAGCGCAAGATGATGGGGGTTGTGGTACCATGGCGACGGAGGGTAACAGGCATACTGCTGCTGGTAGCGGGAATCGCCAGCATAACAAATGCACAAGCAACGACATACTACTTCTCCGGTGCCGTCCAAGTCTCCGGTAGCAGCAGCAGCGGCGGCTCCAGCTCCCCAGCCGTGCAAGCGCAATGTCCCGCCGACCATCCCCTCTCCTGCTCTAGCATAGGCGCATCAGATTGGTAAGCCTTTACCTGCAACATACCAACTGCTACCTCAGCTAATAATAATAATGAATGCGCCAGGTGCTGCCCCTCCTCCAACACCTGCTCCTGGTCCAACGCCCAAGTCGTCTGCTGCCCCGCAGGCCAAACCTGCAACGGCGCCGGAGGAGGAGGAACCTACCAAACCACCACGCAGTACTGGCAGCCGACCACCACCTGGGCGCAGCAGCCAACTACCACGGTCTACGCAGGAGGAGGAGGCTATGCTTCAGCGGGATACACGACACCGATCTACGTCACCACGACAACGCAAGGGTATAGCGGGGAGTACTGCTCGACGCTGGTGGAGGTGGGACCGAATTTGCCGACTACGGCGAGGGGAGACTGTGGGACGATTTTGATTGCGGAGCCGGGGATCGCGGTGAGGGAGGTGATGGGGTTGGCGAGGTTGTTGGGGATGGTGGTCGGGTTGCAGGTGGTTGCGGCGTTAGTTTTTACGTGGCGGTAATGATCCGGGGAGGTTTCTTAACGAATAATGGCGGCGTTCGTGAGGTGTGCATAGATGGCCGGCGCGGGGATTAGCATACCACGTACGGCAGAAATGTGTACAGACGCATCCATATCGACATTTGCGATTGATCCGAGCTGGCTTTGCAACCGTTAGGTTCGAAGCAATGACATGCCACATCGATCTGACATCAGCAGATGACGTCGCAAGGGGAATGTTCTCGCGCGCATGTACCATTTTCTCATACGCATAGCTCTACAAAAGCCGTCATTTTTGGCGTTGTCATACGCTCGAGCTACAGAAACGCCTCCCCTTCGGCACCAGCTTTTATCACAATCTCACTCTGGTCTGTGCGCTGGCACGACATTCTCTACTGCCCATAACCCAGACACCCCACAGCCTCCAGCAGCATCCAGACCTGCGAGCTGTCATCCTTCTTCCTCCACTCCGCAGTACCTACCATCACCGCCCGGCTCTGACCCCACTCGATAGCAGTCCTCCGCTGCTTCTCACTCAAGATTGCCAGAGCGTCCGCGTCGTCCACGATGGACTCCACAATCCGCTCCAGTAAGTGCCAAGGAAGGTGACATGGTCGAGTTCTGTCCCGGAAGTCTCCACCACGGAAGTGCTTCTCTAGGTACTTGGCGAAGCGGCGTGGGCTGTCGTCTCGGATGATCAGGCCTTCGAGCTTCTCGTCGATGATGTCGGCGCCTTCGGAGAAGCCATCTTTGCGGTGGGCCTTGTGTGAGATCTTTGGCGTGATCGGGCTGTTGGTGACTTCGGTGATGGCAAGCTCTGGCTCACCAATGGGAGCGTTTGTAGCCTGCAGGCGAGCGGCATACGAGTCCGCTCGAGCTCTCGGAACGTCGATGGACATCTTCTTGCCGTGTCGTGGAGCTGAGCGAGTGACTTGGGCGAGATGTGATGGCTCTTTCTGCTTCTTGGGCGTCTTTGGGACAGTCGGCTCAGTGGCAACGTGAGTTCGCGATTGAGGTGATATGACGAGCACCATGCGACTGGCATTGATCAACTTCAGCGCGGCGCTCCACAATTCGTCGACCACGGAATGCTCGATGCTCTGTCGCTGTATTCGCATGCGCGCGTGATCCAGCTCGTTGGCCCCGTCAGGCACAGCACGAGATCCGCTCCTTAACCTGTGGCCAATGGAGAAGGTGCTGGCAACCGGCGTCTCTGCTTCTGCGTCGGCAGAGTCTGCAGCCGCGATCAGCTTAGCACGTTTCTGCTCTGTTTTCTGTAGCAGGTTCAGCCCATCTTTTGTCAGTGCGTCTAAGTTCTCGGCCCAGTCCAGGCCACCAGTCGTGCTGACTGCTTCAGGGTGGAGCTGTTTGGGATAGTAGTGCTCTTCCAAGATGTACGAGAGCCAGAGAGCGCCGGCGTCATCCAGACCAATGTCCTGCAACGTGATGTACGGTACTGAGCGCAAGCCAAATTGCATTGGCCGCCGTGGACTTGTTAGCGCCTCGTCATCGTGGTCGAGTAGTCCTTCAGGAGAACGTTCCTGCTCATTTTCGGTTGGTATCGGGATCACTGGGCATTCGCTGAGGTACACTCTAGCCAGCACCTCAAGTGCCCGCGAGCCGAGCTTGTTTTGGCTGAGGTCCAACCTGCAACATTGTCAGAAATTGCTCACTCTCGAATATTGGTACGCCAGCGCCAATGGACGCTGTAGTGGACCGCCAGAGAGTCTAGCAGTCTGGAAAAAGCACTTACCGCCTTAAGCCAGAACTGCTCGCGAACGCCTTCAAAAAACTTTCCCATTCTTGCGATGTCTGATGATCTTCGACTTCGATTTTGTTGTCTGCAAGGTTCAGGAACTGCAGGTCGTGTCCAGCCAGCTCGATGATAGGTGCCAAGCGAGCAAGCGATGCGGTCGTAATGCCGTTGCCGGACAAGTTGAGGGTCTCCAAGCAATGTGCAGCTGCCTCATTGCCACTTCTTAAGGCCTGCTCCAGCCCGTCCGCCAATGCCATCACTCCTTCGTCTCCAAGGGCTTTGCTTGGTGCCTGGAGATCGATGCGATGCGCATGTTGGTCTTTTGTTTCGGAATTGCTGGTCATGGTACTGCTCGAGCTCTGCTTTCTCGCCTTTTGAGCCGCCTTTTCGGCGTCTCTCTGCAGTTTGTCGGCATCTTTGATCAAGGTAGATGCGATGCTCTGGCCGAGTTTGATGCCGGAACTTGGCCGGTTCGTGAAGTCGAATTTGTTTGACTTGCCCATGGTGTCGTGAGGGTTAGATGGGAGAGAGCCTGTCAAGCGAACGATCAAGTTTTGTCACTGTTGTGAAGCGCTTTCGAAGGTCGGCGAAGATTCCCATGTTGCCGTTTGACGATGCGTCATGCTGCAAACGAGGAAGTCGCGAGTGTGTCGCCACGACGACCTGCGCCTTCCCGAAACATCGCGGTGGGTCCTGCGCCTAGACTCGCCGTCTCCTAATGCTTCTACACGGCTCGAAGTCCTTGCTGCCAACTTGGTGACAAGTCATGGCCCTCCCTGATCATACGAGTCGACCGCAACGCTGTCTGACGGTTAGGCCCGCCATCAGTCAGCCCAAGGATACGCACTCGCTCCTTCCACATCTATCGTTGCAGCAATTCCAGCAAGCTCGCCAGTAACGGAATTCCCCAGCCCCCACCTACTAGTACTTGTCGAGACCTAAGACTTTTCAGAGACCGATTCGCTACTACATGGGTAGTCAGCTAATCGTCCATGGTAGGGAAGGGTTTTCTATACATTTGCTCTCGCGGGCAAAGTTTTCTTCATCTCCCAATCGCATCTTCATGTAGCGCTCAAGATTACATGTGCACCCGCCCATACAACAAGCAAATTCGCGGCTTCAGATGTCCACCTTCTGCCAGAGCCCGAAAGTATCAAGCATTGACAACTAGGCGCAATGCGCACGACATACGAGAGCTCTGGTCAAGCTCGCCATAAGTGGACGTTGTCACCACTCGTCTCATTGGTCGGGTCGATGCGCAGCTTTACCTGGGTTTTTTTGGGGCGTACGGACAGAGCGGCAAATTCGGGTCAATTGAAGTACAGAGCTACTCACTATGGCGGTCTACAACTTTCCTGCAGTTCCATTGGCCTCACAAGCTGTCTGCGAACATGAAGCTATTCCTTGGCCCCCTTGTTGGGGCATGGCGTGCGCCGATGACAGTACCGCGCGACCGCTCGGAGTGAGTGCTGGCGAGGTCTCTTGAGCTCTCAGACTGCCATGCTTGAGCATCCTATGGGTAGCCTGGCGTTCCTCAACAAGCCGATCAGGTAGAGTACTTGGACGTCTCGTAGGGTCGTGATAAGGCATCGACCATACCAGCGACACATGGCTTCACCGACATTTGCTGCGTGTCCTGGTCCTCTCGGCTGGTTCTTCGGGCGCATCTTCTTACTGCGCCTTCGAAGCTGCGAATTCTGCTCATGGCCGTACGAACTCCCCACTATGACCCTTCACTGTCGGACACACGTCCGTCAAGACACAGAGATCTTATGGACTTGAATAAAGTCGCGCTGACAGCCTGCAAGACGGCCATCAAAGTCACGTAGCTATACAGGAGCTATGTGGCGCTAATGCAAGCTATACGGAGAGAGCCGCGAGGAGATCCCGGCTGGCCGCGTTCATGTGCGACGACGACATCCACTCATCGCCCTTCGTATAAGACAACCTTGCAGCTCCTCACGGCACGCTCTCCATTCTCCAGCCACCTGCTTTGCTCACGCACGTTGACTCGCGCCGCCTGCAGGCCGATCCAGAGACCCAAGAGCGGCGACAGAGGGGCTGGGCACGCATAAGCTGAATCGTAGTCCCATTGCTGTACCTGCGCCGGCCCTATCCCCATCCCTCCTCTATCACTCTCCGCTACACTATCAGTCTCGCTGCTAAGTGCGCGTGTCGCAGGCATCAGCGTCACTTTCGCGTATCGTAAGGCTAGGCTACTTGCACGTTTCAGAGACACTCGTCGCAGCGGACACCGACAGTTGGGCATGCGCCGCACAAGGAGTCTTGGGATACGCTTGAGCCTCATCACCTGCTTGCGACACGCATGACAACGAGCGACAACGCCCGTATTCTCAACCCGGATAAGACATTTGCGGGGGCCGCAGGGCTCGCAGTACAAGCGACTCAGCCTTATCGCAAACACCTTCCGTTCTTCGTTCGCAATCACATCCGGCGCAAGTCCAAGCCCAACGCGACTGCACCGCTCTCCCCAGATCCACGTTAATCGCAGACCAATCGCGACACTCATCGCCGCATGATCCTCTCTACGGACATGACAGCGCGCCAAGCGTACATGCAAGACTCGCATTCGAGCCTCCAAGCTTCAATGGAGGACTATGAAGCGCGCGAATTCTCCCCTACCTTCCCCGACCTTCCGTCGCAGAACTCGGGCTTCCGCTCTGGCGTCAACTCGGAGTATAGTGAGCAGAGTTCAAGGCGATCATACAGTCCGCCAGCATGGAGGAAGGCGCCCAGCGGATGGTTCCAGCATCCGGGCTTATCCCCTAGTAGAGCTGGCTACAGAAGCAAAGAGCCGAGTCCACAATATCACGATGCGACGGAGGATGGCGACGGTGACGTGACAGAGTATCGGATGGCGACAAGGGTGCCATTGCCAAGAAGCCCGACGAAGGGCAGGAGTCCGACCAACAGCCCAGATCCCCCGACGATTACGGGAGCAGGCGAAATCGATAGAGGAGGTGGTGCGCATGTGAATGCGCAAATTACCCCTACGCCAGAGCCGCAGACAGAGACCGAGGATGCAGTAGAAACACCAACGCAGAATAATTGTGAGTCTCATATCTTTCATAAATACTTGTTTCATACTTTTCAAATCAATTCATCACAAGCACGCTGCACAACTCTTCTGTGGACAGCATGGTCTGTCGACATCAACCGGCAGTGGCTCGGACTTCTCGCGGCAGCGTATGCGGCCGAGAGACAGTTCTCCCAATGAGTTCTGAGCGCTCAGCATCAACTCTTCCGCCATTACCGCCATCGCCTCACGTCAAGAAGCTTCAGCATGACATGAGACGCTTCGTGCAACTACCAGCACCACAGAAGCAATGTGCCGCGGCTCAACAGTTTGCGCCACCACGTACACCCAGTATACTGACCTCGCCTTCCTCAGACTTCCGTTTCTCCACCCGCCTGGACGTGGTTCAGCGCACACAACCTATCGAAGACAGCGTCATTGCTATCAGGAAGGCCATCGGCCATGTCCAGAAATCGAAATGGCATACTTTCCTGTATTGCTTTGGCGCACTTCTTGCTTGGCTGGTGACCATCAACATCCTCAGCACGCCAAACTACGGACCTGTGCCGGACATCATCAAGGTCGCTGGCCTGGCCAAGTCATTCGAACCAGCTATCTACTACTCAGAGCATGGCCATGCGCAAATCGGTGAGCTTCAAGAGACTGGCGTTGCAGTCTGGGATCTTGGTGAGAGTGTCAGGAACACCAATATGACCTCCGCACCGATCATCGTCCGTCAGTTGGACGAGCTGAGTGACAGCATCAAGACGCTCGCCATCGAGCTAACCCGCTTCTTCGCTGGCGTGGATGGCGACGTGGACAACATCCTCTTGACCATGGAGTGGGCGCAGCGCGAGCTCACGACTCTGTCTATGATGTCTCCCACCACCATCAGTTCTGTGTGGTCCAATACTCACCATTTGCTCACCCGCATTGGTCTCGTCGGCCAAGGCCAACTAGCGCAAGCACTGCTCGGCCAGACGCACCAGCAGATGACGCGCGCCACTCTCGAGCGCGTGTTCAACGAGTATCTCTCCGTGCTCGAAGAAGCGATCAACACGGAGCTCACCTACAGCATCCAGCTCTTCCAGCTCTTCGAGGCCATCGACCAGCAATTCCTCAACCTCCAGCGCACCGTCATCCGCGAGCAAGACACGCAAGAGAAACTCGAGTCCGACTTCCTCGGTTCAATGTGGACGCGTGTCATCGGTGTCAACGCAAGTAAAATGCGCAAATACGAGAAAAACCGCGACCTCCTCGCCTCCGTACGCGATCGCACCGTCCGCAACAAACACGTCCTAGTCGATCACAATCAGCGTTTGAGGCAGATGCAGAGTAATCTTGAGACGCTTAGGAGGAAATTGGTGAGTCCGTTGGTTAGAAGCCAGAATTCGAGTACGTTGAGTGTGGAGGATCAGATTAGGGGGTTGGAGGGGACGTATACGCAACTCAAGACGAGTCGGGAGGTGCAGAGGCGGAAGATGATGGAGATTGTTTACGGGGCGGGGGATCGGAGGCATGGAGCTCCGGGAGGGATGATTGGGGAGGGATTGGGGCTGGGGGCGAGGTTGGGGTGAGGTGGGTGCTTGGAGGATTTTGGTGTGGTTGGGATTGGGGAGGTTTGGGTTTTGGAGTTCTATGGGGGAGTGAAGGGGTGGGATAAGGCATACGGTACTATGGTTGGGTTGGGTTGGGTTCGGTTGGGTGAGCGGTTATGACTTTTTCATGTTGGCGGAGAGAGCGATGTGATGATCAGCAGTGTGCGTTCTTCATGCTCTATGCTTCCAATCGACAGTGTAGATATGTCCACCGCTAGAGGGTACGATGTCAATGCGCTTAACGGACGTCTTGAATGCAATGCAGAACCTCACACATTCATATCACGACCTCTCATGACCGCTAAAGGGTTTCCTCCTATTCCTCCTCCTATTCCTCCTCCTCCTCCTCCTCCTCCTCCTCCTCAACATCCGGATCCCCCGGCGTCACATCCCCCAACCACACCTTCCCACACTCCCCCTTAATCACCTCACTGGGCCCCACATTCGCGATCGCCAGATTCGTGAAAAGGCTCCCCGCCTCCCTCGCGGGGATATACCCAATCAACCACCCTAACTCGTTACTCTCATGGTAGAAATCTATCGAACTCGCGAGCCAGACTTGGGGCTCGCGATCGAAAACTTTGTCGTCGACCGCGAAGAAGTGGTGTGGGTAGCTGGTCAGGCGGAGGGTGGGGGTGTGCGTGGGACTGTAGGAGGGGGAGAAGGGGTCGCAGGTTTGGAAGAGGGTGGTTAGGTCGTGGAGGGTGTGTGTGCGCTTTTCGGAGGGGGAGGTTGATGGGGGTATGGGAGAGGTAGAGGGGTAGGCGAGGTAGGCGAATTCTTTGCCCCAGTCTTGGTTTTCTTCGATGGAGTAGAGGGCCGTGAAGGCGCGGCGGATGTGACGTTCTTCGGACAGGGTGAAGGAGCGGAGAAACCAGACTGTGGCGAAGGAGTCCATGCTATCTGAGCCTTTTGGAACTGTCAGTGTCTGGGTGTCTGTCGTTGCCGGCGCAGATTTCTGTTTTTGGCGACTTACTGGATAGTGGTTGATATTCCAGGTCGATGACCCGTTCGCGGCCGTAGATGTTGCCGTGCTCCGCTTCGACAGCATGGGGTGCGACTCGATTTTCCCTGGTTCTTGAGCTTTTGGCCTGGCTGCTCTGGCACGCGGAGCGCCAGATGGGCACGATGCCTTCTGGTTTGATGGGGAGAAGGCTGATCTGGTGGTCTGGTATTTTCGCGCTATAGTGGTCGGTACGGGAGACGGCGATAATTTGAGGGCCCACCAATTTTTCGGTCTTCTTCTTATTGGCGTGTCCTGCCGCAATTGGCGGGCTCCGTTGCTGGATCTTCCGTTTGCCTCCGTCTTGACCGGTCCATTCTTGTAGGATGTTGTCGACGAAGAACGCATAGCCAATTTTGTCCTCGTCGACACTGTTGCTGTCGATCCAGTCGAAGAGTTTGACCAGTTGTTGACGTGTGGGTGGGTCCCCCTCCCAGTTGATGAATTGAAATTTAGGCATGGTATCTAGACCGCTGCCAATCTTGATCCTGAGTGTGAGATCCTCGATCATATCCTGTTCAAGATGTAACAATGAGATGATCGTGATACTTGTATTGCTTAGTCTGAGGTCCTTTGGCAGGAACGAGGGCGGTGCATATGGCGCGGGTTCTGGAAATGGCTCGATGACTTTATGGTCCTTATAAAAGTCAACCTGGTTTTGCTCGTAAGCATCGTCACCTAGTGCGGCCTTCAAGGGGTTTGCTGCGTCACTGAAAACATCCCGATCAATCATCGTGAGAACCAGATTTGCAATGGCCATTGGCACACGAGCTGCAACCATGACATGTTCGTCTTCCTTGTCGCCGGTTATCCATGTGGCGACAATACACGTACTTGCCTCCCATCCAGAGTCGATCAGGATGTAGCTCTTGTACCATGGAAGGTCTTGAGGTCGTGCTCCCGTGGGCTTATGGCGTGAAGCATACTGTAGAATAGCCTCGGACGAAGGCCAGTAATTTCTTATCCAAGGAACTGGCCGCAGCTTTCGAAGCGGGACATTCACGTTGAAAGACTTGCCCCATTCCTCGTCGCAGGTTTCAAGGTTGCCAATGATTTCTGATCGAGTATGCTTGGGCAATTTCTCGAGAAAGAGGACAAAGAGGATGTCGAGCGCAGGCGGTGCGCCATAAGGTGGGCTTGGAGGGTGGTCAGAGACATTGGCACGGATTCCTGATCGATCTGTGCTCGTTTGCATGTTGCACTTACATATGCGGAATATGCCACGATACGGATCCCGTCATGATGGAGATTGATGAAGCTGGAAGCACATCAAAGAAAACCAAGTGATCTTTTGAGCCAGTGGCTAATCACAATGGTCTCGAAGAATCATGATGGGAGCATAAAGATATATATCTCTTGCTGCAAACAAAGGCCCATGAACCAGGCCACCAAGTCGGGGTACATCAGGCAGCATGGCCACTAGCCTGAATCCTTCGACGATGGAGCCCGCGGAGGCCAAGGTTCAATCTATTCCCGTGAGTATGGCCAAATTGATACATCGTGTCTCGGTGCGCAGTCTGCAGTGCCCAGATGTCCGTGAATGCTAAGAGTCAACATTGAGAAGATCTGTTGATGCACCACATTCACCTTCAACAAGCGTCCATCGTGCCTTCCTAAAGCGGAACGTTTCCGCCTTCGACACCCGAGGCCTAGCAAACGAAACCTTCCTATCCACACCCCAATCATCCTCTCCGCTGCGACGTCTCTGCAAGATTGATCAATCATCAACTCACTAAAGCCATGTAGATACATTGTAGACCTCTCAATACAACAGGTAATATTCCACCATCTCTTACCCTCCACTCTTCCACCCAATCTCCAACCATGGCTCCCTTAAACCCCCACCCTCCCTTCCCGACCATCCTCATCGTAGGCGCCGGCCCCTCCGGTCTCCTCCTCGCCCTCTTGTTGGCTCAACACAACATCCCCACCACCATCCTCGAAGCCTACCCCTACCTCGACACCCGCCTCCGCGCAACCCAATACGGTGTCCCCGCGACCCGGATCTTCCGCCGCGCCGGCCTGCTCCCCGATTTCCGCGCCGCCAGCATCCCAAAATTTCCGGCGATTTGCTGGCGGCGGGTCGCGGATGGCGAGAAGTTGGTTGAGATTGATATGAGCGTGGTGGAGGGGGAGGAGGATCGGATGACGGTGTTGCCGTTGGGCGAGATTGTGAAGATTATGTTTCGGCATTGTGTAGAGGGGGTAGGGAGGGGGTTGGTGGATGTGAGGTTTGATCATCGGGTGCTGGGGACTGGGCAGGAGGCTGGGAAGGCGTGGGTGGATGTGGAGGTTGGGAAGGATGGGGAGGAGAAGAGGAGGGAGAGGTTGGAGGCGGAGTATATTGTTGGATGCGATGGCGCGAGCAGTGCGGTGCGTCGCTCCCTTTATGGCAAAGAGTGGCCGGGTCAGACGTTTGCGTGCCGCTTCATTGTGCAGAATGTCTTTTATGATGGGTTCGACAAGCACGGCTGGGACGGCGGCAACTACATGGTCGATCCGGAACACTGGGGTCTCATCGCTCGTCGCGGGCATGGCGGACTCTGGCGCGTGACTTATGGCGACACAGCCGTGGGCCTGACGGACGAAGAATATCTCGAGCGCAGACCATGGCATTTCAAAGCAATGCTACCGGGCCATCCAGATCCGGGGGAGTACAGGATCGAGCAGACGAATCTGTACAATATCCATAATCGCTGTGTTGATAGTTTCAAGCACGGTCGGATCTTGCTTGCGGCTGATGCGGCACACGTGTGTAATCCCATGGGCGGGTATGGGTGCATGACAGCTTGTTTGGATGTGGGTGGGCTGGCGGATTGCTTTATTGGCTTTTATGAAGGCAAGGCTGGCGAGGAGATTCTGGAGAAGTATGCAGAGGTGCGGAGGGAGATTTTCCTGAAATATGTGGATGCGCGATCGATCAAGAATCTAGACAGGGTTAGTAAGACGGATCCGTGGACGGTGGCGGAGACGGATAAGTTCTTTGGGATTATCAGGGGGTTGAATGAGAGTCCTGATAAGGAGGCGCTGAAGGATTTTCTGTTGGTAAGTTATTAACGTGTCATGGTTGTGCTGTTGTCGCACGAGATGCTGATATTTATGATGCAGAAAACGAGTAGTATTGAGCACGACTTCACTCGATATTACAACGATCGCCGAAAGGACGTCAATGATAGGGGGCCGCCTGATCAAGTCGTGGCAGAAGCACAGGCCGCTGTTGCCATCGAAGCATGACAATACGCTATTCCTGGCCAGCCTCGGGATATGAGTTACTCGTGTCGCTTAATCAAGCATCCAAGCAATCAGGAACATTCGAGGCAACCAAATATCCAACCTAGTCACGAACGAACCATGAATGCACGAGAGACTGCATGCACGTCCTTGTCGCCAATTCTTGCCGTTCTTGCGGCCAGAGCAGTCATCCATGCTGGCAAAATCCTGGTGGCGACTGCAAATCTTCTGTCTACTACCTGGCAACTCGGAAATCCTTGTCCGTTACTAGCGATCGATGTTTTCAGCCTAGCGGTACGACTTTTGATGGCTGTTCCAAGGGCTTGCATGGACAATACTTGACATAGCGATGGCGGTCGGCGATGACGGTTGGCGAAGAGTGTGATGGGAAGTTCTTGTGGGAGCCGGGACCAACGCAAAATTCGAGCATCTGTATAGGTTTACCGACGTGGTGATGGGGGAGCCTCAGACGTCACTGCCGTCGCAGTGATGTGGATGCTGGATCTGCAGGTTTTGTCGAGCGAGGAGTGATATGCCAGCGTGCTGTGCGCCAAGAAGGACAGGAAAGAGAGAGCTCGCAGCACACCAAAGGAGGTTTGAATGATTCAATCCTGGTGCGATGGAGGGCAGCGGCTTCCATGGGTCAATCTTCGAAACAGCTCGTGAGGGACTGGTGAGACCGTTTCTTTCATAAAAACATGGTGTATCACATCGCCAAAGCAGGTCGGATTAGGCAGCATAGCTACTAGCCTGAATCCTTCGAGGCTTGAGCCCGCGGAGGCATCGTCTTACTCAACAACCGCAATGTTGCGAAAGCGCTGCGAAGGCAATACATCAAGTTTTAGTGCGCAAGATGTAGTGTCTAAAATGTCCGTGACTGCTGAGAAGCAAGATTGGGAAGAGTTATTGGACTGCTGTGGTGGACGACTTCCACCATGTCGCTGATACCTTTGGTCTCCCCCGGCTTCAAAAGTAAGGGAAACTCATTTTATGATGATACTCAAATGTTCCTCCACATTGGAATTGCACTTCTTGGTGTTGGCATCGGCACCGGCATCGTCTCGTCAGAATTCAGGTGGCCACCATGTTGGAGTTTTGCCCTGTGGCCGCAGCTATCATGCATGATCAGCTCGCTTGGCGCCACATTCGCTGTGCTACCGAGGCGCAGCATCCGAACATCACGTAGAAGTACACAGCCCTCTACTTGTGCTTTGGCCTGGCTGAGCTCACTGATATCCACTGCTCACTGTTATTGCATCGAACACCACCTGCTGCTTCGAGCCTTTATCATGTCACCCCAACCCTCTGATAAGGTAAACGCGACGATACCATCGGCCACAAGTACCACAGGGGATAACACCAGTGCCACCCACGGCGTAGCCGCTGCTCCAGACCCACCTGCCTCTGCATCACCATTTGCGCACAGTCATGAGGCACCAGTCGAAGCGAAAAGTGCCAAAAGAAGTGAGAAGACGATGCCAGCGGCGACATGGTTGGGTGTGATTATCGCAGCAGCTGCCTTGATCATGGCTGCTCGCGCTTTGTCACTTCAAGGATGGGCGGCGAAGGGTCAATTTCACGACTCATGTAGAGACGACTTCGAGGCCGGCCTTCGTCTTTCAGCTCGGTGCAATAGTTCACTTTCAGCCCCAATCCTGCCACCACCGACAATCTTCAGACGAGCCCGGATACACCGCCCGCACAGCTTGAGCGATATCTGGCTTCTCATATTCTCACTGCAAGGGACTTCAACCTTCGCAGTGACGATTACGACTGCTGTGGTGGTCACAGCTTTCTTCCGTTCTCACCTGAAGACGAGACCTCGGCCGATCATATCGCTGGCCCGATGTGTACCGTATGGTGGCAGTCTTTGCAGATTCATCACAGACGGACGCCCAAGCTTCGAAGAGCCCACCATTGGGGGCCTGCAGACACGAGTCTCTGAGCTGGAAGTGCTCTTGGACAGAACACAAGACAAGTATGAAGCTGAAATTGCGGAGCTGCAAGCATACTATGCAGAGAGCCAGGAGCGGCTGCTGGAGACGCAGCAGAGACTCAAATATTTTACGGATAGACAGGGTTCGCCCTTCAATGGCATGAACGGAAGCAACATTTCCATCGAGCATTACCCCAAGGTCCATGGCGAAGCTGTGACCGATGATGGAAATGAGCTCCCTATCCTTGACGATCTCGCACAAGAGGAGCCTCTGGGACGCAGCAGCACCAGGAGTTCGGAAAAGTCCTCTCTGGACACCTCATGCGAGGCAGTAGCCGGTGGCGGCGGCGACGGCGACGACGACGACGACGAAAGCATAATGAACGTTGTTCGCAGAGTTGACAATCAATCTTTATTCCCAGATGAGCCACAGCATCTGGATGTTGTTCGAAGCCTTGACGACCGTGCTTTCAGCTCGGGGGAGCCACATCATCTGGGTCGTCCAGCCTCTTGGTCGACAGCAGGTCAGGCCGTCACGATCGACCGACCAAGCCGGCTGGACCACTTGGGCTCCTACGTATCAGAGCTACAGCGAGCGCCACCACTGGCTTTAATGGTTTCGGGAGACAAAAGAGCGATTGCGGATCGGATGAACACCCACTCACGCCACCGAAGAGGAATGTCACGGCATTACCGCGTGGACGGGAAAGAATGAGCGGTTTTGGCCAAGGCAGATTGCTCGAACGGTGAAGTGGCTTGTCATTGCAGCAGCTACTGTCACAATATTCCTCGAAGTAGCAATCGAACGGAGCGCAACACCACTGATCTTCAAAACCGGCTTGACAGAGACACGCTCGTTCCTCGCGCTCTATCTGCACTTTTCCTCTTTATGCTCGCCGGGAAGAGCATTCCCTGCTTGCAACCGCTCGCTACGGAGGCAGTCGTAATCTGAAGCGTTTGGCAAGCGGCACAAGACCAGCGCTCGCCGCGGGATGCAGATGCGCGAGTTGACTTGTGCAGTGCACAGGCTTCAATGTATGGTGTTGTCAAGCTGTCGGACGCGCTCGCTATCTTCATGTCGATCTCGATGAGAGAGCAACATTCATGGAGACACCTGCGCCTCTTTAAAGCTGGTAGCGTAATGCATGTAGGCTTCTTGCAAGTCGTAGCTTGCCACTTTCTCTTCAGCTATCCGCCGAGTAACAATAGAGGCATCGGCTGGCCCGTGGAGCGAACACACGCTGTATTGCTCTCGTCCTGTCCACCAAACTACAAGCAAAGACCAAAACATCGACATTCCTCACTCAGTGTCTTCACAGGTCCCAACGGCACAAATCGCAGTATCGAGTAGCAGTTGCCTGTCGTACGGGGAATAACGGCCGCCGTGACCTCTCGAAGCCGAAGAAGGACAGTTGACTCGACTCCCTCCTTGCGCGCATTGGTCATGGGGAAGGGAAGCCGAAAAAGTCCTGATCTGACCGAAACCCCTCAAGACAAACCCGCCTGGCTGCAAGGCATGCATGCGCTCCGCGCTCAAGGAAGGCGGCTGCTACGTTGCAAAGCCTAATACACGCCTGCGGAATCGCATGCTGGAAAATCCCTAGACCGGACGGCGCGAAAATGAAGATATCGAGCAGGCGCTTCAAGGGACGGGCAGGCGGATGGAAGTTATTGGGTCTTGGTGGGGTGGTGAGGGCGCGGATAGGCCTCGTTGGTCTGGCATGAGTCACGTATGTATATATGTGAAGCAATTCGTTCCGTGGCAGAAGCAGGCCGAAGGTCGAAACGAGGCGGCAGCAGAGGTCGGTTGGATGCGAGACAGGGTCCTTGGGTTGAAGTGGTGGGAGTCTGGCGAATTCATCCCGGGGGTGGAAGGGTGGTAGTGCGGGAGTAGGGAAAAGGGCATGAGCGTGAGGATTGTTTGTGGGCCGATTATCAAGCCGCCGGGGGTGGGTGATGATCGGGAGGCGGCTGAGTGTTATAAGTGGGCAATGTGGAGGGGGATGACGTGGCGGGTAGGAAGGAGGAGATGGAGAGGGCGGCGCCGCGAGATGAGGAGATGAGGATGTGAGGAGGGAGGCGGGGGGAGGCGGTGGAGTGGGCGAGGGGGGATGATATTGGTATATGGTGGATCTGATGAGCGTGAAGGTTTGCGGAATACTTGGTAAGGAGATGATGGTGAGATGGTCGTAAATGCCTTAGTGTCGTTATCGATTGAACATTGTCCATGGCTCGTTTTTACCAATGCCAGGTCGCAGCACAAGAGCACGGACCAAGCTTTGAACAGTCTTATGCGCCATGAGGCAACGGATGGATTGAGGAAAACATGAGAGTCGTATCTTGCGACAGTAATCCTTCGGCTGACTCCGCGAAGTGTTGGAGGCAAAACCAGACACCAATCCTGATAGCCCGTCGACGTTCAGAACTAGCCTGGAGTCCCTATCTCATACCGCCTGAAGCCCACCAACGGCTTTTGGTATTCATGGACCAATCAATGGGTAACCAGCATCTACCTCCCCTCCGCCCTCTTAACCAACCCCTCCTCCAACCCCACCGGATCATAAACCCCCCTCTCCCCCTTCCGCTGCGCCCACACCACATCCCCCTTCAGATAAACAACGACCCCACCTTTCCCACTCGCACTCGCCGTGATCCTAAACAGCGGCAATCCCATAACTGGATGCGCTTCCCGTAGCGGCACCATCGTCAGATCCTCATCCGCGCACCAGGATTCCACGATATCTTTGAACTCGGCTGCGGGATCGGGGGGAGGGAGGTTGTGAGTCTGCTTAGTAGCAGGTCTGTGGGCGTCGAGTTTCTGAGCCATGGCTTTCGCGACGGGTTTGGCGGGACCAGCGGCTGGTGGGGGGAGGGAGGAGAGAGGGAGGCTTTGGTCTAGGAGGTCGAGGGCGGAGTTGATCATTTCGGTGCCTTGGGACCAGGCTTTTTGCACATCTGTTTGCTTTGAGATGGGGTCGGGGATTTGTTCTTTCCACCAGTTGAACCATTGGCCTATTTCCTCGAAATTGGCGTCGTCAGTGGTCAACCAGAGATGGAGTGTTGACAGCCACTTGGGGAAGAACTCAGCTGCCAGTAATCGTGCCAGGATTTCAGCTTTGAAGAACGTAGACCACTTGAGCACGTTCTCGAGTGGCGTAAGGTCCTGATCTGCAGGATTTACATCGAAATCCTGCGACAAGTGGAGCGAGAGGCGGGGGAGAAAATGGCGAATAATGACGTGATCGAGTTCGGAGCGAAGAAGGTCGCGCCACTCGCTGAGGCCTGGGATAAGGCCGGCAGAGACGTCCCAGCCGTCTAGTACCTGGCGAACACGGCGCTTGACTTCCACAAGAAGGCCTGTTGATGCCTTTGGATCGAGTTGATAGGGTGGGAGGTAAGGAAGCCAGGGAAAGATCCAGACATGCGGTGGCGTATGTTTGTGGGTTTGTGTCTTGTGATGATGGTGGCGCTTTCGCGGATCCCATGTTTGTAGCGCTGAGACGAGCTTAGGGACTATGAGCTGATCGATGAGGTGCGCGTAGACGAACGTTGGGAGCAAGGTGCGCCAGGATTGCACGACTGAGATGAGGGGTCGGTGGTCTAGGACGTCCCAATTCGTGATGGTAGTGCGTAGTTTGGGGAGCCAAGTGGTGTAGATGAGAGTTTCGTAAGCAGTTGTCGCTTTCTGTCGTCGCGATCGGCCGTATGCTTCGTCGAGATCTCCGTGCCCGTTGACAGTGGCTATTGCATTATTGTCACCAACACCGAGAACAACACGTATGCGCTCCAGATCCTTGACCAGAAGATCTGGCTCCTGCAATGGATCCCAGCTCGCCATCTCCTGCTTGAAATGCGGCGCAATAGACCCCACTGCCGCATCCACCAATCCCAATCTCGCAATCTCATGTCTATGCTCCTCCTGCAACTTCACCAATCTCTCCACCTTCTCCTCCCACTCCCCCACAACTTTCAACCCCTCCACAGCCTCACAAACCTGCTGCAGCCTCTCCAACTCCTCCTTCTCCTGCTCCAGCTCCACCGCCAACTGCCCCTCATGCTCCTCGATATACACCTTCTGCTCCTGCACCCCATGCCACGCCTCAATGAACGCCTCCACCTCCAGCTTCTCCCTCTTCTTGATCTTGTCCGCCTCCGAATCCCCCGGCTGCTGCACACCCGCACTCATCAGCCCCGCCGCACTCGTCAACAGCTTCGTCTCCGACCCCGTCGCATCGACAATCGAGCTCAGCACCGCAGGTGGGATGTCTAACCCCGGTGCCGCAGCCTGCACATCAGCCACAGTGCGGTACTTTGTCTTCTTCCTCCTCTCTCCCCCACCACCACCACCACCACTAGTCCCACCCGGCGTACTCGCACCACTGCCACCCGCGACTTTCTTGCCCCGCCGTGCCTTCCTCGCCCGCCGCTCCTCCTCACTGCTGTCCTCATACTCTTCTCCCCGCTTCTCCGCCGCCCGTCGCTGCTCCTGCTTGTACTGCTCCGTGCGCTCCTTCACCGCCCCCACACCCGCGCCTTGCGGTCGCAACTTGACCTCAATCGGGTTGACGATACCCTCGCCTTCTTTACCCAAACCTTGACCCTCCTTGTACCCCATTTTCTGCATCATCTTCATCGCAAACGCCGACATGCCGCCGCCTGTCTTTGCCGCCTTATTGGGGCCAGCGGCATTGCCCTGCCATTTGCGCTTCGTCTCCATGATGGTGACGGTGTTTGCGACAAAGGCGCAAGTCTTAAGTGCAGAGAATGGTTTGGACAGGAAGCGTACATCAAGATTCATGGCTGCCATGACTCGAATGCGGACATACCCGTCATGATATGAGTCAAGATACAATCACATGCAAAATCCGATGCCACGCAGCACGCTTGACGGAGACTACTGCGACCCGCCCGAAGGAACCTCACAGCATCAGGATCTGGACCGCCAGGCCGTATCAAGCAGAAAACGAATGGCGAGGCATCGAATTCAAGGTGCGGGACGGCGCCTAAGTCCGTCGCCAGAACTTAAAAGCCATGTACACATGCGTGGCGTAGTCTATCCTCCTTAGGCCCAGCGCCCTGGCTTCTCCATCACCTCTCAAAGAAGCCTGGAAGATCAGCATCCTGAACACTCGAACAGTACATTTAGGCTCCCTTCCGGCTCGGCTAAGATCTTATCCGACACATCGGCAACTGCTAAGCACGTCGGCTCCTGCACAAATCAACTTCTCAACGTCCACCTAGCCCGCATCCTCCCTCAACCTCTGGTAAAGCTCCACAACACTCTTGATGATGGCCTTTCTAGGCGCCGGACAGCCAGTGAAGAGCTCCGACTGCGCACAGCCCTGTTCAATGAGCACCTCCAAAGGCTCCACGAGGATCCAGCCTTTGTCGGCGTGGTCGGCGGCTTGCTGCATGAGGTTTGTCCAATCTGATTTGTAGGATAGCTGCCTCGCTGGTCAGTGACTGGGGTTCTGTAGTGTAAGAGGGAGGTGCCTAGACTTACATCGATGATGATGCCTCCTGTCGGCCTTCTCAGCCAGTGTTCAGGTATGCTGAAGTCCAGCGAGTCCTGCACATCGAACTTCGGGATCGTGCTTATGATGATGCATGGGTGAGCGAGATCATCAGGCCAAGGTTCATTCAGAGAGTCAATTACTCGCACAGTAACGGCACGACGGACTGGCGTCGTTGTGCCGAACCTTTGAGGCGTGGCGGCACGGCTTTGGCTCTCTAGCAGAGTGTTGAAGTGATTCGCTGCTTGCACCGCCCTGCTCTTCGTTCTGTTCCATAGCACGATATTCCTGACGCCAAGTTGCACCAGGGCGTAAATGGCGGCTCTCGCCATGCCTCCGGCTCCGACGATCAAAGCGCTGGAAGCATCTGAGATGGCGTTTGCTGGAGAGAGATGACGAGCGATACATGCGCGGAGAGCGATCCAGTCTGTGTTCTCACCATGTAATGCAACGACCGGACCAGCACGATGTCTTTGTGTCTTGCATAGCGGAGCAGTCACGTCCTCGAGTAGTGCATTGTCGCTGCCTCGGACAGGCAGGATCGTATTCGAAGCTTGAATTGCCTTTGCTGCTTCACTCAGTGAGTCCAGCAGGCAGAGGACTTCCGACTTGAATGGTAAGGTGATTGTGGCACCACCGAAAGTCTCGTTCACCAACGGCTCGAAAGCTTTCAGATCATTGGTCTCGATCGTTTCGTATTGATGCGGCATTCCGAGAGACTGAAACCCAGTCCGATGTAGTGTAGGCGAGAGACTGTTCCTGGTATTTGCACCGAAGACGTAGAAATGAAGCGACTGCTGAGCAAAGCTCGCGAACCGTGCCGCATTGAGCTGTGCGCTTGAGAGCATGTTTGTTTCCAGTGAAGAAGCAATTTCAGGATGAATCACTGGCGTCAGATGCTTGTTGAGTACTCTTGAAGACATAACCGAAAGTCTTTCGTTTATGGCGATGACCGGCATTTCCAACCGTGACTCAACATCTAATTGAAACCTTAGGCAAGCTCGATCATCGTCATGTGTAGCTTCGATGTTGATAATCCTGACGATTTGACAGCCGAGTGATGCAGCACGTTCGCACACCTTCTGCGCACTGTCCCATGGTGACCCTGTCGAGCTTCGAAGCTGGGCCTGACCGATGATCCTCGTGACTGGCGTGCTTGCAACCAGTGCCTTGATGTCCTGGTCTTTCAGATCAAGATTCAACACGAGATATTCTGGGGCTAGTCGTAGTGCCCACCGGAGCAGCGAGATACGATCTCTGCTTGTGGCAGGCGTCGACCCGTCCAAGCACTCAAAGTTCAGAATGACTGGCATTGAGAAGAATCTTCTGACAAGCTGGACGCCTCGTGACACCTGGTCCTGCATTGTTGTCTTCTCGATATTGTCTGTGATGATCAACTCAATGGCGTCACTGTTGCTGTCGAGGCTCTTGAGGCGATCAGGGCTCTTCAGGACATCTTTCAGGCGTACTTTGAGCGCGCAAGAGTAGATGCGCCGCTCTGGCGTGACAGGCTGCAGTAGATCGGGGATATGTGCGTCTGCGGCTAGTCCTAGCAAGTTGAGAAACTGTGTCAAATCTGTTTTGACATTCTGAAGAAGGCCAGTCTGCTGTGTTGCATTCCTTCGTCGGAGGCCACGGGACAGCGTCACGGCAAGAGACTCGTCCGCTTCATGCTCAGGCAAGTTGAAGAACTCTACGTTGGAAATTTGACGATAGAGTTCTTGACTTCGTTGGAGGATGTGGAAGGCGTCGGTACCGTCGGCGATCTTCAGATGTTTCTGGATATCAGACAGATCCCGGTGCACCATGATGATCGGATGTACGGCGCCGAAAGAATGCAGCAGAGATCGGCTGCGTCCTTCGAAGATCTCAGCACCACAGACAATGGCGGTGCACTCGGTGTGTTGGATCAGCACACGATCGAGGACATCTGTCATTGCTTTTCGATAAGCAAGATGCCCATGCTGGTCAATATAGATTGCTTTCGTCATCCCGGTGTCCTCGAGAAATCTCGTCTCCGTGTCGACGTAACGATACCTCAGGGACTTGGCGGCGATGACAGCCAAGGAGGACAGCCCGCTCCCTCGCAAGCCGACGAAGATGATGGAGGCATTTTGATCGAACTGTAAATTCGCTGTTCTGTTTCCTGCAGAAATCGTTGCCGTCCACCCTTTGGTCCTTTGCTCTAATGCTGGACGAGAAGATGCAATGCGTTCGGTGCCAAGTCTTGCCGGGAAAACTCCATCATCGTCGAGCCGACGTCGTTTGGACGGTGGTGACTCCCACGGACGGACGTGGGAATCTGTCGAGGTCGTACTGTAAGTGACCGACATAGCATTCGTTCGTTGGCGGGTGCTTGCGAATGTATTGCTTAGCGATTGCTACCATGATGCTGAATGCGGCACTGTCGCTAGACAAGATGTGATGTTCGAATGTGGAAAGTCAACCCGGGTATATCTTCAGCCGGGAGTCATTCGCACCTTCCCGTCTACTGCCTTGATCATCATACTGGCGCACACCCAATGTAAGCACAAACGGGGCTTCACAGAGTGGTTCCCATGCCATGTTATTGATGTGCGATATCATCCGGGCGAGAGTGACTCGATCATCTGAATGGCTACATCTCGGCTCAAGTCACCACAGTGATGTCCGAATCGCCGCCTAGAAAACGGAAAAGAGTCTCGCAAGCCTGCGAAAGATGCCGGACCAAGAAATATAAATGCGACGGCTCTCAGCCAATCTGCGACCAATGCTTAGCTGCTAATGCAGAATGCAACTATGTTGAGTCAGCAAAACGGCGTGGACTTCAGCAGGGATATGTCAAAGCCCTGGAGACGCTCTGGAGCTTGCTGTTCAAACATGTAGATGGCAGCGAGCAGGCCGCTGGGGCGCTGCTTGGGAGCCTTGCAGAGGCAGTGAAGGGAGAATCGAACGACCGCGACCGGTATGCCGACCCCGTGCTCCAGGAGTGGAAGAACAGTGGTATACCAGCTACCATTGAGAGCCTCCTAGCTGGTCGGGAATGGACCAACACTACGCCCAGTCTCAAGCCTGCCCAGCAAGTCAAATTGCGCATAGCAGCTGGTGGATCGAGGGAGCTGGGAGCCTTGCCGGCAGACGCCACATCGCCTGTAGCACAAGATGATGCCGAGCCAAGTTCAGCCTACAGACAGCCAACCTTGCCAGGCAGGGGACGAACGGGAACTTACAGGTGGAGTTGCCCAAGACTACCCGAAGATTGGTATCGCTTGATTCAAGTCTACCTTGGTACTGAATACACATGGCTTCCGATCGTCGAGAAGAATGGTCTGTTCAGAACAGCCACCCAGTACACCCAGCATCTGGACAACTGCGTCACAGCTTGCAATCTGGACGTTACTACGAGGGCTGACTTTGCCGTCATTTGGGCAGTATTAGCCCTAGGCGAGACTCGCTCGCGGAATGGATCGTCGAGGACCGTGGAATTCTTGGGCTATTCGCACGCACTCCTCGACGGTAGCATGGAGTCATACTCCAGTTCCCATGCAATATGCTTCCTACTATGGTCTTTGTTGGATCTCGGAGGTGGACGCTATGTACAAGCAAAGTTGCTACTTGCGCAAGCACTGGTGCTAGCAAATGGGCACAACCGTCCTGGATTCAGAGATGGCCAATGGAAGCTACAACATATCCTCGCATGTGCATGCTTCGTCGTTGACGGCTTGCTGGCCATGGTCTGCGACACACGTCCGCTGATGAGATCAATGGACCTTGCCGCGGACACGCCATGCGATGACTGCGGGGCAGATGAATGGGAGCCTTGCGTTTCTTACACGGCTTCATCGTCCAGCTCTCAGCCAATACCAAGTCGTATTCCTAGCACTTTCAATGAGTTGACTTCGCTGTTTCGCCTGATCAACGACCTTCTCCTTTCCCGTGCACCACCCACCTTCGACAGCGATACAGCGGCCTGCATGCGGACTACATCGAGATCCAAATCGGAGAGCAACATGTCACCGGCGCAAGCCCATCTGCAGATTTTTGAAGATCTATACGCTGCTGTTGTCAAGGCCAGATGTACTGGGTGGAAGGGCGGCACTTTGACAAACATTGATGTCAGCACCAGGGAAACTGTCGAGAAGCGCCTCAAGAACATGGTGGCCCAATATGGGGTTGAGTCCTTGCCGGCGTCCTGCGGTATCATTATAGATGCGTTGGATCGATCGCAGAGCGCTGACCTAACCCACCTGACAGCTCCAGCAGAGAATGACGATAAAAGGAGGCTACGCTCCCAGTTCAGGCAATTTTGGCGGCCTCGATCTGGCGAGCAAGTGAGTGGACATGGCAGCCAACAATTCCTCGAAACACACAGGACAAGTCCGCAATGGCTCCCACACA
The DNA here is from genome assembly GCA_007113925.1 of Teratosphaeria gauchensis. Taxonomy (NCBI): domain Eukaryota; kingdom Fungi; phylum Ascomycota; class Dothideomycetes; order Mycosphaerellales; family Teratosphaeriaceae; genus Teratosphaeria; species Teratosphaeria gauchensis. The sequence goes on from VCMR01000005.1 coordinate 740,789, forward strand.
AATCGGTGCCCGCTGAGACTGTGCTCAGCGCTGAAGCGCCGACCACATCATCTACCACGGATTTCCCCGGCATGGACCACAGCACATATCAGCCAGCAAGTATTTTACCAGCCAGTTTCGACCTCGATATGTACGGCACTGGCATCACTGCCTCAGACGTCATGGCTGCCGACCCGCTGCAGGACTACCTTGCCCTGATCGATGGGAACCAAAAGTAGGTGCTCTCAGACCGCAGCTTGTGGAGAGAGGCAAGTGGCTAATGTGATAAATCAGTACCGGGAGTAATGACTTTTTGTTGTCACTTGGATTTTTTGGCGACTCCAGTTTTGATAATCCAGCCATATGAGTTCCTACCCGTGATATCGTGATGCAAATGGTTAGTACGAACGGTGTGACAGGCATGACGAGTATACCACGCTTTTGCATGTATCATAACAAAAGGCGATCGCTCGATGCTGCGATACTGTCCATGCCGCACCGGCGAATGGAGATGCATTGTCCCAGCTGGACGACTCTTGACCAGATGTCTTCGTGCGCAGTAATGGGAGAATTCATGCAGCTTCCACTCCACGGCGAGGTCACAACATGGTCACCGCGGCTTTAGGCGCAATGGAGAGGCGAGCGGAGGGTGTGGCTATTACCGGGAGGTAGAAGCGCATGCTGGGGCCGTATACCGCCTTGTCCAGGCAACGTCTTCGTCGCCACAAAAAGCTCAGTGTCCGGAGTTTGTCGTATGTTCTGCAACAAGTCAAAGCATTCCAAAGAGCTCAGGAGCTTGTCTGACCCGAAATGGCTTCTTTGAAGAACCAGGAAGCTCGGCCATCGAAAGTATCCATGCCATGTGAATGGCAGCTGTAGTGTCCGTCGCTGAGAGCCAGCTACATTGTTTGCTTTTCGATCCTCCTCTGCACAATTCATTCGTTGCATCTTCGCAGGATGCTTGTGAATGACTGCAACTTCGATACATGCCTGACAAGAGTAGCCTTCATTTTGCACCCAAGGTAGTGATCAAAGAGTGCAGGACAAGATCTCACACTAGAGCACGAGGATCGAGACGCAGGTATGTAAGGAGGCTCATGACTCTAGGCCCGTGAGAAGATCAACTAAGCACACGCAGGATTGACTTGCGTGACTCAAATGAAGGGTTGAAGCACAAGGTTTTTGCGTCTACGTGCGCTGCCCTTGGTGCTCTCGTTCACATGTGTATGGACTCTCACCCGCTAAGATCGCGATCAGTACTGATAAGTCTCAAGAGCGAAGGAAACAACAGCGGGCGACGACATCATGGAGGCACTAGGGGACAAGCCTCCTTTCTCGAATGGTAGTGGCGAGCAGCAAGACCTTGTGACCGATGCCCGCGATCGCAGAAAGCCTTGCCACTATCTACACAACGGCCTGCATGAGGGATATATTACAGTGCTACCCAAGCTCTATGCATCGATACTCAACAAACATGACCTTAGCCCCGTCTACCCGGATGGAAAAGATGCTCAGAGAAGCGCTCCTAACCACGACAGCCAGCTTTCCTGTGGTCAACCAGTTCAGTCTACTCGCTTCGTGGCATTGTCCAGATTCCATGACGATCCCATTGCGACGGCCAAAGACAACGAGCAGTCCGCAAGCGGATCAGGTCCTGCGCAGGCAACTACGAGCATCGTGCAACACAGTATGCGCGCAACAGACTCGCTTGACAGGGCAATGCGGGAGGGATCAGCACCACTCAGACCAAAGCACAGGCCAAGACCACCACTGGCGCAGCCGTACCGGCCCTCTCCACTTCGCCAGTCATACAGACCATCGCAGTCTGCGAGCTCAAGTGAGGAGCATGGAGGCGATACCGTCGGCAGCCAGGACTCAAGCGTATATGGAAATCAAGCTGAAGACAGCGCTATGGACGGTACGCGAATCACTGCTTCATATGGCGACGCGCTGGAAGTCGACGGACCAATGTCTAAGAACACGGAGAGGCTCACGGCTCAGAAACCTTGCGGCCAGAAGAAGAAAAATGTCCAATCAGCCGAAACCGGTCAAGAGCAGGGAACGAGCAGTGCATATCCTGCTGTACATCTTGAAAGTGGCAGTGTGAGCGGCGACCCCGGCAATGACAAGTCCAGCACTCAGTCACTCGGGAATGATCAGCCTAATCCTTCGAGAACAATAGCAGCACAAGCGGTCGCTGCATCACTTTCGGCTCATACCATTTGTCCACAAACCTCCTATGGCGACCTCTCGCAGGACCCTGAGGTCCCGCATCACCAATTTGACCACACGACAGGGCGAACTGGGGCACCCCATCTGCAACAGCAGTATGTACAGCCGGCCAGCCGTTCTGATGGTTCTCTTCAGCCCTTGTCGATTTATCGGTCATTTTCTACGGCACCTCAAGCTCAATTCCCTCAACACCTATATGTGCAGCAGTCTCCGTCTACAACTACAGACATCACCGCCCCAAATCAGGCGTTGCGAATCCAGGCTGCAGATGGCCAGTGGTACTGTCTGACGCCCGTTGATTCTTCAGCAAGGCCAGGGCACGGCATATACGAAGGTGTGCCACAGAGCGATGGTGGCTGTCCCGACGATCTCAGGAATCACGAGTCGGGGTAAGTCTCAGACGGTGGTGAGGTATACGGCGAGCCGGGAACGCTGAGAGTGCCGCTCAACCGCCGCGATGGGAGCACTCCTGGAGCTTAGTCGCGAGCCAGTGCTCTATTGTATGGCGTCCGTAGTAAGCAGAATGCGAACAATAATTCTGTCCGAGATATTGGCGGCCAAAGCTTTCCTCGCATGTGATCGCCAAGACTTTCGTCCGCATGTGATTCCCGTCACGCTAAGGCACCTTCCCGCACTCGGAGTGTGGCAGATTCTCATACGGCTTTTGAAAGGGTTTTGGACATCTTCCATTGTCGACAGTATCGAACGACAGCCTTGCCACGCTGCTTGCACTTCTAGCATAGCCCAAGGAGGCAAGACGCTAATTTACCGTGATCTATAGCACATTCTAGTCGATATACGAGCGCGAATCGAGTCGAAGATGGACAAGGAAAGCTCGACCCACGGCGAAGGGGGCGATCAAGCTCCGTCGAAGTACGTTGTTAGCCATCTGTGCATCGGACACTCGATTTGGTGTTGCTTGGCTGACTTACATCGTGCAGTCTTCCCAGCAAGCGCGCAGCGAGTGATCGGTACCTCTCGTCCGAGTCGAATTCGGCAAGTCGTGGCGAAGGAAGACAGTCTGTACCACGTCGCAAGCTGTAAGAATTGCAGGAACGTGCGAGCGATCATCAGGCTGACTGACATGACAGCGGCGGATACGGACAGGAACACGACGTGCAGTCCTCTGAGCAGACGCATGTGTCTACGGCCGGCTTGCAGATCGTTCAGCAGAGCAACGTCGAGCTGTCTGCTGCAATGAGGAAAGACCGCATACTGTCACAGATCCATACGCCGCAGCCCTATACCATCGCCAGCAGCAGAGGACAGCCACAGCATGCGCCGGTATTTCAGCAAGTCAACCAGATTCGGCCACAGCATGGACTTGCGCAGCATGGGTTTGCTCGGAACGGGTTTGCACAGCACAGTTTGCCACCACTTGGACTGCCGCAGCAAGGGCTCCCCCTGAGGGGTGTTCCGCAGCATGGTGTCCTGCCGCATGGCTTCGCACCGCATGGCTTCCAACAACACGCTTTACAACAGCACACTTTCCCACAGCATGTATTCCATGCTACCCATGCTGCAGGAGCCTTTCATTCACCGACGTCTCACCCAACACCGCAGGAACAGCCGACGTATTACCTGCACAAATGGTCAGAGACCGTGAGTCCTCTCGTGCCACCAACGGTATCACCCTGGCTCTATCAACTGGTTCCGAACAAGCAAGACCTCATACCTGTCTTTGGAGAGCCGCCACCCCACGTGGTCGTTAAGCGTCCGTTGTCGTATGGTATCAATGGCCCGCCTGATGCCTATCGCTCGATCAATGGAGAGCTTGTTCCACTTTATCGGCGCCCGCAGCAAGTTCCTCACTTGCTTGCGCCACCAGCACATCCAGTCATTCAGTTACCAGCGTATGCGGAGAGCCGACTCGTGCCGCTAAACCACGGCGAGGTGAATGCAAGGACAAGAAGCAGCTTGAATGGAGATGCGATGAGGCATCCACATGGAGGAAGGCACGAGGCGATGGCTCCTGCCGCTTCCGGCAAGCCGAGCTTTCAGATGCCAGCTGAACAGGCCCCGGTCGCCGCACCACAATACGAACCACATCCACGCGGTCACAAAAGGCCGAAGCTGGATTCCAGCGTGGTCGATAGGCAGCTCGAGCTGGCGAGACGCCTGGCTCAGACTGAAGCGGCGAGGTCTGGGGTCGCGCTGGAACTACCGGCTACACTTGACGAAGGGGCAATGAGATGTCGTGCGAGGGAGGAGGTGCCTGCGAAAGCATTTCCTGAGAGACAACCACGTCGCGGTCGGCCACCGGCTCCAGTGAGCACTTCACTCGATGCGCATGCAGTTCATCATGCAACTAGCCCAAGGGCGCAAGCACCTGCCGCAGGCCGGCATCCATATGAGAATCTTTTCAGGTGACGGGCCATGGCAGAGAGTGACAATGAGGATCTACGGGCAGGAGCGATGGATGGCTTGAGTGGTTGGTAAAGTGGTGCGCGGCGGTGATGAATGATGGGCGACAAGATACGAGTGGGTGATTGTGTTTGATGTAAGGTCATGGAGCAGTGCTGTATCGTCGATGCCTTTGGTCGTTGAGGGCCGAAATAAGCCCGAAGTCCACTTCACCTCATGTTTCGCAGTCTTGGACCACAGTCTTTGCACGATGTGACCTTCCAATACACCGAGCACCCTGCGTAGAGAGGATCTGATATTGATTGAATGCGCTGAGCTGATAGCGAAGGGCCGGCAAGGATTGTTCCGAAGATCAGTGCGAGAAGAGATGGGCCAAAGAGAAAACGAAGAGACACGACCACAATGCGCAGGCCATGACGAGTGCGGAGAGATACTCAAGCTGATGTTCAATTGCATGTGTCATTCTAGACGAGTTGGACGGTGCAGACAACTTCATGTATCGAGCAGATGAGAGAGCTTTTTCGCCTGTGTCCTAGACAACACTTGCGCACGCGCTTCTTCCAGACTTAAGCTTACAGCACTGTGGAGCCAGCTGAAGGTGATGCAAAATACGATCACGCTGACAAAGAGCTCAGAAAGACGCCGAAAACTGTAGCAAGTTGGTACTGAAACAGCCAACAAGCCGTTTCTGGTCCGCATGGTCGATGAATTGATCCCTAAGAAGCTAAGTCGACAGCGTCTGCCGAGCAAGACGGCAAATCACCCAATTAACACATCGAGAGTCGGCACAAGCAGCTGCCGTCCCCATCACTGTCGAATTGTGTGCCTGTTGTCTGAGCATGCCTGATTACCTGACCAGGTCGCACAAGATTGTCGAGTGCAGACTGAGTCCGCTATGGCAGCACCCAAGCGAGGCCTCAGCCAACAATTTGCCCCTCAACATGTCTACTTTCTGGGCTGTGTGCATAGCAAACAGCATGCCTCAATGCCATTCATTGCCTAGTCACTCTGGTCTCGCCATTCACGACCCTCTGGACAGGTCAAGCTCGGCTGATGAGGACGTTTGTCACATAGCCTTCGACCTTGATAGGACCAATCCGCGAGCCATGTTGTCCGAGCGACATGGTAATGCTGTTGGCGCTCTGTGAGAAGACCTTCGGGCTTGGGACGTCCAAATCGCCCCTGTGTGGAAGTCCTCCCTGAATTGCAGCCTGAACGCCTGAGCCTGTTTCCCGCCCCACGCATGTGAAAGACGACGTGCCGGAGTTCCAGCGCCGCCCTACTAGCGTCTTCGATGAGGTCCCGCGGAGCAGCAACAGACTTCCTCGAGATAATAACAACAACACCGCCTCTTTTCCACACGAGCATATTGAGCTTTTGGCTGAGCCGCGCACATCATGGCGGACAACAAGAAAGGGTAGACCGCGCATTGTGGGGCTTTCGAGTAGTATCGCTAACATCTGCGCAGCTCGGACAGCCGCAAACGCGCCGCCCCTCAGCGCCTTTCTGGCCTCGAGCACGCTGCCAGCTCCCGCGATGATCCTCCTTCGTCGCCACCTCAAGCGTGTGTATCACTTTCAGGTCTTCTTCGGACCCGCCGCTGACAGACTCATAGGCCGAAGCTCCAAGCGATGGAGTCAAGTGCGAAGACCAGCATTCTTCAATCCGCACCGAAAGGCACACATAAGCAGATCACCAAAACTAAGAAGCTCCTTCAAAACTCCGTACCAAAGGCTGCGCGGAAGCCAGTCACCAAGGTCAAAGCTTCCTCTCAATCTGCGGAGGTGGCTTCTCAGGAGGTTTCCAATGTGCCGATGCCTACCTTCGAGGCTACGGCTTCGTCTCAGTACACACAAGAGGCTTCTCGAGAGGCCGTGCAGTCTCACTCTGGTGCCGTGCAGCTTGGCGAAGACACCACCGCCCTCCACTTGCCCAAACCCTCTCTACACGACTCATCCCCGACGACTGCTACTCCCCACCTGGTCGCCTCGCACCACAGCAGTATTGCCAATGCGTCTGGGCTTCTTGCTCCGTTGCCTGGGGAAACCTTTGCAACGGCGATGGCGGCGCCTATAGTTCACTCAACTACAGGCCTGAAGGTTGATGCGACCGCGTATCAGTTCATGATTGACAAGTTTCAAGGCGCAGGTGCCACAGCTCAAGACTTGCAGCAGATCGCGCCATTCTCGATCTACTTCAAAAAACCTGTGCTGATACCCATTCCGGAGGACAACACCTGCTACTATTACGGCAAAGTCATTGGTGCATACCGCGAGTACGATGATGTTATGAGCCAGGAGTTTGTCGTGCACGTGTTCACCTGGGACAATGATCCTGAGTTGTACTCCTCGCAAAAGAGGAAGCTGGTTAAGGTGAACCGCAGTGGTATCAAGCAGGTGCCCGCGCCTACGACTCCCGGGTCTGAGAACACATGGGACCCCGACAAGAGACGCTTGTGCGCGTCCAATGGACGCAAAAAGATCGCCAACATCCAGCCCAATGACACAGTACTCGCCAAGGCTAGCGATAGTTTCTGGTATCTTTCTCGAGTCACGGGAGTGGAGCGTGGTCAGGTCTACCGCATTCAGTCGCTCTGCCATCAGCAACACGCCGGCCAACAGTACCGTCAGCGCGATGAGCTCATGCTGGCTGATGTCGCGTCTGCGACCAAAGCCGACAAGAACAAGAACTGGCTCTTCCCGGGCTCGGGCGGTAAACTGGAGCCAGTGAAGAAGGGCGATGAGAGGGATGTCGTTGAGATGTTCATTGCGTGGGCGAAGAACGAAGCTCCATATAGGGCGGAAGATGTCAGACAGCAGGCTGACGCGAAGTTTGCTGGAGCCAACATCGAGTGGGCTTGGAGTCCCAAGCTCTAGCCGTAGGGATCTGGGGGCTTGATGGATGTGATATTCAGGATCAGGCATATGTGAGGCCTTGACTGGCTCAACCTCAGCAGTCATCGATCTCATGCTGACAGCATTGTCAACTAATGTCAAGAGCTTGATTGTATCACAAGCGTAGGGTATTGCATGACATGGCATTTTATGTATTGTGGCCTGGACGATGTGACACATCATAGAGCACCGCTCAGTCTCCATTAGACATTAGTCCGTCTCATTGTCCCACTAAGAAGCTTTGATGTGACTGACATGACGGCCCGTCAGGCATAAGCTCAGCATTCTCCACTTGTATTACATGAATGACTGTCGTGTAATGATAGTTTATAAAGATCAACAGCACTATCTGACAGATTGGCCTGACTTCTCTCCTGTCAGAACCCAGAGCGAGAAGGAGGTCTTCTGCTTACTCAGCTGTTATGTCGTGCGAAACATCATCATACCCTTCACTCTGTCATCTAGTAGAATGGCAGGACTGACGGCAGGCAACATGAAGACATGATCACGTGAATAATCTCGTAACCATGACATTCTCAAGCGATCGATCAGGAACGCACACTGATCACGTGCTTTCACATGGAAGACATCGCTTCTTTGTTGCCTGACGCGGAACTTGCCGCGATGGCTGCGCGCTAGGCATCTATCGGTCATAAAACTTGAGCGACCGCCACATTCGCTTCCTCTCTTTCACACTTTCAACACGGATGTCTGGCAGACCCCTTTCGGAGTGGTGCCTGCGGTGGGCGGCAGCGCAAGCTGTGGCAGCTAAAGGACTCGACCTCAGGGGCATGGCAATGGCCTGCCAAAAAAAAGTATTCATTGACACCCAAAAGGTGCCTTTGTTACTCCTAGGGGCCGACGTACGTTACGTGGTGGAACGGCGGTCTTCGGGCGGCAAGTACCCATCACTCCGAACCGGCATCCTACGCGACAGTGTCAGAAGCCGATACTGCTCAAGTGTTTGCTGGGGAGGCACGTCTGCCAAACCGGGGATACAAGCGCAAGGCTCTCGAACCTTCGCTTTCGCGACTTCTGAACATGACGGACATCACCAGCGCAATGGCTGCAGCCGCAAGGTCGCACGCCGCATTCCCGAGCTTATTCGGCGGGCGCGCGCGACACCGACTCTTTGCTGGTTACACCGACGCGGGGCAACAGAAAGAAGCGGTACTTGGTACTGTGTTTCAGGCGACTTCGCTTCCGAGTGTGGCGGGACCAGAGCCAGCAGGCATTCTTAGTCCACTGAGCCCCTTTGCGGGTGTGGCGTCTAGCTGGTAGTACGTCCCTGGTACTGCTCACTCGTCGGTCTGGCTGGGAGACCGTGTCATTTGGCCGCGCTTTGCTGCATTGTGGTTCGCCGCAGCGTGGTGGGGAGGTGGTCCGAGTGATGGGCACTTCGTCTGCCTTGTGGTTGGCTCTGGCCGCAAGGTGCCTTTGTGGGACTATGAGGGCTTTTGATGGGATCTGGGGGTCATGAGTAGCTTGCTGCTCGAGAGTCGGTTTATCATAACCACTCTCTCACCCGGTGGTTTCGATCACTTTCATTCTTTTTTCATTGTGCTCGGCGAGCGTTCGTTGGCGCAGAGAAGGAAGTTGTTTTTCGTACTCATGGTCAATGTCAATTGCCATTGCCAGCGACCCATTCCAAGCACCTGATAGCACAACGAAGGCTAGGCATATGCGCAATGCGACTCGATGCGAGCATCATCAGCGTCAAAAGGCCATCATCAAGCCTGAATCCAAGTTGACATTGACCTCATCGCCCACCTCAGACAACTCTCCTTCCCATGATGCTCCAGGCCGTTCACTGTCCGGTCGCACCACGAAACAATGCACCTGCCTTCAATGTTCTCGCAAACCCGTGCTGGTAGCAGACAAAGAGCGAACACGCCCCGAACGACAGCTCGTCACGCATTGGCAGACAGCACTGCGACTCTTGCTATAGACGGACCGGCAGATCTAAAGCAAGTGACTAGTCAGGACCTCCATGATCGCCTGGCGCCTTGACTTGGAGGGTAAGCTTCCATGACCAAGCACACCTGCACCGTCGTTTCTCGTTGTGGGAGACCATTCCTAAGATACGAGCTGGCAATATGAGCATGGGTTCGGGCTCTCGCGACGGGTCTCCACTCACTCGACCTGATGTACACTCTGCATTCGATTGTAGCATTGGCAAGCTCACACGTGGCGGCCAAGCCATCAAGAATTTGGGAGACGTACCATCGCGCGATTGTCACGTCCCAGGGAGGTCTTCCTTGCCAATATTTGCCACACGATCTCCATTACTGCGCCCGCGATCGTTGTCCAAGAGAGCCTCCTACAATGGGTTTCGAGATAGATTCGGCCCGCGATCAGCATCTGCAGACGTTGACGATTCGACGTCCATGCCACACGCTCCAAGTATGTTGCGCCTCTTCGTGGCTGCTTCTATTCATATCACATCGATCTCTTGACCATCGCCATCACATCACCGCCAAGTACAATACCCTGATCCCAGCTGTCAGGGTCAGCTATTGCGAAAACTCTATTCCAACACATTCGCAATTAGCACGACCAGAACCTTTATGCGATCTTAATGCTTCAACTTTTTCTCGTTTTACACTTGAATACTTCGCGACAATTGCAATTCAGGGAAGCGTTCGCCTGGCGTTTCTGAGCCGTCTTCCAAATTGTTAGTCGCCCGGCAAAACATGTTCGCGCGACTCACGTGTCTGGCGCGTCGCTAATACATGGTTGGTGTAGCGTCGCTGGAATGACCCTGTTTGCAGCCTTAACGGCACCCCTGAAACATGCAGCTTGCTCCATCATCCTTGCAGACGATCCTTCGGCAAGGATTCCGACGAAGTCGAGGTCGCGACAATCAAGGGGATGGATCGCGCTTGACGATGTCGAGACGGTGTCTGCAATCATCTATCTGAACCGCGCAACAGATCATTGTCAAATTACTTTCGATAGATTGCAGATGGGGTCCAATCTCAACGTTCGGTACGGCGGATGATAGCGAAAAGTGCGAAATGCGATGGCGCACGAGCCGTTGGATCTAGGTACATGATAAGCCTTGACTCGCCATGCATCTGCAAGCCGAACTCTTTTCGACAATCTTGCGGCAGCGCGAAGGCGTTCCTGACTAGTATAGTCTGCACGGTGAGGCCATAATTGTAGGAACTCAGGAGCTGGGCGGGCCCAGAGGCCAAGAGTATCGGCCGGACACGATTTGCGAAATCTCTCCCGCCGGCCCTTCCAGCTACATTGGAGGACCCACGATCGATCCAGACGAGAAATGTTACAGGTTCTGCTGACGCCGGCGTACAGTGTGACGCCTCACGGGGGTCTAGTGAGCAGTGGGTGCAACGGATCAGCGACGGGCAAAGCCACGGATATATTATAGATCCACCGTTGGTGGTAAGGGAGCATGCGATTCATAGGCGGCTTTGCGGTGCCTGACCGCCAGAATACGCCGGATCAACATGGCATCAAGCACTTCGATTCGCACCTTTCCCTCAACTCGGATCTGCTGTTGGGCGGCAAGCAGGCGTCGAGGTTGAGGAAGAAGAAGTCGGAGAAGCGGCTGCAGAACGATAACAATAATACCGAGCGGTCAGCCAGGGAGCACGAGTTCTGGGCGAACGGGGACAGGAGCGACTTCAAGGGCTACAAGAGCTTGGAAGCCAAGCTGAAGGCACAGGAATTGCTGCTCGGCGCTCGAGGGCGGACCGACACGGATCTCGTGGACATGGCGAGAGACAGGGATGGACCGCCAAGGTTGATGCTTTGGCCGGAGCTAGAGAGGCAATCGCGAGCGGCACACGATGCGCAGCCGCTGGGCAACCTCGATGCGCGCACCACGGCATCCGGACCTGCCGCGTCACAAGGTGGCATTGCGACGCATGCGGCCATGCCTTCGTCGTCCATCCACGAGTATTATGACCCCGCCAAGGAGCCGCTGTCCGTCTCGCAGCAGACCTCCGCGTCGGCGGTGAGGGACATGGGACTGAGGAAGTCTCTCTCCACCTGGAAGCTCCACAACACCAATACCAGCGACCCTACGCTGGCGTCATCACCGACGTCCTCGAAGCGACCACTAAAATCGGCCATGAAGAAGTCCCACGCGCCGCCCAGTCGCGACGGGTCGCAATATGACGACGTCTCCTCGTTGACCAAAGTCAAGACCAGTGGCAGTGAAAGAAAGCCGCGACGACTGGATCTGGCTCAGTTCTTCCCGCAACAGCGGAATAATAGTGGGAAGAACCTCCTGTCGGCCGATCGGAGAGCAAGGTCGCCAAGTGCAGTGACGGATGCTTCACAGTCAATATATCAGCTTCCTCAGTACCACCGGAAGCCAATAGTGGACACTGTGGTTGTGGACAATAGGAGGAAGGTCGCCCCCGTCATTGATTCGGTCATCTCGTCAAGAACAAAAGCCTTCGAGGACGACGTCCTTGATTCAGCCAAGACCAATGTGAGGCGTCCGCCCAAAGGAATACAGAACTGGTTCGACGGCTTCGACATCAGCTCGGATGAAGAAGAGCACGAGCTTGCAAAGCACAATGAGTCACAGCCCGCACCGCAGGAACTCCCGGCCGAGGAGAAGGCGGTCTACGGCGGAGGTGAGAAGCAAACCCACGGAGGTCAACCGTTACCTTCGACATTCAGTCCTTGGAAGCTCAAGCCTGCCACTTATCAGCCGACGGTGTCTGTGGCTACTAAGCCCCATAGACGCAATCGGTCGATGTCGGCTAATGATGCTAAGGCGAAGCTGGAGGAATCGATCAGACTCGCGAGCTCACGGAAGGGCAGCGTGGACTCCGCGCATGTGAGCAATCTCGCCGTACCCGGGGAGCACATTGCAGGGAATAAGCCGCCCAGCCGATTAGCATTGTCGCGTTTGGCATCGCAGAGCGTGCTATCGCTGTCAGATTCGGATGGCGATAGTGACTTCGAGAGCGCCCGTCCCACAATACGGGATAGCGTGGACGATGCCAGTGTCATACTCGAGAGCGCCTCGCAAGTTGATGTTCTGCGACTCCCGGTCAGTCCTCCTCGGCAACTGCATAGCTACCTACGGACTCCATCGCATGCCCTTGCTCGAACACACAGTGCCAGCACTGTCCAGACATCTGGGTCCATACCCATTCGTCTCACTGGTCCGGCAGCGTCGTCATTGCCTCAGCATTCGTCACCGCTGGTGTCTCCGCCAATGACGAATTCACGTCAGGGCACACACAATGACAAGGCCTTGCGCAAGTTAGAAGGCCGGCGAGACTCAGCCAGCCAGGCCTCGCTCTCGGTCTGCTCCAGAACAACTTCTAAGACGCCGACCGACTTCGAGACCGCTTACACGCGCCGCACCACAAAATTATCGAACGCTGATGTGGAGACCTTGCACTCTGACCGGACAGGCGCCAGCTCCGCAGTGACTGAAGGCGCGCACATGATGCAGGTGACCGAAGATGAGATGCAGTTGCTTGAGATGATCAGGCAGCGACGAGCGATGAAAGCGAAGGACAGTTTCGCAGAGGGCTACCAATTGGCTTTGAAGAAGGAGCATGAAGCGCTTGTGCGACGCCGTCAGTCAGCCCAGCAGACTGCGTTCCATTTGTTGAGCCTGAAAGAAGAAAAGCAGAGAATCAGAGATGCTAGATCTGGGCGGCGGGCATCGAAGACCACCGACACGAGTGAGATCTTTAGCGAGCATCTTAGGACGAAGTACAATGCATTGAGGGAGGAGGAGGTGGATCAACAGTTGAAACTGGAGAGGTTCCTGGCTGCCAGTGGCCAAGGAACTCCAATGACTTCGAAGTTTCCGGAAACTCCCTTGGCTGATAAATTTCCTGATCCGCCGACTAGGCAGGCGAGCTATGACACGTTGAGAAGTTCGCACCGACGCGCAGACCGCGGATCCATGTCGTCCAGGTCTGTGCGGTGGCCATCGCAACCGCAGCAGCTGGAATTGTTGCTGCCTGACACCTACAGCCCAGTCTCTGAAAGGGCTGCGCCGGCCGCGGTGCAATTCCACGGACGTCGAAATCGTAGAAGCGCATCAATGCCGCCGGCCACTTTGGTGAATGTGGAGCGTCGTACACATAGCCCGGTCCCGGTCGATGAGGAGGTAGAGGACCATGGGAATTCTCTCGAACAGTCCTCGGCGTCGAGCCAGCAAGTTAGTGACGAAGGTTCCGAGACATCGCAAAGGAGTCTTGGCGAGCTGCAAGCTATGCCTCTAGACACCGAGGCACCAGACGTCAAGCAAGAGGCGAAGCACAGCAGACAGAGCTCGGGTCTGGGCAAGATCATTGCCAGTCTCAAGGTCGAGCCGGGGTCCGAGACCTCGTCAGATCAACTGCCGGATGAAATGGACATGGAAGACGGGGATAAGGGTGTCGCCCTTGCGCCTGACAGTCCACCTCCTCGCAATCCGCGCCGGAAGTACTCGCCTACTCCATTGCCTGGCGACGAAGCGAATGACCGAACGGAAAAGATTCTTCGGTCAAGATTCCGCGTGGACACGGCACTCGCCAACAATGACCGCTCTGCTCTTCCGTCTCCGCTTCGTCCAAGCTTGAAGGCAGAACCGCGGGACTCCGTCTCAATCAGCAGTCCGATGTCGTCACCGCACGCGAGGCGTGCCTTGACTGCCTCGCCTCCTCTCTCGCCTGCTGGTCGCCGCAACTCGTCCATATACTCCACCGCCACACCTGTTGTCGACATCAAGGCGCCAACAGAAGGCGGAGCATCAGATTCCTCAACGACGTCGTACAGTCAGTTGACTACGTCTCACTCTTCTGCATCGTCGCCACCATCGGTGTTTGCGAAGAGGGAGTATAGAGTGCCGAAGAAGGTCGCGCAGCCGCCGCGGCTAGATACGATCTCTCAGCCGCCGAAGTTGGATACCGTCCTTGGGTTGCAGAGGAGTTTCTCGCATGTTAGCAATGCGAGGGCAAGCGTGAGTAGTTTTACGAGTGCTAGCGAAGAGGTTCTGGCCGGGTGGGCGGAGTTGGGTGGCGGGCGGGATGTGGTGAGTTTGAGGGGGAGGCGAAGGAGGTAGTCGAGAGACATGATGCTTCGGTGACATGGTCGCCGGATGATGTCGGTATTTGGGAACGATATGGGAGGTCAAGGGAATGGCTGGGGTCAGATTATGATATGTATGAGGTGGAGGGATTTGGGTCATGGCACGACGACGACGGCTTTTCTTTCGACATCTGTGATTTCGATATTCTCTGCATGCTTGATAAGCATGGTACCATACTTTTTGCATACTGTCACGTAGCTTTGCACATATTGAGGCGCAGTGTCGCCATTTGACTCCTTGGCCACATTTGCGTTTCTTCAACCATTGTGATAGTTTCGGCGTTTCGTCAAAGACAATGCTGCTCAACTTACAGATGCTATACAGAGCCGCATCCAGAATGTTCGCGTTCATATTCCATTGACGACGCGGGAGCATTGGATCATTGTGCTATGCGATTTGTGCGGCTGGATGTCTGGCATATATATATATGTGTGTCTCACCCAGCGATTCAGGCTCTCTTGACTCTGTCTCGGACACTCAAAGAGTGATTAACAATGAACGACAACAGTGCACCACAGAGCCAGCAAACAACGTCACATTCAAGCTCAGGCGCCCAGCATGCAGTCCCCAGCAACGTCCTTGCAGCAGCTATTCTCCAAATGCTCTGCCGCAATGGCATAGCTGCCGCTCTCCATCTCCCGAAACCTTGCTCCCTCGCTTCTCTCAACAGGCTCCGCGCCCACTTACTCCGAGATTCTTTCTTCGACCCTGAGCATGAGACTCATGAGCTTCGTGCGAGGCTGCGGCCAGCGAGGCTCACGTTTGAGGATGCGATTTTGATTTTTGCGAGGTTGGTCGTGGTGTTGAAGCCCGAGATAGTTGTTGGCGTGAGGAGTGTGGGGTGGGGTGATGGTAGGGAGGGAGTGAGGGAGGAGAGGGTGGAGTTGAGGAATAGGTGTTTGGATTTGCCATTCTTTGATCGAGAGAGTCTGGGGATGCAGCATCCTTTCTCGAGGGGGTATGGGGATGAGGAGGATGAGGGATGTTTTGCTTGATGATGTAGAAAGACAAAAGCAGTGTTGATTAGGAGTAAAGAAATGATGCGCATCATGTAAAGACTGTCTTGGTGACGCAGTCACTATTCCTCCGCTTTCGTGGCTCACCATCACCGGACGAATCGTGACCGGACATCGTTCCAATCACCACACAGTGCCCCTGAGGGTCCATTGTGAAGATCTTGGGGGACCATGAGTTACTCTGGCTTGCTGGAGAATGGCCAGTGTTGCTTGGCGGTCCTCCGCGGTGTCCCTGCTGCCACCGTTCTTGAGTCCGAGAAAATCGTCCACAGGTGCATACTCGCCAACGACGACTTCGCCCTCGAGTCTGAAGCAGCTATGCAAGCTGTTCCACTGCACGCGAGCAGTCATCAGGCTCGACTATCTCAACCATGAAACCATATAGCCCCTGAGAAGCGGGACAGGAGATAAACCGATAACAGGGTGTACGATATTGGCGCCTCCAAGTCCTTAACTTGGAGGTAGGTTTGTCGTAATTTTCGCTTACGTGGTCAAGAGAGGTTTTTGAGCACCTGGGCTGCGGATGACCAAGAGTATCTCACTTGCCGTGCGCAAGGAATGTCCTCATGATTCGTGATATCGACGGGACGAGTCTTAAGTCAGAAGGGCGTGAACCGTGAGAGGTACGAGCACTACCAACACGAACATAGGTAGAACTCACCGGGCGTCCTTGCCTCGGGACTGATCCTTCAATTGCGAGCGACCCGATGTTGGGTCTGTCGCCTTTGATCAAATTGGCGACCACTGGATCCTATTGGAACCCAGGGTCATCGCAGTGACTACCGGGCACTGGCTAAACGTCAAGGTTGCATAATTCATGTATACAGTGACAAAACTTGCTTGTAAGCGGTAACCATGTCGACGACCCGACGAGTTAGGACTTACATGCCGACAGGACTTCAAGCTCTTGACTTGCTAATCTTTTATCAAGACAGTCTTGGGTCGTATCCGCCTCAAGGCACCGTGACCAACAAGCCTGACGACATTGTCGATCACCATTGGACTGCATCCAGCTGACAGCCAATGTACAACAGCTCGCAATCCCGCCTGGGTCGAACTGGGACCTGGTTCATCGACGGCCAGAGGGTCGACACGGATCGCATCGAGCGTCGACCTCCCCACTACCGACACAGGGCGAGTCTGACCGGCCGCAGTTTCTTCGAGCAGCGCAACCAATTTTCGCGGCTGGCAGATCATTGCGCTAGCCAGTCGTTCGCCATGGGCCTTGGGGATTATGGTACGTGGGCTCGGTGGGCAGCGATGAGACCGCGAAGCGGAGGCCAAGAGACACCATATTATAGAGGACGGCGAACATATGATGTTGGCGATAGGCGACCGGGATTGTGGAGGGATCGCTACTCGGACTATCGATGGCGCGTTTGGAGCCTGGAAGCGTGGTGTGATGCGACGAAGCGAGCTCTCGTCGGGATGGTAGGGGCTGCGGAGTGACGGCGGACGCCCTTGGCAAAGGATGGCAGATAGCAGAATGCGCTTTTGCCTCGACCTCGTTGTTAGTACTGGCCAATTCTATGCATGCCGTCTCGGCGAGAAACTTCCACGGTGGTCATTGAGCGTTAATGAAAGTCCTCGATGGTTTACATCAAGTCCTCACAGGTGACTGTGTGTCTGGAGGCAAGACTTCGTCCCCCTCCTCGACCGCCCCTGCAGTCCCGAGCGGTCCCTCTCGCCTGCCGATGAACTCCCAGCTCCACCTTTGCACCCTCTCTACCTTGCCCTGTAAGACCTTCTCCACCCTGGTTGCCGAATCGCCTCCCACGATCACCACGCTAGTGCTGTTCTTTGCGAACCTCCGGCTCAGACTTTGCCCATACACGCATCCCTTCCAATCTCTCAGTGCCACGTTGCGCAACAATACCACGTCTCCGGCTCGCAAAGAGAGAAGTTGGTCACGCAAGTCATCCACGGGCTTGTGTTGAGAGTCGGCTGATGCGAGCCAGAAGCTAACGGAAAAGCCGGCACGCGTCTCATCGCCAAGGAGGAGCTCGATGATATCCATTTCTTTGCCCGACTGTCGGCGTAGACGAACGGTGCGCGGTGCGGAGATGGAGATGATGGCTGCGAGGACGGTGATGGTGAGGGTCTGCGGGTGCATCCTGGCGAGATGAGAGGCGGGTGGTATGCGTTTGAGGTCAGTGATGTCTCCGTTGATGTTCAAGCTGGTGGCAGCAGAAGCATTGTGAGGCTCAGGCATGCCAATACTTGAGAAAGATCTATTCGCGGTACTGCCGAAGGATGTCGTGCATGTTGTATTGGCCAGTGAGAAGGTGGACGGGTAGAGGGATGTCTCGCCAAGATCAGCAATTGCTGATGATTCAAGCTCATTGAGCTGGAGCAGGGAGTCATGAAGGAATTGGAGCCGGTCTTCGTCATCGTCCCTCTCTGTGTTGTGGTCGAATGGCAAGAATTGCGTTTGTGGCGGTTCTTCTTGCACCAGTTTGCCGTTATCACCTTCATCACGACGCATTGGGATCGAACGCCATTTAGGCAAAGTGGCCGATGGCTGGGTCAGACCCAGTCGCGCCGTTGATTCAATGTCACCTAGAAAGCGTTTGACAGATATCTGAAAAGCGTGGCTAAGGTTGGTAGAGTCCCAGGCAAGATCTTGAGCTTCCGGGGCGCCAGTCAAGATAATGCACCAGCTTTCAGCCATACTCAATCAATCTGCAGAAGGCAGTCTTGATATATACATTCATTCCGCGATTGACCTGCGAACTTTGCTGAGTCCGGGTCCGTGAATTGCGAACGGGCAGAAGCAGATGTAGGCGGAGATAGTGACCATCAACGTATAGCTCTGATACTATCGCTGACATTTGGAGTCGGCTCGTTATGCCTCGTAACGTGTGCCCGTCCAGAGAGGGAATGACGATGTTGTTGCCGTCGTGAGATCCGACGTAGCAAGTCCGAGCTTTCATGCGGCGCTAGCAAGCTCGCACGAGAAGGCAGGAGCAGAGACATAAATGTCCCAATACGCACTGAACGATTCTTTCTTTCTATAAGCACAATTCGCAGTCCATTTGGATCGCGACGAGACCTTTGAATACTTCGTTCAGAGCTCCGCACTTAAGTCCGAAGGTGAAGGCACGCAATCCTTAGGTCGAATGGGCAGCTGCTTACTCAGCAAAATCAGATAAGAACGGCTTGGCTCGGCGCTCAACCTCCACAATGTCACCTCCAGGGAAGATGGCGTCTCTACTCCGCGGCATCAGCGACCGCATACTCCCTTCTTCCAAGCAAGATTTTAAGCCCCGCTCTGATGGCTTCAATACTGCTCGGCAACCCACTGGCCTGTTCACGCAGACAAGTCCAGATGTGGATGGCGAGGAATGCTTACATGATTGCGAGAGCTGTACCGTGAAATACCCGCGCAAGTTCGAGATCGATGAGGAGGATGAACTATACGGGCACGTGAAGGGATGGAGTCGCCATATTCTGGTGGCGACAGGGAAGACAGACTGGGTGCGGGATGTGGCAGACGAGAAGGGCAGCGTGATGGAGGCAGTGGAGAAGCATCACTCTGAGGTTGAGGGTGGGAAACTCATGCTTAGCGCCAGCAATATCTCGCCTCCTGATTGGCATGGGGAGAGCAAGGGCGAGGGTGTCTATGGGAAAGACCGACCGACGCGTGTCCTTCTCCTTCCCGCATTTCAATGGATCGAAGGTGTCACACCTAATTTGGTACCGGAAGTGATCAGATCCGTCATCAACACCGCACCGACCAATACCTCGCCGCTCTCATCCTCATCACCTGAATTCACCAATGCCCAGCCACTGCAATTACCAGCCGGCCTCTCCCTCCACTCCTGCCCCCACAAATACCTCATCCTTCTTTGCTCCCAGGCCACCCGCGACGCTCGCTGCGGTCAATCTGCACCTCTCCTGCGCAAAGAACTCGAGCGCCATCTCCGGCCTCTAGGCCTCTTTCGCGACCTCAATGATGAGCGCCCTGGTGGCGTCGGTATTTACTTCATCTCTCACGTTGGTGGGCATAAGTACTCTGCCAACATGATGGTGTATCGGCGGACGGAGGGCGGGAGAAGTGTGAAGGAACAGATTGAAGGTGGTGCAGGGAGCGGAGTTGAGGTGGCGGAGGTGAGTGAGAAGACTGGTGCGGGTGGAGAGGGAGAGGCGGCGCAGTGTATCTGGCTGGCTAGGGTGAAGCCGGAGGACTGCGAGAACATTGTCAGGTTCACGGTCTTGCAAGGGAAGGTCGTAAAGCCAGCGAGTCAGTTGAGGGGTGGGTTTGATCGGGAAAAGGGTGTCGTGAGTTGGTGAGCTGTCTTTCATGGCGGAGGTGCACTGAAGAGGTATAAAGGATAGAGCTATTTATGCTATGCCTGATTACAGTATCCAAAAGATCATATCAGGATCTTTGGACTTTTCATTGATTCGAGTTGTGCATCTTTCTATGCTCCTTGGAATCTGGGCTACGCCATGGCTGAGTGTATGTGAGCACGCTTTGTGAATACCCATCCCGGCCATCATTGCGACTTCAGGCTATCAAAGTTCTTCCATAAACTTAAAATTGTCATTAAACCTACGCTCAACGATGTATCGACTGGCAAGAAGATGGCTGTTGCGTATCTGATAGGAATCTTCCTGGGCGAGTGGAGAGTGTCAGCTTGCTGCACTATGAGTGTCACTCGAGTACTTCATGGTGCGGACCGAGCACCAGACTCTCCAAGCTTGCTTGGATTCGGCACCTTTTCATGAACATTGCAAAGCCGACATTATGGACCTGAATCGAAAATCCACTATTTGCCGGGGAGCTGAGATAAGGAACAGAGATCTAGCTAAAGCCCTCCTACTCAGCATGGCATGGCCACTTGCTCCGCGAGGCCTGGCCCGTTTGGACACTCCCGGGCGGCAGTCCTTAGGAATTGACGCGGTCCACTGGGCTGACTCTCAGACTGAAGATGGGTATGCTTTATGCCTTGCAAGACACTGAGTCCAGGTGGTCGTCTTGCTGGTATATCACAGCCTTTCATGAGTCTCGCTACCCGCTGGTTGCTTCATCTCACTTCTCCGCAGACACAACCAGGCATCGTCGCTGTCGCTCCACTCTTCGAAGCCCAACTTCTTCCAGTGGCGAGCAATCTTATCATGAGCGCTCTCGTCGGACTTGCCCAAACATTCTCCGACCCGCTCCTCACGAGAAAGTGACCCAGCCTGCAGCATCACGACACCATCCTCTGGCATTGCGAGCTGCCTCACCAGCTCGCGGATCATCCACAACGCTCTTCCCTCGCCTCGGAATTGCTTCGCCAGCCATACTTCTTCGACATGCACTACCATACTCGCTTCATCAACATTCACCTGCCGGTCCTTCAGAGTGAAAGATTCATTGGCGAGATAATTCTCGACTTTCTCGATCTTTGCACCATCAGTGCAGACGTCGAACTCCCGACACTCGTGCCACATTTGGCTGGGGCCGTTCTTGGCACGCATTTGGGCGGCGAGGAGGACTTGGCCTTTCAGCGAGCCGGCGACGGTGGAATCGATGAAAAGATTGCCATTGACGGATTGTATGTTGGTATGCGAGTTGCAGCGTGCTGTAGGACAGGGTGTGGCCGTTAGGTCGAGGCGCATCTTGTGTTGGCAGCAGTGAGGATCTGGAAGAAGAATGTTGTCTTCATGGAGGTCGTGTGAGATCACGCTCGAATTTGACGTGACAGGCGCGGTTAAGCATCCTCCCCGCCGCTACCACAGGGCACTGTGAGGTGATTCCGACCCTAGCATGGACTGACGACGTGACGGCTTATTGCCAGTCTCACATGTCAAACTGCTGTCTTGCTTGCCGCTGCCGCGAAGCGCTGTAAGGAGATACAGACAGAACCGTGCATGGTGATGACGCACCGCACATCGTCAAGAAGGGCACAACATAGAAGTCACGGGACTATGTAGCTCGTTGACGAACCTTTCTAACCCGTGGGTAGGCAGTCGTCGTCTGCGATGGCGTAGGTTGTTTACACTGGCACGCAGAAGCCTGGTGCCGTTCGAGCTTTGCGCAGATCGGTTGCTGTCACGACCCGAAGCCGCAAGTAAAATGAGAGGCCAAGGTGGAAGTATTGGATGCTGAAGAGCGACTATTGAGGTGGTCGTAGCTGATGCTTGTACCAGCCTCACATCTCCCAAGCGATATCCGAGAAGATAACCATGCATCTGTGTGCCATGCAGGGCGTCAGGCCTCTTGCATCGACTATCGAGGCCTCGCTAATACACTGGACGAAGCCCTAAGCCATGAGCACGTGCCACAAAGCAGAAGATATCGACCCAAGCTGCCATGACGCGAGCTGGCGTAAGCTTTGAATTCAGCATTTTGGTTGCGTTGACCTGCATCATCATTCTCATTCATCGTGTAATTGAAGTGAAGTGTGGAAAATAACCCCACAGCTTGTGCCTGAATTACTGCACGGTCCTGGAAGAAAACCAGCGATGATCCATCTGAAAAACAAGCTTTACGGGGATGGGTAAATTAGGTTGGGCTTGGAGTAGACATGCAGTACTGTATTTGGCAAGTTCTCATTCCCGCATGACCGGTTCCAGATGATAGTTGTGCTTGAGAGTTGGAACGATCATTGGATCCAGTGGCCAGCTTATAATCCCTCAGTCCTGCGCACTCTGCTGTCGCAAGCGGGACTAATCAGCAACACACTACTCAGACCAAGAGACGACCCGAACTTTACAGCAGCTATACCACATAACACTCAGCGACGGCGACGAAATCATGGCAACCGTATTCATGCAATGGCATGCTCCGCCACATTTCTTTGCCATGGACTTGTCGGCAACACAAGACGCAAGTACGGGAGATGCAGTCTGGAGTCACCAGCATCAGATTCTGAACTGCCAGGCCACTGCGAATATTCAAGCCTTGAGACCTACATATGCACCTTACCAGCAGCCTCGCCATCTGATTCCGTCGGTATCTCGCCTTTCTCGGTGATGGATGAGCTCGGCACTACGTCAATAGTCGCCACTATCGAGACTCATGTGGGAGTATCTGCGCAAGTACTCAGCGCTAGCAGACCAAATCAACATCCAGAACGTCGGCGATCGAGATCGTTGGCAAGCATCTCCGGGAAGCATGAGCCTGTAGTCCGAGCATAGAGAGGATCGACAGGTCATCGAATTTGCGACCACCAACGTCTCATTCATTGAGAGGCGGTGGGGGTGAGATGATAACTTTCCCTGGCCTTTTTGGTGTCAAACATTATGCGACTAATGTGGCAACGAATCTTCCTCTCCATGACCGTGATTCGTGACCCATCGACTGTCACATACACGAAGCCTTGCCAAGAAGGGTACATGACGCCTCTGGTCGATTCGCACCTCCGCATAATGGGCGAGGTCCACAACGACATCTTGGGCTGCCTGAGCTCCAATGAGTCCAGCACTGTTCCTTTGGGTTGCCATGTCAGCTTCGAGATGCTATCGCTGGTCTAGGGATCCACGCTCAGCCGCGGTCTTCATGGCGCTTATACATGCTTGTACATGAGCAAGCTTGTAATGTTAGGCACAGGAGTCCCGCCAAATCAGATGCCTGCAACAGGAATTCTAAGCATGATTGAAGGGCAAGTGAGACGGTTATCTAAATGAGCACTTTGCATGCATGGTGAAGCTGATCGTCGGCAAGCACTACACCCTGATCTCATAACGAGGGACAGCAGTGGCTGGAGGAGCAGAAAGCGGATCTTGACTTTGTCGGCGTCGAAATTGGGCATACGGCGAAAGCTCCAGTTGGAGGCGGTACCAGATTTGCGAATCTTCACCTCATTTCTGACAATTTGGCCCAGAAGTCTGTTTGTGACTTGTCAAACGAGCAGCGAGTGCCTTAGGATTGGCAGGCGTTGATCAACATGGTTCAAGATATGTTGGGAAAGTACCGTATATGGCTTGACAGAGTAGAGGTAGTAATGTGGCGGCTACTTAAGCGACACAGGTGGTTGTCATAAAGCATGATTGGGAAACTTGCACAGAGTCTGACATTCTTATCGTATTCCACGTGTGGACAGCGTTGAGTGCCATGGAGCTGGCGTGATGGCACAGCTGCAGCACGCGATGCACTAGCTCGAAGCTCTGCAGCCAATGTGAGCCGGTCTGGAGAGACCTATCTCCTTGCAAAATACATTCATCTTATCTCTCGTGTATCCACTAAATGGCGAAACATACACACAGCATTGCAATTTTCCTCCAGCCGTTGGTAGGCATGAAGCGTGCTCGCCATGTCGAGGTAGGCTGCACGATTGCAGGGATTCTTCCATGCAAGGTCAATCGCACATCATCGCTGAGAACGGACATCTCCACTGAGTGCAGTCCTGCATAGTAGAGTAAGTACGCTGCTTCTCTCCATCACTCGTCCTTCAGGAAGCCAGACTGCCCGGGCACTCTCCAGAATGGCTGGACAACTCCTCAGTCAAGCCGACGGCTATGGCATCATCATTGGGCTGTCGATACTGTTTTGCTTGGTGATTCTTGTCGCTGTCCGTGTGCAGAAGAGGTACCTGGCGGAGGACTCAGATCAGTCTGAGATGTTTATGGTTGCCAATCGATCTGTTGGGACGGGCTTGACGTGCTCGGCAGTCTTCTCCAGCTGGTATGTAAAATGGCTTTCGTAACTATGTGTGTCTTTCAGCTGACCGCTTATCCTAGGATGTGGATTAACGAGAGTGTGTTCTGTGCAGCATACACTTACAAATGGGGTGAGAAACCAGATCATCAACCTCGACAGACAATAACTATTGACGCTTCTCACAGGCGTGGCACTCCCAGTATGGTGGGCGAGCGGATTATCCTTTCAAATAGCATTGATGGCAGTCCTGGGGATTGTGGCGAAGCTGCGAGTGCCCTACGCTCACACTTCACTGGAAATCATGCGCAAGCGATACGGTCCAACGATCCATGTCCTGTTTATTGTCATGAACTTGGTCAACAACGTCTTTGGATGCGGCAGCATGATTCTCGCCGGGTCTCAGCTGGTGACGGGCATGACAGGAATGCATGTCGTGGCCGCATGTATCCTGATTCCTGCTGGAGGTAGGTGCGAAGACGAATGTCAAGTTCATTGAACGGCATTGACCTGTTGCGCAGTCGTCCTTTACACCGCCGTGGGAGGGCTGAAGGCCACGTTCATTACGGACTTTCTGCACACCACCATCGCCTTGATCTTGTTGATCTACTTTTCAATTGCCGTCATCACAAATGAACATATCGGCGGTATCTACGGGCTGTACGACAAAGTCAAGGCCGCGGATTGGCATATTGATGGCAATTATGCCGGCTCATTACTGTCGTTCAAATCCAAAGATGGTATATGCGAGCTCCCAAAAGGACGGTCAACACCTGCTAATATCAACCAGCAATCCTTTTCGGCTTGGTTCTAAAGCTGGGCAACCTCGCACTCGTCCTGATGGACACTGCATTCTGGCAGAAGTCGTTCGCCTCCGAAGTCAATGCCACCGTACCCGGCTACGATCTGGCCTCGATCGCTATCATCGCTATTCCTTGGTGTACCGGCACAGTGATCGGCCTCTCAGCCCGCGCCATCGAGAACACGCCAGTATGGTACACATACCCAGAACAGCTCACTCTCAAACAGGTGAATTCCGGTCTTGTCATGCCATACGTGGTCCGCTCGCTACTCGGGACTGGAGCGACGGCCGGTTTGCTGCTGCTGGTCTTCATGGCCATCACCTCGACAGTGTCCTCATCCATGATTGCGGTCAGCAGCATAATCTCCCTCGACTTCTTTCGCACCTACATCAATCCAAAAGCAAGTGATAAGAAGACCCTGCAAGTCAGTCATCTTGGTGTGGTCTTCCATGGCTGCTTCATGGCGGGCTTTGCTCTAATGCTCAATTATGCTGGAGCGACCAACAATTTCTCGACATACTTCAGGCCTATCATTGCCTGCCCGGGAATCTTCCCGCTCATGCTTACCATCCTTTGGTCTCGACAGACCAAGTTGGCAGCCTTTTTGGCACCGGTGCTGGGTCTGGTGAGCGGATTCGTGGTCTGGCTCTCCCTTGCCTGGTACTATGGTGGCGTCATCAACATCACGACAGTGCAGTTGCAACTTCCAGGATTATTCGGATCCACCACAGCGTTCTTCTCTCCGTTGATCTATTCGGTTCTCATCTCGCTACTATGGCCTGGCACATTCGACTTCCGGGAATTTCTACGTATCGATCTCATCGAGGACAGCAGCCCGGCTGCAAGCACTTTGCCAAGTAGTGATGCAGTAGATCAGATCAAAGACGAGAAGAAGTCGCCGTACTCGACTGCGATCGCAGACTCAGAAAATCCGTCAAACCGTTCTGCCTCACATGGCGCAAAGCATCATCAGGCTGAGATACCCCTCGACCAGGTTGAGCACCCCTTCGATGCAGAGACAATACGACACATCAAGCGATGGGGCAAGATTGCAGCCACCTACTTCGTGACAAACGTGCTTGTCACTATAATCCTCTGGCCGCTGCCGTTGTATCGAGATTGGATCTTTACCAAAAGTTTCTTCGGCGGCTGGGTGACGATGGCGCTGCTGTGGCAGTGGGTCGCGCTCATCCTTGTAGTGGTGTACCCAGTGTACGATGGTCGAAACGCCATTGCAAAAGTTGTGAGAGGGATACTGAGGGGCTGAAGGCGTGCGGATTGAGGACGGCCTTCACCTTGTCATGCTTGGCCAGGATGAACCAGAGCCTGAAAATCACTGTATGTCGCAGCGTATCGCTCCCTGCGGACTCGCTTCTGCATACCGCCAAGGAAGTAGATCAGGCTAGTCATGAGCCAACAGATGCACTGTATGTCCCTAGAATGAGTCGGTCCTGGTCCATGACCACTGGTGCTACTGCTGTTCAAAGCATGATTATCGCAAGCCGCGGCCATAGCGGACAGAACAAGGACCACCCAAATCTGCCCAAGACCTTTGCACTGCTTAGCCGACTTGCAACCGTTCATCGGCTCGCCAAGCTGCAGAGACTGACCCTCAAGGTCTCGATAACTGCTTTGCATGTCTGGCTAATCCATGAGCACTCTCTTAGAGAACAACATCCTCCATGGTACACATGGTATGACCAGAATCCTCGACCTTGTTCAAGCCCAAGCCAGGCTCATCAGTACACCTGTTGCATGTACCATTTGACGAAGGAGTCATTTGCGAAGCTAATGGGCAACTTATGAGTCTTGCGGTAGCGGCAGTCGTCAAGGCATCGGCAGTGGTAACCAAGAGGGAGAGGCCTATGAGCGGCGGGGCGAGCTGTATGGCCGATCTTGTGAAGGTTACACTTGCGCTCGATGGAGCGAGTCGATGTCAATGTCGCTATCGGGCGAGTAGGCACTTGCGCCTAGCGACTGGGCTGATGTTCGGACGCTTGCATGATGGTGTAGCATGCCGGTCTCAGACAATGGTGGCGAATGCCTTATAGACTGCTGATGGCAAGTCGGCTGCCCAGACAGATGTCACTATATTTGCGATATGAAAGGCGGCGGCATCGGGGAGAGCACATCCGTCTGGAAGCATGGGAGTGGTTGTCACTTACCGCGCAGAGTGGCAGAGTAAGCTCTGTTTCCATCCACAGTATTGATCTTGAATTTTGACGGCATGAATGATACCGTGCGTACTCTCGGTTCTGGCCACGATCGGGCAGGATCGAGAGCGACGACGGATGTTTGCGGCAGCTTTTGCGCTTCATATAGTAGAAGGCCTCACTGCTTTGCCAATGGTGCGATTCATGGAGAAAAGTATGCTCGACCGCACCCGACGGCAGAGTAGATGCATCAGCCCTTGCACGTGTCCGGTATCAGGCTCTGCTGCGGCATTCTTCCTTGGGTACTGTCTGCATCTCAAACATCCTCACTTTCCTGAAATCGCACAGGCCCCAACCTCCTCTCCCACTCCTCCCTCAATTCCTCCATCTCCTTCCAGCACGCCACCGCATCAACTTCAAACTGCTCCCTCCTCTCGCGATCCGTCTTCCGATAACCAGAGTACCCACCCAGAAACCCACCCATCTTGTTTCCCGTTGAGATAGCACCTGCAACCATTTTACCGACAACCCCACAGAAGCCCCAGCCTTCTACTTCCGTTCTCGCCACCCTTTCATCACCGAAGATACTAGTAGCAGAGCCCCATTTGCCCTTCCCGTCTCGTATCTCGTAGTCGAGGAGCTGGTCGGGTGGTGCGAGGGCGGCGAAGACGGCAGAGATGGAGCCTTTGTAGGGGTCTACGGGATGCCAGGGTGAGCCGAGGAGGCGGCAGATGTAGAAGGCGATGAGCATGAGGGAGGTCATGATGAAGTTGAGGCCGGCGATGGAGGTGGCGACGACGCCGGGGTGGGTGAGGATCATCTTTGGTCTCGCGATATTGTTTTCAGAATGTGTATGAGTGGATATGGGTAGGAAAGTGCGGAGATATGGTTGTGCGGAGGGGAGTTGGGAGGTCAGAACAAGCAGATCAGTGAGACGTTTGGAGCCCTCGTAGGCCGTCAATGATCTCAGGCCTTGCAAATCGTCGACGTGGAATGTGCTTGCGATGGCTGAGACAGACGAGACCCATATGATGCGGCTGTCTGGGGTCAAAAGTGGTGAGAGCCAATGGGTGAGCATGTAGTGCCCAAAGACATTCGCAAGGAAGACCTGCCCAAGCTTCGGCTCATCTTCCGCGACTGTCTGTACACCGCCTGTCGCACCTTCCTGATGTGGTATGGGTTGGGTCTGTCGGTCTGCCAAGAGTCCGACGTCTGCGATGTTGTACTCGGGGTATGTGCAGGCTTCCACCCACTTGGTCGTGACGTCCCATATCGCTTTAGGCCAATTGCGGCCTTTCCAGCCGGCGATGCCTGCGTTCCATATCACCGCGTCCAGCTGTTCATTCCGCCGGAGCAGGTCTTCTGCCAGCGCTTTAACTGTGAGGAGTTTGGTAAGGTCGCATTGCACGCCTTCGATCGTGAATCGCGCTTCGATCAGCTTCGACAGTCCCGGTGCTTCATGTGTGTTTGCTTTGCGGAGGGTGTTTTGCAGGTGCGCATTGAGTCGGGTGAGGGTCTCGGC
Organism: Teratosphaeria gauchensis; assembly: GCA_007113925.1. Classification (NCBI taxonomy): domain Eukaryota; kingdom Fungi; phylum Ascomycota; class Dothideomycetes; order Mycosphaerellales; family Teratosphaeriaceae; genus Teratosphaeria; species Teratosphaeria gauchensis. The sequence continues at coordinate 769,414 of VCMR01000005.1, forward strand.
GGATTTGCGTGGGCTGCGCGTGCTGAAGAGGAGGTGGAGCGATTGAGATTGGGGGCGCGAGTAGAGGAATTCGTCGATGAGGCGGCAGCAGATGGAGAAGCCGAGGCCGCTGTGTGGAAGTTAGAGTGAACGTGAAGGAGGCAGTGTGTGTGTTACTGACCTATTGGCGCCTGTGATCAAGACGGTAAAGGTTGACTTTTCCATGCTGCGCGGTCGAGTGTGAGAGGTTGCGGAGTGGGGCGGGGTGTGAGCTGCTCAGAACATTCAAGCTCGGCCTTTGACATTACATACACATCACCAACAAGACATCGCACTCTCTACAAGACATCATCATTCAACATGAGCTCGAAGGAAAAGTGTGTGACTTGCTGGCAGTCGAGTTACCATTGGTCCAAGTGTGCTAGCAGGTGTGTGAACTGCGGGACTATCAGTCATCAGCGGCGCCCTTGCGGCAAACTTCAGACGGCCAACGCACTCTACGACGACGGGGAAGAGTACCGGAAGGCCGTCGACTTGAACCTCCAGGAGGAAGAGGGTGAGCGGAAGAAGGATCGCGCCCGTCTTGAAGAAAGAGTGCTGGAAGGCCAGGATCAGGCCCTCGGCACGTTGATCTACGCAGGCAAAAAGATCTGACCGAGCTTACAAACGGCCAAGTATTTAAGTTCTTCCCGCCTACCGTGTACACCTGGTCGATGGCATTTCGCGCGGTCAAGTCCGACGAAATGTCTAAGACCCATCAGGCTAAAGTGCGGTCGGTTGCGAAGCATTTTCATCGGACAGATTGATGGTCGGTCTGCCGGAGAGGATGAGGCGCGAGCAAGCGCGGTGGGCATGATCGTGTTGCATGCGGGTTTTGGCAAGTGGCGGATTGTGCTACGCTCGACACTCTGGCCGGACATTAGCCCCTGCGCTTGGGCTGCTCCTTCCTTGCCTCGACGAACTTCCTCCAACATCTCAACTCGCCATCATCAACAGACGGTCGCATCTTCACACAGACTTCGCTATACCATCATTCGATACAAGCTCTACAATGTCTGTGCAAACGCGCGCCAGTGGTCGTCGCGTTGCGAAGGGTCATTTCAGCTGCAGCTGCGACAATAGCGCCGACGAAGACATCACAGGCGCGGTAATGAAGATTCTCGTCTGCCCCGGCTACGGCAACCATTCTCTGCAATGGTACCATGCTGCGTGTGAGGGCGAGGATACGTGGCCCGATGACGAAGACTACATCTGCAGTTCCTGCCGAAGCGAGCGACAGGCCAGTCAGGCAAGCTCTGACGAGCTGCAAACTCAAGACGCTGATGACCACGCTGATGTCAGAGGCATCAGAGCGTCGAGAGCAGGTGCAGATGGTCGGTTAGAGTACCATATTGTGTGGGCGGACGAAGATGAGGAGGACCAATGGGTCCGTGCCATCGACGTCCCGCCTGGCAAGCTCCTACTCGCCTTTCAACAGAACGGAGAGGAGGAGTCAGTATACGACAGCAACGAAGAGCCCGAAGAATTGGTCGCGGAGGTTCTTCACGACCTTGACATCGAGAACGCAAATCCTTACTGGGGGTGTCGCGACAGGGGGTACTGGTCTATCTTGCGGCCACTGTGGCAAGGGTAAAGGACCACCAGGTCTTTCACGAAATGTCCTTTGAGATATCTGAGCAGTACGCCGACGACATCATCGCCGCTGTTCCGTACTCATTATTACGAGCCATCTGCGGCATTGGCCTGACCAAGCATGCTCTAGCAGATAGCGAGCTCATGGCCTGGCTAGTTGATCAGCGCACCATCGTAAACCGCAGGCGTCCATGCATCTGTGTCATTGAGTTCCTTGATGCTAAAGGACGGCCACAAGAAGTTGGCGACATGCGTCGTTTGATCGCACAAGCCCGAAGCTATCTTGATCCGAACGACGCTTCCGACCACGACTGGGCCATCAAGGTCGACCAGTGATCTTGGTGGACAAGTCGGATTGGTTCTTACCTTCAGATCCGATCTGAACTACTAGATGGATGGATCTAGACGTTAGGAACCGGATCGATCTATCTGTGAACCGCTCAGCTACATAAAGTAATTACAAGGTGTTGTTGTGAATGGTATGCTCTTCAACCGCCTTTACCACCGTCGCTGCTACCACCGCTGCCACCTTTAGTCACGCCTCTAACTTAATATCATCGATATCCACGAAGTCACCGCTATCATCGATATCTAGCTCGCTCTTAGTAATACCACCCCCTAACTCTAGATCTGCTTTTGGTCAAGAACCGATCCATCCACTACTTATTAATGAGATATTACTAGCACCGGTTAGATCTAAGCAACTTATCCGAACCGGAACCGCCGATTAGATGGATAGATCGACCTGCATCGACTCGTCCACCAAGATCACTGAGGTCGACCAAGTTGCTGGCGACTTGACCAGCCTTGAAAAGGCCAACCGTAAAAACAACAGCGAGCGTCGGTATTGCTCGGCTGGCAACGTGAAGTCATGTCATTCAGGCACTTCTTACTTGGCTGGTCACGAGGTCAAAATCACAATGTTTGGTGTTTGCTGATGTCAACACTCGCACCTTCCCTAAACAAACTACAGCACTAGCGTGGGATCCCTCCACCACTTTCAAAATTTTAAAATTTTAACGGCGTCAATTTCGACAACACACCTCACCGATACAGCTCAAAGTCTCAAGCAATCATCAAGCAATCAACATGTCGCAAGCGCCATCACGTACGCCGAGCATCAGCAACTCGCGTCAAGTGGCGAGACGTACGCACAGTCGCTCCAGTGACGTTGACACCCAGGGCCCTCCGAGTACGCAGACTGCCGCCACTGCAGCGGCGAAGCAAGCGAAAAGGGAGGAGAGGAATGCTGTCCATCTTGCAGGCCCAGAGCTCGCGAGACTCCGTGACAAGCATATCCTAACACGAAACCTCGAAGACATACCGAATGATCTTAGCAAGCTTGAAGAGAAGCTTCGGCGGGTCAAGCTCGAGCGTGAGAGGCTAGAGCAGGAGAAGCTGCAAGATGACAACAAGCTTGCCGAGAAGCTGGAGCGTCTGCAAGAGCTTCAGAGGCTGATGAAGCTTGAAGTGGATTAAGGAGCTGTAACAGTATCGACGCGAAGTGCCCGCGCTCAAGAAGGCTTTGGAACAGTCTGATGAGCAGCTGACACAAACGCACGACATGATGGCCAAGCTGCAGACTGATCTCGATCGAGAAGTCGAGTTGCACAACGCAGACACGACAGAGCTGCAGGGAGTACCGCAATGACTTTGCCATACTCAAGGTAAAGTTCACCCAGGCGGTCACGAGAGGTCTTGAGCACGCCGATGACGCGAAAGCGCTTCGAGAGGATGCAAAGTTTTACCATGGGAAACTTCGCGCTCTGATCGAGAAGCTGAACGCGAACAACATTAACTACCATACCCTGTAAGGGCATTCTTGCAGCCAGCAGATTTGGGTGGCTGATCTCTCGCTTCTCGCGCAGAAGCATAAGTTGCCGATAACTTGGCTGACCTTCGGGATTGTCAAGGATCGTCACGGCTCAATGCTTAACAACAATACGAGCGTTTTCCAATACAAGGCGCAAGCCATTTGGTTGGGGACTGCGAGAGGCTGATACACTGGTTGACCTACGGGTCTATTAGGAATCATCGTTCGCGAATGCTCGACGACAAATTGAGCTGTTCTCAAGCGAGGGCGCAAGCCATTTCATTGTGAATCACGAGAGCTTGATAACTTGATTGATCTTTAGATCTGCTAGGAATCATCGCTCGTGTATGCTCCAGGTGGAGATTTCCTCGCTGCTTTGGCACGTCGAGGATCGCCATCGACTACTTTTCATCAGCTACTTACGAATTCATTGCAGGTACTGGAGAAGAACAATTGACTCTCGTCACTAGTCACGTTTGGTTTAGCGGTCAGCACACCAGTCAAACGGGTAATGCACAGATGACGTGACTGCGGTAGTGAGCCGTTAACAGTGCTGAGCCATAAGTTGGTTAGTCAAGCTGTCCTGGTCTGATTGCTCGGACCACTGATCTCGCCAGATCAGTCGATATCATCGGTCATCGAAGAAGCCATCGTCCTCCGCAGCACTCGGGCATGTCTGCCCGCAAAATTTCGCTCATCTTCCATCGTGTTGTGGGGAGAGCGAGTATGTGCAATCCGCGATCGCATCCGAATTCTGGCCCCAGATATATCTTCTTGCTTGGCGATTAACGAAAGGGCGCCAGCCTACTGCAGCCACAGTAAACACCGGACTACTCCTGGGCACTCGATGGCGAAAAGCAGTTGTTTGCATGCAGCAGCGAGCCAGGTCATAACAATTAAAAGTCTGGAGCAGACCATGATTGGACCGCTCGGGCTCGCTTTTCAAATACGACGACTTCTGGTAAGGAGCTGTTGCCTGAACGTCAGCATACTGGTCTCAACGTGGCCGCGAGTGATCCATGTTACATCTTGCACTCCTGTCCTCGCCGTCGTGCAATGGCAGGGCAGGAGCATTGCTGTCGCCCCTCGTCGCGCTCTGCATCAATCGAAGCAACAAAGGTGAAAGTCAACCGGATTCATGACGAGCACGCCAACGCCATCAGCCATAATTTCTCAAGGTCTGTTCCGCAAAATCGCGCACCGTTCCAAACATGATCAGGCCTTCATGTCAGGGTGATCGCATTTCTGAACGTGAGTCAGATTGCCTAATAGTATATATTCTAATATAGAAGCTATTAGAAATATATGGAAAATACTATAGAATAGATGAAGTAAGGTAGCTCTATATTAGATTAAAAGAGACTCTATATGTAAATTATAGAGAAGAGAGAATAGAGAGGAGGAGAGGGAGGTCATATAAAGAGAGTACTCTTGGGGGTATAGTACTAGCTACGTCTGTGCGGGTCCATCCGCCTTAGCGTAGCTATAGTGTTCTTGTCCTTTTCACTAGACTCTAGATAGACTCTTTCTCCCTCCGTCGAACTTTTTGAATACTACGACGGACTCCTGTGTACACGTAGTTCGCCCGTGACAGATCCTAGGCGTGGTTCTAGGCATACGTACATACAACAAAGAAACATAAGGCACAATTCATTCTGAACGAACATACAGATACAGTCGTGTTCGGTACGGTCGCGATATACGCCTCTCTACAGTGCGCAGCAGTGTGGCAGTGTGGCGAAGCTGGGGGATCCGTAACGAAACGCTGGGGGGTCCCTAATAAAACGGACCTATTCTCGAGCGGCTGCCCTGCTCTAGCGCCTCCATTCGACGCGGAGGTCGCTGCCGAATATTTCCCAGCGAGTGTTGCCATAACACTTGCAAGGGCCCTGCCACCCATCCGGGTCTGGATTGAAGTTCGGACCATTCCCGTACAAGGTGTCCGAACCTCCTAGACCTTTGTTGCCAAACGTGGGAAAGTCGATCACGACATTGAGGTAGCCGGAGGCGCAAGTATAGAAGCTACCATGCGCTGGGTAGATTTTTGCACTACCGCCGGTGCCTGCGAACCCCAATTCGTTGTGCCAGTAATTGAAAGCAAACAATTCGGCTATAGAGAGAGTTTGTCAGCACCACTGCAGCTTCGCGGAGCATGCGTGCTTGCAGGCGGGCGAAACTCACAGCCATCATTCCCATACCAATGGCCCAGCTCGGTTCCGATGTCACCTGTGGATCCGGTGTACCTTATGTACTTTTGTATGCTGAACGAAGCGACGTAGAGTCAGTAGTTTGAGCTGGCTATACATGCTCAGCAATAGGGAGGTCCTCACGTGTAGCAATTGACTCGGTAGTAGCTGCAGATCGGATGCTTCCAGCCGGCTCTGTCGTAAGTAATCCGGCTGCTAAGACTCTTTGCGGCGTCTTGTTTGACGTCCTCAGTAATTCGGGGTTCGAATTCCTCGCCGTACTGCACAGGGCACGGGGGCATGCTGCGGCTGAAAAGCATGCGCTCGGTCGTTGGCGTTTGATCGTCTTGCACAGTCTCCACTGGTAGTGCGAAAGCCTTGATGGCTAGGGTTGCCAATATGGCAAGGCTGAATTGGTGGAACAACATAGTCGTCAGGACTCAAACCAGGACTGGTTGTGTGACGAAGTAGCTGCGTGATGCTCTAGTTGACCACGCGAAGACGCGCTCTCTTATACAGACACACATTCGCATCGTCGTAGATTCATGATGCAGCATCTGGTTACAGCAAGAGCCGGACAAACCGGTTGTCAGCGTGGCTCCACTCTATTCCGTACAGAATCAATAAAGCACGACCGAGGAGGATGATCACAGTTTATCTGCGACTTAGCTGTGTAGTCTATTGAAAGGTCATTGTGCATCATTCCCCTGTCTTTCGTGCCCTTGAAGCCTAAGGGGAATTGGCGGATTTGATTAGGGCTGCATCCGGAATTTGCGAGGGAAACTTGCATGAAGGCTGTCAGACCAGCTGTCGCTCACACAATCGAGGCTGTGCAGTTTCTCGTTCTGGCCAGAGTCGTTCTACTTCGCTACGGGCTACGACATGGCATTCGCGTGGGTTTGAGGCGAGAGTCTCAACTGGGTAGGTTCCAACAGCGTAGCAAAGCTAGCCGCGTGATCCGAGTCTGGTTCGGCACTTTGGGTTCTCCGGTAGGCAGCCCCATGCTTCCAAATGACCCATGATCTTTGGAGGCATATCATCTCGTATTCGTATCAGGAAGCTCGAGTCTTGACCGTGGGCAGACGCTGGAAGAAGCCATTCCAGTAGAAGCAATGACGAAGCGAACGGCAAAGCTTATGCTCCAGCATCTGGCCCTGTTTGGTCCTCGTGAAGTCCGGTATAGCCACGAGTGGTTGGCTGCGGTGATGGCTCGTGTTCTCTGTCAGCGGCATTCAGCTCATAAACATATCCCAATCTGGCATTGCAATGCGTTTGGTGAATGATGGCATATGTAGACAATTGTGCTCTCTCTGGCCTTTTTGCTAGGGTTATGCTTGAGCAGCCACAGTGATGCGAGCGTGCATCATGCCCAGCACGCTGTCTTGCGGCAAACACAATTATCGCCGGAGGCCTCACTCTGTATCGTTGCGGCAGGCTTACTCCGCTGCACGAGCAAGCATGGCCTTGTTGATATTTCTCCCAGACTGTGTCGAGACGGAGTCTCGAGCCTCAGCATCTTGGCATGCGCGGGTCAAGGCGGCAACAGTCTGCTTCGCCACGCCAGGCACCGCCGTGCATGAGCAGAATGCTGATAAGCGTACTCAACAAGATCAGTGTCAGATACGATCCAAGCTAACTTGAGGCCTCGGCCAGTAATGCCAATGACTGGTCAACCAGCCCGATCATGGTTTATGGGAAGCTGGCGTCCGCCTACGTATGTGTGCACTGTCAGAGGCGACGGGCAGGGAAAGGGAGCTACATATCTGCTCTGTTGCCGGCGGCTCCGTGATCGTTCGTAGAACAGTGTAGACGGCACAGCACAAGAAGGCCAGCTGTCCTGCTCCGTCAGGAGCTGATTGCCCCTGTTTATCCGGGCGATGTGGCAGTTGCTGGTATGCATCCAAACCTGTGAGGTTGCATTGGGTAAGTGGGAGATATGTCGAAGAAATATGTTGTGAAACGCTGTACGGAGGAACGAGGAGAAGCATACTAGTCGCCGGGAGTGCAGCACGTGCTAGCGCGTCTGATAAAGCTTTGACCAGGAAGCTTGGCATGACGATCGGTCGTCAATAAGGAAGTTGCGCATCGGTTTGCGACAAACAATACAGCACACGCATCATGGCGAGCAGCGAGGAGATGTTGACTCAAACGGCCAAGGACGGATCGATTGACATGTATGCGAAGTCTTGTGGGCGGATGAGGTGTCGCTGACCCCCGACAGCTCCGAGTGGCCTCGCGTGCTCGAAGACTTGCTGAAACGACTCCATGATGTACGTCGGTGACGGAATACTCGCGCACGCGTGACCATAGTAGGCTGACAAGCACAGATTGTGTACAACGACTTTCCACTCCCGTCCGTCCCACTGCCTGCGCCCTTGCCGGCCTCGGCCATCGATCCCGACGTCGTAGCGTCAACACCTCCCACGCAACCGACAACCCAGGCAGAGACTGCGGAGGACCACGATCTGCCGGCTGCAACAGACAGCAACGAGCCGCCGTTCAATAGCCAGAGCAGCACGAAAGAGAATGACGCGCCTGCGCACCCTGTGGCGGCAGCACCACCACCGCTGCCTGGCTTCCAGGTCAATCACAACCAACAACCCTCAGACAGTATGCCCAATGCGCCAGGCACGCTGCCTCCTGATCTACTGAGCATGTACCAATCGTGCGCCCGCGTCCTCGAGAAGAACTTTGCCAAAAGCCCGCCATACACGATTCAGCGCGTAGCCGAGTTGGTCCTCAACTCGAAGAAGCACCACCGTTTCCTGCCCCAGTACCTGCGCGCACTAGACAAGAGCTTATCTGTCAGCTCGCCCGTTACTGACTTTCCTCTGCCTACGCAAAGTGCAACCACTAACGGCAACTTCCTGGTGAATGGCAATAGCCACAACAATACCATCACCGAAAGGGAGGGACTGGGCAGCGACGAGAGTCTGGGCGGTGCTTTGCTGACGCCGATACCATGGCTGAGGAACAACAACAACCCACTGACTGGCAATGCCACAGCAGGAAGCCAAGACGGCGAGCTCCACAGCGAAAGCACGGAAACCATAGAAGGTCCAAATGGCGCTGGCAGCATCGAGACTGTCTCCGTCACTGTCAACGGCATATCCTCTGCCAACACCGCCATCCCGCCGCAATCGAACTCTACACCGGCCTCTCCAACCCTCTCCGAACAGTCGGATGCTAGTAGCTCCAGTACCGAGAGCATCTCGGGCCAGCAGGATGCCGTCACCCAGGGCGAGCTACTACGACAAGAGCAATTACACGGTGTGGTCCCTGTCAATCAGATGGTCCCGCGCAGAGCGCTGATTTCTGGAGGTGCGGTTGCTGCTGGCAAGAGCGAGTCAACGGCCTCATCGCAGGTAACAAGTGCCGGCGGTGCGCACAGCGAAGATACCGATATGGAGGAGAAACCTGAGGAGACACCACACGCCAGAGGTCCAGAGGAGATTGGCATGGCTGATATGGGCCCGCAGACCAAAGCCTTAGGCGGGAGAGCACTGGATATGGAAGCTGCAGCGGGTCGAGCGAAGAGTCCGCCAGGCCAGCAGGCGCCTGCGCAGGTTGCTTCTCCGCCCGTGACTACGCAAGAGCAGCAGTTCCACGGTCCGCCCAAGGCCGAGGTCGCGGGGCAAGCGGCCAAAGATGCTGCCCAGGATAATGCTGGGCAGCCTGGACAGGACCCGCAGGATGTGGAGAAGGAAGTCGAGAAGCTGAAAGAGACTATAGATGAGGAGAAGAACAAGGAGACAAAGGATGCTGATGGCGATGTTGTTTTGGCAGACGTGGATGGACGACCGGTGGAGGAGGCCGCTCATGCTGAAGTCACTGACGATCTGGGTGGGCAGGATGCCAGTGACGCCACGACGTTATGATAACGGGAGATGATCAAATCCCCATTGACATCATGTGAATGCAGTATGTAGATTTAGAGCAATGTGTACAGTGCAGAGCCTGGGCTGACGATCACGTTCGTGATTGGATTGTGATGCGGTTGGCGATTTCTCGTCACGGCTCGAGGCTCGTTCTGACATGTGAAGATCGGCTTCTGCCGTAACGCTCGGCTCACCGGCAGGCACGCGCGACTCACATTTTCTTTCGAATCTCCTGAACCTTTCCATTTTTGCTTACAAGACATTGTCTCTATTCGACACCTCGCGATTGTTCTCGGCGCGACAGCCCTGCGGACACAAGTCATTGTGAGACAACGCAACCGATATATCAACTCTTGTCGCCTGATCATGCCGCCGGCATTTACCAAGAGATCTTCGTATACACGCGCTACGACTGACAGCATGGCGCTGGGCACTATCGCTTCACCAAAGCCAGAACGATCAGATGCGCACGACGAGACGCCGGACGAGTCGACAGATCAGACACCATTCCTACAAGACACTTCAGAGAGAGCGTCCTCAGATGCGCCAAAAGCTGAGCCCAACGTCGATGTCGAGGGCGATGCAACTCGCCACTGCCTCCAAACAAGCACCCCAAGGCGTAGCCGCCTCCACCAGTATGCGTTTTCACCAATCTGGCTGCTGAGTACACTCATCCTCCTGACATTCCTCATCGCCCAAAACATCCTCGGCACCTACCATCCAAGCTACGAGCATGGCTTCGCGACCGACATTGCGGCTCTTAAGCCTGCGCTCGAGATGCAGAAGACTCGCTTCAAGTCCGCCATCCGCGACATGCCAAACGCGACTATGCACGTTCCCGAGCCTGCTCTTGACAGCAAGGGCCGGCAATTCACTGGTCCACCAAACGAGGAGATCGATGCAGCTTGGAGCGAGTTGATCCATGGACGATATGAGCGCTTCACCGATGCTGAGACGGCCTGGCTCAATGCAGACACTGGATTGCCAGAAGTTGTGGCAATGGATCTCGAGAGGAATGAGTTTATGCAGGGTGACCCGGGCGTCTACGGTGGCCCCGATATGCTTCACTCTCTACATTGTCTCAACGGCCTCCGCAAACACCTCGACTACGATTACTACTCCTCCCGCAACATGCTCATGGCCGTCGGAAAGGAGCGCATGCATCTCGATCACTGTATTGAGCAATTGCGGCAGGCGGTGATGTGCCATGGCGACACTACGCCTGTGACGCTGAAGCCGGTTTACCGTGAGGGGACTTTGGTGGCGTTGTTGGGTCAGACAGAAAGAGAGCATACGTGTCGGGATGGAGAGGCGATTGTGGAGGAGTGGAGGCGGCAGAGGGGGGACAGAGGGTTTGCGGGCGAGTAAGAAGATGGGGCAAGGGTAGTTGATTGCGTTGAGAGGCGCGAAATAAAGTGACGTGCTTTCGCCATCAATGCGACAAAGATTGAGACATGATGTGCGACTGCAAAACGAACCTATGTTTCATGCCTTCGTGCTTGAAACGGACAGCCTCTGTTTGACTCGTGGCCTACGCCAAACAAGGCGTGCATACAAATAGAAGAAGAAATAATGTGGCAATCACTACTCATTCGTCAATGCATTGTGTTTTTGAATCTGATGTGCTGACCACGTGCAGCCCGAGACTGCAGCACTCGTACTCTGGTAGCTGGAGGAGATCCATTCATAGAACACCCTTAAGCAGTTAATCTGTCTCTCTTTCGTCGATGCGACACCAACGACCATTCCATTCCCTTCCCCATCAAGCGCTGGTCGTCCAAGAGTGATCATCCACTGTCATCATTCCACGAGCTATTCTTGCAACCGCTTCCAACGGTAGATTACCATGCGCAGCTCCATCTTCGTTCAAGTCCGCCGGTGTAGGATGTCCTTTAACAAGTCCCGCTGCTGCATATCTGAAAGAAAGAACAGGGCACATTCAGGCAGACTCGATACGAAGATCACATCAGGCACCACTGAGTAGTCATGCGCGCCTTGGGACACATCGAACATTCAGCCGGCATTGCGTACCATGTTATCGCCCTCACGCCAAACTTCTGTCCAAGACCCACCTTCGAGCGCAAAGGCATCGTCTGTATCTCCGCCGACTTCTTGGCTTTGTAGAAAAGCTTTGGAAAGCCCGAGTACTTCGATTTGAGTAATACTGGCGACCACGCGGTCCTGCATTCGCTCAATTTTGTTGCACTGCTGATCCGTCCGCGATGGCGTCGTAGTTGACAGTGAAAGTATTGGTCGACCAGTAGTCCTGACAGGCTGTTTCGTAGATGCCCTTGCACTAGCTCAAAATCTGACTGTGAGTTCTAAGGCGAGCATGCTGAGGCGGCGATGGGTCGAGGAAGTCTTGTACCTGCTCGGTATCGCAAGCGAAGACGAGCTCGTAGAATTCGTTTCTGAGCTCCGCTGGTAGGTCCAGGAAGCGGCATGGCTCTTGCTGTCGCCCCGGCGTTGGCGACGTATTCATGATGGAGTTCCGTCGATGTTGTAGAGCACGACGCGATGAAATTTTCTGCTTGGGTGAGTCGTTCAGAGAAAAAATGCTGAAAGGAAGTCAACTCCTTGTGTACCTTGAATAGGAATGGGGCACGCTTTCACATGCGCGACGTCCTCCGCGTCGCTTACATGCCCTTCACTCCGCTGGAAGGAGTGCACGAGTGGGAAGAATTTGCAAGAATGCGTTTATCAGGAGCTTCAAGCCTTCGATGTGCCCAAATGGACTGCCGAGCTGGATAGACACTGCGTCAACGCGACCAGCCGGTGACCAAGTGCCTCACAATGAGTGCTGCCTTTGGCACGCCTATACTACGACCTAGCATCGCTATCTCTTCCCCAACATCGCCTGAGGGCGTGGAAACGAAGACTCTGCCGCAGCGAAGCGCTTCGACTCTCCGTGATCGGCACTGCCTAAAGGCGGAGCTTCTCATGTGCCATACAGTCCGGCTTTTCACCGTTGTCGACGCCGTTCGGGTCACTCACAGGGCGCGTCGGTGTAACAGTAATCTTCGACTGTGGCTTGAAGTTGCTCAATACAACAAAGCTTTTGATCACTTGTCAGCACAAATCTGAAATCCAGGAGTCTGGAAAGGCAGCAGGGAGGCTACACTGACGACCTATTTCTCGTCGCAGTTACAGTGCTAACGTATTCGATTAGTGATGATGTACTCGTCTATCGAAAGCGAGTGAGGGCGGTCCTGACGAAGCCCGCGGTCGTGCGTTGCGCTTGAACGGCTGCTGAGTCGCCTGGCTTCAATACCAATGCTGCCGCCAGTCGATGCAATAGCCCCTCACAGTCAACAATTGCCGTCTTGTCAGTTCGTGCTTGCTTGCAATGTTCTTGATAATGTGACGCTCTTCGTGCACGGGCAAGTCGTCCATTCCAAGCATCCAATTTGGTTGTCCGTCAAACAAAATCTTTGCCTTGCACCACTGTCTCTGCTGCTTTGTTAGGTAGACAAAGCGGCTGGGAGAGCCCGAGCTATATCCCGACATCATGTTCTTCGTCCACACGCGGTTGGCGAGCTCCAGATTGAAATGATGGGTCCAAGGCCCTTTTCCCCTGGGATCGTCAGGCGAGCCTCCGGGCAGTATGACATGTTTGATCAGCTTTATGGCCTCGTCTCTGAGGTTTACGAATGGATCTGCTGCTAACGCTGTAGTCAGATCGGACCGCGATCCGCCCGCAAGTTGTCCGAGTTGATTGACTTTGAATGGGGAGGTCGACCAGTACCTGGCGCAGACATGCCGGTACAAGGCTTGAGCCTAGCCATGGACGAGGCGGCAGATGCGTAGTAATGCTGCTGGCGGAGGCGATGTGATGCAAAAGGTCCTCTACTCCTTCAGCGTTGTTGTTCGAGAAGACTAGCTCGTAAATTTCATTCCGCAGCTTTGGCGTAGATCGAGAAAATGGCATGGTCCTGGAGTAGCTGCGTTGCCACACAAGCTATGGTATGTCATGTCATGTTGCTATTCATTGGAGAAATGCGAAATCTTGCTGACAGCCGCTACGGATACATTTTATGCTGTGAGATCGTTGTCAGCCAGAGACAGCGAGCCGATCTGCCAGCATCGTGCAGCGACAGGAACGTTCTCGATGAACAGCTGCGAAGGATCATTGTCTCCAGAGTCAAGTGGTGTCTTGAACCATATGGTAGCTCGTACCTTGAGGACTGCCAAGACAGAAGGCACCATACGCGTATCTGGGTTCGGAGCGGCATCGCGATTCATCCACCAATCTCGCCATCCTTTGTGACATCTCCCAATTTTCGGTCTTGGCGGTGTTTCTCATCCACTTTCTCTTTACTGTCGAAGACTGATTGACTCTTCGTGCTTGCCCTCTGTTTCCAGATGCTGCCTCCAGTCCATATCACAGTCGGAATGGCAGTAACAATACTCAGAATGCCAAGAATCAAAACGGTCGCATTCCACCCTGCTCTTTCTCTGATTAGACCAAGCAAAGGTCCAACCAGACACCCTCCAGCCCAAGCCATATTGAACAGACTGTACGCTTGTGCGTACGCTCCATTCCTTCCAAAGAAGCCGGCAGGCCGTCTTTTGGCTTTGGCGTCAACGGCATATGTGATCTCCGCCATCATGGGTGTTATGACCAAAGTCAAGCCGATGCCGATGAGAAGGAGGAATGCACACAGCATGACCTTTTGCGGAATTGTGTTCTCGTGGACTAGTCGAAGAAGGATAAGGAAGGGTGTTGAGAATACAAAGCCGACCGTTGCGAACCAGCGCGGTCCAAGCTTGTCGCTGTAGTTGCCAATGAGAGGGCCGACAAAGCTGGCTACGACAATTGGCAGAAAGATCAGACCGGCTCCAAGAGATGTCCATTGGAAAGTGTCCCGTACGTAGAGCGGCAATATAGAGTCAAATGCAGTCAACAGTGATGCTTGCATAAGGCAGGCCCACAGTGCATTCAACAGCCTCCGAGATGATAGAAGATAGATTACTGGTGGAAGTCGAGTCTGTCGGAGTGCTGGCGGCGCAGCAGCAGCTGCTGAGGTAGTTTGCTTTTCCTTTTCCGAGCGATCGGAAGGCCGCACGCCCTGGGTTCCAGGAACCGGCAATACCGAATCTGATCCATCGTCCGCAGGAGTCTCGACCTTTGGCTTGTCGAAGAATGCGCCTTCCGGCAGCCATCGTACTGCAATCTTTTTCTCCACCATCGCAAGCCGCAAGATGATGTCCAGACCTATGAGACCAAAAGCCATCGCGAAGACGGAGTAGTACCCAGCCTTGTCGAAAACTATGCCTCCCAACAACGGCGCAAGCAAGATTGCCAGACTCATGCTCAAGCCAATATAACCCATAGCCTGCCCAATATCATCTGACCCTACCGTGTCAACAAGCAAGGCCAATCCCACCACCCACACCACCGCCGCGCTAATACCCTGTAGCACGCGCCCACCCGCCAGAACCCCAATACTATTTCCAACGCACAACATAACAGTACTCCCAGCCAACGCCAACAACCCTCCGATCAATGGCGCCCGCCGCGACTCAGTCCGATCAGCCAGCCATCCGAAGAAAGGTGATGCCGCCAAAAGCGCAGCTCCGTAGACAGCAAGGAAGATTGAGATCCATGTCTGCACGGACGCCGGATCGACTCCAGAGCGCGAAGTCAAGGCGAAAGGTAAGACGGGGACCACTACGCCGTACACGAAGATATCTGTGAAGATTGCTATGGCAATGGTGGCGATGATGAAGGTCTTGGAACTGCGTATGTTCAAGAAGAGGGGCGCTCTTGCTTCTGAGCCCGTGAACCAGGCGAACATGGCGAGCGCGGGGATGATGCCATTCGCTGGCCAGTGAGTAGCAAGAACCCTTGTGGGATTATAGGAATGCGACTTGCCTGTCAAATACTCACAGTGCTGTGGTACGCGGCGTACGCCAACCTGTCGGCAGATGCTTGGAGGTTGAGAGGCATGCCAGACACGCGAAAATACCTGGTATTTCGAGAGGCGAAGATGAGGTCACTGCAGATCTGAACTCCGACTCCGCACCCATTTGCCGGGTCCGCGGGCAACGACATGCACGAGAACGATCGGGTGGAAGTCATCATACGTGCTCTCACAGAGCCGATATGTATACCTGTCAGCCAAGTAGTGTGCAATAGGCGTTACTTCTGCATCGGGCGAGCCTGTTACACAGCCGCACCAAAGGATATGTTATTCTGTTCGGAGTTCGGCCCAGGACTCGGAATTCGCGTAGGTAGGTGCATGCAACTCTATATGAGTATCGCCATAAAAACGCTATCATAAGTCATTGCAGAAGTCTTGTCTCATTGCAGCCCGTCCTGGTCTTCATGTGGCGTCGTGGAATTCATCAGGTCGTCCCATTGCCTTGCGCCGCAGCCTTCGCATAATCCAGATAATTCGTCCCACTCCCATCAATATTCGCCAAACCCTCACTGCCATCCCACAGCATGACTCCTCCAAGGTTGCCCAGGTTTGGCAGAGCCTTCGCCGCCGTGACGTTATTGACAAAGTCACCACCATCAATATAGCCACTTCCTTCATCCACCGCCAGGCCACCCACGTACAATCTAGGAGTTCCGAGATTGCTGTTGTTGCGCAGCAGGTTGGACCAAGCAGCGAACGAGCTCAAGAAGCCGCTACTGCCAACATTGCAGGACGGGTTGTCATAGAACTGCACCCATACGAAGTCCATTTGCGTAAGTGTATCTTGCGGTATCGAGGCATCAGGAATCGAGCACTGAGGTGCGGCGGAGAGATAGTAAGTTTTGCTCGCATCGGTCTCATACAGCGATCGCATGGTGGACGCGAAAGCCGTCCAGCCAGTAGTATTCTTGTTCTCGGTGTCAATGTCGAAGCCGTCTAACACAATCTGAGGGCCGAAAGGCCGGAGCGGGAGAGTGGTCTGGTTGTCACTAGGATTACCACCGAATAGACTCCAGAGTGTCGACGCAAATCGTTCCGCTTCTGCGTCGGATGCAAAGGAGCCAGTGCTTGTTGCTCCGCCAATGCTGAGCAGCACCTTTTTGCCCATTGCCTGGCAGCCTTGAACCTCCCGTGCCACGTTTGAGCAGTCTTGGAGGTTGGAGCCAGCAGCGGCTGTTTAAGCGTCGTCGGATGGCCAGCAAGCGTCGCCAAAGTTCACGGCTGGGTAACCAGAGACATTGAACTCGGTTAAGAACGCGAGGTTCACGATGTCCACGTTCGGGTTCTCGCACAACGCTATGATGCCGTCTTGCTGGGTAGCTGGAGAAGATCCATAGTATACCGCCACATTCGAGTTCGAGGATGCACTGAAAGTATAGCCTGCACTCGGCTGCTCCTGGTACACAGTGGTGGCGGTAGCAGCGCCATATTCAGCTGTAAGTCCGCCGGAAGCATAAGGAGCCGTATAGTTGACTGCATTGGACGTCCACTGAGATGGCGTCGCAACAGATACAGACGATGTCAGGACTGAACCGCCACTGGTCGTCGTCGAAGAGGCCGCCCACGTCAACGGCGTGCTTTCCGCAACGGAAGTGCTGGCTGAGGGCAAACCTGTACTGCTAGCTATCAACCCAGTCGGGCAGGGAATCGTGGATGACGAACTACCCGGTCCGATCATCGCACAATACACTGTCGCGAGCGTGCTGCTCGCAGCTACGGAACTACTCCCAACACTCATGGTCGTGCTCGATGTGTTCGTTGAGTTTACGATCGTGCTGTCGAAGTCGGCAATAAGATTGTCGACTGTTCTGGCCATGTCCTGTAGATCTTGCTGAAGTCGATGTAAGCCTGAAGTTGCATTTGTCGATGTCGATGAAATGAGAGTCAAGGTATCTGGCGTAGCTGAGGAAGAAGGGGTTGAGGTTGTGGTGATTGCTCCCTGAGGCGCCGGGGCTGCTGCTCGATGTTCATGCTTGTGAATGTATCTGGGGTGAAGGTGTCGATGTGCTTGACAGCTTGCTGAGAGAAAGAATAACGAAGACGCTGCGAGGAGATGTGATAGTGAAGGAGGCATTTTGGGATGGTGAGTTGGCAGGTCGAATGGAAGTTGAACATGTGAAGGCTGCTGTCAGCTTGCTGCGCGTCACTGACAGCAGTCTATATACTCTCAAGCACAGGAGAGGCTGCGCGAAGAATGCCGAGAGCTTTATTGCAACAGAGGGCGGTAGGTAGAGCGTCACGCTTTTCTTTCCTAGGGCCCGCATTCCAGAAGGAGCCTTGCATCCTCGCCACTTAGGCCGAGGAAACAAGGAGATCTTAAAAAGATCGACGAGATATCTTGTTGGCTGAACAAAAGAGTACTCATGATGAAGGAAGAATGAGACCATCGGCTGCGGTCGTCCACTTGTGCTTCCAGCTGCTTGCCCGGCAGATTGTGCGTTCACCAGTGTATGTCCTATGAGCGTAAAAGCATACATGCATGTTGCGCGAGACCATGGTATCCAAGCTAGTATCGATTGGGCCATTGAAGTGTAGTGAAAGTGAGGGCGACGCGAGGAAACCATTGGCAACCAGCCAAAGAGGTATGAGATCGACTGGTCAATCATCCGTGCCTCGACCACGCATCGACAGAGCTGGAGCTGACATCTAGATGTCAATGGCAAGCAAGCCTCATCGTGCTTCACTGTTCTATGCGCTGTATAGATAAAGCGCGTGCCGCGGTAAGCCGTTTGCCATGCACGACTGTGCGATGGCGGTATGATGAAGTTGGCTGTCCCTGGGACAGGCAGTAGTGATAGCTGGTTCGACGAAAGGATCATGCTGCCATGTCACCTCAGACGGCGCCCACATGCAGACGGCTGAAAGTTGAAAAGGATTGGTACGCGGTGCCTCCTGCAACGCGCAACGCGTCAGGCGCATTATGTCAGCATCGGCCCGGCTGGCCGAGCCTTTTAGTAGCTCCATCTTCTCGGACAAAGACATGGCATGAGGTATGGGCAAAACCGCTTATGCCGAGCATCAGTCGTGAATACCTGATAGTAACAAAGTCATGGCAGAGAACGAATTTCCATTGTGATGGTGATTGGAAATTGAGTGCTGGAAGTTCCAATGTGCAACCGCAGCCCGCGCGACCAATCACCTGCATCCGTGCGCAATTGCATCTGTTTCCAAAGTCTCGCCAGCAGCAGCAAATCCGGCCCTCGACGAAGATTATTGCCGCGATGAGGCGACAGCCTGGCTTACCACACACAAAGCCAAATGCAAGCAACATTCGCTCTCTTTCCCACCTCCAGCCCTCCAATACCACTGTCTCATGTGTTTTTTCGTATCATCGTCGGCGCCCACATACCACACACGCAGAAGACGGCTGACATCAGGAGACCGCGACGAGTTGAGGATCCTCGCTCGGACAACGTGCGGATGACACGAGGAGATTGAGCCAGTCCTTGATTGGAGCCCGCCTCCCTGAACAGCCTTCACCAGCACCAACACCAACACCACTGTATAATACTGCCATCGAACATCCATCACACAACCATACCATCGACCACCATGTCGACGCCGGCAAATCCCACTCCGAAATCTACGACGAAGAATGGCACCGCGAAGAAGAGTCGGATAATCACATTACGACTCTCCCAGTCCCTGCTCACACGCTTCCCATCAGACAGCACACCAAAAGCATCAGCAACACCGCCACGACCCGAACCCACGCCGTCAGTACAACTCCCCGATGGCGACAAGACGTCCGAGTCCAATGCGACGCCGAAGCCGACGACCAATGGCGAAACAGTGGATAATAACTCGCTGGCGCCGCCCAAGGCTGGCGACAAGCGAAAGAGAGGAGGCGGTGCCACTGCTGGTAGAAAGAGGGCGCCGCCGTCGATAGATCCTAATGGGCCCATCAGGGAGAGAGGGCGACCGGGTCCCAAGAAGAAGCCCAGATTGTATGATCGCATGCATAGATTGGGTGAAAACACAACGCTTACACAGACCACAGACCAGACGGCACCATCGACCGCTCACAAGACGTCAAGAAAGGACCCTTCGGTGGGCCCAACCCAGTGGCAGCACATCGCCTGGGGCCCAAAGCAAATACAGGCAACATCAACGCTAACCTCCGTGCCCTCGACCGCACCGGCAAGCCGTGTCGCAAATGGGAGAAGAAGCCTTTACAGCTCAAGTCCTTCACGGGCACTGTCTGGGGCCTTGGCGGCTGGAAAGGCAATCTGCGTGACAATGGCTTCTCGGGAGACGTCAAGTCCGATAGCACTGGCTCCAGCGACCTCAAGCCGAACGAGAGTAGTGCGGTGCAGAGCGAGCGGAGTAATAGTGGCGTCGAGGCTGCTGCCCCTATGGATGCAATGCAGGGGATCGAGAGCTCGCCGGCGCCTCCTGTCGCTGCTTGACTGTCAAGCGCATGAAAATGTTCGCGTTGTATGACTACAGTGGTTGCCACGACCCGCAATGCTAGGCAAGCATGGCGATCGTTGATCAGGGCGGTATGCTTCTCGGCATCTCATTGATAATTACGCATGACGGGAGTAGCAACGCCATGTAGGGCTCGGCTGCAGGTGGCATTTTCAGAGCGATACCAGATCCGCCACTTGCAAATGAGCGTGCTTTTTACGACTCCGACAAGCAAGCACGAGATTGGTCACGTCAGATGCACTCCACTCGAGCGATGAGTATTTCGGCACTTCTAGCAAGGCGTTTCAGGCGTTTCTTGGGCCCTTCTATGATACACCATGGGTAGGGACAGAACAGGTGACAGGGGCACGCAGATGGCCTAGGAGGCATTGAAGGAGATATGAGCTTTGCAGCTTCTGGTATAAAGCTTGGGTTCTCTTCTACAGGCAGACTACTATCTAGCGATTGTGTTACGAATATAATATATCCCTATCTGAGTGCCTGACATGACATGTATCGCGTTATCATGCCATCATATTCGCAGCGGCGTATGACCTACTGCTATCGGCGCAGTTGCGGGGCGTACGTAGCTTGACTTCAACCTCGAAGCATATGCATGTACCTTTCATATATCATTCATTGGTATATGATACTCTGCCAATGCACCTGCCTACACATAATCCAAACCACTTGCTGCTATGACCTCGAGAGGCAATCACGTCGAGAGTGGAGATTCTAACGAGCTTCGGTAGTGACCGACCTCCTTCCTGTTCCGAGGACGGCTACTGCATCGCTATTACGCATCTGCACCTGACAGTGGCAGTGACGCTTCCACGACAACGAGTCACGTTCGGCGCCATTGTTTCAATTGACCGGTCAATAAATCAATCATTCCACCAGCGGCGACTGGACCGGGAGAGCAGTCATAAGCAATTGCTTGCCGGCGCTTGCGCACTTGCTCGCTTGCTTGCGTGCTTGCTGAGACATGAGCAATCCCTACAACCGGCCTTCATCTAACAACAGTTCTTCGGCAGATATTCGTGGGTTTAGAAGGCCTTCATACGCGACTGTTGCGGCGGCGGCGACTGCAGCGTCGACTTCGGGGTTCAGGCGGGGAGCAGAGTTCGCGAGGGAACAGCAGGAGAGGGAACAACACGACTGGGAGCCACGGACCAGGGGTCAACGAGGAGAGACACAGCCACAAGCCATCATGGCGCACTCGCGCCAGGCGTCAAGGGGGGGAGGTATGGACGTCGATGCGCCGGGAGCGGGCTATGGCGGTGGGAGTGGGAGTGGAAAGAGGACGAGTTCAGGCGGTGCATGGACAGCATCGGCGGATCAGCCACCGCAGTATCAAGAGCCCGCCCCATTCTTCGTGCCGTCGTACCTGCGAAGATCAAGGCATGTGGAGCGCTTACGGAAGGCGCATGAAGAGCAAGTAGCAGAGTACCGGGAACGGATGCGAGCGGATCCGCCGAGAGCGGCTACCTCGTCGACACATTCATTGTCGGCGCAATCGAGCCATGCCAGTCTGCACAAAATGTACGGTGGAGGTGCTCCTTCTTCTCTCAGATCTTCGTATGTGCAGCCAGCAGCGGTGCAGGATGTGATTGAGCGCTTACCTCCGCCGGGAGAGGAGGACAAGTCACATGCGCTGCCTACACGGTGGAACGAGGAGGATAAGATGAATGGGCTGGAGATTTGTGGCGATGGGACCGAAGTCAGGTTTAATGGTGTCACCAAGAGCTCGGATGAGGCAGCAAGTATACGCGCAGATCATCCTATGCCGAAGGAGTGTGGGATCTATTACTTTGAAGTCACGATATTGAGTCGAGGGAAGGATGGCTTGATTGGGATCGGCTTCTCGTCAAAGAAAGCTGGGTTGAACCGATTACCTGGCTGGGAGAGTGAGAGCTGGGCGTACCATGGTGATGACGGCTTCGCGTTCGCATGCACAGCTAGTGGCAAGGCGTATGGACCGCGCTTCAGCAGCCAGGATGTCGTCGGCTGTGGCATTAACTTTCGCACGGGCAATGCATTCTTCACGCGCAATGGGCAGTACCTCGGAACAGCATTTCAGAATGTCACCAAGCCCGAGCGGGAAGGCAGGACTGAGAGGGAGAAGCTGTTCTATCCGAGCGTGGGGGTCAAGAAGCCTAGTGAGCATCTGAAGGTGAATTTTGGCAGGCAGCCGTTCGTGTTTGACATCGACGACCTGGTGGAAACAGAGCGCAAGATCGTCATGAGCGAGATCAGGAAGGCGAACGTGGCGAATCTACACCAGCCGGATACAGAGCCGGAGCTGATACACAAGCTCATTAGCCAATACCTAGCTCACGAGGGGTATGTGGACACGGCGAAAGCATTCGCGAGAGATGTCCACGAGAAGCAGCAGTCTGTTTCGGCGAATCCGCAACCATTCCAAGCGCCGGAGACGGACGACGATATCCATGCTATCAACAGGCAGAAGATTCGGAAGTCCATTCTGGATGGCGATATTGATCGGGCGCTGAAGTACAATAACACGTACTTTCCGAGGGTGCTGGAGGACGAGAGGAATAGAGATATCTGTTTCCAGTTGAAGTGCCGGAAGTTTATCGAGATGATGAGACGGTATGCGGAGATGGTTGATGCGACGTCGGAGAGTCTAGGAAGGAGCGTGGAGAGTCTGGGCAGCAACGGGCACGCGACCGGTCAGGCAGGAGAAGAGCCACAACAGGACACCCAGATGGACGTCGACGAGCAACTACACCGCGAAGCCTCCGCCGCTCCTCGGACCGCCAGCACCGCAGACCTTGACGTCCCGACCACGAGTAACAACGACGACATTGACATGGAGTCCTCCATCCAGTCTCTGCCCGAGCAGAAACTGTCGCTGATGAAGAAGCACGAATTACTGGACGCGGCTCTATCCTACGGTCAAGAACTCAAGCACGAATTCGGAAGCGACCCGCGCCCGGTCGTTAAGAAGTCTTTGCAGGATCTCTTCGCTATCCTCGCGTACCCCCACCCGTTGGAGAGTCCTGTGGCGAGCTTGCTGGATTCGAGGGGCAGGGTGGAAGTGGCGGAGGGCGTCAATGGTGCTATATTGGGTCAGTTCCATAATCGTCTGGAAAGTGCCGGTGGAACCTATGCTAACATAATTGCAGTCTCATCAGGCAAGCCCTCCTCAGCGGCCTTAGAGAAGCTATGCGCACAAACGGAAGTCCTGCTTGACGAGACGGCGGCGAAGATCGGCGGTGCGAGCGCGTTTGTTAATGTCGGGAGGGATCTTTTGGCACCGTGAGGTCCTCTTCTCATAATTGTTTCTCTGCATACGACACGTGGATATACATGCGAGCAAAGCGATGGCGCATGATGGCTGGTTTACATTTTTGGGCGGCATTCATGGAGTCTCATGAGGGTGCTGCAGGCGTTCGGCAGCGAGTGGTGTGGCTTGTGGGTGAGCGGGTAGGTTTGGGTAGGGAGGTGGTTTGATGAATAGCTGAGTTGTGGTGGGGTGGCATGCGGGTATACAGAGCTGCGCATGGTTTGAGCATGCATAGAACCCATTTGGTAGATGGGGTGATCACGCGCGATGGGAGTATGGATTGTCTCCATTCTTGGACGGCGTCCGAGTCCAGGGAGACATCCTGCAGGTTTCCCTGCCAGGTCTGCCCCTTTGCCTCACAGCAGTGTGATCCCCACGCACCTCTCCGTCAAGCCCGCGGTCAAACTCGCTGTTAACCTCGCCATTGATCTAGCCGCCACCCACACTGTCAATAATGCCACGAAGAATGACAAGCACTGGTATGAGGGATTCGGCCTAGCAGAACGCTTCACTGTATCGAGGCTCGAAGAAGACTAGATAAAGACAGGCAGGGAAGCAAGACGAACGTGTCAAGTGGCTATCGACTGCCTTCGTCGACAAGGTCGCTCCTTCCTATTGCAAAGCTTGGCATGGTCATCGGTCCGCTAGTTTCCGTTCCGGTCGTGCTCGTTCGCCACCTTTTTCCGCGCTTGATCACATTTCATTTCGAAACACTTCCCAACTTTTCATTACTTGACCATCTACACCAAGTGACTTGTTGGCGACTGGCTGCGGCGGCTTCAACATCTCAAGATTCTCGTCATTCGACTACACACGTACAGCAAGACACCGGACACCGACTTCGACAGCTGGAACCCTACAATATCTCAAGATGCAGCAGACTGCGATGAAGGTCGACTCAAACGAGAAGCGCATCACGGAGAACGCCACGCCGCACACCCACAGTTCGGAGCCATGTTATCTACTGAAGCTCGCCGCCAAGTTGAGGAATGAGATATGGGAGCTCGCCTTCACCAGCGACACAAATGAAGATGAGCGGCAGGATCTTCTCAACGCGGCAGCACCGTCGTCAGCGCTTTTGCGCACTTGTCGTACGATCTATGAAGAGGCCAAGGTCTTCCACGAGGCTGCTCGCGCACGATACTGGTCGACTGGGAGATTCAGCATTGAGAGCTGCGAGTCGTTGTGTGCCGCCGACACCCTCGACAAGATCAGGTCGTTGCATGAGCGCGACGTCAAACTCATCGCAGAGGTCGAAGTCCCTGTCAACAATCTTAAGCCTGGCGACATGGCGGGTGAGGAGGCGCAAATCCTGTCTCGAGTCAATTGTGTCTGGTGGGAGACTGATCGGCAAGGTATCTTTACCGCGCCTCCGAACGTGTTCGTCATCACGGAGCCCAGAGAAGACTGGACCTGTGTAGGGCATCATGGTGAGAAGATAGGTTTCGAAGGGAGTTCAGAAGTTTTCGAGGGTCACGGCTACGGCATGGCGTACATGAGCTGTGGGGACCAGCATGAGGTCGCGGACGCCAGGGAGTTTCTAGGACGGCCTCGTCTGACAAAATTTGAGCTCTTGTCCGCCGTCGTCTACTGTCGTAACTTTACAGAGCACTGGGCATGTGCACGCAAGGCTGCGTATCTAGAGATGGGACAGGATGAGTAGAGCTATCGTGCTGATCCTAGTCCGGAACGGGGGCAAGGCTGCTGCGCCACTGGACGCGATGGGTGAGAGCAGCAGACATGGTTTGGGTGTCCGGAACCAAGAGCTCAGATCTGCGTGCCTTTCCTTGGGTCAGCCGTCCGAGCGGTCGAATTGATGGATCGCTAAGGCTGTCAGGGCATTCGATACTGTTCTATTCAGCATAATTACCGTGGAAACGGCATAGCTTCCGCACTTGAAACTGCATGTCCTTCTACTCCATCATCATTGTATGACGTAAGCATTCGCTCGATGTACCGGTGATCAGTAACTATATCTAAACTTGGGGTTCTGGAAGTCCGTAAGATCCTCAATCACCTCCTCGACCTCGCCCTCTGGCGGCGAGCCACCCTGCTCACGATCACGCTTCTTGTTCCGATACACCAGCAGTGCCCGCAACGCAAACGCCAACCCAACCTGCCCACATGCGCAAGAAAGGCAAGTTTTGATGCCAGTCTGATACAACGGAGCCTCGCTCGCCAAGAACGCATGAGGTCCAATTATGTTCCCGGCACAGTACGCAAGGAAAACCACAGCTGTAGCCGTGACACGCTTGGTGTAGCCTCCGACGTTGGTAGCCGGCAGCTGCAGCGCAAGCACAAGGCTGGCGACGAAGGACCCCATGATGTAGTACGCGACCAACAAGCCCTTGGTATGCGAGTGATCGACCTTCCAGTAGAGCGCTGCACCGATGATGCTAGGCAGAAGATATAGAGCCATAATGTACGTTCTGATGTTCTTGAACTTGCTCGCCAGCCACGGTCCTGTGAACACAAAGAAGACTTGCCAGCATCCTGACGGGATGCCATAGGCTGTCGTGCGTAGGTCATCGCCATCCGCCAAGCTTTTGACGATGAGTTTGCCGAAATTCGCGAAGCCGCCGTTGTATGTCTCGTTAAGCAGGACAAAGAGGAACAAAATCCAGATCTGTGGATCTATAAGTGCCTCGCGAACTTGTGAAATCTTGATCTTGGCATTGTAAATGCCGGTCTGATTTTGCTGGGAGCGCGCAATGAGGATGGCTTTCTCTTCGGTTGTGAAGCGTTTGGCTGTCATGATATTGTTGGGGAGGAAGTAAAGGAGTACAAAGCCCCCTGAGGCCGAGTTAGCGACACCAAAGGCTATTTTGATTCTAGGTGGACACTCACAGCAAAAGGTGACTCCTCCGCAGAGCAGGAATATGGCGCGCCAGACGGGAAACCCATGTTCTTGACCAACGCCAAAGAACAGTATGCCGCCAACAGCACTGCCAACGCCATTGAAGCAGTAGAACGCACCAGCTCGAGCCGGCTGCTCTTTCCGAGTGTAAAATTGTCCAACGATCAACATGAACGTCGGCGTAATCAGCGCCTCGCAACATCCTAGCAGGAAGCGACAGACAGCCAGTCCAGCAAAAGAGCTACACGCCGCTGTAAGCATCAGGATAGATGCCCACGCGATAATGAAGCCCGACACCACTGTGCCAGTCGGAAAGTGCTGCGCAAGATATGAGGCGGGCCACTCAGCGACCAGATATCCGAAGTAAAAAATGGATGTGAGCCAAGAATACTGCGTCTCAGTCGTATGCGTCGAGTCGAAGAGGTCAAATACTGCCGCGTAGGAAAGTGCTTGCTTGTCGATATACTGCAACATGAAGCAACAACAGAGCATTGGCATTAGCATCCAGTCAACCCGGCGGCGGACTTTCTTGATCGCAGCTTCATCTGCAAGAAGAGTCTGAAGGTGGGCATGGGTATAGTCGTGTTCTCGTAGGAAGACTTCAGCTTGGTCGAGGTCTTGAATCTCGCCCACCTTGAGGTCGATGGTGCCAGTCTCTGCGGCGGCGGTGACATTGTAGGAGGCCTTCTCCTTCCGCGCAATGGTGTCTGTCTTCTCTGCCAAGTGCTGAGGTGTCTGTGCCATTTCTGTGATAAGTTTGGCCGGGGGTCACTGTGTCGTCAACGTAGTCACCAGAGAGAGGCTTGCTGGGGCGCAAGTAAACAACCTTTTAAGATCTCCTACCTACATGATGCCAAGCATGGGCATGGCCGTATCATCTGCCTTGTCTAACACATATCTGTTACGTGAGTCGTGACTGACGCTCGGGCAAGCAGCATGGCAGGCCAGTTGCCCGAAGCCTGATATCAGAACGATGCCTATCAGTAGCGGCCGGATTTGAACCGCCTGAAGCATTGACGTCCTGGACTCAACATGGATTGTTGGTCATCGAATTCACGAGTATCGACTCGGCATGCTTTTAGTTTCCTAGCCCGGTCCATCGTTCATATTGAGGGCAGAGACTGATGGCAGCGCGCAGCCACAAGAAAACCAATAACGGGAGGTATTAGCCGCAACTCCAGTGAAGCAACGTTACGCTCATGCCGTACGCACTGATTAGGCTCCCCATCTATTCTCATGACGCTGGACGCCTTTCTGGTGCTGAAACACGCATCTTTGGTGAAGATAGACGAGCCTTTGCCGCGTCAATATGTGTGTCGATGGAAGACGAGATCGAGACCAAAACTTGAGTGATTTGTGTTGTTTAGCATTAGCACAACGGAACTATTCCGATGCCGATTTCATCTTGACTCTTGCTTCGTCTTCGCTACACTTAGTCATTGTTATCATTTGGTCATTTCGAGTATTTGTAGGAGGTAGCTCGACGAAGATCACGGCGAACAATGTTGTAGAGAGATTAGCCTAGCTTCCAGAAGATGTCGACCACAATATTGGAGAACCACTGCTGATCAACGAGGGACTCGGACGAACCAGTATTGGTTCGTCAAAATGCCCGCAATCATGGAATATAATACAGAGACCGTTGCATCACAGCTAGATCAGATTGAACTTCTTGTAAGTGCATTCGAGGATGGAGCTGGCATCTTGGCCAGGAAGGCACATCTGACACAGTAAAGAGAGCGATGTACCCTGAGATCGTGGTTGACCACTACACCGAAAATCTGCTAGAAGATCTCAGGCAATGGAACAATAGCAAAAGTCATTCGTCACCCACTCTACCCACGGACATATCTCTGCCTCTGCCATTGGCTGTCTGGAGCGCAGAGCAATCATGTAACATCTCGATGAACCTGTCATTGCCACTGGGAGATGGAGTGGACCACCCACGCCTGCAAGTACGACAACCAGATTGGCTCACAAAGGCCGAAGTCGCACAGCTTACTGGTGACATGCCGAAAGATGATATTCTTTCTGCAATCGAACACGTGAAGGACAAAGCAGCTGAGCTTTTCGGTCTGCACCAAAAGCGTCTTGCGTCGAATGCCACCTCATCTGCCGAACAGCCACTCAATCGAGCCTTCTTCTACTTCCCCTCGATATCCACTCGGGAGAAAAGGGATGACCTCGTACGCAACGCACCATCCTTCAAGCTGACTGGCTTCCTCCTCGCAGGTAAGCCAGGCGTCCTCTGTCTGGAAGGTGGTGCTCAGGATATCGACGACTTCATGAACTACATCAAGACGGTATCGTGGGGAGACATTCCAAGCCAGCACAAAAAGGTCAGTGAGCGGTATCGGGAGACTGGCAAAGATGTCTCGAGGGTGTTCCAAGATATGCAGGAGATCACAGACCAGATCGAGAAGCGAGGCCAAAGAGCCAACCGTAGTGATATGAAGGCATTGGAGAGCTGGCTCGGGGAAAGAGGGTTGAGTGAATCGTTCGCGAAGGTGTTGATGTGACAGAAGCAGGTTGTTGGAACTTCGAAAGCACCACCTTTCATGCACCAGCGTATCGGCCCCAGTTTTTGTGTGACGTACATCTGATCACGGCGGAGACATTATATCACGGCGCCCGTTCACGTCTCTGCATTTGATGTTCTCGAACAAGTCAACGACTTGTTGCATCACTATCATGGCTCGCACTACGCGCTCAAGCAAGCAGTCAGCGTACCATGAGGTTGCAATACATCAGGAAGACGAGCAAGCAGATGATGTAGCAGCGGCCGATATCACTGCATTCAAATCTAATCTGGACCGATTCCGCCACGGCGACGTGAACGATGTACCAGCACACGATATCCCAAGCTACAAAGTATCTCGTAAACGGCCTTTGCAAGACAATGCCGCAGATGCACAGCATTCGACAGAGCAGTCGAAGTCCTCTTCTCCTGCTAAAAAGCGCCGAACGGGCAGTCGCTATGCACCGCCCTCAAAATACGCCCATCTGCCAAAACTTCTGGATATCCTCGAGCTTGAACTTATCTGCGTCTTCGTTGGCACCAATCCAGGCATTCGTACTGCGACGGCCGGCCACGCATATGCTCATCCCTCGAACCTTTTCTGGAAATTGCTCCACAGTTCTGGGTGCACAGACAAGCGCTTGCCGCCAGAGAACGATGTCGACCTTCCACGCTGGTATGGCATGGGCAATACCAACATAGTTGAGCGACCCTCCAAAGATGCGGCCGAGCTCAGTAAGACTGAGATGGCAGCTGGGACTCCAATTCTTGAGGAGAAGCTGAGGAAGTACAGACCAGAGGCCGTCTGCATTGTCGGCAAAGGCATCTGGGAAGCCGTCTGGCGCTGGCGCTACAAGCGTGAGATTAAGAAGTCAGAATTCAAATGGGGATGGCAGAACGAGAACGAGAGGATGGGAGTAGTTGAAGGCGAATGGGAAGGTGCCAGAGTATATGTCACCTCGTCGACCTCCGGATTGAGCGCCAGTCTGCGGCCTACCGAGAAGGAGGCAATTTGGAGACCGTTTGGTGATTGGGTCAAGGCGAGGAGACTGGAGCGGTATGGCGCGGCAGGCCGGATCGATTTGATCAATACGGTCGATACAGAGGTCGATGCTGGCCGATGAAGCTGCTTGCGATCTCAGATACGCGGACATCATTGCGGTTCCTTTTATGTCTTACAATACGCCACCTTGGCGCCTACTATGCTGTTCAACTGTCGTATATCATCAAGTCCCGAACCTGACGGGTATCATAAACAATTATCACCTCCAATGGAACCATAATGACAGGATCCCGACGCCATGCAACATTATGCTGCGCGTAACCACAACATTTCGATCATCGTGCCCTCCCGCCACGACCACCCCTTCCAGCCACTCGTCCTCCTCTTGCTCCACTGCCTGCTGCAACGACAGGTATCAAAGGAGGTATCGGTATCACTGGGGGTGCTGGTGGTGCGGCAGCTTGTCGACCAAACATTCCAGATCGTGCTGGCGGCGGAGCTGCAGGAGGTACCACTATCCGGGGCGTCGATGCTTTGGAGGATGTGTCTTCTGGCGAACGGACTCGACGTTGTGGTCGGCGCGAGAAGATCCAGGCAAACCATGCGATGGCGATAAGGACGACAATTATGATAACGATAATTGCGATGACGATGTTATCTCGGACCATGGTCCATCGAGGCTCGGTCTGCTGTGGATCGACCTGTCTCTATCAGCATTCGGTACCAAAAGCGCGGAATTGCTTCGTCTCAAACGCACCGCTCACCTGAGTGCTACCAGACCCTGGAAAAAACAGTAGTAGATCCGACCTATACGCCCGAACATAGGACGTAACTGCAGCTTTATCACGGAGGGCATAGCGAGATTGCGGGACAAAGTCACGTTGACTTTTCTGCTTAACGAGCGCTTACGTCTGAGCGTTGTTGCCACAGTAAACAAAGCAGTTGTCAAGTGGGTTTAGACTGTTGATGCTTCTACGCGTGCTCTCGGCGCCACCATATATACTTTGCGGCCCGGCGGGATTTGGACCTTGATGTCGCAATGCGATCTTGGAGAAAGACCAACTCGCAGAATATTGCATAAGTCGATCGGCTAACCCACCACTCCTCTGAAGCATGGTCTGGCTCTACATGAGATGAATTAAAGCAGAAGTAGATTCAAATCGTCTGCCGAGCACTTCACGATCGATGTCAAGTCGTGAGGACTCAGAACGAAACGATAAGTCCACCAGGCAGAACCGCATGTGGGCAGGGTCGCCGATGGCATGAACAAACGATAGATGCAGATTGATGTTTGATCAGGAGTCCAACTGTCCAACGTGGAGTTGAGCCGCTTCAACCTTGTACATATGTAGTTTCAAGCTTGGCATCCGCAACCAGCTGTCGGCTCCGCCTATCCCGAATCCTCTTCACCGATATCAACGTGCATAATGGTAATACAGTATAATAAGGTTATCGTCTGCGTCACGCCAGTAACGCAGTCCTGTAAGTTGATTGTGTCTGCTGGAACTTCCTCGCACCTATCGTCCTATCTACAATTCCAGTCTCGTAGACCGTAGACCAGTTTTCAGCTGTCATCACCGACATTGTCACATCCACAAAACATACGCAATGGCGCCTTCAATTCCCAATGATATATACCAGTACTCGCTCCGTTCGGCGTACAATGGTGGTCTGAAGGAGGGTGGTCCTCCCGTTGCTTTCTTGACCAATCATGGAACTCACGGCATAGGTATCTTCGAGGAGCTGGAAGACGAGCTCCAGCCCTACGACATGGTCCAGATAGACAGTGTGGCCTACAGCCTCGACAGTAAAGGCACAGCGGAAAGAGCAGACAGGGGAGACCAGATGCCGTTTGTAATGGTCACAGTCTTCCAGCCCAACCAGCGTGTCAAAGTGCCATTGAGCACTGGCAGCAAGAAGGTGAAGGAGGTGTTTGAACGAGGCAAGAACACGCCGATGCCGTTCCGCATAACGGGCTTGTTCAAGTACATCGGCACGCAGCAGCAGACGTACTGGGACGTCAAAGGTACAATCTTTGGCTACTCCATCCCATCGTGGCAGAAGGAGGTCAGTGGAGATGGATTGCAGAGTTGCTTCATCAGCGACGACAAGAAGGTGGGCGGAAGAGTGCTGGACTTTGAGACGGGCGAGGGTGTGATATTGGAGTGGGCAAAGTGCGGAAGGTTCCACCTGGGCTTTCCCCAAGACGATGAATATGAACAACTGAGGCTATGAACGCGCGTATCCGCAAAGCCAAAGGGGGCGCCGTATCAACCAGAGAAGCGCAAGGGCGCGGGCGGACGAGATCGGCCAGGCGATGTAGGATACGGGCTACTGGGCGGACGCGACCGGTATGGTTGGGGCCGGGCTACTCCTCTGCTTGAAGGACTTGGCGAGAATTTGTCATATCCTGTGCCTCTGACTCTACTTGCGCCAGCAGCCTGTGACCTCGAGCTTCGGCGCGTGGGACTGAAGTGACGAGCCATGCGAGGCAACCTGGGCGCGGAATGACCACCGGAGCATGCCTGGACAGTTTCTGGTGTTTCGTATGGCCCTGCACGGTCTGGTGCGTGTGTCACCTGCCGCGTGATGCCAATGCCAAATGCCGCGGGCGGAGGAGTACGCTAGCGAGAAGCACGTCGAGGACTCTGCATCGTCAGCGCCTCCATTTCTGCTCTGATTCTCTCCTGGTCGATCACCTCCTGCGAAGTCAAGCTACGGCCTGCGCCTGAAGCTGCGAATGAGGTATCAGCAACTCTTGATTCCTCCTTCCGCTCTGGAAATTGGGCTGTATTGCTTCGGGAATGATCCCATTGCGGTATCTCCCTCCCAGCGTCGTCCAACTCATCAAGCGCGAAGCCAATCTTGTATCGCTCCTCCAAATATTGGACATCGAATTCTTTATGCTTTGGCTGTTCGTCAAGATGCCGCCCTTTATGCATGTACACACCCATAGGATCCTCTGCTGCACTCCGCAACATCATGAACTGATGAATATGTGTCTTCAGCTGCTCGAGGGTTGGCCGCTCCCAGGGTCGAGCTCGCAGGCATTGCTGGACGGCCATGTGGAGCTCTTCGCTGATACCTAGCTGTTTGGGATTGCCGATTCTCCAACCCGGTATGAGACGTCCTTCCCGCACATATTCTGATTCGGAGCCAAGCTAAAATGTCTGTTTGCTCGCGAGCTCTGCCATGACTATTAAAGTTCGTTAAGCATCAGTACCTGCCAAGGATTCAATGGCCTGAAATGCTTACTTGCACCAATGCCCCAGACATTCGTATGAGATAACAGCTTCCTTTGGTCTACCCACTTCTGAATGTTCGGATCCGTGTGCTTGAAGTCGATCTGCTCAGGCGCCTTGTAACCATCTGTTCCGCCACTGCGCGTGTTTCTGGGGTTCATTGGGTCCTCTCCTGCTTGAAATGTGGCGAGGCCGAAGTCTCCAACGAGTGGTGTCGGATATCGCTTATAGCCTGGACTTGACTCGAGGAGCGCGTCCAGGAACACGTTATCTGTTTATCGACAGTCAGCAGGTGACTTAACAATCTTCGGAATGCAGTACTGGATTTCACCTGGCTTCAAATCATTGTGCACGATCTGCTGCCAGTGCGCAGGCCTGCTACCCGGACGAACATCGTTGGGACTGATGCCACCGTGCTTCATTACAAGCGCTGCGTCAACCAACGTCTCGAGCACCCACCACAAGAAGGGCTCAGGCAGGTCTTCCCATTCTGTCGCATAGCTCTGCCAAAACGTTCGGAGACTACCATGGACGCAGTATGGCATGTACAGTCGTGAGAGCATTCTGGTCTCATCAACTTCGCATGCAAAGGCCTCCGCCATACATGCACGCTCGCATCGGCTCGTCAACAGGGTCTGTATGTAGAATTCCTTCGGCTGGCGACTCTGCAATGGCCCTTGCCACCAGATCGGCTCCTGCCACATGTCCTTGCTGTAAGGCGTGTCTTTCCTGACCATCCGGTCGCGGATCATGCCGTTTTCTGGATCCACATCGCACCAAAGAGCCGCTTTAGCCATACCACCGCCCAGCTCTCGCACGAGAATCCAATTTCCAGGTGTATGCAGCCGGAATTGGAATGGCTGCTGCCTGATACCAGCTGCCACTTCTTGCTTGCTCACCTTATGCGGCCAGACTCCTTTCTCGATGTCCTGGCGTGCCTGCAGCCCTCGCAGTTGACCCTTTACCATCGATTCCGCGTTCACTGCGATATTGAGCTGGTCGCTGAGGTTTGCAACCTGGCTCTGGAACAATTCGAGCAGCATGTATGGGAAAGGCGAGAGTGGGTCCATCGCTGGTGGCAGAAGTGCAATGTAGAAGTCCACCCGTGCTGCGCGGATCTTCAACAAAGCTCTGACTTCGTCCCAATACTCCAGGGCACTTTCATACTGCTTCTCCCATTGCTCTGCTTCCTCAAATTTATCTATACTTTCTCCTAGCTGCTGAAGGACTTCGGACTGTCAATCATCTTCCAATTCGCGCTCGTTCTCTTTCTCAACGTCTTTCCATAGCTTCAACAGGAATGCGGCCTCAGTGCGCTCACAAAATTCTGCCGCAGTAAATTTGGCGTCCTGGAGCTGCAGCTGATGCTGGCGCCCTCGGTATGCATCGGAAGCAAGTTTCAGGATCCAATCGCAGAACTGATGTTTTATCGATCTGGTTTCTTGCGCGCTGTGATCAGGCTCTTGCGTGAAAGACATCTTGGGCGTGAATAGTTTGATCTGCTCTGCATCATCAGGAACTTTTTCGATGTGGTAAAGCGAGTCGATATCGACTATCGATTCAAGGACATGGACAAAGAATGTGCCGGAAGTGTCGCACCTGTCTCTGTTCATTGTTCAAGATACTATACGACTATGGTCACTGACTAGGAGAACATGGCGTCAATGCCTGAGAACTACGGACGACAAGCAGATGACCATTATAGGGAGCATGTACAAGCGCAAGAGGCCTGCTGCTCTACGCTGGCCATCGCACCTCAACAAATGCCAGACTCGGGAACATCTTGGAATATACTCAGAATGTCTTGTTCTGAAGCAGGAGGATGCATTTGAACAGTATGAATGTCTGCATCTGTCTGGGAATGTCTGGGATAGCGATGTTCCCAGTTGTTTGGAAAAGCAACGTCGGCAGTACGTCAAGCACATCAACTCGACTCACAAGCAGAAGCGACAGCATTACTGATGTCATAAGCCACCGTCGAGTCGAGATCGTTTTTATCAACACTACATGTAGAGACTCAGCACCTCAGCCGTACCGCCGTCTCTTGGGTAAACTTTCCACGCTATGGCCGGAGCGGCTTCCGGGAGGCGGAGCGACTCCTCACGGTGGGCAAGTGGATACTGCTCTTAAAGTACTGCGATGGCCGCTGCCTCTGCCGTGACTGCAAGAATCGGTGTTCCTACTTCCCTAGGGCCCTAGAAAGCAGCACAGACGGCCACCGGATGGAGTATAGTCTGTCGCTTTGACCATTTCCGTGACGGACTGGCCCTAAGCTATAGCGGACCTTCATCATGACAGAGCCGCTACACTCGTATGAAGGAAGACAGTCCGAATGGTAGCGGGGCGCTGCGAAAAGCTGCTAGGGACATGGACAGCAGCAAGCACATTCTGCTGGATCCTGGTAGGGCTGTCACGACGAAGACATCCCATGTGACCAATCCAGGAATTGAGCATCATGCACAACGAGTCCCGATGTTTCCATTTCCACCTGGTTGGTATAGCAAGTTTCGGCATCGGACTTATCAGCCGGCCGGTTGATGTGTCGAATTTGCAACTAGCATTCTATCAGTCCACCTCACTGCCTCACGCTCAACTGGTACACCCAATTCCGGCGTTGCAGCGGGTAAGCCATTGACGTTCTGATGCCTCCGCCGACCATGCGAACGGTAGCATCTCTGCGTGTCTGGACCAGGATCCACACTTCTCCATGCCTTCTGGACTTTCATGCTCTCAAACGATGTTTGAACGATTGGTGATGCTCTCGGACGATATGAAGCAATTCCAAGGACCGGGTTCGCCGACTGATGTCCGCGTGGTTCTTTGTCGAATCCAGCCAAGTCGAACAAAGGATCGATACCATGGGCCACAAGGCCGACCGAATCCATAATTACGGATGCGGCTGACCTAGACTTGTCAAAGAATGCATACTAATGGTCTTGGGTGTCGCTCTACTGGTCAGGTCTCGCATGAAGACATTCTTGGCGATCACCATGCGTGGAGTGCAGCTATTGCCTCTGCTGGCAGCAGCAGCCAGTGCATTGACATCGGCTGGATGGCGTTCGCAATCAATCTATCAAGTCATTACCGATCGATATGCGTTGCCGGATGGATCTACTACCGCAGGTTGTAGTCTTGGCGACTACTGCGGCGGCACCTGGCAAGGGTTGGTCAACAAGCTGGACTACATACAGGATATGGGCTTCACTGCGGTATGAGCTGCCATTAATACTCGTTCCGGGGGCAATGCTAATGATTGCATAGATATGGATCTCTCCGATAGTGGAGAATTTGAATGATGAAACAACGTACGGGAGACCTTACCATGGATACTGGGCCCAGGACATTTACTCCCTCAATTCAAACTTCGGCACTGCGGATGATCTGAAGGCCCTTTCTACCGCGCTACATTCGCGCGGCATGTACCTCATGGTTGATGTTGTAACGAACCATATGGCCTTCAACGGAGCCCCAAGCGCAGTCGAGTACAGCGTGTTCAACCCCTTCGATAACGAGGACTACTTCCACCCGTATTGCGCCATCGATTATAGCAACACGACCAGTGAGCAGCAATGCTGGATGGGCGACGAGGTCGTGTCGCTCCCAGATTTACGGACAGAGGATTCCGACGTGCAGGACATATTCAGCAGCTGGATATCAGCGTTAGTCTCGAATTACAGCATCGACGGCATCCGTATCGACAGTGCTATGCAGGTCAATCCGAGCTTTTTCCCATCATTCGTCTCGGCTGCTGGCGTCTATGCAGTTGGTGAAGTTCTCAATGGCTCACCCTCCACACTTTGTCCCTATCAGGATGTGATGTCCGGCATGTTGAACTACGCGGCATACTATTGGGTTCAGCGAGCGTTTGAGTCAACCTCAGGATCTTTCGATGATCTTGCGACTGGGCTAGACTGGATGATCTCCGCTTGCACCGATGTGACTCTGCTTGGCAATTTCATGGAGAATCGTAAGTAATGCCGGAGCTGTGACTACTCGATCTTATTAACTGATTCTCTTCCAGATGATCAACCAAGATACCCGTCTTTCGTAAGCGATACCAAACTAATTCAGAACGCCATTGCGTTCACAATGATGAATGATGGGATCCCGATCATCTACTACGGCCAAGAACAAGGCTTTTCTGGAGCCGCTGATCCAAACAATAGAGAACCCTTGTGGCCTGCAGCATACGATACCGGTACAAGCAACTACGACCTGATTTCTGAACTCAATGCTATCCGCTCAGCGGCCATAAGTGTAGATTCGACGTACGTGACCACCACCAGTACGATTCTACATGTTGATTCCAGATCCATCGTGCTACGAAAGGGCGCTGCTGGCAAACGAACGACTTCAATTTTCAGCAACTACGGGACCGGGACCAATGCCACTCTTGCGTTGAACTCCTCGGTCACTGGCTGGACCAAGGGCACCACCTTCATCGACTTGCTGTCATGCGCTGAGGTCACCACCGATTCCGGCGGAACTCTCACGGTCTCGATTGTGGATGGAGCGCCCCAGGTGCTGTACCCGATGTCTGGACGCTCCAGCCTGGGCTTGTGTACCAATGCGAAAGCCGTTTCAAGCACGACCAGCTCCAGTAAGACTAGCAGCAGTAAAACGACAGCCACCAGCAGCTCGAAAACGACGTCAAGCAGTAGCTCAAAAGCAACCACGACATCGAAGCCCACTTCCTCGACAACCAGTAGTTCTGCATCGCAGTCCACTTCCTCTTCGAAGATTAGCAGCTCTAAATCGAAGACCAGTAGTTCTTCCGTCAAGACCAGTAGCTCTTCCGTCCAGACTAGTAGTGTCAAAACGACGGCATCGACGACCAGCTCCAGCAAGTCTAGCAGCGCAGGGACATCGGCCAAAGTGACAATGACGGTGAAATCAAGTACGACTGTATGCCCGACGACCACCTCGACCAGCCACTCAACAACGTCATCGACGCTTGTCACGTCAGCTTGCGCAGTCGCGACATCTGTGGCCGTATCTTTCTACGAAAACAAGACCACGACTTGGGGCGAGACTGTCAAGCTATCTGGCTCTATCTCGAAGCTCGGCTCATGGAACGCTTCTGATGCAGTGACATTGTCGGCTACGAACTACACCGCTGCGCATCCGATATGGAATGCAACTGTCACGCTCCCGGCCGGAACGGCGTTTGAGTACAAGTTTATTGTGGTTGACGATAGTGGTAATATCAGCTGGGAAAGCGATTCCAACCGGAATTATACAGTACCAACGGGCTGTTCGACGAGGGCGAGCGTGAACGATACATGGCGGTAGGTGGTACATACATTGGCTTCTTTTCGTAATGTACATATACCAATTATTCGATTTTGTTATGACACCTCAAACATACCAAGTGCATATACATTTTCATGAGTCGCCGATCATGTGAACTTGACTTTTGAAGTGCTCTTGCACGCATTGCTAACACATTGCTTTTGCACTTGATACGTTAAGCCATCTGCCACACAGGCAAAGCAACTGTGAGTCGCAAGCTATTGTAGTGCAAAGCTTCCATTGGCTTTCAATTGACGTAAAGTAGCATTGAAGACGAGCTTCCCGAGCTATCATGAAATATCATTCTTCACTTCGCAGTGTCACTAGCCCCGAATCCTTCATGTTGCCCTCAGCAAGGTTGATGTTAGCCTCAAAAGATTGGTTTGCAAAATTGATTATAGCATCGATGTGTTGATGGCGGTCCTCTTGCGTTCACAGTACCCTGGCTATGTGATGCCGGCGGCATTGCTCGATAGCTTTCAGCACCAAGTATGATGTCTGAAATATGAGACATGATAAAATAGTGAAGCTTATTGAAAATGCCTTGTGTCAACTACTGAGTCGAATCGCCGTATCTGCAGTGGCACCTTCTTGCACTGGAAGACTCTGTCTACCGCTGAAGCCAGCACCACCTCCCTTCGCTGTTGCCCTTTGTGAGGTCCTTGGCAATCTGATCTCGTCTCCCGGTACTCCTCCAAATTCTTCCTCTGCATTTCCAACGTTCACCCCTGTGCCAAAACTGTTCGACTCTTCTTTCAGCTTCTTGTCCACAGCGAATCGATCATAAAGGACCGGGCTCTTGGCGTCATAGAAGCCTTTCGCTGTGCGAGGTCCGTCTCTCAGTCCGTTCGATTTGTCGTTGAGCTCACCGAACCAGCCTCCGCCTGTGCATACCACAATATGATTCAATAGGGTCTTGAAATTAGGGCGCTGTTGTGGCAGAAAATTCATACAGGACAAGATCGCATTTCGGAGCTCACTGCTGTAATGATAGCTGCTCTGTCCCGGGTCACCGTCATCTTGGATCATAGGCAAGCGAGCATCCTCGTCGTCAAAGTCATAGGTGGGCCACTCCTCCAATATGAGTGATGCCACAGTGTTTCCGACCTCCCAGACATTGGTCCGCTCATCCATGGCGCGAAGCGAGGACTCGCCGTCAAAGACATGTCCATCGTGCTCGGGCGCTCTACAATTTCCGGTTCCCCAGACACGTCGACTGTCTGGATCAGGCGGGTTATGCGGATCAATGATGCATGAGAGGCCGAAGTCAGCTAGTTTGACTGAAGGATAGCCACGATATCTGCTCTCCAGAGGCAGGCCGAGCAGCAGGTTCTCCGGTTTCAAGTCCCTATGGATGATGGGCCTCCAGTAGTGCAGCTGGTTGGGCACAAGCTCTCCATGAGCCATCAAGAGCCCAGCAATAGCCAAGGCTTCGGACGCCGCCCACACAAAGCTTTCTGGAGGCTCCTTTCCGACGCAGAAGTCGCTGCAATCACCGAACGGCGCATACTCCATGAAGATTCTCGTGAACATCTCTTTGGCGCGCAGCCGATGACCTCTGATCCTTACAATATTCTCCGACCCTTCCCGACCACGTAGGAGGGACATGGCGACAATCTCGTTGGGCAATTTCCTGGTTGGGTCTGCCAGATCCTGAGTCCACAATTCAGGGTCGTTCCAGGCATCGGCTGACGTCCCGACATGTTTGGTGCCGTAAGAGTCTTTGACCACGACTCGATCAATGACTCGCAGATCAACGTCTGTCTTGACCCAGACAGAGGCGGTACCGAACGAGCCTTGCCCAAGCTGCCAGCTCCCACACCACCCGCTACTCTTGGGAAATTGACTGGCTGCACTTGAGCTCAACTTCTCCTTCCTTTTTCGCTCGAAGATGTCCTTGAAGAGGATGAGGTCATCCTTTACTCGCTCATACACGTCATTGTCTTGCTTCCACGAGTCTTCCACAGAAGCGGCCATTGAATTAGCATAAATCCGCAGCTGCCCCAAGCCATTGTAGTAGGGCACTCTCTGACCGAGTATGACCGCTAACGTATTAGCACCATCACGACGCTCATTCTGAATTTCAATGAGCTTATGCATAGCAGCCACGAAGTCAAAAAAGCTCGTTTCGTCTTCATGAAATTCGAAGTCGTCTCTCTGGTATCTTTCTCGTGAGGCATATCGCGAATGCTTCATCGCTTCTGCTGAGGCGAGGCGATAAAGTCTCTCAGCCTCGCTGCAGTCATGCAACACATCTGTGATCGTCTTGACGTGGCGCCATGGGAGCAATCCCCAAATTTCAAACAGTGCCCCTGCTGTCGGCGCGGATTCTGGCGCGCATTTGTAGGCAACGCTGTGGAGATCGATCCACAGAGCCCATCGTTGGTCTTTAGTGAGGTTTACCATTGTAATATGGCGGCAATGCAAGTCTTGCTATAGCATTCGAGACATCTCGAGGCAACGCTGTGGCCGGCATAGTGCATTTGAGCCTTGGTGGAGCTGCCATTGTTCATTCTCATTGATGAGAGTCGGAACAAAGGAGAATGCCGGGTTGGGCAACGCTGTGATGCCTCGCTGGCAAGAGCACCATTCGGGTAGTTCTGCGTCGAACAATTTCACTCATTGCAAGCAGACCGAACTGTTGACGGTGTAATGCGCCAGCAGGAGTGCGACCTACCATCCGTTTATCGAGGCGAGCATTTGATCGATTACTGGTGTCACGGCAGTCAGCACCTTGGCGGGCCATACTGTAACGCCAGAAAGTTGAGGCCTGACGAGTGCCATCATCAGACAGACTCAAATACGCGTCGTAGGAAGTGGCTAACACTTACTATGTTGGTGGTAGGGATTGAAAAGGACAAATGAGGGATAGTAAGCACACCAAAATAGAGATCCTCGGACGTCGTTCATTGTCCAATCGGTCGCATTCCGAGAACGATCTACGCGTGGCTGATCCAGGCTGAACCTTTGACTTCGCCCCTAATCTTACGGAGTTGCAGTGATTCTCTCAACTTTGCTCGTTAGGCAGCACTGCACTTCAAGATATATCTTGCCAACAGGTCAATAGCAGATCAGGATGCGCGCACTGGTTCCGCCGCGATAAAGCTGGAGACGCGAATGCGGGAGCTGGCAGATCGACCCTGTAGAAACAAGCGCCACCTAGGGCAGTTCTACGCCGAGACGAAGCCGGAGGACGCGCCAGTGAAATGTTCACACTGACAAGGCCATTGTTGCTTTTGAGCACCGTCTTTCTGGCGACTCTAGCCGTAACGTGGCTATGTCTTATGTGGACGGGGCAGAGCTATCAACGGCCTGTACGCACTTCGCATATCACCAGCGATGACCTGGTGACATTCAGCCGCCATGCCATCAACAATACTGTTGTCCTTGTGCCCGTCAACATGGGCATGCTGCATCTAGCCGAGAATCTCCTGTGCTCATTGAAGCAGACGACATTTAACGGGAGGAATCTGGTCTTCTGGTCGTTAGATGATCAGGCTCAGGAAGTGCTTGACGGCAGGGGGTACGCCACATACCGAGATTCTTCACTTTTCGCCACAAGTGAGAATGAGAACAAGCATGGGGACACGAGTAACTACAAGCGAATGATGCTGGAGCGTCCGAAGTTCTTCATAGACTTCTTATCGACTGGATTCGACTTGATGATGTTGGATGCCGATACTGTATACTTCCAGTCTCCACTAGACATGCTACTCCAGCCGAACAGCACTTGGCCTGCAGCAGATATCGTGTTCAGCACAGATGCTCGCGAGTTCTACCAGGAGTATCCAGCGTTCAGAGATGCCTGGCGGAGAGGCGACAACGTACCACCCGTCTGCAACGGCATATTCTGGATGGCCAGCAATGTCCATACAATCAACATCTGGGCGGAAATGCTCGGGATCTTCAATGGCGGGTGGGCCACTGCTTGGTACAGAAGACGAACACAATTTTGGGACGATCAACGAGGCATGGACGTACTTTTGAATGATGGACGGGCTCAAGTCATAGGTCCTTATCCAGCGGGCATTTCGGACAGTGAAGTGCCAGTGCCACGTACTCACAAGTACGGAACACCTGTGCTGAACGTACGCCTGCTTGACCAGACACAGGTCGTCAATGGACAGCTTCTCAAGAATAGGTTGGAGCAGTACCAGTATCATTTGGCCGAACTCCGAGCAAACGGTGGCGATCGCATAGCAGCCCACTTCAACTGGGCGAGTATCGAGCGGTCTAAAGAAGAAGGCGCGCAG
The DNA here is from genome assembly GCA_007113925.1 of Teratosphaeria gauchensis. Taxonomy (NCBI): domain Eukaryota; kingdom Fungi; phylum Ascomycota; class Dothideomycetes; order Mycosphaerellales; family Teratosphaeriaceae; genus Teratosphaeria; species Teratosphaeria gauchensis. The sequence continues at coordinate 811,711 of VCMR01000005.1, forward strand.
GCTCAAGATTTGTGGTATCTTGACGATCAAGGGAAATGTAAACTTGACCATACACATAGATTATAATGTTTAATTGTGCATACAGGCTATTCAGCGGCCACATATTTGGTCAACACAACTGAGAGGCTCATGGCCGGCTGATAACAAAAAATGTTGTCGGGAGTACAGCATCAAGACCGGGTGTGTTCGGACTTAGGGTGTGGTAAGGCCGGTCGAAGGATTTAGAGAAGGACTACGTCCAGTAACGCCCGGATCTCTTCGATCCGACAAGCCACTCCAATTGGCGCAGAAGCCGACATATATAGTAGCTCACGATGTCAGAACACGCAGGGGATACTAAGGCAGTATAGGTCCGTGACAATTCCAACGACACGATCGAACTCCTGCATACTCATTGACAACCACTTCCAATACGTCGAGCTGGATGTCGATTCCGCTTGCACATGCACTGAGTATGGCAGACAACAAGGCAGCATGGATCGTGGGTCCCAAAGCAAGACCTCTGGAAGTCAGAGAAGCGCCATACCCGTCACCAGGACCAAAAGACATCATCGTCAAAACAGCCGTCGTAGCGATCAATCCTCTGGAGTTCAAGATTCAAGATACCAACCCACCTGTCGCCGGCAAGCCTATCCAGTACCCAACGATACTGGGCGCCGACCTGGCAGGAACCGTTGTCGAAGTAGGCACAGAGGTGACGCACCGCAAGGTCGGTCAGCGCGTGATAGCGAACGCTGATGGAGTCAGTCGCGGTCAGCCAGCGGGGAGCGCATTCCAGATGTTCGTTGTAATTGCCGAGACTGCCTCGACACTTTTGCCAGACAACATACCATTGGAGGCTGGTGCTGTTCTACCACTGGCATGCGATACTGCTATGGCAGGGCTCTTTGTGCCCAACCAGCTCAGTCTGTCAACAGCGAGACTGGGCGATAGCAAGGCAGAAGGGGAAGTACCAGCTCCTGGCTCAGCGGTGCTAATTTGGGGAGGAAGCTCGAGTGTCGGGTGTTGCGCTATCCAGCTAGCGAATGCCGCTGGATACGAGGTCTACACCACCGCTTCGAAACGCAACGAGGAGCTTTGCAGGTCTATCGGCGCTGCAAGGGTATTCGATCATTCATCTGCGGCAGTGGAGAGAGACATTCTGGAAGCACTTGGAGGCAAGAACGTGGTAGGTGCACTAGACTGCATTGCGGATGGCGAGAAGACTATCCCAGCTTGTGCTAGCATTTTGGCGAAGACCAGTGGTATGAAGAAAGTTGTTGCAGTGCTTGCGCCGCCGAATGCGGAGCCTGTCGATGGTGTCGCGGCACAGAGATGTGAGACCTCCATGCCAGGGTTCAATTGACGAATTATACTAACTCGACTTCTAGTAAGTATTCCTGTGCTGAAAGGCAGCAAGGAGTACAGCGTAGTCCACGCTTGGCTGGAAAGAGCTCTTGCTGATGGATCATTGCAATGCAAGCCTGATCCGCATGTCATTGGTGAGGGCCTGGAGTCTATTCAGGCAGGTATTGATATGGTGAAGAACGGCGTCAGCGCTACCAAGGTCGTTGTGAGGCTGTCCACGGCCTAGAAGGAGGAAATTAAGGTATTTCTAAATCGCTTGCAGTTGACATCAGTTGATGATCGTAGAATCATTCTAGACTGCCACCTTGACTTCATGCAAACGCCGCGTAATGACGCAGCCTCTGCCCTTGCTGTTCAGACATCCAAGGGCGATGCACACAGATGTCAGCAGCAGTCCTTCCAACGGACAGTCAAGTCCGGTCATCTCGGTTTGACTCCTGTTACGAACAAAGCCTGATCTGTCTGTGAACACGACAGTCAGTGTCAATCAGTCAAGCTGTCTTCGAGTGATCTTGAGACGACTAGAGGTCATCAGCAATACGACTATGCTTCGCAGCAAATCTGTCGAGATTGCAATACTACTTCTACACAGTAATACATGGCTCATCTACATGTTCTTCAGCTTCCCCCATACCCATTTACTGGCCTTTACGCTTGGCCCATCAAACAGTCTCGTCCCAATTTCCGCCACGTACAGGAAGATTGGAATGCTGATCGCCACACAGACCCAGAAATTTGGCTCCATGCCCTGCGGGTAAGCCGTGTTCGGGCCCTTGAACGGCCACCACGCTCTGTCGTGCCATGCATTTACATACGGCCCAAAGTGCTCTGCATGCTCTGGACTGTCGGGGATTTTGAAGCCGGTCATGTAAAAGAGACGCTCAGAGACGATCGCGAGAGTGGGACCGTGGATGAGGTAGAGGGCGAAGGAGTGCCGGCCCAGGTCTGTCCCATGTATTAGCGTCGCGTCAGACAATCATGATCATAGTCAGACTTACACTGGCTGAATGGCGCCTCGAACAGGCGACGCAGCCATTCGATTTCCCTGATGCAGTAGAGAGCGGTGACTGCTCCCCAGAAGAGCCACCACCATCTGAAGCCTTCCATACCGTCGGTGTACGACCACGGGATGAGGTTGCTTAGCGTCATCCAGCCGGGGCAGTTCTGCAGTGTATCTGCAAAAGTACCAAAGTCGTTACTTGGCTGACTGGCCAAGTACAGCGCAAAGACGAACAAGACATGCAGCCCGATCCATCTGAGATTCTTGTATCTTCTCTCGAGTTCTATGGAGCGGTCCCAGAGCTTGGCGATTGCGTCGGAGTCTGTAGGCTCGCTCGGGAGGTTTGGCATGTTCCTCATCAATTCCAGCTCGCTCATAATCATGCCTGCAAAGAATGCAGCATACCAGGCTCCTCCAGCCGCCAGGAATTGCGCACAAATGCCCAGTGTCAGCCAAATTCGGTTGCGCGTCCTCACAGTATGCATAATGTACAGCCACACCAATATCAACATGCTGCCCCGGAGCTCCACTGGGATGGTCCAGGTATGTGCATTGTAATTCGTGAACAAGAATCCTTGCCGGAAGAAGAACAGGAACAGAACTATCTCCCTTGTCCACTTGACTAGCTCCAGGAACCAGTTGCTTGCCTTGTCGGGGAATGATGTATATATGCCAAAGATGTGCCAGATGTTCCAGAGCAGGAATGTGCTAAGAATGACAGGGACGAACAGACGGACTGGTCGTCTAACCATGGCGGACTGGATGCTCTCGAGTACTTCGGGCGAGCGACCCTTGCCCTCGAGCAGCATTTGAAGAAGACGCCTAGGCACCACATAGCCACTGATCACGAAGAACAGCATGACTGAGAAGTGCCCGCCCACGAAGGGTAGCCTCAGAATCGGCAATGCCAAGGGCGAATTGTTCCTCCTGCCCAGCGCATCCCCTGGGATCTCTTGATTGTAGCACAACTCCATGCCAGTGTGCGAATACACAGTCAAGTGCATGAAGCAGACGCCGAACGCTGCCCATCCTCTCAGACCGTCTAGCCATGCCGTTGATCCTATACGATGTGGTTTCGTGCGGCGAAGGAAGTCGGGCGTGAATGTGTCGGCGAGGAAAGCTATGGCTTTCTGAGCCGTCTCGCCAGAGAGTATGGAGCCATTAGAAGGATAGTGCTTCTCGGTATGGCCGTTGGCTAACAGGCCATGTCCTGCCTCTTCGTCGCCGGGCATGTTGCGATGCGTGGTTTGACGAAAGTAGACCTCTCGTGTCGTCTTGCACTCCGTATATTTTCAGTTGGAGCCAGCCTTCAAATGTGGAGTCCGCGGACTCCCCTATGTTTTGACTCTCCCGTCACTTTCTCAATGATCCCGTGTGTATGTACGAATTCACAATCCTCCCATTCAACTCAGATCATCCCCTCGTCGCCGCCTCTGTGACTCCCCCAATTGCTATGTCAATAATGCTGTTCAACAATACGAATGCAGAAGCGCGAGATACATTATTGTTGCGCGACGCGCGAGCGCCTGGCACTCAACAAGTAGAACTCCAAGCGTGCATGGAGCTTGCGAACCTTCGAAGCCACTGAGGGGATCTGACCAAAGTCTGATCTGATGTTCACATGTGCCTCGGAGGCGCTAAAGCCAATCATGGGACGGATGGCGGGCCGGACGATGCCAGGGCGCGAACTCCGCAGTGGCACGGTGGAGATTGCCGACATGATGGCCCAGACCTTGTCCGGTACCTGCACACACGACATCACCACCGCTCCAAACGCTGTGGCTTCATTGTCAACGTCAACCTAAGATGGATCGACCCGAGGATACTTATTAGACGATATCACGGTCCATGCGGATGTCTCTTCGTGGCCTTCATGCCCAGCTGGAGGTCCTCTCAAGCACCCGCATAGCGGCATACGCTGATTACACTCGGAACACCCTCCGGTCATTCTGGCGTCGCGCTGCCCGCTGATTCAGGAGTCATCGGTCTTGGCACGCGAGATCTGCGTCGCCATCCGGGGAGTGCACATGCTGTGGGGAGGCGATGCTATACTTGCCGACCGATCAGCCAGGGCTTGAAGGAATCGCTGACTGCTACAGCTCCACAATGGTCATGGCCAATTGAAAGGAACCAATGTGGTCGTGCATGATCGAGTACTGGCCGGACATAGGTAGGTATGGTGATTCTTTGTTCCGCGGCCCTTTGGTGGACAGCAAACAGATTGTACCATTGCATGAGTGGTACAATTTTACCACTTCGTTGACCCTGATGCATTGGCCCGTTGCTACGCCTCGAATGATCCTCGAGGGAGCTCAGTCCTTTGGGCGACGCTCACGACCCAGAAAGCAGTCTTCACCTTGTATGCGATACCAATACACGGTACAAAGGGTCGGATACGTACGATAAATGACTGTATCAACCAGTGCAAAGATAGGTCGAGCACCACGCGATCCAATTACGCAGTCTAGAGAAAGCTTCTACGTGACATTGAGACCTGATGAGTATAGCCTTGGCAACAGAAGAGCAGTGCAACGAGTCGAATGACGCTGACACGAGAGAAGAAAAATTGGTTGGTCCGTGGAAAGGGGATCTTATCGTTTGCAGATGAGCTTCAATCAGCTTCCGAAAGACAGAGGCAGATGGACTGATCGTGGAGCAGCCGCCAGACTGTAAGGAGAACTTTCTTCTCAAATATATGATCTGAAGTCTGTACGGCAAACACATTGCGATCAGGCGTGCTGACATGCGAGGGCACTCCGTGGGTGTCAGAGCATATGATCGTCCGCGAGAGGTGCCGAGCTGACCTGCGACTACTATTTACTCTCAGAGGCATGGCCACTATATTTGTAACGAGGTAAACGTGCATTACAACGAAAGCCGGATTCGGACAGCACTGGAAGAATCGTCTTTGTTCCATTGTCTGCAAAAGAATTCCAGAAAAAGTTCCTCGCGCACTCTGCTTCGCCGCTTGATCAGGACTGGAACTGTCTTGTACCTCATCAGTCCATTGACGGGCCAATCTCTACATGGCAGCGGCGCCAGTAGTGCCCGAGTCCTGGCGTGTGTTTTTCGATGCCGGGCTTCACGGCTTTCATCCAAGCCCAGCAGCGATTGCAGCCTGGAATGCTTTGCCTCTGGTACTGCAGGCCGAATTCGAGCATCGGCGGACTTGGTGTAATCGTCAGATAGCAAGGATCCACGAGGACGATGACGCGATTAATAATCACAATACGGTGCATACATTGAATAACATCGTGGGCGCGTACCCTATGAGATGGGACAGCTGGCTCAGCCACGTACGATATGGGCTTGACCTAAGGACAAGTCTGAGGCAGAGGCTCACCGATTTCATCGCGGAGAGCAACGACTTCCTGCTTGCTCCAGGACGACAAGGAATGCCACCATGGCATCCGAACATTCTGGCATCTGCTGCACATGAGCAAAACTGGGCCTTAAACCTACGGCATCCACTTCCCCCCATGATAGCCTTGCTCGATGGCCATCATCAGCACCCACCTGTCCCTATCGACATTGTTATCGGCGTGCAAAAGATCCCGGTTCATTATCTCCAAGACAATTGGCGACGCCGTCGCTTACGGGCTCTCGTCCTGCCTGCTGTAGTCGAAGAAAACAAGAGAGACTGGCAGGGCGCGTGGATGCTAGGGAACGGAGGCATGTCGAACACAGCGCTCTGGATTCGAACTACTCCGGACGCCAATGTAGTCTGCGACCGCGTGTTCATAAAGCAGTGCAGCATGGCGGATCTCTGGACGGACGCAATCTACTGGCACGGCAATGTGAGGCATTTGGACGCTAGGCTGCCCATGGAGATTGCTTGTCAGCGGGCTATGCAGAGCATTAAAAGTAAGAAAACAAAGGCGGAGATGGTCCCGCTGGTCAGACATTGGGAGATCGACAATGTTACAAAAGAGTTTGTAATGTATACCAACTACTGCTCATTCGGAAACCTGTACGACATGGTCAGGGACTATCAAGCTCCAGGCCGTTGAGTTGACATTAGCCGAGCTGCGGTGGTGAAGCTAACTCCTCAGCAGGCGATTCCCAGAAGCATCCTGTGGCACGTCTTCTGCGCGCTCGCGGAAGCATGTCTAGCGATGGAGAAGGGCCACGTCGACGCCAGAGCAGGCGCAGCAGCTGCCGACGGATGGCAGCAGATCATCCACCGCGACATCAAGCTCCCGAACATCTTCCTCAACACAAAAAGCAGGGCATGGTTTCAAATGTACCCCAAAATCATACTCGGCGACTTCGGTGAGTGCCACCGAGTAGGGAGGATCCTCTGTGCCTGAGACATCTATTAACATTCTACCCATGGCATTCACAAGGCCTCGCAATCCGCACGTCCCCAGGCGATCCTCTCAACCCGGACTGCTACAACGGAGGCGCCGGCACGACCGGGTTCTTTGCGCCGGAAAGTCGTCAATGGGTTGACCTCGCTCACGGCCACCAACCCACCGCACGACCGCCAATCCTCGCCAAGACGAACATCTGGGCCGTAGGCCAAATCATGTACTGCTTGATCGCCTACGACGACCGACCGCAGCAAATGGACTACATGGGCGACGGGACAGATCCGAATACCACTCCGAACGTCGCAGGGAACAACCCGTCGGGCTTTTCAGCCACGCTGGTCGATTTGGTGCAAGAGTGTTTGGAGTGTGATCCGGGGCAGAGACCGTCGCCACAAGCTCTCATTGCCCGCATCAATGCGGCGATTGATACGGATGGCGTGGATGGTGGAGGCCTGGCGAGGGGACTGCAGAATCCGATGGGGTTGTCGACGAGGGTGGAGAGGAATGCTGCGGGAAATCAGTTGCGGGTGCCGAGAGATGATTATATGCTCAAGATGTCGGGGGTTGATTTGCCTCCGATGTAGAGGGGCTACTTTGCTGCTCGAAGGCTGGGATCGTGGAGTGGTTCCTTATATTCGATCGATCCTCTTGCAATCGCTAAGTAATTGGCTGAATTGACCACCGAAGAACTTGACTCATGGCATTTGAGCTTGCTTACTGCTACTCATAATCAATGAAGGTTCGTCGATAGTACATTCCATTAGCCAAAGGTCGACTTTCACGTGAAGCAATAATCAATTTTAGCCGGACGCTAATCGGCTAAATTCCCAAAAAGTTGCCGATCTTCAATTTGCAATCTCGAACTTCTATGTACAGTCTACCATCTCTCACACACATTTATACACACAACACAGCAATCATGTCGTCAATGCGCAACGCCGTCCAACGGCGCAACCACAAAGAGCGCGCGCAACCCACCGAACGCGGGCGCTGGGGCCTGCTCGAGAAACACAAAGACTACTCCCTCCGCGCCGCCGACCACAACCAGAAGAAGCGCAAACTCAAGGCGCTGCAGCAGAAAGCCAGCGAGCGCAACGAAGATGAATTCTACTTTGCCATGGTCAACGCGGAGACTGAGGGCGGGAGGAAGCGGGCGCGGAGGGCCGAGGCGAATGGCGGCGGGACGTTGTTGCGGGAGGAGGTGGTGAGGTTGATGAAGACGCAGGATGCGGGATATTTGCGCACGACGCTGTTGAGGACGAAGAGGCTGCGGGAGAGGGTGGAGAGGGAGGTTGTCGAGAGTGAGGTGGGGGTGGACCGTTCGGCTGTGCCGAGTGCGAAAAGTGGGACGAAGATTGTGTTTGGGGAGGATGGGGGGGGGAGGCCTGCTGTGCCGGTGCCCGTGGAGGACGAGGATGATGATCATCTGGCGGACTTGGATGGGTTCTACTCGGATGAGGAGGCGGGTGGTGATAATGAGGAGGATGCGGAGGAGGAGGAGGGGCTGAGTAGAGAGGAGATTGCGACGAGGAGACGGAAGAGGAAGTTGTTGGATGCGAAGAGGCGGCAGCTGGAGGCGTTGAGGGATAGGGAGGAGCAGCTAAGTACTGCGTTACGGGGAGTCGAGGATCAGAGGGCCAGGATGGCGGGTAAGGTTGGGGCTGTAAATAAGCATGGCACTAAGTTCAAGGTGCGGCAGCGGAAGTAGTGATCGTTTTAACGGCCGTCACGGCTGTTAGACGATTGCACTCTCGTAGTAGCGTCCGCGCAGTCATACCACTTTTCGAAGATTAATGGAACGTATGTACTTGCATACACCGATCAGGCTCCGTGGCTGCTCAACGTAGTGCCCGCAGAGTTTACGAAGGAATGACCACCAACTGTTGACTGAGCCGCCAACTGTTGTCTCAGCGGTGACTTCTTGAATAAGAAATCAACTCACGATCCAGGATCGGGAGTCAGTCGGATTTTTTTCAACGAAAGAAGTGTCAAGCCGCAAGTGAACTAGTGATCTGTAAGTCAACTCTGTGTCATAGGAATCAATCCTGTAATATCAGGCGTCAACCGAGTTTAGCAGTCAACCGGGTCAGAACGTCAATGGTTGGTATCAACCAGTCAGCCGCATCAAAGAATGCGTGGTTGCATTATCGCCCACTCCGGCAGTCTCACAAAGACAACGTGTCTTTGTTGGAAAACTCGCCCAGAGCAGTCGCGATGTGGTTTGAGGACTTGTCGCCAGCCATTTTGCAGCATTAGTGCACGGACAGTTATGGCAACAGTAGACTCATTAGCTTCACTGCCCGAATATGGCAGGCCCTCCACTGGTCTCAGGGTCATGGAATCCAAGCTGGCTTCTGAAAAAAAAAACTCGCAGTTAACCTTGGACAACAAGCCCAATGGCGAATCAATATCCGATCTATCACGAGAAAGCTTACAGGATCAAGACAACGAATCGGCAGAGGCCCTGAGAAGACGGCAGGATGAGGTGGATGAGGTCACCAAAGAGGCCGCCGAGTTGGCCAGGCGACACGAGCAGGAGATGACTCGATTACAGGCCGAAGCAGCCGCTAAGCAACAGGCTGAGATTAAGATGGAAGCCGAGGCTTTGGCTCGAAGGCATGCGGAAGAGAATGCTCGACTTGAAGCTGAGAAGCTTGCAAGAAGACAGGTCGAAGAAGAGCAGGCCCGGAAGGAGCAGGCGGAGGCTGCGCGAAGACGAAGGGAGCGAGCTGAGGCGCATTTGAGGAGACGAGAGCAGGAACGCGAAAGGGAGAGAGTCCGTGCAGCAAAGGTTGCGAGACCTGTGCGAGACGACGAGACCGATTCTAGCGGAGCAGATGATCCTGGAGGAAAGAGAACCAATGGCACTATCATCAAGAATCTGTTCCTCGGCCGGTCAGGCAGCACATCCTCGAACAGCGGCCAACACCACTATCGTCAACTCAGCCAGGATGCAAAGACTTTCAGCATGAGCCGTGACAATGGCAGCAGGAGTAAGCAGCGTGCAGCATCGCAGTCCCAGGCCCGAGAAGCCGACTTGGCAGAGTTTCTGGATAAGGGGCCACCAATACCGCTCAAACCTGCCACGCCGGAAAAGTCTTTGCCTCCCCCTCCTCCTCCTACTCGCTACAGTCTCCAACGTAAGCCAGTACCCAGGCCCGTGGATGACACCGAGAGTGTAGCAGCCTCTCGCAATGCTGGTTTCCCGCAACGTACAACATCCCTTACCAAACGCCCAAAAGCAGCACCACCGGATGCAACACCCTTCTCAACGTCTCCAAGCAACCAAATCACCCAAGCTCCACTCATCGCACCAAAACCCGTCCCAACCACTACCGATACTACCAGCGACCCCATCCACCTCGCATCAGACAAACTCTCCAAACCCCACCCACCACTACCGAACCCACCCCACCCAAACCAACCAGCCGCACCAATCCCCTCCCCCTCCCAAGTCATCCTTCCAACACCCCATCCCTCCGTCCCCCCATCATCCACCACAGACTCCCGCCGCCTCCCCCATTCCCCCAACTCCACATCCCCAGCTCCTGCCCCATCACCCCACCACTGCCGCAAAAGCTCTTCCGCTCAAGACCTCGCCCGCCTCCGCTCCCTCATCGCCAACGCCAACGCCGAGCGCGACGACGCCATTGCTGAAGTCGAGAGGCTGAAGGGACTGGTTAGGGATGCCGGAAAGGAGCGGGCTGAGGCGAGAGCGGAGGTGGTGCGGGTGAAGGATATGGCTATGGAAGTGGTGGGGGAGTTGAGGGGGGTGGGGGAGAGGTTGGGTGGAGTGCTTGCTGGGGCTGGTGCTGGTGCTGGGGTTTGGGGGAGGGGGCTGTGAGGAGATCACGGTGTGGTGTATCAAGTGTTGTGTGGTCAGAGCATGGCCATGTACTCTGGCTCGATTCTTGAAGAAGGAGATATGTGCAGTCTCAAAATAGTCGTTGCCAAATTGCCTTTAGTCGACTGGCGAAATTGACCAACGAACGTATCAGGTGCAGCTAGCTCATGCTGACACGACTTCTCCTCAACAGTTCAGTCAGTCAGTCATGACTCGATCTCTTGGTACGCCGAGTCAACGAAAGAGTGCCTGAATCAAACGGCCCGATTCTACGGTCATCCCTTGACATGCGTACTGAGCGCAAGTCACCGCGATAACAAGTCAGTCAGTCAATCAGTCAATCGATCAATCAGTCAGTCATTCACTTCAATCAAAAAAACGACGTGACTGGCTGTTGAGAGGAGATGTGTCTGTATGATCATCAAGTCGTATATTATTGATGCAAGTAGGAGATACTGTACTACTCTATCTCTCTCTCTCTTTTTCTCTCGCAAAGCGGGCGTCATCCATCTCAGGGCCTGGTGTCATCAGCCGTATGTTTCTGTTAAGATTCGCGATAGGAAATCCCTGAACGCCAGGATGCCGAATTTACCTCCCCTTCGCTGGTTTTTCTCTTTTTCAATTTTTTTCTGTGTTTTTTTTCTTTTTTCTTTTCAGGACTGCGAAAGAGTCCCGTATTTTCCACCTCTAGCCTTCCGGCGGCCCCTCCTTAGCGGCCGCACGCGCCAGATCATTCTTGTGACTTCCAGCCTCAAGGAAGTCTTCCACCGCCACACCTCTCAGCACGCGCCCACCGCCGCGCTTCGTCTCGTACGCATCAGGCTTGAACGCAACAGAAGCCCAGCCGTGGAAGAGACGCCGCCAGTAGCAGTTCTCGGCAGCAATGGTGGTGTACTTCCTCCGGAACTGGTCGACGGAGTTGTTCGCCACACGCTGAGCGTGGTCGGGGTGGTCCAGAAGCCATTCGATTTTCTGCTCAAGATTCGAGAAGTCCTGTTTCGCTGAGATGTAGTTCTGCTCTGGACCGTCGGGGATGAGCAGATGGTAGTAGTGGGTCATCCATTCGAGGTCGTGAACGACAGCCAGTCTGTGACTCGTGGTGAGTACAAAAGTTCATTCGTTGCGTGGAATCAAGACTTACGAGTTGCAGTTGAGCAGGTACTTGAGCCTGCCGGACCAGGTTTGACCTTCTGTGTGGGCCAAGAACATGTACTCACACGTGTCCTCCGTGGTGATCATGTTCTTCTTGTTCTTCCAGTTGATCTCCATCACATCAGCCCAAGACTTGTCCTTGGTGGCGTCAATCAGCGAGCCTCTCCTCGGCTTGTTGGTCCAAGTTGCGCCTCGCCAGACAACCTGCGGGATCTTCTCGGCCAGTGGGCTATCACGCTGCTTGGCCAGCTTCCGAGTCTCCTCGAACTCCACAACACCTTCGGCTGCAGGCGCGGCCCAAAAGTTGAAGTCCGGCATGACCCAGACACGGTCCTCATCACGATCGATCACCCGCCTGGCGAAATGCCAGATGGTGTGCGTATCAGACTCATTGGTTGGAATGCGATTGAAGTCTTCGACGGTGATGGCAAATTCAATATCAGGGATTTTTTCGCCCGCGGCTGTAGCGCCCGCAAGTGCCCGACGAATCTGGTTGAGTGATGCTTCGGTGCGCTGAGAGTAGCCGCCATAGGTGTTGTCAGATTCAAAGACGCGAGACTCAATCACACGCAGCTTGTTGTCATGGATCAAAAGTCGCACAGCTCCATCTTTGCGCCATGAGATCTCGATGTCGTCAGGCGTGATGGTATGCTGACGGCTTTGCCAGTAGTCGACTGCACGGTCAACCTCAGGGTACAGATCCGGAAAGGCCAAGCTGCATTGTGCATGGGTGAGGCCATTGTTGCTGGAGTCTCTGTCTGCGTCAAACTTCCACCTATAGACAGAGGGTCGAGCGGCCGGAGGCAGCCATTCGACGGCCTGAGAGGTCGTCGTGGGTGTTGCTGACTTGAGCGAGTGGCTCCAAGGTGAGAACAGAGTCACATAGACAAGGGCCGCAGCCAGGCACGTCGTCCCTAGCGCCCGACGAGTGAGGGAGTACATGCTGCTTGGAGCGCGCGCCTGTTTGTCAGCGGGCTATGATAATCAGGGAAAGCGGTTGAATTGATGCGGGCATGCCTCGTGGGATAAGAAGGCGGCAGCAAGCACAACGACGTAGGCCTCGTGCGACCATCGCTGATAAGGGAGGCCATTCAATCTCGAGGTCCCATAGTATTGCCACACCACGTCAAAGCAACCTGTAAGCTTTGTCTGACCTATACCATACAACCCAGCAAAGGGCGCAACTAGCACGGTAGATCTCCACCCGTTCCTGGCTCAGCAGCATCTGAGCCGCGAGACTTGATGTCAAGCGCTGAGTACGTGCATCTCACCTGCGTACATATGGCTGTTTGTTGAAAGTAAACAAGGACGCCTGCTCCGAGAACTTATCGCGTAGCCGATATGAGCGAATGAATGCAAGCGACCCCCAATGTCGCCATACCTTGGTCGCCGATCATTGGATCATTCTTCAAAGCTGGCGCATGGTCCGAGTCGTGGTTAGCATATGATTCTTGGCGGCTCAGGCGGGCGCAATCTGCCATTGACTTCGACAATTTGGCCGAGCGATAATCGAGAGGTGCTGCGTCAGTTGTGGATGTTATACTTTCACTGGCCCTGGTGAGCTGGCAAGCCAACGCGAACATTTCCTAAACCGCCCAATACGAGACTAGAACAGCCAGGATGTAGCTGACAGATTCCGAGCAGGTTTCTCTAGGCGAAGTCTCACCCATTCCTGCTCCAGATTGGAGGTGGAACCGTGGAACGTGGGGTGCAGAAACAGCTGGGCTCTGATTCGGGGTCGGTGCAAAGGACCGCCATATGATCTTGGGAATCCCGCCGGCGTGAAACCGTTGAAATGTGCCGTGCAATGCCATGAACAAGAACCGATGAGGTGGCTTGCAAGCATGACAAGCGATCCGCATGTGACGACGGAGAAATGGAGGGTCCGCTGAATTCAACGCGGCAAGGCTGATGACTTGGCGTGGTTGTTTCCATTTTCAACGCGTCCCTTGGACCGGGCGTCATGGCTAGTCAGATCTTGTTAGGTCAGCTCGTGCTGCATCTTTTGTGCTCCCGTGGGGTGAGGATGTGTGGCGAGTTTTTGGCGTGCCTAAGGCTTGCAGTACTAAAAATAAATGTGGCGGCGATGAGACTGTCTTCACTGACTGCCTTGGTCCTTGGTCATGTCTGTCAGAGGAGTGATGAGCATGCTCGAACGGGAAAGCCTGATTGGTCGATGACGTGATCTCTTGAAGTCTGCTTGGAGGTTGCAGACAGTGGTTCATGTCATGTACTGGACAAGCACTGCAGCCCTGCAAACTGCTGTGACAAACACGATACAAAGTCCACATCTACTTGTCGATAAATGGAGCGATGCTCTATAGAGACCCATCTCTCCTGAGATAGCCGATCGCTGATCTTGCTAACATACCACATACCACTCATCCACAGCACTCCCCGCTCTTTCCACTCGCCTCCCTCTTCCGCTCCGCCCATGGATCGCCTCCCCAGCCATGTCGCGAGCGCGGCTTGCTCTCCCCCAAGCCTTTCGATCCTGACCGGCGGCTCATTCTTGAGACATTTCGTGAAAAACCGCGACTGATCAAAGGACATGAAGATCGAACTCAACAACTCAGCCTCATTCGGAGTTCCAACGTGTTGCTCGTGGATAAAGCGCCCTTCCTCGCAAGTCACTACGAACGATCTAGTACAAAATGCGGATTTGGTAAGATAATACTCAACAGTCTCTGGCACGCTCTTACCGAGCGTGATCTCCAGCTGCAGACGGCCGAGGAATTGGTACTTTGTGTGATGGGAACCTTTAGCATTGTGGAAATCGGCTGTTGTGGCCTCCCGAAGCTCAGAGATGTTCGGCAGCGGAATGCTCTTCCAGGCCAAAGTGCTTCGTTCATGTCCGATACATCGAGTGGTGATTACCATCTACGAAAGGGATATGGACGATAGCAGAATCGTCCTAGTGCTACCAATATGGGAAAGGAGGAGGACTCTTCTGCATGAGGCATCATCGTCTGATCACGCTACCAAGGCATTGCTGAAGCCAAAGCTGCTGTCATCGACACGGCACGAGAAAGGGAGGAAAAGCAGAATGAACGGGTGAATCCCCAAGCTGCAGGAATGCAAGATTCTGGACTTTTGTCGTCTTGATCACTGATCTACAAATCACGAAGGTCGTGTTGACCGTAGGCTTTGCTCTTGATCGCCAGCACTCGAAAGCAATATCTGCACCGCTTGCCGCAGGTTGCAAAAGGCCCCAGACTCACGACAAGCCTCAACATTGGCATCGGGTTTGGACTGGGCTGAGAATAAGATATCATGCAAAAAAGAGCCAAAACGTACAGCAGCGGGGATTCCCACGTGGTCACCCACCGTAGTACTAATCCACCGGTTCACAGCTTAAGTACAGGAGAGATAGCCTTAACACGGAAGAACTCAAGCGCCGTGCTGATTAATGGAAAGGTGGTTAAGAGGTGGTCATGGCCATACAGATCCTCCTACCAACCCCAGGGTATGTAGATTTAGTGTGGATCCTCTGTTCTCTGTGACCTATGGCCGTACGTGACGGTAAAATTTTCAAAAAGGATTATCATGTTGAAAAAGAATGCCACAACAGTGTGCAAAGTCGACACCCAACATGGCGACCACGACTCTTCTCTAAACACCTGCATGGGCTTGTCCAATATGCGTGCGATGGAAGCCAGCTTTATGTATATCAATCAGCAGGGCGCCACCCGGTACCGGCCAGTATTTCTTGGCCGGGCACGACACTGGCAGCGGATGCCACGCGTATTCGACGGCGGCTGCTATTCGGCATTGAATCTGGTTGCGCGTCAACGCCGACTCGGCCACGTCGGCCTCACTTCACCTCATACCATTTCCACGATCTACAAAGGTAACTCGTCCTATATGTGCTCCAGTGGATTGGACCTCAGTCTCATGCTTGTGGCGTCCATGCTGAGCCTCCACACGAATCTGCTATGCGAATCCCAGCAGAGATCCACCGCGTGCGCAGATGGTTTACGAATCACCATGGCCGCTCCAAGTGGTCTTAGATCACGTCTTTGTCCTTGTTCTGATCTGCCTTTTTACTTGCATATACTTTGCTAGAGTACAAGATGTTTAGCTTTCCGATCATTGCTTGTTTCATTCTTCTGCTCACTTTCATTAGTCCTAGCTTTTCCTCGCCACCTATTAATCCTAAAGGATCAGATCACGGGAAAGATCCGGGGCTGTACTCATTCGTGACGGTGGGTAGCACTGCTGATGGTGCTGAGAACGAACCTTGCTGATGCATCGACAAGCGACCCGACCTCCGCCCTTCCGACTGGGAGATTGAAATCTTGGAGCCGGATCTCCTGAGCCCGGGCTACTGGTTTGTCGGGCCATATGAGAATCTCGACGAGAGCAAAGAGAATGCCCATGGATGGATTGGACCACACATCTACGATCAAAGTGGCGAGCTGATATGGAGCGGTGCTGCCATCGTCAACGATGCCAATGCCGACGACTTTCGACTGAGCAATGTTAAAGGCACGCGGAGAATGACCTACATCAGCCACGACGAAGGTTCTGGCATGATCCTTGACGACCATTTTAATGCATCACAGAAGATTTCCATGGACGACCCAGACAGCATCAACACCCACGAGCTCAACTTTGTCGACAACGGCACCCGAGCCATCTTCATCAAGACCAGGAAACTGCTAGCTCCTGAAGAAGAGTCTAAAGATGTCAAATTCCCCTACGGCCGCTGTCGAGCCTCGTACGATGGGTTTGAAGAGGTTGATGTTGCGACTGGAGATGTTACATTCTCATGGAGCTCACAAGGACATATTGCTCTCAATCAGAGCACCTTCACCGACAGACCGGCCCTGCTGACCTGCAGAGATACCTGGGACTTTGTGCATTTCAATTCTGTCGACAAGACTCCTGAGGGCGACTACCTTGTCTCGAGCCGGCATACCGACACCATTTTCAAAGTCTCTGCTAAAGATGGGAGTATCGTCTGGCGATTAGGTGGAGTATCATCCGACTTTGACCAAGGCAATTTCGTATTCTCACGACAACACAACATCCGCTTTCGAAGCCAAAACGACACGCACATGACCATCTCCTTCCTCGACAACGCCAAAGGAATGGACCAACAAGAACCCACGCACCCCAACTCCCGCGCCTTAATCGTCGCACTACAAACAACCACCACCCCCATGAAAGCCGAAATCATCCAATCATTCGACCACCCGGACGGCCCAGGAACGTACGCCCCCCGCCGCGGTAACATCGAGTACCTCCCCAACGGCAACGTCTTCATCAGCTGGTCCGAGCAAGGCCGCCAAAGCGAACACTCTCCCAACGGCACTCTCGTCATGAAAGCGCGCCTCCAACCCGACTGGCTAGGAACCTACCGCGCGTACAAATTCGACGACTTCATAGCGAAACCTAGCGAGCAGATTGCGGTGGTGGCGAGGTACGGCACTGCGAGCGGGGAGGAGCATGATGCCGGGCTTACTAGGGTGTGGGTGAGTTGGAACGGCGCTGTGGGAGTGGAAACGTGGAATTTGTATGAGGTTGGGGAGGATGGGACGGTGCGGGCTTTTCTGACGAGTGCGCCGCGGAGGGGGTTTGAGACGGTGATGGAGACGCGGAGGTATGCGGAGGGGATTGTTGTGCAGGCGGTGGCGGGGACGGGGGAGGTGCTTGGTGCGTCGGTGAGAGTGGAGGTGGATGGGACGGAGATTGGGGTTGGGTTTGGTGATGAGGGTGAGGTTGATGAAGAAGACGAGGATGGCTTGAGTGCTGGGGAGAGGTTGAAGAAAGATCTCATGACGGCTATGCATGCGAGTGTTAGTGTCCTTGGGAATCCTATTACGGAAGCTTTCTTGGCTGGCGTCGCGGGGATCTTGGTGATTTTGTTTGCTCTATGGTGGGTCAAGCGGAGAGGGGTTGGTGTTGTGTTCGGCAGGGGTCGTAGTTACGCGGCTGTGCGGCATGAGGAGGACGGGGATGGTAGTAGTGGTAGGGATGATGACGAGAGTGTTATGACGATGGAGGAGTTTTTGTTGCCTGCGTATCAGTCGACGGAGGAGTTGGATGTTGATGAGGGGGTTGAGGAGAGAAAGTTGATACATAGGGCTGGTGTGTTGGGGTCAGGTTGGCGATGAGGTGCTGTTGTTACTACGGCATTGTAATTGATTTTGGTGGGACCAGGCGTTAGTGAAGATTGCGCTGGGTGGCACGGACAGCTGTCAGTGCCCGGCGGATGTCTGCATATGCTACTGCGCAATTCGAAAGGGTGCAACCACACGATATGCCACTACTGCTGCCAGTGCTCGTCACTCGAGTCGTAGGCAGGTCGAACCGATTTTAGTCGATACGCTCAACCCCAGCAATCCAAGCAGCCTCCCGCTCTCCGCTGCCAAAGACAACCTTGCCTCCTTGGACATGAGAAGCAAAAAGAAGAGAAGCCCGAGAACTCGACCAGCATGCAATTCAAATTCATCTACCTCCTAGCCAGCCTCCTCACCACCACCACCACAAACGCGGACGACAACCCCCTCCAATGCCCCTCCACTTCGTCAGGCACCTGCAGCCTCTACCTCCAATTCTACGCCCCACCCTCCCTAACCCCAACCCTCTACACCTGCGCCCTCGCCTCCTCCTCGGGAAACCTCCTCACCTCCCCCCCGACGACCTGCTACCTGGGACTCACCCTCACCTCCTCCCCTCTCATCCCGTACCCGGTGGAAATCATAGGATTCGGGGGTATGGGCACGCCAAGCGAAGGCGGGAGCGAGAGTTTGTGGGCGGAGGTGGGATATAAGGGGACGAGTTATGGGAGTACGGAGGCGGCGGGGGCAGGGGTGGTGGTTTTGGGGGCGCAGTGGAGGGATTGTGGGGAGGAGGGGGTGATGGGGGCGTGTACGGTTGTTTGTGTGGTGTTTAGTTGTTGAGAAGGGAGGGGGGGGAGGTTCAGCAGGTGTGTTGATAGCTGTGGGGACGGTGTAGTTCTGGAGCATGGCAATGGAATGTGTGCATCTTGTTGACTGACGGCTTGGATCGAAGGAGTGGCGAGGTAGCGTCCAGACACGTGGCCCTCTCGTTGCAAGTCTTTGCATTCCATGGATTGTCTGCGCTTGTGCTTAGGATCATATTTACATCTTGGTGCACAAAGCATAAAAGCTCGGTGTAGGAAGTTCCCCAGAGTTCGCTGGTCGGTATTCGCAATCTTATGTCCGAATGCAATGGAATTTAGGCAATGGGTGTACATGGGCAAATGCTACAAAATTTCTGCATTTCCTCACGAAGCTCCGGGAGTGCTCCTGCTGCCACCCTGAATCCACGCGGCGTCATCATCCTCCGTCTTCCTCGCCCGCACCGCCCTGGGACCACCCAGCTCCTCCTCCAGTCCGCCCTCGAACGTCCTCGGCACGGATGGCTAGAAAGTCTTGATTAGTCAATGTGCCTGGTTGAGAGCTCTGCCAATATCACACACCTTGTCCGGGTAAAATCGGCCCACGACCAAGCACAAGCCGGTGAAGGTCGCGACGAAGCATCCGACCAGCACACCGCCCCATGCCGGCGTGAAGTGTCGGTAGTCCTCAGGCGAGAAGATGCCGAGGATGTCGTTGTCCTCGTGCACGGGTTCGCCGTAGTTGCGACGCTCCTGCGGGTCCCACCAGTCGGCGTAGGGGTCGCGGAACTGACGCTTGACCGGGAGTGCGGACGTCAAGTTGGGGTCTGGGTAGTTGCCGTTCTGTGTGTTGCCATGTCAGCACCTTCCTTCATGTCTTGTCCTACCGTCTCTCCTTTGCTCTTCCCATATCGTCGTGACTTCCTCTTCTGGGCGCGCCATACCATGTTGGGATCAGACAGATCTTCCTGCGCTTGCTCTGCTTCCTCGGCCGTCTTG
Source organism: Teratosphaeria gauchensis (assembly GCA_007113925.1). NCBI lineage: Eukaryota > Fungi > Ascomycota > Dothideomycetes > Mycosphaerellales > Teratosphaeriaceae > Teratosphaeria > Teratosphaeria gauchensis. The sequence continues at coordinate 831,234 of VCMR01000005.1, forward strand.
GCATCGTCGGCGGGTCTTCTGATGGCGGTCGCGTAGGAGCGTTGTGCGGCGGTGCGGAGGGAGGTGGTGGGAGCCGGGCGGAATTGGGAGCGCGACGCCAGCCGCAGCGCTGTTCGAAGCTGCTGTGCCATGGTGTGTTGTGGTTGGCACGGAGGCCTGTGAGTGGAGAGTATACAGGAGTATGAGAGTCCTCACTACCAATGGCCGCCAATGCCTTCTTCGTGATGTTGTCGAGCTTGCTGCCGGCGCGGGATCGAAAGCTGGGACCGTCGCGCGAACCGTGCGACACGTCGGCAGGCGTGTCCCGCTTGAAGTTCCTCCTCGTGTCCAAACATCGAGCAAATACCAACTGGAAATCTAGAATTCCGCATAACTCCCCAACGACGCATCTTGCGCAGCATCTAAACACACCACGCGACTCAGCACGACTTGGAGCATCTTTTGACACGCGGCAGCCCGACGCCGCCGATACGCCAATGGTTTACGCGCGGTGCTCATTTCTTAGGCGCAATGAGCACGCCTGCTCCTGAGCCTGGCAAGCTCGTGGAGACACCCGAACAGCGTGATGATCATCAACAGCCACCAACACCACCACCACCACCACCACCCTCACCCCACGCAGCACACGCGAATGGCGACCACTACACTCCTGCCGACGCCGTCATCAAGACCGAGGACGATGCCGTCACTACCACTGGCCAAGATGCAGCAGACATCACCGACACCACTTTGCGAGCGAACCCGGCGCCGAGCGCGAAGCGAAGAGGGTCAGACCTGGCTGCGGCCGAAACATCATCGGACAGCAGCGAAGTCAAGCACAAGAAGCGCAAGCGGGGTCCGTCGCCGCCATGGCAGTTTCCCGTCGCGGAGAACAGCTTGATCAAGACGCAGGATGGCCGGCGCGTCTCGGCACGTCACAACACCAGCACCCCGACGACAATTCTGAGCGAGAGCGAGGGCACTGAGGGTCGCGGACGGAGCAACAGCAAGAGCGTCAAAGGCAGCAGGCCGCCGAGTCCGCCGTGGCGCAAGTTCGAGGCAGAGGGTCCTAGCACGATCAGTGTCGATGGTCAGCGCAAGAGTGGGAGAGTCAACAAGGAGTTCGCGCAGCCGGAGAAGCCAAAGCGCGTCAGTCCGCGGACGAAGAAGACGGCGGACACGCTGCAGACGGCGGCGGAGGGTGCAAGCAAGGCTAGCGCCAGCAAGACCGGCGCGAGGAGGGTGTCCGCAAGCAAAGTAATCAAGGCTGAAGATGACGGAGCGGATGCTACGCCCAGGAGAAGCAGCGCGAGAACGATGCGCGACCTTAGCCCGAACTCCGCCAAAATCGCCGACTTGAAAGCGCGCATCGCCGCTCTGCAACCTACTCGGTCTTTCGAAGCGGAGGAGTCGCAACAGACGCCAGTGCAGCACAAGCGCAAACGCAGTAGTAATGCTGCGGAGGCTCGAGCACCGTCAGCGAGGCCAGCATCGCCGCCGTCAGCCCGTAAAGCACAACGGCCGAGCAGCGCGAGTCAGACTCCACAGGCCACGCGAGCAACACCTAGGATCAGGTTACGATTGAGCCAGCAGCCCCGAGCCCCGATCGCGCCGCCTCATCCTGGAGCACAGCCGCCTTCGCCCCCGCATCCACCTCTTCTCAGCTTACACCAGGTCATCGACCATTTCGATTTGAAAGAGCGTCAGCAGCCATATTCTGAGAATGTCAATGGACCACCCGACGCCGCCGAATTTAGGCGTCGCGATCAAGAGCAAGCTATACGAGAAGGCGAGCTGCGGCGGAGGATACTCCGGGAAGCACAGCCAGGTGGTATCTTGAGTCGGGAGAAGTGCACACTGTATCACGAGGACGAGCCTGAGAAGCAGCCGCCAAGGCAGTATGGGCATGTCGATCACCTTGCCGGTCATGCTACCCATCTGCGACAACTGCAGATCCAGGAGCATCGACGGCACAAGGCGTCCGCGAAGAAAATTGCCTACGAAGCTCTGGAGTATTGGAAGTGGAAGCGTGGTCCGACAGAGGAGGATATCATTGCTGAGCAGGACAAGATCTTCAAGTTGATCTACAAGCAGTGCGTGGCGGACGTGCAGGCGAAGTGGCTGATGGTTGAGAAGCATGTTCAAGAGTTGAGGAAGCAGAGGTGGGAGGCTGAAGAAGATGCAAGACGGCAGGAGCGTCTTCAAAAGCAGCTGGAACAGGCCGAGCTGATGATTGCGAAGCAAAGGGGTGTGGATGATAATGACAGCGATGTGTCTATGGATGAAGACGATCAGCTTGACGATGGCTCGGGTGCGGATAGTGAAGACGGCGAGGCGGAGGAGGAAGGCAGTGAGGAAGAGAACATGAGTGATTCAGAGTCTGAGGTGGACGCAGCTGAGGACGATGAGGGCGGCGAGATGAACGATGAAGAGTTGGCTGCTTACAAGGCACAGATGGAGGCTGAGCCACCTGACAAGCCTGATGGCGTGGTCCTGGATGAGCCCGACGACGAGCACGAGACTGGACTCGCAACTTTGCTTCAAGATCGCGACACTGCTGGAGAGACCGCCGATGCTGCAGATCTGCCGAATGGAGACGAGGCGCCGTCCGCCACGTCCACTGCTGCTGCTGCATTACTCGTCGATGCCGCGGTTGATGATGCTGACGATGCTGACCAGGAAGACTACAAGCCAGATGCACTAGGGCAAGAACAAGATGAGGAAGGCGACGAGTCAGCGACGGCAGATATTCACCTACGATCTCGACGGTCGCAGTCCGCCGCTCCAGTGATAGAAGAGGTGGACGATGGACTCTCTGATGACGAATCGGTTGACATGTACGACTCTGACGAAGACATGAGCAGTACAGGCGACGAGGAAGAGGGCGGCGACGCGAGCGAGTCTGGAGCCGATGCATCCGACGATGGGGAAGACCTAGGCACATCCACTGCGGCCTTCTTATTTAGCGGCAAGAAGCTCAAGGCTGCCATGGGCTTGCCCACTCCCACCACTAGTGCCGAGGGAGATGCAAGAGATCGCACGGCAGAGCCAGTGTCCGAAGACAACGATGCGCCGGCAAATGGTGGTGCTGAGCACTTTCCTGAGGTCAAGCAGGAAGCAGCTACCGAGACCGCCGGCCCAGATGAGATGCGGGAGATACAAGATGATGATGGCACAGAGACAGCACAGCCAACCGTCGACGATGATGCTGCCCACAGTCCAAGTCGGCATCAATCTCCTGCGCCCGGTGAGAAGAGACTTTGTCCAGTACCAACGCTGCTGCGCGGCACACTACGCTCGTATCAGCATGCTGGCCTGGACTGGTTGCAGACTTTGTATGACAACGGCACAAACGGCATCCTGGCAGATGAGATGGGTCTCGGCAAGACGATCCAGACAATCGCCTTGCTGGCGGATCTTGCTGAACGGAAGGGAGTCTGGGAGCCGCATCTAATCATTGTGCCGACTTCTGTCATCCTCAATTGGGTCACCGAGTTCCAGAAATTCCTGCCTGGCTTCCGGGTCCTTGGGTACTATGGTACAGCAGACGAGCGCAAGGCCAAGCGGCACAACTGGGTCAACGATCCTCATCTTGAGAAAGACAAGCGAGGATACAATGTCGTGATCACCTCCTACAACGTGGCTATGCAGGACATTAATGCGATACGCAACGTCTCCTGGCACTACTTGGTGCTGGACGAAGCACACAACATCCGCAACTTCAACAGCCAGAGATGGCAGGTCCTGATCCGACTCAAGACCAAGGCCAGACTGTTGCTAACCGGCACGCCACTGCAAAACTCCTTGACGGAGTTGTGGTCCTTGCTGACGTTCCTGACTGCCGGTGACGATGACCCTGCTCATGGTGATCTGGAAGAGTTCTTGAGCCACTGGAAGGAGCCAGTCAAGGAGATTTTCGACCGAGGCGTCCAGACTCTCTCTGCCGAAGCACAAACAGTCGTCAATCAGCTCCATATCTCGCTGCGGCCGTTCCTGCTGAGACGTCTCAAGACTGAAGTAGAGAAGGATCTACCTAAGAAGACAGAATCTGTTGTCGTATGCAAGCTCAGTAAGCGGCAACGACAGCTCTACCAGGAGTACATGGGTCTTGCGAGCACGCGCGAAAGCCTCACCAAGGGGAACGCCGTCAGTGCTGGGAAGGTGCTGCTGAGTCTGAGACGTGTCTGCAACCACCCAGATCTGTTCGATCCACGGCCGATCCAGACCAGCTATGCTATGGAGACCTCACCGGTCGAGCCATTCGCGATCAAAGAGGCGCTGGTGAGGCAGCTGCTGGGCGAAAAGGTAGAGATGCCCAGTGCGCTTCTGCTGGCCCGGAAGGAACGCTGCAGACGGGGCGATGTGTTGAGGAGCCGGCAGCTAGATGGCACGCTCCACCTGCAGGGCCAGATCAATGAGCTCAGTCGCGCCGAACTTCCTCAGCCAGACTTTTGCTCGCTCGGCGGTAGTATCGCGCTACAGCGCGTGCGTCGACGAGAGCAGCGGCTCGAGCATCTACGCGACTGCATTAAGATCAGCTGCGCTTCCATGAGTAGCATGCCTGTCTATGGCACAGATCTGCTCGAGGTGCTGACAATCAAGAGCGGACCGTACATGCACAAGCCGGTGCACCGCGGCGTGCCCGGAATACCGACTTTGCGTGCACGGTTGGCTTTTGGACAGAGGGCGCTGCAGCTCGAGCATCAGTCTGACTGGCACCTTGCGCAGTCTGTCAGACTCCAACAAGACATCTTGACCCTCAACAAACTGGCCGAGGAGCTTCATGACACCATTGTACGCTTCGCCTTTTGCACGCCTGTCGTTGCTGCGCCCATTCTCGACAACACAATACCAGCACGGCCCCAACAGCTTCTCCGCGCCAACGATGCATACCCTCTCTGCGCTGACTTCGCTCACGAGGCTCGCAGTCGCACCAGCATTGTCTTCCCAGACAACCGCCTCCTGATCTATGACTCCGGCAAATTGCAACGTCTCACCAAGCTCCTTCGCGAGCTCCAGTCGAGAGGCTCCCGCAGCTTGATCTTCACCCAGATGACCGGCACGCTCAACATCCTCGAGCAATTCCTCAACCTCCTCAACCTGCCCTACCTCCGCCTAGACGGCAGCACACCCGTCGAGAAACGTCAAATCTACGCTGCAGAGTTCAACCGTCCAGACTCGAAGTACCAATGCATGATCCTCTCCTCTCGTGCCGGAGGCGTCGGTCTCAATTTGACTGGAGCCAGCTCTGTCATTTTCTACGACCTCGACTGGAACCCGCAGATGGATCGGCAGTGTATGGATCGTGCCCACCGGATTGGACAAGTCAGGGACGTAGAGGTCTACAAGATGGTCAGCGAAAAGACGGTGGAGGAGAACATTTTGAGGAGGGCGAATCAAAAGAGCTTGTTGGATCAGACGGTCATTCAAGAAGGCCACTTCACCACTGAGTACCGCAAGCCCGGCAAGAGTGAGGACGACGATCACGAGGAAGACGAGCACGACGTCGAAGCAGCCATCGATCGTTTCCTCGGCGGCAGCAACACCAACGACAAAGTCAACACCGCCGCCATCGAATCCGTCGAGGACAAAGACGATGTCGCGGCCGCGCAAAAGGCCACGGCTGAAGAACTCCAAGACGACAACGACTTTGCGGAACGCAGTAGTAAGGGTCCTTCGGCGGCTGCTACTCCTGGCCCGGGCGTCGAGCTGGTTGGTGGCGATGAGGAGGCGAGGAGGCATGTGGATGCGTTTATGGTCGAGTTGGTGGAGACGATGATGAGGGATGTGCCGTTTGTGCCGCCGGTGGTCAGGAAGTTGGATAAGCATGGGAGGGATCCGAGTCATCGGCCGAAGAAGGGGAGGAGGTAGGGGGGGCTTTGGTGGGTGAAAGGGTGAAGGGGGAGGTGGGGTGGTGGAAGAGTGGAGGACGACGGCGTGTCAAGTGCGACGCTTGGCGTCTGTGTAGGAGTAGGTGTAAAGTACTAGTGCATAGCGTGCAGGTAAAGCGTACATGGGAAATGCGTACAGTTCGCAAGCTGTAGTAGCACCCCATTCTACCCTACCGTTCGTATGGAACTCCAGTGCGGCTTTCTCCCTGGTCTGATCAAATTTTCTGTTCTTCCACCTCAGCTGTATACATGGACTTGCCGAAAATGGACCTCTTTCGCACCCGGCCTTGACCAAAACGACATTCTGCGAACGCCTAGTCTATTGTAACCAAGTCCTGACGATCATGCCTATTCACCGTCATGATTGTGTCCCGTCAGTTCAGGCCTCAATACACTCGATGGCATTACTCATCGCTCTTTAGAAAGCATAAAGTTGAGAAGCAGCAGCTTTATACCTATACTACTCCTTTGCAACCAGAGCGTCGTGCAGATCTTTTTCGCCGTCAACACCTTTTATCATCTAAAAACAAACATCTTTGTCGTCACCACCACCACCACCACCACCACCACCATACTTCAACAAAATAAACTAGGGTGGTGAAAGGCATTGATGACCACGACTGGCTTGCCACCAACCGAGCTCAATCGAGCTGGCGTTGCCGACTTCGTGGCCTTGTCTTGGTAATATGAAGACGTGAGACTAGATTGTCCCATTTTCCGCGGTCGAGGCGGCATTGGGCCGGCACACGAGGATGGACTTCCGGACTCAAGGGAGCGCCCGGATCGCTCTCTCGACTGGACAGGAGCGGGGGTGTTGTTCGCCGGTTCTGTTGTTGTTGTTGTTGTTGCCGGGCATACAGCATTTAAGCTCACGGGGGTGAGAGAGGAAAAAGCTGACGGTGGACTAAATGCCATGGCAGTGACTTGCTGGAGTCCTCCAGGTAATGGAGGGGGTTTGAGAACGAAGCATTGGGGTACAAGTGCTCTGCTCGATATATTTCAGGATGAAGGTATTGATCCTTGTCAAGAGTAGTACCGTACGATGGGGAGCGCAAGAATGAGTTGATCCAGGAGGCGATCGTTGAGCTAGATTTTTTTGCGTCGGATCCAATTAGCAAGACCAGTAGTTTTGCATACAAGCAGCAGCCTAGGCCTCGTTCAATTTGTCTACATCTTCCTTTTCAAGTCTGCCCGTCTTGCCGGTCGAGTTGCGAGACGCGTTGGAAATAGGAGTCAAATGAGATACAATCACATGCTTTGTCCAGGTTGACACCTCGTCGAGGGCTAAGCAAGGCATGGCGCGAGGAGAATCCGCGATTTGCCTCAGTACCCGTCATTTTTAGCATACCGACCTAATGCGAGCTTGGCTGAGGCTTCAAGGGTCCAGCCTTGAAGACCCAGCCTGCGCGCGCGATCAAGCTTCTCATGCCTCTGTGGATCATAGTAATCAAGTTCTCGGCCTCCTTGATCACATCCAATGCGCTGAACAACATCTTTCGTCGGAGTGAATGACATGCTTCAGCGCAGGATACGGATTTGTGTGATGAGCTTCGATGCAAATGAATGCGAATTTGTGTGGCGGAACCCACTATGGAGAGCGTCTGAGGATGCATCCGGTGAAATGCATATGTCTTATCATGGACCAAGCGTGGTAGACCGGCGTGTACGACGTAGGGGTATAGAGGAATCCAGCCGTCTCACAGATCAACCTCTCATGAACTCATCCTCATCATCCTCAATCTCCAGCACCTCGGCCGCTTGCCTTGCTGACTGTTGAGGCCTCCCTCTGAACGCTACCAAAGCACTCCCAGCATCGTCCTCCATTTCGCTCCCTGAAGAGTACTTCCTCATTGTGACACTACCTCTCAATGTGGTCGGCGGCGCATCGACTTCCATCACATCATCGTCCTCATCATCTTCTTCTTCCTCTGCCGCCCCTGAAGCACAATTCTCGGCCTCAGTGCCTGCAACCATTTCCGCGTCCACAGCTTGCGCTGCCCCAGCCACGAGACCAGATGCAGAAGCACCCAAAGAGTTCTGCGCGCGCGCTGCTGCTTCCTCTCGCTGTTTTCTAGCCGCATGATACGCCTCTAACCCGCTCTTGCTCCCATCCAAAGCCTTCAATGCGCGGCGCCAATCAGACATCTCCTTCTTTCTGGTCTCGTCCTTGACACCGACGCCCTTGCTATTGACTTCATGCAGATCCAGCTGTTCAACGCGCGTGTCGGCCCAGAACCATTGTTTGCCGCTATCCCTATCGATACGTAGGTCTCGGTCTCGACTGTAGGTGCGCGCATCGAGAATCCCGGACAAGCCGCGTGAGACGATCGTGGATATGTCGATTTCTTTGGCGGGCGGGGTGGGTTTGGCGTTGACCGCGCTGAAGCCTGAAGTGGGTGTGATGTCTTCAGGTGTGGTGAACCAGGCGAGCAAAGCCGACTTTTCATACATGCGGCCGATCACGCGCGGATATGGTACTTCGAGCCTCGTCTTGGTTTTCTTTGGATCGCAGATGTGATACCAGGTCCCCAAGCCTTTCAATGCGCGAGGCAGCTTTTCGGAGTTCGATGGAATCGGCAGCTTACCAACACCGTCATGGCTGCGTTTCGGGTCGAGTGTAAAGGCTCTACCACTTATGTGGATGCAGGTAGTATATGGGTGACCAGTGTCCTGATCGTCATCGCCAGCCTCATCGAGATTGACGATCTTCATCTTGATGGCAGTGACTTCTAGCACGTCCGTGACGAAGCTCTTCGACTGTTCGCTCGAGCGAGGCTGCAAGCGAACCACATCGCCTATCATGACAAGCTCCCAACCAATGAAGATGCCCTGAAGGAAGACTGTAGCCTCCGGCCAGATGCCTTTGAAGTGGTACCTTCCGATCAAACACATGCTGCTCGCTACAGATTGTGCATGACGGATCGTCGCATGCCAATCATTCTTTTCCATGCCTTTCAGACAATCTTGCCAGAAGCAGAGAGGTCTGATTGCGTGCAGAGGCACATACTTGTGCTGTTTGCTATAAGGCTTGGATACACTGCCCACCTGTGGCATAGGCTCAATGCGAAACCCAGCAATGACCACGCTGTGTTGCTTCGTCTCAGGAGTGCTCCCCAGATCCTCATCTGTGACAGTCTCTGTCGGCATCTGCGTGACGACACCAGCTTCCCACTTCGGCTTGCTAGTATAAGACTTGCTTGCCAAATCGAAAATGCGGTATGTGCCGGCATCCATGTCCCACCCAAGAATGTCCTTCGGCCCGAGGTGCCGGACAAACAATACCAGCTCGCCTTGCCTCGGAACGTAGTTTGGCAGCCCGCGCCACTCTTTGAGCGTATCTGCCAGCATATGATGACCCTGCCGCCAGTCGGGAGACATGTTCTCGATGATGCTTTCGTCAATCTGGCCATCAGCGCCAGCCTCTTTGAGGCGGTCGATAAGACCTCGCAAAGCATCTATCGTGCCTTCATCGTCGACCTGTCTAACTCGCTCTGGCGCCGGCGGATCTTGAGGTGGCCGACCTTGCCTCATACCCTCTAGAGCTAGCGCAGGTCGGGCTTGTGGCTTTTGCTGAGTGAAGAACGGTGACTGTCCAGTGGGACTAGCACTGGTCCTGCTCCCATTCTCGCCGCTACTCTGCCCAGCTCCGACTCCGCTCTTCCTGCCTGTGCTAGTGCCGTACCGCCCAATACCCATACACAGCTTGCATGTGCATCCAGATGCGTCATTGTGCTCCATGAGCCATTTAAAGTGAGGGTAGAACTCATTCAAACTCCGGAATGCGCCCTTTGCATGGCCGTAGACGTAGCGATCAATGTGCTTCGAATCACCACCTGCTGCACCCCGCCGCTTTTCCCAGCCGCCGTAACCATCAGGGAGACTGTCTAGGCTGAATGTCGTGCCTTGATCCCAGATGCCCAGGTCCTTGGCCCACTTCTCCGTGGCTATCTTCTCCATCCAATACTGGTCGTTGCGCACAAAGTCATTGGTCCTCGGCCTGCGACGGCCATCGCCGTCGGTACAGCCGGTGATGGGTAGAACCCGGACCATGGTGGTATTCCCAGCGGATTCCTGCTAGCCGAAAGATGAGCCCGGCATGAGCATGTCCCAGTCTTCTTGTAAGAGGAGTAAGATCCTTGGCCAAGTGTCTTTGAAGAGGTAGCCTCCAGCTCTGGGAAAGTCTGACGTACTTTCAGTAAGGTATACTTCACTTTACCTGACAATGTCGGCGCGTGCTCTTGCGTACTCACGTCCCAGTGATTCAATCTCAATATCCGACACGACCTGCGAAGACTGCTGTAGCTTAGGGCACGTTTGTCGCTGGGTCAGTATGCCATGTCATTCGTTGTGTGGTAAGATTGAAGTTGATGTTTGTGTGCATGCGCAACTGCCTCGTGTAGACAAGCGCACGGCAGCGATCCGAACGCAAAGTCTCCGATTGGCTGCCATCCGTTCCTCGGCGCTAAGATTCCCAGCTAGCGCCACCATTGGGCTGAAGCGGGCGATCAGTCGCGATCTCTGGGACACTTCACGTTCGCTCTACAACGTGGCGCGCTGCGACAATGGGCCTAACGGCTCAATCGGTCGGTGACGGTGTGCGGCGGCACGGTAGGTGCCTACTCCGCATCTTTCCTCTTATCGCGAACCGCAATGCCGGCCTTCTACCAAAGTTGTGAACAGCTCGACAGACAAGCTCCCTTTGCTACGTACTGATCTAGGATTGCGAGAACATCTCACGGTAGGGCCGACCGGATGTACAGCGTCTGAGGCTTCGCGTGGCCAAAGATGCCGTCTTCCAGCAGCGCCAAGTACGATCTGCCAGCCACGGAGTCCGCCCTTCGCCTTCCAGCAGCCCGGCGCATTTCTCTACCTGCCTCTGAGCGTCTCGCAGCAATCACCGAAGATGTAAATATACGCGCCAATGCAAGAGCCTCACGGCGAACCAGTGCGGGGACATATGCGCAGGCGCCAGCGAGCCCACGCTTAACCGAGCGCATCTCCGGGACGACGATAGGACGATCAAGCCAAGACACTGCAGTCAATGCGCCGCCAGCGTATACGTGGGTCGAGGAGCCACTTGATGGCACAGATGAGGGTAATCCGCCGGTCGAGGGCGAGAAGCTGGCGGAGCTGAGGAAGGGAGGACCAAGAGGCATACGCAAGCGAGGTGGCTGGAGGCGGCTTTGCTTGATGCTCTTGCCGGTCGCATCAGTCGTGATTGGCCTTGCTGTGGGCTTGAGTGTCGGTTTGACGACGTATCATCACGACGACGAGAGTGAATCTGCCTCGGGTCAATCGTCTGAAAATGTTACCACGTCCGCAGCTCCAACTTTTCCATTGGGACAGTACAGCTTCAATGCTGCATTACGAACGCAGAATTCGAACTGCACATCTAATGCTGCGACCTGGCGTTGTCCCCCATACATAGTCTATAACTCATCAGACTCTTCCACCCAATCTTCCAGCCTCGAAGCCTTCTACTGGACCATAAGCAATTCCTCAACACACTACGCCACTAATAGCACTTCCACGGCAACAAGCGGATCTGCTTCCAACCTTACGATCAGCTCTGCTGAGGGATCAAACCCAGACTTCACCAACGTACCATTAATGTACGTGAACGACGGTAACACCGCCTCGATCCGCTATACCTTCAACTTCAGCACTTCCTACTACGTCATCCCTTCCGTCTTCCTCTCCTCATCCACGGCATCCACAGTCTGCTACTATAACTCCACCACTTTCTCAGGGTCGATATACCTTGCCGCAAATCCCGTGTATCCCAATGCATCTACGCAAGTCGGCAGAAGTATCAACACTGAGCCGTCAGGAGATCTGAGCGCGTACCAGAACTGGCCGTACGCAGTGGAGATCGAGGCGGCGAGTCCTGGCGGGGATGGCATACCCACGTGCTACGAGGCGGCGACGAATGGGCAATTGGGTGATGTGATATTGAGTGCAACGACGCCAGAGCCGGTAGGCGATATTTGTGCTTGTGATTGGAGGAATTATTGATGATGGATATGATTGATGGGTGGATCTCATGCGAAGATGATAATATCTGGTTCGATCGGCGTTCAAGCGAGCGCGTTCGTGGTGCAAGGTTCGAGAGGCTAATCGCTTTCGTGGAATGATTGGTTTCAAATGGTACCAATTTTGTTTTGTGCTTGCTCGTCTTTGTGCTTCATCGCGTACTTGACTCCGTGCGCCTAAGCATGATCGGCAAATTGAAGTGCGACGTCATGCGCTCTGAACGCCATGAAGGTAACCTCCTCACAAGATTCCAACTCATCGACGAGCGCTCATTGGTGTTGACCGTGCTTTCTGCCGTCACGGTTGCTGCCTCTCCTTCCTCTGTCGGCCTCACGAGTCCCTTATCCCTCCACAACAGGCAGCATAGCAGCGATGCAGCCATCACAGCAGCATTAGTGATGAACATATTCCGCATAGCCGTCGTGTACGCACCAATAACAATGTCATGATCTTCTGCAGTGAGTGGCGGCAACGAGTATGCCGACTCTGCCAGGTATTTGTAGCCAGCAGGCAATGCAGACTTCAGGCTCTGCTGAAGAACGGTCGCTGCAATGGTCATACCAACGCCAGCTCCAAGGAATCTAAAGAAGCCACGACAAGAGACGACGACTGCTCGTTGGCTCTTCGGCGTGTGCGCCTGCAAAGCAATGGTCATAGGCTGATTTGCTACACCACAGCCGATGCCGAAGATGAGTAGAGTCACCACGATCACGCCGGGCTTCGTCTTGTCAGTGAACATGATCATGAGGCTGCTGCCAAGAGTTGTGATCACAAGGCCGCCCCTGATGACCCAACCATAATGCTTCGTACGCGAGATGATCTGGCCAGAAATGGGCGCGAAGAGCACTTGGACTCCAATAACGGCGGTCAGGTACGCTGCCGATGTGGTCGGATTCCAACCGCGGAGGTTCTGTATGTACAGCGGAATGAAGAAGTTCATAGTCTGGTAGACCCAACCGAGAAAGAAGCATTGTGCTGCGAGAGCGCTGACATCTTTGCCGCGGAATATTGACACTGAGAGATCATCAGCGAATTCGAATCATGACGGTGTACTTTGCACTGACGCGGAAGATTGGGCAGACGAGCGTATCTCCCCTCCCAGAGCAGGAAGACGAACAAGGCCGTGGCACCGACCGCGAGCATGCTGATGACCAGGGCCGAGTTCCAACTATAATAAGATCCTGCTCCAGTCAACGGGATCAATAGACACACAATGGCCGCAGTCGAAGCCACAGATCCAAGCCAGTCCACCTTCGCCAGATTTGCGGACAGCGAATCTGTAGGCGAAGTCGGTGGCAGAAGCCAGGCAGATAGCGCAGCACAGATGAGACCGAGCGGCGACAGCAGCCAGAAAAAACCACGCCAGGTCGCATGCTGGGCGAAAGCCGCAGAGATGAATGGTGCAATCACGTTTCCAACTACCATGAAGGCGTAGCAAATCCCTTGATACTTCGGGCCATCGCTCAAGGACACGACGTCCGTAGCAACGATAATCGACATGGCTGCAACACCTCCAGCAGCGATACCAGTCAAAGCTCGAAAGACGTAGAGCATGGGTCCGTCCGCAGCCAGGCCGCAGCAAAGGTCTGCGATAGACATGCCTAGACAGGAGCTGACGAAGAGCGTGCGGCGGCCGAAGATGTCAGAGAGTCTGCCGTAGAGGACGGAGAAGACAGCCATAGCTATGAGGGAGGATGTGCCGGCCCACGAGATGGTGTTTTCGGCATGCAGGTCTGCCGCGATGGTGGGCAGGATTGTGGATATGCCGTAGGTGTCCATGTTGGTGACGGCGTTAACGATGCCAAGGGTCGCGATGACTGTGTAGAGCTTGATGCCAGACAGCATGTTCTCTTGGTTGTGCAGTGCTGGTGTTGAAGTGGTGGTTGCCATGGTGTTCTCTGTCGGCTCTTCTGAGTCTTAGTGAGTTAGCCGCAAAGAACGAGACCAATGAGTGTGATGCAGTGCGCAAGCTTCAGAGACACACCGACAACAAAGGAATTGGAGAGGGTTCCGATGCAGGCTCATGATACGATCCTCGGAGCGGCATCAAGCTGGTGCCCCGTCACCGACACCGACACTAGTCTGAAGATGGCAGGTACGATCTTGGCACGATCTGGCAGGGCTAAAGCGGCGCATGCTTTGATTGGTCAGTCGTGTTGACAAGAGCAATGAGGATGCAATGTAAGAGACAGCAGATGAGGAAGCGAGGGATCAACGTATTGTCAGAGGGAAGGACTCGACGCCTCGCGGAAAGAGCGAGATGTGCCCGGTAACGGCGAATCTGTTGCTCCGTCCTCGAAGACGACCTCTGCTGCTTGACTCATGACACTTGCAACAACCAACAGAACAGTAATTGCGAAGGACATGGGACATGGCCAATACTGGGTTTGGCTACGTCCGCGACTTCGAACAATGGGACGCCCTACCTAAGTCGAACTGGATCGTCGTCCGCATCGATGGCCGCGGCTTCACCAAGCTCTGCAAAAAGTACTCCTTCGAGAAGCCAAATGACCGTCGAGCATTAGATCTGATGAATACATGCGCTGCCGAGGTTCTGCGTCAATTCGTTGACCTCGTGTTGGCATATGGTCAAAGTGACGAGTACAGCTTCGTCTTTCATGAGTCAACAGCACTTTTTGAACGTCGAGCATCGAAATTGGCCACTTCGATCGCTACAGCATTCACAGCAGAATACTGCATGAAGTGGTCCTCGACTTTTCCGGATCAGCCACTGAGCAGCCCCTATCCAACATTCGATGGACGTTGCGTTTGCTACCCGAAACGCAAGATCCTGCGAGACTACTTGAGCTGGCGTCAGGCCGATTGCCATATCAACAATTTATATAACACAACGTTCTGGAATATGGTCATCAAAGGCGGTCAAAGCAATGCGGACGCCGAAGACGAGCTCAAGGGTACTGTTGCTGCAGACAAGAACGAGATCTTGTTTTCGAGGTTCGGCATCAACTATAACAATGAGCCTATGATATATCGAAAGGGAACTGTCATATACCGATCTCATGATACCAGCGACCTTACCAATGGTGTGAGAAGTGGTCAAACGTCAGGCCAAAAGGCGGCGGACTTGCAAAGCAAGACGCAGCGGGAGAAAGAGCGGAAGCGGAAGCAGAAAGCCACCATCGAGGTTGAGCATGTCGACATCATTGGTGATGCGTTCTGGAATGCTCATGCTCATATCCTGGGAAGCAAGCGAGGCGGAGACTTTGGAGAGTGAGCCTGAGATCGGAATCGAGATCGGCACTGAATCACGGACGTCTTAACGTCAATCGTCAGTATCAAGTGAACGGAATTTTGCTGGGGCCACCCTCATGTTATTCCCGTCTGCCTGCGCCGGGACACAGGCGTTGCCCGTGGTTCGTCCTCTCTCACACAGGAGACGGCGTGACTTCACGGTGTGGACGACCTGCTCGCCAAGACCAGGCTTTGTGGCCTGCTCCAGCTCCGTTTCGTTCGCACTTTCTGGACAGGAGACAGTAGGAGAGCGCCTATCAGTGCTCGACAGCGAGCAGAAAGCTTGGTTCCAGGCACGTCAACCAACACTTTGTTCAGTTGCAGGATTAGGGTCTCTACGCCAAACCCCACTGGCATATCGTCAAACCTTTGGCAGGTACTCGCCATGGCAAGATACATATCACCCATTACGCAGCCACCTTGACGCTCTGCGGGCTTGTGTTGTACAGACACTCGCACGCGCGGTAGACCATAGGGTGTGGGGACTGTTTGCAAAAGTTCGATAGAAAACATGATAGCGAGACCAATGGCCCAAGCCGCTATATCCAATGCAGAGTGGTATCTCGTAATGCAAACCCAATAAGTTTCCTTTTTCATTTTCTCTCCCATCCTGTCGTGAACTAGTTGAGTGACACATCCGCCTTTCAGCCACCAAGGCCAATGCCAGAAAAACTCATTCTCCTGACGCCGACCGTTCATCCATACGTATTAGCGACTACAGCAGCCAAGCAGCATACCCGGCAATGGCGACCGGCACCCACCACCCACTCATCTCGAGCACACCCTGCATCCTCAAGCTTCCAGGTGAAGCGCTAGTAGCAGCCGTCGTCCCATTCGGCAGCGTACCATTGATGTACAAGGTATTGTTCGCAACACGACTTACAGTATCATTGTTTGCGATACTGTTGATGTAGCTCGTATCATTATTGCTATCGCAACCGCACTCGGAATACTGCTGGCACAGACACTCCACGGGATGTGTTTCGTTGCGATCTGAAGTGGTGTTGCGGTAGGTGTACGGGTGCGGATACGCGTAGGCATACGCGCCGTATGCCCAAGCACCTGGAAAGAAAGCTAGAGCGCCAACGCCTAGCAGTCCTACTGGTGCCAGGCCACCTTGTGAAGTTGAGCCAGCTTTGTATGGCACTGAGGCACCGCCGCCATAATACCGTCCGCCTGACCCGTATGAGGGTGTCACGCCTGATCCGCCTTTTGAGGTGCCGCCTGTATTTGAGGAACTACTGCGCAAGCCTGAAGAGGAGCCCGAGCTGCTGCTGCTGCTTCCTGAGCCGCTGCGTCCGCCGCTGGAAGAGCTACCTCCACCCTTGCCACCACCGCCTCCGCCGCCTTTTCGCTTGAAGAGATCTCGAGTTGTGCATGCGATGTCGTCAAAGGCTGTTGGTAGTGCGAGGGCATGTATGGTCGTGATGAAGGCTAGGAGCCATAAGAGCGTCTCGCCTGCGAGTTTCATCGTGCAAGACTGATCTAGAATAAGGATCGAAATCGTAATCGATGGGCCTTCAAGATGTATGCGCCTCTGCCTTGCTAATGTATCACGCGAGCATTCCTGCGGCGTTTGCTGCTGTGGTAAGTACTGCCTTAGATCAAGAGAACACCAGGGTGGCGCATGCGATCCTTGTTAGGTGATCTCTGCCAGGTCAAGCCTTCTGCTTACCGTCTGCTCAGCCTTGCTTAGTTCAGGTAACAGCGCATCGTGACCGTCAGCCAAGCACAGCCAAGGACACTCAAGCTGTGCCTCCCGCGGGCGAATGATGCTTGATCTGACTTCTGCACAGCCGCTTCCTTGGCTTTGGAGATCCTTCGTGATGTAATCTCGGCACTGGACTTGGCATGTACCCGACCACTTTTGATTCCTCACATAGAGCACAAAGATGCGGAATCTCCATTCATTGGTTTGAGAGATCATTGCTCGAAGTTTGATATGCTGGATGTCAGCTTTTGATGATATACGTTCGGAAAGATGGTGCGGTTCACTGGCTAGCGGCATCATCAATTCCAGCTTCTCAAGGCCACCCGGCTACGTCTGTGTCCGACAAGAACCTTATTGATTATGCTTATCTCAAATCGGTCCATCTACCTGGCTTGCCTGGCAGGTCAAACGGAGAAATCTGTACAGTTGAAAATGCTGAGGCTCAAAGTCCCACGCGGCGGCTGCAGGCTATGCATGGACGATGGGAGACCAATAGTCTTTTCTGCACCCGTCGTGCTGCAGAATCGACGAGAAGATGAGACACTTCCAGCATGGATTGAAGCGCAGATTGGCGACCAGAGATGCAGGATATCTATGACTTGGAAGCCGCTCAAACAGGCCACAGAGCGACCCATACATGGACCGCCTGTGGGCATGCAAGAACTAACGAGCGTAGGCCTTGTGGCCCGTTTGTTGTGCGCAACAGCAGAAACAATCTCAAGTTTCGGTATTGACTCGCCAGGCATGAGTAAGGCAGTAGAAATACTAGCTTCGCGAGACATCGAAAATCACAGCACATAGAGAAGCATCGGATGGAATTGGCAAAGGTTGCAAAGGCATGTTTATTCCACCCGTGGTCTCAGTGCAACCAAAGTTCAGCTTAGCGCACTCCTAGAATGTCACAGGTACTGGATTTGCGGATAGCCTGACTCCGACTAAAGAATGCGTATGCTCCTAGCGTTCGCTTGTTACAGATCTGACTTCACGGCACCATGACGATTGCACGTGTGAAGCGCTCCGCCAAAATATTGCAAAAACTTATTATTCACCATCGAGCAGGGTGCGAATAACGCGAGCTACGGCTAGGTGCCGTTTCCCGAGAATGTCATCGCGGTGGCATGCCGACATTGAGCATAAGAGCGTATATGGGCAGCCTGTGGCGCCAAGAATAAGCCTGATCTGCTTCGTGTTACTTGCCCAATACCATGGGTCTGCCCTTCAGTTTTGCGTTGTTTGCGTTCGCTGCTTCAGGATCTGCTGCATTCATCCACAATCATGACCAGACTGGTGGGTCCTATGGACGCTTTGGTAATGAAGGCCAAAACAACTATTACTCTGCTGGGCATTACTCCAATCCAGGACTGCAAGGGCGACCGTCAATCTCCATTGACGCCAGCCAAGGCGAGTCAACGGCCCCTGTAGCGAGCTTTCCACAAACAGCGACTTCCTTTGGAGCGTCTGGAACATTCACAACTTATGGGCCTACAGCAACGTCAACCTGCACTAATTCGCCAACAAGCCGACAATGCTGGTCGGGTGGTTACGATATCAACACCGATACTGACTTCTCTTTCCCATCCACTGGCGTCACTCGATACTACGACTGGACCATCACCAATGGAACGGCGGCTCCAGACGGCTTCGAAAGATTGGTTTTCCTGATCAATGGTCAGTTTCCTGGTCCAACGCTGTTCGCGGATTGGGGTGATATAGTTTCTGTGACGGTGCACAACCAGTTGCAGGATAATGGAACTACTTTGCACTGGCATGGTGACCGACAGTTCCAGCAGAATGCATATGATGGCGTGCCTGTAAGTATTGCTCCAGCATAAACTGTTACAGGAAGAAAAAAGTAAGGGCTGATTACATTGAGCACTAGGGCGTTACCCAGTGCCCATTGGCACCGGGCGAAAGCACGACTTACACATTTCATGTTACACAGCACGGAACGAGTTGGTGGCACACGCATGTGTCGACGCAATGGGGAGATGGCAAGTCCAATTCTCATCAGCTCAAGATCCAGTTCAGGTGCTGACGCAATGCAGGCATTTGGGGGCCTATGGTATTTCATGGTCCTTCTGTTCTGAACTGGGATGTGGATGTTGGCACCATGGTGAGTCCTATCATGCTCAAAACTTGGACGCTAGATTGAGACCAGGCTAACGGCACCTACTTCTCCGACAGCCCATCAATGATTGGTACTATCAAACGGTTTGGTCCCTCACGCCAGTAGACGCACACCACCTTGGACCACCACCAACAGCGAACAACGCACTCATCAACGGCTCAATGACGAGCTCGTATGGTGGAGAATATTCAGTCACTATTATGCCGTCCAGCAAGCGGATTCTGCTTCGTCTAATCAATACCTCCGTCGACAACAGCTTCATGGTCTCGCTCGACGACCATGAAATGACCGTGATAGAGAACGACTTTGCCCCTGTGCAACCCTTCAACGCGACATGGCTCTTCATCGGCATCGGACAGCGGTACAACGTGATCATCGACGCCGATCAGCCTGTTGGGAACTACTGGTTCAGAGCTATCAACCAGGAAGCGTGCGGCCAATACAACGCGAACGCCGACAATGTCAAGTCCATCTTCCGGTACGAAGGTGCTTCGGAATCGGATCCCACAACGTCAGCCTCGGGCTCATACACCCCAGCCTGCGGTCTGGGCTTCGAGCCTTCGCCATACTGGAACAAATCGGTGCCTGAGCCTGCTGCCTTGGAAGAATTGAGCATCGACTTCGCTCCTGATGTTGACTACTCTGTTGCCGGGAATGTCATAGCTTGGTCAGTCAACTCCAGCATAATGTACACTGACTGGGGGAACCCATTGAGGCAATTGCTCTTGAACGACAACACATCTTACCCTGACACGGACAACATCATTGTACTGCCAAACTACGCCGACTGGTATTATTTCGTACTCCAGCAAGCGGGAAGCGGCCAGGCATACGTTCCTCATCCTATCCATCTGCACGGTCATACTTTTCATATCTTGGGCTCCGGGAGTGGCAGTTTTCCGGGCAAGAGTGCTCTCAATTTCCAAGACCCCAACAGACGGGATGTGGCGATGTTGCCGGGAGGCGGCTGGCTGGCAATTGCCTTCCAGACAGATAATCCGGGAGCCTGGTTGCTGCATTGTCACATTGTAAGTCTCCTATGGATCACATCTTGGCAGGCAGGGACACTAACAAGATGCTATCATTAGGCATGGCATGCAGACCAGGGCTTCGCAATGGCCTTCATTGAGGCTCCAAACGAGCTATCCAAGACTGTACAAGATCCAGATATGGACAATCAGTGCAACAAGTGGAATGCTTACTATCCCGCGAACAGCTATTGGATGCGGGCTCAAGATGACTCTGGAATATGATGTCTGAGCGAGGCCAGTCAAGCAGCAAAGATACCCAGTTTGTCAATAGTCAGAAAGTTTTTCGCATTTCCAGTGTGGCACAAAGCGTTAATCACCTAGTTCTCATAATTGTATCCGTGAGTAGCAGCAGCCGACACCAGCAGACATGTACACGCACTCAGAGTGAGCGCTAACGGAGCTAGTAGCTTTCATACCTGAATCAAGCAGCCTTCAAGATCTACAGCTTCCTGCGTTCCTGCTCACTTAGCCTGCGTTGCATGATTTGGCAGACAACGTCTTCTAGCTTGTCAGTGAATTCTCCCTCGCTGGTATCCGCTCCGTTGAAACGGCACATCGACAGCCAGTACGATGCGCCTCTTCACGATCTTGACACTAGTCCTACGGGTCCTTAGTCATGGCTATGCCTAGCGATAATATGTTGCGAAGAAGCACAAGTACTCAGTCCAGACTCCCACCTTGGATACTGACTGGACATACGATGTCGGAACTGATCCATGGCCTCAGCATCCGCGTTCGAAGCTTGTGCGGCCGCAATGGCAGAGCCTGAACGGTATCTGGACGTACGCCAACGCATCGGACCACGAGGCTCTGAACCATCCGCCGTTCAACAAGACGCTGTCTCGTGAGGTATTGGTGCCTTTCTGCCTTGAGAGTGGGTTGTCTGGCATCCGTGGCGAGAACACTATTTACTCCTGGTACCAGACAACGTTCAGCGTACCTTCACACTGGAGTGGCGACAGAGTGCTCCTCAACTTCGGTGCAGTGGACCATGAGGCAACCGTTTTTGTCAACCGCCACAAAGCCTCCGTCCACCGCGGAGGTTATACAGCCTTTTCTGTCGATGTGATGGAGTATCTCAGCACCACTGGCGAGAACGAGTTGGTTGTCTTCGCCTTCGATCCAACCGATGGTGACGACTATATCGTACCTATTGGCAAGCAAACTTTGAAGCCGTTGCACATCTTTTACCGGCCTTGCAGTGGCATCTGGCAGAGTGTGTGGATTGAGTCTGTGCCAGATCATTATATCAGTGCTTTGGCTGTGGATGGAGGCGCAGAAGGACAACTGAACTCGAATATCAGCATTGCAGGCAAACACGACAGCGGAGACTCGGTCGTTGAGATCGCCGTCTACGAGAAGGTATTGTTCTCGTCTCTACCTTCGATCACTGTTTGAGTGTCCTGACAGCGTCGTTAGGACTCCGAGGTACTTCTCGCCACGCATACTGCCCTGGCCAACTCTTCAATCTGGTTCAATGTGCCGTCGCCCAAGACTTGGTCGCCAGATGAGCCCAACCTTTATGATCTTCAGATCACCATGGACGATGACGCCATTCTCAGCTATACAGGATTTCGAACCGTGGAGAAAGTTGAAGTTGATGGCGTACAGAGGATCGCCCTAAACGGAGAAGTAGTTTTTCCATTTGGAACTCTCGACCAAGGATACTGGCCCGATGGACTGTACACAGCGCCGACTTACGAAGCGATGAGCTACGACATCAAAGCACTCAAGACCCTTGGCTATAACATGCTCCGCAAACATGTCAAAGTGGAGCCAGGTCTCTACTACGCCGCCGCGGACGAGCTTGGCATCCTGATCATGCAAGACATGCCAAATCTTGCCACCACCAATGGACTGCCCGACGAGAACCAGCAAGCAGAATTCCAACGTCAACTGGAGACCATCGTCGCTCAGTTCCGTAGCTACAGCTCGATTTTTGCTTGGGTGATCTATAACGAGGGATGGGGTCAGATCACTAAGGATTTCCCCCGAAAATTGCTATTACTGATCGAATCCGTGACCTTGATCCTACACGAGTGATCAACGCTGTGAGCGGATATAACGATCATGGCGCGGGAGACTTCAGGGACAATCATCACTATGTGGACCCGCAATGTGGCGCGCCATGGAATGACGAGAACACTGGTCCGGTATGTCTTAGGCGGCGCTTTTCATCTCCCTAGTCTGTAGAAGAGAAGCTGACCCCGTCAAACATAGCTGGACATAGCTCGCATCCGCTTCCAAGGTGAATTTGGTGGTATCGGGCACGATGTCTCCGCCAATCATCTCTGGAAAGTGGACAAAGCCATTCGGGAGATTGACGAGACCTACGAGATCTGGGACACCCTCGACCAGTGGAACCTTCGAAAGCGTGCCCTGTTGAGCACATTATCATATCAGGTCCGAGCCTATGCATGCGCTGGTGCGGTATGGACAGGGACGACGGACGTCGAGGGCGAGATCAACGGCATGATGACCTATGATCGGAGGCTGTTGAGGCCCGATGTGGAGACGTGGAGAAAGCATGTACAGGTAAGTCATGTAGTCATACTCAATGATGGTGATAATGAGTGAATTGGGATGGTGTTCCGCGGCCACGGTGAAAAATGGACGCTGATGAACAATAGGAGTTGTACGATGCTTCGGCCGACCGATCGAATCGCTCTCATTCCGATGACACAGTCGTACACTCTCAGTGAAGCAGCTCGACACTTGAGAAGCGGAAGTACTGTCGGTTTTCCCTGGAGCGCTACAGCGAGACCCCATTCCCAGTCCATGACCCAATTGAGCATCGAGGAAGCCCTGCTCGGCGCAGAACGAGAGGTATCGTATAGCATATGCCACCACAAGTCAGGAACGCAGAGTTGAGGGCTACCCAAAAGCGGGAGAAATCTTCTGGATAATCTACGGGTGAATCTTGATCAACTGCTCGATGAACCAATTGAGCTCCACATGACTCGCGTCGTCTTCATTCCGCCAACGCTCAAGTTCAACACCACACGATGTTTCTGCCCTCATACCACGTCGCGACAGCTTCAGCGAGTCTGGGTTGCCGTTTTTTCTTCTTAGATTCCTGAGCACACAAAGAACTTGACCAATTTATGACCGGCCAAATGAAAGGTACTGGCCGTCAGTCACAATTGGATCGAAGGGCGAAGCAATAGTGATGATACGAGCACAGCATGTACCATTTACATCAGGGGCCTCTTTCGCATGCTGATTCCACTCGGTGCACTCTAGAATCACATCGGAAGATCATGCCGCCACTGTGGCTCGAGGCCCGCACCGGCGTATCATGGGTGGGTCAGCTACGGGTTTTTGCTGGGATGCATCTCGATAGGCCCGCTTAATGATCCAAGCACTCACAGTGACTTGACCAAAGAGAATGTGTTGCACGAACTTCAGCCACAAGTTTGGCGCCACGGGAATTGCATAAGCACTCTCACTACTGTGCCGCAGCCCTTGGTTAGCTGGAATCCTGCGTCAAAAGGTACAGTATGATCTTCTGCAGCTTTTTTCATTCAGAAAACATGGACTTTTGGTTGGCACACTCAGCATAGGGCATACTCAGCACAGGACCCTGGTCGAAGCAGTCACATGGGGTCGAAGGATCGAAGAAGACTGCGACTTGCAGGGGCCGTATGTGCGGCGACTTCGTTCCTGCTCATTGCGAGCTTCTCATACGAGAAACTAGACCCTTATATTGGTCGTACAATCTCAGGCATTCGTAGCAAGCTACATCATCAGCAATCTTCCATCGCTGATGGGACTGAATCTGAATTTTACAACTGGCGCACGCAATCACAATTTAGGCCTGTGAAGCAATTAGTGGAAGGCAAAAGCGTTCATGATCTCTGCAATGCTTTTCCATCAAACCTACTAAGGGACATTCAACCGGTTCTGAGGACAGGACATGCCGTCCTCGAAGCTCGTTTGGGCTCGCAACTTGACACAGTCTCGGCTTGTCTAGCAGACTCCCTCCTCATATTTTCGGACCTCGACGAACACTACCGTGGTTTCCAGGTCATTGACGTGATTGATGACCTTCGAATCGATTTCATCAACAAGAATGATCAGCTTCAGAGTTATAGGATCCGAAAGGAACTGGCAACGAATGGTACGCTCACGACCGAGCGCTTGGCTCAGGCTGGTGCCCAAGGCTGGCAAGTCGACAAGTATAAGTTTCTTCCACAGGTCTCACGGGCCTGGCGCATGCGACCCGAAATGCGGTGGTACGTCTTCTATGAGGATGACACTTACATTGTTTGGGACAACTTATTCCGGTTACTCAGCAACTTCGCTCCTAATCACCCCTGGTACTTCGGTTCTCCTTCTCCTGGCGCACAAGACACTTGGATGGCCTATGGTGGTTCTGGCTACATCTTGTCCAGGGAGGCAATGCGCAGACTTGTCAAGGATGACTTTGATGCTCAAGGAACTTTTGTCGGCTCGAAGCTCAGTGAGCGGTGGGAAGAGCAGATGAAAATCGATTGTTGTGGAGACTCGGTACTCGGACTTGCATTGCTTGGTGACGCGGAAGTCAATGTGAGCGGACTCTGGCCAATGATACAGCCGCATCCAGTAAACAGCATTCCCTTCAGCGATGACTATTGGTGTCAGCCCGTCATCAGCATGCACAAGAACTCCCTCGATGATATGACTGGGTTGAAAGTATGGGAAGAAAGCCGACGGGACATCACGAGACCATTGTTGTATGCCGACTTGGCGGACTATCTCGGCCTCACCGAGCTTACTACTCGTGAAGACTGGACCAACAGCGACTGGCGTGGTTACCGAGCAGCAGCAGACAGTGCACATGCGTCGTTCGAGGCATGTGGCAAAGCCTGCAAGACGGATCCTGAGTGCTTCCAGTGGACATATCATCTACGATCGTGCCATTTCAGTCCGACATTTCGCTTGGGTCAAGCCAAGCAGCCTGGGATCGGGGATTGGAGATTGGAAGAGGAAAGAGCGGCCCCTTGGAGCGCCGATGAATTGAGGTACTTCGCAGGCTGGGATAGTAGTAGCATTAGGCGATGGATGAACGCGAGAGATTGCAAAGAGGTGCAATGGGTCAAACCAAGTCTTACAAGGATCTTCTGATCATGCTCTGTCGGCTTGAGACGACGCCCACGTTGATTTTAGGCCATGAGGCATGCGGCAGATCTTGTCGGGATCGTCGAATCTGCTCAATCCTGCCTCTGCATGGCAAAGGCTTGTATCACTTCGCCGGCTGTCAAGCAAGTCAGGGAGAAGAGAGATAGGACCTTGACCAGCGTAGAAGGGACAGTAGGAGTGAGCTTGACACGCATCGGCGCAAGTCTGCTCTGCAATGCCTTTCTCTTCTGGCCCTTTGTGGGTATTTCCTGGTTCGACGTCGTCAGCTACGCACGTGTGCTCGAGGATGATGGAAAGTTCGGCAATGAGGGAGCGGAGTGTCACTGTGCATGGTTGTCGTTTGTAAAATGGAGAATTACCTCCAACTAGTGCGGGTGAAGCAACTTCAATACTGATGGAGCATCATGGCACATTGGTAGATGCAGAGGGCGCTTCACCTGCCAAGGTTTCATATGGTCGGAATATAGCTGGAAGAAGATCGCACTCGTGACACTCCCGGTCCTGGTTCACATCGGAACAGTAGTAGCACATATTTCAACCCATTCCTCCTCCCTGTCGTGTCGCCGCTTCCAAATATCTTGCGCCCTCTCTTACTCAACTGACAAATCCATGGTAAGCTGACAACCATGCAGACACTGCAGCTCAACACGACCGGTCTTCTAGCCCTCACAGTGCCCACCCGCGTTTACGCCGCAGACTGTAGAGTCGGACAGTCACCCAACAATGTCTACATGTGCATTAATCGTGCGGCTCCAACTTGGTGCGGGCTGGTATAATCCTCTCAAGCCAGCTTTCTCATCACCGCAACCATCACTGTTGCTACGATACTAATCCCAAGACTCTTCAGTGTCTACGCAGCAAGGATGAAATGAGTCTGATTCGCGGTTTAGCGTGGAGCAGGGACAAGTCCGGAAAGGAAATTGCGTATGTTCTCTTGCTGTCTTTATTCAATGCTATTGTTGACATGCTTTGGCTGACTTATGTTTTACAACAATTTTAACAAGGTGCTTGGGATGACCGCTTGTGGCTGCAACTATAGCTCTTGTGACTTCTTGCCGGTGGTAGCAACTCAAGAATGCTGGGCTGCCAAGTCCTTTGCAGACCCACGCAATGCCTGCAAGAGCATCTTCTCTATCCATTGGAAAGAAGTGTCTACAGCTATGTCGAATCGCACATTAGAAGGTGACGCAAGAGCTGATATTACCTACCTTGAATTAAGGGCGCTCGAGGTACGAAAAAGATTAGTCCCTCATCCCGTATTTACTCCTCCATCCAACTCCCCGCTTCGGCGAGGACGGACGCATGATACCCATAATCATCGCAAGCCTCAGCCGCACCAGCATCAGCGGGCATGCCCATCTCCACACGGATTTGCCGAATCGTCGACGGATTCAAGCCTTTGCTTCGACATTCCTGGTCATCCTGATCATGGAAGTCATTCTGCTCGAAAGCATTGCCGAAGGTATCGGCGGCGAACTCTGGTGGGGAGTAGCTGAGGGCTGCGTTGACTACGAGTTCATCGTCGTGTTCAAGAAGTTGTTGCTCGTCACCAGCGCGGCGATTTGATATTGCAGGAAATAGCATGCCGCGGTAGCCGCTCTTAAGCAATGCTCTCTGGTCAAGGGTCATGTCAACGCCATCGTATATGTTCCGACGATCGTTGTCGGTAGAGTCTGTGTGATTAGCGGGAAGGTGGTGATCAGCAGTCCGAGCAAGAGCAGGCTTGCAAGCTTGACCCTGAGACGAGCTAACGTCAGAGTCAGCAGCAACATGCACAAAGTCCATCGTGTACGAGACTCGGGTCCCATTTCCGACCGCTTCCCGGACTGGCATCACTGCCGACAAACCTCTCTTTCGACGGTCCCAGGCCTGTTGCTGGGCTTCTGCGATCGGCACAGCAACATCCATCGCTGTCTTTGAACGTGAAGCCCGGTGTGTGCGCACAATGGGCGCAGCAACCACGATCGGCTCATCGTCATCAGAGACATAGGTTGCGACATGCTCAGAAGTCTCAGGAGCGACTTGAATATTCGCTTTCTCATGAAAGCCCAATAGCATGAGCTTCCTCCTGCCACGTCGAGCTCGCAAGACAGCCATCTGCCGCTCCAGAACACCGCCAGGTCTCAAACGTAAGAATGGTGCGTCGCAGTCGCCCAGTTCCGTCGCGGATGCCTTGGCAGTTCAGCGAAAACGTCGTGCTAGCCCACCTCAGGCTCTACTTCGTCGGTCAGCATGGCCATGCCTGGAGCGTTGGCTCATTTGGACATGAGCGTTGGATGGCTTGCTGTTAGGCGAGAGAGGCTGATATGGCGCTTGAAGCACACCGCCATACTTGAGAAGTAATCTGTCCTCCTCGCTCACCTTCGGCACGATCGTATTTTTGGGATATCCGATTACAGCGGCGTCTCCAGTGCTTCAGAGCCAAATGTTGGCCATCGGATGATTTGAATGTCTCTTGCTTGAGGGGCTCGACGACCTATGCTGGACATGTCCGTAATGTCAGTGTAGCTGCGAAAACGTGTACCAGGTCTCACATAGGTTGTAGACGACCCGCGTCCGTGTGCGCCTCTGCGATTACTCATGTTCGCCCTTGACTGTGGGTCTTGGTTCTGTTTCTGGAGGTGAACTGATGTCTTGAGCTAGTGTGTATATCAGCGTTGCATAATTCAAGCACTTTGTCAATCGCCAGTATCGACAAACCCTGAAGCAGCTGGGTCATTTGTGATCAAGATCCAGATCGGGAATCAGGAACCAAAGACCTGGATCAGAGACAGCCCTATGCATCATGGGATATATACAAGTGCATTCATTGGGACGTGGAAGAGACAATAGGCTTGGGTTTGGTCCTTCTGGCTTTGTATGCGGACAAAGCACCCTTTTTTGACGCCTACCCTGATGGATTGGGCCCATCCAAGAAAGTCGGTACGCAGAGCTGGTACCGATTGTTGGCATGTATTGTCGCCAGAAGACTCGTCAGATGTACTTTTCACGATACAAGAGGCAAGGGCGTTTGCGGGCACGTTGTTCTTGTCATAGACTTATCGTCTACCAACAAGGGCACCGTCCGAGGCAGCAGGCGTCGCGGGTATTGGGCGATCTCTTGGTCATCAAAACTTATCCAATGCTTGCGCACGTAGTCATACAACGAATCTTGATGTTTCAAAACTGGTTCGGCTCAAGCTTCAGAAAGATGTCATCTCGCATCTGTCTGTTCCTGGTATTCGAGCAGCCAAAGGTCTCTGTGGAAGCCTGGGCGCGACGCCAGCAGTCTTTGGCATTCCTCGAGTATGGACGTGATATTCCATGACTCTCGGTCCCGGATCGCTCATCGCTGCCAATCTTTGCATGTCGAGGCCGTTCGAATGAAGTACTGGGAAGAAGGAAGGGGTGATGTTTCAGGCTTGGCAGCACAAAGGATCAGTGACGTGTGAACTTTGTCTCAGTGACCCCGACAGGACCAACTTCACACAACATGCCGCGCGATCTTGCCATGGCATTGCAAGCATCTAAGTAGCTGTCTTCACTACCGCGTAAGTATCAAACAATTCTTTACAGTCGTATTCAGTCGACAGACTTCATCATGGACATCGTATTCGGGCTGGGCATGGCCCTGCCCATCGTAGCGTCCACAGGTATTGGAGTAGTTACAGGCGTCGCGCAAGGCGTCTCGGAGCAGAAGCGTGTCAACGCAGACGCAGCGAACCAGACTCGTATGCTCAAATTTCACATCGACGTCCATCTCGACCCGGAGCTACAGCAAGGAAAGGCTAAGGAGCTGCATGGCGGGATCGTCACGCTTCACCACGACAAGCTATGGATTGAGGGCCAAAATCCAGAGACTGGCTGGCCTTTGAGCAAGAGTCACCCGTTCACGGGCTTCTATCTCGCCTATCCGGACGACAATCGACCGCACACGCGCGGTCTCGTAAGCACCGTGACCGTCGACCCACCGCTGCTCAACTGGATCTACATCGACAAGGACACATATGAGTTCAAATATGCAAATCGCTCCGGCTCTCTCCCTCATCACGTAGGCTCCTTCGACTGGACTAGCGAAGAAGATGGTAGCAGCATTACTTTCGACGATTTCGAGGGCTTTGTTGCTGTGGAAGAAGATGGGGGATGGGCGATATACTTTGATATGGACGATGATGGGTTGAAAGGCAAGAAGAAGGGCAAGAAGACTGTGGAGGTCAGTCTGGTCAGGAGAGTCATAACGGGTCAGGAGGTTAATAAGTGGGGTCTGACGGAGGAGGGCAACATTGGTAAGTCTGATGCGTAGCTGGGCACCCTCTGGCCGAGACCTTACTGACCTTTTGCTCAAGGTTTCAAGAAAACCAGGGAAGCCTGAGAAGAGCTGGTGGTCCAAAAGCATACAATGCAGTGGTCTGCACCTATCAGCTGCGTGGGCATTGCTTGTGGCATATGTCACCTCTTCCCTGCCTGAGAAGCTACGCCGAAGTGTTCCAATGATCGTACCACCGAGGCTTTCTCGACTATATTAACATTTCGCGGCCACTGAAACCTGCAATCGGGTATATCACTCCCTGTCACTGGCTCGTCCCGGCGGACTTCGGACGCAATGCGTTCTCAAGGAGTATCCGAGCAATAGCAGTCATAGCCGCCATCCTTGCGCGCCCAACAGCTCGTCGTCCAATTGGCACCGCACTAAGACCCGTCATCATCAGCAATGAAGCTCAGTTGTGAACCTCTTGAGCAGGGTGAGTGACGAACCTCACTCCAGCATTGAGACAAACAGCTGTCCTTGTCAGGTCCGTCGCAGTTGCCATCGCCCTAGATCGGAATCGTTAGAGTGCGCCGAGACGGTTGTGGGAGAGTGTGGACGCACGCTCCATGGAGCTTTGTCACAATGGCATTCCTTTGCCGTTGCTGCGCCGCTCTGAAAGCTTACGGAGAACGCGGCCAGGCCGAGGATGAAAAACTTCATTTTGATCTCGCTATTGGTTGTTACGCATGTGTATGTGCAAGAAGCATGGATGGCGAGCCATGGGCCTTCTGTCGCGAGACATTGCATGTCTGCCCTAGGCTGACGCGGCGTTTGACGTGGTTGGTGATGTTAATGGTTCTGTCTCACTTTCTCAGGCGAGATACAAGCGGATAGAATCAATACACCTTGATCGGCATTCTGTCTCAGTCTGGCACAAGTGGCATGCCAAGACTGAAAGCCAGATCTGGACGGCAGATATCTACACGATAGTTAGTACGGAAGCTCGTCGAGATCTATCGCACGATCTGTCTACCAGACGTCGTGGGCGACCGAGATGCGCTTTTGAACTTGGTGCCGGACCCTGATGTCCTGCGCATGCAAAGGTCAATTTACATAGGTCCTTGGCTGTCTCGAACAAGTCGATCTTGGCCTGCGACCGTGTTGTGCGCGTCCGTGCCAGCTCAACGGCCTCCGAACGTTGTTTTCCACTGAGAGAACCACTTCATCGGTGCTGGCAAAAGAAACAGGGACACCAAAGCAAGCCGCTTCTCCTTCCTATGGTGTCGACTGTACTCCGCTCGCTCGATCCCTCCACTACAAACAGATCAAGCTACCAATACGCACAGCATGACCCAACCATAAGACGACATT
Organism: Teratosphaeria gauchensis; assembly: GCA_007113925.1. Classification (NCBI taxonomy): domain Eukaryota; kingdom Fungi; phylum Ascomycota; class Dothideomycetes; order Mycosphaerellales; family Teratosphaeriaceae; genus Teratosphaeria; species Teratosphaeria gauchensis. The sequence goes on from VCMR01000005.1 coordinate 861,979, forward strand.
ACGCCTCGTTTCCGTTACCATCGCGGTGCTCGCCATCACCACCATGGCTCGTCCGCGGCCAGTGCCAGGAAACGCATGCGGCGCCTGTCTCCAAGATTGCTCGTTCAGCTGCGACCTCGGGTACTACGAAAATGTGTGCGGTGGTCTGGTAAGCTCGCACAAAACACACACATGAAAGACAGGAGAGCTGGCTCATGGTATTGTTTCTTCATGAAGTAACCCTCGCATGACAATCTGCGGCTGGCGAACTCCCAGATCACATCGCGCCGCAGTTAGTTCGATCATTTCCGACGAATCGACGGTGTTGACACAAGAGGCGCAAGATGTAGAGAGTCGTGCTTTTAGACAGTCAATGCAGCTGTCTCGTGAGACTGCACTCATTGAGCATGCCCAATTACTTCAATGCCTAACCTACCTTCGAACTTCAAGACTCCACATGCAATCATTTATTCCGCCCACCCAGTGATGACACGTGTTTGATATACTATTAATGGGCTTTTCCTCGTTGACGTTTCAGTTTCTGCGGGGGTGTCTCTATCGTGCCTTCCCAAAGTAACATGTGTCCGGCAAATTTGCATCATGACTATGGAAGCCGCATGAGATCACGCGTGATTGCTTTTGTCCTTGTCTCTCGTCGCAAGTCACCTGGGACATCAACAATGCCACCCATATACAAAGCGAGTATCATCATGCTGTGATAAGAATCACAAGCCAAGACAGCATTGTTTGCTCCGCTCATCTGACACCACGCTTGCAAGCATTGGCATTCATCTGCCAGCGGCCTGCAGCTCACGATTGCTGATGCGATACAGAGATTGTCCATCAGTGGCATCGTGCAAATGTCAGTCTGTTGAAGACAACGCGTCTACAACACGAGCGCGTTTCGGCGCCTGAATTTCGTGTCACGCTAGCACATGCCACAGCAACGAGCAAGGGAGCCGCCATGGACGATCTCCTTAACCATCTGCTCGTCCCCAAGGACGGGCAGCTCGTGCCAGCTTCTTCGCTGCCATCGAGCAGCCCAAGCCCAAACATCGAGCTACTATCGCAGGCTCCGCAAGTCATTCTGGGAAGTACCTATGCCTCCACCAATAGATCTGCTGTGGCTGCAGAGTATACGAAGCGATCATCAGACGGTACGACGACACTAGGAACTTCGAAGAAACGTAAGATGGACGTGATGGACCTCGAGCCGCCACCATCGGCGCATCGTGCTGGCAACACTGGGCCCTCTCCGTTCACCAACTTATCCGGCGATTCCATGATCCACGGACCTAACCTCCAAACGGTCGAGGACTTCGACAGAGACAATCCATGGGAGCCAAAGCCAAAGCCCAGCATGATGCCTGTTCCTGCATCGAAACCTAATCCGCTACCAAAGATTGCATTGCACGACCTTTGTCAGAGGCTTGGTCTATCGATAGATAAGGACGTAAGAGAGACTGCGCCGTAAGTAGTCAATCTATATCCCACATTGACAGCAAGCAGAACATTGAAATGGAAGTAGGCAGAGCTTTGCTGGGAGTATCAGAGTCGGCGACACAGTATTCGTCGAGCTGAAGGGTCCCTTTCGATCCAAGAAGGAAGCGCGTGAAGCATTATCAGCGGCTGCTTTGCCATTGGTACAGGGCATCCAGGTGGACGCTCAGCAGCGCAAAGACCAAGCCATTGCGGCTCGCAAAGCAAGCTCTGAGCACCTGCGAAGCGAGAATTGGGTCGGAATGCTTCAAAGTACATATTGCTCGAGCTTGTGTGGAAACTTCATAGTACTAATCATCGGCAGATCACGTCCAAGCAACCGTCAGAGGCTATGCGATTCCAGAATACCAAGACTATCGAGCGGATGATGGCTCACCGCAGTTTGCATGTACAGTCACGTTTCCAGGTAGCCCGCTCACTCCTTTTGGCTCTGCCACCGAGCTCTATCCTTCGAAAGCCGAAGCAAAGAAAGCTGCAGCCCGCGAAGCCATCCTTTGGCTAAGAAGTCAAGGTGCTTATATCGCCTCTGCATCAAGTGTACCCACTGCTGGAGCAAAGAAGCGTAAGATGTCTGGAAGTCCAGCCCAAGATGTCGAGTCCGACCAACGTTCTACTGGTCTCACTCAAGCTCTCCACACTGTTGATGTGAACGCCGTCAGTAACGACAGCCTCCCAGCGCAGGTCCACAATATGATCAGTACCACTTCGCTGCGAGCCATCTCGAACGGGGACTGCTCGGCACGGGGCGTTCACTGGGAGGGCCAACGAACTCTACTGACGAGGTATCTATAGGTCGTGTCCCTGGGCTTCACACAACCAATGTGGGAGACGAAGCAATCCCAACCAGCCTCTGGGAGACCAGCCCGCGATCAGAATCTGGCTGGCTTTGTCGACATGGCATGCGTGTTCATCGCCAAAGATGTGGCACAGGAGCCAAGATTGGCTGGTCGCATTGGAGAAGTCAAGAACGTGTACAGCAGGAAGAAAGCTAAGGACATGTGTTGCTTGGAAGTTTTGAGGCTGCTAGAGGAGATCAAGCAGAGCAGGTGAGAGGTGGGAGTTCCCATCTTTCGTGCATTGGTTTTCAGGGCCATATGTTGCTATGAAGGTCCTTGACTGGGTGCAAGCTCGGTAGCAAAGTTCTTTTGCTTGCATTTGCATCGCGTGGATTGGCGGTTATCAAGGACAGATTACGAGCACGACGACGAAATGACTACATCAAACTTTAGGCAAGGTCCTGTAGCAATGGTAGAATAATACTTGCTCAACTACGCTATGCGGAATGACACTTGATGCTCGGAAACCTGACAACAACCACATCACAGTGACTCATTCAAGGTACTGCGTGGTGTCCCAGCTAGTGTTTGTAGGATATCACGACCGAAGCTAGGCAAGTCACAGACAGTGTAAGCATTCGGTCATTGCTGAGCATTGAGGAGACAATTGATCTCACTCAGACATGACTTCTTCGATGCCGGAGTCGAAACTCTAGGCTATATAAGTGCGGACTGATTGGTCAGGTGAAATACAATGGCCGACGTCGACCTTGCCCCCAAGGTCATCCTTCTAAAAGACTGCCTCGATCCTCACGGCGCATTTGTACTTTGGATGCACAGCGACTTCGAGGGCCGGAATTATCTCACCTTGCTCACCGCTCTTGAGCGTGTAGGATTCCCAGTGGCTGAAATTGGCGAGTTCCTCCTTCATTGTCAGGGTCTCTTGGTGCGAGTATGTACCTTCTCTCGCGCCTCGCAACGAAACAACATAAATGTGTGTGCCGTCCTTCTGGCGCTCTACGTACACTCTTCGACATGACGCACAGCTCCGATCAATCGCCTGCACAAGGCCAGTAGTCGGTGAAGAGATGAAGGACGCCAACAGGACAAAGCTATGTTGTCGTGCATGATGCGCGGAGCGTGAAGTTCGTGGCGAAGTGGTGCACGAAGACGGCGCAGCCGAGTGAGTCTGACTCGTGTTGGCCGCAGGCAAGTTATCGTCGCTGTGTTATCAAAAGCTGCGCGAGCATGTCAATATGCTAGGCTGGACTGTGGGCTTCAAGAAGTTTGGTCTTGAGACGCTCTTGGGCATGCAGCTCCCCTGTCATCTACCACAGCTAGGCCATCGAAACGACTCATGATGTGCCGGGTCTCGTGAACAGAGCATCGTCTCTTGGCCCGTCATACATTGGCGGGGCATATTTGTGCTGTCGGGCTTCGACGTCGACGGCGCCAATATGCTGAGGATGGGCGGTGCCACATCTGAGCATTTGACAGAAGTGCTGTATTGGTCCTGATGGAAGGATCGCGAAACTGAAGATCGATGAGTTGCCAGGGTCATTGCTATCGTGAATCCCACCGTGGCGGAGACCGCGTTGGCAATGACCTGATTCTGGGAACCGCGTGCCATCACCTCGATGACATAGGACTTGCGCATGGTCACGGACGCGAAGACAAAGCATGACTTGGTTCACACTCTGCCTGCCTTGCCCAAGCACGCCAAACCAGCACGGCAATGCTGCTTCTCAGCCACGCACAGGCCCCAGGGTGGCAGGATTGAAGTGGTTGGATGTTGGCATGGGCTTCCCCGATGTCTTCTCTGGCAGTGTCATCGTTGTCATCGTCCTTGCTCGTCGTAACAAACCAGGCACGTAGACCGGACATGCCATTGGTTATGCCATGAGAGGCGCTCACAATGCCGAGTTTGGACGATGTACTGTAGTTTGATCCAGAAGTCGTGTATACTGAGTTATTGCTGGTCATATGGAAGCATGAAACGACAGTGGTGGGAAAGGTCAATGGCGGAAGATCATGTGCCACTGATTTTTGTGGCTTGGAAGGAAGAGGGCGACAAAGTCCTTGATGGGCACCCCGAGAAGGTCCTAGTTGCCCTTGATGACTCGCAAGCGCTCTCTACTGTCGATTAAGAGGCCGGACGAATGGAGTAGCGGTGACGGGATCGATGCGAGGTCTGTTTTCCATGCTCAACAACCGATGGAGTGGGTGACTTGGCGATGCAAAGCCTTTACGGGCGCCACTACTGATGTTGAACTCGCAGTAGCAAAATAAGCAATGCACGGCAGTGGCCGGTAGGGCCATGTCTCTGGGTTGCTGCCACCGGCACTGCCATCAAGATCGGTCTCCCAAACCGCGGCTTGAGGGTGGCAATGTTGAAAGAAGCGAGTATCGCCTTCGCTAGCTTGCCGCCGATGCTGTTGTCGTGCATAACGCCAGAGACAAGATGAATGTCTGCTCTGGACGTCGCCGTCTCTGTTCGGCTCGCCCGCGCACGACCTGCCGACAACAGCAATGCTGGTTTTTGGCCAGAAACCGGCACAATGGACAGGTCTGCACAAGGTTTCCGAACTCATGACCTCTTGAACCGACACAGGTGAGAACACTGTGCTTGATGGGACAGGTCAGCTCGAGCTTGCGAGCCAAGCCAAAGATCTCGATGTTCGTTCACCAAGTCGTGGTCGCCGAGAGTGCCGATGCTAAAGAGCGGGAAGCCGTTCGAGGTTCTGCATATCTTGAAGAAGCTCAGTAGAACCACGACTGCCTTCTCACTCGGCTGGCGGCCACGAGGCCGATCCCTGCAGGAAGATGGAACTCGAACCGCTGCAGCCGAGTCCTCCATACTCAGAGGGCGACTGCGGACTTCGAACGCCGACCTTAGAACCAAGACGACATGTCTTCTTAGGACCACGCCGAAGAAGAGCACTTGTGGCAATGGTTCACGGTTGTCCAGGACACCACATGACTTCCCGCGCCGGACGCAGTGCAATCCGCGAGCTGGCAAGGACAAGCGACAGGATCGTATCTGCAAGCTGCAGCCATCATCTTCCAGCAACGTGGGAACATTACCCGGGTCGCATGGGGGCACGCAGGCGCTATGGCTGGATTCTGGGTCGTCCGTGACACTCCTTACAGGAGTGAAAGGACAAGGCAGGAATGCAGCATGTGCATGAGAGACTTGGTGGTCCGGCCTATAGGTCACTTTTGCCCGCGAGATCGGTCAGTATCATTGTAAGACCTGGAGCTCAGGGTCCTACGTACCGTCAGCAGCCATCTCTAGATCTCACAAGGCTGTGGACATGTCCTGGACTCTCCGCCATCCACATGATATCCAGGCCCAAAAAATCCTTCACATGTACCATGACCTGGGGAAAGACATGAAAGCTGTCGGTTGGGATCCATCAAGGAGGGCGTATACGACGCTGAGCAGTTGGTCCACACGCATTACCAGCGTCGTCAGGTTGTTCATGATGATGCGCATAGCTGTACTCATCTCTGCCCACCCAGCAATGCCATGCGCTTTTGCTGGCCCGCCACGCGGCCACGAATGGAGTTGTGCCTGCGGTTGCCCTCGTGTTGGCAAGGAAGCTGTCCACAGCAGTGTGGAAGCCCTCCCAGTGATTGTGAAAGGGTACGCAAGACCGGGCCAGCACAGAAGAGCGTCTGCTGTCGGGATGTTGAGTGCGTCAGTATGTTGTTGCAGTGCTTCGAGGAAGTGCTCAAAGCTGTTGAGTCCATGCTCACTGTTGGGGTCCCGCAGTAGAGGCATCGAGCTGGACGGTCTGGGCTCCTGTACACGCCCAGGTGGCTCAAGCTTGCTTGCTGCAACATCTTCCGCCTGGCGCCGGGGCACAAGATGTCGAACTTCCTGTCCATCGGATATAACGTGTCTATTGTTGATTATAAAAGCTGAATTGAGGGTGGCGAGAAAAGTTGCAGGCGTCTTTTGCGTCGAGATCCTCCTACTAGCAGTCAGACGCTGCCTGATCGTGCCATAGTTGGCTCGACTGTAGCGAAGACTCCTGATGGACTGCAAGCGGCCCAAATCAGGCCATCTGTAAGAGAAACCAGGATAAAAGCACCCAGCTGTTGGAGTCTGCCGCTTCACACGTCGACATGCCGGCTCATGCTCGCGTTTTGGGCGTCCGTCGCCGAAACCAAAAACCACGAATCGGTAGTGGTATATATCGATGTGTTGTTGACCATAAGAAAGCTCGAATGCGGGTTCTGCGAGGAGGGCATAGACATCGTGGGCACCGAGAAATGCTCGGCAACATGGCGTGCTGGACCAATGTGGTGTACTGTTAAAGTAGTAGTCGAAGCTGTCCAGACCAGCTCATCTGTATGAGACACCAGGGTAGATGCATCCAGATATCGAGGTGGCTGCACGACACATCAACAAACTGATGTGTGCTCGCTTGCTGAACTGTCCGTCGCCGGAACCAAAGATGAGTAGTCGATGCTGATATATACTGCTTTTGCTGTTGTGCTATGTAAAAGCCGGAAGGGAGACATCCAAAACGGGTAACAGAGTGAATGGCGTTCAGCGACTGTCCTGGCACTCATACCTTTCTTGCTCTGCATCACAGTTTGGCGCAATGTTTCGCATCTCCCGAAGATATATTCAAAGCTGTTCAGGCCTCCAACCGAGGTGGTCCTGAACTGACGAGGAGGTGCCGATACGCATGACCCTCGAGGACATTGCTCATTCTCGCTCGCCGCTGAGCACACCGTTCCTTCGCTGGCACACAAAATATCGGCTCAGGATCTGGTCGACATGCGATATCGTTCGCAGCAGCAGCAGCAGCAGCAGCAGCAGAACAGTGGAATGCTTTGCCGTGCTCTATACTGATGTTGTCGTTCATCAAATTAAATTGGGATCGAGTCATCGGCCCCACGTCCTGCTGCGTGGAAGCTTGCTGCCGACCTTCGTGATGGGTATGGCTCTGTGTTGTACGGGAAATGAAAGAAACGGGCGGATATACGTTTGGTATGTGTAGAAGTCAAGGAAACGCAAGAGAGACAGAATAGAATAGCAAGAAACGAGGAGCAAGAGAAGCGTGTGTGTGCCGGAAGAGGAGGGAGACGAGTCGCACCTGCCATCCCACAGTGATCCTCTGACCGCCAGCCCGTGACGGAAGCGCCAGCAAAAGTGAGATACGACTTGCGTGCCTCGTGCCTCAGGACCACACCGCAATCACGACCCACGCCACCCAGGCATCCACGATCAGCTGCCAAACGGTGACCTGCTGCATGTGCCCATTCTGGTATACAAACAATTTCGATACCCAGATCACTCAACATGCCAGGCACGCCACGGTACCAGACCCCCAAACAAAACGCGCATATGGCCTTGCTGTACGACCACCATCACGGCCGCGACGCCTTGAGAGTCCGGCCGTCTGCAGAGGCCGCTGAGGTGGTGCTGCAAGTACCCGAAGCCCACATAAAGAGAGCGGCACTGAGGCGTAGCCTGTTTTTCCTGCAGCTTGAGATCCGGTAATGAAGTGGATCCGCAGGACGGGAAAGCTGGAGAGATGTTTGAGTGGTGATATCAGATCGTATGCCTCAATATAGTGTGTGGAGTCGGAGCTGCAAGTATCCAGCTCGGAGACGGAAATTCTCTGGTTCAGGCTTGGAGATGAAACGGAACAGGGCCGCAATCACAACGCATGCGCTGAGCGTCTTTCTGGCGTACGTGCACAGATTTACCGGTGCTGGATCGCATCTTCAAGGTGGGTCACTATGCCGGAGCATAGGGTAGTTGAACAGGATTGTCATTGCATGAAACATAGAAACGCCCAGCCTCTGCTATGCGCCAAGCTGTAGCCAAATATACAGATTTCGCATCCTCTTGTCCTCTAACCCTTCTCGTCCTCTCACAAGGCCTAAATGTATGCCTCTTGGTCTTCCTCCGCACATCCCCGCTCTTCCCCGCCGATCTCCCACCCTACCTGCTCTCGTCCTTCTTGCCCGTCCACACCCTCTTGATCAAGCCGGTAAGGCCAACGTCGTTCGTCTCAAACTCGTACCAGCCCCAGCCTACTAGGAAAACAGCGAGAACGTTCAGCCAGTCGGCAGCCTTGCGGACGAAGGGCACGCGCCATTTGGGAAAGTAGTCTGTTATGCAGGATCTGTGGGGTGCCGAGAATGTCAGTCAATGTCTTCCTCGAAGTGCCTGCGTCCAGTAGTAGTGCATGTAGGTAGCAGTGCATGTGTGATTGCGTGTACATACTGGAAACCAATGAAGCTGTGAATAATGGTCAGACCGATGAAGACGCCATCGACGAGCGGGCTCAGAGCGCCAGCGGCAAAGGGCGCGACGGTCAATGGGATCAGGGCGGCGGAGATCAGTCTACCCTGCGTATCAGCACTGTGTCCTCCATCTCATGCGCCATTGCAGCTTTATGCTCCTTCCCTACCTCTCCATTGTCCAGTGGTAACTGCCATGGCTCGGCTCTGCGTCGGGCACTCTGACCGGGTCGTTTACTGTGCCCCTGATAACCTGTGGCAGTGGTGGGAGAATCTGCAGCTTGCTGGAGGTCTGGAAGGCGGATCGCTGGACAAGGCCCAATAGTGATCGCTGCGCAAGTGGTTGACGGAGGGCGGGTGTGAGGGAGGAGCGGGCGAATTGCCGGAGGGCAGTGGAGCGCAATGCGAAGGCCATGATCGCTTTCTTTTTGAGGAGTGGAGAGTGTTGGAGATTCGTAGTATGGTTGTAGCGACTGCGATGATGGGCTGTGGATGTTCCCGCATACTGGCCCTCGGCTTGTGATTCAGCCAATCAAAACTCGTTCTTACTAACCCGCGTAGCCAGTCTCAAGACTACGCCATCCCGAAAAGTCATCGGAGGTGCAGCAACGACGACCGCACTGAGGTGTCTGAAGCTCACCCATCACCACCACTACATCTCTCTTCTCCTTCCGCCACCCCGCGCACACACTATACACCGGCGATGGCATCACGGAGACTCGCGTTCCAGCTGCAGCAGGGTCTGCGGGCTCAGCGCGCCATCAATGCCATCAAGAAGCCCCAGCCGGGCCTCATCCGCAATCTCGCGACTCCTGTCAGCCACGGCAGCACCACCGAGAGTACCACCCTGAGCAATGGCTTCACCGTACGATGCGCCGTCAATCCCTCTGGACTGCATACTTGATACTGACGATGAGGATTAGATCGCCACAGAACACTCTCCCTACGCCCAAACATCCACCGTCGGCGTCTGGATCGATGCTGGCTCGCGCGCCGAAACCGATAAGACCAACGGCACCGCCCACTTCCTCGAGCACTTGGCCTTCAAGGGCACCCAGAAGCGCTCGCAATCCCAGCTCGAGCTTGAGATCGAGAACATGGGCGCCCACCTCAACGCCTACACCTCCCGCGAAAACACCGTCTACTACGCCAAGGCATTCAACAACGACGTTCCAGCGACTGTCGACATCCTCAGTGATATCCTGCAGAACAGCAAGTTGGAGAACTCGGCGATCGAGAGGGAGCGGGATGTGATTTTGAGGGAGCAGGAAGAGGTGGACAAGCAGCTGGAGGAGGTTGTCTTCGACCACTTACACGCGACTGCTTTCCAGAACCAGCCGCTCGGCCGCACGATTTTGGGACCAAAGGAGAACATTCAGAGCATCAGCCGCAACGACTTGGAGTCATACATCAAGACCAACTACACCGCAGACCGCATGGTCCTCGTCGGATCAGGAGGTGTGCCGCACTCGCAACTGGTGGACTTGGCCGAGAAGTACTTCGGCAAGCTTCCCCACGAGAACCCGAATGCTCAAAACAACGCCTATCAGCGCGGCGTGAGCGGCAAGCCCGACTTTGTGGGCTCAGAAGTCAGGATCCGCGACGACACTCTCGGCACTGCCAACATTGCCATCGCAGTCGAGGGCGTCAGCTGGAAGGACGACGACTACTTCACCGCCCTTGTCACGCAAGCCATCGTCGGCAACTGGGACCGCGCAATGGGCAACTCGCCATACCTCGGCAGCAAGCTTTCGACCTTCATCCACGAGCACAAGTTGGCCAACAGCTTCATGTCCTTCTCGACTTCCTACTCTGACACCGGTCTCTGGGGTATTTACCTCGTGACCGACAACTTCACCCGCATCGACGACCTGGTCCACTTCACCCTGCGCGAGTGGTCGCGCTTGTCATTCCAGGTCAGCGAGGCCGAGACTGAGCGCGCCAAGGCACAGCTGAAGGCTTCGATTCTCTTGTCTCTGGACGGTACCACAGCCGTTGCAGAGGACATTGGCAGGCAAATTATCACGACTGGCCGACGACTGAGCCCTGAGGAGGTTGACCGGGCTATCGAGAGCGTTACTGCGAACGATGTCAAGTCTTTTGCACAAAGAAAGCTTTGGGATCGCGATATTGCGATCTCAGCGGTCGGTAACATTGAGGGTCTGTTGGACTATGCCAGAATCAGGAACGATATGAGCAGGATGTTGTCGTAGAGTGGAGGCGAAGATGAAGCGTTAGTGTATCCCATAGACACTTTTCTCGTGCGCTTACAGTTCTGGCGTGCGAGGAGAGGAAGTACAGAGGGGAGTGGTGTAGTGAGTGTATGTATATCTAGCCCGTTCTACAACGAGTGAAGTTCCTTTCATCCCCGGTCTCTGGGTACCTCTACAAGCATTTCGGCCAAACATCGGACGAGGTCACGATCAGGCAGTCGTGATGCGCGAAGCAGACCGTATCACTGCTGATCTGGACGAATAGTGACGGTCGTCTGGGATCTCACGGGTAGGACGCGATTGTTGAAATGCCCGAATTCTGAGTAACCCGACTGGTTGACGGGCTGTGACTGCAACAACTTTGAGACTCTCGTCCTACTGCACCTCCTGGACTCAGGACAGGCGTCAGTCTCAGAGGTTTCATCAGTTAATCGACGGGTTAACTGGTTGATATCGCTGACAGCTTGTTGACACGCATGATGGCTTGTTTATGCGGTTGACAGCTTGTTGTTACGGTTGACAGCTTGTTAATACGGATGACAGCTTGTTTGACACGGCCAATGGCTAGTTGACACTGTTGACTGCTCGTAATTGAGTGACTGGCCGGTCAAATGCTTGATCGGTTGGTTGAATTATGAAACTTCACTGGGCAGTCTGTTTCTCGGAGGCTGCCCACTCCGCAGAGACCGAGGCCGGATATCTGCAGCACGCTTCTGCGGGCTATGCTAGGTCCCTGGCATTCGAAGAAGTATGATGGGCATGCTGGCACTTGTCAGTCGTGAACGTTTGCGGACCTTGCCAAGCAATCGAAAGTCGCAGCGCGTTTCGAAGTGGTTTGACCGGGTGCTGATTTCGCCGCCGGATGCTCTTCTTCGCCTCTCGTGTCTGGGTGTCGGGCACCTGCAGCGCTTCTTGCCGCCATGCACGCTTCCACGGTGGTGTTACGACGAGCGAGCACCAAGATCCATGTATTTGCGCTCAGAAGTCTCGCATTTCCTGCAAAAAGCCTGTGGCCGAAAAGCAAAGCCGTGGGCTTGCATATCCTTGAGCTGGACCTGAAGGTTGCTTTGTTCTTGAGCGGAGTTCTGCAGCATCTGCTTGTGCGACAGCCCGGACGCCTGGTGTTCTTGGCATATTTGGGCTGCGCCAGAGCTGCTATCGCGGGTGAGCTGGCTGGCCGGGCACTTCGTTGAGCTGGATACCGGCAGCATTGCTGGTCAGGCAGCGTGGCGGCTCGTTCTCGATGCCTGGACGGTCATTGTGGCGGGTACCTGTGACGCAGGCCAGAGATGTGCGATGGTTTGCCGGTCGCTCAGCTCGATGCTTGCAACTGAAGCTGAGGAGTCCGTTACATCTCTTTTTCCTCGCTCCACCGCACTCTCTCTACCTTGCCATTTTCGACTCCTCATTTACAGTCACCTTCCATCGTTTCTAGCGAGGATACTGCCTGGAGTTCGCCTACGCTATCCCTGTCTCCTTGCAGCAGAGTACCGCGCAGGGCCTTGTTTCCATTGCCATTTTGTTCTGCTCGCGTTATGCTCGTGATATACTACCACTCGATTACGAACAAGTATAAACTCGAGCCGGAGCGCAACAGCTGCGGACGACCTTGTAGATCATGTGCCAGTCGTCGGCCATCTCAAGGACACCAGTGGCACGAAAGGAGCATGCAGCTCGCCTGCGGGTTGTTGAAGCAGCATACCTGCGTCGTGAGCGTGCTCTTCGCAATTCCTCCAAAGCCCGAAAAGTCCATGGTTTGGGCTGTGAGGAACATCTTTATATATGACTGGCATCGAGACGGTGACTGACTAGATCACAGGTCGAAGCGCCTACCGTCCGATTTACCTGAGTATATGCCGCCTTACAAGTATATAATCAAACGTCGTCAGCACGCTCGGGTTGGACGAAGCGAGACACAGCGATCATATCGTCAGGACTGGGCGTATTGCTGGAAATGCGGACGGTCCGTGCACAATGCCAATACAGAGGTCGTTGCTACCACTCGTCCGCGGGCCAAAAGGCTCGTTCAAAGAATCCGGGTCACCCTGTAAGCGCTGTGGAGCCGGATTGGTCCAGAAGAGACCCACTTCATCGAACAAAGTGAGTATTGCGCTTCATTCCTGCCTCATGTTCACCAGTAGCTGACTCATTGATAGTTCTATGCCTTCAGTCCGCTCGGTTTCCTCCCTCCTCTACTCTTTCTCGGCAGTCCGGATCATATATAATCAACAATCGAGTCAGTATATACACTTGCACCCACCGAAGAAAACGCCACAATCACGATCAAAGAATGCATCGACATCGCCTTCTCGCCTCGTCGGCCAGAGCCATGGCGGGCTGTAGCTGCGGCAATGCACCTCGAGCACTTGTTGTGACTGGAGCTGAGAGGCCGCGACACTGGCGACAATTGCGGGGAATGTCCCATATTGACCAACGGCGGTACAGTACAGGCCTGGAACGTATGGACTGGAGTCTCTGGGATAAGCATGCATCTCTCGTGCCAGAAGGCCGCAACCCAAAATCATTCAAGAATCAGAATATGCTGGTAACGATCGATTGCATGAACCCTGACAGAAGTAGGCGCATGCGAGACAACGCTGTAATCTACCTAGCGGGAGCTGTGCAGCACTCGATCGACCGCGCTGAGATGAAAATTGTGGGTAGTGGCGCTGTTCGGCTCGCTGATCTCGGGATGATCGCGCGTGAGTGCATGTCATCGCTCCGCTACAGTCTGGACTGACATAACAGCAGATTCCAGAAACTTGAGGTGGAAGGTCGTGCCGTGAGCCAGCGCAGGGCAACGACAGAATGATGATGTGCCTCTGGGAGATGGTCTTCGCGAGCAATGACGCGAGCCACGCTCTGCAGCACTCTCAATCTCACAGGCCGCACCACCAACAACGGCGGATAGTCACTCTCGCTCAGGCAGAGGCAACTCAGGCCGCTGAAATCCGTATATGGACAGCAACATTGTAAGGCAGTACTGTATCTCTGTCTGGAGTGAGCTGCTTACTGACTGACTTACAGGTCGAACATCTCGGTGATACGATCTCTCCTCGCTTCTGCTTTTCAACTTATGAAAATCATCCAAGCTCCCAGAATATCCCACACCTTCCGTGACTTTCGCAGCAGGCGGCTTTTGTTGCCGTCCATCAGCTTCACCTATGTCTCCTCATCGGACTGTGGGAAAGCAGTCATCTGGTTTCGTCTCGTGCCGTCGGTAGAGAACCTGCAGGTGCGGCCATATGTCACAGAAGACCGGCTTCAAGTTACAAAACGCCGGCGGATATGTTTCGTTAAAGCCAGAAGACTGAGGTCCCTTTATTGCTACACATCGGTCGGTAGACAGTCAGCGTGAGGCCATACCAAAATGAGAATGTAGAAGTGAACGAGCCAGTGTAGGATTCACTCTCGCGTGCCTCGGATTTGCAGCTCCCAAATCCCGAGGTTGCCAGGATCCAGGATTCAGATGTCCACGTTCGCAGGATTTCACAACGCTTGGGTGACATACATTCCGGTGCTAAGATGGCATGAATTGCGAGGCCTTGTTGCACGGTTTGTGACCTTTCTTCGATCTCGTATAGAAACAGTACAAGCCACTGTAAGCAGATGACGTTCTTGGCTGGAATTCAGTCGAAGCCAAAGTCCAGGATGTCCCTGAGGATGGCCTTGTTGCATACAAGAAAGGATTGCCATTGTAGTCGCAAGGAGGGCGGCGAGAAGGCGTGGCGGCTTGCTTCCAGCTCGCGTTCTAGATAACGATGCTCGCTTTCATACTATTGTCGTCGTCCAGTCTCGCGTGGCCTGTGCACTTCAGGCCTGGGCCTCGCGATTGCGTGTACGGAGCCCTTCAGCAGCCTCTTTCCAAGACTGATGACTTGTGCAGACCCGGAATACAGCAGCCAGTACATCCGGGCCGTAGGATCTGAGCTTGAGGGCGTCCTCATAAGTACCCTTTCAAGGCTCTCCCAGAAGAGTTCTTCCTGATCTTCAGCGCATTCCGCAGCATTTGACTTACAATTTCCATCAATTGAAAATGGCCACAGAAACCATGACCATCGTTAAGACCGCCTCTCAGCCGAAGCAAGTCGACACTGTCCTGAACTACTACTTGGAAGCCGCCGACGGCGGTGGCGAGACTGTAACCTTTGTGGGCACGGCATCCGACAAGCTCAGGAAGTACAACAAGAAGCAGGTTCGAGTCACGGATGCCCGTGGCCAAGAGGGTTCCTTCAATTTGGACACCCATGGCTTCCAATACACAAAAGCTGAATCGCAACTGAAGCCGGGCGCTAGTGAGGAGGAAATCAAGGATATCGGCTACAGAGAAGCGATAGAAGTCATGAAAAAGGCGTGAGTATTCAAGGGCCCTCAGAACTTTATCTGTATCTTCTTCAGTGAGTTGGCACTGACCTTGTGTCCGATCTGAAGCACGGGTGCGACGCGTGTCGTGCCAATGTTCTACTCATATAGACGCGCGGAATATGCTCAAGCTCTCGAGATGGCCAAGAATGCAGTAGATAAGAACCAAATCATCCCGGTGGCAACTCCTCTGATGATGGTCCATGGCGGTAAGTGGGTCAGAAGACTCGTACACTGTGCCAACCATACTGAGTAGCAAGTGTAGACCAATCCGACCGCGGAGCAGTCATGGCCCTTCTCGATACGATTTCCGAGGATGAAGCGGCTAAGCTGCAGAAAACCAGATGGGGCATCATCAACGTCTGGCGTCCGCTCGAAACGGTACGTCGCTCGCCTCTCGGTGTTTGCGATGCGCGCACGAGCTTGGAATCGGAGATGAGGGCGGTCAGGATCAAGCTGCCTCAGGTGCGGAGAACGAGCGACGGTAAGTTCGAGGAAGCCAATAACCAAGAGGGAGACAAGGAGATTTGCCAGTGGGCTCACAGTCCGGACCACCGATGGTACTACAAGAGTGAGATGGGTCCGGATGATGTGCTCTTGATCAAGTGCAATGATTCAAAGAAGGATGGGCGGGCCAGGAGGTGTATTCACACTGCTTTCGAGACTGAGTATGATTGTGGAGGCCCGAGGCAAAGTATAGAGATTAGATGCTTGGTGTTCTGGGAAGACCAGTGCCCTGAGTGAGGTTCTCTCTGCCAATTTAGGTAAGCTTGGTTTTCCACTACAATGAACATGGCATGTTAATAATTTCGGCCAGTAGCTTCGCATCCAATGCATTTTCCTCGAAGGTCGTATAGATCGAGCGCTACCGCATCGCAAGTCTATGTCAGATAATGTGACCTCGAATGCCCGTTCATGATCTCTCAGCAGGGCTCTGAGAACAGCACTTTTACGCGTCCCCAAGAGGTGATCGGGCCCAGTCAGACTTGCTTGTGCAGCGGGCTCCGTCCTCCATTCTTCGAGTAAACCGACTCGTGTAGACCGGCTAAATAACGTGCAGACTAGCTGAGACAATTACGCAGTCAAATCCTTAAGCAGCTGGGACAATGTTTGCTGCGCAACTACTTGTCAAGTCAAGGCCGAGATATCAACAAGAGCACTGCAAAAACCAAGGACTCTTCTATCCAGCAGGTGCGATCGTACTGGCAGAGCACTCCGGTCAACGTCGACTTTCGACTCATACACAGAGCTCGACACGGCCTGCCTTAATTTCGCCCATCTCAAGCACATGATTCGCTGAATGTGTCGGCGCTTTGCCGCGCTTCGCTTTCCACATCAAGACGGAGCGACTCAACAGCTTCACAGACGGCGACCGATGGTTAGTGCAGGCGGAGACGCCTTCAACTGGACGCGGGCTCAACAGGCGTGCTTTGCCTGAGCTAGTCTTGAGCACCAGCCTAATGTCGCCGGGTGAGACATAACATGCACTTACAGGTAACGTCCTCGAGCTCCGACGCTTTCCCGCTCATAGCTATGCGCTAGAAGATTAGTAACAATCTCGTTATCTTCGCGCAATCATGGTGGACTCCAGCCGCCTGGCCGGTTCTCGACGAAGAGACATCAAAGTGCTGGAACCTCACTGCTGCAGGTTGGCAGAGATAAGTGCACGCCCCGAAGTCCAATTCACCTTCAAAAACCTACCAAACCATACTCTCTACCTTCGAAGACCATCGGCTCCAATCATGAAGGTCTCCAGTACCACCACGCTCGTCCTGGCATTCTTTGCATCAAACACCTTGGCCTGGGTACGTCTCATGCCTCCTTCACAGTAATCCTACCAGGAAATTGATAAGTATTAGAACTGCAAGGTCAACACTCGAGGCGGCCCAGGCTGGTGCATGCCCAACGACGACCAGAAAGCACAAGGCGCAAAGTACCAAGAGTGTAGGAAGGTAGGTGCTCTTTAGCAAAGGCAGCTGGTGTCTGCAGAGTTTGGTCTCATTCAGGACAGGACTAAATGGTACCGTAGGAATTTCCGTGCAATGACCCGTGGAATGGGTGCTACCCGAACGTCACAGGAAATGCTGATGCCGATGCTCTTGGTGGCGGAGTGGCGAATTGCTCATAGTATTCCATCTCGATCGAGGATGGACAAGTGGCGTGTGGGTCTCTAGTCGATGCTGCGGTGAGGGACTGTGGGAATTGAGGCATGAACAAGAAGCAGCTTGGAGACTCAAGCTGAGGTATGTCCCAAACTCGTAGTTCATGACTCGGCGTTCTATGTGCCTATCAGCGGTCCGCGGAGGAAACAGACGACTGTCTCGAAGGGGCGTCTTGGTCTTTGGCACACCGATTTGAGCTGAATAGCACTCCAAGATTGTCTCCACGTCTATTGAAAGCAACCAAGTATGTCTCTCGCTCAAAAGTCATTGCAGAGATGAACATCTACGGGCTCTTACCAGGCTGTCATGCCTTGGATCTGGATATTTGCTGCCAGCGTGAGGCCCGCCGCACCTGTCTAGGAGTATCATCAATCCTCTCATCATGTCAAGGCACCTGTTGATTTGGCTCTCGCCCGAGCCTCACTTCAAACATGGAGAAGTTCACCTTGCTGCACTGCCAATATGCCTATATCTTGGCACTCTGCTGCCAGTGTGATTCAGGAGGTCTTAATGCTCATATGTTTCGTTATGCCTCCAATCATAGAGCCTTCGACAACACTCTCAGCACGAAGCCCTCCCCTTCCATAGCGCGGACATCATGCAGTTCACCACGGATGCCGTAGCGCTCCTGGCGCTTGCCAAATCCATAGCCTCCGCCCACGGAGCCGTACGTCCCTTATCAAGCATGCATCTCGCTTCGAAACCCAACGTGTCCAGTTTCCTTTGAACGGTTATCAACCCTCCGCCTCAATCTCATAGCTGTTACTTCTGTGCTTCGGCTCAAATTTGAACCCGTCCGCCGCCTTACCCAAGAACATCTCACTAATTTTGATCCAATCCTTGTAATTGCTCGACGACAGCAACGTCTCCAACTCAGTTCTACCCCTGTACGCCGGCGGCCGGTCTCCGAACTTCGGCGGCAAGTACTCGAGGAGCCCAATTGGCACGTAGCGACAGCTGAATGATAACCATTCGAGCAGGAACCTGCGAGTCGTGCCGACACCGATCTCATCGCTGCCCCAGTACTCGAGACCATGCTTGACGAAGTCGGAGATATAGTTGAGACGCTCAGAGGCAGATTTGTCGAGGTACTGATTGGTTGCGATCTCTTCGAAGATCCACGGTTTGATCAGCGCGCCGCGGGCGATCATGCATGAGTCCACGCCAGCGTTGATAATGTGCTCGTTGTAATCAACATGGCTCAGGACATCGCCGTTACCGCAAAAGTAAGGCAGACCGTCGCCTAAACCTGCTGGCAGGTCGCGGGCATCGGCTTCGTGGACAGTGTCGGTGACACTGGCTTGTGCAGACTTGAGGTTGCGGACGATAGTGGCGCATTCAGCGATGTAGGACCAGTCTGCGTTCTTGGTGTACCGCTGCTGTTTAGAGCGGCCATGGAGGGTGATAGCCGCAACGCCAGAAGGATCTTCACCAAAGTCTTGTGTCTCCTGGCCACCGATCACAAGACGCTGAACGAGTTTCTCGGCTGTGGGCTGGCCCGTCTTGGTGCCCATACGGATTTTGACAGTGATGGGAGTCTCGCCGGACACGGCGTTCATGCCACGGAGTGTCTTTTCGAGCTTAGCGGGCGAGTCAAGGAGTGCTGAGCCACCGCCTTGACGACAGACGAGATCGATTGGGCAACCGGAGTTGAGATCGATGGCTCGAAGGTGTGGACATAGCTTAGTCAGGACTTCGGTCGTTTTCAGTGCCACCCAAGGCTTTGCGGCGGCTATTTGAGCTCCGAAACGAATGTCTTTGCTGTTGTCATAATCGACAATAGGAATCTTTGGTTTGTATGCAGGCGGTACCAGTTCCGACTGGTGAGCCTTCATCAACGCCCACTCTGGCTTCTCGGCCTGTAGAAGTGGCAGACCCATGGCCATTTCAGACCAGGTGACTTGTGCGCCAAGACCCACACATAACCTTCGGAAGGGCAGGTTGCCTTGCGTGGTCAAGGGAGCAAGCACGGGCGTCTCAGGACCGTAGTAGATTCGTCGCTTCTCAGACGCTCGGAATGGTGGTTCGATATATCTGGCGCGATTGTCTTTTTTGGCAGAAGTAGTGTTTGTTGGGATAGGAATGCCATCGTCATCAACGGCCTGAGGCCGATCGTCCTTCTTGCCATTGGTTGGATCTTGGTTCTTGTTCATCCACTCCAAGTACTTCTCGGACTTGTCGGTCTTGATATGCCTCTTGCGAAGCGCGATCTTGTCTTCATTACTGACAAAGTTGATAACGCCACCAAGATTTTCATGGTCAAGGCCGCTATTCAGACCGTTATGCCCAACAGCACCTTCGGGCTTGCCAAGTAGAATGAGCTCCTTCCTGCCATCTTCGTGCTCCACCTCTTTGCTGTGACTACTGGCCCATCTGCAGCGCCATCCGCCTCCACACACGCCATGGGTCTTGTACGTAGGGCACATGCCATCGAATGTCTGGAGATCCTCGCGCTTGCCCTCTTTGAGGTATTTGCGGATGTCATGTTCATACTTGCATCGATTATCGAATTTGCATGCCTTTGGTGCGAACTCATCGACGTGTGCTCGACTCATACAGAGCTGTATAGTGTCTTTAGAGCTACCGAATGTCCGGGCCTTGTTCTGGCCGCGCTCTGTCTTCTTGCCTCCTCGGCCTCCCGTGACCTCTCTATCTCCTACTCGGCCTGAGGCCCCAGCCTGGTCATCGTCGGGCGCTGGCGCGTCTGGCTGAGCAGTGCGTGACACGTCAACCAAGTACTCCTTCTTAATCGGCGCGATACCTTTGACTCTGCCTGGTCGATCTTCTGTCGTCGGCTCAGCGGCGGTCAACGCTGACTCGGAATCAATCTTTCGTCGCTTGGACGGAGACTCTCCGAACCCATCGCCATTGCTGGATCTTTCTACTTTCTCTGCTCTGGTTGTCGCCGAATCACCACTCACGAATTCGGTCTGTGGGTTCGCCCTTTTCGTCGTTTCGTCAGTGGACGATGGCTGTAGAGACCCGTCGCCGTTCATTGGATTGACACCACCTGCAGCCATTGTTGTGGATGGTAGATGGTCTGCCATCGCTAGACACGGTCGTATACTCGAGTAAGTGTTTCGGATGCATTCACATGCTTCGAATGGAAATTCTTCATGGGGATCCAGTCAATGCGGTTTAGCTTATTAGACAATGATGTGGGGCTGGCTGTGCTCGAAATGACGTCGCCCGCAACAAACTGGCTGTGCGCTAACCAGGCAAGCACTGAACACTCTGGCCTCAAGGAAGAAGTGTTTAAGAAGGACATCATCTCCCACAAGACTCTCAACACACCCAATCCTTCTCCCATCTCTTGGCCACCTGATATTCGAAGCGCCGGGACGACCACGAACCTATTCGAGAACCAGTTGCTTCATTGACAGACGGCTGAAAACACCTTCTCGCCAACTCTTGCAGCCTACTACATCATACCCACCCACACCCGGCAGCTTGGACAGATCTAGACACCATGACTCTCTATTACTCCTTGGTACATATCCCCTCCCGCTCTCCCACTTCAACTTTCACCTTGCACAAAGAATACCCATCTGCAAAAGCAATCATGCCTTCCCTCATCTACGCTCCCGTATAGAGTACCACCATATCACCCACGAGCAACCCTCACTGACAATGGTCTTCTAGGTGTTCGCACTCCTCGTCTTCGAGATGAGCGTCTTCGTCTCGCTCATCGTACCCCTTCCCTTCACCATGAAGAGGAAGCTCTTTACCTTCCTGGCCGAGTCGCCCATAGTAGCAAAGCTACAATACGGCTTAAAGATCACCTTCATCTTCATAACGATCCTGTTCATTGATAGCGTGAACCGCGTCTATCGTGTGCAGGTCGAGCTGGCGCAAGCCAAGTACCAGGGCGGCGCCGCAGGGTAAGCGTAAACCTTGGTAAAGAAAAACCCACGACTCCCAGCTAAATATTATGTTAGTGCCGTCGCCGGCTCCGAGCGCATGGAAGTCCAAGCCCGCAAGTTCTACTCGCAGCGCAACATGTACCTCTGCGGCTTCACGCTCTTCCTCTCCCTCATCCTCAATCGCACCTACGTTCTCATCCTCGAGAACCTGCGTCTGGAGCAGCAGGTCAAGCGCACTCAGGGTGACAGCTCCGCCGGCGGCAAAGACGCTGCCAAGCTCAACGAGGCGGGTGACGTTGGCGAGATTGGTAGACTGAAGGAGGAGCTGAGGAAGCGCGACCAGGACATCGAGGTTCTGAAGAAGCAGAGTGAGGGCCTCAGTGACGAGTACAAGAGGCTCGGTGACCAATTCCACGTCAGTGATGGCACCCCGAAGAAAAAGATCTAAGTGCTTTCGCGAAAGGATTACCGCAACGAAGCAGTAGAGAGGTGTGGATTTGCTGCTTCACAATGGTACACCCAGGGCTTATTGCACCCTATGTGGACGGCAGGAGACGGAAGTGAGCAATGCGCATACACAAGGCCATGCGCGGTGTAGACGATTGAGGTGATGATATGGCGGTTGGAAGTATGGCAACACGAGCTGGTGTACGAGCGGCTGCCAGTCCGAGCAAGGTAGAAATGAAGTTTTGTGCCTAGAAAGTCAATAATCGAATGCACGTTCTCCTATACCAGGCTCGTTAGCCATTTCGTCGCCTTGGGCGCGCACGTGCGCTGCGATCCTAGCTGAGCGTGACCTGATTCCTTCCTCTTTGGTACAAGACCGGCGGCAACTCTTCGGACGCGACTTCCTCCAGTACTCTAGCCTGTGACCTTCGCTTCACTTCGTACATGAGACATACCTCCGTCCCTTCTCCCACCGCTGATTCGAAGCAATTCACCAATCTCGCACAGTCCCAAACCTCCGGCAAAGTGATATCCACTTGAGATCCATGGACAACCGCGACCACGGCCTCCTCAAAGAAGGCGGCAGCGGCAACACAAGATGTTTCACTGGAGCCTGGACTCTGGCCAACCGCTGCTTACTAGTAGCGCCTCACCTCGCCCAATCGTCGCCAGAATTTCGCCTGCTCGCTGCGCTCGGCTGCTGTCTTTCGTTGGGATCTCGCGGCGCTCAAAGCCGATTGAGGCATCAAAAGCAGAACTGACGGACGCGTCAGAAGCAGAACCGTTCGCAGCCCCAAGAACGACATCGAGTGAAGCAGTCGAGCGAGAGCCGATCAAAACACCAAATTCAAGACCGATCGCCCTGCCAGTCGTAGCATTGATTGAAGCGAGCAAGCAAAAGTCGATCGAAGAATCGATCAATGCGCTACTTGCAGACCCGATCAGTGCGCCATTAGCAGAACCTACTGAGGCAGTGAAGCAGAAGCTGACCAAAGCACCATCATCAGAAGCGATCAATGCGCCAAGAAGAGAAGCACCTACGCTGCGCACGTTGCCAGCCGAGCTCCGCAATTGCATCTTCGAGCTCGTACTGATTCAGGACCCAGAGGCAGTCGATCCGAGACTCGGCATCCAAATCATTATTGAGGTCAACAAAGATCTCAGGGTGCCGCCTCTACTGCAGACCTGTGAACAGATCAGAAAGGAAGCTTCCGGTCTCTACTATTACGGTATATCCTTGAAAATCACTCGGTGAAGGAGATCGCTGTTAACTCGTTGGCTAGGCAATTGCTTTGGTGTTAATGCGCCCGATTATGACGGCACGATTTTCGCCAAGTTTGAAAGGCTTTGCTTGTCCGCTCTCGAAAGTGTAGCCGTTGAGTGGCCTCCTCCAACTGCGAATGTTCTTTTGTGCATCATCGGAAAGCATTGGGGCAACGTCACGAAGTGGAGCCAAATGGTATGGGCGCGTGAAGCACAGCCTCTGGAGCGCAATATTCTGCAGAGTTCCGCAATGACGACTACATGAGGCTTGGTACTGTGCATGTCGTTGTTGCGGCGCATGCCGTTGCGTGGAGGTATCAATTCAAAAGTTGGCAAAGGTGTGAGAAGGAGTTGGATAATGTTGGACTGGCCGTGAGACGGCTGGACAGTGAGTGGTTCGAGTAGAGCTTGACGGCTGATGTTACTCATGATGCTTGAACTGTTCGAGCAGTATACCAGGCAGACATCGCGACGACGGATGTTTAGACTTGCGGGAAGAACGATCGACATTGGTGCTCATGCTCATGGATAGGGTTGGACAGGGAGTGGTGCTGGTATGAGCAGCATAGAGGCAGAGATCGCGACGACGGATGATGAGGCTTGCGGGAAGGGCGATCGCCATTGGTGATCATTGACATTGCAAGCGCAGCTGCCTTTCTTGTACATTTTGCCTCGAGAGTGGCATAAAGGTCCTCAATTCTTCCATCATCGTTACCATCGGTTTCTCGTACACAGACTTCGATATGACGGCTCGACCATCAGAGTTCAAAGCTGGTTCTTTTGAGCGAAAGTGCAAGTTGCGAAGGTGACTGTCAACGACGCTGTTCCTCTTGCCCAACAACACGAAAGGTCAAGCATCCCCATTTCGAACAAGCACGCCTCGTGTATATTCCGCACCTATCATAAACAGGTCGACTAAATATTAGTCATCTCAAGGTTCAACCAGCTTTTGTTAACAGTCAATCGTCATCTCTTGCCATCCCATTCCATGGATAGCGCCTCACTGAAATGATAAACTGCGATAACAGCTCTTGAAAAGGCACTCCTGAGGCCATGCGAATACGCACGTCGGGGCCTTCGTGATCAATGCCATTGATATGGCTGCTGATATCCAGTATTAGAAGCTGGTGGCGGTTGTGTGGGCAATCATGAGGCTGAAGGAATTGTAGGACATGAAGTTGAATAAGCTGGCGAGACTAAGGCGCGCGGGGGCTGATGATCGACAATCGGGAGGGATGGAGGACAGTCAGTCCGTGTCAGGTAACATGGATCTTGAAGGCACATGATCCTCATATCTGCAGACTGATGCAATGCTTCTGCGGAGGCCAAGAAATGTCTTTCAGGAGACGGTTCACAGGCGGCAGCGTGGCACCATCGACGAAAAGAACGCACAATTCTGGGCGGTACAACCGATCTTCGCATTGATTGTGTTTTACAGCGCCAATGTGGGAGGTCCTGGCGGTCTTCTGAAATGCCAGTGGTGAGTGTCGCGCGTCAATTCGATCACCAATCAATGCGAGTGCAATTTCTCACATATTCGTCGACCACCCCAGTCCCTGCCAGAGCGCATGCAGATACGAATGTTGCCCCAGATTTTTGACTCGCGTCCGCACCTGGTTCCGTTCTCTCCACAGCCTCGGCATGACAGCGCCTAAGAAATGTTGCTGCCATTCCGAACTTTTGATCGTGAGACGGCGGCGGAGAGCAAGGTTATGGCTGGACAGCGGAAGGACTGGAATGACAGGCCATAGTAATTGCTTTTCATTTCCAGGTGTTCACGACCGTCTCAATACATGCTGTCTTACATAGGCTGGAAAAGCAATGCCGTTCTCATACCTTATCGTCGCCACGCACACCCTCCTCCATCACCGTCCAGCCTCGCTTGACCTCGATACCAGGATCCAGCCTCACCGACCGATCCTCGCTGAAGTCGCTCCTGGCAGGCTCCACAGTTGTGCTGTTAACGCCATTCTCGTCGTGATTCTTCTTGATCATCTCATAGCTATCTTCTTCCTCATTGGGGTGATGAGTGCTGTGATAAGTGCTCAGATCCGTCATGGTGTATAAGCCGCGTTTCTTTTTTCGAGCTGGCTCTCTCCAAGGCTTTAACTGATCGCTGTCTAACCCTGGCGTCGCTCTGCCATTGGAATTCGATCCTCCCTGGGCACGTGAGCCTATGGATCCGAAAAGCCACTGAAGGCCAAGGAGTCTGATCGCAGGACGCAGCATAGGCAGGCAGGCACAGATCATACCGCAATTGATCTCGACACACGACCAGATGACAGCTTCGGAGAAGTTCCAGGTAACGTCGCTTGATAGAAGATCGAGGCTCATGAGTACAGTCAAGCGCACAATCGAAACCACGGAGACGAAGCAGCCGAGCATAAACATGCCGCCCAGTGCAATCTTCTGGGCTAGCGGCGCCTGTAGACTCCAGACATATGGAAGAGGCAGTAACAGGAGCACAACATCGGTGAGGACGTTGACAATCGATGCACCAAGCCAGACTGACCGGGTTTTGATGCACGTTTTGTCCGTAATTGTGATGTCCCATTGCGCATTTATCGGCTGGCAGGTGAAGATGACCGAGAAGAGCTATATCGACCAATCATATTAGACGGGCAAATGCTTCAATAAAGGTGCACGACTTACTACTGCAAAGAACCATCCTATTATGACGGCACTCACGATCATGAGAGGGATACGATTCTTGACCGAGAAAAGGCGCCAGTAGAACGACAGGATCGCGGCTTTGATAGTGGCTATGCAGCACGTATAGAGCAGCTGGGCATAGAACATGTAGCGCAAGAAATCGATTACGCCGTCCGGTGGCACTTCAGTGAGTGAATGTCGTCCCAGGTATTGTCTGCAGCCTATGAAGCCATCAGCAGAGCGTCAGTCGAATGCTGCGGAAGATCAATCGCACCCAACATGACGACGTAAAACTGCGATGTGTTAGCTCGTATTTCCCACATCGATCTTGGTCTTGCGGGACCTTACCCAGCCATTGGTAAACAAAAGGGCGGCGACAGTCAGAATATCGTCCCATCCGAGACCTTGCCTTCCAGAAGTCGATGATCTGCACCATAACCTCAACGGCACGACCAGCATGACCAAGATATAAGTCGAAATTGAAGCGCCATCGAGATTGCTCCTGATAGCCTCGAATGTCGTGAGAGAGCCTGGCATGTTGCTGCTTCCCAAGCAGAGCAGCGATATATGTAACGCAGCAGCGGGAAAGACCACCGTCAATATTCTGCGGCTCAACGCGGAGTGGTGTACATTCAAAAGAAGAGCACACAAGATGCAGCCAAAGGCATCGGCATCTAATCTATGCTTAGTACATCTTTCTGCGGCGTAGACTTGCTTGAAGATCTGCAGTTATTCCATTGATCCACCAACATTGGTCTTGCTGAGATGAGTACTAGAGTTTTACACCGAGCATGTCGCACAACTTTACTTTAGTGGACTAGCCACAAGCCTGCGAACACGCTTGTCTCTTAGGAGGCTCGCGAACCGTGAGGGGTCGCCAGTGTCGTATGCCCCGACTCGTACGGTACCATGATGCCGGCGTTTGTGTCATCCTTGGGCGAGGTGTTGGCAGTCCGTTATCACGTTTGATCTTCGCCTAGCCTGAAAGCTTGCTCGGGATATATCGCTCATGAAGTCACAAAAGCGGCCTCCGACCAGACAATGGAGCCAGGCGAGCTGTGTGGTTGAAATCTCGGCCTCGAGAAGATGAAGGGGAACCCATGTAGGAGGAGTAGGTGCCCAAGGGCTCGCGCATCCGCCGCGGTCTTGGCGGCGCCGGGTCGAGGTTCCGGTGCGGTGTCTTCGGTCAACATACGACCACCACACCATACCCAATTCGGTTGGGCACTGGGAAGGAAAACTGTTTCAGGGTCTGTCCACTTCAAGGTTCCAACGTCTCTTCTGGTTTCTTCAAGGATAGGCCCCTTCACATGAAGATCTCTTATCTGCATGAAGCCTCATAGGGCGATTCAGTGCGGGGCTGAGGAAAGATGGGAATGCAGGACTCTGAATTCCGCAGGAATGTATTGGCTCTCGACCACAACCAGCAAAGCTGAGACGGGCATGCGCGCGGTCAGCAGGACAGCTTCGTTGGAAGACATGGGTTGAAAGCGGCATTGCGCTACATCCACGCGAAAGTGTAACTTGTGCGCCGCGACATGGAATTGCCGGCGACAGCGTGCATCGACACGTTAGGATGCATGCCGCTGAATTAATGGCGCGGGAGCAGGCTGCACACCTGCTCTAACACCGATAAGCCGTCATGCCGGCCTTCTGCAGTACGAAGCGTAGGAATCGAACGGTCCTCGGTCTCCACCTTGTCTCGTTGAGGCCTGCGTGGCATATCTCGTGGTGGATATCAGAATTTATCAGGCATGTCGACCGTCTTGACCAGTTTCTCGAGATCACTGTCAAGATGGCGGCCCCAGACATGTCCTACCCGCATTTGCTGCTCTTGGCGAGCATCCTGACGACAATCTATGTGCTATACGTGGCCGTGTATCGACTATATTTTCACCCTCTTGCAAAGTACCCAGGGCCATTCTGGGCGCGACTGACAGCCTGGCCTTCATGGTGGCACACAGTCAAGCAGGATCGCCACCTGTGGTTGTATAGCCTGCAGGAGAAATATGGTATCTTCGCAGCAGAGACCGCAGCGAAACTTTTCTGACGAAGCTGTGACAGGCACGACATTTCGCTATAGGCCAGACGCAATCCTCGTGAACACGCCAACTGCTTTCCGGACAATCTATGGACCTCGTGGCAATGTCAAGAAAAGCGATGACTATTACCGGAACTGGCCCAAGACGGTTCAGGAGAAAAGCACTTGGAATGTCACAGACATCGACAACCATTCCAGGAAACGCCGCATACTGAGTTACGCATTCTCTGAAAAGGCACTCCGTGAAGCCGAGCCCGCTGTTTCGAAGAACATTGATAGATGGCTGGACTTGTTCGAAAGGTTTGGCGAAGATGGCAAAAAGTCCTTCAACATGGCGCATGAGATCAATTATCTGGTCTTTGACATCCTTGGTGATCTATGTTTCAGCAAGTCATTCGATATGATGGCACCCGAGAGCGAAGGCAAGTCGATCAGAGACCCGCCAGAGCTTCTGGCAGGTTTCCTAGCCTTGATGCATCCGGTAGGTAATTGTGAAATCATGAAATTGGCTCACTGTTGACGCATCTCAGATTGCTTACGCACCCTGGGCGGATTGGTGGTTATGGCTGAGGCCCCGCGGCCTGGACTGGTTGCTCGACAAAGCTTCGCCGCCAGCTGCCAAACAATGGGAGGCCTTTGTGACGAAATGTCTCACCGACCGGACCAAGGTCGAGCTTGACGCCGAGGAAGCCGGCAAGAAAGAATCAGACATGCGCAAGGACTTCTTCCACTGGCTCTGGAACGCTGTTGACCCTGAGACCGGAAAGATCGGCTATTCCCGTCACGAACTGTATGGTGAGATGGAGTTGCTCATCATCGCTGGCTCCGATACAACTTCCATCGCCATGTCAGGCATGCTCTTCTACCTTGCGCGCAATCCGGAGATTCAGGAGAAATTGGCGACGGAGGTCCGCTCTGTCTTCTCCAGCTACAGTGAGATCAAGAGTGGTCCAAAGCTTCATTCCTGCAAGTACCTTCGCGCGTTCATTCACGAAGGTTGCCGGATGAGTGGCCCGATTCCTGCAGAAATGCCGCGCACTGTCTTGCCAGGTGGCACGCAGGTCGATGGAGAATACTTCCCGGAAGGCACCAAAGTCAGCATTGGCGTTTACGGATTGAGTTACAACAAGGATATCTATCCAGATCCTTTCAAGTTCCGCCCTGAGCGCTGGTTGGCCGACGAGAACGATCCTACGTCTGTGGCTGAGGTCGAACAAGCCGAGGCTGCTTTTTGCGCAGTAAGTGTGATCTTCAACGCATATGCAGACCCTTGTACTGATCGACCCCAGTTCTCCGCTGGTTCTCGCGGTTGTATAGGCAAAAACCTTGCATGGTTGGAGATGCTTCTCGCCATGTCCAAGCTCGTGTATCGGTTTCAGGTCAAGCAAGATCCTAGCAACAAGATTGGTAGTGGCAGCCAGGACGGGAGGCCTGGTCGCCGCAATGAGAACCAATATCAGCTGTACGACGTTTTTGTCGCGCTGCGGGATGGACCTATGGTCCAGCTGCACCCCAGGAAATGACGGGTCGACGGGATGTTGGTATCTAGTGCTGGACACAAACAGCTTACAGCCATAATGCCGGAGGCGCTGCACAGAGCACTTGAGCCCTCACATCACTGCACTACTTCAATAAGCCGAGCAATGAGTGCTTGTATAGGTTGGCATTATATGCAGGACGAGATAAGCGCGCAATCCTTCGAACATGCACATCGAGTTTGTCTGAATCGGTCATGGCCGGTGTCGAGGACAGAGCGTTTGCGGAACAGAACTGACGTGCGTACTGTAGCACCGCTCTCTGATCGTGCTTGCAGGTGAACTGCAAGAACAACCTGGAGCCATCTCGTAGATGCACTTTCCTGCTCGGCTGGCTTCATCTTCGGATGCGCGGCACGTTCGGCATGCCGGAAATCTTCGACTGCTTCAACATTGGCTGCCGAACCTGGCAAAAACGCAGGGACGCGACCCCCGTGCTCACTGCGCGTAGTTGTATGTTTGCTTGTCAGTGGTAAGTGGTCGTCCAGCAGGAAATACATCGCCATACCTACAGTCGTCCAAGATCACCCTGAGTAGCATTTAGTCGGCTTTGCATTTTTTGAAACCATGTTGGCAATTGGCAAGAAAGCGTCGAGACCTGAGGGACCTATGCGCATATTCAGCGAGCCAAGCTATCACGACCATGAACCCACAGAAGACCAGAAGCGAGCCTCTGGTGACGACCACATCAAGAAACCTGACAAGCTGAACCTCACGGGCTATGGAACCTTTCCCTGGAATTTCAGACCGGCCACCTTGAAGTCGACGATGCCCGCTCATCCGAAGCACAAAGCACTGACAGCAAAAGCACGCGAGCATGTGCCGCTGCTGGATGACGGCGAAGCTCAGAATGACAATGACAGCGGCGAGGCCAGCACTCATGCAGATGATGATGTGCTGGAGCACGACGCGTTTTGCAAACTCATCGGCATGAATCCAAAAGCCTGCACCGGATCCGGTTCTGCGGACTTGGAGGCTGGCGGCGGACTATACCATGATGTGCACCGTAGCTACATCAGCGCCATGCGTTGGCACTACTGGTTCGAGGTGGGCGTCTATACAGCCCTGCTCTCCCAGGTACTGCTTTCAGCCAATTTCATCGTGTTGGGCGCCATGAGAGGAGAGTAAGTGTACTGAGAAATATAGGAGCAAGCATGTAGCTGACAAGCAACAGCCATCACGTACAGATCGCAGTGCTTGGCGCTGTGAGCGTCGGCATTGCGGGATGCTTGGCCCTGATCAAAGGCCAGGGCTTGCCGATGAGGATTCGCATAGTATCAGGGCAGCAACTTATCACTCGTGCATACACCTTGGCTGACACTGCTGCTGTAGGAGCGTGATGCCCTCTGGGAGGTACAACTCGAGGCCGAAGAGCTTCACTGGAGGCTAGCCGCTGGTGGCATTGTCAAGTTCAGTGACGTGAAACGTATCTGGTCGCGATACGTTCAGGTTGAGCGAGATAGCTCGCTCAATCATCCGGACACATGGTATGGTTCAGGCAGATTCCTGTGGTTAAAATGGGTGCTGATAGTCCCATAGGACTTCGTCCGCCAATCAAGCAGCTCAGGGAATGGATGTCACACAAATTGCCACTGGGACTGCTCCAAATGTAAATGTGCAGGCAGTATCGCAACCAGGCACGGCTCTCCCTGCGACTCCGGGCACAGCTCCTCCTATGATTCCGGGATCAGTAATTTACACGACTGGTGGAGGTCTGCGTCAGCCTGCGATGGAGGACGATGGTATACCGATGTAGTGGTGTCGTACCTGCGGAGAAGGATGCGGGCCGCAGGAGTGCCTTAGATTGCAGTCTCGGCATCAGAGATTACTTCCAGGTTGCTTCAAGACACACGATAAGATCCATCAATAGTGCATCTAGCGCAATGGCGATTGGGCGATTGGGCCAACCAACGTGCGGCGAAGCATTGCATAGTGTGATAGGGTAATGTGAGCCCCAGAATAGCATCAGCGAGGTAGCAAGACTGAAGAGTGATTAGTGGTACATACAACTCCTGCATGAAGAGGACGGGAGTGCTCCAATGCATCGAAAAGCCGTTGACGCCGATTCTCCGATTACCGGCCGTGAAGGCTACATGAGTCTAACGAAGCTTGGCATAGCGCTGTAAAACGTCCGCGTCAAAGCTGACGTCTCGCTTCCTTCACGGGCCTCGGGCAACACGTTTTTAGGGTCGGCCGACGTGGCTTGGGCCTGCGTAAATTGACAGTTGACGCGAAGGCGCAGGTAGGTGAAATGCCTCGTGTTCCCTTTTATCGTCTTTCAAACCATGCGACTTGTCAAGATGCGCGCCACATCTCGGACAGGTACAGGTTCGCCGCGATAGCACTCGGAGTTTTGGGACGCTAAGCCAGAAGGTTCAAGATGTTGCGGCAATGGGCTCGAGTTGGGAGTATTGCGACAGCAGTCTTGTTGCTGGTGCTGTTGGTTGTGCATCTCAATGGGTGGCGGCCGGATCAATACTTCTTGGGTAAAGCAACGGCAGGTGACGAGCAGATTTCTGATACTGAAGCTCCGAGTCAAGACGGAGAAGGAAAGGCGGACTCAGCAAACAGTCGACCAGAATGGTTACAAACATTAAAGGGATGGGTCAAGCCGCCAAGTATCAACAATCTGCTCCATGGCCAAGGAACCAGCGTAGCTAGCTCCAGTATAGACGGGGTTGCGACCACAGCAACGACTTCCGAAACGAATGCGCCAACACCCACTTCCACCGAGATCACCAAGGCTATTGTGATGGGCCGCTTGCAAAAAGAGGACACGAGCTGGGTAGACGAAAACTTGTCCGACTGGCAGCGCTTCATCTACTACGTCGATCTACCAGCCAACGCGAGCTCGCCGAGTGGCCTGCGAACGAAGATCAATAAATCCAAGGAAGCTATGCCCTACCTCACGTACATCATCGACAACTACCCCAACTTTCCTGACGTCTCAGTCTTCCTTCACGCCCATCGCAACGGGTGGCCACAAGCTTGGCATAATGATGTTAAGAATTACGACGCTGTGGACATGGTGCAGGGCCTGCGTCTAGACACTGTCATGAACCGTGGCTACGCTAACCTCCGCTGCAATCCAAGTCCTGGCTGTCCAGATGAAGTCAAGCCCTATCGCGACCCGCCAGATCCCGAGAAGCTGACTGAAAGAATATACCCTGCTGTATATGCGCATTTCTTTGGGAAGAAGCTCGAGGAGGTGAGGGAGGAAATCGAGGTGGTGGCTACGCCGTGTTGTGCCCAGTTTGCGGTGTCGAAAGAGCAGATTTTGGAGAGGCCAAAGAGTGATTACGAGAGGTTCCGGAGGTATATTGAGGAGACGGGGTATGATGATGATACGATTGGGCGGGTGTTGGAATATATGTGGCATATCATCTTCGGCAGGGAGGCTGTTTCTTGCGAGGCGACGTCGACTTGCTACTGTGAGGTCTATGGCAGGTGTTGAAAAGCCTGAGAGAGCCGAATCATTGGAATAGCACGTTTTTGCTCTCTTTGTGGAGTCGATTTTGGCATATGCGTATGCGTCCACATCCGTCAGAGCTTTCCTGCGGCCACCCACCAGCTGTCGTGGATCGCGGAGCCGATGACGAGAGCTATAGTGGCCCTGAACGCGCGCACACTGTCGACAGGACTTAGGATGGACGAGGATGGCGTTGAGAGCTGAGAATTGCCCTCGTACAGCTGGACTCAGTACAGCTGCGTGAGCATTCTCGGGCCACCCAATCGAACAGAAAACATCTCGACATGAGCCGGCGAGAGGAGCCTGTGGATCAACCTCTTTGCGCTGTGGAGGGGTACAGCAACCAATCCTGTGAGATACCGGATATAGTCGCAGGCTTCATTTGGGCTAGCCACTGGGCAGCGCAGTATCTTGTCGCGCTCCTGCCGTCAGACAAACACTCAATAATTGCAGCGTCGTCCTTTAATCTGACAGGCAGATACCCCAGTGGGTGTTCACGGCTAGCATGTCGAGAGTGAGTAGGCCATAGCCATATCAGTCCAACAGAGCTGGCGGCTCGATTGAGTGGACTGTACGTGAGTTTGTGAGAGTGTTATGAGTCTGAATGAGCGGATGATGCCGTCCTTCAGGCAGTCGGTGTAGCTTCTGAATCGCAGATAACCGCTGCATCATCTCGGATAGGGAAAAAGCGCTGCGGTATAGCAAAGCGTCTTGCCTGCTTATTTGGCTTGAGGGTTTTTAGAGACACGGGTTCCTCAGACATGGTGATGGACGGAGTGGCTTCTATATAGTGCACAAGCATATTGAACTTACTTTTCCCACGTCGGTCATACCTCCGGAGTGCGACATAGTGTAGCTTCCAATCACCCAGTAGTGCTGCTTCGCTTAGGCACACTTTCTTCCACTTTGATCATCTACAGGCGCTTCTGAACCCTCCATGACATGCCGATCTAGATCCGCGCCCCATTGCTCCCAAGATCTCGCGTGATTGTGCCCATGACATTGATTCGTACCGAAGTACGTCGCTGGTGTGGCGGGATGAGCATCGTGTAGCGTGTTGCAAGCGGCTGCTCCGCTGAAGAGGCCCAAAGCACTTCATTCTGTCTTTAAGAGGGTCGAGCTCGATGTCGCCATCGCGTTCGATGAGAACTAAATCTAGGCGAAGTGGCCAGGGCAATGACGACCTCCGCTTAGTACGCTTACTGCAGTCACCACACGTCTCGGCAAATTAGCTTGGCAATCCCAGTCTGCTCACATATAAGATTCTATTCCCTGCGTGAGATGAATAGAGCTGGGTCGCTACCCAGACCGGACAAAAGTCTTTCACGATGCGTGGTCTGAGAGCATGCGCAATACGCGCTGCCTGCGTCTTGCTCCCCGTACTTGGAAGTGCCATCGAGATAATCCAGACTCCAACCGGCCATGACTTGTCCCTTGGCAACAACTTCACTCTCCATTGGCAGGAGACATATTTCGAGATCACGCAGGGCAACACAAGCATCTGGTCTACGGTTCCTCGTAAGCCATTTGTGGGCGCAAGCGCTGGTACCGACATCGTAGAAGGCTCGAGTGGCGCTTTCAACATCACCAACATTGACGAAGATGAATGCAAAAGCCAAAATGTCCTATCGTTCCAATATGTCGACTGGGAGGGCACACTCACCGGATCCGCTGTCCAGATTCGTGGCCAGCTTCTCAATTGCGGCAATGCATCTGCGCCATACAGCCTGACATTCTGGATACCGAAAGATTTGTCGGACCAAGTCGCATTCCATCTGGATGTACAGACTCCACCTAATTTGGGGCTCAAGAAGCTGTATTTCAGATGGGCTTCACATGCACATGAGGACTTTTACGGCATGGGCGCTCAGGCATCGTTTGCATCACTGAAGAATCAAAGCATCCCCATTTTCTCTCGCGAGCAAGGGACTGGCCGCGGTGATCAGCCTCTCACAGATATCGCGAACTCTGCTGGTGCGTTTGCTGGGGGTGATGAGTTCACCGCGTATACTGCAGTCGCATCTTACATCACAACCGATGGCCGGATATTCTACTTGTCGGAGAACAGCACTGCATACGCCAACTTCAACCTTACACAACCAGATGCCGTCACTTTGCGCTACGATTATTTGTCCGTCAATGGGGCTTTTGCAAGGGGCAAAAACATGTTTGAGGCAGTGGAAAAGCTCACGGCAGGCACTGGAAGGATGCCTGAACTGCCAGACTGGGTAGACGAGGGAGCGATTCTCGGCATCCAGGGTGGTCAAGACAAGGTAAATGCGATTATTGCGCAAGGCATGAATCTGAGTTGTCCCATCGCGGCTGTCTGGCTCCAAGACTGGGTTGGCACGTGCGTTGCTTTGTCGTCCTGCGTTGTGGTGTGCTCACATGCTGATCTAGATGGTATTGCAGGCATAGTCAATCTGGTCCTTACATCAATATTTCGAGGTTATGGTGGAATTGGGAGAACGACGAGCTGCTGTATCCGAACTGTGAGCACAATGTTCATCGAGCCGGAATACGTAGAGCTGATGCCGTGCAGGGACCCAATCTGTGCAGAATCTTCGGACTCGGCACAATATACGCACACTAGCCTACGTGAACCCTTTTCTGACCAATGTGTCGACTAAGCCTGATGGGTACCGGAGAAACCTATACGACGAAGCAACAGCTCTTGCTTACTTTGTGTGGAACACAACAACAAACTCTACGAGTGTGGTATCTTCTGGTCCTGGCCTCAGTGCCGGAATCATCGACCTCACTAATCCTGCTCTGATATCTTGGTTCAAAGAGGTCATGAAGGAGCAAGTCTGGAACTCCGACATATCCGGCTACATGAGCGACTTCGGCGAGTATACGCCAGTCACTGCAGACACCAAGCTCAACAACATGGTGGTAGATGCCTTCTTTGCGCATGATCAGTACCCACTGCTGTGGTCGCAATTCCAGCGTAATCTCATCGAGGAGCTTGGTCTGCAGACGGAGGCGGTGATCTTCCACAGGTCCGCAGCCACTGGGTCCAACAGATACCAGAATCTGTTCTGGGTCGGAGACCAAGACGTCGACTGGGGTGTCAACGACGGTATCAAAAGCGTCGTGACGATCATGGTGCATATGGGCCTGAGTGGCTACGCTCACCTTCACTCGGATGTCGGCGGCTACACTACAGTATTGACTTATGATAACTTCAATGTGACCCGCTCGCCAGAGCTTCTTGGCAGATGGGGTGAATTGGCCGCTGTCTCAAGCGCAGTCTTTCGCTCTCACGAGGGCAATATCCCAAGCGTGAACACGCAGTTCTACAGCAAGTGAGTAACGACGCTACCTCTTTCTACCGTCGAATCCTTGGCTAACAACATACCACGCCCAGCACTACAACTTACACTTACTACACGTACAACGCTCGCCTCTTCGTTTCTCTTAGTCCTTACCGCCGGAAGATCTTGACGACAGAATCCGCCACGCGAGGATGGCCACTGCTCAGAGCGCCAGTCATGTACCATCCTAATGACCTCGTGGCCCGTCGCATTAGTTACGAGAGCTTCTATCTCGGCCCCGACCTCTATGTCGCGCCGGTGCTTGACGCTTCGACGTTCGAGGTTAATGTCTATCTACCGGGTAATGGGACTTTCGCGCATGTGTGGACTGGGACGAAGTATCAGGGCGGGCAGAACGTGACAGTCGCTGCGCCGTACGGAAAGCCTGCTGTGTTCGTGGTGAACGACGCTCAGACTCCTGAGCTGATCTCTTTCTTGGACTTTGTCAAGATGGAAAACAGTACCGTGTTGTCGATTGCATAAAGCATACATGAGCTCAGCAGCTGTCGTCGACCAGCTGGCAGGGGGTATATCATGAAGAATACAATAACTGTACATAGCCTCCGAGCAATTCGTTCCCTGTCGCTCGAATCCTGTCTGTCGTAAGACTGTAGCACTCTATACTCCGCACATATATGAAGCCAGCGAACGCTTTCCAATCCGCCAAATCAAATAATGTCGTTACACATGCGCCGCTTCGCTTGCGGTCGCGGCTGGCTGATCTTTGGAGATCGCCATTGCTTCCAGGGATCCTGTTCCCGCAGGTTCTTTGAATTGATCTTCTCCTCTTTGTTTCTCCTCCTTTGGCGGAGAGGAGCAATACTCCGCCAATACCTTATTAAGCATAGGTCTTCGAATCGGCTTCGCCAAGAAGTGATCCATGCCACTCCCCAGGCACTCGTCGATATTCTTCTGCTCAGCGTAAGCCGTGAGTGCCACAATAGGCCTCTTGAACCCATATTCGCGGATGAGTTTGGTTGCAGCCAAGCCATCCATATTCGGCATCTGGATATCCATCAGGATCAGGTCAAAACATGGCTCTGACGTTGTGGAGTTGCCGTCCAGCGCTGTCGGTGCAGATTTCGACTTGACCAGATCAAGCGCAATCTGACCATCCTCTGCGATGGTAATGTCATGTATCTTTTCCAGCTTCAGCATACGTGAGATAACTTCTTGATTGACTTTGTTGTCCTCGGCGACCAATACTCGCACGTGACTGAAGTCTGCTTTCGCTTCCTTCTTGGTCTTGGCATCCTTGGCGGCACCCGTTAAAGCTTGCTTATGAAGCGTTGTAGATGTTTCTGCTCTGGGAGTCTCCGATTTGCTGGCTGCTCTCGGTGCGGCTTCACTGTCGCTATTCCCATCAAGTCCCGCCACTGACACTGATTCCGTCGTTCTCGACGGGCTTGAAGGATATGGCTTCAAGGCAGCAGTATTAGATGGAATAGACGACGTCCTCCGTGAACTGGCTCGTGACTCCTCGGTGGACCCTCGAGGCGTAGCTGTTCTACCAGACATGTATCGCAATGGTAGCGTCACAATAAATTCACTACCCTTTCCTAATTCACTGTTCAGTCTTATTGTGCCGCCCATCAACGTCACGAGCTGTGAGCAAATTGACAGGCCGAGCCCGGTTCCAGAATGCTTCCGACTGAGGCCAGCGTCGGCTTGGACGAATGGTTCGAAAATGCGATGCTGCATGGTTTCCGATATGCCTTCGCCAGTGTCGCGAACTTCGAACTCGACGAGTAGATCGTTTCCTGGCGGCGCAGCTGCCCTCTCCGGCTTTGCGACGGTCGTTTGCGGGTTGATGAAGTTAGCCGTCCCGCTACCATTTGACTCCAGCGCCTTGGAGTCCCGATGCTCGCGATACTCGGACAACCTTTGACGACCTCGTAAAGACCCATGCGGAGAGGCCACATCATTGAGGTACCTCATGATGACCGTCACATTGCCTCCACTCGGAGTAAACTTCAAAGCATTGGAAGTAAGATTGATGACTACTTGCAGGATTCGGTGGATGTCGCCCCAGAAGTAGGCGTCCCGAAGCAAGAATGGCGCTCCAGATATGCCGAATCCGCTCTCGAACTGGACACCTAGGTCGACTCCACGGCTTCTCGCTGAATCTGCAAAGATGGAAATCACTTGCGTCTCGACATCGCAGATGGCAAATTCCTTCTCGTCGAGTTTCAGTAGCAGCTGACCGACCTGATTAGAGCTGAAGGTAAGTAGGTCGTTCAATGTCCGCAGTAAGAGATCTCCAGACTTATAGATAATGCTTAGAGACGCCTTGAGCTTCTTCGGATCGTCTTCCTCCATAGCCACCGCGGACATGCCAAGAATTCCGTTCAATGGGGTCTTGAGCTCATGACTAACGTTTGCCACAAACAAAGTCTTGCTCTCGTTTGCAGCTTCAGCGGCTCTTTTGCTCTGCTCCAGCTCGATCGTCCGTTCACGAACTTTCTCATCCAGCTGGGTATACTGTGCGAACAGTTCATCACTCATCTCATTAAAGGTATTGACAAGATCACTCATCTCGTCCCTAATCCAAACCTTGCGTGGCCTAACCTTGCCAGGAATTCGGAATGGTTTAGGCTCTAGATCAACCTCTGAAGACGGATCCTTGTGGAACCTAGTTCTCCACCTGATCAAAGAACCGGCAACACCCTCGTGCTGCGACACATGCATGCCAGAGCCCTTGCCACTAGCTTCCGGCAGATGCTTCACTGAGTCGCCACCAGGAGATCCGCTTGCAAGGCGATACTCGCTCGGCGTATATATCGTCTGTTCGGTCGCCGCCTTGAGTCGTCGAATCGGTCGGACAAAGTAGTGTGCTACTGGAAAAGAAACCACCAGAAGAAGAGCCGCGACGCTAAAAAGGCAAGCCAAGATGGTTACCCGCAGGTTGTTTATGGGTTGCCAGACCTCTTTCCGTGCCTGTTCCACCACCACAATCCAGTTGACAGCAGACGTTGGTGGGATGGCATATCCTACCGACACAGGGAGGTCATCTTCGTTGTGTGTTCGCATGCTAGTTCCTGCGTCTCCGGTGTGACTGACATACTGCTCCATGGCAAACTCGACGGCGGGATAATCCCTAGCCGGAAAGGGAAGGTTGGGCGTGCCGTAAACATGGTGGGGATGTTGTGCCGCTGCACTATCCTTCAGTGGTATCAAGTATCTCACTAGGTCGTTTGCAGTATCGTTGTTCCCGAGAATGCCAGGCGCAAACAAGTTTGTAGTGTTCACTGGACCCAAGAGGAGAGTATTTGCACTCTTGCCAAGGCCAGTCGTGTCTTCGATGACCTGTCGTATCAGACGTGCGTCCATGACAACAGTGACCCATCCCAGAATGTCTGAACTAGCCGGGTCATTATTTACGACTGGAAGAGTGAGCGACAGCATTGAGAAAGTTTCGTTTACGGTTAATGGGCCAAGGACAAGGGTGGATTGCACGCCCAATTCTAAGCCATTGTATTCGCCGGCGTATGTCTGCACGTTTCCGTCGTCCGCCTGGTCGGTGGGATCCGGATATATCGTAAGATTAGGATAGAGCGATGGAGGATATCCACGGTCGCCTGAGCCTAGATCTAAGTACGACGATCATAAGTATTAGCCGCTTTGCACCAAGACAAATTGCGCCTCGCATTGCTTACAGGCTTGGGTCCCATTCGTATCGAGCCAGGGCAACGCAATATCGTTCGCGTCTGCGCCTGTAGCATTGAGCACAGAGCTATTACCATTAGGTCCAGATGTATTTCGAGCGAAAATTGCGGCCTGAAGGACCAGTGGATCTGATATCGCACCAATATTTGAGAGGGCAGCCTCGAGATCGCCTTCGGCAGTGACCCAGTTGCTCGCGCTCGTGTTGGTTCCATTATTGTACCGTTCCAGGGCTTGCTGCAGCAGAAATCGAGTGGTTATGAAGGCGCCAGCAACTTGCATAGCCTCCAGGTTGAATGACACCTGAGCAGCTCTCAATGAGGCAGCGGTCTCAAGCTGTGTCCGCGAGACGTCTATGACGAAATTGTGAATGGTGATCCATACTGCGATAGCCAGCACCGCAAGTCCGATACATCCAGAAAGGAGGAGGAGTAACGAGAGCTGCCCTCGCACCGAGAGGCGCATGGTCCCTCGAACTATTGCCGTAACCGGCCCAGGCTTGGAGACTTTGATTTGGTGGACGTCAAATTCCTCGCAACTGACTCCGTGGGATGCTACTCGTGATATGTCTTAGGTCGGCTGTATGCTCCTGGTTGGCGATGCGTGAGCGACCTTCCGTCTATATCTCGCCTCATCCAGAATTGCTAGGCCGTACAATTCCGTACTTAGTGTTCAGGCCCGCTGCATAGTCAAGGTGCCTGACCAGATCAGAGCTCCTGCGAATGGTTGTTGCACAAGAAGTGTGCGGGCGTTGCTGCTGCGGCAAAGGACGCGTTTCGTGAGGTGCGAAGTCATTCTCCCTAGCCTCCCGGCTGGGTTGAGCCTAGGCGCTGATAGAGTGTCGGAGGGCTGAGCGTTAGCATTAAGGTTCCAAACTCACGAGACGCCACAGCTTGATCCAGCGCTATTGGCTCCTCGAAGCTCAGTCTACCAATTGTCTCCATCGTTATTCATTGATCCCCAATCAGGATCTGGTTTTGCTTGATTGAGAATTCAAGAGTTTCCATCGAAACCAGAACAAGCGTCGTCAGAACATCCGCGCGTTCCCCGTGGCACAGACCCTGGGCGCGAAGTCTCGTGTTCATGCATCTGTCACCATTAGGTCCAGACATGCCAAATGGGACATTGCCATTGTAGGGGCGGATGCAAATCAGAAGAGACCGCATCGGCTCAACAGTATTACTGATACATGCTGCCTTGGGTCGCAAACGATCGCCGAAGTCGACGAATCAAGCCGAGCCTCGTAGGCAATGATGCCGCTGCATCCCAGTAAGGTAGGGCAGCACTGTAAACACAGGCAGCTACGAGGTCCAAAGGTTGTATATCACGGTACAACACCGAGAGAGGAAGACGCCTCTCTGCTTTGCAATTGCAGGGAATGAACTCACGATCGATCGTGACATGGATCAGGCTGTATACATAAGCTGAGACAGCCAAGGTAGATGAGTCCGGCGGAAAAGGACAGGTTGTCGATTTCTACTCTCGTGACAAAGCATCACCAAGTCTGCCTGCTACCTGTCAAACAAATATCGCCAGCATGGGTGCCATCCGCTATCTTTCTTCCGCCCTGGTACGTTCAGGCGCTCCCAAGACACCCAGTCACTGACATTCGGAGTGCAGTTGACTGCTTGTCTAGCCGTGCTGGCAGGCCTAGTCTACCAGCGCTACTCTGTGCTGTATCTGTTTTATACGAATGCACCCGGCAGATTAGAACATGTCAATAATCTGCCAAACGTCAAGATTCGCTTCACAGAAACGCTCCGTAACTGTGAAGATGTCTATGTCAACAGCAACGAGGCCTTTGCCATCCTGAGCTGCGATCCAGGGAGAGACCAGTGGAACACTGTGATGGTAGGTCCCATCGAATACGCTAATGGCGCGGCGACTGAAAACATCTAGGGCACTTTCGAAAACGCCACTGCGCCACAAGAGACTGGCTTGTATATCTACCACTACGGGAAGGGCCCTTCAACAAAACCGGTCAAGCTGAATGCCATGTTCTTCAAACTCGATGCTGCCAACTTCCACCCCTTAGGCATCGACTATGACGAACAACTCGAGTATCTTTATGTGGCAAACCACGCAGAGTCGGGGTCACAACTGGAGGTCTTCAAACTTATTCCGCAAGAGTCAACGGTTGTGCACGTGCGATCCATCAAGCATCCGCTGCTCAACGCTCCTAATTCAATTACGGTTCTCAGCTCAACCGAGATTTTAATCAGCAATGATCACGGATTCTTGAAGCGTCACGATCTCTACAAGTCAGTTGCGGAGACATATCTCGGACTACCTTACGGCAACATCGTGCGTGTGAAACTTCCGTCTACGCCGAAGCAGCTAAGCACAGAACCGGTCAATGTGACTCTTTTGGCCAACTTGGCCTTTCCAAATGGAATGGCCTTGCTCAATGACACTACTTTGGCCGTAGCTAGCTCGTCGTCAGCGGCGGTCTTTCTTTACACATCGATTTCCGGCTTCCAAGGGGCAGACGATTTCAAGCTGTCCTCCACCATTCGTGTTCCATTCTTGCCAGACAATCTTAGCCTGGACAGCAATGGCAAGCTACTCATTGCCGGTCATCCACATGCGCCAAGCCTAGAGCATAAAGCAAAGAACAATGGCCATTGCATGGCGAAGGTTCTATCTAGCGAAAACGATGGATGCAAGACCCTATCACCAAGCGCCGTGGCTCAGTGGACTGAGGACAAAGGCCTGGAGATGCTATATGTCGATGATGAGTTCCAGTCTTCGACTACAGCTGCGAGGGATGCCAAGAAAGGACTGGGTATTGTCACTGGACTCTACGAGGCTGGCATCTTGACTTGGAAGGAGTAGTCTTTAGGTGCCCAACGTGTCCCCAGGAAGGAAGTGCACTGAGATCGGTCCGGTCATGAGGAAGAAAGCGATCACGCATCTATCAGCAATACTTGACCGGAGCGAGGGGCTAGTCCTGAACTCCTGATTGGAGCAGACAGCTCTAGGATCCATTCTGATCGCAATTGTGTTCGAGCTCTCCAAGCATGATGGAGAGTGAGAGTGCAGACGTCAGGCGTATTTGGTGTGAGACCTTGGCCGTATGCATGGGACGGCGCGCACCGTGCAAAGCTAAAGTGTAATAGGTGAACAGATCCGCACGCCTATCTGTCGAGCCATTGGGCTTCACGTGCAGCTACTTCTTATCTCGTACTCATGATGAAAGTGAGGCCAACGCGAAAGTGCCGCTCTGGTTATGCGTCAGCATTAATGCAACCATGAAGCGATTGTAAGATTTCAGAGACACATTCTCTGACTTCAAGTCCGCTCAAGGCTTGTCCCTATTCGCGATTGCCTTTGACACCCGATTTGCTAGCATGGACGAAAAGACTGCAGCGGACAGCAATGGCGACGAGAAGGACATAGCAGTCCAGCAACACAGACACGGCAGCTTGGCAGAAGGCGAACTGGAAAATGTGATTGGATACAAACCAGAGTTGCAGCGAAATCGTTCTTTGTTCACCCTACTCTTCCAGTCACTGGCGATCGCAGCCATTCCGTACGGCGAAGGCAGTGCTCTGATCTCTGCAATCTATGGAGGCGGGCAACTTTCCATATTTCTAGGCTGGATTGTCATCCTGATTCTGGATGAGTGCGTTGCTGTCAGCTTAGCTGAGCTGGCGTCGAGGTATCCGACTTCGACCGGGCTGAGCTACTGGAGCTTCCAGATCTCGCCGCAGCCGTGGAAGACAGGGCTAGCATACATCACGGGATGGGTACGAGGATACATTATACAAGCATGCATCGAACGCTCACATCGCCTAGGTATGGCTCATTGGTAACCTCACCATTACGCTCAGCGTGAACTTCGGCTTTGCAAGCTTGATCTCTGCGACCATCTCGATGTATCACCCAGATTACACGATGACTAGCTGGCAGTTGCTCCTGGTGTTCTACGCCATATGCATTCTGACATTCGTCATTTGCACCTTTTTCAATCGATGGCTGCCGATGGTATGACTCCATGTACAAGAGCACTCACTGTCAAACGTCAACTCACGCCAACAGGTCGATACTATTTGCGCTGGATTCACAGCAGTCAGTATAGTCGTGATATTGATTGCACTCTCCGTACGCGCAGATTCTGGCAGGCATTCTGCATCTTACAGCCTGGGACATTACGACAACTCGTGTGAGCAAAGCAGATGGGATGCATCCTTCCGTGACATGTTACTCTTCGCTAACTTCCCTACTTACAATCTTCAGTCTCTGGCTGGGGTGGCTTCACATTCTTCATCGGCCTTCTCCCAGCGGCCTACACCTTCAGCGCGATTGGTATGATTTCGTCTATGGCTGAAGAGGTGGCGGATCCATCAATCAAAGTTCCGAGAGCGATCAGTCTCTGCATACCAGTTGGAGGAATTGCCGGATTATTTTTCATCATACCGATCTGCGTCACTCTGCCTCCGCTCGTGGACATCATCGATAATGCTCCAAGTGCGCAGGCTCTGCCATATATCTTTCATACTGTCATGGGTGCGTAGATCGAGCATATTCATCGCTGAAAGTCATGCTGACTGGAACCTTCTAGGCTCTTCCGGCAGCGGTCTTGGTCTGATCTTTTTGGTACTGGTGATCACAATCTTTTGCTCGATTAGCATCACAGTCGCCGCGTCAAGATGTCTGTGGGCGTTCGCTCGTGACGGTAATTCAGGGGCCTCCCGAGTCAGATCGTCTCGCTAAGAGATATTGCAGATGCGGTACCCGGTGCCAAGTTCTGGGCGAAAGTCGACGAACGCTTCGGTGTGCCGATCTGGTCTCTTGCCCTGCTTACGGTTATTCAGATGCTCCTCGGGCTGATCGATTTGGGTTCCACGTCGGCCTTCACAGCTTTCGTCTCAGTCGGGGTACAGGCGCTGGCACTGGGGTACGCGATACCCATAGCTATTAGCTTATGCACTGGACGCAAGGAAGTCTCTAAGGCTCCATGGACTTTGGGCAACGTCCTTGGTACCATCTCGAACCTCATAGCTCTGGTCTGGATTGCATTCGAGCTTGTCTTGTTCAGCGTCAGTCATCATCGCTTCAAACGTCTGTCATACCGTTTGGACACTGAGATGCTGTAATTCAGATGCCAACCGCGTTGCCTGTCACAGAAGTCTCCATGTGAGTCAAAATGCATACTCATTACGATTGACACTTTGGCGGCTAACATCTGAGATAAGGAACTATGCAAGTGTCGTATTAGTCGGATTTATGACCATCGCGGTTGGTCATTTCAAGAAGAAATATACATTGCATTTGCTGAGTTATGATCTAGGCGATATGGTACATCATTCATTCGCGGAACAGCTACAAACCTCCGCCCGCCTT
Organism: Teratosphaeria gauchensis; assembly: GCA_007113925.1. NCBI lineage: Eukaryota > Fungi > Ascomycota > Dothideomycetes > Mycosphaerellales > Teratosphaeriaceae > Teratosphaeria > Teratosphaeria gauchensis. Next base: position 906,834 of record VCMR01000005.1, read on the forward strand.
TGCCGAAGGGTTGTAGGCGATTCGTCCCGCCTACGAAGGAGCCTTTGGGCCCATGTCTGTGTGAAGCCGCGATTGACTTAAGTACGTCTTTATAGCCTGAGAGGACTGTTGCCCATTTGCACTTCATCTTCTCCTAATTCTACAGCGCCTTCGATCGATCTGGGATCGAGCGTAGGCTCTATACAGTCTTTGGCGGTATGCACCATCAAGTCGTCAATGCATATCTGGTTGGCGGATGACAGTACAGAAGCCAAGAATTGGATCGCACACCCGTCCGCTTGATTCAATGGCGCTATAAGCGAACGCTATCTATCCTCTATGATCTATCGTCCATCAATTGCATGACATCCGCTCGCTCAAACGCTACAAAGTCACCAACACCTACTTCGCTAAACAACAATTGCAATGCTCCGATGCATGTGAGGTCATCCCCACGCCTTCTCGGCGTCCGGCTTGGCCAAGTGCAACCTCCTCTTCCACTTTCTCTTGGACTTCTTCATTGCTCTCTTTGTGCGCGTCAATGGGTAGTTCACTGGCGATTCGCCACCAGTAAATATAGCTGCATCGTAGAGGAAGCCGCCCATGAATGCGCCGCACACCGTACCAGCCCAAGGACCATAGAACCAGAACGCGTTGGTGAAAATCTCCTTCTTGTAGCCTAATGCCAACATCGCCAACCTGGGACCAAAATCTCGAGCTGGATTGAGAGCGGCGCCAGTCTGATAGGTGAACGTCAAGTTCAGGAGCACAATCACAAGACCGATGATCAAGCTGTTCATGCCGGCACCTGGAGGTGCATTCTGGTCATCGCCAAGAGCAAGTACGGCGATCACCAGTAGTGTGACTCCGAGAAACTCGTTGAAGAAGGCTGTCGCTGGTCCGATCCATGAGTGCCGCTGGCTGGTCACGAAGCTGTCCAAGATGCTCTCGGTGCCATTCGCGGTTTCGAACTCGTTAATACCTGCAGAATACAGGCCATAAGCGGTGAAGGCAGCGATGAACGCGCCCAGGAATTGCGCCATGAAGTATGCCGGCATCTTCCTCTTTGGAAAACCACGGTAGAACCACAGCATGATGGTGATGGCAGGATTGAGATGAGCACCAGATATACCACCGGAGATGTAGATTGCGGTCATTGTACTGAGCCCCCATGCCCAAGCAGTTGTGTCAGGATTGCTTGTCTGCGCAAGCGTAACTTGCAGATCAGCACAAAAGCCGAAAGTTATCTGCACGAACACAGCAAGTAATTCGGCAAGAAACTCACGGTTGTGCGTGCGGACAACGGACCAGGCTGTGTGGTTGTTGTGTACTTCATCTTCGATGTAGTTCTCCATCAGCGGTGCCATATCTTCAAGCATGGCGGGCTCGTCCTCAAAGCCCAAAGTCGTGAGAGATTGGGCATCTTCGGCGAAGTCTTGCACGTCTTCTGGTGCCTGTTCATACGGCTCTGGTTTTGTCGGAGTCATTGGACGCGACTCAGGAATCGGGTCTAGAGTCGTCGGCCTCCGTGGCGGCGGCGGAAAGGCTGCATCAAGCTGACTTCCAAGCTGCTCACCCAGCTGCTGCTGTGGCGGCCTAATTCCTTCTATCGATGTTGGCTGGTCGTCCTTCTCCTCTTCTTCGCTTTCATCGACCTCAAATGCAGGATTCATCTGATCTGACCTCCTGACCGCCGACGTGGAGGCTCGTCTCCTCCTCGCCGAAGATGCGAGAGAATCCAGCCTCGAAATCCTTTGCGATCCGGCGCCTGCTCTCGAGATTGATGCATGGCGCTGGATGGTGTTGAGAAAGTTGTTCTCCCTAATCAGTTGGTCAGCCTGCACACAACTCCATGCTTTTTCACCTCTGCTCACCTTTGCGCCCTAGAATCCTTCAGCTGCGCGGAGACTTTTCGCGGATCGACGGATGGCTTAATCTCACCTTTCTCAAGATCGTTTGGATCAACATCAAGGCCCAGCTTCTGCGAGTTCTCGCCTGGCAGTTCCGCATTGATCCTGCTTTCAAGTACCTCTGACTTGGTCGGTACCATGCCAGGACGTATGACACGCGGCAGAGGCTTTGCAAGAGACCAGACTGGCTTGGCATTGGCGGGCTGTTCGTAGGCAGGATTGAGGGCAGCGTATCCAGGGTGGACGTACGGCTCGTGTGCCTCGACCAGCTTAGGAGCTTCCTCTGGTCCCGCGAGCGTGAACTTCGAGCGACCGCCATCTGCGCTCGGCCGCATGTTACCGCTTCTCCTGGTACTCCGTCTCCGTATGCCATCAGCATTCCGTGAAGGAAACTGACTCAAGCCAGTGCCAGTGCGCGCGAGCTGCGTCGCAGAAAGATTTGGGAACTGTGACATGGTCGTGGCGGCTCTGCGTGGCGAGCGAAAGTCTGCATCGGTGCCATTGCTGTTGTTAGAACGATTGGTACCAGCTCTGCCACGAGTTGGTGATAGAGTATCGCCTGCATCGCCGGTCGAGGTTCGGGCTTGTGAGCCTGATGCTTCCGCCAAGGGAGCATCGGACTGCGAGATATGTCAGCCACAGCTTAGATGTAGCGATGGGCGAGGGTTCGAATGATGATGGTCTGACGAGTGACCGAAGCAGTCAATGTGATGCTTGACGCTTGGCATGATGCATTTCGCCGATGAGTGGCATCAACACTTCAATGGATCACTCCGCCGGGCATTTCTATCGATGGATTGGTAGAAGCATTCATCACATATGTGACAGGGTCTCGAATCTTGCGATGACGTTCTGTAAGACTTACTCTTGATCGCGCTCTTGCCGGCTCTGAATCCTGGTCCATCCTATTGTTGCTCGAGCTTCCTTTTGAACTGAAATGTTCTTGTGATCCAGACTTTCGCATCCTCCACGGGGAAGCCAGGGACTTGTGGTTGTGTAAGCAAATTCCCCTTGCAAGGATCTAGAACGAAGATCAAAGGGAAAGGAAAAGAGGTTCGCGTGCACAATCACTGAGTGAAACGTCATATCGAAGACATTCCATGGGAGCACGCGCATCCTATCGCAAGATGGCGCGTTATCAAAGGGGGGAAGTGGAACAGTGCAGCCAGGGCTGTGCACACATTCGCGTACTGTGCGACCCTTCATAGGTCGTCTGCGCGACTTTCGAGACCTTTTCGATTAAAGGATGTCGATTAGTGACGTGGCCTAGCAAAGAAAGTCGGTTTGCCGGCAGGAAGAGCGGGTCCTTGTCGGAACGGTTCGTGTTCCTGCGTTAAATCCGACAGGGGCTTTTGCACCGTTCGGCCGCGAGGTACCCGGTGCGTCGGATGCAGGCGGACATAAGTCGGAAGAATAATTCGTGGCGTGTAATGAACTATTTTGGTCGATACCAGTCGTGCAGCCTGCAACTTGACATGTAGCGACTTCAACATCAATGCGTGCGACTGTGCGGACGAGGATGTCGTATGAATAGTTAGAAGGTACCTGATCGCATTTGGCTCAGTGACTGCACCGGTTGTTGCAACGGCAGACTGCAGTGACTAGGGGGAGACGTTGACGCCCCAATCAGCTATTCAAGGCATCAGAGTTCTATCCATTGGTCATTCGCGTCGACATGGATCGCTTCAAGCTTTCATGCATCTGAATGAATCGCCGAGCCCATCGCTGGTTGATTGGTTGGTGGAACTACTGTCGGAGTCGGCTCAGCGTCCGCAAAGATGAATGTGGCAACCACTGTTGCTGACTTGACGATATAACGCACGGATAGATCTCATTCGATGACCAGGCGCAAGATCTTCTGTACGGCGATGATTTCGATATGAGCTTCCGTGAAGCCTTTTGCAAGCATTTGTGGCCATCTCTATCTCGACGTCTCAACGGGTGAATCTACGAGCGCAGGACACATTTGCAGCGTTTGCTCGGCCTTGCTCGTCCTGAATGTCGTTTGCGCACCAAGCACGACCTGTGACCTTTTCTAGCGACGGCAACGATCAGGTGTTGGTGCCGCCGCAATCATCCTCACCATGTTCAAGCAGATGGTCTGGAAACCTTGACCCCAGGATGCGAGAATAACTCACAGCAGAGTCCGACGTCACTCAGGACTGCGGGACGAGCAAGCTTGGGCTCGCGAGTTGAATCACGCAAGTTACGACAGCTGATCACATCTAGTCAGCGACAGTACAGTACTCCTGAGATCAATCTCACCTCGTAATTCCGGGCCTTGGAGCTTCCCTTTGTCGTCCGCATCCGACTTCCTGGTCGTAAGCTTGAGACGAGCTCGGACAGCGGGTATAAGTCGACCATCCGCTGCATGAGTGATGTGGGCAGAGCAAGTCGGTCCTTGCTCAATGGCGAACCACGGCTCATGTTTGAGACCTATCAATTATTGTCAGTCACAAGACGCGGGGAACCTTGGAGAGACCATTGAGACTGATCCTACCTCGCAAGTGGATGTCATAAAAGTCACCAGCAGGCTCAAGTTTCCCTCTGATGGTAACTTGTCGAAACTCTTTCACATGGACAGACCACTTCTGCATCCAAGACTTGAACCTTGAAACGTTGGCCTGGCAGAATAGACTGATGACCAGCGTCCTGTGTTGGTAGAAGACTCCCAAGGACTCTTTTCTGAGCAGTCGGCTTACGTGCGCAACAGCTGGGATGTTCACTCGGTCTGGCGTACCCGAGATTGCGGCAGTGTCGACAGGTGGTGGATCTCCAGATTCAGCCAAGATAACCTGCAATAGAATCTCTTCTCGGAGCTCTGCAGGTAAGTCCAGGAGACGGAAGGGCTGCTGGAAATATGTGTTTGAACAGATGTGTCGAGGCATACTTCGCAGTCTCTTTCTGCTCGTGTCTTGGTCTGGGTTTGCTGCTGGGTGTGCCAATGGTCTGCGCTTCTTGGTGAAGGTGATGGGGGCCATGATGTATTAGCCTGAACAAGTGACGGGGGGGGGGGGGGGATGATTATCGCTCGGGCCGCTGCATTCGCGTGGGCAATGGTCGTATCAAAGAAGTGCCACTGACGAGAGCAGGCTCTATCAACATCAAATGCAGTTGTTAATGACGGGGAGAGTTTCAGTAGAGCGTTTGCCTGGAGCATTCGCATCTGGGAAGATTATTCTTCCGATTCGGCTGGCGTAAACCTTGATGGTCACTTCATGCTTTCAACTTCGCTCGATGCCTTCTTTCCACGACATTCGATACTACTACAACAACAAACGCTAAGGTAATGAGTAACAGCCGCTCGCATCTTTCGCTACGAAGCCGGCGAGTCTGACGGTCACCTTGCACATACCATCGATCGGATCGTCACCTGCATACATTGGCAGCGGCAAGCACTTGGAACCAAACACCTATATACCTTCTGCATGAATGCATGAGCGGCCGAGCGCCCATCCACACGCGATAGGTACATTTGCCGCTCCGCTAAAGTACCCTCACACCGCAGGGGCACGAATACTGCACTCACGCGACAGCTGAGCGTGTACTGCATTTGCTGACATAGCAGCTCCCGCTCGCAAAAGCTCGTGCCGCCATGACAGCCAAACAGAAGCTCCAGGATGCATCCCGAACACGCGTCAGTCGGTGCTGATAATTTGCACCAGAGGGTCTACTCGTACAATCCGCAGCATGCTGTCGCCGCCTTGGCTTACTCCATGCCATATGAGCCTTGTCTCTTCCCACGAGCTCGTCGTCGCCAGCATCCCTTGGCGAAGGGCGCACTGACAACGATCGAAAGAATGCACCGTTGAAGGACCAAGATATCCATCGCGGACGTTCACTGCTCTGTAGGGGCAGTTGCGCTCCCTAAACATGCTCACGTACACACTGACAGCCTGAGACGTGTTGACAGTCTCCTCCCTACACCTTTCGCCGTGACCAGCCCTAGAGCTATCTCCCTTTCGCGTCACTCATCTCGCCACCTGCTGCCCTCTCGCCGCCCTTCCGACCTCACGCTCGATGCTGCTCACGGCAAGTAGTCAGACGCCGTCCTTCTCCGCCGAAGATACAAGCCGCATGCCAGCTGGTCAGGGCCATGCAATCCCATCATCGTCATCGAGGCGGATCATCAATCATTCAACACCCATCATTGACCGTCATCAGATGCGCAATCGTCGCCTTCTGCAGCGAAAAAAAAAAAATCTCATTTAATTCTTCTCGTCAAGAGTATCCCAAATCCGTTCGCAGGTCCTCGCCACGACGTCTAGATCTCGAGATACGAGAAAAATCCCGAAAATTTCCATCCCAAAAAATTGCACATTTATCGATTCATCCGATTTGCCTCGTCGTGTGCATTCCAATGCTGTATTGAGCATGTCTCTACGATGCGTCGTTCTTGAGATATGGTCAAAAATCCGAAACTCCGTCGTCAAGTTTCGTCGATGTCGACGTGAAGTTCAGTCCTATGCAGGGTACAGTGATTCTCAAACTCGAAGCTGGTCGGGGCTGAGCTTCATTGATGATGGAGGACGTGCTCATGGAATGTCATGCCTAGATCTACGGCCTCGTGATAGCATATATATCAATCATTACGCCTCGTGGGTATCTTCGCACACATCAAACGAATCACATCTCAATTCAACCACTCCCGCTCGCCTCTCCCACCCCTCCATGCCCCTTCATACTCTCCTTCAAAGCCCTCTGCAACTCCTCGTCCTCCTCATCCCTCCCCTCAGGCGCCTTACCCTTCCGATGCTGATCCTCCAACAGACTCTGCTTCTTAATATACTCCAAGACGACTTGCTCTTCCGTCCTCTCCTGCTGCGTCTTCTCCCCCTTCCCACCAGCTTGCGCCGCCTCAAAATCTTCCTTCATCGTCCCACGCAGATGCAAGTGGCCCGGTATGCTGATCTCCTGCTCCTCATACGACGGCGGAGCATCCCCTCGATCCTGCATCGAGATGGACTGTGATTCCCTCAAAGCCTGCTGCAGCTCCTCGTCATTCTCATCATCCTCAACACCACCTCGTTGCATCCGTTGTTCGTGCAGACTCTGCGTGATGACCCTCTCCAACTCCACATCCCTCACCACATCCGGATGTCCATGCGTTTGAGCGTCGGCCTGACTGTACTCCATCGCCTGCTTCATATCCTCACCCTCCTGCCTGTGCGCCCTCTCCTTCTGCAGGTCTGCCAGACTGGCCTGAATAGCTCTCTCGATCTCAGCATCCTCGTCGTGGTTCCCTCGAGAAGTCTCCCGCACAGACAGCTTGATGGCTTCCTCGATCTCATTCGCCTCCAGCTCTTTGGCAGTAATGGTATGAGCATCGCCTTGCGGCCGATTACTACTGCTTATCGCAGCCTCACGTTCAGGATGATAATCGACGACACTCTGACTGGCGGCTCGAGATCGACTGGCCCGCTTCTCCCTCCACTCCGCCAGACTCTCATGCTTCTCGGCGAGACCCTGGCGAAGCCTCGACAATTGCTCCTGCTTCTTCAGCCTCTGCTCCTCAAGAATGTCCCTGACCATTTCGTCTGGATTCTTCTTCTTCTTCAGACCTTTCTGCAAGACTTTCCACCTCCTGATGACGTCTGCCCTCTCCTCCGGCGTCGTTGCTTGCCACTCGTCGTAACCCTGTGCCGTCCGAGCAGCGATGATGTAGTTTTGGACCGACGAGCCAAACATCTTCTGCATCTCTTTGTAAACGCCCTTCATGGTGTAGCCAGGGATACCAAAGATGGCAGCGCCGGGCTTCAAGGCAATTCCAGCAAAACCCTTGCCAATACCCTTGACAAAACCAGCAGGTCCTTCTTTGGCCGCTCCCTTCATGGGCTGAGTGACCAGACCAGTGATGCCGTCGTACATGCCATATCCAAATTCCTTGCTAGCAGCCTTGAGTCCTGTCCTGAAATCGGTGACCTGATCTGGCTTCCGTACCGTCTCGTCGCCATATAGCTTCGGCGCGTTGTGGAAACCCTTCGTCAAGCTCATGGTGAAGTCCATCGGTGAAGAAAAGGCAGCACCAGCGATCTTCCTCAGCCCCTGACCAGTTTGCAGAGCGGTCTTGAGTGGATCCTCTTTTTGCTGACCATTGCCCCCAGACTGCGAGCCTGACCTCGATCGTGGTCTGCTCCCCGATCGTGACCTAGGACGAGAAGCCAGCTGACCACGCAGAGCATCTGCCATCGACGCGGGCATGTCCTTCCTCCCATCCTTCTGGAATGGCGAGGGGGGTGACTGTACTCTCGCCAAGCTCTCCTGGAAGTTGAACGTCGAGTTTGTCCGGCTTGTGGCAGGTGTGCTGGACTGACTCGTGACAGCCTCACTTGCCGACCTGGCAGGCTGTGCTGATGACGCGGCGTCTTCACTCTGCCCGCCACTGCCAGTCTCTGACCCAGGAGACTGTGTCCCGCTCGCACCCTCATTGCCATCCTTCTTTTTCTTCTTCTGAGCGTCAGGGTGGATGTGCAGCGCTTTGAGCGTATCGACGGGGAAATCGGCGACGCCCATCATGATAGTACTCATAGTACCCACAAGCGCCGTAGCCCCACCACTGACCGGATCCCATGGCCCTTCGTCCGTCTCGTACTCTCTTGATCGAAGCAGCTTGAGCTCGTTAAAGTCCAGCAGGTTGTCATTCGCCAGCGTGCAGGCTGCCATAGCACTCAGCTTGACCTGCGTCCTCTTCACCCTCCACACAGCTATCCGCGAGGGCGACAGGTTGCATCGCAGCTGGTCGACGTGTAGATTCTGATGGAAAGACTGGGCACCCTCATCGCTACCACGCTCCTTGGCGATTGAAGCAGCAAGCTCTTGCGCCTTGCCCTGGCTCTCAGGCTTCAAGCAGAATTCAATCGCTTCAGCCAAGTTTTCTGCTGTCAGCTGCTTATGTGGAATCGGGTCCGGACCAGCACCGGCTCTTGCCACCATAGCACCCCAGAAAGGTTGATCGCCAAAGAAAGGCACAACGACTGTCGGTTTGCCTGCCGTGATTCCTGCAGCAGTGGTTCCTGCACCACCATGGTGCACGACACAAGACACATGCTTGAATAGCCAGTCATGCGGAACGTTGCCCAGCATGAAAACGCCATCAGGGATTCCGCCTTCGATCTGGTCCGCTCCAAAACCACCCCACCCCTTGCTCACAAGGGCGCGCTGACCAGATTTGCGTACGGCATCGAAGATGAGTTTCGTCATACCATCCGGATCGTCCAGGACAATACTGCCAAACCCAATGTAAACTGGCGGCGGGCCAGCATCCAAGAACTCCTTCAGGTCTGGAGCAGGCTGGTAGTTCGAAGCAAGATTCAGAAAGTAGAAGCCAGAGATACTAATCTGCTGGCCCCAGTCTTTGGGCTTCGGTATCAATGCTGGCGACCAGCAGTACGTGTGTGGGATTTTCAGCCTCTGCAGCATACCCGGCGCCCACATAAGACTGATAGGCTCCAAGCCTAGCGACTTCTGCCGAAAGCGATTGATGACGTCGCCCAAACCTTGCCATGTCAACATGTCGATGAGCGCGTAGGAGATGTAGTTGGTGAGATGCGGGTCGGCATTCGAGCTTTGAATGTTGGCCAACGGGTGTGGGAAAGCCTGGGTAGGTGAGTACGGCATCGTGAACATGATGTGCAGTGGTATGCCCATCTTCTCTGCACAGTGTACATGCGCAAACGATGGTGGATTCGCAATGATGCAGTCGGCAACGAACGGCTTGTTGCTTTCGTCGGCACTGCCAGGTTGGTTCGTCCAGTCTTCAATACTGTCGTCAGTAGCCTCAGCTCCCAGTCCATCTCCAGCTTCATAGCAGGATCGCCAACAGCCTTTGATATACTCTGCCACCTCTCGTCTTCTCTTGCCAATGTCGCCTTTCCGCAGCGTGTCAAAACCAGGCATCCTAGACACGATCGTCAGCCCTTCCGTGTCTCATAAACGTTTTTAGGGATCAGTGTACGCACAACCCAGGGTTCTTCACCATGAACGCCATCAATTGGGCAGGGTCGCCGCCAATGCTGAAGAACTCCAGCCCGTTCTCCTTCACAAAGTCCTTGAAGACCGGATGCGTAGCCAGTCTGACACGATGACGGTACGTATCCTTCAACACCTTACCCAGCGCAATAAAAGGCTGCACGTCTCCTCGGGATCCCACGACATGGATCACCACGTTCATCGGCGGCGGAGGCGGCACACCATCTTCTCCACCGAGACTGGGTGGGATGTACGCCGGCGGCAGCGCTTCCTCGTCATGTGCCGCACTTTCCTGTTGCCGTAGCGCAGGCACGAAGAAGCCTGACAGCCGTCTGTTCTTCTGGTTGATGCGGATATTGACTCGTCCTGTATCGTCGACCGACGCGTTTGTGCCGAAACCGTCCTGCTCACTGTGCACCTCTCCATAATGCTCGCCATACGCTGGAGGAGGCACGACCTGCTCCGTCTGCTCGCGTTGTATGTGCGCTTGTTCCTGCTGCTGCATGGGAACATCGTGACCCATATGCTTTCGTTCCTGCGCTGTGTCTGACCTGCTTGCATTCTCGCTCGTCGCGGCTTCTGCTGCTTGCTGAACCATCAACTGTGGGACGCCGCTCTGGGTGCTTGGGATCTTGCTGCTCGACTGCTGTTCTGAGCTGCTGTCGGACGCCATGCTGTCGGAAGCTGGACTAGAGTCGTAAGGTGGTCATGAGAGAATGTACAGAAATCCTAGCGAAAACTCCAAGATCGAGCAAATCTAATGTACAGTCCACTTAGCTTGAATGATGTCCCAATATACACGTACGCTGGCAAGTCAGGGGCAACACACACGCGCTGACGAGCGTCTGCCACCAGAGCTCGCGGGCGCAGTCAACGCCAAAGATGTTGGCAGGAGACGTGCGTCATTGCATGTGATGCATGTCAACGCACGTGCCTCCATGCATGAACCCCGCCATCATCTGTTGTCCTATCGTTCTTCGACGCTTTGTTCTCGTACAGACATATCTCTCACATCAACAACATGAGGTGTCTGCATGATTGATGCGGAAGACTCAGTTGCACCGCATCGCTGGTGAGAAGACCACAATAATCGCGCTCGCTGCTCCGCGCACTACCGCCAGACAAACGGAGGTGCTCCTATATAGCACTGGAATCGATCTGTTGATTTATGGGCTCTGGTCCGGCCTGCACACCTTGATGCTTCACTGGATGGCAATCATCCAAACTCACTATCTTCGACCACTGAGCCTCGGAAAGTATAAAAATCAGACTATTTCGGTGACTATCTCGCTGGATCTACGGATCAGCCTTGCATGAAAATGGCGAGTAGCCAGCGATACTCTGCGTAATCATCGATTGTATGCTTCCATAAGCACCAAAGCCCACCATCACCCAAGCCAGCATGAAGATCAGCATCGACGCCACCCATAAGACCTGCGTCTGTCGTGCGGCAGCACTTGGCAAAGTGAAGGTCCTCCACCACGGCGTGCCTCGCTCACTGGCCATCAATTCCCTACTCTTCCACTGAGTAACATCATCACCCTTCGCATCAATCTCTGGCATTGTCGAGCTGAAGCCGTGATGACACATGTACATGCAGTACATTGCTGGAAAGCCAAGACAGATCCATGTTGCAGAGATCGCTCCTATAAGCGCCAGCAGTGGCGAGAAGTACGGTATGACGTTCGCAAGGACAAACGCCAGCCCGTAAACCATCAAGACAATGCCGACCCAGGACGACCAGGCGCGAAATGAGTTCTCCTCGACGACCTTGGCTTCATGTCTGTACACTCGCCAGAACCAGTCGTGGATCCGTTTGCAGGCCAGTAGACCGGCAATGACACCTGCGACCACAATCGTCGGCGTAGCAATGCCGTATGCAATCTTCGCGAACAGCGGCGAAGCAGAACTCAAAGCTGGTGATCCCACGTCTGTGCCGGCATAGTAGTAGATGACAATCGACACGACCAGGTATAGCGAGCTCATGAACGAATTGGTTGCGATCAAGGACTTGCGAAAGTCTCGAGGCTCCTGCATCTCGGCCATGACTTGGAAGTAAGCCAAATGACCAGTGAAGGAGACCAGTATGTTCGAGAGCGACATCATCCAGTCTGCAGTTGCGACGTCGACTTTGCCGGCGATCACGGCTGTGCCCAGACCCTCGCCTTCGATCGCAATATCGATCATGGCGATGAGTGTTGCCGTCAGGATGGACAAGCAAGCTAAAAGACATTCAGTCAGCCTCATCACTATTACTCGTGGCAGCACATCCTTCACTTACATATCCCCGACAAATACGAATTCGAATTAAACGTCCTCGGCAACGAACAAACCACACAAATCACAAACGCAATCAACTTAAACACAACCGTGCACTTCCAGCTCTCGCCCGCCACCGTCCGCGCCATCACACTGAATGTCAAGATATGCGCCGCGGCCACGAACACCAACAGAATCTGGAACAGGAACTCTGCGATTACAGCCCCCGCGGTGCCGGCGACCACGTACCCGGCGTCACCGAAGCCCTTGACATGCGGATAGCGCTGCCGGAAGTAGTAGAGCATGAAGCCGGTGGAGAGAGTGATGAGGCCGAATGCCAGGATCACGAAGGTGCCGGCGATGAGGCCCATGTCTGCTATTGAGGCCGGGAGGGAGAGGATACCGAGGGAGACGGTTTCGGCGATCAGGACTACGGTACAACATTAGCTGGATGGTGTGTCAAATGCATGTTTAGCTTTGGCGTACTGAGTGTGGCCTGGAACCAATTGATCTTCTTGTGAGGCTGCGGGACCATTTCTCCAGGACATAGGTCATCGCCATCGAAAGGTTTGGTATCGACTCTGGCAGATCTGATCGTATTGCTAGACCCATTGCTGCTGCCCGGTCTCTTGCATATCCTATCGCGCGTTGCTTGGAACCAGTTCTTCTCGGCCTGGCCAGCTCGGATTCCCGGATCGTCCATCTTGAGTGTTGTAGGATTGACACCGCTGACTGGTACTATTTCCCCCCAAATTCTTATAGCGACCAGACGAATCTATACGTCCTTGACTTGGCTGATGATGCAAAGATTATGTACTGTCGCCCACCCACGACTGATCGTCTGTGGCGTTCGCATTTGTGCTGACATTTTCATTCCGACGTCGGTGCATTCGCTCTAGGGACTGACAGGCATCTTGACAGAAGCATGATGTGCTCTTACGTACAAGATGCCGAAGTTTTGCCCTTGGAAAGGGAATTCTGTAAAGATATCTTTCTTCGACTTTGCTGACTAATGTGCAGCTGATGAGAGGGGTGTGTGTTTGTGGCCGTAGGATATATTCCTGGCTGTAGACATGGGTCAACGAACATCGATATGTGCGGACCCGTCTCCATTTTGACGCCAGGCTTTGTGACTTTCTGCTGAGGAAATTCAAAAGATAGTTCCCTAGAGGAAGAACAGGAATTACAGAATCATGGCTGGCCTCTTCATGACAGATAGGACACCGTTTCTGCCCATTTTCTATGGCTGTATGGCAGGAGACTCCGTAGTCAACAGCCCGATTCGAGCAGCTCTTACGAGTGACTCTCCTGCCTTCCCTTCTCTTGCTCCCATCTTTCTGCTCGCAGGCTGAGATCCGGTAGGCGTGGCTGCAGATGGTCATTCGAAGTGCGGACCAATCGACCTCCAGCCTCTCTCTTCACCCAGTCCAACTAGACCGCCAGAAACCGCCACGAACGTCCTACAACCTGACATCAAGCCTTCAGAGATCCCGGAGATCCGGAGATCGGATCTGAAATCCTTCGAATCCTTCCATCTCACGACAGACTGTGCGATGTCCACCATCCTGCCATAGCCTCAACCGCCAGATTTCACCTCTTGATTTCTGGCACTGCTCTCAGCCTCCGTATCGACGCAACTTCCTAAGCCAGGGCATCCTGGGCAGTACGCTCAAGGCCTCCAGGCAGCCAGATGGCAAGCAGCGAAGGCCTCGACCTCATGAGCATCCCGCATGTAATTGGGGGCCACAGCTCTGCTTCTCCCAGTTTCATCATCACAAGGCCGACCACGCCGCTCTTGTACCCTCGATCACTAGTCTTCGATCGTATCCGTATGCGCTCTCTGAGGCCTGCAGACCCGGCCGCCGAACACGTCGGCGTCTGTCGATGGATGAACGATTAGGAGACACTCTTGGCTCGGAAGCTCCAGGACATCGTCGCTGTCCCCTTTTCGACGGCTTGTGCTTCTGGTCGCACGTCGCTGGCTGACTTGTGAGTTTTCTTCGTGCTATCATATCAATTTCGATTGCGACGGGTATCCAAGATTCTGCAACACGCCGTTACCCGCGAGCTCTCAAGGGCAGTACTACGGTCTCCGAACTTATTAGCCTCGCACAGACTTTGCCCGCTCACTCGTCGTCTGTTCTCGATTCTTATTATTAGCGGGCTGGTCTCACCACACATACACGCGCCAAGCACGTACCAAACACCTAAGTGCTAGTGCTGTCTGAGATCTCGCGGCACCAAGCAAACACCCCAGTCACTCACACGACTCTCTCTGTTCAGACAAAAAGCACCCGAGCAGCCCCGCCCGAACCCCCAATCTTCCCAGCTTCCTCCAGTCCAACCCTCTCCTCCTCCCCATCAACAAAACCACCACCAACTCCATATCAGCCCCCTCCCCCCAAATCATGAAACCCTCCAGCCCGCTCCTCGCGGCCCTCGCCTTCCTCGCCCCCCGCGTCTTCGCCACCATCGAACCAATCTTCGACTGCAACCCCGCACCCTGGCCTGTACGTCCACCCCCAACCCTTCCCTCTCCCCCTCCCGCGCCACACTAAAAAGTATCCCTCCGCTGACCACCTCGCTACAACAAAAAGGGCGACGGCAACTGCGACATTTATGACCTTAACGCCTGCAGGGCCGGATGCGAGGACAGAACATTCGTAAGTCAAGCCAAAATATCCATCCAATCTTCACACGCAAAACGGATCAGGAAAGGCAAAACAAAATGGCTGATGATGCTGTGCCCCATATTTAGTGCGGCGGCTCCGGGTTCTCAGGCGGCTGGGTGTAAGTCAATGGATCCCGTCCGCAAGTGTCAAGCGACGACATGCTAACTCGCCGCTTCCTTCCCGCTCTTCAGCACGCCGCAAATCACCTGTCAGTGCCACTGCAAATGAGCTATCGCTCCCAAGTTTTTGTCGCCTTGCGCCCTTGGGGGATCTCAGGTGATGGGCCAAGAGAAAAACGCGGCTGTCAATTTTTAGCAGTGAAAGGGATGGATGGGATCGATTGGATGACCAGAATCATGATCTTGTGAATTTTGTACCTTAAGGTGGTGGATGGCGGGTTCTGACGATAGTGTTTTGATTACGAATTCCTGGGCGCTACCGAGTATTCATTGGACATATTTCTCAGTATATTGACCGTGCTCATCGATTGATAGAATTCCGGGCTCATCGATTGAGCTCCGGGTCCCCTATTCACTGGCTTTATTATTACTACAATGGTTTGCATCTGGATCGAGCGAGCTATCCACATTAGAAACCTTAGTCCATGGATTTATTTTAGTCCGAAGGCGAACGACAAGATGAAAACGATCGAAGCGACCATCGCGATGGACTGACCGCGAGCCTGCACACGGACCACCGCCCTCGCTTGTCCCCGACCGCTACCTCTGATTCTCCTACCTCCATACACCAGGATAGCGGCGCACGTTGCTGTTGGTGCAGGGTGAGTGGAAAGCAGCAGCCTGCGATCAAGTGCAAGTCCTCGATTGCTTTTTCCGCAGCTCGCAATGGGCGGATGCATAGCTGCATTTATAAGCCGTGCAGCAGGCAAGTGAAGGAGTGGGTGTGTGGGCACATTAAATCCGAGTCGCTGCGGGATTTCAGCTATCATTGTTCCGTCAACACCACTCCCACGCCTTGCCCAAGCCCCCGACGCCTCCTTCCACCACCACAAGGGAGACGCTGCAGACCCTTCCCGTTCCCCTCCCCGAACCACCAAATCGCAGAGGTCACAGAAAACTCAGCCCATCCGCTTAGGCACCTCCTCCCCCTCCAGAAACTTCTTCACCACCTCCGCCTGCTCCCAATACCACGCCTCCATCTGCCACACACTCACATACCCCATATGCGGACTCATCAGCACCTCCGCCTTCCACTCCCCGGCCCTCCTCCACTCACTCCGCACCCCCAACGGCTCCTCGCCAAAAACATCCAAACACACCCCTCTAATGCCCCCCTTCTTCAAAACCTCAATCAACGCCGCCTCATCCACCAACGGCCCCCGCGAAGTATTAACCAGGATAGCCGAAGGCTTCATGAGCGCAAGCTCTTTCGCCCCCACAATCCCGCGTGTACGGTCGGAGAGCACCACATGCAAACTCAGCACATCACTCTCCCTCATCAACTCCTCCTTCCCGCCCACCACCCTCACACTTCCCTTCCCCAACCCCACCCCCTCCGTCGCCTCATCCGCCTTCGCCTGCGTCAAATTCTCGCTCCAAGCTACCACCTTCATCCCCCACGCCAGAATCCCGACCCTCGCCATCGCGAGCCCTAATTTTCCTAACCCGAGGACCCCCAGCGTTTTGCCCGAAATATGCGAGATCATGCCACCCTGCCAGTACGCCGGATCCGATTTCAGCTTCAAATCATCCTTCGGAACCCGGGACATCATAGCAAGCAACTGCGCCCACGCAACCTGAATCACCGTACTCCGTCCATCAACCGGCGGGGACTCCCCGAGAGATTCCAAGTAAGTTCGTGCTTCGGAGCCAGGCGGCGGCGCTTCCCCCGTCGTCCCCGTCACAATAATCCCCCTTTCCATAGCGGCTTGCAGATCAATAGACGCATTCCTATTCCCGGCATTCAGTAGCAATTTGAGATTCGGGAGTCGAGCCAGCAGAGCGGCGGGGAAGGCGGTGCGTTCGCGGATGCTGGAGATGATGGGATAGGGTTCTAGGCGGTGGACGAGGGCGTCGAGGTCCTTGGTGGCGGAGAGGGTTTCTGGATAGCTGTCGACTTTGACATTTGGGATTCGAGAGAAGTGTTTGGTTGCTATGTTGGCGTAGTCGTCGAGGATGGCGAGGGGTGTGACGGATGAGGAGGTCATGGTGGATTGATGGATTGATGTATTGATTGATTGGTTGCGTTGTGGTGGATGGTGCGGTTGTCCTCAGTGTTGAAGCAGAAGACTGGAAACGATTGATCTGCGCACAAGACTAACGTGCACAACTGCGATGTGGATTATGCCTCAGTCGTCTGCTATGTCGATGATTGAAGTACATCCAAGCTCATGTGGGGCAAAAGGACGTCTAACGAGCAGAGCCCGGCATCGGCTTCTCGCCACGGTACCTACCTTCCTTACCTTTCTGATCCTTCGCTCCTGCCACGACCCAGGGTGGAATGTCTTACTTTGTCCTGCTATCAGGCGCTCGCTACCCGGTCATGTGAGATCAGGCGTGCGGTGGCATGCTTGGAGTGTCTGGGACAGCGCGAGGCTGTTGGTGTCTTTCTTTCACTGTACCTAATATCCGATGGTGATGTATGAAGCATGGTGTGCTCGAAACGACCATGTGTTGCTCCTGCGAAATGAGCACATAAGAGTCAGGACTAGTCGTGATGTGCTTTGTTTCACTAGGTACATACATGTAAGCTGGAGATGACGTTGTGGGGCCCGAGCTTCACAATAAGCTTCGGCATTGCAGTGGGCGGTCGTGCATGAGGTGTTGATGCCCAGGTAAGCCTTAGTAGCTGGCACGACTTGACATGGAGTGGATCAAATGCAGTTTCGCATAGTCCCAGAGAGTGTGAGCAGAGTCATGCGATAGTCACACGCCCCAGCTACCTTACCAACGACCCCGGACAAACATCGCAAACATGTCCGTCGCCGGCCCACGTGGACCTGCTCCTAAAAGAGGCCCGACTGTTCTTGTACGAATGATTGCCTCCAACTCAAAGAAGGAGCGCAATGTCTAATGATGTGTACCAGGTCACCGACACGCGCGACCAGCAGCAGCAGCAGCGAAAGCAAGCACCGCCGGCACGTCCCACACCGCAACGACAAGGCACCCGCCTGATCTCCGTCGACAATGTCCTGCAATACGCCTCCGAGATCCCGTCCGCCCAGCAGCGAGGCCCCCCTGGCCAACAACGACCGAGCAATCACACGCGAACGCCGAGTGGCCGACATCCGCTGGCGCCGAAGCTGAGGGGCGTCGGCGTGCCATTGGCGGGTGGTGCGCACATGCCGGCGCGGAGCAGTAAGACGAGTGAGAAGCTGGTGCTGCTGCCGGAAACGACCGAGGAAGGCGACGAGAAGGAGGATTATGAGGATGAAGATGAGGCACCACCGAGCGACGAGGCACTGAGGCAGCGGAGGGCAGGTGCCGCCAAGGGGGCGAAGAGCGATGCGGAACGATTACCGAAGAGCCAGAGAAATGCCGACGCGCAGCTGGCGAGGGTCACGGCGTATTGCACCGCGCAGAGTTACCGCGTCAAAGCAACGGCGACGTTTGTGCGCGAGCAGCACGGCGCCAAGACGAAGCTGTACGACGATTGCTTGTACTGCGTCTATTCGCTGCCTTTACTAGGCGGCAGTGACGGGTACAGGGTGAGGAGTAGTCCGGTGGTGAAGAATCCGGGAGGGAGGAGTATCCTGGACGAGCAGATCGAAGCCAATGAGCGCAGAGTGTACCGAGAAGGATGGCAGGAGGAAAGCGATGAGTACTCCGTCCAGATCAATGAGAACCCATACAGGGACCCAGAGGCCGACGACAACCACGAGAGAGATTCCGAGGAGCAAAGACGGCACGAAGAAGACACCGCGCGATCAAATGGCTGGAAAGGCGAGCAAGACGAGACGAGCAGCCGAAGAGAGTCCAACTCCTCCGGCAACCTCAGCTTCTCCTCTCCAGGCATTGGCGTCAACCCGGAAGCTTATTCCGTTGGCGAGCTCTTTGTCTATGCTTACGGGGTGGTCGTCTTCTGGAACTTCACCGAGAACCAAGAAAAAGATATCCTAGCCGACCTCACTTTCGCCTCCACCAACGCCCTCAACACCCCATCAACACCTTCCGCACCTGTCAAGCTGGCGCAGAAATTGACAGGCAAGAAGATCTCGAAATCCTCATCATCAACACCGAAGCTCCCGCCACCCGCTCCCGCGACAATGATCCCGCTCATGACCCGACCACTGGATGAGGACGATTTCGAGACGGAAGATTTCCACTTTCAGTACGATGTGTATGCCGAGAAACCGAGAATCTACAACGACATGATCACGCTTCGAACTTCCGATCACATGATCAAATTAGCCATGTCTCACGCCATCGGCCAGAGCACAAAACTCTCCTTCTTTGAAGAAAGAATGCAGCGCACCATGGCCGAAGCGCAGTACGTTCCCCGCCGTCTAGCGCTAGAAGGACGCCTAGGCATGGACAGGAAAGAAGTCGTCGGTCTCGTTGGCCGACTCTTTGAACAACGCGTCGATGTTAACTTATGTAAGAAAAACCTCCAGGCCCCTCGAAACTCAAGTCAACTACGCCTGCTAACCTATGTGTGTGTGTTATCCAGCAAGCAACATGCTCGACACCCCGACCTTCTTCTGGGACAGCGAACCCACACTCCACCCCCTCTACCAAGCCGTGCGCGAGTACCTCGAAATCAAACCGAGGATTCAGGTCCTTAACGAACGATGTCGGGTGTTTTTGGATTTGGCGGAGATTCTGAGCGATAGTATTGCGGATGTGAAAATGACGCGGATTACGTGGATTATTATCGTGTTGATTGTGCTGAGTATTTTGGTGACGTGTACGGAGGTGTTTTTGAGGTTTGGGATTTTGGCCAAGGGGAGGGGCAACGAAGGAGCGGCGGCAGTAGGAGGGGAGGCACTGTTGGCTCTTCCTGGTGCATCAGAGTTGATGGGAAGTGTGGCGGTGTTGGGAAGTGGAGGGGAGTTGTGAGCGGTGGTGGTGCTGGGAGGTGCTGGTGGTGAGAGCGGGGATAGGTGATATCGGCGGTATGTTGTGCTCATAGTATACTTTGTGGCAGCGATGGCGCTCACTGCGATGTTCTGCAAGCACATACTCGTATAATACCTAACTCAAAAGACCGTAGTATCTAAGGCTGGCTGATCCAACGCTACGTCATCATCAACCGTTTGCTGCTGAACTACCTCAGCCCCTCATCCATTCTCATGCCTCGACTGCACAGACTAGCTACACACATACACTTATCCTCAGCCGAGCTCACAAAAAAAAAAAAAAAAGAAACAGATGCTCGACTCCACGAGCTGTCCCTCCGACGGCAGATCCATGCCTCGATCCCTCCCTCGACCCGTCTCCGCCCACCACCATCCTACTGTCGCGGACGTATCGCTATTTCTGCAATCAATTTTCCCTGCACCGCCACCAGCTCCATCATCAGAAGCACCAACACCAGCACCAGCATTAGCAGCATTAGCCCATCCCGCCACCCCTGCCCCAACAACCCCTCCTCCCCACAGACCCGCTGCACCCCCAACCCGACCAAGAAACTCCGAAGTCCCCTTCCTCTACCACAAACCTTTCTCAAAGCACATATCCGCCACCGCCCTCCAGACAGACTCCGTAGTATTATCCATCACCCCCACTGCAGGCTTCTACTCCGCCCTCGCCACTGGAAAGCCTAAATTAGCATTCCTTCATCGCCCTTGGAGTCTAGATCGCAGACGCGTGCCACGGGACGTCACGGTGCTGGCGTGTCATAAGGGGTTCGATGAGGCGTTGACTGTGGGTGCGAATTTTGCGTTGGCGAGGCGGTTGGGGATGGCTGTGCATGAGAGGGAGGGGGAGGAAGGGGAGGTTTGGGGATTGGTGAAGGGGTATAAAGGTGATGCGGAGAGGAAGATTGGAATCGTAGGCGGGTTTGCGGGAGGCGGGGCAGTCTCGGCGCAAGCGGCGAGGGAAAGGGTTTTGAAGGAATTCAGTGGGAAGTGTGAAGGCTGCTTCGGCTTCAGCGACGATGTCCCGTCCCTCGATGAGGAAAACAACGAAGGCGGCGTCCTCCTCCCTCCCTCCCCCACCCCACAGAACGATAATACCATCACCGCCATCGCAATCATGAACGCTTTCCACGCCGCCGAAGTAACCCGCGCGCTGGATCTCGCCGTCCGGCTCAACCTCCTCTCGTCTTCTGATGAGGGGGGTCAGCTTCTCTACCTCACGGGCGCGGTTAGGGAACCTGGACTCAAATTCGCGAGGGAGAAGGGCGTCAGGGTGATTTGTGTGGGACATCGGGTCTGCGAGGAGTGGGGGATTGGGTTTCTGGGGGAGAGGTTGAGGGAGAGGTTTGCTGATGCGGCGGGGTTGGAGGTGCGGGAGGTTTATGAGGAGGAGGAGGAGGGGTTGGTGGTGCGGGAGAAGAGGGAAGAGTGAGGTGCGAGAGTGAGCCGGAAGGCCGGGGGAAAGGCCTCTTTGTGCAACTATGCCGCGCCCGGCGAGATGCACTGAGCCATTCAACCACCCATCCGCCTCCACGAAGTGATTAACGGAAGCGTCAATGGACAGGACCCTCAATCACAAGAATCGCCCCACAATTTTCCCGTCTAACGGAAGATCACCACCTCGCCTCTCGACCTTGCGCTGACCCCAGCCACTCCGTCGAAGCAACATCGCCATCAGCGCTAGCCTCCACTCTCGGAGGTAGACATACACCTTCGAGGTCGAAGCATCAAACCGCATAACAGCGCTGCGCGCAGCTACTAGCATCGCTATCGCAGCCCAAAGCGAAATACGCTGCGCTGTCTTAGCTTGCTGGGTTCTTCGCGACGGTGATGGTGCTGGTGAGGAGGGTGAGGGTGAGGGCAATGAAATGTCATGCATTCAGTAGTGACGGTAAGTAGCAAGCATGAGTCCGCCGACTGCACGGACGACTGTTGACACGATGGCGATAGCTTGTTGGAGATTTTGACCACACATGTGCGTTTGCCATCAGCGGCCACAAGATCTCGAGTCCCAGTCTTCAAAACGCATGAGAAGGTCAAGCCCTTGAGGAAAAGTCAATAGCCTCGAGTACTGAGTGGTCTGGATGAAGCGAATCGGCTCTCGCATTGATGGCTCCACTGCAGATACCCACCATGCGGATCTCTGCAGCTCTCGAGACAACTCCTCCCATCACTTCCTCCCAGCTACCCGCACAAAGCTACAACCCCCCCCCCCCCCCCCCCCCCCCCCCCCCCCACCTCAAGCCCAACTCAACGTCCAATCCCTCGCCCAAGCCCCAGCACTAGTCGCATTCATCAACCCCTCGACCCTCAACACCTTGCTCGTCCCATTATAGCTAACCCCACTATTCACCGCCACACCATTAAACTTCACACCCGTCGGCTCGCTACCAACCCCAAGCACCGTAACATTAGCCAGCGCATTGCCATCCCGATACAAGCCTCGGGTCGACGCATACAACGTCCCTTGACTTGCGGTAAGGTCAACCATCAACGTAGCATTCGGCGCCACGCTCTCGCCATCATCGATGTAAATCTCCCCTGTCGCTGCCCCTTCCGCGGACAGCGCAGCGATCAGCGACCATGGACTCTTGCGGGACTCAGCAGTGGTATACAGCGCTTCTTGCTGCGGCAAAACGGCGCCGCCGCGGATGAAAACTGGAATGTGCCCTAGCGGTGCTGGGATGGTGACGTTCTCGCCTGCTTGCGCGGAGACGGCTTCTTGCGTGTACCAGTCGTACCATCTAAGAACGCTGTTAGCATTGCGGTTTCCGTCAGAGGTGCCAAGGGATGTCGATGCTTACACTTCACCCTGCGCAACGCCCGGGAAGACACCTTGCACCTCAGTCATGCCTTGGCCGAGAGCCGGAGTCACCAGAATCGACGGACCAAGCAGGAATTGGTTATCGACAGCCGCCAACGTCGGATCATTGGGAAATTCCCAAGCAAGCGGGCGCATAACCGTGCTGCCAGTCTACGATACTCAATCAGCAACAACACATCAAACAGCAGCGGATATTGCCTACCGTGTGCGCAGAATAAAACAGCGTATACAAATACGGCAACAACGAATACCGAATCGCCATCGCCTTCTTCGTCGCCACCGCCACGCTCTCCCATACATACGCCTCCTGCGAATTCGCAGCCAGCACGTTATGGTTCCTGTAAAACGGGAAAAAGGCGCTCAGCTGCATCCAGCGGTTGCAAAGCTCCTCGTCGGAATTGCCGTTGAAGCCGCACGTGTCTACGCCTGTGCGAGCAAGGAGTAGGAAAGTCAGCATTGTGGCAGATACAAAAGTGTGACATGGCAGTGCTTACCGAACATCGGTATACCAAAGAGCGCGAAATTGAGCGCTTGCGAGATGGAAAAGTACATATATGCGAATAGGGACGTGTTGTCGCCGCCCCAGTGGCCGGCCCATCGGCCGCTCGAAGCGAAAGTAGAGCGCCCGATGATGAAGGGGCGTTTGCCTGGGAAGACTTCGAGCAGAGCCTGGTACGTTGCATTCAAAATCTGATGGCCGAAGAGATTGTGGACGTCGTATTCCTCTGTGACAAAGATAGATTTGAAAGTCAGTAATTATCTCATCATCCTCCAAGTCATCGGAAACTCACCCTGTCCATCCCCATGCGTAGCATTAGGACTCACAGCATGCACGGCCAACTCCCCATTCCCGTTATCAATCACATAAGGCGGAAAATTCACGTCCCGCACCCCCGGCGTCACCGTCGACGTGAAATACGCCTCCTTAGTCGTCGCACTTGGAGAAATCGCAGCATTATAAGCCACCTGCGCGGCATTCGCTGCGCTCGCCGCCGCCGCCTCCGTGGCGTTCGTCACGTTGAAGCCCTCGGGGTACGTGAGGACGTAGTCGCCATATTCGCCGGGGAGGTAGAAGCCCGGGTGCACGGGGTTGAGACTGAGGTTGTTGGAGCCGCAGGAGCCGATGCAGAAGGAGCTGACCTGAGATTCGTTTGCGGGGTAGGTGGTTAGTCGACCTCTTGTGGGTGAGTTGGTAGGGAAGAACATACCTCGCTCATGTCGATCCAGATGCCATCCCAGGGAATGTTGTTGTGGTGGTTGAGCAGTTCGTTCGTCCACCAGGGCACGGCGTTGGGTTGGTGCCAGTCGGGGAATCTAGCAATGGTCGTCAGAACTGCACCTATGGAACCAGGGATCGAAATACGTACACGGTGTACCCTGGCCAGACTTCACCAATGTATTCACTGCCATCAGGGTTCTTGAGGAAAACGTCCAATTCATGCCCGTTGGTGTAGACGGTATAGTTGTCAGAGGCATTCGCTGGGTTGGGAATGTACAGCGCCGAGTCCACCTGGATGGTTGTTAGGGTCAGATATATCTCTCCAAATACGGGTTGAGGATTCGGTGTACGCACGATAGGCACGTAATGCTGTCCGTTCGCGTGCAGCCTCTCCAGAAACGCCTGGCCTTCGGGATATGGGAAGGTGTTTGGATCGTTGATGAAGTCGCGGTATTGGTACATGTAGTCGATGTCGGTCTAATCAGAAGCAAGTCAGTGATAGGCTTCCACCAATAAGGGCAGAATGAGAGGGATATTCGAGCTCCAGTAACTTCTCACTGCAACCCCACCCGTACTTACCCAGATATACTCCAACGGTATGTCAAACGCTCGATACGTATCAACCACATCCTCTACCTGGCTCCAATTCTTATATCCCCACCGGCACTGATGGAAGCCAAAAGTCGAGTACATCTGCATGGCTGGCAGACCAATAGCTCCAGTCTGATATTGCTTCGTAGCGGCCACAGCGTCGGGGCCGTCGAAGAAGTAGAGATCGATAGTTCCTGCCAGAGCCCTCCAAGTGAGATTGGTAGGATTCAAGACGGCCTCAAGGCCATGTGCGTTTCGAAGGTAGACGCCGTGAGTGTAGCTTTCGTAGTTCCCGGCAGCGCTGACGTTTTGCGTGGTGATCAGTGATTTCTCCCCGGTCGTGTCGTTGATTTCGAAGTATCTGGTATCGAGGTAGACGGGGTGGTTGCCATAGATGTTTGAGTCTGGAAGTCATGGCTGTCAGTAAGTGTATCAAGCACCTAGTACATTGCTCGCCTTCAGGACTCACCGATGGTATCGCCAATATCAGCCGCCCAGAACGTAGCAGTGAAGTTATTACCTGCAAGTGATGGGTTTGAGGTCAGTCAATCTATCAATTCCCCTGCTACCTATCCAAAACTTACCCAGCCGCAAGTCATGGATCCGTTCACCCATGCCATACAGATTGTACTCTTCTGGCAGCTGCGTGACGAACTCAATGAATTGATTCTCATACACAAGCACACTTCCTCGCGTATCGAACACCACATCACCTGTCGACTTGCGGATCACTGTGAACGAGAACGTCGGATCATTGAACCAGGTGACTTGCAGATCAATATCTTGGGTATCCGTTTCGTTGCTCGCCTTCGCAGGAAGTGGAACAAGCTCCTCCGACAGCAAATACTGGCTTGCATTGCTACTGTCGATATATGCAGGCTGGATACTAATGTGGAGGCGGTCTGCGCTCTGGACATCAATCTCTAGCGAGAGTGTCTCGATATCCGTGCCGTAGACATTGCATGCTGGGCCTGCGAGATTCAAGGTAGCTGTAAGGCCGTTCAGGGTGTGTCTCGCATCGCTGGCGATGTAGCCAGGGCAAACGACCTGAGCGTTTGTGGCGTTTGGGTCCTTGGTATTGGGCAAGACATTCGCACCCACATCGGCCGATGCTGGGACAGTAAACTGGACGCTGTATGTTGACACTGTCCCGTTGACGGTCGCTGTATTATAGCTCGGAGTTGCCGTGACTGTCGCAACTGCGCTAGTAAGACCATCTGCTGCTGCGGTCCCGGTGCTCGATTGAGCAGATGCTAACGATCCTGCTGCCAAGAGAGCTTGTCTCCACCTTAACCGGGCCATATTGTGAACCAACTCCTGGCACTGCTCAAGGGTATCTGCAGCAAAAGAGAGCAGCGCAAGCTGAAGCCGTGCCATGCTGCGGCACGCTGTGCATCTTATGCCTCTGCTCGGCTTAGCAATGCCGTTCGCTGCCAGCGTCAGCAATGCCTTTGCATACAGTGTTGCTCATGCCCCACAAAGAAGTCACCTGTGACGATCGTTTGTGTTCAGGAACAGAACAAGCGTCATGCAAGCTCCTCCACAACGGCGGAGGCCCCGCAACGTGGAGGTGTTTCTCGTCCAATGATCAGAGCGGGAGAGCGCCACATAGTTTGCAGGTGCTTTTCAACCATGTTAGATCTTCCGTGAAGTCTTGGCAAATTCGTCGTTGATCCCTCCGACAATCTTTCCGAAGAGTTCCAGAAGGCCCGATAGCTGCTGCGTGAAGGACGATCACAGCAAGACGCTTGCCGTTGAAGGTAATGGCAAGGTGGAGAGACCGGGCTACAGGTAGAGACTTCTTACCAGTGCCTGAGATCTTTGACGTCTTTTCGCGAACATTTACGATTCATGGGTTGTGTACGACATATGTAGTATCCCGAACTCCGTCGCAATGCCAAAGAGCTACATTCATACCCGTCCTCGCTATGCAGGCGCCGTCATCATTATGCAATCTACCATCAGCTGGAGACACCACCCTATGCCTTGAAGGCAATCTCTCTTTTCGATGAAGATGTAAGGCAGTTGCTCACATCAACCTTGGTGACCGTCGCATCAACAGCGCCAAAGTTGACAGCATTCCCATTCGTCAGATCGTCCAATCCCGACTGAGCGATATTCAATCCCAAGTCTGCATGGTCGACGGCAAGCACATGGATCGATTTGCCGTTGTAGTCGACTTGATAGCATTGCCCACACTCAGCTGAGTTCCATCCCGAGATGTCTGAAGAGCCGCCAATGTACGATGTTGCTGAGAGTCTGTCATCGATGTTGCCGAATGTCTGCCATCCATACTTGGTGATGAGGCCGTTGGTGCCGTCGGAGCAGGCAACGGAAGTCAGGCCTGTGTTATGTTATATTCAGCTTGATGGACAGTCTGAAGCACATCAATCTGACTCACCCGCGTCTCTGTTGTCGTAGGTAGTGTCGTATGAGACTCTGGTGGCTACAGCACCTGATGCAGCTGCAAGCAATGTGATGGCGTTGGAAGGCTTCATGTTGATGCTGTGTGATCGGGGTGTTTTGTTGCACGTCGGTAATGCGTTGCCTGCTTGCGTAGATGAATGCTTTGCTGTTTGTAAGATGCTGTTCAGTACGTGCAGAGGAAGTCCATCTCTACTTATACTTCACTGATGCGGGATATCTGCAGTGCTATGCCAAGGAGCACATCTCTCTCGTGTAGGTCCAACATCGTGATGTTCGTATTCGGAGAAAGACTGCAGTACTGGCCTTGGCATCGTCTCTGACAAGCATCGCATGTCCACTACTTGGAGCGATCTCAGACGAGTTATCGAATCGCGCAGACATGCGTCCATGAATGGCAACCACTAAGGCATGCGACCTCAAATCTATGCAGTGGTATGCTTAAAGTCCTCTTGGCGACACACTAAGTTCGTGGCGCAGCAGATCTTTCTATTTCCATTAGCGCCTTATATAACGGTGCATATGAGCACACGCGTGCAAGAAATAGCTTCGTAAAGCATTTCCACGAATGTTCAATGTTTTCCGGATATCGAATGAGCTGTGTCAGGAGCTCAGTCAGTCGACATCTTTGCTTCTGTAGCCTAGAAAGCGGGCAAGTCAGACCACAGCAGACATGGGCTGGCCCACTAGTCATGCGAAATACGATGCAGTGGACTTTGCTTCTCAGGCGCCATCAGCAGCTGCATTGAATGCTGTCGGATCCACGTCCATTGGAGAGGATCATGTCTTGGAAGCTCGCTGGTATCAATGGACACCCGACGCGTCGGCGGATCTTCAGCCTTCGCATCTCGACAGTGAATGAGACTTGTGCGAGGTGGTGTCTGCTACGAGGTGGTGTCTGCTACGAGGATCTCACCAAGTCGCAAAAGGTTTTCTTAATTTCCGCATACCTAGGCGGCGGTCGATCAAGTATGGTTGGACGCTATGTGGTTACCTTTGATGACAAGCTGCTGATCGAGCCATGCGACCGGACTAGCTCATCTGCGATGACCCGAGCAGTGACTTGACCGATCATTTGACCGCTCGGTCCAGGTCACAGCTCGATACGAGGCGATTACTGTGCACTGCGAAGGCAAACGCAAACATGCCTTGTAGGAGCGCAGAGCGATGGGACTAACGAGAGGAGATCTGGTGGCATGAAGTCAGCGAATTGTCTTCTACCATCTGCTTTGGCCTCCAGAGAGTGGTGCCCAGGTATACTGGCATATCAGACAGACTGAGAAGATTGATTAAGCTGGCTTTTAAGCATGTCCAACCACAAGTCAAGCCGGGCTAGACGACTCTTATGGCCCCAGCTGCTGTCATCATGTGAATGGGTAAAAGGCCGTAATGTCAGAACTTACCATCAAGAACACAGACCAGCCTGTGTTGAACCGAGCGGTGTGTTTACAAAGAGTCCTCCTGTGATGGACAGGAACCGAGCCTCGACCGAGAGCGGGTTCACTGATGCGAGGACACCGGCCCGAAAGGCGGTGTTGTGGCCTTTTCCAATGCCTGCCGGGCTTGCCGATGGAAGACGCGAAGAATTTGAGCGGCGCATCGAATCCCGCATCTTCCTTGTTCAGCGGCTAGATGCGACGAAGAAGGCAACTCCACATGCATTTCCGTTCGGACGTTATTCGTGGTCCGACACGGTACTCAGGTGTTACGCTGGTAGACGCAATATCGAGGCAACGTCCCCCGCAAAGTGATCCCAATTTTCGATTGTTCATCCTCTGCGACTGCCGATCGCTGATTTCGATGTGACCTATGTCGCACAAGCGATTGCCACGCGAATCCTTGCACCACTGTCATTGTCGTGCTAAGGCGCCAGCCGCTGACCGTATGTCGTACTGCGCAATCTCAGATCAGCTAGCACTCTTTGTACACAGCCATTAGCTGCACCACCCCTTTTTGTTCGGACACCAACTCCGTCCACGCCCTAAGCAGAATGTCCGTCAGCCTGCTGCTACCACTTGACGCGCTGCGTTGTCGACAATGACTCGTCAAAGAGCAAGACGCTCTGCTTCTCAAGTGGTCTGGTTGAAACGCGAGTTACGAGGCCTTAATGGGATATGCTGGCCTACAGCTGATTTGAAGTGGGCACATAGGTGCGCTGCTGTAGGGCAGCATAGGGGTCAAAGCTAGTTTGGTAGTTATGCCGCGTTCGTTCGTGCTACTTCTGACGTAGTGGAGCCCAGGGTGGGCCGTTGCAAAGTCTCTTCGCGCGCGGGATATTGGAAATTTGGTTTTCCTTTGACCGCTCGCTTCAGGGCAATGCTGGAACCTTTGCGGCTGGTGGCGTTTGAAGCCGAGCTTCGTGTAGAGCAGCCGTCGCGTGGTGATCATAAGGCCGAATGTCCCATCATATCGCTGTAGTTTATGTTAGGCCAGGAGCGTAAACGTGGCGGCTGATACTCTCCCTCCGCGCCGTGCCAGGACCCAGATGCTCATTTGGCCGCTGTAGCTGAACTCTCTTTAAACCTTCCGCTGCTGCATGTGCATAGCCGTAGCAGTGACGCAGGTCTCGAATGTCGTCTTCTCTTCACGTGTGGCCTCGAGGACTGCAGTGGATCTATATGCTGCACTCAGTGGTAGTGCCGCATTCTTCTCTTCGGTTGCGATCAGCCTGCACGGCACAGCGCCAAGATAGTCACATCCCAGCAGCTGCGTCGTCGAGCCGAATCTGCCATCCAATCAATCCAGGGTCCAGGTGCTGTGCTAGCTTCGCCCTCACCCTGAACGTTCTGCGCCGACCTAAAAACGGCGGCACTTTCATCACCAGCACCTGCTCGTCGTGTGCCGGCCGCCTTTCGCTCCTTTGGCACATAGCAACGGCCTCTTACCTACTACTCCGACCGGCGCTGCATCCCCATCGCGGTCGGCACCTATGCTCGTGGTAGAACGAGCGTGAACAAGGGGCTCGTCCGAGCGGGCAGCCGCTGCAACTCTTACGACCACGCGCCCCACTCACACCTATCGATATACTACTACTATCTCTCCCATATACCGCCAGCACCATACCGGAGACCTGCGCCGAGCCTGCGCCTGTACCACACGCTGGCATGCAGCTCTGATCCGCCGACGCAGTCGCTCACGTCGCCCGTCATGATCAGCGAGACTACGAGTGCTGCCGTAGCTGGCATCCTCTCCAACTTTGCCAAGCAATATACGCCATTGGACGAGGCCTCATTTCCGGCGCACGCGATCGCCAATGGTGTCAAGAGCACGCGCATCAGCCTGCCCGGCGAGGACAATGTGGAAAAACGGGCGCTGGAGCGGGAGTTGACCGCCCTGGCTACCCGCATACAGTTCCTCGAGGCCAAGGCCACCAGCGGCATATCATCATTGCCAATCACACCCAACGAGCCGTCGGCGTCGGCCTTCGCATCGGAACAGCCAGCTTCGCCGCGCTCAGTGAAGGAGCTGTCGGATCGGAAGAGGTCGGCGTCATGGGTCAACACCCTGCTCGCTAAGAACGAGGGCGAGCCGTCCACTCGACAGTTGACCGAGGAGCAGTTCGCCTTCCTCCGCGAGCATATCGACCAGCAAGCCGCTGAAATAAAGAATCAGCGCGACTTCATAGACAACATCAAGGGCCAACTAGCACACCAACAGACTGCCACGAAAGCTGCCCTGGACACGCTGGGCAACTCGTCTTCCATTGAGCAACTCAAGCGAGAGATCGAGAAGAATGCGCAGATCAATGCTACGTACCAGAAGGTGCTCCGAGAAATCGGAACCATTATCACTGCGGTTGCGAATGGAGATTTGAGCAAGAAGGTCCTGATTCATGTCACGGAGAAAGATCCCGAAATTGCACGCTTCAAGCACACGATCAACAAGATGGTGGATCAACTACAAGAGTTTGCTAGTCAGGTCACGCATTTGGCGAAAGAAGTAGGAACGGAAGGGCAGCTCGGCGGCCAGGCTGTCGTCCCAGGAGTGGATGGCATCTGGGCCGAGCTCACAAAGAATGGTATGGTCGGATGCTAGAGCAGCAGGAAGGCTATGTGCTGACTTTGTGTAGTGAACGTGATGGCCCAGAATCTCACCGACCAAGTACGAGAGATTGCCGTTGTGACGACCGCAGTTGCTCAAGGTGACCTCAGCCGCAAGATTCAACGACCCGCAAAAGGCGAGATTCTGCAATTACAGCAGACGATCAACACCATGGTGGACCAGCTACGGACATTTGCAACCGAAGTCACGCGCGTGTCGAGAGATGTCGGCACGGAAGGCGTGCTTGGAGGGCAGGCACAGATCGAAGGGGTTCAGGGCATGTGGAATGAGCTCACAGTGAATGTGAACGCCATGGCCAACAATCTCACGACGCAAGTGCGCGATATCGCCGAGGTGACGACTGCTGTGGCTCGAGGTGATTTGACACAAAAGGTAAAGGCGCACTGCAAGGGAGAGATATTGGAGCTCAAGAGCACGATCAATGGCATGGTGGACCAGCTGAGACAATTTGCGCACGAGGTCACCAAGATTGCACGTGAGGTCGGAACAGAGGGTCGACTAGGCGGGCAGGCGACTGTACATGGCGTGGAAGGCACGTGGAAAGATCTGACTGAAAATGTGAACGGAATGGCGAACAACTTGACCACACAGGTGCGAGAAATTGCCGAGGTCACAACAGCTGTGGCCAAAGGAGATCTGAGCAAGAAGATCCAGGCCGAGGTAAAGGGTGAGATATTGGCCTTGAAAATCACCATCAACGACATGGTTGATCGCCTGAGCACCTTCGCGTTCGAAGTCAGCAAAGTCGCGAGAGAGGTCGGAACTGAGGGTACACTGGGGGGCCAGGCCGAAGTGAACAACGTTGAAGGCAAATGGAAGGACCTGACCGACAACGTCAACACGATGGCTGGCAACTTGACTACTCAAGTGCGCAGCATATCCGACGTCACGCAAGCCATCGCGAGAGGCGACATGAGCCAGCGTATCAAAGTTCATGCCCAGGGTGAGATCAAGACGCTGAAAGACACCATGAATGACATGATCACCAGACTAGATGCGTGGTCTCTAGCTGTGAAGCGCGTCGCGAGAGATGTGGGAGTCGATGGCAAGATGGGTGGCCAAGCAGAGTCGGAGGGCATCACTGGCCGCTGGAAGGAGATTACCACCGACGTCAACATTATGGCTCAGAATTTGACATCACAGGTGCGAGCTTTTGGCGATATCTCGAATGCAGCAATGGCTGGCAATTTCAGCAAGATGATCACAGTGGAAGCTTCTGGTGAAATGAACGAGTTGAAGAACAAGATCAACAAGATGGTGTCGAGCCTACGAGAATCGATTCAAAGGAACAATCAGGCACGTGAAGCTGCCGAGTTGGCCAATAAGACCAAGTCTGAATTTCTGGCGAATATGTCCCATGAGATTCGAACACCTATGAACGGTATCATCGGTATGACGCAGCTCACATTGGATACAGAACTCGAGCAGAACCAGCGCGATATGCTGAACATTGTCTTCTCACTTGCGAACAGCTTGTTGACCATCATTGACGATATTCTGGACATCTCGAAAATTGAGGCGAACCGAATGATCTTAGAAGAAGAGCCCTTCTCGCTGCGCAGCCTGGTGTTCAACAGTCTGAAGTCACTGGCTGTCAGAGCAAACGAGAAAGACATCAGTCTGGTGTATGATGTAGACGCGTCAGTACCGGACTACATTGTTGGCGACTCATTCCGACTACGGCAGATCATCCTGAATTTGGCAGGCAACGCAATTAAGTTCACTGAGCACGGCGAAGTCCGCGTCAAGATCTTCTCCGATCCGACCACAAGGTGCAATCCAGGTGAAGTAGTGGTCAAATTTGCAGTCAGCGACACAGGCATCGGGATCCACTCAAACAAGCTCGACCTCATCTTTGACACCTTCCAACAAGCGGACGGCTCAACAACGAGGAAGTTTGGCGGGACTGGCTTGGGCTTGTCCATTTCGAGGCGACTGGTCACGCTCATGCGTGGGAAGATGTGGGTTGAGTCGACATATGGACAAGGCAGCTGTTTCTTCTTCACATGCGTTGCACGGGTCGGACCCTCGGATCTTGGCAAGATCCAGCCGCAATTGAATCAATACCGGAAGCACAAGGTCCTATTCATCGACCACGGCGAGACTGGCTTCTCGCAAGAGATTGCTTCGCATATCAAAGCATTGGACCTTGTACCTCAGGTCGCGGCACAGCCGCCCCTGGATCGAACAGAGGCGTTCGACTGCGTCATTGTGGATCAGACTGAGACTGCGCAAAAGTTGCGTGACACCGAGAGATTTAAGTATATCCCTATTGTTATGGTGGCGCCAAAGATCTCGGTCAGCTTCAAGACAGCGCTGGAGAACGGCATATCGAGCTATATGACCACGCCGTGTCTTGCTATTGATTTAGGCAACGCTCTGATACCGGCATTAGAGGGCAGAGCGGCACCAATCTCGGCCGACCACTCTCGAACCTTCGACATCCTACTGGCAGAGGACAACGCGGTGAATCAGAAGCTGGCAGTCAAGATCCTGACTAAGCACAACCACAAGGTCACAGTCGCGAATAACGGACAGGAAGCATTTGACGCTATAAAACAGAAGAGATTCGACGTCGTACTCATGGACGTACAGATGCCAGTCATGGGCGGTTTCGAGGCCACCGCGAAGATCAGAGAGTACGAGCAGCAACACGACATGGCACGAAGTCCGATCATTGCCCTCACTGCCCACGCCATGTTGGGCGATCGCGAGAAGTGCATTCAAGCACAAATGGACGAATATCTGTCGAAGCCATTGAAGCCCAACCAACTGATACAGACCATCCTGAAATGCGCAACGCTTGGCGGCGCGCTCCTGGAACGAAAACATGACACCCGAGCCGGCCAGCACAACGACAAAAGCCACAGCCGGGCCGGATCGATAAATCAGAACCACGGCGGCCCTGCGAGCGGCAGCAGCTCGCACCTTAGTACTCCACGCCGTCCGGGTGTCGACCGAGGATACACGGAAGGCGGACCGAGTGGGATTGAGAGCCCGGCGCTCGTGACCGCCGATCAGGAGGACCCGATGGCGCAAAGAGTACGTGAATCTGCTGATGTTATTGATGCGAGCGTTATGCCCCCTCCTCCCCCATCAGTCCATAGTACACTCCATTTGACGTCGCATGTGAGCGGTGCGCAGGCGAGTAGTGAGGTGTCGATGTTAGATCTTAGTGAGAGTGAGCGGGATAGGGAGGTCAGGAGACGGGCGATGTTGGTGCCGAAGACGTCGTCGATGCTTGGGAAACGGGGGCGGAGTTCGTGAGCCCGCTTGTTTGCTTTTGCTCTTCTTTTCGGATGGTGGGAACATACATGCATGGGTGGTGTCGTTGGGTAATGTCTTTGGGAGCCATTTGCTGCATTTCTGGGCGTTTCTTGTTGTTGCTGGTTGCGAATGTGCGATTATTTTGCTTTTGCCGCTTGCTTTTCTGCTTTGCTGCTTTTCTGTCCATCACTACATCCCTGCATCTCTTGGCGCGACTCAAATGTCAGAAGAAAAGTCACTGACATCAATTAGGAGATCCTCCTCCGCTCGCACAGCAGTTGACATGCCGCGACCGCACACAACAGCGCCGCCTCTGCCGCTCCCGCCGCCACGGCTTTCGAGATCCGTCATCTTCACGTCACCACCACCTCTACCGCCTCCTCCAATTCCGCCTCCGAGAACGGCCCGCCGCCACCGAAGCGACGCCGCCTCTGCTAGTGCGCGTTCTTCTCCGGGGAATGAATCGATTTAGTGTCTGTTGTGTCTATCTCCTGTTTTGCATTACTTGCATTATTCAATGTTTCTTGGCCATCTTTTGTTTTGGCCACGATGATTCGATGACAATGACCGCGCTAGTGAGCTCAGCAGGGAGGGTGAAGGGGTCTGGCGAGCGATTGGCGATGGGTGTTACGTGTGTTGATGATGGTAGGGGAGCGGGGTCTGGGGTTGTTGCTGCGGTCGTGGGATGGTTGGATCCTTTCTTGTTTACTTGATGGTCGTAGGGCTTGCTTGGGCTTGGGAAGTGGGATGCGTATAGCTTGGAGCTACCTTTTGGGTGCAAGAGTTGGGGAATACAGTTGATTGACGTTGTTCTTGGCGTGGGTTGACCGCCGCGTCTTGGTGTGATGATCTTGGGAAAACTTGCTCAGGGTCCTGACTCTGTGGCTGTCTTTCACGAGACCCGGCAAGAGCGCCTTGGATCTTTCATCTTTCTGGATTACCATCTTGGCAACGCAAGCATTTCGGGAGTCGATCGAGAAGTATACTTTGATTCTGCTTCTGGCATATGAGTGAGTTCAGGGAGGATGCATTGCGAGCGGCGTTGGCTGTGAAGGCTCAGCTATATCAATGATGATACCTATGTATGTCTTTATGACGAAGATGTTTTTTATCTGCTGTGCTTGGCTTTTCTGGTTGAGACTCCTTCCTGTCGCGGCACAACGTTACATATGATGTACCTGATGGATGTAGATTTGTGATGGAGGGGCTCGATATCGCAAGCTATATTCTTGGGCAGGGTCTTCAAATTTAGAACCTGTGACTCGTGAAGCTAACAATTTCGCCATCGATCCTTGATGCACCGCGTACAAGATGAACATATCTCTTCTCGATCTCAGCGTGATCACTGAAAAGCAGAGACAGACACAGTAGCCTTTACTTGACGGCAGCTCGCCCAGATACTTGCAATTACTATTCGGCGATCCTCTTCAGGTTGCCTGGATCGTCGCTTGGAGGAGAGCACTAAGTCTCCGCTGGTCAATCATACTGATGATAATCGAGGATAGGTTAATGTATTTAGGAGTCATGAGGAAACTTATAGGCGAATGCTCCAGAACGTGTAAGATGGGCTTTGCAATAGCCTTCTCCTGCGTGCTCGGTCGCGGTGCTGCTGGTGAATGCGGGTTAGAGTAGGCTGGTCGATGAGACGAACGAGGACGTCTCACTCCTGCGGTCGATTGATACAAGAGGAGAGCGGTATCCGCTGTCTTACTAGAAGTCGGCGGCCTTGTTATTACGGAGTGGATTGAATCTGCACGCACTCATCGCCACCTGAAAGTCCTCTACACCTCTAGATTGGCAAGGGCAAAGGTGGAATAAGGCCTTCTTCACTATTCATCTCTCACCCACAACTCTCTTTAACTCTCAAAATCATCGTTGAGCATGGAAGCAGACGCCAACCCGCGGTGTGTTTAAACGTTTCATCGACCAAGGCATATAGAGACAACGGGTGGCTATGATGCACGAACGAGAGCCGCTGTCCGAAAGCCGTTTCGAAGCACATACAGAATGTTTGTGGTGTCCCATTGATACAACAACAGGTGACTGATTCAGCCCATGGATTTGCTGCCGTGATCGACACCTCAAGCAGCCTGATCATCTCACGCCTTGACAGACTATTGATCTGAATCTTGGCCATTAATGGCAAGGGCATAGGTCCTCAAATCCCTTCCAAGCTGTCCAGTATGTCAACAATCAACGCCGGCACAGTTGTCTGACGTGTGCCTGCCATTTCTTAGAATCATCAATGGCCATGAAACCCTGATTCATTGCTTGTCCCATCCATTAACCGACCATGGCATGTGGAGCCGCATCTCCTCGACGGCTGTCAACCAGGATTGACTAGTTCTCACTACACGGCCGACTCCACTACTGCAGAAGCTTTTCGTATATCGGTCTCTTCTCTCAGCCATCTGCAATGGTAACGGCCCGCGTGCACCATTCGTATTGCTTCTAGCCGTGCCGTCGCCCAAAGCCCAACGCAATGCACAGCTAGAGAGTGTCAGCCTGGAAAGTACTGCCGACGAGGCTGATGGATGCTAAGCGGTTATATAGCGGGAATGGTCATTGCTCCAATCACCTGGAGAGGACATGAGCCAGCTGATCCGGTCTGAGCCGTGGAGAAGATCGGTACCTCTGCCGTGGCGTAACGGTTGAGTTGCTTTGCTGCTCGGTGTCACTCTCGGGCGACAGAGGACTGGGATCCAAGTGATCTTGTGCATCTTGCTGGGACGAGGGTGTTAGCTATATTCATTGTTCTCCGCGTACGGCATTCCCAAGGCTGAAACATGGGGCTGCTGTGCGCTGTGAGCATTCTCACAAGTCCGCGCAACATTCTAGAACTCACGTGGCAGGCATGCCATCACAACGTGGACCGCAGATCCAGAAATTAAGGCGAGGGCCCCAGTCTTTTTTCGCCTCAAAGCGTAGTGATAGGCCCGACGAGGTCGCGTACGACTCGTCTAATGGCGCTAGACGTTGGCCTGGGCCGCCGATCGAACGTCCGCACTGCGACTTTAGCCGCCTTTGGCCTTGCGTTCGCTGGCCGTCGCAGATCCGAACCCTATCTTCGCGCAACAACTTTGGTTCGTTGGAGGAGAACAGATAGCATTTGCAACCTTCTTTGTGGCGTTGGGCATTCTCGATCGTTGCTTGTTGACGCGCTGTTAAAACCCGTCGCCATGGCTAGATAGCGCCACGCCTCAGCCGTGCGCTGCTTTGTCTCATAACACCGGAGTCGCGCCTTTAAAGGAGTGCTCAGTGGTGTCGACTCCCCTGTCCAGGAGCTTCGTTCATATTATCTATCCTACGCACCCCGCCTCCAGACTGCTCCAAACTCACGAAGGTCTTGCGGGAGTGTCTTACCCTGATCCTTCGCAAGTTGCAAAGGCTCAAGCTTGGTTTGGACAGTGCAAGGAGAGATGGACATGATGTTCGACGACAACTTTACCTTCAATGCTTCGCGTTCGCCGTCTCTATCATCAACCTCGACCGAATCGATACCAGAGCATTCACGATCGGTATCGCCTTGCTCGGCCACAAGCTCTTGGCCGCCCCCACCCTTTTCCGTTACAGACTTGGCAGCGCAGTTCTCGAACTCGCGGTTACGACGAGACGCCCAGATTTGCTACGACTCATGCGAGGCGTACGCTGCTCAGGACGATGATGCAGGCTGGACGCTTGAGCCCGAGGAGGACGACGATGTGCAGCTATCACGGACACAAACATTCCCAATAATACAGCCCCCGAGGCCACACTCTCCATCACAACGGACCCGCCGGCAGATGAATGCGCGATTACTTTGCTCAACTTCACATCATCGCGATATTTCGGCTTTGGTCTCGAGCATGGTGCAATCGGGCTCGCAATGCACAGTCTCCCCGCCCGAGGCCATTACAGCGACTGCAGAGCCTGAAGACGAAGGCTATGACAGCAGTGACAACTCAGCTGGGCAGTCACGAAGGCTGAGCTCGGCAGCATCTAGGTCCAGAGGGGGTTACAGACGTTCGTCGGATTTTATGAAGTCATCTAGTGGGGCATGTGTCAGCAAAAGCACGAGACTCCGGAAGGACAGAACTCACTCGAGGATAAGAAGTTCGGAGAAGTGAACAATATTATCTTCTGATCTGCATCTGGTAGGCGCTACGTTCGCATTGAGGGAGATTCATGCTGTGTTATTAGCAAGGTGCTTTGGCGTTTACCACGTCGTTGGTATGAAGGGAAGGTGCATTGAGGCTGGCGCGGCGCCCCTCATCAAAGGAAGGAAGGCATGCAATGATATGGACATCGCTGAGGCGGAACTTAGATGTGGTCACAAGTAGAGCTCAGTCTGGCTCGTTCAGACGTCAGCATGGCATGAGACGGGATCGTGACATTGTACCATGGCATAGATGCATGGACTATCAAATCAAGTACAGTACATGCCCATTTTGTGGCAATGCATGTGGATTTCCTCGACTCGAGAAGCTCGCGTGTGCTGTTGTGCAAGCAGATGCATTGAACGTGCATTCCGGCTTGGCGAGGGCTTGCATCGCTCCCCGCAGAGGTACATGTATTGCTTGGAAATGTCACGGTGATGTAATATTCAGAGATCGTCGCGCTTTTAGTTCGAAGACCGCCAGTCCTTGAAGCGCCGCCGTCCTTGCCATTGATGCCAAGCTCATTGTTTAAGCTACGCCGACACAAACAGTGGCGACGTGGAAGTCGATCCTGAGGACGACGATCCCGTCGACGATGAACCTGAGGCAGACGATCCTGTGGACGACGAAAACGAGGAACACGACCCCGAAGGAGACACGGAAGCAGACAAGTGCTTGTGGGCGTCCGCCTTGTAGCGCAGTATCTCGTTCCCGGGCTTAGGCTGAAACTTCAACGGAACATCGTCAAACCCGCAGCTCGTGACACCCTCATTGATGGACCGCAGCAGATCATCAACTGCTATGCGCTCCGCAGGCTCCACGGCCAAACATTGCTCCACAAGGCGCACCATGCTGTTCGGATACCGCTCGCGCAATCCTTCGGCGACTGGGATTGGGTTCAGTCCGTGATCAACGTTGGCCTCGGGCGATATCTGTAAATCCATTAGGTTGAGCATGACTTTCCCGACTGCCCAGACATTGGTGTACGAGGCAAGAGCTTCGTGTCCGTACTCTTGCTCGGGGATTTTGTAGCTATGAAATGGTCAGCACGATGACTTTGTACGTACTATCATTCCGTGGCATGCGCCGACTAACCCATGGGAGCCCCAGCCGCAAAGGTCGTCCGGATTCTTATAGTCCAGCTTTTTCACAGATCGCTGTTCTCGTTCCTGCTGGGTCTTGGTCAAAATGCTTACTGCCATACCAAGGTCTCCCAGCTTTGCAGCTGGAACGCCGGACCATTTTGACTCTGCCGGAACATCCAAGAATATATTGCCAGGCTTGAAGTCCCTGTGCACCACGGTCTTCCAGTCGTCTGGTAGCTGCTCATCGGGCAGTCCGCCCTTGCCAAGGACAGCCACAGCAGCCGCAAGAGTCTCGAAAATCGCCCACAGTGCTCTGACTGGTATGTAACTACTATATGATCAGCACGATGTGCTCGACGATCTTGCCACAGTCTCACGCAGCGGCTTACAGATGCGGCTCGTGATTAAATGCTGCAGATATCTTGTGGTTGCGTATCAATTGGTACAGATCGCTGTGTACCTGCGCCATGGCGTCAGCACGCTCGGACTCCGAGCTAATATCGAATGGTGACTAACGTAATGTGGCATGTAGAGTCGCTACATAGCCCTCTCCTCGTACAAGGCCCATGCCAGGAGCTCGACAAAAGGCCACGAGTGTCTCATCCCACTCAATACGCCCGTTACATCGGCCTCTCTTGGGACGCGCGGATTGAGGCTACTCCGGAAGAGTTGGCTATCCCACATCGTTTCGAACACGTACGACTCTTTCACCACAACCCTCTACCTCAAGTCAGCGCGAAATTTCTGGCCCGTATATTCCACGGGACCTACCTGCACAAGTCTCCCGTGCTGGTCCTCCTTTGCCCACAGCCCTGCATGGCCATAGCCTCCATGGCCTACTGTGTCAACGAAGCGCCAGATGCCGGCAGAGGAACAATAACCAAAGCTTTCAGCGGCTGCTGCAAGGTTTTTTGGTTTGACGAACCTTGCGGCAGGCGGATCCTCAGGCTGGCTAGGGTCCTGCTCTAGCAGCGTTCGGATACTGGCTTCATTGTCCCAATCATGGCCGAAACCGTGCTCGGGCACCAGTCGGAGGATGCGCCGCAGGACCAGAGCAGGTTGTAAGAACGGCGATTCGTTTCCATCGGTTGTGGCTTTGATAGTACCTCTTCAGTGGCGAAGGGGCATCGAGTGCAACGAGCCGTTCTTGGAGGGCAGAAAGCTCAATGTCGCTCAGTTCTGAGAATCGTTTCGGCTGCTGCTCTGCTGCTTGAATGCCTATTGTATCCTGATATGCATCGTAATTCTGGTTAGACGTATCATCTGCCAACGACCCATTATGCTCTTGGCCGGGCGCTTTGGCTGGTACGTCACTGTCTAACAGTCTTTCCTGCAATTTGCATTCCTCTGGGAGATGCCGCTCATGACCTGTATGCTCAGCACCGCCTCGATGCAATCTATCAGGGAAGTCTCCCGCATCAAGAGCGATTTGCACGGCCTTTCTAGCTTGTGCTGGTCTTGGCGCAGCACTCGGCTCTTGAGCATCTGCGTTTGCAGACTTGGCGAAGTTCTCTTGACGAGGTTCCAAACCCTGCTTGTCAAAGCGACCCAGTGCCTTCCTGATCTTGCGCAGTACCTTGTCGTTCTCCTGCAACAGTTGTCTCGTGTATGCCAACGACCGCTCGAGCAATTTAGAGTTTCCAGTCCTGTCGTTGCAAATGATTGAACGCTGAATAGCGGCGAGTGAGGTCAACGAGCTTTGCAGCGCCTTTCTATGACCCTGCAAAACGCGCTCCTGCTTCTTGCGGCTCTCTGTAAAGCTGGCAACATCCGTCGCGTCCGTGGGCGACTACTCTGCTTGTGCTCTCTGCTTGCCTCGGCGCTGATGACGGACCTTGGCAACACGACCCATAACTTCCCGCAGCGTCCGCACATAATGCTCCTTGTCCGAGTCTGATATGCCTTGCCAAGCTTGAGTTAGCTCCCTGACGAGATGTTGCATCAACGTCGCTGGGCGAGTTTCTCAACATATCTTTTGCTCCCAGTCGATAAGAGTTTGCCATCCTGCCCTGTCAGCCATGGCAAAACGCCTTCGCCGTTGCGATCAAGTAACATATTGTTCCAGAGTGGGATTGCGAGACCGTAGATCAGTTTTCCTTTGTTACTATCAAAGCGACAATGCATCGCCGGACTAGTCATCTTTGTTCTGTTGTGCCTCGTCAAGGCTG
Organism: Teratosphaeria gauchensis; assembly: GCA_007113925.1. Taxonomy (NCBI): domain Eukaryota; kingdom Fungi; phylum Ascomycota; class Dothideomycetes; order Mycosphaerellales; family Teratosphaeriaceae; genus Teratosphaeria; species Teratosphaeria gauchensis. The sequence continues at coordinate 948,436 of VCMR01000005.1, forward strand.
AACATGATATGCTGGGGAACTTCGTTGGTTGTAGCTATCCACCAGAGTGAGAGTTCATTGAGTCTCAGATACTGGAGTGCTCTCAAAGTCATCACACACCAAATGTATGGGGCTCGAGGCTATCGACGTCCTCCGCACGGAACGCGTCCGAAAGCTTCATCTTGCTGCTTAGCCTCACTACTCCCTCTTGCTACTCAATACTGCTTTACCGTACACGTCTCCAACTGTGGGAGATGCAACATTTTGCTGTGAAGACTTGGCTGAAGGTCGGAGTTTCTGCTGTATACAGTAATAGATCTGGCAAGAAATAGCCAGTGAGGCTTCTCTTACACCTGGCACATCGAAGCGCAGAAAGGAGATCCATTTGCAGCAAATATTATTGCCGTCAAAAGGTGTCTCCTATAGATGAGTACAAGCTTGCATGGCGCTCGACGTGGACACGCGCTGACCCGCCTCAAAGTCAGGATTTACGTACCTACTTGAAACACGCCAAGATCTCGTATCTGCACTTTCGTAGCTTATGTATCTTGGACACCCACTTTCTCAGATCTTGCCCTCGGTGCCGGTGCCGCTTGTTCCATCTGGCATGGTTACACAGCAGTAGGGCGGTGCCCACCTGCGATCGAGTTGATCATTGTGCCGATGCCAAGGAAACATGTGAAGAGCTTGGAAGCAGCCGCAATTTTCCATGGGGCTATGGGCACCGCGTAGGCTTCACTACCTGCGACTGCGCTGGAGGCTGATGACGCTTCTTTTGGAAAAACGTCGCGCAAAACTGCGGACATGCAAATTGGAACAAGAGCCACGAGGCGTAAATCAACTGCGGGCGACGGGTCGGCGATGTGCTGCGTGCCCATACAAACACGATGCTTCGAATCTCCTGGCGCTATCCGTCTGCTGCTTTGACCCAGGTGAGAACTTGGAAGATCCGGTCATGCCAAGCAGATTGGGTTCTGTACCTGACGGAAGCGTCAGTCCAGGACACTGCATGTTGAGTGAATGCATGGAAGCCGGTGCTGACAACATGTTTCTATTCTGGCAAGTCACGGGGCTTATGAAGGTCAAAGGCCTTCCTGACAGCAAGATCGCACCGTCGCTTGTAAGCTGATGCTAGACACTCCGAAAGTTGTGGTTCAGGCCACCCATGGACACTGAAACATCGGCTCACAACTACAGAGACTCGCATGCTGCCAAGTTATCTTATGAACCCGCAGATTACCGGCAACGCTCTAGCGACTGCGTAAGTACGTGGCGGAGGCCGTCATATATGCCGCCTAAGGAGTGTCTGAAATTCGGCAGCATTCGCATTCGCGACCCATCAATCCAGCGACCTACCTGGCAATGTTCGCGCCCATGGAAAAGCGAATTTGTTTGCGAAATGTCTTATGCGCCATATCCTTACTATTCCTTGAATCAGCCTACGCGATCCCTGGCCTCTATTTCGAACGAAGCATGCGGCTTGGAGCAGAAGTCGGTAATGGTATTGGAATCGCACATAGCAGGTCTGCTCCACATGCCAGTCAGACACCCTGCTTCACTTTCGAGGAGCTCTGGGACATGCACAAGAACTTTTGGGACAAATTTATGTATCCAAACAACGTCGCAGAAGCCAAAATGATCAACTCCACAATTTTCGCGGAAAACGTGATCGGTAGAGCCGACCTCACTCGGGTTTTTCCTGGCAGAGAGCTGAACACCGAATACATCTTTGGACTTTTCACTGGTGCTTCTTTCAATGGTGGAGCATTGGAAGTAATTGGGATACCTTTAGCATACGAGATCGTCCACTTTGCCGCCACCGACTATATCACTTCATCTTCGGTCGTTGTCACGGGCAACCACTCGAGCACTTTGATCCCAATTGAGATCGACGTCTTCATCACCTGGAACAGCGATAAGCAAATAACGCAATACGACGCCACCTTCAGGCGTTTCGAGTGGTACATGGACCTGCTCTTCGCCAACGTACAAAAGACTATCAAAGCCCCTGATTTGACTCAGACAGTCAAATTTATGACACAAGCAGTGGCACAGAGCGTCTGCAAGACGCATGACACATATTGCAATGGCACAAATACTCAGTACGAAAGCAGAGACGCTTGCATGAAGTTCTTGACACAGGATATCAGGTTTGGAAAGGCATACGAGTTGGGAAGGAACACACTGCTTTGTCGAATGGTGCATCAATATATGATTGCGTATAGACCGTCAGTGCACTGTCCACATCTTGGGCCAACGGGTGGTGATATGTGTGTGGTACGTGGTCCCTTCTTGCGCAAATGGCCCAAATATCGTGCTGATGGCGATGCGCAGGACGACAAAACATACGAAGAAGTTGTGCGCGAGAAGCTGTACACCAATGCGCCTATGGTGCCAAGAGGAGAAGTCAATCCGAGCTTAGCTGCGCAGTGAGACAGCGCAACGTATCAGATGTAGGATTGGGCCGTTCCTCGAGACGTATTTGACTTGTATCCAAAGAAATGATACTGTTGAGAGATTCTGCCAGATGCGCTTGTAGCTAACGCCGAAGGCGCAGCCATACCAAGCAGAGCTGCAAATGAAGCCCCTTGTAGCCTTATGCAAGCCTCACCTCTTCGATAAGCGCTTCTCATGCACGACGATCACCTGAATATTGCTTTGTGAGGGCACATTCGTAGGTTCAGATATCTGAATGTCACAGCGGCGCACTATGGCGCTTGTCACGATTGTCCGACCGGTGTCCCCAATATGCGCCCCGGAGACAATGCGCCTGCCTTCAGCGAAGGCGGCCTCTGCTGCCTAATCGCACATCTCGGGTTGCGCGATCTCGTATGACCGCTGGGCGGCTCAGCCCTGTTCTCGCATCGATGCGGACCACTCTCTACAGGGAACCCCGGTGAGACGGCATCTGTTTGGAATATGAGGAAGATCTCGTTCACGCAAAGCATGATCACCATCTCCATGATCTGCTCGTGGGGTTGCTTTAGCTTAGTAATACAAGCAGCGGCCGTTGTGTGTACGACTCCACAAGCGACATTATCAGGGCAGACGCCACGAGCCGTCTATTTTTGTGTCCCAGCCCTAGCAGAAAAAGGCAGGCATTATGCTGATGCGACGCGGTACGGCGATCGCCAAAGATCTTCACGAAGCAACTTTCTTTTCCCCGTGAACCGCACAGTGGCATCCTCCTTCGCCGCACCCTCATATCGCAAACCACAGGCCAACTGTTGAAGCTTCCGAGGTAGGTAGCTCAGCCACAGAGCCACGTTTGCAAAGACGGTAGGTCCGTCTGCGATGATCGATACGGTCGGCGACCCAGCCAAGGCACGCGGCCAGTGAGCGCACGCCACAGTCTGTCATTCGAGCTGCCTGAAAGATGTAACTGTTCCAGCGGTCAGTCCAATCGCTTGCAATTGCCCAGTTGTGGTTGTTACCAGCTGTTTGGTACAAGCTAACGCTACCGTCGTCCAAATGGTCCCGTATGCAAGGCTTTCTGCTGGTCCTTCGGCGACTCCAGTTGCCGGCCCAGGTCTAGAATCTAGTTCAAGAGCTGTATCGTCCAACTCGCACACCATAGAGACGGTGACAACTACACTCGCGAATGGCCAGAGCACTATGATCGTTGTGACCTAAACGCCACGTCCTTGTTTTCGACTTCTGCACATTCTCGAGGCATTATTTGAGATAGAGTGTTTCGTGCTGCAATAATAGATGACATGAGAGACTGCGTTGATTGTAATAGTACGGTATGTCCACTCACGCACCCTGGTGCATCCCTGACACTCCATTAGCGACACATGACGTTTTTTGTGTTCTCAGTAGACACATGATTCTCCGTAAACTCGACAGAGCCTTGCCGATGCTCACTCTGGTCTGGGTCTCAACTCGTTGACCCGTGATTACCCACCCTTGTGATATCAATCAGACTTGAACATGAAGTATTCATGACGTGCCATCTCTGCTGATCTGTCGATATGCAGTACCATTGGTGTATCTCTGCCTACATGATACAAGGGTATCTCCGCTCGCTAAAGTGTTTCAGTACCATAAGGACAACCATCCTGTACATGACACACTGCCCGACGCCACTGGGTTGGTCAATGCAGTATCCTGCTCATCCCATCCGTCGAGTCGAGCCACTCCACGTCCCGGAACGCCTCCAACACCTCGCCTGCAACGGCATTGGTCTCGCGGCTATGCTCGCCACTCGCTTTTCGATGCTCCAAGGCTCGGTTCAGTAGCTCTCCCGCAGCGAGCGTGGTCCGTGGAGCAAACCAACGCGACAGGAATCCGTTGCGCTGCTTTATCTCAATCTTTGTGGCGACCCAGTATTTCACTTTGAGACGGCGCTGCGCGTGAAGAAGCAAAAGCGTGAGCTGTTTGCTTGACGGAAGTACTGCTGCGTGTTGAGAGTCACAGAGCAGCGCCAGTGGTCGAATGGTCGGTGAAGCATTCGTTATGAGTTCCAGGCCTTGATCTCCGACGACAGACGAGACGTAGATGAAGGCTTCAGCTGTTTCGTCATCCTCGTCCGGCTCTATAGTAGAGTTATGCTGCTTCGACCGCCCTCGAGTGGTAGCAGCAGATTTAGCCAGTTTTGCAGAAGCATTGCCGTGCTGGCTGTTGAAGGTGACCACGAGTGCTGCGTCGGCGTCGTCTCGCGAAAACCAACTAATGCCCAGCCATTCTGGGAGGGGCGGTAGGCTCGATATCCTCCAGTCTAGATCGCCTGCCTGGCATTCGAAGCTCGGAGTGACAATGACATTTCGGAAGCACTGCCATTTATTGATCTGCTTAGCGGCTTGGGCACCTGTAAAGATAGGGACATCGGCGTGTATGCCGAGCAACGTCTTTTTAGAAACATCGGACGCAGTGACGACGACAGCATCGATCAGACTGTGTGCCTCGCTACGCTCATCGATTGTCCCATTGCTTCGTCTACCCCTGAAGGAATGTGTACGTAAACCATCAACCAGAGCCTCCATCCCTGTGATGACGGGATCCCATTTGGCGACTGAAATGGCCGGCTCATCTGGCTGTATCCGTTTAAACATGAGCAGATTGTAGTAGAAGCGCGCGCCGTTACGCACAGCTACAGTTGGTCTAGGTAGTTGAATCAGCCATGCCTGATTCAGATCGTGAAGTAATGGCCGTCTTGAGGACAGCTCGTTCTGTAGCGACTGTCGCAGCTCGTTGTCGAGCTGAAGAGAGCACTCCTCCATCATCGCCACCGCATGGTCTCCATGGCGCATGAGTGACCATGTTGGCGTGTGAGCAGAAAGGGTGGAAGCGAAGGTGCGGTCTGCTGCGTCGGCATGGGTGGTGCGCCATACGTACCAAGCATGTGCTTACTACTGAACTTTCAACTTTTCACTTCTTAGCATTGATATCTTAGTGAATTCACATGCTATTGTTGCTATTGACGGCACTAGTGAACTACGAATTACATATGATTATAGGCAGTTGTATTATAATTATAAAGTAATATCTAGTAGGTATATTAGTTTGTCTTACTATACTTCTACTATATTAATAATATATCTTTTTTATATTGTCTAACTACTATACTACAAGCTATATAGTAATACTATTACTAGTATAGCCTCTTAGTAAGTATTTATAGTATATTTATACTTATATTCTACTAATTTCTTATTAGATTATACTATCTAGAGACTACTAAGTCTACTAACTTCTAGTATATTAGTTAAGATTTATAAGACACTCTTATTAGTAATAATAACCTTATATAAGCATATAAATTCGACTAGTCTAGCTATATTATAGAGATAGATAATAGTAAGATTACTCTAAGTCCTTATAATAAATATAAGAAGTATAATATTATTTATATAATCTTTAGTAATTAATCTAATAAGGTATATACCTATTATAAGCGCTTTAGTAAGAGCTCTTATATAGCTATACTAGCATATAAGCTAATAGTTAAGAAGAAGCTAAAGGATCTTATAGTATAGCTAGCTATAAGTAAGGCGTAAATTATCTAGTTAAGGTTAGAAGTTAATATTTTAAAGAGTAAATTAGTAGTAGTAAAGGCCTAGAGTATAAGAGAGAGTATAAGTAGTATATAAATAGATATAGTTAAGAGTCTTATAGTATAGGTTAATAAGTATATAGCTAATATTAATAATATTTAGTAAGTATATAGCTAGCGTCTAATAGATCTAAGCCTATATATTATTAATTTAAAGCTATAGGCTAGCTAATTATAGTAGTTAGTATTTAGTAGTAAAAGCCTTCTAGTATATAGCGATTAAGATTATTGTCGCTTAATAGCTAAATAGTAGAGTCTTACTAAGTAGCTATATAAAGGTTAATAAGAGAGTAGAGAGTAAGTATTTAGGTAAGAGAGTAAAGTAAGTAACTATAATTATATTATAAATAGTATATCTACTCTTATTAATTAATTTAAGTTAAATATCTATTTATATTTCTTATATCTACTCTTATACTAATAGCGCTATAATTATCTTATAGATTATATCTATCTACTTATATACTTATCTATCTATCTACTAATCTAGCTATCTAGCCTACTTACTATTATTAATATCCTTATAATTATACTTAATCCTTATTCTAGATATAGCTATAATAAGGTTTAGATTAATATTAAGCTTTAATATAAGTCGTCTTAGCTTCTTACTAGTTACTAGTCTATCTCTAGCTAGTACTATAGTATTATTAACTAATATAATAATATTCTCTATACTAGTTATAATTACTACTATAAATATAGTAAGTACTAATACTCTAGTAGAGACTAGCTCTTATTTAATATTAAGCTCCTATCTAATCTCTAGCTTCTACTTAATCTCTAAGCTACTATTTATAGCTATATTTATAGCTAGTATTATAGTAGTATTATTATTAGATAATATCTTAATAAGCTTAGTTACTTTCTACTATTCCTTATAAATAGCTACTTTTTCTACCTATCTCTTCTTAAATACTTCTTTAATCTTCTTTACTATTTATTACTTTAGAATAATACTAAGCGATAATAATAATAAAAAGACTAAATTATTAATTAATATCTTTATATTATCTAAATACTATATATCTACTCTTATCTAAAGACCTATTCTTACTACTATCTTATTAACTTATATTATCTCTATAGTTAATTAGATAGAATCTAATATACTAGCTAGATTATTATACTCTATCTTATTAATTAAAGTAATAAGCTTTATATTAATAAATAAGCTTCTAAGGCTTATAGAGTTTATATTAGGAGATAAGTATAGTAATTACTATATTAGTAGTAATAATATAATAAGGCTCTTAGGATAAGTAAGATATCTTATAATTAATAAAGTATATATCTTAATAAAGATAAATATCTTATAGATAGTAGATTTCTTAGTCTTAAAGATACTAAGTATCTTAATTATATTTTTATAATTAGTTTAATTAATAAGTACTAGCTATAGCTTATTAAGACTATTAAACTTACTATCCTTATAAGAGTCCTTAATAAAGTATTACTTCTAATATATTAGATTAGATATTAATATTTAAATATACTTATTTTTCTCTTTATTATCTAATCTAGTATAAGCTATTAAGAAGATTATTATTAAAGTAGTTTAGTTAGAGTAGATACTAACTAGTATATTAAGCTCTCTCTTAAATAATAGTAGCTCTAGCTTAGGATTAAAGAAGATAATACTAGCTTTACTAGTAGTATTATTATATTAGATATTAATCTACTACTTATATACCTTTAAGTCTATCTTAATTAGTAGTAGTAGAAGTAGTAGTAGCTTAGGCTCTACCTTTTTCTCTTTCTCTTATTTTAGAGATACTACTAGTACTACTATCTATATATAGCTCTCTCTAATAGAGGTACTAGTATATATTAGAGCCTATATATTAATCTAAAGCTACTACTTAATATTAGTAACTTACGAAATCGTAGCCTAAGATATATATACTAATAGTAGCTAGTATATAGAAGCTACTAAATAACTATAGTAGAAGTACGCTAGCTATAGGTTATATAATATTAGAGTAAGAACTAGAGTAAGTATTAAGAAGGAGCTTTATAATATAGCTATAGTAGTACTCGACTTTTATAAACCTATACCTAACCTAGCTATAAGACTAGATAGTTAGTAAATTCTTAGAATCGAGACTAGATAGAAGGTTATACTAAGTTAGAGAAATATATAAGAAAGGTTATATATAATATACTTATAGCTATATTTATCTTTAATATACTATTTTTACTACTTATACTACTACTACTATAATAAAAAGAGTTCGCTATATTATACTAAGAGTACTAACTTAATTTCTTAGTAGTCTTAGCGCTAAAGATAGTACTATATAGCTTCTTATAGTATAGATAATTAATATTCTAGAGCTAATTAAGGTTAGTATATATATCTACTATTATAAAAAGAGAGTAGTTAAGCTAATAGATATAAGTAGAGAAAGAAATATTAGCTATAGTAGCGTTACTAGCTATATATTTATTACTTACTTATATACCTTAAATATCTCTATAACTTCCTTATCTAGACTAATAAGTAGAATATAAACTAGTCTATCTATAGTAAGCTTAACCTATAAGTCTACCTACTTATAGTAGTAACTATATACTAATAGCTTAGCTAATAGCTTATTTATTAAAGCTAGAGTTAGTAATATATTACTAATATCTATATACTACTAGATAGCGCTATAGAGAGTCTAATAAGCTAGCTTATAAAGACAAAGATTAGTTCTAAGTATAAGCGCCTTATTAGTAACCTCTATAATATTAATACTATTACTAAGTAGTATATACTCATATTATAACTACATCTTAGAAAGAAGGTATTTATTAAGTACTACTAATTATTAGCTAACCTTATAACTTATACTATATACTAGTATAAGCCTAATATAGAAAGATCTTATTATAATTAGATATTATACTCTATAATATTATAATTATTATTATAAATCTATATAAATTTCTATAGTTGTTACAGTGCCACCTTCTAGAGTACCGTCTACTAGCAGGGTACTACATGGTGCCCTTAGTAGATAGCCTTCCTCATTTAATCAACTACTTGCTACTATACTTTGTCTCACTACTATAACAGTTTGACAACTTAGTAGCTAAGAATAACTACTAGCTAAGGCTACCATCCCTTAGCACCAATCGTCTTCATACGACTAGTCCCCTAGCCTATGCGACATACTAGCTCGATTCGACCTAGTAACGCACAAAGCTAGCAGACAATCCACTAGATCTACTAGACTAGAACTAGTCACTTAACCTCAAACTTCTGTAACTACTTAATAGTAGCCGATTTGGTACTAAGGGCCTAACGGCACTAAACTAGCGAATCACCTATCTGTAGCCATCTATCTACAGCCTGCTCTACTCACTAACACTTGTTCGCTAACGACTTGTACTCTATTAACAATAGGAGTAGTGTCAACATATATAGTCTACGCCTATAATAGTGCTAACAGCACTTGTCAATTGCACTTAGTAATTGCATTAACATTCATCTGCTCTTATAGCATAGAGAAGCTAGCTAAACTAGATTTAGTAACTATACCTAGTGCTACTACTAATCCGTTCGACCACTTGACTTTGCTAGTATTAACATTAGTGTAGAGAACTTGATTACTACTACTTACTATTACCACACTACACTGCGTCATAGTCTTAGACTCTAGTAACGACAAGCTATCGCTTCGACTACTATTTACCACTAAATAGTCACTTTAACACACTAGCGCTAACTCACCTATTTCTGGAATTTCAGCATCTTAGTCTGCTAGTCATCGATACAGAGATCAGGCTTATTGCCTAAGGCATTAATAAGTACACTAACAATACTAGACGCTCAGACACTTTTACGAAGAAGCACTATAGTACTAAGAGAATAGCGATACTCTATAATTACTATTACCTAGCCGTAGATTACTACAACTATCTAGACTTACCTAACTAGCTCGTACCTATTAAGGAGTATAGGTTTCCTAGACAGTAGATAGTCGACCCACTAAAGCTTACTAAGTGTGTTAAAAGGCTCTGCTATGCCTTTAAGGAAGTTATTAACACACCTTTTTACTAGTAGTAGTAACACCATCTAGTCTTTAACGAAACGCTAGGAGCTGTTAGGCGACTTATAGTGCCACAAGAAACCACTCTACTAAAGGCGTCACTAAGCTAGTTACGCTCGCTCTCACTAATATTAGAGTCACTTGTCTATATAGACTAGAGGCCATCTAAGTCGGTTGGGCAGGCTGATACATCTAGCCTTTCCTTAGTACTAGTATCACTAAGAACAGTGATCATAGTCGTATTAATAGGGCAATAGCAACTAACCTCACTAAACAATCTAACAAGTTCTCCCTTTATAGAGGACCTGGCTCTAGAGCAGACTATGTTACTAATAGTCTTAGAAACTAAGTTAGAGGTAGTACGTGAGCCTAGGCGGTTTAGACGCTATTAAGAGAAGGCACTAATAGCCTATAAAGAGGACCTAGGTGAAGGCCGGTCTCGCTAGAACTACTATCAACCTCAATCCTCGACAGGGCTTAAGGAGATACACTCTAATGACTTCTATAACAACGTTAATAGAGCGCTAAAGGGACGTCGTCCTTAACCTTCAGAGCATTCCGTAGGATTAGTACGCATGTACACTAAGGAGGAGGTGCTAGCCCATATCTAAGAGGACTACTTAAACGAGCACTATTGTTAGGCAGACGCACATCTAGTAGAAGCTAGTCTGTTACTAGAGAACCCTCCGAACCGTCGGCATGACTTTGTGCTTAGTAAGAACAGATACTTACTAGAGTAGCGACATGATTTAGCACGCCTAGAGAAGTAGCATCACTACTACTACAACCTAGCACTAAGGACTAAGGAGCTATGTAGCTCCTATAGTCACTATAAACCTTAATGCGATCCTTACTACAAACGCTGTCATTAAGAGCAAACTACTAAGGAACCTAGGCGTCTATAGGACGAACCTTTCTACTATTATAATATGGCTGCTTAGTAGAGGGCATAGGGTGACCTAGGCAATAATGATGATGATGATGCGTTAGATAGTAGCTACCACTTACGCTGCCCTTATTATAAGCGTGGGAAGAAGAAGAGTAAAGGAAAGCACCGTAGGCGCAGATCACTACCATCAGACCCTTCGTCATTAGATGATGACTACGACTACTATTACTACTAGGATGACTATAGGCGCCGTTAGCACTACTAGAGGCGTCACTGCGGTGATGATGGTAGATACTCATTAGAGTCATACTCAAAGTACACTAAAGAAGAGGATAGAAGCCTATAATACAACCCGCCGTTTAAGCTAGAGAGGGTTAGCTTCTTTAACCCTCATCTCCTAAAAGAGCATAGCGAGAGTGAGATAGTAACAGTAGGTAGAAAGACAATCTATCGATTAGTGCTAATGTTTCTTAACGCTACAGAGGACTATGCACACACTATACTAGCAAGAGTGGTACGCAAGGGACTCTCTTAGTGCCTCTAAGGAGAGGCGGCGCTTTAGTTTACTCATATACTAAGCTATAAGAACTATGCGTAGATACGAGAGGACAACAGCATCGAAAAATGGTATAAGAAGCTATTCACTAAGTTCAAGATGTCGACAACTAAGGCGCTAGCCCTCCTAGATCGCTAGTCATATAGTGTAGAGGATGTTAGAGCTAGGCAGGCAATCTCAGAGTTCATTACTATAGTGGTCCGCCTATCTAAGGAAGCTAACACCTATAATCTTAAGAGTTAATTAGTATAAGCTTAAAGGAAGATCGAACCGCAGTTACGTCTTATTATCTATACACTAAACAAGTACACTACCTTAGATGCTTTCATTAAGGAGTGTAATGCCTATGTAGAGACTTAGGAAGAGATATATAATAAGCCTCGCACTAACAGTAAGTATAGCCCTAGTTCTAGAGGATTCTATACTAGTAACTATAATGACTATAGTTGTGACTATAAGCGTAGTACTAGCTATAGTAGTAGTTATCGCAATAGTGATTCTAGGACTAATAAGCCCTAATACTATAATTAGCAACTTAACTATAACTAGGGAAATCGCAGAAATAAGGCTAGACTACCATAGCAGAAGATTGTAGTCAATAGCCTATAACTAAACATTAGAGGTACTAATGATAAGAGGAAGGACGACGCCAAGCGTGACTCAGGCAACGGCTAGAAGAAGGATAGTGACTGCTAGCGATATAGTGATAAGAGTGCCTAGAAAGACTATAACTAGCGTGGCGGATATTATGGCACTAAAAGCAGTAGTAGAGACTATAGCACTAAGAGTAAGAACCACAACAGCTCCTACTATAGACAAGCAAATAGTGTCTTAGGCGACGATCTATAGAGTGATAGTAGGTCTGATAGCTAATACAAATCGAACTTCTATATAGCTAGAGGATACTCTTTAACATCATTACACGCTATAGTAGGTAAAAGGGTACCTGCTACTTAACTGCTCGATAGTTATATCTAACCCTTTATTAAGTAGCTACCTCTATAGGTGGAATGTAAGACTTGCTATGAAGTGTTCTCCTCTAGTAACAAGCTATACTAACACATCTGTAACAAGCATCTGAAGAAATTGAAGAAACTAAAGCTAACGGACCTACCTATTGTTAACCTACTAAATGCTAGTAGTGAACTAGTCACTACGGAGAGGAGCTTAGTGACTCTTACTTAAGCTATTAAAGTCATCAGGCATAATAGGTTAGTTACTACGGAGGACAGCTTAGTAACTTCCTACTAAACGGCAATAGTCACTAATGATGTTGACTCTAACTTTAGTGTGATTATTATAGAATTAGAGGTAGCACTACCTACTTAGAAAGGGTATGCTTTTAGGTTATAGCATTTTATGACTTTTAGTATATAAGTGATAAAGGAAGATAATAACTAGACTATATGCTTAGATACTAGGTGCGTTCTTATAATAGCAGACAAAACCTAGTTAATAAGTCGGTAACTAAACCTAAAGATTAAGAGACTTGCACAACCTATTACTATTAGAGGCATTAGTAGGAGTAACGTCTCTTACGAATATGCACTAGTTGACTTGTGGATACCCGCCTACTTACTAAACAGACAACCTACCTTAGTTAAGCTAGTGCGTAAGGTACACCTAGTCGATCAACTTAGAGCTAAAATGCTAGTCGCTATAGACATCATTAGCATCGAAGGCATAGTTATTAATGCGTAGGCCTATAAGGTCACTATCCAGAATTGTAAGGATGTATGGTTCCTAGTAGGTATTAAGAGGAAGGATGGTCGAGCCATCTAGAAAGTTGTTAGAGCTAAGAATGATATTATAGTGCCACCTAAGATAGTGAGCCTAGTGCTAGTACATTTCAGTAGTGAGTTACTGTCTAACAGAGATTTTATTTTCGACAGAGAGATTATTAGTGACTTGATAGTCTACAACTATGTCGTGGATTCCTACTTTAGTGAATCTATAGTTCGTAATAAGTTATCGCAGCTGCTAAAGATTGCTAGGAGTGCTAAGATGGGCATACTTACTAACTGCCTAGTAGAAGGAGCATATCATATAGAAACGGATGAACACTACCTAGTAGCGTTAAGGCCTAATGATACTATGCCTAACCTGAACTTAGAAATAATCCATCCATCTAGCGTCTACCTATATAGTAGGCTAAAGGCACTCGTAATCCTAACTATTATTATTAAGTCCTATCTAGACATGTAGGGTGATCGCAGTACTATGGTTAATATACTAGAGAGTTGTTACATGCTGATACTATTAGTACTAGACTAGTAGGACAAGCTGTAACCACCTAGAGTATATAACCTTAGTAGGCGTAATCGCAGGGTATTAGATAAGCTGTGTGATAGCCTATATGCCTAGGAGAAGATAGAATAGACAATAGGACTAATACTATATAGATACCCTATGTTTGTAGTGTGGTCTAAGGAGTTTAATAATAAGAGCGAAGAGGTAGAGAAGGCTAGAGGTATAGTAGATATCTATAGCTTTAACAAGATCATAGTACTAGACAGTTACTAGATACTCTTATAAAGCGACTTGTTTGCGGCCTTACTAGGCTGTAAATACATCTTTACTATAGACCTAGTAGCCTTATTCTACTAATAGGCCGTTAAGGAAGCCGACTACTATAAGCTTACTATCAATACCTACTAAGGATAGGAAACGCTTAATATAGTAGTAATAGGCTTTTGTAATAGCGTTTAGTATATTTAATGTGAACTCGACAATATGCTTTATAGCTGTTACCCCTTTATAAAGGCGTACATCGATAACATAGTTATCTTCTCCTATACCTTATAGGAACACTAAGATCACCTGCACCAAGTCTTTAAGATACTAGACTCTTACTATGTTAGCATCAACTCGAAGAAGTCATACTTAGAGTATCCATCAACCACCCTATTAGGTTAGAGAGTGAATAGCTTTAGGTTGGCTTCGGATAAGGAAAAGCTCGATGCTATCACTTTGTTGCGGTTCCTAAGGACTCTTGGCTAGCTAGAGCACTACGTTAGGTTGATTAGCTATCTATAGCAAATAGTACCATATTACGCCTAACTCACTAGACCTTTATAGGAGGAGAAGACACAGTTGTTAAAAGACGTACTAAAAGGTGGCTATGCGTAGAAGTCGTTTGCTACAAAGACTAAGATTAGTTAGAATAATAAGCATATAATGACTTTGCGCTAGTCTTTTAATGCTATTTAAGACTAATTTCGCAAGTTAACGTTCCTTTAGCATCTAGACCTAGATCGCTGATTCTTTGTTGACTTCAACTCATTAAGAGAGTATAGTCATGTAGCGATAGTATATATAGTAGAGAGTGACCTAGAGCCGATGCTAGATAGTAACAAGGCTAAACCTTTCCTAAGGTAGAAGATATAGATCATTATGTTCCTTAGCTGTGGATTATTAATAGCAGAAAAGAACTACTAGCCTACGGAGTTAGAGGTGTCTAGCCTAGTATAGGTAATCAAGAAAATACATTATTTAATGTATGCTAACAAGTACTATATAATGTTCTTTACTAACTACTACGCCGCAGTAGGAATCTTAGAGTAGTATTCTTTAGCAACGACAACTTGTACTAATAAGCTTAACCTTCGACTAATACGAGCGAGTGCATACTTCTCCTAATTTAGGATGAAGGTCTACTATATGGCTAGAGTGTTGATGAGCTTTATTAACAGCCTGAGCAGGCTGCAAGGTACTAAACCAATAGACTTAAGCTATAATAACCTAGACCCGCTAAGTTACTACAGCGATGTGACCCTCTAGGCACTAGCCTATCATACCTTACTAGTTGAGATAGACGACGACTTTAGGAATCATTTATCTCTAGCTTACAAAGGTGATAACTACTAGTCTAGAGTACTTCGCTTTGTTAAGCGCACTTAAGCTAGAAACAGGCAGGAGGTAGGTACCTTATACTATCTAGCTACTTGCGAAGATGCTATAGCTATTACACTATATGTTGTAGGCAGAGACCTACTAAGTAGTAACGAATTTAATAATCCGTTAGGTCTAAAGTTCTTCGAACATAAGGACCTTCTATACTTTAGAGACACTAAGCTCAGCTATGACCGCCTTTGCATACCTAATAGTATGATGAAGGAGGTGTTCTATTAGGCACACGATGATAGGCACTACTAAGGCTTTCACTAGGTGTATAAGAGAGTGAAGGCGTCGCTCTTCGTGTGGCACCTTAGTAAGCGTTTAAAGGAATATATCGCATACTACCTAGAGTATAACCTCAACTAAACTAAAAGGCACCTGCTATACAGAGAATTGCAGCCTATATAGACAGAATCTATTCCTTACTATATAGTGACAATAGACTTCATTAGGGCGCTACCGCGTACTACTAAGGGTTAGGACATAGTCCTTACTACTACTAATAAGGCATTAAAGCGCAACGCGTTGATAGCTAGTTACGCTACTAACTTAGCGGCTACTTAGGGATTATAATAGATCAAGAGGTTGATAATCATAGACTAAAGCATACTACACGTAGTGATCTATAATAGGGATCCGAAGTTCCTATCTAAGTTTATGACAGCGGTGTTTTTAAAGCTTAAGATACGAATGCTATCGATGACAGCATATCACTCCTAGGCAGATAGGTAATCAGAGTATACTAACTAGATAGTAGAGATTGCACTTCGATACTTCATTACTAAGAACCCTGGCGCTAACTTCACTAATATCTTGCTATCGATCTAGGCTACCCTAAACAATTCTGATAACGCCACTACTGCTACAGCACTAAACAAGTTCGTTACAGGCTTTAAGACTAACCTTAATGCCCTCGATGCCTTATAGCTACTACCTAAGGACTACTCACAGATCCGGAGGATAGCTAAGAGGGAGGCTGCTAACGCTATTACTCTAGCGAACGTTAAAATAAAGGAGCAATACGATGCAAAGCATAAGCTGATATACTTTAAGACTAATGACTAGGTGTGGCTACGCCTACACTATAGATATAAGGTCCTTAGATATTCTTCGCACAAGTTTACACTATAGAGAGAGGGACTCTTTAAGGTGACTCGCTAAGTAGGCAGGCTAGCATATGAACTATAGATGCCTAAAGGATCTTGTATACACCTAGTAGTATTAGTGACACAACTAGAGCTAGCACTAACACCTAGCACTAACTCCTATAGAAGGACAGGCCACTATGAGCTAGGCCTAGTAGCACTAGCCGACGATAACGCACTAGCATACAAGATCGAGAGGTTAATAGAGAGAAAGTTAGTACTCTGTCGGAGCTAGCTAGTGACTTAGTACTTAGTAAAGTGGCTTAGCTATAGTAACAATCACAACAGGTAGTATAACTTAGAGGACCTAGATGAGGCTAAAGACCTAGTTAATAAATACGACTAAACTCACTTAGATGTCGAATCTGACATAACACTACAGGCTAGAAGGCATACACGTCAGACTAATCGCAATCACTACTATAGCTCTTTTTTAGAGTAATGCGATAGTGCCTCCTAATAGGAGCACTACACTACCTATCATCTCAAGCTCCTAGCAGCTTTAGGCAACATCTTTACTATAGCATATTACGTTACATACAGCGCGTGAATATAGTAATGCTAAGCCTTAGCCACTGAAATTGTAAACAAACATCTTACACTACGAAAATTTTCACTACTAACACTCATATACCATAACCTTACAGATACCGATATAATAAACAGCATGTAGAGGTAGCATACATACACCTACACACGCATAGCTAAGAGTACATAAAACCACACTAATTAATATATAACAACAATAAAGCAGGCGTATTAGTGTCAAACTTTAGCGTCACTATATAGAAGTTGGTAGCAGCCCTTAGGTATCGCCTACCATCAATTAGCACTACTACGAACTCAACTAGGTATAGCTAGGTGAACAACTGCGTACTAGCACAACTTTTCGCAGCAAACTACAACAAGCCCTTCACCTAACAAAGTACCCATGCTATTCTAAAAGCCTTAACTACTAATACGACTTGCGTAAAGATACTCATAGGTAGGCTCTTTACTAGAGGGCACCTAAAGGATAACTACTCTAATGTAGAACTGCTCCTAGACATCAAGCGCGAAGTCAGTATTATTAGTAAGGTTAGCAACATAAGAACGAGACTCAACGATTAGCTGTTCTTTGCTAAGGACCTTAGCACTAGCTTCGAAGACGTTAAGAATAAGACTGTGTTTAGCGGATACTTCTACTATAACTACTTCTTTAGTAGCGATACTCATTAGGTCTATATCAGACTAAAACGCAAGGTGCTAGACAGAGCTACTAAGGAGCTAGAGCTAGCACCTATGTGTGCCTCACTAGCGCTACTTGTCACAAACCAGATACAGCTAGCACTACAGACTGCTACTAGCCTCTAATCACTCGTAGATCTAAAAGCCCTTAGTATCCTTAGAGAGAGAGAAAGCCTCTTAGACGCTTGCGAATGTTAGTACCTAGAGACATTAGTAGCAGACATAGAACTAAAGAAGATTAATAAGTCGCTAGAGCTAACTAGGCAAATCTAAATCACTATACAACAATCATATAAGGACAAGTATAAGCGACTACAAGGCATCGACAAGTATTAAGTCGATATTAGTATATAGGTAATAAAGCATTCTGTCCTATGCGGGTGGCGTCTGAACTACAGAACCTACCTAGCAGTCACTACGATACTATTAGGCGAGTACCTACTAGAGCTAGACAGAGTCATTAATTAGAGATAGTAGGATCAGCGACTTGCTAGTATAGTGATAGACACCTTAGTGAAGGAGTACTCCATCTTTCGCCTTCTCTTTAGTAACAGAAAGTTCTTAATAGACGACATCTGTAAGGCAGAGGATTTTGCGCTATCAACGCGTAACAGCCTCCTACGACTAGAACTCAAGCTTAAGAAGCGTCACCTGTACTTTACCGCACTAATATAGTACAGCTACACTACTTTGTTACTAACCCTCAAGCGTAAATACAGGTCACTAGAAGCACTTAAGGACATTAAGAACGTAAGCATTAACCTAAACAAGATATCGCTACTACACCTCACATTAGTCACCTATAGGTTCGCTATTAGAAACATGATATTAAACCTACTAGACCTTACTAACAGCGATAAGTTAATACTCTTCACTAGACTGCTAAAGGAGTTACTACCCTATACTAAACCTAACAGCGTATTAGACTCAGACGACAAGATAGCACATAGACAAACTATAGCACTATGGAACGATCTACATTACTACTAGCTATACGACCCTAAGAAGCGCCAAGTCAGTAAAGACTTCGAGATCGTTGCGAGAGAGACCGCCTATATAGACAGAACTAAGACCTAGTTCTTCTAGTTCTACATAAGCGCGATGCTAAATGTCAACTATCTACTACCACTAAACGCCTAGCTTAAGGACTACTACGTTGCTATCCTTTTAGTAATGTGCCACATTATAGGTTAGATTATAGTTGACTTCCTATATGTCAATTAGAGAGGCGTCTTCGCAAAGGATAGACTACCTTACCCCTACTACTAACCCTATAGCTATCCCGCAATTATCTACTTTAAAGGCAAGTGGTACTACCTGTCTGTTAAAGGCGTCGTCACCCTTTATAGTAGGGGTGCCATACTTGACGTGCTTAGTAAGGCGGTAGTTAAGAAGAGCACAGGCGTTAATAGCAGGTTCTTATAGAACAGCTTAACTAAGAAGAACATTACAACTAATAAGCACATATATGCTATTGCGAAGAACAAGGGTTATAAGGAGTTATTCTACTTAGAAATAGACATGCTAGTAAAACTAGATGTCATCTAGTGGCTAGCATATTTCGACTATAACTATTTGTCTAAGACGTTTATAACATACGTTAAGGCGATAGGCAGCAAGCTAGCACTATAGGTGTAGTAAGTAGTACGCAAATTCAATTTTTAACTACTAGGTGATATAAGAACACCTCCGCCACTAATTCTAGTAGATAAGTAGACGTTACGCCAGATCCTAGAGGAGTACCAACTAATAGAGTATGTCGACCCTTATACTACGCTCTGCCTACCGCTAGCTAGGTTTAAGCTATTACTAGAGGCTATCAACAAGCGCCTAAAGTTCTTCGGCCTTAGTCCTAACTAGTGCAGAGTGCCGGATCTATTGCTAAAGGACTAGAAGACTAAGAAGAAGTCGAAGTTAAAGAAGGACAAGGACATTAGCACCAATCCGCTAGCAGAGGATAGCGAAGACAATGAGGACTTAGGCACTAATACAATCCTAGCACATGTAGGAACTAACGCATCACTAGTGACGCCTAGGCTTCGGAGGTTAATAAGGACTAACATGGGCATGACGCTAACTACATCACTAGGTAGTAGCAGCAGACCTTAGAGTACTAAGAGTAGGAAGACAAGATCAGGCGGAACAACTAGGATGCTACTACCACTAGTGACACTAATTAAGAGATCGCAACTATGCGACACCTCTAGCACTCCGTCGCACTATAGGAGCAGCAATAAGAAGATTAAGAAGGACAGCGATAAGGAAGACAGCAATAGTAACTAGAGGGACTAAACGGAAGCTACTATCCTTAGAGACACTACTATGGAACTAGTGAGAATCACTGCCGACATGGTAGATACCTAGCTTACCGACGTAGCGTAAATGTTCATAGTAGCTAGCTAGATCAGACAGACTAATACCTACTATAGTAGGCAGAACATTAATAATATAGCGAAGACACTTAATAACTAAGTTAATTTCTATAACAGACTTATCAAGTAGTTTACTAAGATGCATGACTAGCTTACAGAGACTCGTGACGCTATGTAGAGCTATAGCCGACAGATGGCATAGGCGACGGCGGTATAAAAGCACCTAGCATAGGTCGGCATTAGGGAGATAGCGAGGGCCGTAGCAGCTATGAAGTAGAAGATGAATAGACTAATACCGCTGTCAAAATCGAATCCTGCCTTAAGCTAGTACTTACTACTACACGACAAGAAGAGTATAAAGTCTTACCTATCTACGCTAGGTGACATAGTAGACATCGTTAATATAAGCACTTATGCACACTTATACGAGGATAATACGACCTTCCTACTAGCATCAGCTAGCTTTAGTAACAAAGTGGCAAGAGAAGTAGAGGCAGTGGTAGCGAACGCGACTATAGACGTAGCTACTAACAGATATCTAATGCTAGACGACAAAGCGCATAAGGTAGTGATACCATCTACTAAGACTAGGGTTGATGACGGTCAGTCCTGCTAGAGCTAGTAATAGCTAACATTACTACTACGATTACATTAGAGCGACCTTTTATAATGAGTAGACTTATAGACCTAGTACTCTCTAATCGCTACTACTAAGCGAAGGAAAAGAGTAAAGCAGATAGTAAGCTAGTAAGAGGTGATAGTAATAGTATTGATTTTAAGACACTATGAGGACATAGTTGATAGTAACAAGAGAGGGAGGTTGTTATAGTGCCACCTTCTAAGGTACTATCTACTAGTAGGGTACTATATAGTGCTCTTAGTAGATAGCCTTCCTCATTTAATCAACTACTTGCTACTATACTTTGTCTCACTACTATGACAGCTTGACAATAGTACTAAAGATAGAGACCTACTATTTACTAAATCGATCTTTATCTAGATATACCTATATTATAGCTAATTTAATATTATTAAGATTAATTAAGATATTATATTACTTATCTAAGTTCTTTATTAAATCTAGAAACTAATAATTATATATAAGTATACTAAGTATATAGTATTTTTATTTTAGTTAGTTTTAAATTATATAATTATTTTATAATTATATAAACTTAACTACTTCTATTTAGAAGATAGCTATATAGACTACTAAGAAGATAATATAGTTAGCTAATAAGCTTATATTATATTAATAAGACTCTTTTAGCTCTTTAAACTAGTTAAGCTAGTAATTAAAAGCTATAATAGCTAATTCTTACTACTAGTATTTAATATAGTTATTCTACTTACTTATATTAAAGTAGTAGTAGTTAGTAAATAAAAAGACTTCTTCTTTATTTATAATATAATTATAGCTAGCTTTATAAAGTATCTTTCTTAAGTAGTAATACTTATCTATAAGGTCTATTATCTTAAGACCTTTATTACTCTAGATATACTTAGAGACTATATTATAGGCTTATAGCATTACTATATACTATATAAAGATGCTCTTCTTTATATATCTACTAATACTTATATAGATCTAGATAATATAGTAGAACTAGATGTTAATAATAGTATAGATACTAATACTAAAGTCTTTAAACTTATAGTAAGTATTAATCGACTAAGCCTAGTTTAGTCTAAGAGTAATAATAATACTATACCTTATAGTTATTCTTTAAGAACTATAAGTAAGGATATAGTAAAGGTTAATATAGTATATAGTCTTAAAGAGCTAATCTCTAAATAATTATAAATTAGCTATAAATAGCTATATAAAGATACTAAATATAGATATTAACCTTTTAACTAATCTATACTTTTTATAAAAGTATATATAAAGATACTCTCTACTATAACTTAATATCTTACTAACCTTAAATTCTTTTTCTATTAACTTCTTAAGCTCTACTAATATTATTATAGCTTTAGTATTACTTAGATACTTATTAAGACTAAGAGTAAAGTATTATTACTATATTATCTATTTATTAATATTCTTAAAACCTTCTATCTTTAGTATTATAACTATCTCTATATTAGTACTCTATTAGCTATAGAATATAGTCTATATCTAGTTGTCTATAGCCTCTATAATACTATTAATATCTAGTCGATTATATTTATAGCTTTATATGCCTTATTTATAAAGATATACTACTAGTTACTTCTTAGATACTATAATTTGTTTAACTCTTTTAATTTTCTTAAGAATAGTATCTTATAATATACTATTATTAACCTATAGTGTAATAGCTAGCCTCTAAGCTTCCTAATCAATAATATAAAGTTATAATATGATTTTAAGGTACTATAGAGATGATATAGACGTATGGTAATAGAGTTATTAAAGTCAGAAGGTTGTGAAGCCTAAAGAAGACGAAGTTGAAAGATCGAAAGTTGATTAGTAACCACATGCTTGGTACGTACGGCGCACGGTGGCATGTCTGCGGCCAAGCTCCGAGCTTGCATGACCTTTCCTCACTCCTTAGCTTTCCCAGTGTGGCGCAGCAATGCTCCCAAATTGATTGTCGAACGGACACATGTAGGTAATCAAGGTTAGGTGGCTGGTTCGAAGCGACGTAAGCCATAGGTAGTGATACGTGAGCTATCTCAGTTCAGAGAGATGTCTCATCCCAGCACTATACCATCTCCTCATTTCCACCATCACCCAGCATCCTCATAACGCACGTCAATCGTTGCGAGCATACTGTTGATGCTTGAAGCACTCACGCTGCTTCTCCCCTAAGTTCGAGTCGCCACATATCACCGTGCGGCACCTGCAAGACCTTCGAGATAGGGCTTTTTACGACTTACACCTCTACTGCCAAGACGCCATTTCACAAGAGTCAACCTGCTGCCATTTGCCTGGTCATCGCTGCCATGAGCGGGCAGTATCAGCCGCCACCACGACCACCTCCCAATCATGGCCACTTTGGCAGACGACAGGATGGCTCAGCTCCGAAGGACCCGTTCCGCCTCACTTCACAATCCTCCGAACGGCCAGAAGCACCTTCCGTCTACGAGACATGCCCCGGGGGTCATCCGGCCTGGAGCGGCGACAAGGAGCAGGACCCAGCAGAAGTCTATGCCCCACCACGAGGTGCGCCTTCACACGCCGACCCAGAACCTCCACCTTACGACCCTTGGCTCGCGGTCCCAGACAACGCTCTGCTGCCGCCTCCGCCTGCCTTACGAGAGGAGAGGAGTCCAGCAGCCAATGCTTCCTACGATGATGCAGCCAGAGGACATGCCTGGTGCCGGGCGAATCCACTTTGGGAGCCACAACGGCACAGTGAGTACACCCTAGCTAAGTCAAAGGCCAGCCATATCCGCCTCACTAGCCCACCGTCGACTCGGCACGTCACAATCAACTCTGAACACTTGGGCTGGACGCACGTCAAGACTACAAAGCAGTGCGCAGACACACTCCTACTGTCAGATATCCCGCTCTTCATCCCGTCTGGCCCCACTTCCTCATTTGACCGGCAGACAAGGACAATATACTTTGAAGTCCATGTCATTCGCATGGCCGCGACTGGAGAAGGCGACGCTGGCATTGCCATGGGATTTCTCGCCCCTCCATACCCTTCATGGAGGCTTCCAGGATGGCATCGCGCATCCCTAGGTGTGCATGGCGATGACGGACGGCGCTATGTCGATGACTCCTACGGCGGTCGGGACTTTGTCGTCCCATTCCTGCCGGGAGACGTTGTAGGCATTGGCATGGTGCTTGGGCCGAAGATCGAGGTGTTCTTCACCAGGAATGGACGACGGGAAGGTGAATGGGATCTACACGAGGAGCGAGATAGTCAAGTGGAGGAAGGAGATGTATTCGGACTCGAGGGGCAGCACGACCTGCTTGGAGCCGTTGGAGTGTTTGGTAATATGGAGTTTGAGGTATGTTTTGAGAGGGAGGGGTGGAGATTCAGGCCTTGATCACTCATAGACAATCGTGCGCGGATGCTTGTCCTGTGGAGAGATGGGAGCAGGAGCCGGTATCAGGACCAAGGATCTGAACAAGTTTGCGCGAATTCTGTGCTTCATTCAGCAGATCTCACAGGTCACAATTGTCTTTTGGCGTGCAGGTAAAACTAAGGTCGCCAAACTCTTCAGAAGCTTCGCGGACTTTTGCACAGCCATGCGCACCGAGGTGGGCCGTGGTCGCTCTGCTGATGTGTAATTGCGTGGCTGTAATTCGGTCCATGCAGAGCTTATTGGAGGATTGTGGACGCTGTTGCATGCCAGACGATTTGGTACCGGGACTTGAAAGCCGACAGGGACTTGCTTGTCGTGAAGCAAGTCTTTCTGCATGCTCGCCCTCGTCGACGGCACATGGTTGCGCATGGCTGACAGACGATAGACTCTATCACGATGCATGTGGCTGTTACAGGGCGGAGCAGGACGGACATTGCTGCGAACCGGCAAGGTCCGTCTTGCTTGTCGTTCTGGAACTGGTTGCTTGCCGACCACGCCGACAGCTTTGCAGCAACATCGCCCGCGTGGGCGAGAATGTTCAAGCTGCCGATCTACTCTACCTTGTCTCCTCGACTTCGCATTGCTTTCGGCCGATATGTAAAGGGCATACTGATGAAGATCACGAATTGAAGTCATGGCTATCGGACACAAAGCAGCAGAGCTACTCGTCACCGTCATCGTGTTTTTCGTCTTCTCCTGGCTTGCCGTCGGCCTACGATGCGTAGTACGCGGACGCATGCTCAAGGTCTTCGGCCATGACGACTGGGCCATGCTCGTCACCCAAATACTCTATTCCACTTTCCTGATGTCCCACTTTGTGGCTGTTGGCTATGGAATGGGACAACACGTCGCAGAGCTGAAACCTCAGGATATGCAGAGCGCCATGGCAGTAAGTCTTCACAATGCCGCCGGACGGATATTACGACTAATCTCGATCTGGGAAGTGGTTGTTCGCCTGCGAATTTCGTGCGTAAAATGACCTCTACAACCCCATGTGAGGCACACATGAGTTCTCACCATCACTTTATAGTCTATTGCCAGACCAATGCTGCCCTGAAACTCGCGCTTGGGCTATTTTTGCTTCGGGTGGTGAGCATAGTGACCCCTACGACCCTATGTGTGACACACATGAGTTCTAACGGTCACTCTTAGACTATACAGCCGCGCTACGTCCTGATCTTACGGTCTCTCACTGCAGTCTCCGTCATTACTGCAGAAGCCTTCAGTATCATTTCTCTACTCCAATGTCGGCCTATCTCAAAGTACTGGAATAAGGACACACCGGGACATTGCATATACCATGAGACTTTTGTCACTGTGCTTTATGCCGGGTGCACCATTAATATTATCTGCGATCTGTCCTACGGAATTCTGCCCTATTTCCTCATGAAGGATCTGCCCATCTCGCGATCACAGAAGTTGGCCGTAGCTGCGCTGATGGGACTGGGTTCGATCAGCAGTGTTGCCACCGTGGCTAGAGTGGTATTCATCTACGACGTAGACAAAAGCCTCTTGAAAGATTTCACGTGTGAGTCAACCCATCCTTCCTCGGACGTGGATGGCTTGAGCCACTTCAAATCAGTGCTCACATCTTCTCAGACTTCGTAAGCGATTGCAGCATCTCCTTCATAGTCGAGAACGGCGCAGGCATCATTGCGTGCTCCCTGGCGACCCTCCGCCCACTTATTCGCAGATCCACATCGGGCACTCTGTTTCCAAAAGTTGAAAATATATTGAAGCAGCGCCACCGCAGGACCCAATTGCGTACGCTCTCTTCGTCCTTGCATGTGGGGAAAAGCCCAAGGTTCGCTGCAGATCGAACGATAGATCGATGGGAAGAGTATGGGTCCTGGTCAAGAGAACTCGATTGCTGGGGAATGGTCGATGGGCCCACGACCAGTATTACGGCCATGTCCCCAGCGACTACCAAGCCAGGCAAGGAAGCATGGAAGGGAGGAATCGTACTGAAGAAGGGTTGGAAGAAGAAGATCGAGCCTCTGGACGAGGTGGTCGAGCCTGCTAATGCGGACGTGCCAAAGTTGGTGGTTAATGTCAAGGAGGAGTTCGAGGTTTCGCTAAAGTGACCTGAGACGACTGCCTTGGGCCAGGTATATGTCCTTGCTGAGGTAAACTTGAGATTCTGTGCCACTCAAGCGCAGCAGGTTGGCCCTTACCCGTTCCCGTTGACGACTGCCCGCACTCGGCCGAAGGCTCATCAGGTTTCGAGACTCGATCGGAATTCAGTACTATGCCATCCGTCACAAAGTCCGCCTCGGAAGAGACTTACAACGAAGGTCCTCCGTCACTATTCGCTGACCCTAATGTCATCCCCTCAGCAGCTGCATTGTCTTCTGCCGGACACGGCAGCTCAGAAGCCCTTCAGCCAGCCAAAAATATATTGTGGGAGTATCAGATGATCATGATACAAAGGACATGGAACTAAAAGGCAAGTAGTGGTGCATAGTGTTGGCTCTAGAGATAGATGTGCGAGTGCTGGTCGCTGTCAGAGAAATTCGTCCTTCTCTGTGGAGAGGCTGAGACACATACGTCTGAAAGCACATCACCGACCATTGACAAGTCGTCGCTTGTACATGCAGTAACGGGAGACGCTGCGTGGATGCAAAAGAGCCATTGGGCAACGCTAAGAAGGATCAGGCCCCTGTTGAAAGAAATGGTGGTGTGCCCATCGTCTGCCGATCTACGCTATGTCTCAGGAAAGACCGTCTTCACTTAGCACACCGTGAGAATTTCTGATGTAGCCTCTCGTGCTTCGGGTCGACACAATTGGCGGGTCCGGACCGTAAGTCTTGGAGTGTCCACTCCAGGCACCTGGATGCCATCGGCGTAGTCTTCTTCGTCAGATATTTATTTGCATTAATCGGGCCAAGGAAGAGACACTGAAAGAGGGGCAGGCGCAACATCCAGGCTTGGCGCTCAACCTGATGACTTAGTCGCTTGTGGTATGCACGTGGGGTGCAGTCTTGCAATCGAAAATACCGATGTCTGATTGTATCACGGTCAATGGGCCACTGTGCATGGCATCGACAACATGAATGGTCCCGAGGGCACTACATAGGTGGTTCTCGCCACAACAGCCAAAATTTCCATCCCTCAATCGTAATCAGTCTGACAGTCCTGTAGAAGATATAATGCACCAAGACTGCACAGTAGGTGGAGCACTGCCCGACATTGTCACAACCTCACGGCTTCACGAGCACGCGACCTCAGATCCAAGAACTTAAGAAACTCAAACCATACTTTGCCATATGGGTGACCCACCAACCACGGATTGAAAATGCTTCTGCCCACCCTCCTCACCCTCTCCTTCCCCTTCCCCTTCCCTTCTCCCCCCCACCGCCGCCTGGGCCGACTACCATGACTGCAGCTGCCACGACAAAACCGACGGCCTCATGAACCTGGACACCAACTTCTCCTCCTGCGTTACTAGCCGCAGCGACGGCCAGGACTACATCCATGACTCGACTGAGCAGCGCTGCCATATGGAAAGTATTACGACAACAATGGGCACTGGGAGCGGACGTACCGGGAGACAGAGGGGAGCTGGGAGAAGAAGTCTGTGCAGAAGTGCTGGCATAAGGTGGTGGATGATGAGCTGGGCTTATGATAGTCATTGGAATAATGGATGGAAGAGGGTGGCGTAGTATGGGTGATCGAGGGGGGAGCAAGGGACGAATGTGGGTTGGGAAGGTAACGAGGGATGACTGGTGTGCGGTGCCGGGGTGCCGTAGAAGAAAGTCGTTTTTGGCATTGGGTGTCAGTGAAGTCTCTCGGCAAACTAGGCAGGAACACTAGATCCTTCGCGCATGCCTGGGCCTCCGCCAAGAAGATACCGCGCCTGTATGCGACACAAGCGCCTGTAAGTATCGCATTCGCATCCGGCCTGATTATTACGAGATCGCAATGAAGCCCCTACCCAGACGCCTCGCTCTCCAAACCTGCTTTTGACATCGAATCTAGTCAGAAGAGAATCAGCAATACCCAACTCCACCCTACCTTTTTCACAGCAGCATATCACCATGATGCCCTCCATCCTCACCATAGCCTTGCTCACCGCAAGCGCAACCGCCCAACTATCCCCCTCGAACAGATACGTCTGCGCACCTGCTCCGTGGAAGGTATGCCGTCCACAGCCAATGCTCCGGGCCAGACTCCATAGGGGGTTTCAACTAACACGACATTCTATACAGAACGACGGCGATTGCGACTGGATCGCGACGCAGAAATGCAAAGCCCACTGTCCTGAAGTGGTTCGTGACATTGATTCTGCAAGTATGTGAGGATAGCTCAGCATTACTAATGCTTAACCTGTTCCGTAGTGCGGCATGAATCTGTCGGACGCGAAGGTGTAAGTTGCACTTTTGAAATAATATGCTGGACTGTAGGTAGGAGAGGGAAGGGAAAGGGAAGCTGACGAATGCCTCTACGCAGGATCTCGGGGATTTGTGATTGCTACTGCTTCAAAGCCTGAACACAGACCTGGAGAGTGTGGTCGATGGGGTCTGCTGCGCCCGTTTCGATGCGAACTTATTGCCGGGTGGGTGTTGAGCAAGCAAGCCATGTGAGCGGCGAGCATGATGTAGTAGCGGACAAGTGCAAGACACATGCGTCGCGCTTGTAGTAGCGTGAGGACTGCCACGTACTGCTTGTGGGACTTGAGAGAAGCGTAGCTAGCGCCAATGGCATATCGAGTTGACGATGCTTCGCAGCGCGTGGATTGCGCGCTCATGCTCCAGTTCAATCGAACTTGCAGCTCCTCCGCACAGCTAAGCAAAACAGCTGAGGTGCTTGAGTGTCCTGATGAGAACTAGACAGCGCCCCAAGATCTCACCGAGCTCATCGTGGCAGCTCGCCAAGCAACATCGACCGATCCGTGCTCGCGCTCAGAATCATCGACCCATCAGGGCTGATGCGCACATCATTCACAGTTCCCTTGTGCCCGGGCAGCTTCTGCAGCATCTTCCCGCTCTTCGCATCCCACACCGTGACTGTACCATCACCACCACCAGCTGCAACTCTCCTGCCTTCGCTATCCCAGCATGCCCGCAACAGATTCTTCTCCAGGCCCACCTGCGCACCGTCAAAGACGCGGATTTGCCTGTTCGTCGCTGCGAAAGGTCGAATGTCCCATGTCCGAACTGTATTGTCGTGGCTGTATGAGAGTAGGCTTTGACTGTCCGGTGAGACGGCCAGTGAAGTAATGGTGTCCGTATGCCCCTTCAGTTCGTATGACACCTTTTTCATCCGCAGCTCCCAGACTTTGATAGTGTTGTCTATACTGCCGCTGTACAGCTCGTTGCCAGCTTCGGCAATGCATACAGCAGTGACTGGGAATTTGGTCTCGATGTACTCCAACGCTGCCTTCTGCCGAGGATCCCATATTCCGATATACCCGTCATCCGAACCACTGACAATAAATTCTTCGCCTCTCTTCGCAACATCTATGCAATTCACCACCTCTTCATGCCCAGTATGCCGTCGTATTCGGTCGCCGGTTGCCAGGTCCCAGCTGGCAATGTGCATATCGGCGGAAGCAGAGTAGAGCACTTGGCTGTCGCGAGACCAATGGAGGTCGAGCACTGCAGATTTGTGTCCTTTCAGTACGCCATAGTTTGCGCAATCGACTGTCGTGTTCCACAGAAGGATATCGCGGTCCATCGAGCCTGAGGCTATATGCTGTCCGGTTGGGTCGAATCGAGCTGCGAAGACCTCGCCGGAGTGTCCTGCCAGCTCCATGACGGGAGCTTGAAGGCTGGCGGAGCCATATGACTGGAACAGCCCTGTCAATGACTGTATACTCTACTATTTTTGGCGATCTACTCACTCCTTGTATAAGAGCATTGCTTCCACCATTGACCTTTGCGAGCTGATTGCCATT
This sequence comes from Teratosphaeria gauchensis, assembly GCA_007113925.1. NCBI lineage: Eukaryota > Fungi > Ascomycota > Dothideomycetes > Mycosphaerellales > Teratosphaeriaceae > Teratosphaeria > Teratosphaeria gauchensis. Next base: position 978,518 of record VCMR01000005.1, read on the forward strand.
GATTTCCGCGTCAGACCTTTGGCGCTTGACAAGCTGTGAGCTGCCATAACTCTCATTCTTCCGCTTTTCGCCTGACATGCTGGATCGACTTCGAAGGCAGGTGTAGGGTGTTGCGTACGATATATGTCCTGAATTGCAGATGTTTATGTTTCTGGGGGACTTTTTGCCTACATGACTCGAGTCCTCAATGCGCCGTTGGAGCGACTTTTAATCAATCAAATTTGGCGCGGATTCCAGATCGAGCTAGAACCAGTTAATCAATTAAGCGTATGTTGCAGTCAACTTACCCAACTCTTGGTTCCAGAGGCGCTGTCCATCGCATCTCCACATGCCAGCTTTAATTCGACTGCATCAGCGTTGACAGAACAGCAAGCACGGTCAGTAGAAGCTCTGAACGACCAGAATTGGGCAATGAGGTGAAGCACCCTCATGCGCGTCTGCAACGAAGGCGCGCAAGAGTAAATCAAAATGGCCTCGTCAAGCAAGGCCGCCCGCTTGGGTGAAGAGTGAGTCCATATCTTGGACAAACATGGCTCAACGCCTGGCTAACAGCTGCATAGTGTATGGAAGTAAGCGAGCAACACCACTCAGGCCCCAGAGCTGTCAATCACCTAACACACCCACAGAAACCGCGTGGACAAAGTCAACGCCGAAGTCGTCTGCCTGACCTACGGCACCATCGTCGCCCAACTCTGCCGCGACCTTACCCTTCCGAACACGGCATCGCAAACCGATTACGCCGCCGTCAACACCGAGCTCGACCGCATGGGATACAACATCGGACTCCGTCTAATCGAGGACTTCCTCGCCAAGTCAAATACCGGACAATGCACAAACTTTAGGGAGACGGCGGAGATGATAAGTAAAGTTGGGTTCAAGATATTTCTGAATATCACGCCGACGGTGACGGGATGGGATAAGGAGAGCAGGAGCTTTCATTTGGTGTTGGAGGAGAACCCGCTGGCAGATTTCGTCGAGTTGCCGGACGATGGGCGGGCGCAGGAGGAGTTGTGGTATAGTAATCTGCTTTGTGGGGTCATTAGGGGGGCGCTGGAGATGGTGAGTATCATGATGACTTCGTGGCCGTGTTGGCGGTGTGTTCGTGCTAATGTTCGGGACGTAGGTGCAATTACAGGTCGAGGTGCATTTTACCAGCGATGTGCTACGAGGCAACGACACGACTGAGATGAGGGTAGCGCTGGTGCGCTATATCGAGGATGAGATGCCTCCGGACGATGAGTAGGTAATCACCCATTGGTCTCACGAGCCTCGGCCTCGTCCACAATCGGCCTTACGACAGATAACAGGCAGACTATATTACAGGATGAAGCGTATGTGGCTGAAATCCGCGTCTAGAGCATGTGAGAGATGCTCTGTGGGCCTGAGGCAAGGAGTGAGGATAGCAGTGAGGAATGCAGTCGAGACAAGACTCGCTCGGATTATTTCCGGGACCAGCTGTGTGAGGCCGGAGCTGTCTCCCATACATCTCGAGCCCCTGACATGGAGGAGAGCCGCAATGAACACCGGTCTGTCGAGGTCATCCAGTCATGGGTCTATGAGCGACGTTAGATATGGTGTCACGACGACAGTAGCTAGATCGAGATTGTGATGTTACAGCGCCATTACTGGTCAGCCGCACCGCCATCTTACATGTAGCAGCCGGGTAACTCAGGCTACGGCCAGTGCGAAACACATGACAACCTGCGAACCTGGAAGAAGCAGGCTATTGAATGCAAGTGCGTGAACAGCTGTCCGCTCACCGCCCCTATATGCAATGCGCTGTCTCCTACGTAGGTACCTGGCCGTCACAGTCTCGAGGTTGGGCAGCTTCCAGCTAATTGGAGCTCGGCAAGCATCGGCGATAAGTTATAAAGCATCGCAGGGTCTCAAAACGTGATCAGAGCCGTCAGTGTTACGGGAATGCCACAAGAGAGAGGACGTTGAGCGACAAGACGGGTGTCCTACACTGACAGCTCGATGTCACATATCGCAGACGACCATTTTGCGGAATCTTGGGCTCATTCTTGACGAGCTTTTGGGCTATCCTGCTGGAGTGTAAAGGTTGTGGCCAGCAGGCAGGGCCCGTGCGCTCAACCCTACTCGTGACTTCCCGACCACCACTTCCACAAACCACTTGCAACATCGCTACCTTACCATTTTCGAGGCCTGTTGAGGCATGCGCAATTGCTCGTTTGGCGCACGCGGAATCCTGCAGACTTGACCATCTGGTTCGAGTCGTAAATCCAGGCCGTAAGAGTAGACCAGGTGTCGGCAGTCCAGCTAGCAGCAAGCCCGCTCACGACGCAGGGCGCAGATCACCTTTGCGACTTCACAGCACCCACGCGCCTGACGACAGCCTTTCTCGGCGACACACACGCCCAAGTCGCGACACCATCGCATTCAGTCGCAGACACGCGATTCATCGCGATTGCTGGACGTGTCCACGCCAATCTCCCACCCACCGTCTGGACGTCGAGTCCCGTCCCCTGCCCCACATACCCCGACCGACTTGACCTCGAAACACGCGACGAGTCCGTGGACAGCAGCCCAGCGCATCGGCACCACAACACTCGGCCACGCGGCCCGGCAGCATGAGCCAGCCGCAGATGAACATGGGCGGCCCCGTTCAGCAAATGAACAACGCCGGCACGCCCAGCGGCGGTGGCGCCGCGCCCTTCGACCCCGTCAAGCGACTCAACACCGCCATATACGACTACCTGTTGCGCAACCAATTCCACGATGCCGCGCGCTCCTTCGTCAAGAGCGCCGAGGTCGAGACGGAGATCAAGAAGTCGCCCAATCAGCGCAACGGCGTTGGCGACGACGGCATGGACATTGACGGCAACGAGATCAAGGACAAGCCCTCTGACCTGCCTCTACCGATGCAACTGGGCGACGGCGTCTTCCTGCAGGACTGGTGGTGCCAATTCTGGGAGATGTACCACGGCTACCGAGGCAAAGGCAAGCACACCACGCTGAACTACATTGGCGTGCAACGGCAGCAGCAAAAGCAGCGCACGGGCATGATGGGACAGAACATGGATCAGAACGCCATGGGCCAGGTGGGAAGGTACAATAACATGATGCAGATGAACAACGGCATGATGGGTAACGACCTAGCCAAGCGAGCCGCGATGCAGAACCAGCAGAGAAACATGTAGGTGCACACGTTTTGAGCAGAGAAGGCTCGATACTGATGAGGCTTTAGGACGCCACAGCAGCAAGCGCAGCTCCAGAACATGCAGGCCCGGTCTGCGAACCAAATGGTCTCGGGTGGCCAGCAGATGGAACGTCAGGGCTCCCAGATGGACGCAAGTGGACCGCGATCTGGCTCTCCCAATTCTGGTGAAGCACCGTCTCCCAAACGACAACGGCTCGAAGGCGGCATGCAACCACAGATGGGCCCCCGACCTGGTCCGCCAGGGCAGATGCCAAGCAACCAGGTGGGTCCTCCTTTTCCCAATCCACAGAGCATTGCACGTGTCGAAGAGATGTTACGGGCAAACAACGTAGATCCAACGCAAATCACTACACAACAGGTCCACCATCTGGCGATGCAACCTGCTAATATTCAGCAAAAGGCGGTTGACTCGTACAAGAATTCCGTGAAGCAAAGCATGCAGTCAGCGTTGAGTCAAGTTCAAAGCGGTTCTAACGGTATGAACAATGGTCAGATGCCTCCCAACCCTGCCATGCAAGCCGCCGCGCAAGGCAGTCCGATGAGCCAACCCGGAATGGAAGGCGGCAACGTCAACGAATATTACACCTCCTCTGCCAATGGCTCACGCATGCCCATGCCTGGGCCAGGTGGTGCCGCAGCGGCGGGCCAGGCTGGTGGCAACCAAGGCAACCATGCGCTGCAGGACTATCAGATGCAACTCATGCTGCTTGAGCAACAGAACAAGAAACGGCTGCTTATGGCCCGGCAAGAGCAAGACAGTATGGCACACCCACCTGGTGTTGGACCAAATGGTCAACAATTCCCTCCAAACATGAGTCCACAGAATGGCGGTAACCCTAGTCCAGGTCCTGGCGATATGACGAGAGGCACGCCGAAGGTCGGTAAAGCTGGCATGTCACCGAACGGCGATATGGCTGGCCGTGGCTCCCCGCAACCTGGTATGATGCCTGGCCAGATGGTTCCTCCCGAGCTGCGACAGCAGATGATGCAGAATGGTCAGATGAGGCCACCGTCCTCTCATCCTGGAGGTATGCCGCAGGGCATGACGCCGGAGCAGATGCAAGCCTTTCAGCAGCGTGGCCAACCACAGCCGGGTATGCAGATGGCCAACGGCATGTGGCAAGGTCAGCCAGGACCTCAGGGTCCCATGATGCCGGGTCAGCCTATGCCAGGCCAGCCTGGTCAACCGAACATGACGCCACGTCAAAGCAACATGGCTCCTCCACCTCCACCAGGTCAACAGGGTAACACAGGGACGCAGCCCAGTAGTCCAGCGCAGCCACCAGCGCCACCAACGCCTAATCAAGCAAATAAGCCGAAGCCTGGCGCAAAGAAGGCTGAGGCCAAGAAGGTATGCTACTCAGGTTGTATTTGCATGAAAGCAACGGTTTCTAATACACATGGCAGGGAGCGGCGAATAAGAAGGGTGGCGCCGCCGGAGCGACTCCAGCATCAGAAGCTGACGCTCCGCCGACGCCCACACCTGCTACGCCGATCACGCCAATGCATTCACAGACTTTCAATCAAAACCAAAACAAACAGCCGCCCAATGGGCAGCCAACCCCACAACAAGGCCAACAGCCGGGTCAGCAAGCTGTGCAGCCGCCGCAAGGCGTGCAACAGCCTGGAGCCCCTGATATGGGTCAACCGTTTGGTTCGCTTGAAGGCAACCAATTTGCCGACATGGATGCGTTGACCTTTGGTGATCTCAACGGGCCAGATGTGCTCGATAATTTCGACTTCGACAGCTTCTTGAACACTGGCGACGGCAATGATGGGCTCGCGGGCTTTGATGCGAACTTTGCGTTTGGCGATGGCCTCGAAGCTGGTGGCGATCTGGGTGGCAACTAGTCGTCGCTCCCTGGATCTCATCACAGTTCGGGGACTGCTCAGGAGGGCGTCGGCGATAACACGTCCGGCAGACTGCCATACTCAGCCGGAGCCGCATCAGCTAGCGCCCAAAGCATAGCGTCCAGCCCTCATCACGGCCCACCCGTCTCGAACCCTTGGGCCTCTGCTGAGGCTGGGTTGGACTACGGTCGTGGTGCGCTGGCCACCGACGACGATCAATTGCATGAGTTCTTCAGCGAGCCCATCGCTCTGACGGATGATGACTTCTCCGAAATCATTCAGCCGTCTAGGCTCTCCCTGCCATAAGGCTGAACTCTCCGTCAGGAACCAGGGCCAAGTGAATTGGTCTATGCATAAGAGCACCGCCAAATCCTCCAGCGTCTGCAAACGCAACGGCCTTTTCACGCAGTCGCCACACCTCAACACTTCTATCAAACCTCTCTCTCTCTCGCCAACCAGTCTCAGCATATCTTGATACCCACCAACGGCGCGCATTGATACACGTAACAACCGCAACAATATCCATATGGTACATAAAAAGCCTCGAATCAGTTACCTAACCACCTCAGTCATCTCATCCAGGCTACACGGCGTCCATCAATCCAGTCTTATATAATTCAAAATCAGTCGCTTGGTTACACTACACGGCAAAAGAGCGACATCCCGCACTGGCCGGCCTCTGCTTTGTCTCTGCTTTATTCTTCTCCCCTTCGACTTTTGGACTGGCGTTTGGGCGTTATTTTGGGACTTGGTTTTCTAGGGGATGATAAGGTATGAAGATCTGGGTATTGTCTCGCTTTGTCTTTGGGGGAGAGACTTTGTTGCCAGCAAGAGTATGAAAGAGAGGTATATGGGAGGGTGGGGGGGGCAATGTGTTATAGTATAGGGCTGTCTGTGTCTGTGTGTGTGAAGCTATCTAGTGAGTCATGAAACAGTGTGGAATTTTCCTGTTGATGCGGTCGGCGGTCCAACGTTTCTTTTGGTTCGAGCATGTCCTCTATTTGCGAAGTTACTGGACTGGTGAAGATCTTGCGCAAATAGGGCGATGTTGGCGGTGAGGTCTCTCCCAGGATATTCGGCTCGCTCGTTGATCACCATAAATTGCACGGCCTTCTCGGAAGTCTCGGTTCGCGTTTGGGTACCACTTCAATCCAGCCACCTATTGTCATAGCTTCCGACGGCGAGCCGCAACATCTCCAAAGCAGCCTGGCACTCCTCCCAGGAGCGCGCACGTCTCGCTAGCCCGTGGGCCGCAGCCAAAACACTCGTGGGCGCGGCAGGCCTCTCGCCTGGCTGTGGCTTAAGGTCGCGGGCTTGTCCGTCAAAGACCGCTTTGGTCTAGTCCACGAGATTGCCCCAGTGTGGTGGTCCGCGGAGACTCAGGGTCGCGTCAAGTAAGCGGGCGACTCCTGGGCACGCACTTTCTGCGAGCACGTAGAAGGCCGTCACCAGCTTGTGTTTGCAGTCGAGGATGGGGAAGAATTTTGAGACGCCGCCCGGGCTTGAGAACCGCGTACTCGTAGATCCTGTTGCGCAGCTCTGGTGGGAGGCTGAGGAATTTGGAATCTTGTGCTGAGGTCGAAGTATGCATCGTTTGGATCGGACCCCAAGTCTTGTGCCAACAGTGCTATTGTGTACACAGAAATGCTGGAAGCGTGCCTACCTCTTTCGAGCCGGGCCGTACAGGCACATTCGCGATGTGCTGGGGACTCGAGGTTTTCATCGCTTGCCGCGACCGCAGAGGGTGCGAGTTGGAAGCTGACGGCGGAAGAATGGCCAAGAAGGTCGTATCGTGATAGAGGCGATTGCGGAAAGAACGGTTTACGAAATGGCGTGACTCGCGTTACGGCTTTCACGTGCTTGCGCGGATGTTAAGGGCGGCTTAGAATTTGAGTGCCCAAACTTCTCACATCCATCGCCAAGACTAAAGCTGCGCCTGCTCATCACAATCATTCAATCTTGCTTGCAGATCGCGGGACGCCCGACTCTGTCGTGCCCACACCAATGGCTCTACCGCCACGACTCAGGGCATATCTTCGCGATGATCCCGGACGCCTTGAGCGATGCCGGGCGAAGCGCTGGGCCGAGCTTCGTAAGCAGAGGTCTTTGGGGAAGAGAATGAAGGTAACCCTGAGGGAGAGAATGTGCTACAAGGCAGAGGCAAGCGACGCATTGCAGAAGGTAAGTCTACGCTCCATCAAACGGAGTGCGATGTCAGCTGAAAAGTGTCCTTGTTCAGGTCGAGGAGGAGAAGGACGACTTGCATCTCATGAAGTTGCCTCCAGAGCTGCGGAATCTCATATGGGAGTACGCGGTCGCCGAATCATCAGTAATCATTGTAGACGCTCAGCTCAAGCAACCCTCATGGATGGCGACCAGCGAACAAGTGCGTCAGGAAGCACTTCCTCTTTGGTACCTTGCGAACGTTTTTTCCAGTACCGTGTTCGACCTCGATGCCAGGCTTGAGGTCGCATGGTTCGACCACATCTTAAGCATCGGTCTAAGGAGGAAGATGGCCAACTGGACAGTGGGATGTCTCAGTGGGTCGCCGCACTGGAAGAATCTTCTCGAGTGGGCAAAATCGTTTTGGAATGGCAGAAGCGCCATGGTACCCTTCACTGACGACGACCCAACGGATCTGCAGGTCGTCGCTCGTACTGTGCTGAGCATTGCTTTTCGTGATCGCGCGGTGCCTTGGGAGGAGCTTGAGCAGGTTCTAAGCGATGTGCACTACATGGTGGCATTCTTCGATGACAGGCGGGCGCTTGAACAGTAGAAATTGTAGCAGGATCAACCCAGATCAAGGATCTCGGTATTTCTGCTGCCGCTTTCGAAGAACTCTGTTTCTACATTGAGGTATCATATAACTGGGAGAATCTCATCAGGTGGGCGAAGATGGTCTGGAGCAGACAAGACATTTTCTCCTGCGTCAGAAACCCAATCCTGCGCCGCACATGGCGGTGGTGACTACGGCACTATGGCTTGCAAGTGATTACAGAAATTTCTCGTGGGAGGTGTGCGAGCAGGCTTTGGAGAGATGTCGTTACACCGTTGCGGCGATGAATCCACGCTGGAGGGTGAGGTGAAGCGGCAGCAACGGTCGACACTATGCCATCGTTGGTAGGAGCCGTGCACGAGGGAAGAGATGCTGCGAGAATAGCTATTGGTGAAGAGCGTGGCAGCTGCGAGACGTTCAATGTTGTGCGTGTTATACCGACTGGTTTCAGACCCTGGGTGACGTGTGTGGGGTCGTTTGTTGTTGCCCTTGAAACAACTTAGCTGCACGCGGATGCGAGTCTAAGAATAAGCCACAGCTCTTTCCTACCCCAGTGTCCTGTTTTCTTCTCTTCCAAACCACAAGTACCAACGGCAAAGATGACAGACGCGATCAGGGAAGGCGTTAGCAATCTACTGTCCGCCCTCAGCCTGGGCGGCAAGAAGAACGAAGAAGATGCCCCTCCCCCACCTCCATCAGACGCCGAATACAAAGAGCTGAAGGAGAAGTACGAAAAGGCCAGCCAAGGCCACCTCTTTGAATACTGGGACAGCTTGAAGGATGCAGAGAAAGGCGTGTTGTACAGCCAGCTCGAGCCCATCGATCCAGAGCACATCAACAAGATCGCAGACAAAGCCATCAACCCGCCGAAGCCTACGAGCGAGGAGGAGAAGCCCAAGCTCGAGCAATTGCCAGTTACAGCTACAACATCCACAATAGACAGCAAGCAGGGTGACTTGGAGAAGTGGTACAAGGATGGCTTGCAGCTCATCGCAGACAACAAGGTCGGCGTAGTCCTCATGGCCGGTGGCCAAGGCACTCGTCTTGGCTCGTCAGCACCAAAGGGTTGCTATGACATTGGTCTCCCGAGCAAGAAGTCGCTCTTTCAGCTTCAGGCTGAGAGGATCTGGAGGCTACAGCATCTGGCGGAGAAGCAGCATGGCAAGGAAGAGGTGGTGGTGCCGTGGTACATCATGACTTCTGGTCCCACCCGCAAGCCTACACAGCAGTTCTTCGAGGACAACAAGTACTTTGGTCTCAACCGCAACAACGTCGTATTTTTCGAGCAGGGTGTGCTGCCATGTATCAGCATGGATGGCAAGATTTTGCTTGAAAGCAAGGGCAAGGTCGCTGTGGCTCCAGATGGCAACGGCGGGCTGTACCAGGCTCTGATAAACGGTGGTGTCGTGCAGGATATGGAAAAGCGAGGCGTCAAGCACGTTCATGCCTACTGTGTTGACAACTGCCTCGTTCGCGTTGCAGATCCAACATTCATCGGCTTCAGCGCAGAGAAGGACGTTGACATCGCGACGAAGGTTGTCCGGAAACGCGACGCCAAGGAGTCTGTGGGCCTGATCCTCCAAAAGAACGGCAAGCCCGACGTTGTCGAGTACTCTGAGATCGACGCTGCCACCGCCGAAGCCAAAGATTTGAAGGACAGCAACCTCCTCAAGTTTCGTGCAGCCAACATCGTGAACCACTACTACAGCTTCCGCTTCCTCCAGAGCATCCCGGACTGGGCGCACAAGCTTCCACACCACGTCGCAAAGAAGAAAATCCCATCCATCCCTCTGGACTCCAAGACTGGCGAGCAAGTGAAGCCTGAGAAGCCAAACGGCATCAAGCTGGAGCAATTCGTGTTCGACTGCTTCCCATTCCTGCCAATGGACAAGTTTGCATGCATGGAGGTGAAGCGTGAGGACGAGTTCTCGCCGCTGAAGAATGCTCCGGGTACCGGTGAGGACGACCCAGGCACTTCCCGCAAGGACATCATGGAGCAGGGAAGGAGGTTCTTGACGGAGGCAGGTGCGACGGTGACTAGTGAAGGGGAGGACACGGGTGTGGAGGTTAGTCCGAAGATTAGCTATGGTGGTGAGGGATTGGAGTTCTTGAAGGGGAGGGAGATCAAGGCGCCGGCTGTTATTGAGAAGGAGCAGGAGGCTTAAGGCGAGAAAGAATAGTATTGAAGGGTTATGCGTAGGTCGGCAGAATGACATGGCTTACAAAGCTAACGGCAGTATTGCGAGATGGCAGAGCTAGCATTGGGACTTGAAGATTGGACCATGGCGTATCAACAGGCAAGCAGATCATAGAAATGAGGCATGACTCCCACATCCCTGCGAAGCACTTCTTGCTAGATGTTAGGCTGCATTTGCGAACCGCTTTCTGAAGCTTGAAGTGGGAGCTACGCGCAAGCTGGCCTCAGCGCAATGGATGAAGTGGGCAACCCCAACCTCATCCGTGAGCTCCACAGTTGCAGAACGCCGTGACGACAACCGCATCGATTCATGCCATCACGAAATGCTTGTCAAACTTAGTCCTCCGTCCAGTCAATCGCGACTCATCGAAGAGCTGCATAGTCAATTGCTAAGTCAAAGCCTACACATCTTCGCTACCTCAACAGATCAAAAAGATGCACAATCTGCTGCTTATCAACTCTATGCGACACCCTCAAGCCGCCATCACCAAGATCCGGAAGGTCAGCCCACCTCCACTGACACCCATCACAACTCTCCACCGGATCTCCTCCAGCCGCCAATGCTGCACAGTCCAGTTCCATCGGCGTCGTGAGCGTCAGTACCTCTACGGCATTTTCAGTCTTCACGACGCCCTCCAGCCCCCTTGCCTCATGTCCGCTCTCCATGACCGTGAGAAAGCCATTCTTGATGCTGCCGATATAGCCACTTACACTCTTTTGAACCTGACCGGTTTCATCATGACCGAGAACAAAAAATGGTAGTGCTCAGCAATCGTGCTATTGGAAATCTTGTTAGGGTCACTAGGCCTAACGAAGAAGAAACACGGCAGTGTCCAGCCTGAGGGTTTGTCGTCCCCGGACGTGTAGTTGACAGGCGATGGCTCTTGGTTCATCAGGATTTTATGATTGTGCATGATAGCGGCTAGGAACAGGGCAGTGCTCTACCCCGAGCTCTTCGTTGCTCGTGCGCATGCTTTTGAGGTAGTTGTAAGGGTCCCTGGTCAGGTACTCTGGGATGGTACTGTGGAGAGGTACGATGCTGGTGTCGCCTTCGAGCGAGCCGAGTGGTACTGGTTTCTGTGGATATGGTCGTAGAGGGAGCTGCAAGGTTGTCTGCGGCGTATCGGCGTCCTGCATGGGCGTATTTTCTTCCATCTTCCTGATATCGTTGTGGGCAGGAGGAAGGCAAGCATGCTACGGACTCAGCGTAGGCGTCCATTTTGAGTATCGTGATTTCGTTTGCTGCACGAATGAACTGCGATATTGCTTGAACCCGCTTCGATGACCCTAGATTGTTCTCGCGGAATACAAGAGTGAATAGAACGGTGCTGCAATCATTCAGAGTAAGACTCTACTATGAACATCCTTGATAGATCAATGTCGACTGCATGAAAGGCCTGAGCAGCAGGAGATTCTCAAGTACGAATGTGTCAAGCCAAGCGTCCACCGGTGGGTGCTTTGAATGTCCTCCTGTCGGCCTGATACCAGCTCACGTTAGCACTCCTGTGTTGAATCCACAACTTAGCGAGAAGCCAGATATCACCGATCTGAATTTATAAGGATGACTATAGGCTGTCTGGTATTCTAATCAATAACTGTGTGATAGCTGAGGCCGCACTGCATAGCTGGAGCTCGGGATACCGAGCTATCATGTCCCAACTACTCGACCGAGTCAGCCTGCTGAAGCACATCTTGCGTTTGAGAGAACAGCATGGACAATCCGCAAACAGTCCAACTTTTTCATCATCCGCCTGTGTTTGTGTTGCGATGTCCGGAACGGAGACATGGTAGCGACATTGCAAGTCGTTTCGCTTTACGCGAAGGTGCTTGCGCGGTTGAGTCTGGGCTACGTAGACCGCAGACATAGAAAAGATGACGAGATTCTCCATTGCAAGTCCATAGAATGGCAACAACAGAGGCTTGACGAGTTCCTCGAATCTGACCGCCGCCGCGACGAAGAAGTTCGACGGCCTTACGAGCACGCTTGCTCAGTATTGTAAGTAGCCAAGGTAGTGTTGACGAGAACCTTAGGCTGACAATTTGCGCCGCAAAGCGAGGACGATTAGAGACCTGGAGGACATGCTTGCCCGTCGGCCGCTCTCGCGCCCTGGCGTCGAGAGACTAGGCCAGGACGTCCTGCACTCCCGCATGGTCCGTAGCTCCGAAAATATCTGGGCTGACAAACTTCGCGACGCTGTCAGTCGCCTACCAACTCCGTTCAATACCATTGCAAACCTCTAGAGCACCCGAAACTTCACCGATACCTCGAAGAGAAGCGCCATCGCGATCTCCGACGGAGCCACGCTGTTGGTGCCAACGATCATCATGAGTTTCCGAACTTCACGAGAGGCTTGCCTCATCACTACGTCTGTGTCGACGATCATTTTCAGCCTGCTATTGGCAGTGTACACACAAGCGACAAGAGACACGCTGTTGGCCGGAACAGCAGCATATACCGCAGTCCTCGTTGTGTTTGTGGGCAATGCACTGACGGCCCTGTCGGACCACTAGGCGTGTGCTGCGTGGAGCAGTCAACGAGGTCCAGTCTCTGCAGTCGTGGCGCCGCTGCAAATGTATTCTCACTGTGGTGTATCTCTTGTTCAGGCATACCCTTTGTCCATCATCCAGTATAATGATCGGATTTAGCGCCTCCTGCTCTCCTGCTCGTCCATCTTCTTGTCCTCCGTCTCGCTCAATAAAGTCCCAGCAATGTTGATGCTTCCCACCGTCCCATCAGCAGCAGGAGTAGGCTCAAAGTCCTTGACCTTGAACACCAGCCGTCCCTCCACCTTCTCACCCTCTGCATTGACCCAGTAGCCCTCACCTTCCTTCAAGCTATTCTTGCCTTTACTGCCAGAATCCTCATCGCCCACCCATTTCCAATCCTTCGGCAATCTCGTCCTGTCAATGCCGGCATTGAAGTAATTATAGCAAACAAGCCCAAGCAACGACTCGTTCTGCAGGTTGACATAGCCTTCCAGGTATGCACCTTTGCTTGGTCTGAAGATGGTGAACTCCGCAGTCAACCATACGAAGTTGACAGCGTACTCGTCTATCGATTGCGCCAGAACAGCTTTCTTGCTGCTGCTCGGATGTACGTCGTCTGGTCCTTCTGATAATCGTGGATTGCTGTAGGAGATCACTACGCCTTTCAGCGGGGCGAAGTAAGTGAGTAGCAGTGGAGAGATGTGTTCTGCGCAAAGGCCTTCTATCGGGAAGCTCTGGGCGCAGGGTGACAAGGCCAGATAGAACGATGCGGTCTGCTGTTGGAACGGTGTATGCCTTTCAAGCACGTCGTCTGATTGTATATGTGTTTGAACCTGGTTTCCTGCGCTGCGGTCGACATCTTTCGAGCTTCCTGCTGTGGCCTGGGCATCATTAGGCGGTCGGTCCTTCTTGCTCTTTGGCTTCTTTGCTGGCGTCGTATCTATGGCTGGCTCCAAGATCGGCACAACGTCTTCTGAATGTTTCTGCTTCCTTTTCCTCTTCTTTTCCTTGACCTCTACAGCAGTTGTCTCGATCGCATCATCTTGTGATGCTTGTAATTGCTTTAACTTCTTCTCTGGCGATACGGCAGGCGCAGTCGCTGTTCCTTCCTCAGGCTTGGCATCGTCACCACCTTTCGACTTTCTCTTCTTCGACTTCTTCGCTGTCGGCTCTCCATCCACATTCGCATTGGCAGCTTGCTCTTCCTCGCGTTTCCGTTTCTTGGCACTGCCATCTTTGCTCTTTTTGCTCTTCGCCATATCCGGCGTCTGTGCCTGCGCCATCTCCGTAGACATCTTCAGCTTCCCTATACCGTACGAACGATGCGACAAAGTTACGATATAACGTGCCTTCTCGGTTGGAGGCGCCAAATTTTTGGATCGTGAATCCTGGTCAGAAGTCAGCGTCATGCACCGCGACATTTGACAAATGTTTCACTTCACAGTACAACTTTCTTTAGGACAAATATATCCTGGAGAAGTCAGGCGTCCTTGAGAATATTGAGTCTGCTGGCCAAAATCTTCTGGCGAGCTTTCTCTTGGATCATGGGAATGTAATGACAACACTCGCCTCCGCCATGTCAACATCAGGCCTCCTTTCCCTGGCGGGCTGGGCCTTCCTCCCCAACTTCGCCGCCACCTACATCCAAACGATTCTCTACAGCGTCTTCATTCGCGCCGGCGATCCAAAACCTCAGCCAGGAAGCCCACGCTTTGTCAAGGACCGTAAACGCATTCTCATCGTCGTAATTCTTGCCTACCTCGCCTACACAATCTTCGAAGCAGACTACCAACTCCGTCGCGAAGGAGACTTCTACCAAAACCTAGGAGTTCCGCACTCTGCGACAGAGCGCGAGATCCAGTCCAGGTTCCGGAGATTGACCGTGCAGTATCATCCAGATAAAGTTACGACGGGTGAAAGGGCAAGTGTGGAGGCAATCTATGTGCAACTGAAGCTTGCGAGAGATGTCTTGGTGGAGCAGGCGAAACGCTTCGCTTACGATCGACTTGGGCCAGACATGTTAAGGTGGCAGCATTGCAAGACGATTCGGGATTTTGTGTTTTATGGCGTGCAAAATACGACCATGTATTACGTTGCCAGTGTCAGCGTGCTAATGCTGCTCGGCATGTTTGGGTATCTCAAAGAGGGCACTTTCTGGCGGTATTTGGTGATGGGAAGCTTATTCGTTACGGAAGTGTGGATGATGACTCGGCCAGAATCTTCCTGGATCTTGACGAAAGTGGTCAATCCGTTGTTGGTGACGACAAGGTTGAGAGCGCCGTACCTTCCCTTCCAATTCATCACACTCCTACGGAAGTTGGGAGTCACATTCTTCATCGCCCTCGCACAGCTTGGACCTTTGTTCAAGGATCCTGTCGCAGTATCAGCACAGAATGGCGACGCGGTGCCGCCACAAATGCTGGAAAGGATTGAGGCGCTTACAAAGGCAATGGATCAAGAGATCTCTCGATTGACCGGTCTGGAGCTAATGCCTTTTGCTGGCGATCACAGGGATCGGATGGAGCTAAAAAGCAGTTTGAAGGACTGGCTGGTGCAGAATACGATTAGAAGTGATGTGGAAGTCAAGAAGGCCATGGGAGAGGTGTTGGAAAGGAGAAGGAGAGATGGTGCTCTTGATCAAGCCACTGCTGTTGATAGATGACCAACTACGAGCTCGTACGAAAGCCCTCGATACTCAGTGTGATCCTGCCCTGTGGCCTGCTTGCTTTCGTATCCGATGAGATTATTTGGGCCTGTTGCATTTTGAATCAGCGGATCTTTGCTACCCAAAGAAAATCCGGCCGCTAGCGCAGCTGCAATTGACTGCGGCAGCCAAATCCTGAGATTTGAACCCTTTCATCTGCACATCTCAAGCCCAGGCGCCATCGCAACCTCCTTCACAAGTTCGTCGCCTTGAACTTGCCCGTGACGGCTTCACCGGGTGATGCTGGTCGCAAAGATGAGCACGCCAATCAGCTCATGCTGGGAGAGCGTGTAACGCTTTGCTGTTTTCCTCAGCTCCTGCAATACCCCTTCATCGAGCGCACAAGCATCGATGAACCACCACTCCTGTCCACGTCGATCCTCGCAAGAGTGCATGACAGCTTGTACATCATCAGGCAAAGCCCACGGGTCCACGCTGCTCGGCAGGAAGAACAGCTGGATCCCATCACTACCATACCACGTCCAAGTATCGCTTCCGAGAGTCATCTGCACGCCTCTCACTAAATCGTTGACTTGAACGCGATTAATCGATCTGAGACAGCTATCGTGAACAGCACCAGTGTCGAGAGTGTCGAGGCTGGGATTTTGTCCCAATGTCTCTACAATGCGATCGCAGCTAATATGGTCGATGATAAAATTTGAGGTGCTCCAGTACTGCCTTCGCGCATGACGCCAGATCCCATTTGCCTCACCGTGAATCTGACGGCAGGTTCTAGCCAGTGCATCTGACGGTGGCTTGGCCTTGAGGAGTTCGGTCGCGCACGGGTCGTCGTCGCTGGTGAAGGCGTACTCGTAGATGCTATTGCGCAATTCGGCGGCGATCTCCAGGAGGCAGCATCTGTTGCTGGCAACCTGATGCTCGTTGTCGTCCGCAGCCGCCAACGCCATTTTGTCTAGCGGGATGGACGATGTTGTCTCCGAGCGCCGGAGAGCGACAAAGTCGAACTCGAAGTCGACGTCGATGTCAGAATTAGTGAAGCGAAGGTCTGGGTGCAAAGGTGGTCGTGGAGCCAGAGGCCAGATGTTGATGCGGAAGGCGCGACACTCGAAGCAGCGCTCCTTCCACTTTCGTCAGCGCGGCAGCAATCTGATAATGCTCGGCCCCACGTCGGTCTTTCAGCATCAAGTATATACTCAGCAATTCTGCTCTGAGCTCTCAACAAGTGAAATGGACTCACAATAGAATCCGTCTAGCGGCCTAGTGGCTTAGCGTAAGGTCGAGTCTGTTGCCTTGGCGCCACGCGAGTGGTTAGCTTCGTTTTTGCTGTTCGATTGCTTTTGGCTTTTGACAGATAAAGTAATCAATCAAATCATCACTCACTTCCCTGTTTGTGATGTTCGAATCCTGGACCTTGTTCATGGCTGTACAAGCAATCTCATCAGAACTTGGAGTGGTTAGTCTAAGCGACAGGAGCGACATTGATTGCACGTGTCCCCGCCGGAGCCATGACTGCAATTGCTTATTTGATTGGTCGTCCTACCTGCCATCTACGACCCAGCGTAAGCACTCCCACCCACACTCTCGTCGAATGCCATCAGCTCCTTCAACCCACACACCTCGAACATCGCTCCCGGCCCCTGAACCTGATGCTCCGGCGTTCTATCCGCCGTCTTCAAATGCCTATACGCAGATTGTACCGCTGGCACCACGGCCTCCACCGCCATGATCGGCCAAATCACAATCCTGAATCCAATCTCCTGAGCCTGCTTGTTGGTTATGACGGGAGTCCTGCCGCCCGGGACCATGTTCAAAAGAACAGGTACGTTCTGCGGTAGAGCAGCAATGACCTTCTTCGCCTCGTCGATATCCTGGATGGCCTCAAAAAACAAGGCGTCGACTCCGATCTTCGCAGCTTCGGTCAGGCGGGCTACCGCTTCTGCGTAACCGCCGTTGCCTTCGATGTCCTTGCCTGCTCTCGCGTCTGTGCGGGCAATGACAACAATTCGGTCATCGCCTGCCGCGCTCTCGTCCCGAGCTTTGCATGCCGCGCGGAGACGGTTGTAGTAGACCTCCCTACTCACCAACAGTTTTCCGCTAAGATGTCCGCACCTCTTCTCGCTAACCTGGTCTTCTATATGCAGGCCTGCGACCCCGCTTCTTGCATACTGCGCTACTGTCCTGTTTACATTGATGGGTCCTCCATAGCCTGTATCGGCGTCCGCGATAAGGGGAACTCGTGGATTGATGGAGGCGAGCATGGCGGCATTCTGATGCATATCGCTGAAGTTGGTGAGGCCTAGGTCGGCCATGCCGAGCCGGGACATTGAGGTGCCTGCGCCGGTCTATAAAATGAAATCAGCTGATTGGTTCCGTCGCAGGACCATGGAAAGGTCGACGATACCATGTAAAGACATTCAAATCCTTCGGCCAGGGCCAGGCGCGCTGTAATGCCATCGTAGACTCCGGGTGCCACGACTGTTTTCTTGGGGTCTGCAAGCATCTGACGGAGGCGTTTCGCGCCGGAGACAATATCTGAGGTAGTCATTTTGAGCAGCTGGAATCCGTTATTGCTTTCTGGCACGTCAATGGTCGATTTGAAGAGTGGCTGCTGGTGAAGTAGAGAAGATAGAGACAAATACTTATACCTGCAGCTTCAGCGACTCATGTCAATCGCAATGACAGCCGTCCACTGCCACGGGCAAGGAAGACCAGGTCCATTTCTTGCCCGATGCCGGAGCTGTGGACCATCATGGCCGGGCAAAGATCATTGCCATGGACTTTTCTGACCACGCCATCCGCGCTGTCTCCTGTGCTCACTCCGAGATACACGCGAGGGAGCGCATCTGGAGAGTGATGCAACTTCAAGACAACATGAAGTCGGCGGTCGGCGAATGTTTGTTGCTTGATACTGTCACGTGCCTGTCTCCACCGCGATTGACGGGACCTTGCCCGAATTCACATGCTTTCCAGGTATGCCGAGGCACCATGGAACCTTCACATGGCAGAGCTTCGCGAGCGTCATGTGAGACGGCTAGACAGGTTCACCGCGGCCCATACGTTTTCTCGTTGATGTTCCATTCTTCCATTCAAGTCTCCTCTTCTTCCACACTGCGTACAGTCGACCATTGACCCTCATCAACACGCAGAACAACACAAAAGGAACATAAAATAAACCCAAAGGTCACGCCAAGATGTCTCTCGCCGACTGTAAGTCCCAGTATTAGTGCTGCGTGCCCGTCACGTCTGCTCTACGGCTCACTGACGATGCTGCTCTAGCCGCCTTCCCATCATCCGCAGCGTTCGACCAGATCGCGTCGGCCATTTCCTCCGATGCCGACCGTAAGGACGCCATCAAGAAAGGCGGTGCCATCTTCTCCTTCACCCTGAAGAATGGTGGTAAGGAGGAGAGCTGGTACATCGACCTGAAGGAGAGTGGAAAGGTTGGCAAGGGCGCTGCTCCTGAGGGCAAGAAGGCCGGTGGTAAGTTTGATAACATTTGCTTATGGGGCTGTAGCCAGAGACAAGCAGCGGTCACGATGCTTCTTGATGCACCTCTCTTGCAGCGATTGCATTCAGTGCTGGGACATGAATCCTACGAGCTCGCAATGCAGCTTGCAAAGCCTGGACAAAGGTCTCAAGCGGCCCGCTGCCAGACAGTCCTCCGACGCATCTGCCAGCCAGCATTGCTCTGCCTGCGTTTGGACCTTCGTGCCTATGCTAACATGATGCGCGCAGTCACCATGATTCTCTCGGATGCCGACTTTCAAAAGCTCATTGAAGGCAAGGCCAACGCGCAGAAGCTCTTCATGAGCGGCAAGCTGAAGGTCAAAGGCGATGTTATGAAGGCAACGAAGTTGGACCCCATTCTCAAGAAGGCACAGAACAAGGCCAAGTTGTAGATGGACGTCATTGTGTAGATTAAGCCTGGAGGTGTATGACCAGACCTTGAACCAAGACCGTGCCAGTGTACTTCGTTTCTTTCTTTAGCCCTTGTGGTGTCTTCACATTATGACTTGGCAACTTGTTCCAGAACATGCTATAGAATTGCATCAGTTGCGCATCTTCACGAGCTCCGGCCGTGAGTGCGGCCAGCGAATCAGCTTGCGTGAAGCGTCGCCTGGTCCAAGCGCGCTGTTTTGGCAGCTGCGATCCATGTTCTTCTTCTTTCTTAACCCCGAGCAACCATCCAAAATCCCCATTCAACAACCGCGCAAGGCAAATCGACGGCGCATCACGACACACGCGAAACGAACACGAACTGTAACACCGACATTGTACATTAGCGCATGGCAGTCACGGGATCGCGACACGACTCAGGTGCGGAGCTTGTACATACTCTTTCTTCAGCGTCAACTTCCTTGTGGTGACGTGCCTGACGCGACACTCGAGCTGTTTGAGAGCGCTGTA
Source organism: Teratosphaeria gauchensis (assembly GCA_007113925.1). Lineage (NCBI taxonomy): Eukaryota > Fungi > Ascomycota > Dothideomycetes > Mycosphaerellales > Teratosphaeriaceae > Teratosphaeria > Teratosphaeria gauchensis. The sequence continues at coordinate 998,082 of VCMR01000005.1, forward strand.
GAGCGCGCGAGACAACATGAGCAAACGCGGGATGGAGGTCCAGGGGGGCGCGGACAGATACGGCGGGATGGACGAGGGCCAGAACAACAGCATGGACGACAAGCCGAAGCAGGCGACCGCCGCCCAGCTGGCGAGGAGAAAGTGAGTTATTGCATAATGTGTGAAGGGGCATGGGACGTGTGTTTGAGGACGAGAATGTCATGAGTGCGCTTCTTTGAGTGAAGTTGAGGTGTATGATGCGCGGAGTAATATCACGCCCAAGCGCACATGATCACGTCACACCGAATGCTGCACAATTGTCAATGCCGCGAGATGATGCTAACAATAGCGCGTGTGCAGAATATTACAAGCGAAGGGCAAAGGGTCTGCGCGAGGCAGCAGATCAGCTTCACCCGCGACTGGAGTACCGCCACAATCGAATCCTTTCCAATCCTTCCAACCAGAATCGAACAACTTCAACTTCAACATGCCTGGTGCAGCACCCGCACCTTCCTTCGGTGGCCCGCCGCCAGCTCAGAATGGTACGAACGGCTTCGGCGGTTTTGGTGCGAGTCAGAACGCGGCACCGAGTAACCCGTTCAACTTTGGGCAGACTAATGCCCAGCCACAGCAGAATGGATTCAACCAGGCGCCTTCCTTCAATTTTGGTCAGACTGACAACCAGGCGTCGACCCCCGGATCATCCTTCGCGTTTGGCCAATCACAAAACGCGACGCAAGAGCAGCCGAAGGGCAATGGCTTTACGCCAAGCACAAGCTTTGGTGGATTCGGGTCGCAGCAGAGTCAGCCGCAGCAGAACGGCACAACGTCGTTCAACTTCGGGCAGAGTCAGCAAGAGCCGCCGAAGACACCATCTTTTGGTGGCTTTGGACAGCAGAACGGAGACAAGCCGACGGGGGCAGGCTTATTTGGATCTACGGCGGCTCCTGCCACAGCGGAGACCCAGAAGCCAGGCGCAAGCATATTCAGTGGTCTGAACTCAGTCACGAATGGCGTCAAGCCTGGTATGTTTACACAGTCACAAGCAAATGGTGAAAGGACCAAGCAAAGCAATCCTTTCGCTGGGTTTGGTCAGAAAGAGCCGGAGAAGCCAGCAGAGACTCCCAAGGCGCCGGCGTTTTCATTTGGGCAGCCAGCGAAGGACAAATCTGCAGAGACACCTAAGGCTCCGCTACTCTCGTTCGGGCAACCTGCGAAGGAGAAGGAGGCAGAGACACCCAACCCTGCTAGCGCTTTTGCTTTTGGACAAATAGATCAAGCGAAAGAGGCGGAGACGCCCAAACCGAAGACTCCATTCAGTTTTGGCCAGACGCCTGCACAAATGAGTGGGAATGCGACGCCAAAAGCAAGTCTATTCTCTGGCGGGTTCAACTTTGGGCAGACCACCGACGTGGAAAAAGCGCAAGAGCAGCCTAAGTCACCAGAGAAGCCTGCATCTACACCTTTCAAATTCGGACAAACACAAGAGACACCGAAGCAAGCATCCAACCCCTTTCAACTCGGACAGACGCAAGAGACACCAAAGCCAGCACCGACTCCGTTCCAATTCGGCAGGACTCAGGACACGCCGAAGCCGTCAAACGATCTCTTCAGTGCTCCTACTCCAGGAGGATTCAAGTTTGGTGCATCGCAGCAAGAGGACACAAGTATGCTCAGCGCGATTAACACTCCGCAAAAGACGACTTCAGGACCTCCTGCAGAGGCTACGCAAGCAGCAGAGCCAGAGACGCCAGCGAATGCCAATGTGGGCAAAAGCCTTTTCGATCGAATATCGAGACCGCCGGGTACTGCACCACCCAAGAGTGTCAGCTTCAGTGACGGTTTCACCGAAGATCAGAGCGGCGGTGCTGTCAAGAACTTGTTCGGATCCCGTGAGCCGGCTGTCCCGGCAACAGCACCCAGACCATCGACAAATATGTTCAGCACTCAGTCAGACACACCAAAACCGGCCCCACCTCTCTTCTCTGCCCCATCTCCTGCCAATCCGCCTGCTGCACCGAAACCTGCAAATGCACAGTTGCCTGGAAAGGTCGCAGCTTCTGCTGGCTCCGCGCCGTCAGCCCCGTCGATGGCGCAATCCGAGAAGAAGACTGAGCTAGAAGAGCTCAATGAAGGCATGCTTGAGCACCTCAAGTCCGCTAACGCGAAGAAGGACTGGAGTGCGGCGTTTCAGTACTATCTCGAGGAGGCTGCCAAGCTCACAGGCAAGGTCGCACAGAAGTCGACGAGTGCGTCTCAACAATCTGCGTCTGCCCCGTCTTCCGGCACCAGTCTGTTCAGCCCTCCAGCGCCAGCTATACAGTCCAGCGGCAATCTCTTCAGCACTCCAGCGCCAAAATCGAATATGTCGCCGCCATCAAGTGCTAAGCCGGCGCACCAAGCACCGCAAGCACCGTCCTTTGCCACTCCGGCAACGCCGGCAGCCAACCTCTTCTCACAGACTTCGAAATCTCCAGCAACTGCGCCTGTGAATAAGAAGCGCTCAGCAGACGAGGAAATGACCAAGTTTGACGTCCCTGCAACAGAGAAGCGGCTAAGACCGAACGAGAGGATACAGTATCCGAAGCTGCCGGAAAACTCCAGCAAGACCTCGCAATTGTTCGCTTCAGCTTTGGACAAGGCCGAAAAGCCTACGAGTACCAAGTTCGGACCACCGGACGATGTTTATGCGAAGGCGCAGGAGCAGAAGGCGGCAAAGGAGGCCGGGCAAAAGAGCACTGGTTTCACTCCGAGCACGAAATTCAAGTTTGGATCATCGACTAGTGATAAGCCTGCTGAAGCATCGAATGACAATACGGAGGACAGGCCATCTTTCGGGTTCAAGCCACCCACACCATCATCAGCCACTGCGCCGGCTACTGGTGGATTCAAGCCCCCGAGCTTCACAGCACCGTCTGGCGGCTCAAGCTTTCTGTCATCCTTTGGCCAGGCAGCGTCGAAGGAGCAGGAGAAGGAGAAAAAGAAGCGCATGGATGAGGACTACGACAGCGAAGACGATGACAAGGACGAGTGGGAGGCCAGTTATAAGGCCGAGCAGGAGGAGAAGAGGCGACAGATTGAGGAGGCTGCAAAGAAGGGCCCAGTGTTCAGCTTCGCGCCCTCGAGTAGCACATCTGCGTCTTCTTCGACGCCGTTTGCCTTCAAGCTTCCTGGACAAACTTCTGAGGAGCAGACTACTACCAAGTCGACAGGTGCGGCACCGACTGCAAGCTCAGACCTGTTCTCGCCGGCCAAAGCACCAACATTCACGCCTGCGACGTTCAGCTTCAGCGCTGCCAAAGACAAGGACGGAAAGACAGAGGGAGAGAAGGCACAAGGCGATGGCGATAAGACTCACGACCCCAAGACTCCCATCAAATTTTCCGCACCGACCGGCAGAGAGTCCACGACGCCGGCAGCAGCCCCGCCTGCGAACCCATTTGCCGGGCTATTTGGCTCGAGCGCAACCCCTGCAACCAAGCCGCCGGGAGCCGAAGCAGGCAAGCTGGCTCCATCCTCTGTTGGCTTCGGTTTCGGTGGACCTGGCAAGCCTATCTCGAGCGATATATTGCGAGCTACCACTCCGGGCGTCACGACTGATGGTGAGGGCTCAAATACTGGTGAGAATGCCGAAGGAGGTGACAGCAATGGACCGAGCGACGAGCAGAATGACAAGCAGATTGAAGACATGACCGCTCTGCTACCCGCCGAGAAGGAAGAGAATGATGTCTTGCTCGAGCTTCCGATTGCTGTGGGAAAGAAGATGGAGGACAAGCAGACTGAGAGCGGTGTCGCCAAGGCTTGGGTGGAGAAGGGCAGAGGTCCGTTGTACATCTTGAAGAACAAGAGCACGAGCAAGACTCGCATACTACTCAAGGTCGCGCCTATGGGCAGGGTCGCGATGAATTTTGGCCCGATCATGGCATTCGAGTACAAGAATGAAGCTGGCAAAAAGACTGTGTCCGCGACGTTCGTCGATCACCTCGACACGAAGAACGCTGGAAAGCCTTCTCAGTGGATCATTCAGGTCAAAGAGCCAGAGAAGGCGGCGGAGATTGCAAAGATTTTGGAGCAGGAGAAGCAATAGATGGCATACTTGTCAGTGTTGATTTGGTGGATACGAAATGGACTGGAATTCTGGGATCATGCGAGGTAAGCGAAGCATTGGGTAGGCGTTTTAGTGGGAATATGACCCGGGTCTGGCGTGCGCTTCACACGAGGAGAAGCAAAAGCGAAATGTACAGTGGCATGGTATTACATTCTGGCGTGGTCTTTTGGAGGTGACCGCCGCAAGCGGCTTCATGAATATAAGGAGGCGGAAGCTTCTCCTGGCTGGGTGTCATGTTTGACATAGTATCGAACTCCGAGCCTAATATATGATTTGACGCTGACCGCTTTTGGACCTGGTCATTGATGTCAACACCGTGCCTCCTCTGCCATTATTCGTGAGCAGACTCGTAATGCTGACAGTAGGGTGCGGGTCCTTCCTCGGTCAGCTCAGACTAAACTCGATCAAGGTGTTGCACGTTCCGTAGTCCGGCATGCCTAATGCAGCATTCTTTAGCGAGAGACCCGTGGACCAGGACTTGGCTAGGAATTGCATCTATGGCGTCCTTCGGATGCCTAAACTGGTTCGGGAAAAGAGCTCGGTGCATGTCTGGGTCTGCTCCGCCGAGTGGACGGCGAGGAGATGCTGTACGATGAACATGACATCAATCTAATCTCAAAAGACTTCACAATATGTCAAACCCCATCATAACCTGGTCACTGTCACCGGAAGTTTCGCAGCGGCTGCCTTTCGAACGATGAGATGGTGTGCGTCAGGGTTGTCAATCCTTCGTTGGCCGAAGCCATGGATCCGGTAACCCTAGTGTCATTGGTGAGCACACTTTTTGCAGATCATTGTGGCTTGTCAGCCTGCCTTGCGACTTTCGAGAGCCTCTGTCAAGCCCTATTCTTATGCGAGGCAGGCGACCAAATGGAACTCTGTTTTTGCCCAATAAGGAAGCTCAAGGGGCGTGCTGGACGCCGAACGTGGCTCAGTCAGCATGGTTCAGCCGATTATGCATACATGTAGCTTTGCAGGGCCATAGAGTTGCCTGGTGGCTGAGAAGGGGGTGGCAATCAGTACCGCGATTCTCGCCAAAACAAGGTCGCACGACCCCTGTCAAGCCTCTGTCCTGTCAGCGCCTCGTGTTGGTCATCAAGGTAGCGACCCTCCATTCATCCTCTCGTATGGCGAGACTGACTTGCTGCTGAGACGGCCAAGACATGCTCCATCTATCAGTGTTGTGGTCGTATATATGCGAGAACACCGACCATGCTGGAGACGAAGCATCTTGATCGACGACTGTGATTACCAGGCCTGCACTCTGCGGAAGCCAGTCATTCTAATGTCCGAGAATGCACAGTCAGACCTACGAAAAGTTGACAATCAGGGTTACTGATCATGTAAGCATCAAAGCAATTGCTCGAATCGCTCACTGTAGGCGAGAATTCGAATCTTGTTGGTAGATGGCTTGCTGAGCCATCATGCATGTAGGTCAATATGCGGATCATGGCTGAAACCTTCAATCATAAGATGACAATCGAGCGACCAGCACTCTCTGCCGATTGTTTGATTTACTGTGGTATCTGAACGATCGGACCTGCCCTGTTTGACAACCCGTTATTGCCAAGTAAGCAAATAGCAACGACAGGTGTTCATGCCATCGATGCCGTGCTGATTACCCGATCAAAAGATTGCTCCGTTGTGCTGTTATCCGGTTGACCCATAAACGCCTGATGAAAATGCGGAATATCACCTGAACCAGTTGGCCTGCGGGCCATCGTGCATTTTGTCGCATGAACGCGCCCTGCAGACGCCACAGCTCCGCTTGCGAAGCCCGCATGCAAGCTTGTCCATTCTGTTGGGGGTTGCGTTGGCAGAGTCGTGTTCCGTTGTGCTAACGAGTGAAAAGCATTCCATCAGGGGGCACGCGGTGACGTTGCAATGGTGTTGGCTACATAAGGAGCCGGTCTATGGCTTTATTGTCGTTGACAGTCTATCGTTCCGACCATGAATATTCTCGAAGAATGCGAGCGTGAGAAGGCCAAGTCAAGAGGCATTGCAAGCTGGGTTCATTACCCTATATGGACACTCCAGCCGCCACTTGAATAGCCAGAATCAGGATGAGGATGTCGACGCTGGTCTGTAGGTGGTGCGGCACGACTTCTTGAATGTTGGTCTGCGCAGGATTAGAAGATTGACTCCACGGACGGCAGAGAAAGGGAAAGTACCGCATGTATAGCCTACGAGGACAGTCTTTTCTTGTATGCTGTGACCTCGCTGTGATCGTGCGGCGCAAGGGTCGATAGAATGCCGGTAATACAAGCAGCGGCAAATACTGTATCGTTCCACAACTTGAATGCACATCCTTGTCGTGTGCCGGTCTATCGAAATCTTGAGGTCTTGAGGTTCAACCTGTCAAGTTGTAATTCAGACACGCTTGAACGCTCGACAACAGAGACGATTGAAGATGCAAATGGTGTTCAATTCGCAAGAGAAGCAGGAGATTGCGTGGCAAGGCAGCTCACTCGACAGTGCATAGTAAACTTATACCGTTTGTGAGGCTCTGTGGACCTGTCTTGTGGTGTAGGAAAGCATGCCAGGATGTATTACCTTGCAGAAGCGCTCCTGCATGAGCCGGTTGACATATCTGGTAGCCTGTAGGTTGTGGCCTACCATAGGCCAGCAATGACGAGAAGGATGTCTTGGTGCAGTAGCATAGCCTGCACGGCAGGATCCGACATGGATACTAGAGCATTTCTGAGTAGGCTTCGTAGACTAGTGTAAACCTTTTCTTGGCACATGTACCCATGATGACTCTGCCGGCAGTAGCCCAAGCAGCCTCGAAAACAGTCAGCATTGCAGGGGGGTGATTTGATATGCCTGCAGCCGAGTCTTGGTCCTTTGGTCGCATCTGATGCTGATGCATTGTCTTTAAGGCCATCAACACGCCAGTGCGATTCGGCGATTCATATTGATAGTCGATGATCGGGTAGCAGAAACGGAGCAGGGGCCGCATGGCTAAATGGAAGTAGGCGGGCTACCAGTGCAGATGGCAGTCGGTTACAAACCTAGTATGGCTAATGTCACATGCATCTGCCATCCCTGCTGGCCACGAGGTGATCACCCTGCATAAAGCTCTCGATCTTTATGTTCATCCGTCACACCGGTTTGATAGAGAAGCTCTCTGGACGAGGTGGAGTGGATACGGTATGCAGGTCCCAAGAGCGGGCAGCGGCGTGCCCGAGCTGCCATGACGTTGTGGCTTGATTTACTCATACTCGACCAATCTGTATTGCTATATGCTTCATCATGAGCCGGTCTGCGGTAGGGGAAGCGAACACGATGAATGATGCTAATATCCTCGGAGCGTGCGATGCGCTGAAGTCGACACTGAGGTGGACTCGGTCTCGGAAGCTGCCACTGAAGCTAAATATAGATGGCTGACGAGCTCATGGTCCGAGCGTATGTCAAGGTAGCCTTCGCGTGAGCACATATCGTTCATCCGCATGAAAAAGGTCATTGAAGCCAGAGTACGCGTATATGATCGATGGCCATTTACGGTATTCGAACGCCCATATCCTCAAAGCGGAGGATTCTGGAACAGTACACGCATGCGGCTCTTCAGAACTGCTCAAGTGTATGCGTCACCTGCATTTAGCCATGCTCAACTACTACCTACCGCCGACCCGCCATGCGAGTGAGGTCTATTGTCTGGCTTGACTTGAGGCAGAATATTGATTGATTACGCTGGGAACACAAAGAGCAGGCGGCCTTCGCCTCGCTGAGTCCATCGACAGAATCAGGAAGAAGCGCAATGCTCAATCAGAGCATCATTCCGCTCAAGCGACGCAGCAGTACAGAAGCAGAGCCAAAGCCAAACCGCTGAATACTGTCAACCCCTTGGACATACATTTACTGTAAGTGCATATTTGAATGAGCCAGACGCGTCTGCCAAGCGATCTATCTTGTGCAACACATCGCGGTCTTGCTCTCTAGCGCCTTTAACACCCGATAAAACCGCTCTAGATCGCGGTGCTACTGCGAGATAGGACCGGCACGTGGCCGCGCTGTCCGTACTTCAGGACCATGTGTCATCGGCTCTGCTATCATTGTCGCTTGTCCCGGTCGTTGGCTGGCGCGGGAAGCGACCTGGCAGGCGCCGGGTTCAGAATGTCGGCCGCATCGATCAAAGGCGCCGAAGGGTTGACCTCGAGACCAAAGCCCGGCTTGTCAAGTTCCGACACGTCGAGATAGCCCTTGGTCGGTATAGGCTCGTTTGTAAAGAGGTTACCAAATACCGGAAGTACACTCTTGCCGTCTGGCGAATTTGCGAGGTACTCCTGAAACGGGCTGTTGGCTTGCGAAACGACAAAGTGGTAGCTGTACGGTCCGCTCGCGTGAGGCACAACGGGGAGGTCGTATGCCGCGGCGTGAGCTGAGATCTTCAGCAACTCTGTCAAGCCTCCCACCCACATGACATCTGGCTGTAGGATGTCGACGTTCCGGCCCTCGATCAGCTTACGAAAGCCATATCTGGAATACTCGTGTTCACCCGTCGTGAACTTGATCGTGGGATGTGCGCGCTTAATCAGAGCAAAGCCGTCCGTATCATCGGGTGAGAGGACCTCCTCCCACCAGTCGATATTTAGCTCTTTGCATTTCTCTGCAAGCTCAATGATGTATGGAACAGTCAGACTCATCCAGCAATCAACCCGCAACGGAAAGTCAGGGCCGACCTCTGACCGCTTCTTCTTCAAATACTCATAATTCTTCTTCAGGCCCTCTGGGCCTTCTGCAGCACTGTATGGCAACGCCACTTTGCCTGCAGAGAAGCCCATCTCCTTGGCCGACGCAGGCTCTGGGCCAGTACAGTAGAAGTGCAAGCGCTCGCGTGTCGTACCCCCGATCAGTCTGTAGACCGGCTCGTTCCGAATCTTGCCGAGCAAATCCCAAAGAGCGAGATCAATTACAGAGATGACCGCTACTGGCAGACCTTTCCTGCCATAGAACATAGAGGCTCGGTACATCTGCTCAAAGAGGTTGTTGGTGTCTCGCGGATCTATCTGTCTTGTCAGGTCCGTTTGTAGTGATTTCCACTGCCATGCTCACTTACCAGCTCCAATCAGAAACCGTCTGAAGTGCTCAGCAACAAGCCAGCAAGCTGGCGGCCCGCCAAATCCTGTTGCGAAGCCTTTGGTGCCATCTGTGGCTTCGATCTCCACACAGAAGGAGCCGAGCACATTGATGCCAAAACTTGTCCGTGAGTTTCGATACGCGTCGTAGCCACTCATCGGCGTTGCGATCTTTGAGTCAATCAACCAGTGGCCGCCTTTCACATTGTGATAATCGCCACCAGATCCCACGCCGGAGATCACGAAGGTCTTGATCTCCTTGATCTTTGGAAATGAAATCACACCGCTCGCGGGCATCTTTGCTCAAGTGTGCAATGAGGGAAGACTCTGGTAACAACAAAGGATATGTGGGTTATGCAATCGAGGTGAACACAGAAAATACTTGCTCCGAAGTTGGTTTCATTGAGGTCCATACTGCAGCTTTGCACTCCGATGATACGACCTTCAGAGGCTTGTCGCGTGCAATTGACCCGCATAACGTCGTTGCGCGAAGGCAATGTCGTCGCGAAAGGTCCACATTGCCCCGCACAGGCGCTGGCTCGGCAAAAGCTGCATCCCTCATAAAGACCAGACCTCACCTCGGCGGAAGTTCACACCGAAGTTCCAACACCAACATGTCTTCTGCCGCAGCTAGTCCTCCTCAATCGCATATACTGTCAAGAGCCGGACTTTCGCCCAGCGATCATGCCGAGCGGGACGACGAGGAGGCGTGGAGCGGTGACGACGATGTCGAAGCTGACGTCGGCCACGGCGCTCGCAAGAGACGACGAAGGTCTGAACGGCCCATCTCTGTGAGCTGCGAGCGATGCAAAGAGCGCAAAGTGAATTCGCAACGTCGATCCTCTGGTCGACGATTAGCTCGCTAATCTCGTGCGCAGGTCAAGTGTGACCGCGGGCAGCCGCATTGTGGCTGGTGTGTTCGTAACAATCAGTTATGCGAGTATAAAGAACGGAAGAAACCAGGCTTGCGTGCCGGCTATGGTCGAGAGCTTGAGTCGAGGCTCGGTCAGTACACCTTCTCTATGTTCCAGTGCACGACTACGACCTGCCCAGCTCAGATGAGCAGTGAGTCCATCAGTCAATCAACCGGTCGACTGGTCGACGCCAGTGACTGCTAGACTAAGACGATGAGGCTTCAGTCACTCACTACAGGCATCAAGTCTTATCGCTCAGTCACTTCCGTCAACGAGCGAACGCCTTAAGCTGTCAATCGCATTAGTCAGCCGCCCGAGCGCGTCAATCGCATCAAGCAGTCGACCGGTTGATTGACTGATGGAACGCTGCAGATGAGAAGGGTTTATATCTCTGTGACTCACGTTTGGTGTGTTCTGTGGAGCAATCTACTAAGTGTTGATCTGTCAGATAAGCTTGAAGGCGTTCTCCAGACGCAGCAGCAGGTCTTGCAGCAGCTCGCCAATGCTCTCCCAGGCAGTGGCATTATTGCCGCTCCAATGAGCCAGCATCAACACATGCCCCAAGCAGAAACAGCACACTTCATGCAGAGAGCGAATCTCTACCAATCTCATCCAGGTCGCCACAGCAGCCTGCAGTCTCAACACCACAACGAGCTCCAGCAAGAACAATCACAGCACCAGCATCAACGGTGAGCCAGCCTATTCGATCCGCAGAGCTCTGTAGTGGACCAAGCTGGTTGACCGCTGTATACAGATCGCAGCCATCGTTGAGCATACCCGCTCATGAGACGAGCAGAGATACCTATGCTCCAAGCGATCCACCTTTGGAGTCTCCCAGTCTGAACATCACTGATACAAGCCAAGCAACGTACACTTCGCCTGGCAGCAATCTAAACATTGTTTCCCAGGACCAGGATTTCCCGCCGTACGATCTCCTTTACGCCCTGACGGATCTCTTCTTCAAGCACGTCAACACGTGGTGCCCTATCTTGCATCGACGAAGCACACTTGAGTCACTGTTCGGTCAGAGCAGTCTGGAAGAGGCAGATAGGATCTTACTCCATTCGATTGTAGCAACCACGCTTCGCTTTTCAACTGACCCGCGCCTCAGTGAGCATGCACGCGAGCGCTACCACTCGATTTCAAAACAAAAGGTTCTCTTGTATGGTCTTGAGAATAGTTCAGTGAAAGCTCTTCAAGCCCTGGTCATATTGGCATTAGACATCATTGGAAGTTCTAATGGACCGCCCGGCTGGAATCTGTTGGCGCTGATCACGAGGAGTGTTGTACAGCTTGGTCTTGCTGTAGAGACCACATCGCAGTCAGTGGCTCCGCTTTATCCATCGATATACACGCTTCGAGCAATGGTGCTACCCGAACCAAAGTCATTCATTGAAGATGAAAGCCGCAGGAGACTGTTCTGGATGGTCTATTTGCTTGATCGCTATGCTACAATTTCTACCGCTTTCGAGTTCGCTCTTGACGACAAAGAGATCGACCGCAAGCTGCCGTGCCGCGATGATCTCTGGGCTCGCAATTTACCAGTTGAGACCAGATGGTTCTCGACTTCCGACAGGACAGATTATTCTGTCGATAAGCCCGAGAATCTAGGCTCGTTCAGCTTCTACATCGAGATCGTCGGCATCCTTTCCCAAATACACCGCTTCTTGAAGAGACCTGTGGACATCGGAGCCTTGTCTGACGTGGAGCAATGGCAACAAGAGTATGTATCCTCTGCTGCATTACATCGGTGGCGAGTCGCTGACTTGCTGCCTTGCGGCTAGGTACCGACAACTCGACGGTAAGCTGAATGCTTGGAAGTTCAGCCTGCCAAGCGAGTACGCCAATATGTCGAGGCTATTCAATCCGAATGGTGGCAACAAGATTGTGAACTGCATATGGATTATGTTGCACACGACCTATCACACGTGAGTACTCCTACACTTACATACATGTAGGACCGACATGCAGATTGCAGCCCAATGGCAAAGCCGCAGGCTAACGTACCTTGCAGTGCCGTTATTCGCCTACACTCTTCAGCCGCATACCCAACTACCCGATCGCCCATATTCACGCCGAGCTTCAGTGCCAGTCAGCGATGTAACACCGCAGTCGAGGACATCTGCGCCTTGAATACCTACGTCAGAAACAATCAGATGCTGGACAAGCTCGGACCACCCTTCGCGTTCAGCCTGTGGGTCGCTGCTCGGCTGCTCCTTGTGCATGGGTCAACGATCGATCATAAGGTCAATCCAGCGGTCAATCAATTAGTGGAAACACTACGCGAGCTTGGCTACTACTGGAAGGTTGCAGAGCGCTACGTCACCTTGCTTTCTCGTGTCCTTGAAGAGTATTCTGAGAGTGAGCGAATACCAGCTCCTGCGAACGGAGTGCGCGAGACGCCATCGACTGTTCGTATTCTGGCGGACATGCGACGTAATGCCTTTGACTTGGACTTCCTGATATCAAGGCAGCCACGGCAGTACTTTGGGTCTAAACTGCCGTCTATCACTCCTGCTCGCACGCCGGCGCCGAATGAGCTCGAATACCTTGAAGTCTTCGACTTTTTCAACATGCCCAGGCTCCCTTTGTCCGAGGCTGGTGGTGGCGCCGAGTTTGGAAATGGCGATGCAAGTCAAGGCCTGCAGAACTTGGAAGGTGCAACCAACGAGTTCAACATCACCAATTTCATGTACGATGCAAACTCGGACTGGTTTAACAAGAATCAATCATAAGAATCTATCAGCTATGAACGGAATTTGCAGAATCCCACTACTCACTTACCAGCATTGATTGGTAGCTGATCGTATCATCTTTAGTCATCTGTCGTCTACGTCTGTCGTGGAAAATCTATGCTTGAATCCATGTATATGCCATCACGCGCTTTCATGCACGGTTGAACTCTGACTACAGTCTGGCCTTTGCAGGTGTTCTACTTCCTTCGCTGAATGTCTGTAGAACATACCATCAGCCATGCACGGCCTTCTATCAAGAGTGGAGATGCTAGATTACATTCTTCAAGGGTTGTCCAGAGCAGAATCTTCGCAGATTGAAAGCAATCAGATTCTCTGCCTCTTGCGGTCTCCCACCTGCAGCATGAGGCGACACGATCATATTTGGCGCTTTCCAGAGCTTCGACTCTTTGGGAAGAGGTTCTTGTACGAAGACATCAAGAGCTGCGCCTCCGATCTCGCCGCTGGTAAGCGCGTCGAATAGTGCATCCTCGTCAATGGATGTGCCGCGACCGACATTGACGACCCAGGCGTGGCTGGGCAGGAGTTTCATGCGTTCGGCATTGAGAGCATTCTTTGTGGAGTCCGAGCCTGGCAGGATCATGACCAGTGCATCTGTCTCTGGGAGTGCTTGCGCGAGCTGAGACTCGGAGAGAACTTCGATGCCATTGCGAACGCCTGCTGAGCGGGCCACACCTCGTACATTGGCGCCAAGTGAGACAAGATGAGGCGTGAGAGTCTTGCCGATGTTTCCGTACCCCCAGATCAATACATTCGCTCCTCTCAGACTCGTGAACTTGCCCTTTGGCCGATCCGGCTGGGCACCACCGAGGTGCTGTGGCCATTCGCTCCTAAGCTGGTAGTCTCGCATCTCAAAGAAACGCCTGCATGCATTCAAAAGCAGGCCGAGAGCATGCTCGGCTACGGTGTGGTCGTGCAGTCCAGATCCGGTGGTGATTGTGATCTTGGAGCTATCGAAGCCAGCGTTCAGCACGTCATTGGGCCCTGCTGCCAAAGATTGGATCCACTTCAGGTTCGTTAGACGTGAAGCTGCGTCCTTGAGATTGTCTGGCTTGTTCGACCTGAATCGTAGGGTCAGTCGCTGTTCTTGATCAACCGTAGCAAGGCATACTAACCAGGTGATGAGCACCTCTGCATCCGTCAACTCGTCTGGAATGGGCTTCGTGACGTCGTAAGGATGCAACGTCGCCGCAAAACCTTGGAGTGAGTCGACGTCCAACTTCAGCGAAGTTGGATAGAGGACTTTGACCATTGTATTAGCCTGTGTTGGTCAAATCCCGTTGCCTGCTACGAATTATGGTCTCGTTCGTGATATCAGATCTGCTTGGGGTTGTGAACAACGGTGAATGGAGCTGATGCAAGAGTGAAAGAGATCGATCGGGAATTCAAGGCACTTTTGAGAAGGCTATGTTCCTCGGAAGCAAGGAACATCGTGAGGAAGAAGGGCTCCATCGTGACTTCTCTACCTCAGAGTCCCTTCAATTGCCGTTGGAAGAGAGTCGGCGAATGATTTTCGTGCCGGCCTTCGGAGATACTGGAGACAAAGCACCGAGAGAAGCTGAAAGGTCACTTAAGCGATCCAATGAAACACGTGCACATGCTGCACAGCACCGCGGACCGTGCGCACAATCACAGTCACAGTCGCGACTGGCCGTTTACTTCAGCGCCTGCCCCACGACGGACGATCCCGGCGCCTGCAAAATCCAACCGGCGCTCCACTGGTGCTTCTTTCGAATTCTACAAACTCTCAACACACGAATTCTTTAGCGGTCGCTGTCGAGTCGAAGGAGTCGAGGGCGGAGTCGGAGAGCTTGGAAGTAGCAGCAGGACTGGAAGGACGAAGCAGAAGAGCAGGTGAGTGTGCCGAGAATAGTCGGACCCGGCACGGGAGTGTGCAGAGATAAGGACAGTGTCTCGGGCGCATACAAACTTGGGTGGTTGGAACGGATTTCAAGGAAGACATCAAGGTCGACGGGCTAACGCAGGCCCCACAGTATCGGTACTCAAGAGGAAGTCGAGTAAGCTGATTGAAGATGTCTTCTCTTTCGCGTCGCGCCTGCTACAAGTGCGGCAACGTTGGCCACTACGCCGAGGTCTGTTCCAGCAGCGAGCGCTTGTGCTACAACTGCAAGCAGCCGGGTATGTTGAGGACTTATATACAGACGGCAAGACTATTGCCGGCGGGTAGACGCAGGTTTGCTGACCGCTGTTTGTCTTTGACCAGGCCACGAGAGCAATAACTGCCCTCACCCACGCACGACCGAGAGTAAGTCCGTTGCAATCGCCATCTTCGAACCACAACGGACTGAACAGGAGCTGACCATGGATCCAGCCAAGCAATGCTATCACTGCCAGGGTCTCGGCCATGTCCAGGCTGACTGCCCGACCCTGCGCCTGAACGGCGGCCAGTCCAATGGACGCTGCTACTCTTGCGGTCAGACGGGTCATCTTGCTGTACGTATTGACATTCCAGTCCTTGCTGATCTTGGCTGACACATCTCAGCGCAACTGCCCAACTCCGAACGCCGCTGCTGCACCGGCAGGCCCGGCAGCCGGTGCTCCTGCTGGTCGAGGCGCTGGTGCTCCTCGCGGCGGTTTTAGGGGTGGCTATGGCGGTGTCCAGGCCAACCGTGCTGCCACGTGCTACAAGTGCGGTGGTCCGAACCATTACGCGCGTGACTGCCAAGCTCAAGCCATGAAGTGCTACGCTTGTGGCAAGCTTGGACACATTTCTCGTGACTGCACTGCTCCGAACGGTGGCGCTGTCAGCGGTGCTGCGCCAAAGACTTGCTACAGGTGCTGCGAAGCCGGCCACATCAGCAGGGAATGCCCTCAGGCTGCCACCGGCGATGCTGTAAACGGAGAAGTTGCGGCCCCTGTCAACGGCATTCCTGTTGAGGCGGTTGCCCCGGCTCCAATCGCTGCATAAGCGTTACCTTCTACTGGACATTGGCGCTTGCTCCCTGAGGCCAAGGAGCACGATTTTGGCGCATGACTTCTGGCCCAACCTGGTTCGATGCAACAATCTTCCTATCAAGCGTTCATACGACCTCACGACACACGACCCGCGAGCATACTCAGCAAAAAGTTTCTTTGACGACCCAAATCACGACCCAGCATAACACCTGCACCTTGGAGAACACGCGCAGAAGCCGTCTTGTGGATGTTACGATCAGGCTTGCGCACGGGAATGATACGAGAGGGAGGTTGACAAGCAGATATGGAAAGAGGGGGCGGAGGTTGAGGCGAGAATCGAGAGGTGTGATCAGTTGCAATGGCGGTAGTGGGTTATTTGTCGATGAGGAAGGACGAAGGCTATGTTATTGCAATCTCACATGTGTGGTTTCAAGCATCTCACGGCGTTTCGAGATAACGGAGATGTGTGCCTCAGGCACGTGTCAAAAGCTATCGGCGTATTAATGTCGACAAGACATGACCACCTAACAGAATCAGTATGACTATTCGGCATTCGCTGTTGCATGCAAGTCCAAGGTGAGAGCAGCTGGCTCCAGCGCCTGCGGTCAGCTTGCGGTCGATAAGGTCGGCCTGACAGGTGAGGAAGGAAGCAGCCACGCTCTTGCCAACTCTTGACGCAATGGAAGCCTAGACACACCGCCAATGCCTGGAGACTCAACCAACTTCATCTCTTCTCGCGTGCTCGCACTTCAATTTTGCATCGACACTCTTTCAAATACAGCCATTTCGTCCACATTCTGCCACATTGGATTTGATCATTTTAGTCGTAAACTAATTCAATCTGCACGCATTCTACTGTCAATCATGCCTGCCTCTGTTGCCAGTAGCGATGAGGAGGCAAGAAGCTCGTTTGTATTGTGGTACGAACCATGCTGACCGTGTTTTAAGAATGACAACTTCATCGTCGACATCGATCAGCTACAGAACCACGGCATCGGTCAAAGCGACATTCTGAAGCTCAAAGCCAGCAGCTACTACACTGTCGCATCAGTGCATGGCGCCATCTCGAAGACTTTGGCGAAGATCAAGGGCCTGTCTGACCAAAAGGTTGAGAAAATCAAGGAGGCGGCGAGGAAATGCACGGTAGGCTCACTGCCGCCTGATCATTCATTGTGAGAAAGCATGCTGACACCGGATGTAGCCCAACGGCAATGGCTTCATGACTGGTGCTGAGCTGCTTCAACTGCGCAAGCGCTGCTTCCGCATATCGACCGGCAGCAAACAGTGGGACGCCATCCTGAACGGCGGATTTCAGTCCGGGAGCATCAGCGAGGTCTATGGAGAGTTCCGTTGTAGAAAGACGCAACTCGCTCACACCCTCGCCGTGATGGCTCAAATGCCCAAGGAGCAAGGTGGTGCTGCTGGCAAGGTGGCTTACGTTGGTGAGACAGGTCCTTGTCGTAAGGCCGGATTGCCAATACTGATTTGGCAGACACCGAAGGCACCTTCCGCCCTGAGCGTATCGTCCAGATCGCGGAGCGCTTTAGTATAGACCCGGACACTGCGAACGAGAACATCAGCACTGCACGAGCCCAGAACAGTGAGCATCAGCACGAGCTTCTGACACAGCTTGCTGAGCAATTTGCGACCGGCGAGTATCGTCTCCTCGTTGTCGACTCCATCATGTCGCTCTTTCGTGTCGACTACGCGGGCCGTGGCGAGCTCAGCGAAAGACAGCAGAAGCTCAATGCACATCTTCGTCGCCTTACTGCCATGGCTGAGGAGTTCAACCTGACGGTCTTCATGACGAATCAGGTCCAGAGTGATCCAGGTGCCAGTGCTCTGTTCGCCGGCGCAGACGGCAGGAAACCTGTTGGTGGTCACATCCTCGCTCATGCATCGACCACGCGTGTACTGCTGAGAAAAGGTAGAGGTGAGGAGAGAGTCGCAAAGATTCAAGACTCGCCTGGTACGTCTGTGATGCAATATCACCATGTACGCCTATACTGACTTCCTGTAGACTGTCCCGAGCGTGAAGCGACCTACATCATCACAAACGGCGGTATCAACGATCCTGAGAAGGCATGAGCGCTTCTTTGTCCGTGATATGATGCAACATCGGTTATTTGTATCTGTGCTGTTCGATTTGCTGGAGGAAGTATGTGGAAATTTGCTGCCATCAAGATGATATGAAGGGAATGTTTTCGCTGAGCTTGAGCATAACAATAAAGCTTTGTCAAAATGAGAGACTTTCGCTACGCGGTGTGAGACGTGACTGTACACGGGCATCTACCGTGGCTGCTACCTATGTATCCCACGGAGGGTCATCTGCACTAACGCTTTCCTACCACGTCCAGCAGAAACTTTGCCACGCCCTCTTGCCCCTCTCTCCTAGTTGTAGCTTCTGTATGCAGTGCACCAACAACATTCTTCCTCTCATACTCCAGCCTTAAGTCTTTGCAGAGACTCTCTAGCTTCTCAATCTCTTCGGCAGGCACGACCTCGTCTCTCGTCGCAGGCATCAATAACAGCTTTGGTCTACCTGCGCCTGACCGAGCCACTCTTCGTAGCGCCACCTCGCTGTCCCAATGGTTCCGGAGGAACGGATGGAGATACTGGTATGGAAGCCACTTCTGTGGATAGAGCGCAAAGAGCATTGATTTGATGGAGGTGAAGGGCGTCTCCATGATCAGGCCTGTGACGAGAGGCCTGCTGTCGGAACTAGAGTCGATGTAACTCGCAGCCGCTGTGCTAGCTACACCTGCGCCGACTGACTGGCCCCAGAGCACAAGTCCGGCGTTTGGGTAGGTTGTGACGACCCATTTCAGCATTGCTTGCGCGTCATGTTCAATACCTTTCTGCGAGGCACGGCCGGAAGAGGTCCAGTAGCCGCGGTAGGATAATGCGATGATCGTGAAGTGTACGTTGTTTGGCTTGCGAGCGTGAACGAGCTTGAGCACTTGGGAGAGCAAGGGTAGTCGAGGTGGCGTGGAACTGCCGTTGCCTTGGAAGTAACATATCACGACATCGTTCTTGGTCTTCCCACAAGTGTCCTCGTTGCCCTCAGGTATATGCCCAGCAGCCAGACTGATCCTTGTGCCGTCAAGACTGTGTATCCGCTTCTCTTCCCATTCTACTGGCTTACATACTGCTGTGTAGGTTTCCAGCTTCTCGCTACGTGCGAACGGTGGCATGTAAGGCATGTAGATTATGCGGTCCTGAAAGACAACGGTCATGAAGCACTTGTATGCCCATAGTGAGAGCAGGAGGCCAACGAAGACTACAGGTGGGACCAGGGCTGTGGGGAGGCTGTCGGTAAAGATGCTGCATCTTTGCTCAGCCCTCGACTGATGAGAAGACCTCCATGACCGCCGTATGGCCTCGCATGCTCGAAGCTGTGGATGTGAGATTCCATGGTGGCCTCTAAATGCAAATGTCCTTTCTCGAGCAGCGCCTCTCAGGGCGGCATGGTAAGGAATGCAATTGGTGCGGCGGAAGATGTATCGGACCAACATGTCAATGCAGCCATAGTCAAGGGGCTTGCCGTCATGTCATATATGCATCGTGGCTGTCATGGAAGTCGCACAGGGGAGTGAAGTAGTCCCAATCGGGCAGGAGCGCTTAGGAGGCAAAAGTCGTTGCTGGCGCGACATGGACGCGACTTCCACAGATTCGTGAACCTGGACCTTTCTCTCAGCACTCGAACAACCTGCTCCTTACATGGTTGACAAGTGGACACCCTCATTCACGGACCTATCGATGTAGTGTCGACTCATACGAGGGGCTTACGCGGGGATTCACGATTGACGGCCGCGCTTATCAAGATCAATGTCAATGGTAAGCATTTCCAACGTCCCGATTGCCCCACAGAGAAATACTATAAAACGACAAATTGTTTCCGGAATACTCTCGAGCTTGCCTGAACAACCTGGGCGCTTTCCGTCGCCTCCGAACAGAATCCTGGACATACTTTTGCATTCAAGAATATGCTAACAATCGGCGCAGATCAACCTGCAGCTACATCTGCCTTAAGAGGCGCGTTGCTGTTGTCACATATTGAGCGTTTTCATAGCTCTTGGCAGCACTAGTAGCAGCAGTCACGCGTAGTGAGACAGATAGTCACTATCTTGCTTGTTTGCTACATCTGCATCGGGTTCAGCTTGTGGTGCAGTGAGACACTGCATTACCCAATATAAAACTCGATCTTCATTGCGCCATTGCGTGGACACTCTCTACTAGTCCCATCAACATGGGCAATCAACCGTCTAAGGAAGTTGAAGAGCAGGGGGAAGCCGCAGGAGCCAAGATGCGAGCAGAACTTGATCAACAGACTGCCAAGTTTCAAAAACAAGCTGAAGACGCCTTCAAGGCACAACAATTGAAGACAAGCGCCTTTTCCAAAAACAAGGCGAAATCAGTTCAGCATTTTCCGAAGCTCAAGAGGTCTTCCAAAGGCCATCAAGCTCTTCCCAAAGGCGATCCTAAGCCTGTGGACCTGCATTTTTCCAGCTTCCATCACAGCAAGTCATCTGCAGTCACTCAATCAACTGGCCCAACTCCCCATGAGAGAAATCGGGCGGTCAGAGACGAGTCGATGTCGGAGGCAGAGTCTATCGATTCTGATGAAGAGGGACCGATTGACAACCTTTTAAAGCCATCCACGACAACAGCCAAGTCTGCTACTGGCACAGTGCCGGCTCCTGCTGTCCAGCACCCCAAGCGGTCCAAAGCACTTAGCCACAGGATCGACAGAGCCCAGCAGTCTGAGGTGACAGCATCTGGAAGCAGGAAGCCACGAGTTCCGCCGAATAACTCAGCCATAGGAAACTCATCAGACTCTGCTTCTAAGACACCGGCATCGGCATTAGGGAAGCGATCTGCTACGAATGCATTTATTGATGAACGACGTACTGGCCTAGCACAAACGCGTAATGCATCAAAGAGTGTAGGCGCAGCTCTTCTTGATGAAGCTCCAAGGAAGAAGACTAAGGTCGCCCAGAAAGAGGCCATTACCAGCATTGATGAGCGTCCACCCCTATGGTACAAGAGTCTCAAATTCGAGCCCTCTCGTAACGCCCGACAGGCAAGCACAGCCAGTGTTCTTGAAGCTCTAAAGGCAGATATAAAAAAGACCCAAGACCCCGGTTTTTTTAAGGATGGAAACAGAATGAAGCAAGTCTTCAACAACCTCCGGAGGCGTTTGCACGACGTCCCGTTCCAACCTGTGTCCGCTCAGCTTTTGCGGAACAACTTCATGTTGCATGATGGGTCTGGCCTTCCTGTCCTCTTTGCAGAGAAGTATCCATGGGACATTAGGGCGGATGCTCACGAGCAATACAACAAGTGGTGTCTACAGGAGTTTGAGACCGACCTTCTCCACCACATTGAGCGCGGTGTACCCAAAAATAGTGCTGCAACTGGCTCGTATCAGGACAAGGTGGATCCAGAGTACAGGAAATCTGCAAAGTTCTTTGGCAACGGTCTGCTCCTGAACGGTCAATGGTGGCCAACCCAGCTGACTGTATTTCGGGATGGTGCCCATGGCGAGACGATAAAAGGCATCTCAGGCAGCAAGATGGAAGGTGCCTATTCTTGTATCATGTCTGGCGGTACGGGCTATGACAATAAGAATGGCGATGGCAACGAAGATGAGGGAGATGTCGTTTACTACTGCGGCATGGACTCTACCACCGGCTCGATCACCGAAGAGACGCAGATGCTAATGCGCAACGAAGAGGGCGCGAAGCCCGTGCGGTTCATCCGCTCGCATCAATGTCCAAATAAGGCCTTTGCACCTGAGATAGGATTCAGGTACGATGGGCTTTACGATGTTGTGAACCATAGCCGCATTGATGACGAGAGCTCAGTCCGGCAGCGCATCAGATTCAAGCTAGTACGAGTGAAGGACCAAGACCCGATTCGAGCCGGTGGGCCAGAGAAGCGCCCAACAGAGAAGGAAATGGAGGTCTACAGGAGTGACAGGCGCTTCCGCGGCTACACTTGATGGGGGCGCAGGAAGGCATGGGACACATGCGTTTACAATGATGGTACGATGTTGATGCTGTCGCAGCGATCGCTGCTGACGAGTGGTTGATGAGATCAATGATTATGATGCGAATGATGGGGATTCACAGACGGGAAAGCGGCTTCGGCAGAAGCTCGCGCTGCATGATAGCAGATGAACAGGGTATGATGAGCTCGATCATGGCAGTTCCCAAAGGGTGCAACGCGGCCCAGCGAGCTTTAAAAGGTTCCTTCAAGCTACAGCCTGATACCGATGCTGTACCATTTGCTTACTGTTACCTCACTTCGCCACACATGATAAAGGACATACTATGTCGCTTGAGTGTCACGATCGCTACGGGGTTGATACTGACTGAACGAGTGTCTTAAATCCTGGTGTGCGAGTACGGCTAGTAGATGAAGGGAACATGAGCTATCAATGCTGCAGCACAGAAAGAAAAACCTGGACAACAGACTGGCAGCTCAAAATACTGGCGAAGCTTTCACGTCTCCCTCTCAACTCTCAACCAATGTCACCAACCGCTGACATTTAATCACGCCCATTACCACTCTTTTCCCCATCGTACCGTCATCATGTGCCGCCATGCTGTCTCTGGTACTGCCGGAAGACATCATACAGCTCCACAAAGCCACGATAGTCTCTGTCGTATTTGCTCAGGCTTCCATCACGCATCGCATCTAGATGGCGAGACGTACCCGCCTCTTTTGTGAGAAGACGCTGACGACCCCACTCCAGGTGCACGACAGCCTTTGCGATGAGCTTGGTGCGGAAGCCAGAGTGCTCGTTCGTGCCTTCTCGATTGAAGGACTCCCGCTTCTGCGTCTGCACATCTAGAGGATCGCGGCGCCATGAGCGACGCTCGGTGTTGAGTGTCTTCCTGGCGAGGGTGCCGCCTCCCTGACGGTAAGCTACGATTCCTGGGAACGCAACAACGTAGACAATGGCTTCACTGCGGCTCTCCTGGCCCTCAGTAAGCTTGGCACGCTCGTAGCCCTTCTCTGTCCTGTCTTTGGTGTATGGACTTTTTCGGATCATGTGCTCTAGATTGAGGCATTCCATGCGGGCAGGGTCATATTCTTCGTCTTTGAATGTGGGAGGCCAGTAGTACACTACGTCGTCGATCTGGCGGATGAAGCGACTCAGGAGCGCAGCTTGCTCCACGATAGCAAGTAGAAGCTTGCGGTGATCCTCGGGCAGATGAGTATGACGCTGATATGAATCCCCGTGGGCAACTGCTCGGGCATTGAAGAGCGGCAGTAGGAGATCCTCTAACTGGAGAGTCACTTTGACGATGGCCTTTTGGAGCTCGATCTTTGCATTCGGATTGTTCTTATAGCTGCTTTGAAATTTCGCGCATTTCCGTGCTCGTTCTTTGGTACGACTGAAGCCTAAGATCATCATCTACTATCAGCAGGCGCTATGTTGTCAGCAAGCAAATTCAACTCACCATCACCATCGAGCTTGTGGTCTACCTCCTCCAGCTCCTTCTGCTCTGCCTTCTTGCCGCCAAACCACAGGTCACTGAAAACGTGCTCCTTCAATGCTCGACCAATGATGCCCATCACCAGTGCTTTCCGAGTCTGTGGATCGCGCAAGAGCTGCAGCCAGCTGACCAGACCCTTTGGTCCCCCAAGAGCCAAGCAGCCAATGTAGCGTATCAATTTCGAGTGGCCTTTTGGGCCCAGTAAACGATGCTTGAAGTCATTACGAGCGCCGAATACATCGGCCAATACATCGTTGTGGAAGGCCTCGGCAAGAGCTTTGGTGGCGGCCGCAATCTGGGCAAAGCGAGAGGCGACGACGAGGTCTTTCTCCTGAGTGGACTCGATCTCTGTGACATCTGGGACGGTGGAAAGTACAATGTACTCTTTGGGATTGCTCGACAGCAGCTCGTCTCGTTTGTGCTCCACGATCTTTGGAACGGTCCCAGGCTCGATGGGGTTCGTTGGCTCCGTTTGCTGATTATCCTTCAATGGAGAACGAGTAGTTGCGGACGGCCCGCTTTGTGTCTGCTTCTGAGCTTGAAGGTCCATTCTATCAACGTCGAATTCAAGACCAGTATCCCTTCCCGTGAGTTGAGCCGCTCTCAATGACCTAAAGCGACGGACTTCTTGACGCGCATGACCTGCGGACATCGAACCTCGGATTCCTCCCTCGCCTGAGTCTCGGCCATCGTTTGTTTCGTCCTCGTGTTGGACATCGTCATTATTGCCGCAGTCGTCTTCAACTTCGACATCATCGTGAGTATCGCGGTAGCGAGGATTGATAGCAGGCCTCGCCGGACTTGCACCGCGATGGTCGACTAAGCCGGGTGTTGGTCCGGACTCTAGCTTGGAGCCGAAGTGCACTCTGCCGGAAGCACCACGATCGCTTCTCTTGGGCGAGTCCGCCGCACCTTCGTCGCTTGCACTCCTTCTTCGCTTGCCTGAAACAGGAGCCGCGGAAGGCGCAGCGTTCGTCTCGCGAGCTGGACTACGGGGACGTCTGGGCATTTTCGCGTCAACGACGGGCACACCTGAAGCAGCAAAGGAGCTCTGAAACCGTCTTCAGCTATCGAAGGTAATGAGTGATGCGGATCGAGGCATGTGGTAAACAGTAGAAAGAGACAATGCAATGTGTTTGCTACTTGCTCTGTTGGGCAAAGCCCGCATTCCTCGTCAAAGTGTTTACATTCCGCATGCTCACGCTGACAAATACTGTGAGGCCGAGAGCAGTTCTTGCCATGACAAACAGCGACCGCGGCCGGTACGGTGTCTTATTGATCTTCTCCTCAAGTCATGTTCATATCAGGGAGGGAGGACTCCCCTGCACGTCGTCCTGAGTCGCACATGGAGCAAGCACTGATTCCGAAGCGGAGCTTCGCCTCGTATGCGGCAGCAATATCGACCTGCGACCGTAGTATGTGTGTAATGAACCGGACCGTTCAGATACAAATGCATTATCCGTGTCGTTGTTTGCCCTCAGGATGTTACGAGAATGAGATCTCACGTAGTCCATCAGGGAGCGGGAGGGGCGGGCCGGGAAAAGTGGAAACATGCTCAATCTCTCGCAATTGACGAAGTCAGTCGGAACTCTGCCAGGTTACGTTCAACAAGATGGTAAGCGCCTTTGGCGCCTCTCGATGAGATGTGGGAACACACACACTACGGTAAGATACTAGTAGACCTCTCCTTCCTTCGCACTTGGCGACTTGGCACTTTTTCCTACACAAACAATTCAGCGCTCCAGCGGACTGCGTTTCAAGACTTGAACGCGCCTGCATCACATCGCAAAACAGACCTCGTGGCGTCACAGAGCCGCTGGCACAACAGTACAGCAGGCGAAGGACTTCTGGTATATAGCGAAACGCATTGCGTTCGAGTCAGATGACTGGCTGAGGCGGTTACATGCCTGACTAGCTCGTTCCGCACATCTGGACACCATCCTTGGCACATAAGCAAAGAGCACTTGTTACAATCGCCACCATGGACATGGGAATGGGCATGAACATGGGTGGTGATGGCTCTTCCAGGCCTCTCAACGCTTCTGGAGTCAACTTCTCAGACCCGGATCAAGCTGCCAATTTCCTCGCTGAACTCTTGGACGACACTGAACTTCAGATTGTCGGGAATGCTTATGCACGATACTTCTGGTATGGCACGGTAGTTGTCATCGGGCTGACCAGCATCTTCCACTGGTCAAGATGGCTGTTGTTGAAGCGGAGACTGGCTGCGGCCTCGAAAGGCCAAAACCATCCTGCAAGACCGAATAATGCGCTAGTGCGATATTTTGCTACTGTTACGGCAATGACAAGAGAAACGACGTACTACCAAATTACGCCGACGCATCGCTTTCTGTGGTTCCGAATCCCACCGTTGGGCACGTTGTTCCTCTTGCTCGGTTACCTCGCATTTGTCCTGGCATTGGAGTTCATCAACGACAGCGTGACGGGCGCGCAGTTCTGGCAGGCTCGTGGAGTTCGGGCTGCATGGCTGGCGGTGGCCCAAGTGCCATTGATCATCCTGCTGGTTGGCAAACACAACCTTATTGGCCTCTGCACCGGCACTTCTTACGAAAGGCTGAACGTCCTGCATCGCTGGACAGCACGAATTACACTACTGCTGTCGATTTTTCACTTCGCTTTTCAGATGGTAGCATGGAACGAGTACGGTCTCGTGCAGCTAGAGTGGTCCACAGATGCATGTCCGCCTTCCGGAATTGCTGCGTTTGCTGTTCTGGTATGGATCAACATGAGCAATCTGCCACTATTCAGATTCCTGAGCTATGAGTTCTTCGTCATTCAACATCTACTCAGCTTCTTTGGCTTTATTATTGCGGTGATGTATCACTTGCCATCGACCGCTCTTCATTCGCGAGTGTACATTTACATCCCGATCGTGCTCTGGTTGTTGGACAGATTGATCCGAACCACATTCTTCATCTGGAACAACTATCGATCGAGTAAGGCAACGCTTGTGCCACTGGATGGTGTCACCAAGGTCAGACTGCGAAACGCCGCGATCACAAATTGGAAGCCTGGAGGGCATGTACTGCTCTCAATTCCCAGATTTGGACGTGTACAGTCTCACCCAGCCACTATTGCATCAACGCCAAATTCCCACAACGGAGACCTGGTCTTCATGCTCAAGAGCCATAAAGGCTTCACCAAGCGAATCATGGCTGCGTCTAATGATTCAAGAACGGCTCTGCTCCCTCACACCAAGCAGGAAATCGAACAACAGCAGAATGCACATGTCGCGACCTACTCTGCGCTGCTCCACGGGCCATACGGTGGATCGCATTCTGACTTTGCAGCATTCGACTCAGTCTGCCTGCTAGCAGGATCCACCGGCATCACGTTCACGCTGGCTGTGCTCCAAGATCTGGCGGAGCGCTCTGGGGTTGCCGACAGGAGCCTGCTGCCATTGAAGAGGGTACACTTCATATGGTGCGTCAAGCGGACAGACTGGGTTAGTTGGGCAACCACCGAGATTGCAGCTGCTGTACAGAAGCTCAAATCTGCCGGCATTGAGATTAATGTGAGCATTTATATAACTTGTGCAGACGACCTGACAGAGCCAGGGGGTGATGTGAAGGAGTGCGGTTGTGACTGCGACAAGTCGTTGGGACCCTGCTGCTGCGTGGTCGTCGACGAATACGGCGATGGCGACGGCGACGGCGTGAAAGACGATGAAATCCAAACTATTGCCAAGACAGCTGACTCTGGCAAGGCGGCTACCGTGACAGGGAAGAGCGGCTCGACGTCTTCGGCATCATCTACGCTTGAGAAGGGCAAGCAAGCGGCTATCAGGTTGCCAGTGCTGCCTTGTGCGGCTTTTTACTCTGGACGGCCTGAGGTAATGGAGATCTTGACAGTGCTTCTGGACGGCGCTGATGGCGAGTCTGCGGTTGGCGTGTGCGGTCCTGTCGGGCTCAATAAGACCGTGAGGAATAGCGTGGTGCGTTTGAGTGATCAGAGGGCTATACATAAAGGCACGGGAGCGCAGGGTTGCTATTTGCATGTTGAGTCATTTTCTTGAGCAGGCATTGGCGATAATGGTGATGCTTCTTTGTGCAAGTTACGCGGCGTTTGTGAGCTTGGGGCAACAGCACTGGGCTCCGCCATACAGTTGCGAGATACAATGATAACGACAGTCATGTTTTTATGGGTCCTCAATACGTAAATCGAACGCGTCGCAAGCAAGCCCCTCCTATGCCTGACCATGTGCGATCTCTGACTAGGACATACACTGTGCAGCCCGAGAGTCCTTCATAGCACCGCAGACAGCCCTCCGCCTGAAAACCCCGGCCTGGCCACCAAGTCATGCAGTCATCAGCTGCAGGCTTTTATACCCGTTCTTCCAGCAGCACTCAAAAACCTTCAGCGGGTACCAGCCCCTGCGCCTTCTTCTCGCGGTAGGTATCCTTCAACCACTTGAGCGCCGCGCGCTCTTCTCCCACCGGATCGCTCGTCCAAAGCCGCTTGGACATGCCAGCCACCAAGATGCTGAACGAAATACGATGCATGATGCGTAGCCCACAGCGCTCGTCGATCAGTCCCTTCTCACACAGCTGTTCTCGGTACTTGACTAGTGCACTCTTAGCGTCGTAGGCTGTGTTATTGCCATTGAAATGGTCGAGAAATGGCTCGTAACCATCGTTAGAGGTCTCATAGGTGTTCTCGTCGTCGAAGTGGATCTGCCTCAGGTGCGAGCGAGCAGCAGGCTCGAGAGATTCGAGCCATGGGAGGAGATTGCTTCCTTCGACGAAATTGCTCTCGTACCACTCTTTGAGGTGCGCGTTACGCCATTTGTGTACGGGATCCACTGCCGGAAGCCACCAACCGGCCAGGAAAGTGTTCGTCACATAGTATAGCTGTGAAGCTTCGTTGCGGATGAGGCGGCACGTCTGGAGGAGACTGGGTGGCTTGTACTGTGCTCTCTGAGCTTTTGGTAAAGCTTCGAAGCTGTCTTGATATTTGTGCGATGTGCGAGCCCTGTCGATGGTGACTCCAAGCTTGATCGACTCGTCGTGTGCTAGCACCAGCTCGTAAATGTTGTTACGGAGCTCTGGTGGCAAGCTGAGGAAGAGCGACTCGGTATCCTCTGTCGCAGATGCCATTCTTGCTGGAGGATATATGTGTTGGGAAGTGTAGCACACTGTTGATCTTATGATGAACGGGTCCCCGGGATGAAGTCTCGGTGCTCAAGTTTGTGTCGAGGAAAGATGTTGTCAAGTTCAGATTTAAGCGGGGAGTTTCATGTCCTTCGGCACGGGCCTCTTTCACATGCCACAAGTCAGTGACGCGAAGAATGTTTGCTTCACACCCAAGGTCGTGACGGCACATGTTCAATCTTGAACATCAAACTCATTCAATTACTTTCATATGGGGTTGCTCGAACGACTAAATCCAGTGCAGCTTTCCGCCTCGGTCTGCAGCTCGCCAGTCGAGTCCTCTCAACAGCCGCTCAATATTGGACCCTGGAGTCGTGCCTGACTGACGTGACTGTTGGTAATGCCAGCAGTTGACGTGGCACTCACTCGCCCGTCAGACAGTTGTTGGAAGACAGCCTGACTGACTGTTGAAACGACTGCGCCGGTCAACTCGTTCACCGCCCGCCAATTAAGCTTCACCCAAGAACAACGACCCTTGCTCCAAATCATCAATCTCAGTCCGAGTCCTCGTCGCTCGGCCCATAGAGCTCATCCCACCTTTTCTCAAAATCCTCCAGCACCTCTTAGACTTCGCGGATGGGATCGCTGACCGAACGGTGGGTCTCGTCCACGTAGCAGGTATGAGATTCGAGCCGTCTCAGATGGCCCCGAGCCCCTATGAATCCACTTCCTGTGCTACTATCTGTCAGCCCATGCCGTCTTACTTAGCAAAACTGCGTACATACTAGAATTAGTCTCGGCTGCTATCGCCTTGGCGTCCCGCTCCTTGCGCCCATTCAACAACTGCTTGAACTCTTCCACCAGAGCCTCAACCTCACTGATGGGTTCAGTCGTCCAGCGTCGCGGCTCATCAGTAAACTTCGCATTGCTATTATCGTAGAACAATTTTACGTTCAGCCCGATGAAGAACTCGCAGTGATCGATACCCGGCGCTCCCGCCCATATGTTGTAACGATAGAGATCCAGAGCCGCGGCCGCTGAGTCGCCGTCTTCCCGTATGATATTGCCGTCCTCATCACCCACGACCCAATATAAATCGCGCACTCTATCGTCGAGGGAGATGCGTCTCAATGACATGTGTGCGTTGCTGCTCAGCGAGCGGAGCCATGGCTGCAGATCACCATTGGCAAGAAAATCTTCGACTTGCCCAAAACGTGCTCTGCCGCGGCGCAACCTGAGTCTGAATTTGCGTCGATGTGCTGCTAAGAATGCATTGTTAGCATAGTAGATCTTGGTTGCCTCGCTCCGGATCTGGTGACAGGTCTGCAGCAGCCGTGGCGGTTTGTGTACTGTCAGCCCGTGGACAGCATGAAGCTCCACAGGTTTTTGCTGGACCAGGACGCGCTCATAGATATTGTTTCGCAGCTCCGCGGCCACATTCAGCAGCGGCGACTGTGTGTTGATGTCCGTATCGTGCTCCATTGTGCCCAAGCGCAACGTTGTAATCAACTCCGGATCTTCACTTGCAGCTCTAGATTGTAAAGTGAGGAGCAAAAGTGAAGACTTGCTGAGAGAACGAATGATACAGCAGCACGGACCACATCAACATGCCACTGTTCTGGACTGCACATGCTTCGGCGGCCTAACACTCGAAAGCATGACCAACCAAATCGAACCACGCCCTCCTGCGCGTATAGATCTCCTTCCCAAAAAGGCAATTACCTACTCTCAGGGCCAGCAAAAAGAAACCCGAAGTTCCAAACAAGCGCATACATATTAACATGTCACTTGCGAAGGGTGCAGAAAGTAGATCGAATCGTCAATTGACGACGTCTATTTTACTGACTTAGCTATCAATGCAGACCTGGGATTGCGAATGCACTGATGTCAGCTGATGTCTGGAGAGTATTCATATACTGGTGGGTGCAAATAAGGGGCTTTGCCGAGGCGGGGCCGGTGTTGCTTGTACGTGCGGTCGGATGGTTTGGCATCGGGCGTTATGGTGGCGATGGAGTCGATAGGGTGTCTAGATGGCCGGATGTGGTAGAGCGGAGTACACGGAGTCGGACGGTGCATGTAAAAGTCGTGACAGATTCAGCGTGATACTAAGCAACACAAGCCGGACAAGCAAACCCGTGCCACCAAGCTGCATCCTCCTGATATGGCCGCCTCATAGACCTCGTCTCATGCCCTTCTTCTACTCGGTCTCCACCATCACCTCACGACCACACACCTCCCAACATGAAGAACCTCCTCACCACAGCTCCCCTCATCCTCACTCTCACCACCTACACCAGCTCCAACCCCTGCCCCTCCCAAACTCCCGGAACCTGCTCCTTCCTCCTAAATTACACCTTCTACAACGGCCAAGACCACCGCTACTACTCCTACTGTTGCGGCATCACCAATCACACCGGCGACTCAATCACACCATTGAGTGAGTAGGTGCCCTGCCTAATAAAGCCACATTTCTCTAATTTATTCTGACCTTCTCCCTCCGCATCCAGATGACTGCTTCGTCAGCCTAGCGATCGATAGTCCCCTCCCCTGGACCGTCGACGTGACGTACATCAGTACCTCTGCGGATAACGCGTACGCGGACATCGAGTATGGAGCTGCGGCGTATAGTAAGGCTCACGCGGATCATGAGTGGGGGACTTGCGAGGATCCAGAGAAGTGGGGATGTGGGTGGTGGAATTTCTGCTTGCAGTTGTCTTGCTCTGGGTTTTGAACAATGCGAGCGAGATATCGAAGAGGGTCCGCTTGTTCGGGAGTGTCAGAAGCAGAGACAGCACGGTTTGGGTGGGCTTTGGTTGTGATAACCGAGAGCAAGGGTCAACGACCGAAGTTCATAGCACCTGCTCATCGCATTTGACAGTCGTGTCAACCGTTCCAGGCATTTGACGTTGAATCCAAATGCTGTTTTCTCATCGCACTTGGCAGCCGTGTCACCCTTTCGATGCATTTGACGGTGATGTCAAGTACCCAGCGCACAAAGTAGCATCAAACCGCTACCATTACCATCACTCGTCCTCATGCGCAGTGTCCCCTCACGGTCAGCATGATCTGTCAGCATGATCTGTCGCGCTCAGCCCCTTCCCCTACTGATCGTCCTCCTGATTACCCCATCCTCCTCCTCCAAGGCCCACCCCAACCTCTCGCCATCCCTCCCTCCCCCCTTTAGATCCTCCCCAGGCAACAAAACCGCCTTATCAATCGCCACCGGCAGCCCGCGATGCCGTCCTCTAAGCATAACGGCACACAGAATCAACTTGCTGAGCGTCTGCCACGTCCCACAGAACGAGAAATCTGCCCATGGCACTCCGACGCTAATGCCGACGCAGCCGTATGCGCTGACGATTTCGAACAAGAAGTTGAAGACGGAGTAGATACTCTGGTTCTGGTACTCGAAGAGCAGCGTCGCGGCTTCCGTGGCGCTGAGGTCTTGGATTGCAGTCGTGTCGGGGAGAGGCAGGATGCCGAACCTAGAACCCTCAATGATCATGATGAGGAACAGCGCGAGCACGATCCACCACGCATCGTGCGCAAGCTGTGCCCTCAACTGCTGTCGCACAAACGTCCCGTTGCTTTCGCGCGCCTGGGCGCCACCCGCAATGAAGTGGTTGAACGTCAACGCCCTCTGCAAGAAACCCGGTCCCTCATTCTTTTTCTTCTTCTCGTCTTCCTCTTCTTGGTCTTCCGCGTATATGCCTAACGATCTCTCCTCATAGACATTGCTATTGCGCATAGTAATAACGACCGGATAGACGGAAATGTACATCATAACCACATACAGCACCTGCAAACTGATCCTCAATTGGCTGATGGTGACAACGTAGAAGCCACCAGAACGGACTGCGAAGGCCTGAAAAAGGCCGTCGAGAACTCTGTAGCGTAGTGGAGGTGGAGGAGGGGTGTAAAACTTATCATTGTGGATGTTCAGAATCTCAAAGGCAGCCCAGTCAATGCCGTTGAGGAGGATAACAGAGATTCCGAGCCACCAGGTATGTTGGCTGGGAAAGAGGTTGGTGTAGCATCTTCTAGGATGGTCTAGCAGGAACCTCAATGTTTTCGCGCGTTCGGACCAGGTTTCTTCGTTTCCGCGAATAAGAGACACGAAGCTCGGGTTGTGAATGATGCGGTACATGGTCCAAACGATGAGTCGAAGAAAGATGGGATAGCATGTGTTGCCGGCAAGGATGAGGAGGGACATTGTGAGCAGCATGTAGTAGCTTGTCTGGTAGGCTGTCATGTTCGCGTCCAGCAGACTCATGCCTGAATTATTGAAGGCGCTGACAGCGTTGAAGGCGCCGACCCACCATGGATTCAGCCCATTCTGAATGGCGCTCTGCGGACTGTTGAGTGCAACCCAGGCCGCACAGCCGATAGCACCGATGAGCTGCCAAGCGACGAAGTAGGCAGGTACCATCCAGGCTAAGAACGAGACTGCGCGATACTCGTAGCCACCAAGCTTTGCGCGCTCGCGCTCAGTGAGGCCGTGGAATTGGGAGTTCCTAGCTACCCATCCAGTAGCTGAGTGAAGATATTTCTCTATGCCCTTGCCTTGACGCTTTGGGCGATCGTGGCGATCCTCGTCGCCATCTATGTTGATTTGCGCAGGCGCCCGTGTGGATGTTCGCGCGAAGTCACTGGATCCAGGACGCGCTCCCACTCCATCTAGGCTAAAGAGGCTGCTGTGTCGTCTGCGGTGGACTGCGGGCGAAGCACCGCCATAGATGCCGTCGCCATGGGTGTGAGTACTAAAGCGGGTGTTATCTGCGAATGTGATTCTATCACCTGACGGCGAGCTAGGCTCCTCGGGGGCATGTTGGGTTTGGTCGCTGTCGCTCCTGCTAAGCATTGTGTTCATCTCCGGTCCACCCCTTCGCTCCGGCGGCGTCAGAGTGCGCTCCAACGTACCATGCAGCATGTCCGCATCGCCGCCCACCTTCTTCTCCATGTCTGTTTCGTCTGTCGTGTTTTCGCTGATATCCTGCATCTGTGTCCCCGTTTGCCCAGCCTCGACGTCTCTGCGCGAGTCACCTGTCCTCGACCTGCCAAAACTCATGGTCGCACGAAGTCTATTCAAACTCCTGTGAGATCGCTGTCCCTGTCTCTTCCGCGCCTCGATGACAATCTCAAGCTTCCGCTCGAAGGCATTCTTCCTCACATGCACCACAAATGCGCTGACCCAAATGGCGCTCCCGAGCAAGATCAGCAGAAAGAGAATGAATTGCTGGCCGGTGTTGAGCTCGGACAAGTTGACGGTGTTGAGGCCAGCCTCGGTCATGGCCGAGATGCAAAGGAAGAGGCTGTCGATGTATCGCACCTTGACTGTTGGGCCGCGAGTTGGTGTCGCCGCCTCGGGCGTGCTGACTCCCCAGAAGATGAGGGAGAAGAGTAGGCATGTTGCGGTGAAGTAGATGTAGTGGATCGTGATGAAGTTGAGGGGAGGCAGCAGGCGGCGTACGGCTCGTAGGGGTTTGTTTAGTGGCCCCAAGGAGGGCGTGTTAAGCTTCATGATGGCGTCCTAATGGACATGCGCTGGTATATCTATATCCTCCTCCCCCGTTCACGCTGGGCTTACCTTGGCTTGCTGTGGCTGTCTATTTCATTCACCGCCGCTGATCGCTGTTGCCGCTCTTGACGGCTAGGGATATGTCCTTTCTCGGCTTCTTCATCGTCTGCGTGCAGCTGGTTCGTTCGGCGTCAGTGGCAAGTCGACGCCGATGTTGTGGCTGGATCCTGTTCTCGTCACACGAGCTTTTGCCGGTAGAAGTGAAGTGATGAAGCGCTACCTCTGGAGGTAGAAGCTCGCCGGCGCGGAGCCAATCAGGTCGACAACGTGAGGCATCGTGGGCCTTGGCGCTCGTGATATCACATGCTAGAATGATAGAGAAGTGCGTACTTGCCTTGACTATCCTATGCGATCCATTCCAATAAATCTACGAAGGTGTCCTTCGATGCATCCAAAGTGCCTCATGTCTCAGGGACGTAGGGATGTAGGATGCAGG
The DNA here is from genome assembly GCA_007113925.1 of Teratosphaeria gauchensis. Lineage (NCBI taxonomy): Eukaryota > Fungi > Ascomycota > Dothideomycetes > Mycosphaerellales > Teratosphaeriaceae > Teratosphaeria > Teratosphaeria gauchensis. Next base: position 1,032,460 of record VCMR01000005.1, read on the forward strand.
TGACGTTCCACTTAGTCATTGTGGACTGTGAGAATCAGATCCAGATGCGCCCAATGCTGCAGACAAGGAGTTCTCCAACCATAGCATTCCTCTCCAGCACACCATCGCCAACATCAACGAAACAGACAACAAATGTATAGTGTCGGCGAGACGCCCGCCGGTCGCCACACATGCGCGCATGATGCTGCAGGTTCGCGCTCTGCCAAGAGTGGCACAGTCGCAATGCGACGTCACTGCTGCCCCTCTATTGAGCAGTTGGTCGTGTGGGCAAGAACCGGTGTTGATGGCAGAAAAGCAGGTAGGCAGTGTAGGTCGCATTCAATCTTTCCACTTGATTTTCAGGAAGCTGTACTGTTGCCACATTCGAGCAGCTAGACGAAGCAGGTGCACGTTGCGTTGAAGAGTCACAGGATTCGAGGAGACAGCACACAAGATACTGAGCGACAGCCACCATGGCGGGCCACAATGACCCCAAGCTCCTCTACGCCATACAGGGCATCAAGGCGTACCATATCCAGAATGGAGAAGAGCACAATCTCACACCCTCAGGGCCTCAAACGCTGAGCCTGCTCATGGTCCCTACCTCTTCTCCCTTCGCCGACCTGTCCACCACACGAGGCCAGAATGAAACACCCGACGAAGACTTCTACCTCCACCTTAACCTTCCACCCGAGCTCGACCTCCCTCTCCCGGCGACCACGCAGATATACCACCAGCCGCCCTCATCCTACCTCATTCCACGATGGGATCTGGGACCTGACGCGGGCGCTTTCACCCGCATAGAGTTTCCTCGCATTGGCTACGGCGTGACGCAGGAGGATGTCGACACCTTCGAGACCATTCTCGCACAATGTACCGCCTTCCTCGAGCGTGCCAAGCCACCCATGCCGGCCCGTCCAGGCGAGAAGAGCAGCTACAACCCTGCAGATTATGCGCCAGGCGGCAAGTATGCCGGCGGAGACATCAAGTCGAGCGGCGAGAAGGGTGGGCAGATCGTGCTGATTGACGAAGATGATGGCTCGATTGTGGGAGAGCTGGGCGAGGACGCCATCGTCTCGGAAGACAGCAAACTCAGGCCCGGTTCGAAGGACCCAGTCGAGGTTGAAGTCTCACAGGATGGCAAGAGAATACAGGTTCGACCCGTCTCCGAAGACTACCTCAAGATGGCCAAGCATCCAGCCTACAAAGACTCTAGCATCGTCCAGCGCTCTGCAACAGCCTCTCGTCTGATCGTGACTGGGTCCTCATACCTCGGCAACATGCTTACCTCCGGCGCGGAAAACTTCACTCAGAAGACCAAGCCCGTCAATAAGCCCATGGAGTTCAAGCCAGCGACCCACGAGCGCGTTCGCCGCATAAACAACTTCACGCAATCCGCTGCTGGTTTCTCAAGCAAGACCGTGGGCCAAGCAACCAACATCGTGCAGAACTTCACAGCCAGAGCCTCGGGGCACAAAAAGGACCGCGCGCACAAGGGATATGATGAGAAGGGCAATCCACTGCCGGAAGAACAATACAAACCCGGTCTCCTAAACAAGAGCATGATCGCCTTCTCTACCATCGGTGACGGCATCGCGTACTCTGCCAAGAACCTCCTGAGCACCTCTGGCGCGGCAGCAAGCACAGTCGTCGGGCATCGCTACGGCGAGGAAGCCGGCTCCATTGCCGCAAACCTCGCCGGCGGCGTCAAGAACGTGGGTCTTGTCTACATCGACGTTACAGGCGTGTCCCGCCGCGCCGTAATCAAGTCGGTAGCCAAGGGTATGGTCGTCGGCAAAGTCCGAGGTGGCGGTGAAGTTGTAGTAGGTGAAGGGGACGGCGGTGTGATTCCCGAGGAGGATCGGAAGCGGATGGAGGGGAAGGAGGGAGTGGCTAACCAGGGCGGATTTGGGCCCGAAAGTGGGACGTATCAGCCGGAAGGGTATGGGAATGCCGCGCCGCCTAGGTATGATGAGTTCGGGCAGGTTCGGAGTCAGGGGTATCCACAGGATAGGAAGAGGTGATTGTGATTGTGAGGGGAGGTACAGGGAGATGAGGTGAGGTGCTATAGAGTAGGCGTCGACCGGATGACTGGCTGAAAAGTCTTTATGATTCATGACTTGTATACGATTTCTAGATGGATGTAGATAGATACCTTTTCACGCAATAATCAGCACGCAGAGACTCCTTGCATTACCTTGTGAGGATATCATATTCCTCACCATAGGACGAATGAAGGGCTGACAGAGTGGTGGGAAGACGATGTAGGACAGGATGGTATCTGGGTGTAGTCGACGATGCCACTGGGTACCAGTGCTGGTGATGTGAGAAGGACTTGGCCAGCGGGGTTCGTCAGGAGTCGAATTTGTTGGTTCGGACCTCGAGAATTGGGGAAGAATAGCCTGCTGTGATGTTTTGCGGTGCTCGGTGCGGTTCTGCAAAGCGGGTTGAAGAGTATCGACCTAGAGCAAGAGATCCGTCTTATGTTAGCCTCGCACCGGGCAAGACGCAGTTCCAGGTTCATTCTGACGATGGTGACGCCGACCTGATGGACCAGCTCAATGCTGTGGCAACCTCCAATGTTGGTCCCGCAGCATGATTATATGTTACAGACGGCACACTGCATTTGCTAGATACGCGCCTCAATATCGCGAAACACACGCGTCTCCACGGCTTAGATGCGGCCGGGATGCTTCTGTCGGCTGATCTGTCCACTTGCAAGCTGTCGGCCGCGCGGGATCCTTCGCTTGAACCTGAACGATCGAGCGATGCAGTATTGATGATCTCGAAGCTGCTCAGGACGCCAGAGACTACATGCATAAATGTTTTCTCAGCAAGGTGCGGTATATAGTGCTCGCGGCCAATGGCTGCTCATATTTCTATGGGGGGCTTTGGAGCTTCTTCAAAAGTCTTCACTGGCGTGCCTTTCCAATCTCCATGTATACCAAGCTTTCCCAAGGATCTGCCGCGCGGAGATAAGACTTCTAGCTTGAGCTGCTTCATATGTTGCGGAGAAAGGTGTCATTTGCCGCTGTAGCGTCAAGCTACATGACGGGAGCGATTAGGCATGTGGTGCGGGCGGCATATTGACATAGAGACTGTAATTGCAAACGAAACAGAGCAGGTATCGAGTCGCAGTGGTAAGCAGTGGAGACTGTAGAACTTCTTCCGGTTCCGCTTTCCACCTGGTTGGAACTTTGCACTCCACGTCGTGTGGGTTAGTGCCAGGGCGACCACGTGCAGACACAGATGTTGAAGAAACCGTTTGAAACATGAAAGTGCGTCCGAGCTCCTCCTTCCCATTCCTCGCACAGCTAGACAGTCTGCTGCAAATGTGCACGCAATTCTGACTTGACAGCCGGGTATTCGGCTCCTAATATTGACGTGGATTGCACGAGTGCGGCTTGGACAGAGAAACATTCCAGATCGTGTTCTGTGGAGCCGCATCCCCAGCTGAACCGGGGTACCCATCGTCGCCTACCTTGGCTTGAGGTCGCGCAGCTGTCTGACAGTCTTGCTCGTTGAGCGCACGCGGCTGTACACGCTCCGCACCCGTCCGCTCGCTACACATTTGAGACGTTGGGCTTGCTTGTACACCGAATGGCAGGGAAAAAGCAATCATAGGACGGGAACGAGCCTTGACTCTTCCGTGGCTGCATTTGGCTTACGAGGCTGTCGGTGGTGTGAGGGCTGCATAGACGGTAGTGTGTGGATTGCTTTTGTTCAACATCACGAAAAAGGTCACGACGGAACTTGGTCGACAGTCTTGCCTAGAGACCGTATGGTCGAAGAGCAGCGACGGAGTATGGGCTTCGAAGGCACGCCTAGCGATTATCACGGACATACGAAGGGCGCGCGGACGCTTCATGCGCTGTCCCAGGGTCGAGCGGTCGACAGGTCACGGTGACAATACCGAGGGCAGGAGCGATCATGCGAATAAACATCACGACGCAGCTGGGCTTACTCATCCTTCTGTCCTCACTCATAGGCCTGGCTGTGGTCTCGGTAGCAACATGGGTCGCGAACCACAGCTTCGTGTTGGGCATTCGCGCCCAGCGCCTCAGCATCACTGCGAGCTTGAAGGCTGCCCAGCTCACGTCCAACTTGAACCTGATGCAGACAGCCGCCAACTTCATCAGCACTCGCGTGCTCATCCAATATGCGCTACAGAACTACACTCAGAGTGGCGTGGATACTGGTGACCTATGGTCAGATGCCAAGAGCGACATGGCGGATGCTATCAGCGGTAGTGGTTCCTTGGGTCAAGAGCTGCTGTTACAGACCATGGTGTTTCCGGTCAATGATCAGGGACCGATGGGCCCGTATGCTGTCATGAACACTACGTCTAACAACTTCCAGCCCAACTCGTCAAGCCACATCCGCCTGCCTTATGACTGCCCTGGCACAAACACCCCTGTGTACCTCGGCGACGATCAATGTGGCGACCTCAATTCTGGCTATCCGACGGCGCTGTACCCAAACCTCACCTATCTTGCGGTATACTACAACAGCACATTCAACCAGTCTGAGGCGGAATACGGCAACGACTTGCTAAAGTCTGGCGGTGACGCTTTACTGATTGGTCCATGGGCTGTAAATGACAGCTTATCCCTCGTCAGCATGACCATGCCGATCGTGAACAACGCCGACACTGTCGATGTGCTTGGCTGGCTTACCGCTGTCATGGATGCGCGCCTAATACAGGACGTCATAAGCCAGTCACAGGGCCTTGGTGACACTGGCGAGACATTGGTGGTTGGCCCGACCTCCGTCACCAATCTATTTGGACCGGCCGTACTGTATACAAACAACAGTGGCACGGCACCATCTGATGTCAAAGTGTCATATATCATGCCGCTGAGCGTAAACGATGCAAAGCGACATCCAGGCAAGGTCACTGGCACGGCGAACCTGCCGTTCCTCATGTCTAGCTACCCGGCGGTCGAAGATGCGTTTACGCAAGATCAACATAATTCCGACAACGACGGCGCTCTGATTGCCACACATAACGAACACAAGTCTAGAGTATCTGTCGGGTACGCCCTAGTGAACTCTAGTATGGTTGACTGGGCTGTACTTGTGGAGCAGGCGAGAAGCGAGGTCTGGCGGCCCATCCACCATCTTCGCGACATACTTTTGGCTTGTGTCTTTGCGACCGCAGCTCTGATGGCTATCATTGCCTTTCCACTTGCATATGTTTTCGGTATGCCTATTCGGCGACTACGAGAGGCGACCAGAAAATCCATCGAGCCGCCCGGCTCGAATCCAAGCAGATCTAGCGTCGAGTCGTATCCAATGAGTCACGACGGAGCAGACGATGTCGCGGCGGTTGGTCAAAGAGAGGCTGGAGAGGGGCTCGCGGTCACCACGTCTTCGACACTGGCGCGAAAAGAGGGTTTCATGACCACGAACGCTGTCGTGCGATGGCGAGAACGGCGAAAAGAGGACAAGGAGATGAGAAGGGAAGCGAGAAGACGGCATCAATTCAAAATTCCAGGCAAAGTCAAGGAGAGACGGTCATGTCTCAAAGATGAGCTCACAGACTTGACGAGCACATTCAATGAGATGAGCGACGAGCTTATGATGCAGTACGAGCGACTGGAGGAGCGCGTACAGCAACGCACTGCAGAGCTCGAATTAAGCAAGAAAGCAGCGGAGGCGGCGAATGAGAGCAAGACGCTCTTCATCGCGAACATTTCTCATGAACTGAAAACACCTCTGAATGGTATCTTGGGCATGTGCGCGGTATGCATGCAGGAGGACGACCCGGTTCGGCTCAAACGCTCACTGGGAATCATCTATAAGAGCGGTGATTTGCTGCTTAACCTATTGACAGACTTGCTCACCTTTAGCAAGAACCAAGTAGGGCAGCATTTGAGCCTGGACGAGAAAGAGTTCAGATTGCGGGACGTCAGCACACAGCTTGTCGCCATCTTCGACAAGCAAGCGAAAGATGGAAACATCAATTTACAGGTGCAGTTCGAAGGCATTCCCGACGCTGCGCAGCCTGGATCGAAGACAGAGTTTGGCCCCACTGGCACAGGCAGGATTAAGGATATGGTGCTCTGGGGTGACACTCATCGCATACTGCAAGTCTTGATCAATCTTGTCAGCAATGCGCTCAAGTTTACGCCAGCAGGGGGCAGTGTCACCATAACTATCCGCTGCTCGCCTGAACTTCCGGACATCAGCAGCCGTAAGGGGTCAATGCATTCGCGACGGAGCAGGCAGCAGTCTAGCCGGTTGAAGGCCAACTCGGATGCCAGCCTGGCCATGGCAACGCTTGAAACGGCAAACTCGATCAATCCGATGGATAAGCCGAACGCCATGATGAATTTTTCTGCCCATGAGCGCGCAGCCACCCCACCGCCTGGCAAGTTTCTGGGCTTTGAATTTGAAGTGAAAGATACAGGTCCAGGTATCTCCGAATCGCTGCAGCATAAGATCTTCGAGCCGTTCGTGCAGGGTGATCTCGGTCTGTCGAAGAAATACGGTGGCACCGGGCTCGGTCTGTCGATCTGTTCGCAGCTGGCGAGTCTCATGAGAGGCACCATAGGTGTTACGAGCCAGGTTGGACAAGGCAGCACATTCACGATGCAGATTCCACTGCGTCTCACGCAGTCGAGAGCGGATAGTACGGCGAGCTCTAGCGTGGACCTGATGGGAGCTGGATCAGGAGATGAGCAGAAACGCAGCTTGGATGACTCTGGCACGGAACGTGGTGGCCGGTCGAGATCACGGGGCAGTCGGCATTTGGGCGATGTTGGTGTTGCTGGCGAGTCAGGCGCACCTCAAACCACGACTAGCCCTACCACTGTAACCGCCACTCCAGCCGGCGGCGATGCGCAACCGCGTCTAGTAGGTCTGAGTCAGCCTTTCTTCGCTGCCAGCCAGCCCATGGAATCACCTGGGTCGCAAGCCGGCGCCATGCAGAAGATCACGGACGACGCCTCCCGCAACGGCTGCAAAATACGCGTCCTCGTTGCTGAAGACAACAAGGTCAACCAAGAAGTCGTTCTGCGTATGCTGAAGCTAGAGGACATTTATGATGTGACTGTAGCCAAAGATGGGCAGGAAGCACTGGACCGCGTGAAGGAAAGCATGAGAGGACAAGGTGGTGGCGGGACGGCGCCGTACAATCTGATCTTCATGGATGTGCAGATGCCGACGATGGATGGGATTATGAGTACGAAGCTGATCCGGGAGGTCGGGTTTCAGGCGCCTATTGTGGCGCTTACGGCTTTCTCAGAAGAGTCGAATATCAAGGATTGTATGGAGAGTGGGATGAATTACTTCCTCTCTAAGCCGATCCGGCGACCTCAGCTCAAAAAGGTACTGAAAGAGTACTGCGCGCCAATTCCGGAGGAGGAGAACGAGGATGTGGATGGGTTGGTGATGAAGCCGAGACCGGCTGAGAGTGCCGGTGCTAATGGTGTGGTCGTCATGGGAAACAATGGTGGTGTGAGAGAGGTTGCGCAAGGCGGCGGATATGGAGTGAACGATCTTGACAGCGGCCAAGGGTCTAGTCGTGACGAAAAGAAAGGGCCAGAGTCCGAGATGGCGGGCTTGAATGGGTGTAGGCCAGTATCGCCGCTTTCTACGCCTTGATACAGTAACGCACCGGCGGAGTCTGAATGTGGGAGCCTACTGGCATAGGCGGGATCTGGGCGGCGCAAAGTCTACGACGTGTCGATGACACATATTGAAGGAGGTGGCAAAAGTCCCTATTGTATGTCGTTTGAGCGAAGGTGCTTTGGCGTTAGTTGTGGGAATTCCCAGCGGGGCTGTTCATGGCCTCGGGGCTACAGTCCCTTAGGCTGGCACCGAATGGATTTGATGCCGAGGCATCATGGTGTGGCACATGCATGGAAAGCGGTGTTTGCCATTTGGGGATAAACAGCTGTATATATCGACAGACAGAAGCTTAGAGCTTGATATGAGTAATGCGAGGCGATGACCCAAACATTGTATCATTGTTGTCAGTTCCGGCACTCTGCTGCTTTTGAGGACTTGACGAGTCACCAGCCGAAAGAAGTCGGTCTTGGCAAACTTCGCAGTCAAACTTCTGCTTGTATACCTCATCTACTGCCGGAATAGCAGAAGAGATAGATGGATGCTAGCGAACAGCACCGAAAGCTTGGCAATGCCACGTGGCTTCCACTTCTCCTCAGTTCCTGCCAACATTCAGTGCTCGATACTGCTGTTGACGGCACTCCAGGATGGCATATCCCGTTAATGACAATATGACCAGCTCGTCCACCAATTTGTATCTCAATGACGTTGAATCGATCTCAAGCTCGAGACCCGGATCATAACAATGCTTGTAGATATGATCGAAGACATGCTGCTGGAGCAAGCAGCTGCACTCTTCGAGCATGAAGATCGCAAGGCTAGTAGACGACAGGAGAAATTGGCACGACGGGCGCAGCGTGGCAAGCGTGCTGTAGGGAAAGGCCCGTCTGCGGCGTGTTGCCAAGATGCACAAGAAGGTCGAGATGGTGCTGCGTGGCTTGCAATCGACGTACTGCTGACTCAGTGCGCAGGCTCAAGCACCACGAATGCGAGTCTCAACGTGTTCGACACTGGATCGACGATATAGACGGACCCGTAGAACACAACGGTGCGGCGGCAGAAGTCCGAGACGCTCCAGACACCTTAGACCGGAGTTCACGCAGTGGTGCGAGAGCCGGGCAGTTGAAAGGGGCACATGTGGCACTTCGAGATCCAAACTTCACAAAGCGAAGCTCACAAACTCAAGTACATCCTACATCTTACTAGGCATCCTCGTCGCGCCATCCAACCTAATCGTCTCTCCATTCAACATCGAATTCTCAATCGCATGCCTCACCATCTTCGCAAACTCAGGCCCCTGTCCCGGCCTCTTGGGGAACTCAAACACCCTCTCCAAACTCTTGCGCACCTTATCCGACATCTGCGCCGTCATGTTGCTTTCGAAAAAGCTGGGCGCAATACTCACGGCTCTGATACCCTGCGCCGCATGATCTCTCGCCAGGACTAGGGTCAAAGCCCTAATCGCGCCCTTCGACGCTGCGTAGGCTGCTTGACCGGGCTGACCGTCGAAGGCGGCGGAAGACGCTACCATGACTATCACGCCGCGCTCGCCGTCGGGTTGAGTTGGAGGCGCGGTGGCGATGTGAGGAAGGCAGAGGCGGATGAGGTCGAGAACGCCCCGAAGGTTGATGTTCAGAACGAAGTCCAGACGCTCTAGCGGCACAGGTTCGTTGTTCCTGTCGATCAGCTTTGCTGGCAGTCCTACACCGGCTGCTGGGATTACGCCCGCCATTACTTTGCCGGTATTTTTGATCCAGGCTACAACGCCCTTGACGGCGGCTTGCACGGACTCGGTGTCGGACATGTCTGCTTCCTCAAAGTGGACGCGGTCGCCGAGCTCCTTGACGATGCTGGCGCCTTGGTCGGCATTGAGGTCGAGAACGGCGATGTAGCCGCCTTGAGCATGGAGCTCGCGGACGGTGGCGAGACCGAGGCCGCTGGCGCCGCCGGAGATGACGAAGGTGTGGTCTTTGATTTGCATCTTTACAGTCTTGTTTAGACTTGTGGTTTGTCTATGACCTGGTCGTCGACCTATGTGGTATGCAGTGCCCAGAGAAAATGCACAATGCCGTAGAGTAGGAGTAGACAACCCGTCAGGACTCCCAGAATGATGAGTCCGTAGGCTGAAATTCCAAGAATGCCGTCACCAGAGAGGCGGCTATGATAGCTATATTGAGGTTGTTGCTTGTCCGGGGGACGATTATGCAAATGCTTTGCGTCCAGTCCGCGTTTCTCAAGGTAATCGAGCTCGTCCTCGTTCGTTGACCCGCTGTAGGTATTGCGATGTGTGAGCATGAGATGTGGTTGATGGATGTCCTGAGAAGCTACCTTATGGTTAAGCCGAGGCAGATCGCCATCACATGCTCGGCGCGACACTCCGCAGATCACGAGCGGGAGGCGCCGCCGTGAGGCCCGCCGCTGTACCTGGCGGCGTACCTGCCTTTCCTGGAAGATAGAGAGTGAGCTTTCACATGCTGCTTCACAAAACATCAGATATCCACTCGCTTTCGGTAGTCGCAACACACGCATACTGGTGCATCAGTCAGACGACTAAGGGCACGTCATGGCTTCGCCTTCAGCGACCGCAGCTCCACCACCTACTCACCCGTCAACACCACCACCCTCAGACACCTTGCCCTCAACAGCGGCACACACGCAACCAAACCTCCCCGCCCAACCCATCACCTCCGCCACCGACGACGGCACCTCGACCCGCCCACGCGATGCCCGCCTGCTTCACCTTGTACTTTCCAATCTCGGCATTCAATCATACCAGGAGCGCGTCCCACTCCAACTCCTCGACTTCGCATACCGCTACACATCCGGCATCCTTAGCGACGCGCAGCGATTAAGCTCCGAAGGCTATCTGGGCGGCGAGCGAACGACTACTAAGGGCAGAGGTGGAGGCGCAGACGGCGAGATCACAGTCCAGAGCCTACGACAGGCAATCGCATCCCGACAAGCACATGGCGTAAGCGCTGGCACGAATGGGGGTGCGCTACCCAAGGCATTCATGCTCGAGCAGGCGGAGAAGCGGAACAAGACTGCATTACCGAAGATCAAGGAAGGCGGGAACAGAGCGTTTGGCGGCTTGCAATTGCCAGAGGAGAAGTATTGTCTTACGGGTCCAGCGTGGAATTTGAGGGAGGAGTGGAGCAGTGATGAGGAGGTCGAGGATGTGAGCCATGCGCTGGCGAATGGCGCCGTCAATGGAGTGAGTCATGATGGGGATGCGGCGATGGGTGGTATGGATGGGGATGCGGGAGAGGATGAGGAGGGCGCGGGGAGGATGGAGGATGTGTTTGGGGAGGATGGTGGGGATACGAGTATGGCGCAGGACTGAGGGGTGTTAGGAGGGATGATCTTGATGGGTTTAGCGATGGCGTTGGTGGTTGACAAGGGGGCTGATTCCGATGAAAATTGTACAGAAACCAGATTTAACGGACAGATTATTGTTGAGCGGCTGGTGTATTTACCCTTCCTGCCGAGTAGGTGTGCCTAATATGACGCCACAGACACGACGACATGCCGACTAGGAAGAGGAAACATTCGAGAGGGTTTAAGGCAGGCCAGCACTTTCAAGACTTGGCTGATCGATGCAAATGGCGAGTGACATATTCTGGATCAATGGAAAAGCTGACTTGGCGCAGTCCGTGAGAAAGATGAAGAGCTAAATGCCAGTCTTGTAATGCGGTGATTACGATGGACAATACGGAAGGCACTGTATATGGGCGTAAGGATGTGTATTGCCAGTGCTTTGTGTCCGGAGGATTGCAATGACGCCTGATATGCATCGGGAATGTGGAAACGGGGAAGTGTGATTGCTATTGCAAGAAGTGAGTCTCGTCTTCGGCTGGATCGTGCAGTCGCTGGGGTGTGAGACTGTGATGACTTGCTCGGTGCTGGATCGAGTGTACCTGCGGCACTGTATTGCTCCAACGGACTGGCCGCTTCATACCTAGATCGAAACTGCAGATCTCGATCCGAACAACCAGTATGGCTTGATACGGTCACGCGTCCGCATTGATGTTGTGCGACGTGACTTCCGATACTACGGAGACTATGCCGGTGACAGCCACCTTTTCGTTCATGTATGAATACTACAAGCCAACATTATTCCGAGCGACATGTCGTTGACATAGGCTCTCGTACGAATGAGATTCATCGATGACAAGGTTCGCAGACAGTGCAGTGTCCGTTCTAGGTCTTCGGTATGTCATGCCGACCGTTTCTGATTGGTTAGAAATCCTTGCACTCATGGACGACACCCATGTAGAATGTCACTCTGCGACTTGGCATACATACTCTACCAGTACAAATCCTCGCGCGACCTCGTCGCTAGTATGCGACAGACACGTGGCTTCCTGCCTGCTTTGAGTGAAGTCGAGTTGTAGGCTGTCAGAGCGATGGACACCCTTGAGTATGGTGTGGCAAATGACAAAAGCCAGGATGCCGGCCTAGGACGGCGAGAAGGGCATGAAGATGGACGAATGCACGCGAAGGCCGGGAAGCCGAGCGAGAAGATTGACGCTGGCGAGGGCGATCTCGAGGCAGGAAGGACGGGAAGTGGTAAGTCTCAAGATGTCGCGTCTGGTTGTGCAAGATTTTACCCCAAGACGCGTATAGTGGAGACACCAAGAGTCTCCAGCTCGCCTCCGAAGCATCTATACCGCTACATACAATTTTCACAGCAATCGTGCTTGCTCGCATATGTATTCAATCCTACTTACACAACCTCCCAGTTTCCACAACCAACGACCCATCCCACACCATCGAAGACCCACCTCAAGTAACCAAAAAAGGCCCCTTTAAAGCCCTCTCCTTCCTCGACCAACTCCTCGTCCTCTGGATCATTCTCTCCATGGCCATCGGCATCATCCTCGGCAACCTCGTCCCTTCCGTCGGTCCCGCCCTCCAACGCGGCACTTTTGTCGGCGTCTCCGGTCCCATCGCCGTTGGGCTCCTCGTAATGATGTACCCAATCCTGTGCAAAGTGCGATTCGAGACTCTCCACTTGCTCATGAGATCACGGGAGCTCTGGAAGCAGATCGGGATCAGTTTTGTGCTGAATTGGATTATCGCCCCGTTGTTCATGACGGCCTTGGCATGGGCGTTCTTGCCGGACCGGCAGGAGTTGAGGGATGGACTGATCTTTGTGGGCGTGGCGAGGTGTATTGCCATGGTGCTTATCTGGACGGATTTGGCAGGTGGAGATGGAGATTATTGTGCTGTGTTGGTGGCGTTCAACAGTATCTTGCAGATGGTGTTGTTCGCTCCGTTCGGTAAGTCGTCATTCGTCATAGGAGAGATGGCAGTGCTGATTGTGGTCCTTGCAGCCGTGTTTTACGTCAGAGTCGTCTCCCATGATCCAGAAGATTACGACAACGAAATTTACACAGACGCCGCAACGTCTGTAGCAGTCTTCCTCGGCATTCCACTGGCAGCAGCGATCATCACTCGACTGTCACTCCGCTGGGCGCTTGGAGAGCAGAGATATCAGGAGCGTTTCATCAGGTTCATCGCACCATTCTCGCTGATCGGCCTTCTCTACACAATCATCGTTCTCTTCGCAAGCCAAGGTGCACACGTCGTCGACCAAATCACATCCGTCCTCCGCGTATGTGCACCACTAGTGGTATACTTCCTGGTCATCTTCCCATTCACGGCCTTCATGATGTACCGCGCAGGCTACGGATACAAGATTTCGTGCACACAAAGCTTCACTGCAGCGTCAAACAACTTCGAGCTTGCGATTGCAGTCGTGGTCAGCACGTATGGTGCTGGGAGCGAACAAGCTTTGGCAGCGACTGTTGGCCCTCTTATCGAGGTGCCAGTACTGGTCGCGTTGGTATATGTGATACGATATTTCAAGCATCGGTGGGGTTGGAAGGAGCCGTCGGAAGAATAGTGCAGTTCTTTTGATGTTCATAGCCATTTATCAAAAATCACCCAAACTCTCATGCATAGCCCACATGGAATAGAGCTTTGTTGGCGACTCCCCGCCACCAAGATCTGGTTCTGGCTGACACGTCTCGGGCACGGCCTGATGATCTTGTAAGGAAGCAGTGTCGTTTCCATTTGTCATCATCGGCTCGGGCAATGGTATCAACACGTTTGCTGCATGCCCCACGTTCAGATTCAAACTTCCTGAAGCATATGTTTCTTTCAATTGCCGGAGCAGTGCATTGGCGGAGCTTTGCATAAGGAGCGACGTCGGATCTTGCGCGCCAGATTCTTGAACCAAAAAGAAGCCCGGTCTTTGTGCTGTAGCGTTGCTGCTTGCAATCATTGCTGGTATAGTCGCCCTCGCCACAACATGCAAGAATCCTACACTGCTTGTCCAAGCTGTTTGCAAACCATTGCTCTCAACATCCAGGATATTGGCCGCCGCCGCTCCTGGCGTGCTGTACGCTAATGAGCACAAAACAGCCTGCAGGTCTCCAGCCCCCTTCACTACAGCCTCGACAGCCATCTTGACTGCCTCCGCATCATGGCTCTGCTGGTACTGAATCTGCACACCTGCCTCCAGCCCCAGCTTGCCAATTATACCATACGTATCCATCTTCATTTGCTTCAAAGCTGCAGCCTGCTCTTCAAACCCAACGTATGCAACTCCACTGAATCGTTTCCGCTGCATCGCAATCTCAACGAACCGCAGCGTAGACTTTTGTATTTCAGACCCCACGAATACCAGCAGTTGACCTGTCCGTTCCCTCGGAGGGGCCGGAGCCTCGACTGGAGGAGGCTGCGCCACTGGCAACGGCTTGCGTCTGAGCTCTTCTGCTGCAGCCCCATTATTGTAATTCATGAAGCTCGGTCTGGCAGAGCTGGGCCTGGAGCTTGAGGGCGTCGTCGACATCGGTCGGGGCGACACTGCTGGTTGTGCCGGTGCTGCGCGCTGGCTGTACTGATGTGGAGGCGTCGCAGATGCGCTGCTTAGTGATTCTGCATAGTCCCTCGCGGCTCTGAAAGAGCTCGTCCTGCTGGCCGTACCGATGCTGCTCGAGTAGTCCAGGTATGTTCCTCTTCCAGTCCGCTCGTTCGAGTAGACGCTGCTTGATCTCGACTCCATGTTTCAAGCTGGCTCTAGCTAGTACCACGGTCTCCACCTGTCTCAATCCTTTTGTTTCGTATAATTCTCCGATGCTCGTGTGAGCACTTCACATGAGAGACCTGGAAGCAATACTACAGCAAGCACAAATAGTCGAACACCCAAGGTGTCAATAGTATACAAGAAGCGAAGAGTATTGACAAGCAAATTGAAGTAATATATGGCGACGTATAGAGGACTAATAAGGAGATGTCCAAGGAGATATACCGTGTTTCAGATTGAACCGCCTGTTCCTGCAGGCTCGAAAGCATGTGGGGAAAACTTTGATGATGCACCATGCTTCCACCTACGTATGCGTATCCTCCTATGTATCCTCGGTATCTCCATCCACCAAGCTCACGTCAAGGCTGGCGCCACGGTTTCCAGGCTTCTCGAGTTCAGCCTTCTGAGCCAGCGCGTCAGGTGACCATTCAGTATGTCTTATGAGCACGAGCAGAGTACTCCAGTGACGAGCGGATGTGTCTTGGCTGAAGATACAGATCGAGCATCTCAGCCCAACCGAGACAACTTTGCAAAGCTACGCGCAAGGCGGCGAAATCCAACGAAAAATTCTGTATTGGGTTAGCAACGCTGACGATGGGAGACGAGTACTCAAGGCCTGGGCGAAAGCGCAAGCCGGATGAAGCGGCATCTCGCGCAAATATGGACGAAGCCGTGGCTGATACATTGTGACCACAGGCGAGGTTGAACTGCTAGACGTTGTTGAGGGCATGGGAACGAAGGTACATTTGGCGGAGAAGGTCAAGTGCTTCTTGACTGTCGCTGTTATGATAATGTGTGTTGTCTTTCCACTGCTATTTGTCTCTCAAGAGTGCGATGTTAGGAGTGAAATCCACGAATCTGGAAGCATTGATATGGTCTGAAGTCTTTAACAAACTGGCAGGTGTTTCCCCGGCCAATGGACATTGACAGGAGTGCGAAGGAAAGAAGCTTGAGATGGCGACAAACGAGCAGTAGCATCAACGAGAAGCGTCAAGAAGAGGGCGTGTCGTGCGGACGCCTCATCCCTCATACAATCGTCGCAGGCATATGTCATGATTGACGCTGATGAGATGCGCGTAAATGACACGAGCCCGTACGTAGTGATAGGAGGAGCCGCGGCTTGACCAGGTCGTACATGACAAGCTGTTGATCAAGCATGGACGGCGACACCAGTGATCAACAATGATCACGCCCAAGCTGATTAATCAGCGTTCAAGTCAATATCAGCAATGAAACACAGCTAATGCCTACCAAGCCAATCTCACGGGCGTTTGGAAATGGTCGGACTAAGATTGCCGGGCCGAACTCCTTACGAGACATTTCACACACGGAACATCTTGGTGATTTGCCTGAGCGCTTTTGATTGAAGATGTTGCACTCCGTAATGCAGTCCCAGACTCATCCGTCGAGTACCTCCCGCTGACAACCATCCCACCGTTCTCGACGACGATAACTACCGCATCGATCCCTACAACATCTGACACGAACAACATGCAGCTTCTCGCACTCGTCACGCTCGCGGCTTCCGCGACGGCCATCAGCAGCGTCCAGACCTGCCAGAGCGGCTACGCCGCAGCTTGCTGTGATGAACTCGGAGCTGGCGAGGTTAGCTCTGAATACTGCTCTTGTACGTCACTCATGCCCTGAAAGCTTCTTCAGCAGCTGGACCAGGCTGACATAGCATGTGACGATCCAGATGTTGGCGGAGAAGGCGCTTGCCTGATGACCGGCACCGTCAAGTGCTGCCCAGTTGATGCATCGGTATGTTGTCCTCAGCCACGAACAGTGAAATTGGCATTGCAGTATCCGCTGACATCGATTGTGTTTCAGGGGAGGAAGGTCAAGGCGAACACGCTGTGCATTGATTACAGGCCCACGACCAACATGGAGGAGAGGGAGTAGGGACGGTGTCGGCGGAGGAATGGAGGCAGGAAGAGCATGTTGTGCGATAGGAGGTTCTTAGGTATTCTCGATCGCAGAACGGAGCATTCTGTCCCATTTTTGGCGTCACTCAATAGACAAAATATGCTTCCCAGCCACATGTGAAGACGTGTCCGGACTCCATTGCACTTCTTGTGATAGCTCTGACCAACAATGATGGTATGGCATCTCATCATTTCCAGAATGCCGGCACTCGGACGGTCAAATCCAGTGATGTCTTACCCTCCGGCCGGTCTTGCGCATTTCAGGAGCAACTGACCAGTAAGGACTGGCGACTCGAGGTCTCAAGTGTTTCTGCAACTTTTGCGCGGCGTTCCTATTTACGATCTCTCTGGATCATCCGATGCACTGCTGATTACATAGCAAGATTATCGTTGTCTGTAGTCAAGCTGACTATCCAGCGATCCTTGGGTCCGTCGCAGGCCCGATCGTTTGACGAGACATGCGAGGAGTCATGGAAATATGTCGAATTTCCTGAAATGTGGCCAGACTTAAAAGACCTGAGTATAAAATACGCCCACGCCCAGGCACGCAGCCCATCACGTACAGCACCATCAACCAACCTCACCATTAACGAATCCGATTAACAATCAGCCCTCATCATGCAATTCTTCGCCATCCTCGCTCTCGCCGGCGCCGCAGTGGCCCAGCATGCCACTGGTCTCGGCGTGTGCCTTGCCGGTACCAAGAACGCCTGCTGCAAGACTCAGGAGGGCGGCAATGTCGCTAGTAGCTTGTGTCACGGTATGTTCGTTTCATTCGACCCTTTCCCATACTTGATCCTACACAATAGTGATGCTGAGCTGACTTTCCGTCGCAGTCGACCAAGACACCGAGGTCACCCTGTGTGACGTTGGTGAGATGCGCAAGTGCTGCCCAGAGAATGCCAAGGTACGTCTCGTCAACCCCTCAAAGCCCCAACTTGGGCGCGTTGCTAATGCTCGTTCTCCTTCAGTCCGATGAAGATTGGTGCACTCCTCCTTCCACTGACCGGCTCTCATGGTAGGTGGAACTCCTGCTGGACGAGCCATAAGATGCGACCGGAATGAATTGCTTTAAGGCACAAAGTTATAGCAGCGTATGGAAATCCTCGTCATCATGTCACGAACCGAGGGTATTCTACTGTCCCCCTATCCTTCAGCTTGAACGTCCAGTCTCGGATGATTGCTCAATGATGGTTGCTGTGTCCCTTGAGCCAAGCGCCTTAGCGATTGAATTGACAGCCGCTACAGCCCACCGATACCCGCAAGTAACATGCGCGTCAATGAGCAAAGGCGCACCACTCAGCGCTCAAGCATTGAAGGTGCTATGTATCGATACAACATGTCCAGACGGTAGAACGCCTCCCGAAAGCGGAAGGAGCGTCGTTATATCGTCGAACGAGAAAAGCCGTTCCCTGCTCGACGTGAGTCGACACGGTCGAAAAGTGCACTTGCTTTCAGCGAGAACAAGACGCTCCACATCTCAAGATGCGCGATCATGCTGATGTGGTTTTAACCGAATTTCGTCGTGGTGGCACTGTGCTTAATGGCAGTGGTAACTGCATGACCTTTAGACGGCTTCCGACCCTACGCCAAACACATCTTCATTATCCTGCTGAGAGACATGTTTCGACACCAGTATTTGGATAGCAGATGCATTCATGTTTGGACAGCGGCGTGGTGATGCCGTGACGGAGATGCTGGACGATACATTTCCCTCTTGACGAATGCATCAGGTCAAAGGCTGGCGCTCTCGTGTCTTCGGGACCCTGCCGCGCCGCACATGGCCAGGAATTCCACGAATTTCCAGGCTGTATGGAACGCCGGAATGACTGTATCGCAGACTGTGTCGATGGTGATGATGGTATGGAGAAGGGCAACGTGACTTTGCTGATATGTCTTGAACCTACTTAGCGTTTTGTCAGCCCCACGCAAGACGCCGCGTGATTGGCTGCATACAACCATCATTCGACCATCATCACTCAGAGCGACATACTAGTGTAAACACCCTATACGGTAACGCGACCTATAGCGATATGTGATGAGCCGGGCACATGAGCAAGTATAGCAGTTTTCTTGTTACTATCCTATCTACTCTCATTGTCCTCATGGCCGCATGCTATCGCAGACCGATTCGTTGACAAGCACAGCAGGGCACGACCATGGGGGTAACGATTTCACATACTGAGTATGCCCCTCTGGCCTTCACCAGCGCGATAATAGGCTTTGTGTCTTTCACATTCACGCTAGGCACATTCCTTAAAGTACTTTGGGTGAACTTCGAGACGCTTGGCGAAGCGCCTCACGAAGTACACGGCTACTTGACGAATCTACGGCAAGAGCTACTGGAAGAGCGGGAATCATTGCGCATCATGAGGAAGCAGTGTAAGAAGTATCACCGAACGATGCGCCAAACCGGGGACAATAGCAGATTCGCCAACTCAATGGAGCTTGACGACGTGACCCTCAAGACCATGAGCGATGTGCTTAAGAACCTGATCAAGAGATTTGAGGCGATCGAGAAGGACTTCCTAGAGCCTGGGGAGCAAGGCATTCGGGAGCTGACGAAGCATCGCAAACGGAGGCGCGACGATGGAAGCGTCAGCCCATACTATGAGCATTCAGCGTACGCCTCTCCGCCAGAAAAAGGCGGCAGATCACGAAATCGATCTCGTGCTCGTGACCGAGATCGAGACCGTGTGCCCCGCTACACGAACGACAATTACACTTCCTTCGCAGATCCAGCTCGAGAGGAAGATTCCGACGATGATCGGGAGAAGTATTGGGCACAGAGGATTGACTATGCGAACTATTCGTTTAAGAGGCGGTTGATCTGGCTCTACAAGAAGCCTGACGCACAGCAGTTGATGAACAGTTTGGAGAGGGTGCAGGTCCGTCGCATGGCAAGGCAGGTCGGCGCGATATCGATCATGATGCATGAGTATGGTGGAGAGGGTGTGCACACTCGCGATATGGTGCAGAGGATCGACGAGAGGGTGGCAAGAGTCATGGGGGTCAGGAGGGTGGAGAGTGATGGAGGTTGAGGCGGCTGAAACGATAGCTGGAAGTTCTACAACCGCGTACGAAAGGGTTTCAGCATTGCGCCAAACCAACCCTTAGCCCGAATGGTCCATGCCCAAACACTTACGCCTCAGTCCATCCTGTCCCAGGTCCACGCCAACGTCTTCTGGCGAGAATGGGCGTGGGCTATGTTACCGTTCGTAAGAAACGAATTCTGGTTAGTCGAAGGAATACGAGTGAAGAGAGCATCGATTGGAAGCTATGCACGATTCTCCAGTCCAGCTTTTTATTGCTTCCAAACCTGACATCACCGGAACCTCCAAGCCGCCATGCACAGTTGAGACCCATCTCCGGAACCACAACATACTAGGCCAGCCTGCCTTAGCGTCCTGCAAGTTCTCGATTCGCTCAGACCATGTCATCGCCGTATCCAGGATGCATCGATTGTCTAGCCCCAGCCGATGCGTCTGCATCGCCAGCTGTAGCCCTTGTTGGGCTGTCTTGTGCAGGTGGTGTGGATTGCAGCTTCTCCGCGCTGCCACCATACTGAGACTCCATGCGGATCTGTCCAGGATTTGCCTCTTCGTAATGAAAGAACTTGATGAAGTGGAAATACCCTGCGCTGACAATGGCTCCAAGTCCTGGTCCAACATAGTAAATCCAGTGGTATCCTTGAAACGAAGCTGCTGCAACACACGGCCCTAATGATCGAGCTGGGTTGACCGAAGCACCTGTCCAATTTACACCAGCGACTTCAACCACGAATAGCGCCATACCAATGCCGATCGGAGCAATGTACGTCGATTCGTGCTTCTCAGCTGCAAGCATGAGGACAGTGAAGACCAGCAGAGCCGTCAAGAATATCTCCAAAAACAGACCTTGCGCGATAGTAGTCTTCGAGCTTAACGTTGTCTGCACATTTGCGATGTCGCCAGGCACAATGCAGCTCACCAAGGCTGCCGCGCAGATGCCACCAAGGAACTGGACTATCACGAAGAATACTGCGCGTATCGGTGATAACGTGCCGGTCAAGACCATCCCGAGGGTGACGGCTGGGTTGAAGAGGCCGCCGGGGACGCGGTAGAGGTTCCAGGCTGTGACGAGGAGGGAAAAGCCGTAGGAGAGGGCAATCTGGGCGGGAGCTTTAGCACTCGGTTTGACAGCCTGGTGTCAGGAACACGGTTAGACTTACAAAGACTACGGTTTGTGAACTCTTGCTGCCGTTTGGCCCGGTCTCTGCGGCTTGTTCTGCAGCCATCAAGTGACCGAGGAAGGCGAAGAAGAGAAACAGCTGTATCGTATCAGCTGTTGCTCATGTGCATATTGCGTCCCAGGTTGACTCACGAACGTTCCTACGAACTCGCCACTTGATGCTGCAAAGTGTGCGAGCATCGAAGACTGGCTATTAGGGTGCTGAGTCTTGAAGAAGCCGAAGAATGGTTGGTCTGCGGTGTGCCGGCGGCCACTATTCTTGAACTTCGGCAGTCCCATGTTCGCAAAGGTGTGGATAGGACGTCTATTGAAGCTGCACTTCTGATGATTCCGACTTCAACTGAAAATTCGGTCTTGATGGATCCAACGCTGCAATGGACGCAGAAGTTCAGATTGCGAAAGGGCTCGAGGAGATATTTGTACAGTCATCAGCTCCACCCTCGCACCTCGCAGACAGACGAACCTGGTTGAGAGTATGGTGCAACCAATTCTTATGCATAGAGACATGCATAGAGACATGCATACCGTGGCTCTGGATGGGTGGTGAGCCCACCTTCTCACTATGTCGGCTCCGTGTACCCGGGTCAGTATCGCCATGTTCGCAGTGATCTATCACATCCGATTGCATACGAATTGCAGCCTTTAACAGCCAGGACGAATCATGATGTTATGCTGACCATTATGCATTACGAATATGCAGCCTCTAGCGAGGTGCGGCAGGAGGTCGCACAGCAGATTAAGTGGCTGCGGGCTTGAGACGGTCATTGGGTGCTTGACTGCCATGGGTTCGAGGGTCTACGTAATGATGGCATACGGGACTGCATGACTTGCCTGCCACTGATTATATCTGCGACATAGTCGATGCAAGTTGCTTCAGGTCAAGATCTTTGATCGAAGGCAGACCGAGGGATGCGCTGAAGTCTTGTGCCACCATCCGCCTTGCAAGCGCTCGTGCACAAGTTTTGGCAGTCATCTTAACGGTCAGTCAATCTCCTGTATTTGACTGAACCATGACCAGGTGAGAGACATGCCCGGGCCTGACGTCGTCGCCAGTCATGTCACTAAGGCACTATCCACCTGACTGGTGCATTGGCAGACTGGTCGAGATCGATGACGAGAGACAAACCCCATTCGGTCACAACCTGAATCTGTAAGTCTATCAGTAGATTAGTCAGTCAAGGTGTGGTTGACTGACGAATGAGAGGAAACCAGTCTCGGTGCTTTATGTCAATCTGTTGATTGGTGAAGTTTCTGCGATTATCCACAACACACCCACTGTTATCTTCATAAGTCGATGAGGTCGTCCAAGACTAATTCTGTACAGAATCAAAACTCCCGCCTAATAGCTTCTGGTGACTGTGCGCTGCCGATCTCATACACAGCAGGGGCCGAAAACTGGTGTTGTGTCGGCTGAGCACTCTGGTTCATGATCTCCGTGAACCTATTCGACTGGGCAACGACGGACTTTCTGCACAGCAGGGATGGAGACTAAAATACCAAGATTGTCTGGCTTCACTGTTCGTCCAAGTCGGACGGTTCATCTGCAGAGGCCGCGAATGATGATTTCTCGCAGGACTGACCGGACGCTGCGGTGCTTCATACATTGCTTGTGGGCTCAGGGATCGTCGGCCGTCATAGGGTGTAGACTGCGCAGCCTGCATGCCTCCTGGCCCCGCTGCTGGCTTGGGCTCGTACCAGGACCTTTGGTACGGTGGGCGCTCACTATTGTGTCTGCTCTGAATACCGGGCACTGATGCAGACGGTCCCTTTTCTCCCTGATACGGCTGTGCGGCTGCAGCTCTGTGGTGGTTTACTTCCTTTTTGAGGCTTTTGTGACGCCCAAGGAAGAAGAACAAAAGCGCAGCTCCAACGACAATGCCAGCATTGGCTCCAGGTTATAAAACCTGATGAGGAAGTCTTGGCAATAGAGGCTGGTGATGAGGAAGCACCCGCGATTGGGACTGTATTTGATGCTGTGCTTGATGCCGCACTCGAATCGTATATAATGGTTGTGGTCGTTGCGGTTGCTGCTAGTGAAGCCATCGAGGTGGATACTTCGTCCGGGAGCGGCTGACCAGGCTCGATCATATAGTTTGCTCCTTTGGCCAAGCTGATTTGCGTCGTAAGAGATGTTGACGAATTTGGTTTGATCACACCAACCATGCCATAGCCAATGCATGACCCGGGCGCACCGCACTACGAGATGAACCTCCATCAGTCGAGCCTGTGGGCTTCCTCGATGTCATCAAGAGCCCAGCATACACCAAAGCCGTTCGGTCACGCAGTCGGCCCTCAGTACCTCGAAGCTATCGAACTTTGTCTGACCTGCGGCTCTGACGGCGATGCTGACGAGGCGACGCTCGAACCCGAGCGCCGCATTGTAGAGACACTGCGCGGTTATAAGGTATAGTAAGCATGTTTGAAGGCCCGCGGACTATAGACACAAAGGCGGAAACCCTAGAATTCTCTACCGCCCCTGGTTCCTTTACCCGATCCTCAACCTACACTGCCCAGAAAACCGCCAACAACCTCCAAAAACTCCTCCGCCTCCTCAAAATGCGCCACGTGCCCACTTTCCCCAAAAACATGCTTCCTGACCCTCGCCCGCGGCCTCTCCACCCACTCCCTCCCACACCTCTCAGGACAACTATCCCACGTCCCATTCAACACCAAAATCCCCCCCGGCACCGTCGTCTCGGTGACTTCACAAATCCTCCCCCTAACATCCCACTCCTTAAACCCACCCCCCGTCAGCTCGAAGAAAGTCCCCTGATACAGCGAAAAACACGGCGTATCATCTTCCTCCGCCAACGCCGCGGAATCCAGAAGAGTCTGCGGCCAGACAGCAAGACGACAGAAGTGCTTCCGGTCGAAGACGTCCTTCGCCGCGCGGTACTCTGCCGAAGCCGGATCGCCATCCTCAAGCACCTTCCTCACATCCTCCTGCATCTCTGCCCTCTGCTCACAGGAAGCGTCGACACGCCCTTGCATACTACTCATAGTACTATACAGCACCAATTTCCTCAACCCCCTCGGCTGCGTCAGCGCAAAAGACCCGGCGATCATGCCGCCGCAGCTGTGGCCCAGCACATCATATTGGGCCAAACCCAGGAACCGAATCAAATTCTCCAGCTCAGTAACCAGGAGCTCCATATTCCAGAACTTCGTATCACCTCTCGTCTCCGGCAACCGCGTGCTAGCGCCACAGCCAAGTTGGTCGTACAGGAGAACCGGGATCCCGTGATCGAGATGCAGGCGGACGAGTTGGAGTAAGTATCCGCTTGGGTTTCCTGGACCACCGTGCACGCAGATGAGAGGCGTGCGGCTAGCATCTGCCAGATCGCCGAACACCCAAGCTGCAGTCTCGCACGTCCTCGTCGTACCCGGAGGCGTAAAAGGGATTTTGAGTGTTTGCGTCGCGGAGGAGTAGTCTTTGATGGTTTCCTTGAAAGACATGGTTCAGTAAACAATGAGTTCGCTTCGGATGCTCGTGAGCCAAGGATCGGGTCTAAGTGAGGCAGGGAAGGCGCACTTCATATACTTCATGTTCAAACGGACAGCGGAAATTCTGGCGCCTGAGCCGGGGCACGACAGACAGAATGTCGTTGCCTTGAGGAGCGATCATGTGCAACGCCGTGACCCAAACAATCTGCGAATGCCGAACTCCGCAATACCGACCAGTAGAGTGAAGTGGCAGAAATTCCTGCAGCTACTTGGTCGCCGCTTTTGAGTGAAGCCGGAATGACCACTGACTGCATGATGAGTAGGTATGGAACGTAAGTGATGAGGCAACATCAGAATCAGGGATGATACAAAGTACAAGGCCGCCCTTCGCCATGAGATCCGGCCCATAGACCCTACTCCCCAGACTGTACACAACGAAACAACAGTCCTCTCAACGGCTTCCTTCGACCCCCGAAACGTTCCACTCAAGTCTCCTTGCGGGGGAGGCGAATTTGGATCTTGGTTGCCCTCCATTCACACAGACACAGACCTAGAATGCCTAAACAACATTTCAGTATCTAGAATCCAATACCAACCCCCATCCCATCGTCACGGGTCCGCTCAGTCCCCAAGCCACACACCGTCCCATGGCGAAGCTAAGTTTGAGAAAGAATAAAAAAAACAAGCTATCTGCCAGCCTCCTCCCCTCCCAAACCGAGCCGCAAAGATTTAATCATCTCCTCGTCCACCTAGTCCAACGAATCCACAAATCACCCCCTGCTCCAAGCCGCAAACCCCCCCTTTCCAGCACCCGTCCCTCGATTGCTGAAGGCCAAGAACAAAACCACCCACTAGCTCACTAGAGGAGGGGAAGGAGGCGACATGCGTGCGTTTTCGGGGCCGACGTGCGAAAGAAAAAAAAAAAAAAAAAAAGAAGGCTTTAAGGAAGCACGAAAGACAAAAATTCGCGGTCCTTTGCTCAGTTCATAGCCTTCTACCAACCCCGCCTCCTTTCTGCCCCAGAAAAGTCCAGTAACACCATCAAACCACACCCAACCACTCAACCAAAAAAAACCCTTACTCCTCCCCTCCTCCCGCCTCAATCCCCAACCCGCCTACCCCCTCCCCCTCCACCTCCACCCCCGTGCCATCCGTATTCTCACTCGCCAAACTAACCCCACTAACACTCTTCGCCTCCTCCCTCTCCACCCTCTTCTCCTTCGCCTTCCCCCCACCCCTCTTCAACACATGACTCCAACTCCTCACACTCCCCCTCCCATTATCCTTCTCCTTCTCCTTCTCCTTCTCCTTCCCCCCCAAACTATTCACACTCGCACTCAACTCCCCCGCCTCCTCCTCATCCACCTCACTCGGCGTCATGGGCGGCGGGATCTGCGGGCTCCCGCTCGTCGCGCTCCCCGCGGTCGAACTATCCAGCCGGCTCTTCTCGCGTTTAAAGCTCGGGAGGCCGAACTTGCCGGAGCTGGACTTGCGCGTGATTTTCGCCATGAAGGATTCTTTGCCTGTGCTTCCCACCAGCGGACTGGGAGCTGATCCGCTTGGCGTAAGGTCCGAGAATGTGGTGTGTGAGGGCGTGCGGGCGAGGAATTCGCTGCTGTTGCGACCGCTCTCGGCGATGGAAGATTCGGTTGTGGTCATGCTTCGCGCGTCTGAGCGGGATTTTCGGCTTACGGGCGGGCTGTCGTCATCGGGTTCGTATCGCAGGCCTGGTGTGGCGACTTGGCTACTGCTTGCTTGGGGTGTTGAGGCCGAAGAGGAGGCAGTAGCAGCGTTCCTGTCTCTGCTTTTGATGCCGAAGAAGCTCTTGAAGTCTTTCGCAGCCGGATTGAGCTTCGGGGTAGCGGCTTCAGCCCTCCTCTCCGCCATGGAGCCTGGGGGCGGCTTGGTCCCGATAGGTGCAAGATGCGAATCCGTGTCAGGGAGGAAGTCGCTGTCTTCATCCTCGAGGATATCTTCGGGAGGTCCCGAAGCGCCGTACTGTACGCTCGGGCGCCTGCTCGGGTGACGTGAGCCCGTCCATCGACTACCTTGCCCAGCAGCTGCGGGCCAAGCAGGGACAGGGCCAAAGCTAAGGGGACTGCTTCGCGCTCCGGCAGTAGCGTCCTGAGAAGGCCAGGTATCTACGCCCCATCTTGAGCTGTCAAATGATGGTCTAGGCAGCTCGTTAGAATGAGTAGAGCCGGGTCGTGGACTGCCTGGTCGCCGTCCAAAGCCAGTGAACGATGACGGCCATCCGTTGCTGTCCTTACCAAACAAACTCTTCATCCCAAATGCCCTTCGAGCGGGCGCGCCAGCTGCTCCTCCTTGACCATTATCGGGGACGGCGTCCGAGGCGGTGTCGGAAGTCACTGCATCTGGTGGAAGCATTTCCGAGACTGATGAGTTCCTCTTTCTATGCATGCTCGTGGAGTCCAGACCGGTGATGATCTGCTCCTGGCGGGGCATACTATGGCTCTGTGCCTTGCCCAGCGCTGGACCTTCGATCTCTGCATTCACGCTCGTCTTAGCTCGCGGCTTGATGCCAAACATGCTGCTGAATCGGCTCCCCGTCGGCTGAACACCACTGCCGCTGTTGACTCTGCCCGAGCGGCTTGAGCGTACGGAGCGTCGATCGGCATCCATCAAGTTCTCTGGCGAGCCGATGTGCAGGTTAGGCTGGCTGGCCTGCGGACTGGCGAATATAGAAGGATTGCGTTCGGCGTCACTGGCTGGCGAAGCTGGTCCTGGTCCCGGATATTCTTTCTCGGCCGCCTGCTGTACGGGTCCTGGCATGCCTCCCAGTCCAGGCAACGCTCCCAGCCCGGGTAGCACGAATGGCTGCTCGAGCTGCTTGTGCGCCGTGTCTGCCTCGCCACTGAACAGATCAGCTGGCAGCAATTCCGCACCAGCGCCCGGAGACATGAGTGCCCCACCGGTCAATTTTTCCTTGTCCTCTTCATTGATGGTGAGGGCCGAAGTGGGTGCACCATTGTGGAAGATCGTCATGCCGTTGGTGGCGTTCAAGAATGGTGCATCGTTCCACGGGCTTGCGGTCACTGGAACATTGCCGAAGGGGCTAGTCGTGGCCGGCATGGAGAAGTTGGCCAAGGTCGGGCTATCAGAGCTTGTCGCCCGTCTGCTTCTCTGGCTGTCGCCCCTCCGGAGCAATGAAGAGCCCACACGCTCAACGGTTGGACTCTGCACCTGCT
Source organism: Teratosphaeria gauchensis (assembly GCA_007113925.1). NCBI lineage: Eukaryota > Fungi > Ascomycota > Dothideomycetes > Mycosphaerellales > Teratosphaeriaceae > Teratosphaeria > Teratosphaeria gauchensis. The sequence goes on from VCMR01000005.1 coordinate 1,059,912, forward strand.
GCGCTTCCCTTTCCCGCTGCCGCTGCTGCTCGGCGAGCTCTTCTTCACGACGACGCTGTGCGCGCACGGACTCGAGGTAGCGGGTCTGCTCGATGTGGAAGCGCTTCGCATCCTCCAGCTTCTGAGCCACCATGCCATACTGCTGCCTCAGTTGCGCCATATGTGCATTCCACTGCTGCGTCTGCTCGAAATCGTGCTGGAGTTGCTGCACCATGTTCGGTTCGGCTTGCTGATCCTGCTCCGGGGTGGCGTCCTTCAGTGCGCGCTCAAGCTTCCTGATCTCGGTCGTCTTCTCCTTGATCGCATCTTCCACCGCTTTGGCCTGGGTCGCCTCTTCAGCTTGCTTGGCCTGCAGCTTCTCCTTCTCCAGCACCGTTTGCGCCAGATGCTTCGTCTTCTCCTGCTGGGCCCGAGTCACGGCGTCTTTGAGCTCGAGAGCCTCCCGTTCCCACCGCACCACATCCTCCTTCAGCTTCTCCCGCTCCTGCTTCTTCTGGGCCAACATCCGCTCCTGCTTGCTCCTCTCGTTTTGCGCGGCCGTGTTCTGCCTTTCCAAGATGTTGACCTCGCGCTTCAGGTTCCTGCTCGCCCGTTCCTTCTCCGTAACCTCAGCCTTCAGCTCGTCCCGTTCCTTGGCAAGCTCATCCTTCAGACGCGCCTCCTCCTCTTCCTCCTCCTTGGCCATGCGATCCGCCTCCTCAGTCTCTCGACGAATGACGTCCAGCTTTTCGGTCAGCTGCTGCAGAGTGTCCACGCGGTCTTGCGGCTCGTCTGCTTCGGCCGAGGCCTCATGCTTTGTGTCCACAGCCTGTATTGCGGGATTGGATCTCCGTCCTCCGATGCTCCTCCTCGCGGCCAGTCCAGCCGAGCTGGCTTCTCTGGGCAAAGGCGGTGTGTGGGGAGATGCGGGCGCGATGTCCTTCAAGCCACGATACAGCCTGACTCGCGGCAACGCCTCCTTCTCGCCCTCGTTGTCCGTCTCGTGCCCATCCGCGCCCACGACGAAGAAGTCGTTGGTACTCGCCGCCTTCGTCCTGAACCGCACCGGCTCGCTCCTGCCGGAAAACTCCTGCTCGTTGACCAAAGCCACTCTCACGACGTAGAAGCTGCTCGGCTGCAGTCCCGTGATGGTGACTGCACTCTCCGACGACGGCACCGACTCAATCACCGTCCCATTCAGGTGAATATCAAACTTGAGCTTGCTCTTTCCCCTCAGCTTCTCCCCCTGCGCCAGGCTCCAGTGAATGATTGCGCCATCAGCCTTGATACTCGCCAGGTCGATCCTCGGCAGCAATGGGATATCGAAGCCCAATAATCCAGCCAGCTCCTCCAGAGGTTTGTTCAGTACTTGGTAGGCACGATACACCAGCCAGAAGCAAGCGATGCAAACGCAGATTGGCTTGAACCAGATGGACACGGGTATAGCGAACGTCTGCAGCGCTAGTATTGCTCGCGACGCCCAGATGTTGTCGGGAAGCGCCTTGAGGAGTTCGGGCGCAGTGGAGGCCATGGTGTCTACCAGCACTTTGGGGAACCGCGACGAATGCGCGGTCGGTGGCGCATTGTCGACATTCATGCTCTGTGCGTCTCCATTAATCCAGAGGGAGGAGAATGAGTAAAGAAAGAGGTGAAGTTTTGCAGTGTGAAGTTTCAATGTGAGGCTTAGGACTACAAGGCGGCAGGCATGATTAGTCAAAGCCGGGCGCAGATTCACTTGAAGATTCCCCCAGCTTTCGGGCGGGAGTCGGCTCAAAATTGATCAGCGGGGATGATTCATGGCAGCAATGAGCCGAGTGGTCAGCATCTATTTAACGATCGCATGACGGTCATGTGCAGCGGCATGTGAAGAACGTCCCTCGACTGCTGCCTGTCAACGGTAGACACATCACTCTCTAGTTTGTGCATGTACCCCAGGCGCAGTCGCCTTACTGCTATTGCCGCAACAAGCGAATTGCTTAAAGTCATGCATTTAATCGGGCAATCAGTCAGCGAGCACCTGCATCCTCGGACATTCACACGTCATCAGCGCAGACGAAAGCCGAGAGCATGTGATGACCTCTGATCAATAATGCTCCTCCGTCCGTCGTGACCATCCATCAGCCCTCAGTCGGGATCTGCAGTCTGAAGAGTTCAACAGTCTCCCTGTCACTCGTTCATAGCCTTGACCATCTCCTCGCTGTTTTGTGTTTGCGACGTGCTTTGGGTATCAGCGCAAACATCTGAGACACACACACACCCGCCTGGTCTGCATCGTACCATTCGTGTATCGCACCGCCGAAGAGAGAGCGCCCATTCCATTAGTCGCCGGCAGAGACCGGCAGACTTTCTCAAAATAAACCACCACAGTAATCGCATCCACCATCGCCGAAGCTGGACTACATCGTCTGGCCTCGTTCTCCTTCCTCCTCATCCTCCACCTCCACCTCCACCTCCAACGCTTCCCCCTCCTCCTCCTCCTCCGCCTGGTCCGCCATGCAGTACGTCCGATCGCTGGGCGGCACAGTCTCCAAGACATGGAACTCGATCAACCCCGCGACGCTGTCGGGCGCCATCGATGTCATCGTCGTCGAGCAGGAAGACGGAAGCCTGGCCTGCTCGCCCTTTCACATTCGCTTCGGCAAATTCAGCTTGCTGCGGCCGTATGAGAAGAAGGTGGAATTCAAGGTCAACGGGGAGAAGCAGGACTATCCCATGAAGCTGGGGGAGGGAGGGGAGGCATTCTTCGTGTTTGAGACGGCGGGAAATGTGCCCGAGGCGCTGCAGACCAGTCCGCCCGTGTCGCCGGCGAGCAGTCCTGAGCTGCGACCGGAAAGTGCGCAGGAAAACTTGACGGATGCGCCGCGGTTGCAGGAGCCGGAGCCGTTTACATTGGAGACTCACGGCGCGATAGAGGATCGGAGGCGGCAGCATAGTAAGAGCACGAGTGAAGCCATTGCGATTCCATACCGGGGAGGGAAGTCGAGTGAGATGGAAAAATTATCACCCTTATCACACAATGAGCCGTTCGAGAGACCGGGGAGTGCAGATCTGGCCACGAGGAGGCCTCCGCGACCACTAAGTCCCATGCTGGAAAGGACAGCGACAGACTCGGCCATTCCGGCTGCCAAAGCGGCCATCTCAAGGTCGTTCGGAGGTTCTGAGCCTTTCCCGCGTAAGGAGAGGCCGTCATCGCCGCTGAAAGATGCGTCGCAACGATCGCAAAGCCCCGGTCATGAGGAAGCAAAGGCGAGAGCCATGAACCTGTCCAAAAAGCTGTGGACTTCCAACATCTCCAACCAAGTCACCGACTCTGGCGACCTGATGCTAGACATGACCGGCTTCAAATCTTCAGACGGCGAGGCTCTACATGCTGAAGTCATTGCCCGCCAACTTCTCTCGGAAGAGATCGACGGGCCATACGATATTGGCTCCCTGATCGGCGCAGACGCAAAAGGCAACGTCTGGATCTACAGTTCAGAAGAGGCAAAGGAGGCCGCGAACAAGAAGGCCACAGACGGTCCGCTAGGCTCTTACAATCCCTCTGGCTACGCTTCTTCAGACGCCATTTCTGACCCTGGATACCACTCGGATGACGCCAAGAGCGAGACGTTGGCAACAGGATCTTATACCAGCTCGCACACTCGGCGAGACTCGGACAGTGCCGTGGGCATGAACTCCGAGCCCAGCTCTCCCGGCATAACTGGTGCGACGAGTGGAGACCCGAACAAGAATTATGCCAAGACGCTGCGATTGACGAGCGACCAGCTGAAGGCTATGAACCTCAAATCCGGCGCGAACAGCATGGCATTCACCGTCAATCGAGCAACATGCAACGCCACACTCTGGTACTGGCACCACAGCGTCCCCATCGTCATCTCCGACATCGACGGCACAATCACGAAAAGCGATGTACTCGGCCACGTCCTCACCACCCTCGGCCGCGACTGGACACACCAAGGTGTCGCAAAACTCTACACCGACATCTCCGCCAACGGCTACAACTTCCTCTACCTCACCTCCCGCAGCGTCGGCCAAGCAGACACCACGCGCGCCTACCTCGACGGCGTCGCGCAAGACGGTTATCGCCTCCCCAAAGGCCCCGTCATCCTCTCCCCGGACCGCACCATCGCAGCCTTACGACGAGAAGTCTACCTCCGCAAACCGGAAATCTTCAAAATGGCCTGCCTCCGCGACATCATGGCGCTCTTCTCCGGCCACGGCGGCAGCAACAACGTCCACGAAAACCAAGAAGCCGGTCTCCACACCTCCGTGCATGGACTCTCCAGCGGAAAGGGCAAAGGTGGAAGCCCATTTTACGCCGGGTTCGGGAACAGACTCACAGACGCGCTGTCGTATCGCAGCGTCAACATCCCATCCACACGGATCTTCACCATCAACAGCAACTCCGAAGTCTCCCTCGACCTCCTCTCCCTGAATAAATTCAAAACCGCCTACGGCTCCATGCGAGAAATCGTAGACCACTACTTCCCGCCCGTCGGTCTCCTCGTCAAAGGCGGCGGGGAGGAGTTTACAGATTTCAACTATGTAAGTGCCGCTTCCACAAGCCCCCCCCCCCCCCCCCTCCTTCCTTTGCCCCACTAATACATCGTCCTAACCCTTTGCTAAAAACAGTGGCGCGACCGCCCCCTCGACATCATCGACTTCACCGACTCCGAATCCGAATCCGAATCCGAGTCCGAATCCCCCGCCGCATCTCCTCAACTCACCCTCTCCGCTACGGCTGCCACGGCGTCGCTGAGGACGGCGGAGTCCGTTTTGTCGGAGGATGAGGCGGGGGATGAGATGATGGATTCGTCGTATCTATCTGATCCGCGCTTGAGTCTTGATGAGAGTGTACCCGAGAGTGTGGCGGATGAGGGAGAGTTGGAGCAGAGTCAGATTTTGGATGATGAGGATGATGGGGATGATGAGGGGGATGATGAGGAGGTGGGTGCTGTGCAGGCACCACCGAGGACGCCGGAGGAGAGAGTAGGGAGGGGCGGGGAAGGGATAGATGTGCATGTTACGCCGAGGAATCGTCTTCGTGGTGCTGGTTTTGGAGGAGGAGGAGGAGGAGGAGGAGGAGTTGGATTAGGGTTACGAGGGGTAGAGAGGGATGAGGAGAGTGATGGGGTCGACTGATTGATCGGTCCTGCTTTCGGTATCAAGAAAGAAAAAAGTCTTGAGCATCGTCCCGATACGGAAAGCCCGATCTGGAGGGTTCTGGTTCTGATTTTGGTTTTGGTTTTTGTGTGCTGGGCCATGTATACGAAAGCATCGCGGGGGCGCTTCTGCATTGCTTATTAGCTTTTTCTGTTTTTGCAACGGGAGCGTGGAAAAGGTCCCGTCTACTGCATACCAGATATTTGGACAACGGGATTTGAATGATGGCGGCAATGGGAATGGATTGGAAATGGAACTGGGTAGGTGGTGGTGGTGGTGGTGGGTGTTTAAGCGTTTGCAGCAAATTTTTCCCAGCAAGCTAGGTAGCTCCTGTTGTGTTTTTAGTAGCATTCTTGCGATTACTTGTCTTGTTTTTTCTCTTTTATGACTGGGATGGAGGACTTTGTGCGGGTTTTGAAATAACACCGACGTATGCATGCATGCAATGCACCGGTGCGTGTGGAGTTGTTTCTTCTCTCTCTTATACTTTGAGCTTCCCATTGTTAATGTCTGCTTTGTGTCATCGTGGTTTTTGGTTTCTTGGTAACAGTGATATTGAGTATTTGCAGATGACGGTGTCTGGGCCTCTTGTTCCGGCTATGAATTTGGTTTTTGGTGGACGTTACTGTCTGTCCTTAGCCGGGCGATACGCAAGCTCAAACGCCATCGTCGCCCGCGCCACCTCTTCCTGCTGATTCTGCGAGGGAGTTCCCACTGATTGATCTGTGGCTTCAGCGTGCTGTCCCATCGCCGCGCTCTCCTACCATCCCATCGGCAACACCCACCCCTCCACCACCCACCCCTCGCCCTGATCAACCACTCCATGCCACCCCGGCGGTCAAACCCCCGGGACCCTCAGCCGCTCCATCCCACCCACACACCTCCTCACCATTTCCCCGTTCCCCTCACCTCGGCCCCCTCGGCACAGGCAATTTCTCCCTCCACTTCCTCTCCGCGTCCTTCCCCTCCTTCGCCCGCTTCCGATTCTCCTTCTCCGCCATGTGGCTTCCCTTTTGCGTCCCGTTTGGGGCATGCTTAGCCTCCATCGCCACGCGGACGAGCTCCATGTAGTTTTTGAAAGATATTTCGGAAGGTTTGAGCGGGACGCCGTAGCCACCGTAGTGGGCTGAGGTGGGGAATTGGAGGATCACCTCTTCGCTGGGGGCGTCACCCACCCAGCCGGCGTTGTCGATGTCCATCGCCTCCATGTCTTGGTGAATGCTTGTAAGATCTTGCGCCATGGTTGGCTTGTGCTGTCACGAGCTCTCAGGCGTTTGCTTGGATTGATGTCGGGATGTGATTGCACGGTGCTGTATAGGTATTAGCTTGTGGTAACAGGACAGGTGCTGTGTTGGTGTTGGAGCGTGATATCAGGTGTCATATTGATATTCGCTTGTGACATCAGGTGCTGTCGATGTACTGCATGCGATGGCATGTGCTGGAAAATTTCGCTGCTGTGGTCAATCAGCAGTGGGCGCTAATGCACGATCGTTTTTGCCACTCACCGAATTAGGAAGGTACGATCCCGCGCCATGAAATGCAATATAGTTGAGTATTTGCGAGTGTCAAGAAGTGATAGATGGGAGTTGTGTGATAGATGTGACGCTCTTGCAGAATGGCGGTGGTACTTATAAGAGGCAGAGGGAGAGCAGCATCTACCTGAATTCTCTGCAGAAGGAGAGGGAGTGGGAGAACGTACTCCTCGAAAGTGCCGTGTGCACCAAGACAACGACTCGCGATCAGCGCCTACTGCCGACCAAGAAGCTCTGACTCTCTTTGGACCTCTCGTAGTCTTCGCCAGCTTTCTTTGCCTAGTCCCCCGAAACGACCGCCGTTCACCATCACTCGCCTGTCTTTAAAATCGCCGCCACTTCCCTCTTCCACTTCGTAATCCTCGCTTCCAACCACTCCCTCCTCTCATACGCCTCCTTCCCGACTTGACCTTCCCCCTTCGAACTCCTCCAACTCACACTCGAGCACCTCAATGATGCCCAAACACCTCAACACGTGCATCTTCGCCCACAAAGCTTTCATGCCGTCGTACGCCTCACCGCCATCCTTGCGAACATCACTTGTAGTCTCGTCACTCACCTTGACAGCTTTTGCAGCTCTCTCGCAGCCATCATCGTCGGGACTCACAGCAGAAAAGCCGCGCTTCGTCCCACGAGCCTGCTCCTGCTGCTGCCGCTGTTCTTGCAGATTCAAGAAGTATGGGCCAACAGGAGAGAAGTGCCCGTCGCGGCGCCTAGGGAAGTCGCTGAGCGTCGCATCGCGTCCATATTCAGCTCCTCGAAAAGAAGCCGGTCGGGTTGGCGAGGCTGATGGGCGCATGGGCAGCGCGCGATCGTCATGGCTGGGTTGGCGCTGATCGTGCGAAGAGTTGTATGGGCCGCGGCGGTAGGGAGGCCCACGGTACATGTTGACTCGAGTTCTGGGGGATATCTCTGGTGGGATAGTCCTGCACTTCTCGAGGCGGCGATCCGATACTCGAGCTGGTACAGTGTGAATGCAGCGACACCCGAGGTTGCGAAGCTCAGCAGATGAGATGTTTCTGTATAGGAGTTTGCAGGATCGAGGCAGCGGAAAGTCGGAGAGTACGCCAAGTCTGTGCGTTAGCGTGTTTGTGCAACCAACACGTTTTGGGAAGGAGCGCGGTGTTTCGCGAAACCCAAGTTTCGACTTTCACATATACCTGCGTGTATGAGGTCTTGTCACCGACTACACCGGCGCGTCAAAGTGCCTCATGCCGTGTCTGTCAGTCACGAGTCAGCTGGCGTACAATGTTCGGCTTGTGGATGACCACATATTATCAATGTCGCCTATCCTTCATACAAAAGGCTTTCGAGGCCTCCAGTCCATCAAAAGTGGCAACACCTCATCTTTCAGCGACGGGCTGTCCGCCGCACACTCGACAAACGTCGGCGTGGCACTCTCAGGACCCCGCCTGCTTCACTTTCACCAGCTCGCGTGCCTCCATCATTTTCTCAAGATCCTCTTTCGGCCAGCTCTCTTCCCGCTCACGACCGTCTCTGCAGTCTTCTTGTAGAGACGAGATAGGTGCTGATCAACGCAAGAAGACTCTGCCAAATCTATTCTGCTGGCTACGCGCGATGGTTCATCATCGATTAATCTGCTGTACCATGCAAATGCTGTCGAGCACAAGTAAGATCAGTCGCTGTTCCGCTTTGGCACACAATTGCAGCAATGAAACCGCGCACACAGAGCAGGCACCGTGCTTCGATCGACTGCGATCGACTGCTACGAAAGCTACACACATGCGCTTAGCATGCTAGCTGCAATCATGGTCAGCATCACGCAGCATGTATATATTGCTCACTCATGGCGACAGGTGAAGTGACAAGAAAGTTTACGCGTCGGCTCTTCTTGCATCGGCACGCTCGAATGGTAAGTGGAGCAGCCGAGAGCTCAAGCTGTGAAGATGCCTCAGCCGCCAGGTACAGCAGTAAACATCTTGGCATATTCGTCAACTGTTTGTTTGTTACAAACTCTTGCTTTCGACGAAAAGGGAAAAGCTTCTGAGATGAATGAGTGGTCGTGGATGGAGGATGGTCCGCTAGCGCCAAGCGTGGCTCATGCGAGCCCCGCCACGTTGTTTCTTAATGATCGACGTAGGTAAGTGTCGCATGTGATGAGATGGATGTGTCAGACTTGTCCCTCTTCTTCACGCATTCTTCCTCTTGATATCCATACCTACATGTCTACTTCCCTCCTGCAGAGCGATGCACGACGACTGGCCTCCAGGAAACTATAGCCGGGCGCGTAAACAAAGATGCCGGACGACGACGCGATCCAATCGTTCCTAGCGACGTGGGAACAAAGCGAGACGAGCACGAACAGCATTCCACACACGCCTGTGCAATGCTGCTGCGGCAACGATGCCTGCGCCTACCTCCAGCACAACCACCGCGCGCTGGAGAGCCTGGAACGGGAAGTGCGCACTGCCGCCAAGCTCGGACAGGTACGTTGACTGCTCCGTTCTGTACCGTACATGGATGAGGCGTCTTGCGGTACGCGGAAATATGACATGACTTTTGTTTTGCACGTCGGGCTTGGCGATGCTGGACTAGTCGCCCTGTTGTTTGCATCTTGCCCCAGGGCTCAAATACGATGCAGAATATGCACTGAGGCCTAATGTCGGTCTTGGGCAGGCATGCTGCAATGGGTGGAGAGTTCGATGTCGCGACGCTCGCGCCCAGGCCGTTGAGCGTGGATGGGACCAGCGGGCTAATGTTCTCATTGCAGGCGCTGTTGTTGCGGCATGAGACGTACATACAGGACTCGGAGCGCGAGCGCAAGGCCATGACCGCCCACATCGAGACGCTCGAGGATGAGAAACACGAGCTGGAGAAGAAGAACGCGAGTGTGATTGAGGAGAATCGGGAGTTGCTGGATCAGCTGGAGGCAGTCAACAACGCCGTGGCAGAGTCAGATGCCCAGGTCACCAATCTGCAGGCTACACTGCTAGCGACCCAGCAGGAGCTGCACAAGCTGTCCACGCTAGCAGCCCGGGCTGAACGACTGGAGCAACAGTTGGCAGATTTTGAGAGGGAGCAGGTGCTGTATCAAAAGTCGCTGAGTGACAAGGAGCAATCAGAGAAGGACGCGGTACGGCGATGGCGGGAGGCGGAGAGGAAATTGGCCGACCTGCAGGAGCAACTCGAGCGCATTGAAAGTGAGGCTCACGCGGAGAGGGAACGGCATGTCGAGGTGCTGGGGCGAATGGAGAGGCGACATGCGGTAGAGAAGGAGCTCGGTTCGGCTGCTGGGCGTCTCAAGGGTGCGGCAGCTGCAAAGACTAGCAGAGAGGCTGGAGGCACCAATGTTGTCTCGCATTTTGTCAAAGACATTCTGCAAGACAACGCAAACCTGCAGATGGGCATCGTGGAGCTGCGAGACATGCTGCAGAATTCGAACGATGAAGTCGAGAATCTGCGCAAGCAAATGCTGGAGCACCAGGTGGCTGAAGGTGGAGATGCGACTGAAGCGCATCGTCCGACTGCACGAACCGATCTGCGGCAAGAGATGCAGCGGGCAAACTCTCAAGAACTGCACGTCCACCATCACTACCACGCACCTGCGACTAAGACACCCACCATTAGGCGGCCCAAGAAGAAGCGGTACGGTGCTTTAACGCCAGGCCACTTCACGCCACCTGCCTCAGGATACAGCACACCGCGCTCGTCGATGTCATACGGCACGCCCTCATCAACGGCAACAATACTGCAGCATACCGCGGCAAGCCTACCGCAAGCTGCCAGAAATCGCAATCGGCTGTCTACACAGTCGATGCAGTCCAGCTACTCAATGCTCTCATCATCCGGACCTTCGTCGCCGCAATCGGGCACAAATCGCACACCATCGATCTTCGATCGCGTCTTTAGCGACGCCGGACAGGAATCTTCTCGGCCCACGACACCAGATACCGAGCATTCAGACTCACCGTACTTCACTCCCATGCACTCGAAAAGACCGTCTGCAAGCTCTTTCCGGACGTCCAGCGCGCCGACTGTGAACCGCAGGAGCATCAGTCCTGCCGCTGGACACCAATACTCTGACTCCGCGTTCGGAACGAGCCTGGATGCAGCACTGGCAATGGCCGAACAGTCACATGATGTAATACCGGAAGAGAACGAGGGCGAGTGGCAGGACGAGAGTCCAAGTCTTGACACTAATGGCCCGAGCTCTGATCTTGTCTCACCACTGTCAGATGAGCTCCTGGAACCAGTTCACAGTCAGCCATATTATCAGTCCTCGCCACGTCGAAGCGCATCCCACGAGTCCTTACTGTCAGTCCACGGCATGGACATTCACACCGTAAAACCTCGACCGTCGCAACTGCTAAGAAGCGGAGGCCGATCATTCTCTTCGCAAGCCGTGGTCAGCGATGCCTTCGCGACCGCGGGCTCGGCAGCCATGTCGCGCCCATCAGACAGTGGCATGTCTCTCCTCAGCGGTATGGCAGCGGAGCGACGCTTAGTATCGAAGCCTTCTATGAGTAGCAAGATGGGAGGCTGGCTCGTCGGACGTTGGGGCGCGACGCCAACGAAAAGCGATGATGGAAAGTCAACCACTTCGTCCAACGACACTGGCAGTATGACGTCCGTGGACAAGAGCAGGAAGTCTTCAGCCAGTACGCTGGATCCGGAAGCAACACCAAAGAAGCCGGTGGTGAAGTTGCGATCGCCGGGTATCAACCAGAGCGGTCCCATCCTAGGATTTGGTCCAGAAATCAGGATACAGCATGAGCCTATCATGAAGAACTTTGATGAAGATGGCATGAGGAAGGCACTGGAGTCGAGAGGCAGATGAGTGATCACGATGGGGTTAGACATAATAGACGTGGGCTTCGGTAGCTCTGGAGGACAGGAACGAGGCATGAATTGATGCCTGAGACAGCGCACGCGCAATTTTTCCCATATCTACGAGCGAGAGCGATGATACCCCACATAGCATAGTCATGCAAAAACTAATTCTTACCTGAGGTGTGAAATTGCAATACTACAAGCGCAGAGCGATGCCACAATAATCGTGCCAAAATTTCCTAACCTTCTGCCGGAGATAACGTGACATGCTGCCCATTATTTCATAAACGCACGTCCCTTTCCTTCATCAGATACGACTCTCTGCATCCTACCTACTCCCTCGCCGGCGCCTTAACCCTAAGCAATTGCTCTGCATTCCCAAACGCGATCGCATTCAGCTGCTCCTTGCTCACCAGCCCGCTCTTCTCCAGCTCCTCGATCCACTTCAGTCCATCCTCGTTTTTCGCAAATGGGTAGTCAACGCTGTAAAGTATGTGGTCGAGCTTCGTGTTCGCCAAAATCGTCCTCATAGGATCCAGCGACCAGACGCCGGAGGTGGTGATGTAGATGTTCTCATCCCAAACCTGATCCCAATCTTTAGCCACTCTACAATACCGGGGCGAACATGATTGACTGCTTGATTTGGTGTGCTTACCTGCTTAAACGGCTTCATATCCCCCCACCTCCTACTCAACTGCTCCACCCTCGCCAACATAAACGGAATCATCTCCCCAAAATGCCCAATGATAATCTTCAGCCTGGGAAACTTGTCAAACTTGCCACTCGCATGTAACCGCAGCACATGCAGCGCCACCTCATTATGCCACCCCCATCCACTAGACCCAAGACTCACGCCAGCGCCCTTGCTGAAATTTCCCGTATACCTCGGCTCCATATCCTCAGACGGCCAAGTTGGGTGGATATAGCAGGGAACATCTAATTCCTGAAATTTCGCCCACAGAACATCATACTCCTCCCCGTCGAAATACCGGCCATTGACATGACAATCCACCAGCGCTCCCACAAACCCATGCTGCCTTACCGTCCGTTCCAATTCCTCCGCAGCGGATCCCGGGTCCTTGACAGCCAGCGCGGCGAAGCCCGCGAAACGGTCCGGGTGGTCCTGGATGGCCGCTGCGAGCTGGTCGTTGGCGGAGCGGGCTTGGTCGGGTGTCAGGGTGCCGGGGCCGTGGGAGATGATTTGGAGGGATACGCGGCCGGCGTCCATGTCGGAGAGGCGGACGGTGGAGAGGTCGGTGAGTTGGGTGGAGAGGTGGGGGAGGGCTTTGAACTGTTCGGAGTACTTTGTGTGGAGGGTGGTGCCGATGGCGGTGGAGAAGAAGTGTTCTTCGAGGGTGATGAGGGGGGGTGTCATGATGATATAGTGGGTGGTTGATGATTAGTTGTTCTGTGGCCGGGAGTGGTGGCGATGGTGTGAGGAAGGACGTTATGTATGCGGACGGCGGTTGGAGCCAATGACTGCTTGCGGAGTTGCACAGTGGGCGCTGATCGCTTGTGGTTGTGAATGTTCAATGAAGATGAATAGTGAGTATCAGTAGCGATCATAGGCAAGCTCAAACCCTATGTCATGCTGCAGCTCCTACCTGTTCCTCATGGCACTGAGAATGCGAGATCGATGGCAGCAAGTGATTGCGGCATTGCTTTCGATGATTTCACGGTGGAGAGACATAGTCTCGAGCATGTACTTCTTCCTATACTTCATCTCAGATGATCTGTCCATCACCAAGGAGAACAAGGAAGACGATGTTGTTCGAAGATATGGCTTAGTCATCGAGACAGTGCCTAGGTAGCTCCAGCCTTACACCTCTTTCCAGACCTCGGGTCAACAACCGCTATACAGCAGATCGCCTATATCGACATGTAGACCTGTTGCGGCAATGTAAGTCCAAACAATCTCACTTACTCAAGTCTCACATCCCTCACGCCATCCCAAGAATCTCTGTATTTTCCATACTCATCATCCAACATGCCCATCATGGGCGCCGATATCCCCCACCTCCCCCTCCCAAACTCCTACATCGAGCACAGCGCCCAAAACTACGAGGAAATCAGAGTCCACCATGTTCCCGAACACAGCAAAGAGATCACCCCAACAGTCATCGTGGAGCTCCACCGACCAAAAAAGTACAATGCCTTCACCAACAAAATGATGCGCGAGCTCGAATCCATCTTCACGCTTCTAGATCTCGACGACCGTGTCAAGGCCATTGTAGTTACTGGCAGCGGCCGCATGTTCTGCGCTGGTGCGGACCTGGACTCTTCGTTCAAGGGCGGCGAGGAGGATAATAGGGATCATAGGGATGGTGGTGGTAGGGTCACGATGGCAATTATGCGGTGTCGGAAACCGACAATTGCTGCCATGAATGGGAGTGCGGTGGGTATTGGGGTGACGATGACACTGCCGATGAATATTAGGATTGTGTATGAGGGTGCGAAGATTGGTCTGGTGTTTGCAAGAAGAGGGTTGGTCATGGAGGCGGCAAGCTCCTTCTTCTTGCCCAGGTTGATTGGGTGGGTTGAATTTACATGACCTGATGGCAATCAGTTCCAAGCGACTGATATCCCGTGATCCAGAATGAGCCGAGCCCTCCACCTCGTAACAACCGGCGCAACATACCCCGCCAACCATCCCCTCCTCAACAACCTCTTCTCCGAAACACTCAAGAACCCCGAGGACGTGCTCCCCCGCGCCTTAGAAATCGCCGACGAAATCGCAAAGAACTGTTCCGCCGTCTCCATCTTCTTGAACAAAGAATTGATGTATCGCGATACCGGCTCACCAGAAGGTCAGCACCTGCTAGATAGCAAAATAATTTATGAGCTTTTCAGCAGCAAGGACAACAAGGACGGCGTCAAGGCTTTCTTAGAGAAGCGGCCGGTCAAATTTACGGGCACGATGGCAGCGGATGCGCCGGCGGCGTGGCCGTGGTATCAGGCGCTTGATACGAGTAATCGACCGAAGGCGGCTGGGTGTCATGGGAAGGCTAAGTTATGAGATGGTTGGTAGCCAGGCTAGCTCGTTTGACATTGCCGTAATGGGAACAGTACGTTACGTGACAATCGATCAAATGGTCATTACTCGGATGCGTATAAATCCACACTACGTACTGCTCTCAAATCCCACCATTCCAACGCTAATCTCGTGCCAGTCTCCTTTCCAACCTTTGGTCTCCCAACCATCATCTTCCTGCAAAGTAAACAAACGCCTTCTCTGCAGCCGTCTAAGCCACTCCGACCGTAGACGTGGAGTAGGACATGTCCCGCTTCCTGACCACGGTGGTGTAGTAAGCAGTGTACGTGACGACGGTCCCCTTGGTGGTGGTGACGGTGACCACTGGAATTGCACTCGTGACGTAGACAGCACTGCTGGTGATTGTGCTGGAGGAGGTGGAGCTGGTGGCGCTGAAGCTGGTGGCGCCGGAAGTCGTGACACTGGAAGTTGTGGCGCTGGAGGCCGTGGTTGAGGACGTCGACGATGGTGATGACCTGTGCGAAGGAAGAAGTCAGATATGAATCATGACAGCAGCTCACAGGAAAGGGTTGCTTACGTCGTCGAGGTTGGGGATGATGCCGCCGAAGTTGACGATGTTGTCGAAGCTGATGATGCTGTCGTCGAAGTTGCCGAAGATGTCGACGATGTGCTCGACGAATAACTATATGTAGTAACACTCGGCCCACCAACCTGATAAGTCAATGTCGTCGACGGCTTCGTGCCACCATAATTCGCCAGCTTAATAGCAGCCACATGGTTCGTATCGGAGCTCGCGAACAGCTCAGTCGCCCCAGTCTGCAAATAACATGTGCCCGTGCCGGCACCGTATTTCCAACCCGAGTACGTGAATCCAGTGCATCCAGTGTACCGCTGGCAGTAGACGAAGCAGTCGTCGAAAGTGTACGCCGCAGTCGTCGTACTCGCGCTGCCCGTGTTCGTATCGGAATTGCACATCAAGGCCCACGCAGTGTTGTTGGAATCATAAACCACGGTGTTGTTGTTCGTCGGGCAGACGTAGTTTGGCGAGGGGAAGCCGACGTAGTAGTAACTAGGGCCGTACACGAGGCCGGCAACGACGTTGGTGTATGTACCACTGAAGTTTTCGCCAGTGGAGTTCTTGAGGTAACAAGTTCCTCCGCCAGTGGTTCCGGTGGAGGCGCCGGAAGGTCCTTGCTGTAGGTTGCGCGCGTGTCAGATGGCGGACGGTAATGGGCTACACGCGTGCAAGCAGGAGCACCGGGGTTGCACTTACGAATGTAAAGGCGGTGCAGCCGGTGAAAGCGTCGCAAGCAGCAAAGCAGTCGTTGAACGAATTCGAGGCGCCCGCGTTTGAGACCGACGTACTTGACGTGTCGTCGCCGCAGCCCTACTTGCAGCGATTAGCACATCAATGGCGTGGCTGCAAAGCTCTATGACGTACGATAATGTATTTGACGCCATTGGAGTCTGTTATCAGGGTGTAATTCTGAGCCGGGCAAGTGTATGTCTGAGCGGCTGCCAGGCTGACGGCCATCAAGGCCAACGCTGTGATAGAGGAGTGCATCGTTGCGCTAGTGGCTGACGCAGACGTTAGAGGTGCCAGAAGCTCGTGGTAGCGATCCACGACGAACGCCGGATTCTAGCGTAATGAAGGATGTGAGTTCGTTCAGCGTCAAATAGAAGGGGAAGCAAGAGTACTGCCACTCTGCTATGCCCACGAGAGACGCGTCTCCCGACAGGGGATGGCATATATAGCCCGATTCATCACCCACACTGTTTATTTGCTGCCCTTGCACCGAATCAAAGCTACGTTGTATTTTGCAGTGCGTCGTCTTGCGCGGCAGCTGGAATGTAAGGGAGCAGAACGATCGACACAATCCATATTGCGAAAGAGTGATGCGACCATCCGACCCGCGGCGCCATAGCAAGTTTCTGCCTCTTTACTGAAGAGCAATCTCCCATTGAGTACACGTCCTCATCTTGGTCTTTCGCTCAAATCGACAAGTCGTTCGTATGCGCTACAAGGTAAGTAAACCTGTTGGCCACTGTCAACACCCCAGGGTTCCCTGATGGCCCTCTTCCCAGCAGCGCGTCACTGGAACGATGACCATACGTATGACAAAGAATGTGGCAAAGGCCAAGAATGCTTTTGCGCAGATACAGTGAGATTGCCATTCGAATGGTTATTCGCGCCTAGTGTCTCAACAACACGAAGGTGCGTTGCCATCAACAGCTTGGCGTGGCGCTCCGGTGTCGATCCAGGGATAGAAGGCTCGCACTGTGAAGTCCCAAGTCATCCAGATGATGCCAATGGAGGAGTGTTTATGACGGCACCGACCACAGAAGCCGCACCCTGCCCGGTAAACGTGTTCTTCTATTGTGCACAAAATCGTCTATTCCTATGATACAACATTCCTTCTCCCTCAATCACTCTATCACTCTAGAACTTGTACACCTGGTCCTCAGTGTACCCTAGCTCCTTGAGGTAGCCCTGTAGCTCGCCCTGGTCTGCCGGGCTCTTCTTTGGTCCCGAAATTGCCTTGTACATGCCTGGCGGCCCACAAACAAACACCTTGACGTTACCGTCCTTGGGTCCCGGCAAGACAGTCTTCAGCAGATCCTTCGTCACGAACCCCTTGCCCTGCTGCCAGCCCTCTGGTGGCTTGTCGAGGACGTAAAACGCGCGCAAGCGGTTCGGGTAATTGTTTTCTAGCTCCTCAAATTCCCTCTTCAACAGGATGTCTTCTTCGCTGATGTTTCCAAATACAAGCGTGACCTTGGTCTTGTCCTCTGGGTTCTTGAAAATGGCGCGTGCCACTTGATACATGGGCGTGATACCTGTACCGCCGGCGACGAATGCGACGTGCTCGTGCTTGTTCGGTGTCCATGGGTACTTGGGAATAGGGCCCTTGAAGTCGAGTTGCTGGCCTGGGTTCATGTTGTGGAGGTGCTCGGACATAGGACCGCCCGGGTAGCGCTTCACGAGCAGATCAAGGTAGCCCTTCTCGTCCTCATCGCTGATCGGAGTATAAGGCCTGATGGCAGGCTTCTCCATCTCGGGACCCTTGTATTTGGTGAGCAGTGCGCTGGCGACATTCAAGCCGGAGACGGAGTCCTCCTCGGGAAGCTTGAAGCGAAATTTCTTGGTGTTGTGGTTGACCTCCTCAACCTTGTCCAAGACAAGACCAATGAAACCCTGATCGCCGCCAGTGAAGGCTTTTGACGGGTTGCCAGTCTTGGCGGGGATGTTCTGTTCCTCAGTCTTCGATGCGGGCTGGCCCTGGGCGCCGGACTCGTGCACGCTGCCATGCTGGCCTGCCGTGCCGCTGTTCGCATAGTAGTAGTAGCCACCGCCTAGTGCGGCCGCACCAAGCGCGCTGTACAGGACAGTGTTGCTTCCGCTCTTGGGAGGCTCGGTTGCGTACCGGCGGACATGCTGTGAAGATGTGTGTCAGCAAGCTCGTGGTCTGTACGTCGAAGCCATCATTCCTGTATGGAGCATGTGACTTACGCTTGACAGCTGCTGCGCTGGTCTGAACAACCTGCTTGAAAACATCTTCGCGGTTGATGATTGGAGGTGGTAAGACAATTGTGTAAGAGAACAATGATTGATGAGAGCTTCTAGCTATTGGTTGCGCGCTACAAAGGCGCATTGACGTTTTAGCATGACGACATGTGGGCCTGCTGCAGAGCCGCAAACTCACCGATCGGCTGCGATGCCGACTCCATTGTCGACGATGTGCCTTCCTCTTTTGATACTCCTCACCCAACGATGACCAGAGACGGGTTTTGTTGACTTATTTATGATCATGTTATCTGCGCCTCGTCACTTATGACTTATGGGTGCACTGCGTCGATCGCACCATGTTCACTGGCAGAAACATACTCATTGGCTCGAGGGTGTGGGTGTGTAGAATAATATGGAGTATGTGCAAGACCTGCATGTCGCTCATGGTCATTGAGCGGTGCTGAGGCGGTCACCCTGACTACTGGGCACGGGCGCAGCATGCAATCCCTTACCCGTGCTGTCTCGCTCATTCTGGTCATCCTGCATTGTCTCTCAAGCTCTTTGATGCGAACAAGTTCAGGTCTCAAATATCGTTCCTAAGTACCGTCGCTGAACAGTCGTGCGACTTCAAGAGCGGATACATAAGCATGGCACGATCGACGCAGTCAATGTCAAGGCGATGCCGCCAAAAGCATACAGTGAAGCCGGGCACAACACCCACTGCACAGATTAAGACTTCCATGCAGCAGCCGTTCCGCTTCCTCGACCTACCGCCGGAGCTCAGAGTGATGGTCTACGGGTCTCTCCTTGAGGATGACCCCAACTTGACATATGACCGTGCGGCACCACTTCCAAATGACCGGATCATTGTAGCACCCCACGGCCCGGGAATCCGGAACATCGACATGAGCTCTTTGACGCCGCCGCCAATCGCGCAGACATGTCGCCTTGTGCGCACAGAGGTGATGCCCGTCTTTGGTACAGGCTTGAGATTATGCGAACGGGCTTGGGACGTGGACCTTCCCCCGGCATATCTGGGCTATGCGCCCTCCAGAGCTCGAAGGCCTGAGGCTTTCATGCACGGGCGCCAGTGGCTGCGAGATCTGATCGACACGAAAGTCATTGCTCCTCCGACCACATTCGTCATCATGTTCTGTGCTCGCGATGTGCCCCAGCCAAGCAGGCCGCGACACGTTTACACCTATGGACGCAAGTACCACCTCGAATTTCCAGAGGCCGATCTTCGATTCGCGCCGCCAGCAGATGTATCATTGAGAGTGCTTTGTAGTCGTTTCTGGCACCTTGAGCATCCGTCCGATTGGATGGACAGCTACAAGATCACCGATAGTGATAGACGGTTCCATCAGGGCGCCCAACAGCGAATTTTGCATGGAACGAGGTCTATTTCAAAACATTTGGCGAAGCTCAGGGATATAATGGAAAGGCTGCGGTTGAAGCCCATCGGTGATGCAGGTGGACGCATGGGTTTTCGGGAGATAGATGAGGTCTTTCAGTTCTACCGAAGCACTGTTGGGTGAACTCCAGCTGACGGCTGGTGATAGTGTCAGTGCCAGCAATGAGGAGACAAAAGATGTTTTTAAGGGGGGATGGCGCGCTGCGCAAAACCTGAAAGCGCATGAGACAATATCGCTGTTAGCATAAGATCGATGTCCTTTGAAATGAATAACTGGAAACAGTGCAGTGTGCTGTGATGCCAGGCTGCATACTCGACCAGGCTCTTTTGCAAACAATTACGATGCCCTTAATGTGCAATCGACCGCTTACTCTCGGCATGTCATTTCCAATAAGATCTCTGCATTTAGGAGGCAAGTGGTCGACGTATTGCAACTTGACGACAAGTTAGGCGGCATCATGTCTATTCTTGAGCATTGTACATCAGAAGATCGTGTGCATGTCCGAACTCATGACCATTTTGATTACATGTGTGAGTCCGGGCACATCAAAGACTTGTCGAGCTTTGCAGCCAGTGCCGGCCAGTTGCAGGT
Organism: Teratosphaeria gauchensis; assembly: GCA_007113925.1. Lineage (NCBI taxonomy): Eukaryota > Fungi > Ascomycota > Dothideomycetes > Mycosphaerellales > Teratosphaeriaceae > Teratosphaeria > Teratosphaeria gauchensis. Next base: position 1,079,883 of record VCMR01000005.1, read on the forward strand.
CCGTTGGGCGCCAGGCAGCAGAGCTTTCCTTCTGCCTCCTTCGCTAAGACGTGGCGCGATTCAGCATCTCGAATCATTTTCGAGAGTTTGGGATAAGTGGCCGGAGCGAACTGAACGTGAATGGGATTTGTAAGCTGAGCGAATCTTGAATGTGATTGATGCATGTGATAGAATCAAAGTAGTGAAGGAAAGTGCGTCACGGTACTCAGGCAACCACGGGCGACGGCTGCACCCGACAGTGAAAACGACCAAGCGCTCAGCGGGGTTTTTTGAACTCTCGCCAACAAACAACACTTCCACGACCAAAACAAAACGACATCGAGACTGCGCGCCCAGCAGCTACATTAAAAAAGCTTCTACATCAGGTCAACGAGACCACAGCAAAGACAGCGCAAGAGCGATTCCATAACACAGTCAGACGAGTCATCAAAATGGCGGAAGGCCAGCAGGTTCCTACATTCAAGCTCGTGCTTGTCGGTGACGGTGGTACCGGAAAGGTGAGCGAGCATCATTTGCTGTTGGACGCATCAGTATATGGGTAGATGGGCGCGGAGGCATCATACTGACAAGCAACATGATATCACAGACCACCTTCGTCAAGCGTCATCTGACTGGCGAGTTCGAGAAGAAGTACATTGCTACGCTTGGTGTCGAAGTCCACCCTCTCGGCTTCTCTACCAACCTTGGCCAGATCCAGTTCGATGTGTGGGACACTGCGGGTCAGGAGAAGTTCGGCGGTCTGCGCGATGGGTACTACATCAACGGCCAGTGCGGTATCATCATGTTCGACGTCACCTCCCGTATCACCTACAAGAACGTGCCCAACTGGCATCGCGACCTTGTGCGCGTTTGCGAGAACATCCCGATCGTTTTGACCGGCAACAAGGTCGATGTCAAGGAGCGCAAGGTTAAGGCCAAGACCATCACTTTCCACCGGAAGAAGAACCTGCAGTACTACGATATCTCGGCCAAGAGCAACTACAACTTCGAGAAGCCGTTCTTGTGGTTGGCGAGGAAGTTGGTCGGCAACCAGACACTGGTATGTGAAGAATATCGGATGCAAAGGGGACAGAGATAAGGCTAATAAATACGCAGGAGTTCGTTGCTGCGCCAGCTCTTGCTCCTCCGGAGGTCCAGGTTGACCAGGCCGCCATGGAGCAGTACCAGAAAGAGATGCACGATGCGGCTCAGATGCCGCTGCCGGATGAAGAGGACCCAGACTTGTAAGCGCTGAGCGGCTTGCAAGCCCACCGTATCGGCTGCGGGGGCACCAATACATGACGAGGCAGCACTAGCTATGCGCTTGGAGGCACTGGCAATGATGTGCATGACGCAGCGGACATGAATACTTCAACCAGAGGTCGCACGGACCCAGCGATGGAAACGACTATGGCAGCGGTTTAGTGCTTCTTTGATTACCTACCACCGATTTACGAGAATGGCGACGAGCGAGTGGTAAGCGGCATGAAGGCTATGTCCTTCAATTTCAGAACAGCTGCAAAGCGACGGCGTTGACAGTGCGTGCTGCTGCCATATTCTGGCGATGAGCACGTATCATTCTAGATAGACGAGATCATGTATTCACTGAAAAGTTGCGATGAAGGCCACCCTGGTCTCTACAATCTCGCGAGGCATTACAATTCTGCAGTCAGCTGGCCAAAGCTGATATTTGGTTCTGGATGGCAACAACGTGGCTGCCACGTGCTTTTCAGATCAAGAGTGCGGATAACCTCGCTGGACGCCCCTGTGTTTTCGGCTTCTACGCCAGCCGCACTCGGTGTTGGTGATGCCCTGAGACCTCTCGTTGAGACTTGTCACTTCATTTCCACAGCGCGTGGTGGCAGATCCGGGCAATTATGGCAAAGCCACGTTCACCAATCGAACGGTCCCGGACCGCCTCTGCTGTTGTTCCGAGCATCTGCGAGCGAACGGACCATTATCTCGTAGGGCACATCATGCATTGTTATCAGATGCTGGTGGCTTGGACGTTTGCTTCAGAGATGCCAGCATTACTAATGTGGCTTGTATTTGACGCGGAATGGAAGCCAGAATCGGACGTACAGGCGAAATGCCTTCTAACCAGTCGTCTGGTCGAGATCTGGTCCCTGAACAACATGCATCCGGCTCGTGGACACTTGAAGGTCACAGCTCGCGTGAAGCCGAAACACGATCCGTATGGACTAAAGACCAATGTACATGCGCTCTTTTCATGTACACGCATCTGCCGGCTTCGTCCCTTGCTGACGTGTAAAGCTTCCTCATTTGCAATTATCGTCTGGTGGTCAAGCATCGCACCCTGCCCTGGCTATCAAGGCGTTGTTAAGCGGGTCCAAGGCTGAAGTTGAAGTGCAGCTGGACCCTGCAGTGACAGGGTATGGAACGCACATCGCACCCACAGACAACACTAGTGCTACCGAATCTACTGTTCACAATCAGGAAGTCCTTGTTCGCGGCTAAGCAGTTTGTTGACTGTTCGACCGATGCTAAGAATGTGCGAGTCAACGACTATGCCTCGGACATCTTGCAAGTCATGCTGCCCCGCTCGAAGTGGGGTCAACATCTGGTGGGAGTTCTCTTGGCTTGCTTGGTGCTTACACAACCAAAGGTGGATCAATCTCGTGCAGTACGCCCCGAAGAGACGCCTTGACGACGATGGGATGTAGGCTGCATAAGCTGAGGCCTTGAGGGCTGAGTCGCTAGCCCTCGGAGCTGCCTACCAAGGGAAGATTGACAGTATAGATTGGCCGCGGGTACGGTCGAACTCTATTTCCATTACATCTCGAAGCTCTCACATTTTCCACTTCCTCTTCCCTGCTACCCAATCTTTCAGGTAAGCAGCATCCGGAGACAGATACAGACATGTCGCCTTCAAAGGTTTCGACCATGAGCTGGGACCAGTTCTCCAACATCATCGACGGCAAACCTCGTGGTGCCAAAGAGCAGCACCACGGCGTCAACCCGGTCACCGGCGAAGAGCTCTGGCCGGTCCCCATTGGTACCCAGCAGGATGTCGATGATGCAGTGAAGAGCGCACAGAATGCTTTCGAGTCGTGGAGCCAGCTGCCATTGGAGAAGCGCAAGGAGTACCTGACAAAGTTCAAGGACCATTATCTTGCCCACGCAGATGAGCTTACTGCTCTGCTTGAGAAGGAAGCTGGCAAACCGCATCAATTTGCTAGCTTCGAGGCGACCGCGAGCGCCGGACACTTCGACTGGCATACTGCTCTCGAGATTCCGGAGCAAAGGATTGAGGATAACGACAAGGTGATTGTGACCAGCTTCACACCACTTGGTGTGGTCGGCGCCATTTGTCCATGGAACTTCGTGAGTGAGCAGTCCCACTGTCGTGAAAACCTTTACTGACGAGACTCGTCGAAAGCCAATCTTCCTATCTCTTGGCAAGGTCGTCCCTGCGCTATTGACTGGTAACACTATCATTGTCAAGCCGTCACCGTTCACTCCTTACACTGCCCTCAAGATCGCCGAGCTTGCCCAGGATGTACTTCCTCCAGGCGTGTTCCAGGCAATTGGCGGAGATGACAAGCTGGGCCCAATGCTCACGACGCACCCTGACATCGCCAAGATCTCCTTTACTGGATCCATTGCCACTGGCAAGAAGATCATGGCAGCTGCCGCACCTACTCTGAAACGCGTGACGCTCGAGCTTGGCGGCAACGATGCCTCGATCGTCTGCCCGGACGTCGATGTCAAGAAGACTGCTCCTGAGTTGGTCATGGGAGCTTTCCAAAACTCTGGCCAGGTTTGTGTGGCTACCAAGCGTATCTTCATCCACAAGGACATCTACGACGAGATGCTGAAGGAGATGGTAAACTTCACCAAGACCATGAAGACTGGTGCTCCCGACTCCGGCGCTCTGCTAGGTCCCATTCAGAATAAGATGCAGTACGAGAAGGTCAAGACCTTCTTCGAGGACACCAAGTCCAAGGGATACAAATTTGCTGTCGGAGAGCCTGATGTCGCAGCGGGCAAAGGCTACTTCATCCAACCAACAATCATTGACAATCCTCCTGATGACTCGCGTATTATCCAAGAGGAGCCATTTGGTCCCATTGTTCCTACGCAGCCATGGACCGATGAAGAGGAGGTTATTAAGAGGGCCAACAACACCAACACTGGTCTTGGTGCTTGTGTCTGGGCCAAGGATGTCGCCCGTGCTGAGCGCATCGGCAAGAGGCTGCAGGCTGGGTCTGTTTTCATCAACTCGTTCGAGAAGCCGACTCCGCAGGCGCTGTTTGGCGGACACAAGGAGAGTGGTATTGGTGGAGAGTGGGGCGCTGAGGGTTGGAAGGCTTACTGCAACGCGCATGTAATGCATACCTACAAGGCGAAGTAAGTGCTTACCATGCCCAAGTAACTTGAGATGATTGTTCAACACTCGATTTTTTTTTTCTCTTCTTTCTTGTCGTTGCGCGCCATTGCGCGTGTTTCCTGTGCACGTAATGACTGTTCCAATAGGCAAAGGCGGAACAAACTGTGAGGTAGAGTAATGAACGTCCTACTGTGCGTGATCAGACATGCGGTACGACCTTGTCATTATCTGTGAGCTATGATGGCCATCGAGCGAGGCTGAGAGCATCTTTACGACGCGGAAGTTCCCTAAAGCCAAAGGCCTCCCATATTGAAGGCTCCTGTGTGCTAAGCCCATCTCGTTTGAGATGATCAGAATGCAAGAGATGATGTATCTTCACTGTCAAAGATCGCTCTCGGGTATGCCCGCGTCGCCTGGACTTTGTCAGCGAAGCCCGCCATGATCCGCAACATGCCCGCGTCATCGCCTCCAATCAAGACGACAAGGATCGACGACAGCATGCAAATTGTGACATATATACCTTGACCTCGCCGCGTGTGTTCATAGGTAAGTCCAGGAATTTGGCATTCATTGCAAGAATTCGAGCAGCGACGATGAAGCCATCTTCGAACATATACGTGTCAGCTACTCCAGGTTACACACCTGCGGAAGGCAAAGATGGACAAGGATACAGGAGAGCACAACATACCTGGCTGATCTCTGTGGAGCCTCACAAGCACTATCTCCCATTTGTGCCCAGACACAGGGTTGAACCAATACATCTCACAGCGGAGTCTAGCGACGCGTCTGGCGCATACAAAGTCGTGACTCACCCAACTTCTGGTATAATTGGCACGATCCTCCTCGCCGAAGGCGCTCATGGATCCGCCGATGACATCCGGCACTTGTTGGAAGGTGGCCTACATCCTGCAGAGCCTACCGTCCCTTCCGAGCAGACACCCGATGGCGCATCAGATCGATGGATTAGAAAAGGCATCCATGTTTTGCAGGAACGAAAGCTCCTAGAGAGCTTTGATGTTGGTGAATTGATGACATTTGCGCATTCATATATTGCTGGAAGATTGAATCGAGAGGGACCATCGATGATTGCGTACCCGAAGCTGCACAAGAATCCGAAGGAGAAGAGCCAGAAGCATAGTTTTTGGCTATCCTACCCAACACGAGAAGTGACGCGAGAAGGCAGGCGAAGCGACGATGAGAGTAGGAAGTATGGCGGTTTGATGTGAGGTGCGTGCGGTGCAAAGCTTCTTCGAATCACCTATAAGATCAATACAATTGTTGTTGACTCATACAGCTTCTCCTCAAGCACAGCCTGGTCACCTGACATCAGGCTCCAGTCACCTTAAATTCCCCCCACCTCGACTCGACTTCCATTTCTTCATCGTTAAAGACTCTCAGCAGTAGGTACTCAGCACCATGTGTCCACCCGGCGCAGACCAGACGTGCAGGACTTCGCAGCGATGGTATGTCGTCTCGCCTGCTACTCATCAGAGTCACGCTCTGTTCGACTACAGTCAATGCATGAGAGACATCAGAGATTTCCTCAAGAAGGGTGAACCTTGGGACGCCTTCTGGAAGCTGGTAAAGCCATCCACTGCATTTAGCAATACCTTACCCTCCAAGGGCATTATGCCGAAGACCACGAAACTGTCCTCCATGGAGTTATTGCCTGCTGAGATCATATCGATGATTCTGCTCGAGCCAGCTCTTTCCCGAGAAAACAAAACCGCCTTCGGCATGTGTTCAAAGACCCTCTGGACTCATCTTATAGCACACGTCCAGCAAGACGCTCGCAGCACAACATCTCACTGGGCAAACACGCCACTGGTCTGTACCGGAACTTGGCTTGAAGACCTCCCCAAAAGCGTTTACACGGCTTATCCTGCTACCCGGGAGCTTGAGCAAGAGTACAAGCTGAACAGCAGGTATTGGGACGGCCCTTGCCCGGCCCGAATGTGGAACTACGACCAAATCAGAGATAGAGGCGAACACGACTCTCGCCAGACGAACAAAGCAAAATGGCTCAGCGCGCTGCAATCCGTTCGCAAAGGCGTGCCTCCATGCTACATACCCAAACTCCAGGACAGTCTGGTCGCGGCATCAACTGGCCCAGCTTTCTGGACACAGCGAAACTGGATTTTGCGCGATCAGAACACCAAGCAGTTCTTCCGCGTCAAGCTCGACCAACCCAGGCGGAGCCAGGAGCCGAAGATCTATGTCAGAACTGCGCCTTGGCTATCGTTAGATCAGGCGCTGATATTGAGAATTTGCTGGGGTTTTGCGAATTGGTGTGGTATACGCGAGTCCAAGCAGGCGAAAGATCTGAAGCTCACGCGAGGCGAGTGGGCTGGGCACTGCTTCGACGTGGTGGAGGATGGGTCCTTCGGTACCGAGCAATGGCAGGATGTCACGGACGCCATTATCGAGGAGGGCAAGATCTGGGTGCAGGGGTGAGGGCATGGTGCATGCTAGGCTGCTTCTGTTGTGGTTGCTATGCCCAGAAAGCCGTTCGACTTTCTGTGCCTGCTTGCACTCACTGCATGGCAATTTTGTAGATATACATCCAAAGCTAATATGAAGGAACAGAACGCCGCAATGCATCGCTCAAATGCTCAATCATATTCTCATAACAAATACTGCCACTTCACTCGATGGATCCGTCCCTCATGCCCTTCTGCAAAGCAGCCCTGATAGCCGTCCCTACAGCATCCATGAACTTCTGCTCCGTCACCTCAACATCCACATCATGGAAATCTGCACCCTGCAGATCATTGTCCGCATCGACCGTGAAGTACCGGTGTCCCAAGGCTTGCGCCAGGTTCCGGTATCCGCGATGATGGATGCCTTTCGGCGTAATCTCAACAACATTAGACGCCGGCCTCGTGGGCGAAGCGGTGGGCAAGAACATAATGTGTGTCATAGCAGCCCCGTGCACGCCAACAAAGACGTCGGAGTAGTACGCTAGCTCAACTTGCTCCCTAAATGGTATTGAGCCGAAGTCGATGACGGTAATATTGACCTGCGGGTATTTTGCTTCGAGCTGGGGGATGAACCGATCTTTGAGGTTGGAGATCTTGCGTGTCTCTTTACGGTCTACGATGGTGACATTGATGCGTTTGTCCGACTCCTGTTCCTCAGGCCAGGCAGGCGGTAAGGCCGTCTTGGCGAGGACCTGCTGCTCAGTGACTGACGCTAAGGATGGGATTTTCTCCAGCCCGAAGACGTCCAAGACACGGCGGTGGAAAGTTTTGACCAAGTCAGAATCCGCGCACGGGTGCGACTTCCAGGTGCCCTCCCAGAATGGGTTGGTGTTTCCCGCCAGGGAAATAACGACTTGGTCATACCAATGCAGCTCTTCAGACGTAGAATTTGCTGCGTCGTCCCGCAACCACATATGCGGGTGCTTTTCCGTGTCACTCAGCAAGTCGTAAAGGTCAAAGTATGGTCCTGCCTCATGGGTGTCGAGGACGATGACCTGGTTGTTCGCGACATCCTTCTCCATGTCGAACATGGTCGTTCCATGGGGTTCATGCTCGTCCGGTGTCACTGATAGTACGTCCATGGAGATATAATAACTCCAAATCTCCATCAGATTGTGCCTGACACAAGTCAGCTATGCCGAGATCAGTACCAGATTGGTTCGAAAACCTACCATGTATTGCAAGCGCATCCGTATTTGCTACCAGATCCTTCTCTTCTAAGCGCGATTGCAGTCTCATGCCCCTGACGCTTCTCAGAAGCCGCCTGCATCAAATTGACGGAGGCGTTCAAATTGAAATATTCGTCAAGCTGATGCCGCGGACCTGTCCAGAACATATACTCTTGCATTTGCGCAAAGATGTTCTCGCCTTCCTCAGTCAACTTGCAGTCCATGTAAAACATCTTCTGCTTCCTCGAGAAGGCGACATTCTCCGCAGAGCAGAAAACATCCACCTTTGCTTCTCTGCCTTCATACTCCGACTGAATGTTGGTTGTGAAGCAGGTTAAACTTGACGTGCTGTCGGATGTGCAGATCTGCGAACGGTTGTTTGCAAGATTGTAGATATACTGAGATGAGTACTGGTTCTTGCAGAATGCTTCCTCTGCCGGCTTGGCATAATAGACTGCAGGTAAGCTTAGCTTCGTAGGTGTTGGTGTAAATGTCGCTGTTGCTGTGGTTGTGGAGACGGTCAGGAGCGTATGCGTGACCGTCCGTTCGTGACTCCGATCGACCGCTTTATCCTCATCAGCCAAGCCTGTAGGCGTTGCCACAGCTGTTATCCAAGAATCGTCTTGGCTTGCGCTCGCCTGGGTTTCCTGATGCGCCTTGTATAGCCACGAAGCATTGATCTGCTTTCGGAAGTGTAGATGACTAGTGAATAGTAGTATGAAGACGAGGGTCACAGCACCGACCGCGATGAACTCGCGTGGCGTCTTCAGGCGTAGCATTTCCCAGTCGATGCAGTAATGAGTGTATTGCAGTAAGTCGAATCCTCAAAAACGAGATAGTATTGACAGATGAAGGGTAAAGCGAAGATCACTGCCATGTGAGACTCCGGTACAGTGCCAACAGGCTGTGCCGGGGGTTCCAGACATATATGGCCTAGCAAGGGTCGCGATGTGGCCTTCCATTCCATCGAGGGGTCCACGTTCCCGCGCGTGGTTTACCCAAAAACAATGCTTTTGCTCGGCCGCAGCTGCGAGAGCTGCAAGATGTACGATCCCAAGAATCATCTGGATTGCTGATAGAGCACAAAAGCAGCCACGGCTGAAATGTGAAAGGATTCAGGCTTACTGCTCGTAACCTCAAGCGTCAGCTACCGCGTCGCTTGTGCGCAGAAAATGCGGTGAAAATGATGGCATGATCCTGAATGTTGCTTCGTGGCATCTTCCAAGGCCTCAAAGGTGTTGGCTTGCCCCCGAGTGCGTGGTGCTACGGAGTTGAGTATGTACAATCATCCGGCTGAAGTTGAACAAGGTTTCGGCATCGTCGAGCCGACGCTTGGCACTTGTTTAGCTCTCTCTATTGGTCGCATTGTCCAGCAGCAGCATTGCAGCATTGTGCGTGTTCGCCCCTCCACCCTGCGTACATTGCTCTTGGCTCAGAAGTCCATTGAACACCGATCGCTGCCAATCCAAATGAGCTCCTGCCAATGCCGATTACCAGACTGCGCTCGCCACCTTGAGGTTGTTTCGGGTCTGAGGAGCGATCGGCATGCAGCATCCATGTTGGTGGACACTCACAAAAAGCAGGTCGGTCACGATTCCGTCCCGCACCCTGATAAGATGCTCGGTGAGTGCAACGAACCAATCTTTTCTTCGCCGAACATCTCAAGGGTCACGGTGAAGGAATGATGTACAGGTCTGGATCATCGCCGGCCGCGAGGCCTCCGAAATGAATCTTTTGCGTGCATTGTGGCCATGCACCAAGTCGTAATACCTACATGATTCATCGTCGGTGCATACAGTCTCCCGTCTGAGCTTCCCAAACGCCTCAAAATGCTCATATTCCCATGTGATGTCTGCCGTGACAAGCGCAATTGCCGTGAACGCCTCCTGCTCCATGAGTATCTCCTAACCCACACCAGACGCCAGACTGATCATAGCTAAGTCCCATAAAGCGTCTTCGTCATCAACAATACCACAATTCGCAACACCGACATCGACATCGATCCAAGCCATCAGACTGAGTTTCAGCTCACATCAGCCCCCCTAAGCCATATCCATCCCCTCATCGCTCCCGTCCACAATCTCCTCATCCACATCCGCATCAGCATCCACAGTAGCAGCACCGACACTACCTAGCCTGCCTCGTTTCCTGCCTCCACCCCACAGTCCACCCATCATGCCGCTCCCTAATCTTGCACCTCCCAGCCCGCCAACAGCCTCAAGCTCGTCGCCACCTACTACGCGCCCTTCCGCGTCAACAGCCTCGCACAACTCCAGCATGGCTGCGCGCTTCAGGTTCCGGAAGGCTGATGTTCGAACGACGCGTCCCCAGTGAGTCAAGCAGTAGCCTGCAGCGCGTCTCTTCAACCAATCTTCCTGCGCTGTGCTCGCGCGATCGAAGATGAGAGCTGCGTGCTGCACATCCAGGTCTCTCACTAAGCGGTTCACGCAAAGATGTCGGAGACGAGGCATGTCGTAAATATTGCTCATCACGAGCATATTCGCGACATCCTCAAGTGTCGGTCCAACCACGATGTTATTCTCGGCTGGTGGAGAGGAGATGCTATCAGTATAGAGGTAGTAGAGGAAAGCTTTGACTGCTGGATATGGCTCAGGGAGGTGCATTTTCCTGGTGTGAAACTCAGACATCTGAGAGTTGTAGAGGCGCGCGAAGTGAGGCCATCGAGCGGACAGTATAAGACGATGGACATGGATTGGCGGGCTGGTGTTTGCAGACGGCGGTAAATCTGAGGTATTTCCGGATGGTGATGCCACACCGGATGGTGCCCCTGAAGATGCGATAGGCGAACTATCCTCAGATATCGAGTCGCCGTCGAAATCTTCGTCTCGCAGTGCCGTGATGGTAAAATCGGTGCCTGAACCACTCTCCGGCGGTTGATTGAATGTTCGTGCGAGGTCCGCACCAATGGCTGATAGGTGCGAAGAGCCGCCGTATGTGTCTGATGTCGGTAGCTTGGCTTCGTTGCGAGCTTCTTGACTCATCTTGTTGCCCAGCAAGCCAAACTTTCGTAGGTCAATTGGCAGAACATCGCTTAGATACTCTTCTGCTTCTCCGCCATTGCCGCCGCGTACTTCTCTCGGACAGCCCAGGAGCCATGCATGTGTTCCATCGGCATCTAGGCAGCAGTAATGCCATCGATATGCAGGTGAAAACAGGTCTTTGCCGTCGGCCAGCTTCTGCCATCGCAGAGTGTCCAAGTCAAGTGCCGAAAGAGATGTCTCGAGTGGCATGTTGGTCGCTGGCGTGACGAAATCTAGCATGCAGCCAGAGCTGAAAACGTGGAAGTGCGTGCCGACATTCTGGATTGGGAGGACCGGTGAAGAGACAAATTTGACGCTGCTAATGGCGCCTGGCGCAACAGGCGGTGTCCGTTGTATCTGAGTCGCTGAGTTTGATTGTACTGAGCTGGTATTGGCCGCGTATCCAGACGAGCCCATAGCTTGCGCGGATTGCGGGTATCCATATTGGAAGCGATCGCCGCCGAGCGATCTTACCTCATCGCTTCCTGCCATGCCATACGTGGGGCCGCCCTCGAATGCCGGTGTGCCTCTGAAGTCCAGCCACCATATCTCGTTGGTGCGCTCCATCTCCTCGCCCATACCGCCGCTGACCCAGATCTTGCCGCCCCAGACCCAGCTGGAGTGGTCGTATCGGGGCACAAAGCGCCATGTACGGCTCCACGTCCACGTCTTGAGATCCAAATAGCACAGATCGTCCATCACGCCATTGTCATTGCCGCTCATACCACCGCAGACGAATAGTTTGTCATCGTGAATCACTGCTGAGTGCCGTGCTCTACCTCTCGGTATCGGACCGTTGATGTCGGGTTGTGTCCAATGAGCGGTCTTGATGTCGAATATGACAACGTCTGACAGATGTATCCGGTGCTCATTTTCGCCGCCATATACTAACAACTTATCGCCTTGCCATAAGCAGGAAGTGTGTCCCATGCGCACGCCTGGAATGTCGCCGTAGTTATCCACCAGGCTCCACTGACGTGCTGACAGGTTGAGCTTGAGGACATGGTTGTAGACTTCGTCGGTGTATTGGTCGAAGCCACCAAATGCATAGATCAGATCGTTGCCGACGTATGTGACTGAAGCGTTGACTAAACATGCAGGTCTCTGCCCTCTGAAACACCATGTCAGCATGCGCTAGAGAATTGGGGCACGCCGTATAACATACACCGTGGTGATGATCTTGGGCATGTACGGCTCGCCGGTGCGCCGTCTGCTGTTCTTATTGGGCGAGTTGGTCATGACATATGTACCGTTGGACATTGTGGACAGGCGGGAGCCGGAGTTTGATGGTGCCTGAGAGTTCGAGGATCCGGCTGAGGTCGAGAGCGGAGGGTATGAGGGCGGGGGCGGGAAGGTCGGTGGGGACTGAAATGACCATGTGCCTCCTGTCGCCATCCACGGCTAATTCATGGTATACTGATTTCGTCGTTGGAAGACTTGCTGTCACATGCTGAAACCTAAGGAGCCAGAATGTCGGCGACTGCGGCTCAACTCGGCTCGAGCTGCCGAGAGAGATGACGCAGCGCCACGCGCTAATGTTGTCGCGGGCAACAGTGTGTGCACTTGTAAACTTCGAATTCGCGCAGCGAACAGAACTTCTCCTTCTCTCACCCACATCCACAATCAATCGAGCGAACAGCCTCTCGAAGGCTACCCAGCTCTTCCCCAAACATACCATCAACGGCATACTGCAAATATCTGCGATCATACTAACGGATCCCTTAATTGGTGAGCTGCAGAAGTAAACAAAAGTGAAGGAATTAGCTGATATGCTCCCAGGGCCATCTACAGGAACACATCGACACCACCATCAGCTTTAACACAGCAGATATGGCAACTACATCAGTACAGACCCCCATCAAACGCCGTGATGGCATCTTCTCCACCCGCCTCGCTGGCGGTCGCATGCCCCTGACGCCCTCGCCCAAGACACCACGCACACAGGTGGTTCAAGAGACGGCACAGGAGAGCATCCACCACAGCAACGCCAACCTGATCTCACGCTTCTCCCGCTCAGTGTCCAAGACCAATGTGCGGGACTCACCCAAGTCAAACATCGCTGGCCGTCCTACACGGGACTCGCCTCGCCGGGTGGACCTGGGTGCGTCTGACTTCACACTTACTGGCACTGGTCCGCGTCCAAGCACTGCTACGTCAGCCAAGAACACGCCATCGCGTGTGAAGCGTGCAGGCTCTCAGCACAGGACGCCGAAGCGCTCAAGCAAGATCAATTACACAGCGGCAGACAGATTCATCCCGAACCGCACTGCCAGCGAGGCCATCTCCACATCTGGCGCAGCCGTCAAGCTCTCCGACAATGAGCAGACACCCGGACGCCGTCCAAAGTCGAGCGCATCTAATGATGGGTCGGCGGTGCTTGCTGCGAGTGCCGCCAGCGCTTTCGACCTCGGCCGTCCTCACTCCTCTTCTGACGCTACTGCTTCTCTTTCTCTCGAAGGCTTGAGCCTCAATGACAACCACGATGATGACGAAGATGAGGCACCAAGGACCAAGGCTTCACCAAACACTGTTGCGTACCAGCAATCGGTGGCTGAGGCTTGCGGTGTCAGCATCAAGCAACGCATTCTCGCCTTCAAGCCGGCTCCTCCGGAGTCATCGCGCCCGATCGACCTCCGCTCCCAATACAGCCGCCCGCTCAAGCCTGCCGCGGCGAGTGCATCTCAATTCCGTCGCCGCGTCCTCACCGCACCAGAGCGTGTCCTCGACGCGCCTGGCCTCGTCGACGACTACTACCTCAACCTCCTCGACTGGTCTTCCGGCAACCAGGTCGCCATCGGCCTCGAGCGCAGCGTCTACGTCTGGTCAGCAGAGTCCGGCTCAGTCTCCTCCCTCCTCGAATGCCCAGCAGACACTTACATCTCCTCCGTCAAATGGTCCGGCGACGGCGCCTACGTCGCTGCCGGTCTCGGCACTGGCGAGGTCCAGATTTGGGACGTCGAGGAAGGCACCAAGCTCCGCTCCATGTACGGCCACGACACCCGCGTGTCCGTCATGGGCTGGAACAAGCACATCCTGTCCACCGGTGCCCGCTCAGGCCTCGTCTACAACCATGACGTGCGTATCGCCCAGCACAAGGTCGCCGAGCTTGTCTCGCACACCTCCGAGGTCTGTGGCCTGGAGTGGCGTGCTGACGGCGCGCAACTTGCCACGGGTGGTAACGACAACTTGGTCTCGATCTGGGATGCTCGTCAACTCAACGCACCCAAGTTCCAGAAGACCAACCACAAGGCTGCCATCAAGGCCCTCGCCTGGTGCCCTTGGCAAAGCAACCTCCTCGCCACTGGCGGTGGCTCCCACGACCGCCACATCCACTTCTGGAATACCACTTCGGGCGCCCGCGTCAACTCTATCGACACCGGTTCTCAAGTCACTTCGCTCCGCTGGTCGCTTGCATACAAGGAGCTCGTTTCGTCTTCGGGCTTCCCAGACAACAGCTTGAGCATCTGGTCCTACCCGACTCTGGTCAAGAACATCGAGATCCCGGCCCATGAGTCGAGAGTCCTGCACTCTGCTCTCAGCCCGGATGGCCAGATGCTGGCTACTGCCGCTGCCGACGAGAGCTTGAAGTTCTGGAAGGTGTTTGAGAAGAAGGCGGGCACTGCTAACTTGACTGCGGGTGGCAGCTCGACGGTCAAGGCCGGCTTGACTAAGGCCACCACCATTCGGTAAAGTGATGAGAAGACCTGATCTGGATTGTGTTCGTGGTTTTAGGTTGGCTTAGCATGGCGCCGGTGCTTCGACTGGATAGGTCTACCTCTGTCACGGTTGGTTTGGGTAATGAATACATCTTGGCGGGCTGGTTTACGGTACGGCTTTCGTATGCGCGTTGACTGGACAGCGAGAGAGTAGCTTTTTTGTTTTTGATTTTGATCGTGTAGTCTGTAGACGTGACTGCAATGACACTCATTCAGACAGCACGGTCTCGCGCCCTCCACGTCAAAGCTTGCTTCTAATACCTTGACTGGCCGGATATTTCTCAGCACCTCTCTACCTATTATACATTTTTCGTTGCCCAGAACTTTGCGCATATGCTTGTTGCGTCGTCGACACCCCAAAGAGCATGGAGTAGACGATGATTTTCTTGGCCACGTGCAAAATCTAACCCAAACACTAACCCTAAGCAGGATACACCGGCACCATGAGACTACCATCGCTGATACGCCCGGATAGCCACACTACACACTTGACAAGCTGTAGACGACGCACTGAGGCTCCGTATCAAAGCTCGGCTGATGCCAGTCAAACGACAGCGCACCCTACGAGCGTTGGTTATGGATGCCTGAGGGTCCGCGGACTGATTCGAATCAAATGTTCAGTCTTACCGATCAAATGTTATGTATATCTCACGAGTTATTGCAGCCGTATGATAAATCCGCGCCCTTTCAATATCTGCCGGCGTACAGCCTGCCGTCAAGTACTTGATCAAGTGCACCTCCCAGCAATACTGATTTGGACGCCATGGACCGAGAGGAAGGTCAATATGGATCCATTATTGGCGGGCGAGGACGTCCTGCTCATCATGAGGAGTTAAAAGGACGATTGCCTTGTACAGTCTCGCCACGCTAAACGAAAGCCTCCTACGAACGGTCCAAGGCTACCTCGCTCAGCCTCGTCCGCCTGATCGCACTCCAGTCCTTTGATATCAATGTCAAAATGGCCAAAGGAGACCTCACCTCAATATAATCGAGCATCAGGCGCTGCCGCCGCTGTGGTATGAGTGGACGGTGAATGCGTCAGACTTTGATTTGAGTACCGGAGATGGTGCGGCATTGTGGTGTCATATTAGTCGATAGGCCTGTGATGAATCACTGACTGGTGTGTGGTCTAGCGTTTTACTCCCAGACTGGGGACGACTCTGGCAGGATGCGCTTACTTGTCATTTATTGGATATACAGGCTGCTGCGGTGGTCAGCTCTTTGACAGCATCATCATTGAGCTCGGCAAGTGCAGCCGCTTCCTCTACTTCCTCGCGCTCGGCAACTGTCACGACTGCATTAGCTTCTTCGTCGTCAAAAGCCACACCAACGAATAAAGCGTATGTTGCGGCAGATCATCCCGAGCGTCTCAGCTCAAGCGCGGAAATTGTTTATGGTTCGGTGTGGCGCTGTCTGGCGTCTTGCTTCTGAGCACCGCTTGTTTTACTACTTCGACTATTGCGCAGGCAGCGCTCGGGATATGTGGGCAGCGCTGTAAGATGCGATTGGTGCTCGAATGGGAAGAGTGCTGTGAAGTCGGATATTAGTGAGAGACCAGCTGAGTCAGAGCAAGAGTCGTGGAGACATGAGATCGGATCTGCTGGGCTTGCCCATGAGATGCCGTCAAATAATGGGTGAAGAGCAGTCGATGTCATTACTACGGCCGAGAGGTGAACGCTATTGGCTCAAGCGTCGAGCTCTCACAAAGCATCTAAAGCAAGTGGTTGCATTCAGCTAGGTCTCGGTAGATCTACATGTGGTCGTCAGTCGTAGCAAAATCGACAGCACATGTCTGCAATATGCTGTATATCATCAAGTCCTCCGTGGTGGGGCCCGTTTGATGTTTTTGGGCCTGTCATAAGAGCCATCTCTGACCGCTTTTGTCGTAGCCGACGACTTTCAGGTCGATGTTGAGGGAGCGGAGCATCATGTCCATCGTGAAAGACTGCCACGGTCAGTATGCTCTCGTACCCATCAGTGCCAAACCTGACAGAACTCACATCATCGTCCTTTCCCTCCTCCTGCCACACCTTGGGCTTCCCGTCCCCGACCTCCACATCCACACTCTGCACATCCGGAGCATCCATAGCATCCATCGCCTCCTGCCTCACCCTCCTCTTTTCCCTCTTTCGGAATTCCTGCTCCTCCTCCGGCAACTCCTCTCCCTGACTGTCAAACTCGCAATCCGCATCATCGTCCACTTCCTCCTCCTGCTGCCACGCAAACTCCCCAATCCCATGCGCGCGATCATGCTTCTTCTTCTCGCTCTCCCGCCAGGCAGCAACGCCGCCCATACGACACACCCGGTCTTTGACGGTGCCGAAGAGCTCCTCGGCCGCTTGTTGGGATGCAAGACGCCATTTGGTGGTTATAGATTCGAGCTCCGCGTCGGTGTTGGTGCTCGTGATTTGAGCAGCTTGTCTAAGAGTGTCGAGGTCGTTGCGGAGGCGTCTGATGTGGAGTTCGAGGGCGGTGAGGGCCTTTTGGGCCGCGAGTTCGGCGGGATCGATACGCTTCTTGGAGGAGTTGGCGATGACTGGGTGCTTGCGGGCTGGTGTGGATATCACCGCGACCGGGTTTGACGCTGAAGGGTGAGGACAGGCAGCCTTGATTGTATGCGCCAGAGTGCTTGGCGTGTACGGCTGGCTGGCAAGACTGCTGTTCTCGCGTAGTGGTTGGCGCGGTGTCTTCGCACTTCGGAGCGGTGACACGAATGGCTTGGACAGTGTCTGTGTGGCATCGTTGAGCCTGCGACGCTTTGCTGGTGCCGGCGACGACATCTTGCGCATGCAGCAGTAAGGTGTTCATGTAGCATAGTTGAAGATGAGAAACCTCTTAGGCACGCGTTCGGGGAGACGCGATCTGAAACGCCAACGTCATGGCTCTTCGTTTCTCACACTTGAAAGCTGCACCTCTCTTTCTCCTACATTGACCAAAATGACTAGGTAGCCTTCCCTCTGCACATGGCCGAAGGGTGCTCCATGATGCCCCATTGCGTTCGCAATATTATTATGATGGCACCGTTTCATGACAACAGCACAGCATGCATTTCCACCTCCCTCCGACATTTACCGGCGTATGCATGGCGTCCATGTGCTCACACTCGGCGACATGGGCATCGGCGTATGTCACGATCTGACTCAAGTAGCCTTAGTCCCTCTGATTTCGATTAGGCTGCTGCAACTTGGCAGACACCGGGTCTGTCTGATGACGGCCAGCAGCTTGATCGCAGCATGTTGACACCGTCAGTCTCCATTTCGCCTTACACTGGCTAATATAGCGTGAAAACAAGCCTGCACATCATCTCATGCTGATGGAAGACTCGAGGGCAATCATAGGTCCTTGCAGAGCGTCTAGGAAATACCCGTCTCACCCTGTGGCTTGTACCGACAGACATTCATATTCTCGAAAGCATGGGTCACTTGTCGTCCACCGGCAAATGATCAGATACATCCTGCCGACTACAGAGTCAATCACAGGTGACATTGCTCCAAGACTTGCCAAGAAGTTTAGGGACCGTAGGGCTAGGTACAACCGCGAGATTTCCGGATCCCGAGACTGCCGGCTGGACACTGTACTGGCACGCCAGTCATGCTTCGATGCATGATATAGGCTGTCTCGGAATGGCACAGCTAAGTCAACCTTTATGGCCGTGTTCCTGCGCAGTCAAGGAGTGGCTGCGTGTTCTTAAGGTAGCACTGCTTGTACCTGCTTGCTAGATGCCCTGACACGATGCTCGACCGCGCCGAACTCTCGAATGACCAACTCAATAGATTTCTGCTTGCCAATGATGGCAGCGTTCGCGCCGCTTTTGACGAGGCGAGGCGTACTTCTCGGTGCCGCCAGCCTCCTCCTCTCGTCCCTCTTTCTGCTTGGATCACTATCTCGGTACTCTGAATCGCTCATTCCATTCAGTCAAAGCTTGAAGGAAGATCACCGGGTCGACATGCTCGACGATATTGCTAATTCGACCCTGGGGGTGAGTTTTTAAGCCGTTCAATTCTGGATCAAGCTGAAGACCTGCCAGTTCGAGAAGATCTTCGTCGTCAGCCTAACAAAGAGGACAGACCGCCGGGACAGGATCGCACTAGGCGCAGCTGCGACTGGACTGGACTTCGAATGGATCGATGCGGTATCCGAGGTGAATCGGGATGCATTGCCACCGGGTAGCGATGATCCAGATTTAGGCATGGAGGATCCACATTTCGGGAACTGGAGATCCCATATGAATGCAGCACGAAAGTTCGTGTCGATTATCAGCGGCTTGTTCACTTGCTGACAGCATGCAGGATTGTCAAGGAAGGCATCTCGACCGCTCTCATTCTGGAGGACGACGCTGACTGGGACGTCCGGATCAAGTCGCAAATGCGGGACTATGCCAGGGCCGCTCGTCTTCTCGTACAACCTATTGTGAACACAACGGACAAACGCTTGGACCCTACATACCCGCAGCCTTCGTCTGAGGACGAGATCCCGACTTCATTCTATGTTGGCAGAGGTTTGGAGAACCGCACCACAGCGCCGAGCACATCTCCTTATGGTGATGTTGACCACTGGGACATGCACTGGTTCGGGCACTGCGGTGTCAGATTCCCATACGCCGAAGATGAAGTGCCGCTCGCTCGTGCAGTCCTGTTACATGACAAGACCGTTGCTAATCCATACCATCTCACCGTGCAATTCGGAGACGAGCAACTGCTCGAGCAGTACCCACCGCACACGCGTGTCGTCTCTCGAGGCCGCTACGGCGTGTGCACGCAGGCATATGCTCTAACGCAAAACGGAGCCAGGAAGATCCTCTGGGAGATGGGTCTCAAGAATATCACGGCCCCAACAGACATTATGTATCGGCACATGTGCGACGGAACCTGGGGCCGCCACAGGATTGATTGCTATTTCCCTCAACCGGCTCTATTCTTGCAGCATCAACCAAGGGGAAGTCTGGTGCATGCGTCGTCGATTGAGGATGGGAAGCGCCAAGGGTACATTGCGAAGGCTGTTACGCCGAATCTGAGGCTGAGTACCATGGTGAACCTGGAGAGATTGGTAAATGGGGAGAAGGAGCTGATTGATCAGTACGAGGATGATGATGAGGATTATGAGGCGGAGAGAGTGGAGCCGGATTACTACAGCTTTGGTATTACTTGGGAGGATGAGGAAGAGGAGGAGGGTAGTGATGGCGGTGAGGAGGTGGGGCCGAAGGCTACGCCTGGGCAGCAAGACGGTGGGGCGGAGAACAGCGGATCGCAGGATGACGGCAAAGCAGAGCACACCGAGACGGTGGGAGAGGATAAACCGCAGTACAGCGAGATATGGACACAAGGGACATCTGAGGATGACGGGGCCAAGCACAGTGAATTGAAGGAAGACGTGAAGTCGGGGTCTATTGATGTGCATGAGCACGGCGATACGGACTACAGCAATCTGTGGAAAGATGGCAAGTCTTTGGCCCACGACGGGCATGAAAATGCTGAGAAAGTCAACAACGAGCAAGAAGAGGGCAAGCCGAATTTTGACTGGTGAGATCAGAGACTCAGTGTGCTCAAGCCAAGACCACGACCAATTCTACCACTTCTGGGGACGAGCTACGCGCTTTCGCGTTTCTGGTTGCAATATCCTACATGGAGCTCACGCACCAAGGTGAACTGTCAGACCGGCGCACTGACAGCCCTCCTTGTCTCCTCACACACCTCCTCTAACTCAGTGATCAGCCGTATGGACCACGTCGACGACCGGACGCTGGCGCGAGCTGCACGCTTCCTCTCCGCATCAGACACGATCGTCAAGTTCTTCGAGTCCTCGCTTCCTCGCGCCACAGACTCTGATTCCTCATGCAGGTCGTGGAGAATGGCGCTATCGCCGATTGAAGACTTGCCTTCGCCATGACTGAGGCCGTCGCTGTGTCTGCATGCGCTGTGTCTCCATGTTTCATCTTGGTGATAAGCAGACTCCTCGCAAATGATTGACAGTCTCTGGACCTCGAGTTTTGGTGGTGCAGTAGTTGGGGAGTATGGTGGTATTGCTTTCTCGGCATCGTCGAAGCTGTAGTTTGCTTTCGTTGGGGATAGTGCGGCGTCGAAGACTTGCTGGCGCTTTCTGCGCCGAGCCTGCCAGATCATGAAGAGTATGATCAGGAAGATGAGAGGGACTGCTATGCAAGGCACAATGATGGCTGCGTTTCTGGCGGCTCGGGTGAGGGATCTGGTGCTGAGCGTGACTTGTCCAATCTCGCTGCAGAGAGCATTGTTGGTCGCTGAGAGCACCTCGCCGTGTAAGACTGGGCCGGGTGCCATACGGACCCGAGATGGCTAGTATAATGCTTGTGTGCTCGTAGGCGTGCTACGCGACGAGAGTTTATGATAATGATAGAGGCGACCTGGGCAAAGGCGTGTGTCTAGCAATCATACATTCGACACGCTCGAGAGAAGTCGTCGGCACAGACGCGTTGTTTTCCGATTTGAAAGGTATGGTACTCTAGTACTTGAGGTACGGGCTTACCGTCATGAGCAATACTACTGTTATGAAAAAAGCAAGACGGACGCATCGAGGCGGCCATCCGCGCTGGGGGGGGTGGCACGAGAGTCGCGCAGTTCTTCCCTCATGTCGTTCGAGCAGCTCGGTGATCCCTGGGATTGTTTGTCAGAGGTTTGTCGCAGGTGTGTGCTGAAGCTTGAGCGTGGATGATGCCTCGTTCGGTGAGACAAAGTAAGAGTGGATGTAGCCGCGTGGGGAATGTGGGCACGAGTCATGCTATCGATAGATGACTCAGCGTTGCATGAGCTACCTCGCTCTCGTCAAGTGAGCTTCATGTGTTTCTGCCTGTTTACTTTCAACAATACCACCGCGAATTGGATGAGAAGACTTTGAACACGATGGAGCAATCTCGCGCGCTTAATGCCCTGGCGCCGTTTCTTGCACTCGCGAAGTCTGCCACATCACCGCGAGCTGCTGCCGACTTGATTAATCAAGCTACTTCGGCACCAAACACCTACGTCTTCGCCGAGCTGCTTCAGCAACCGAACATCCAGAATCTCGAAGGCAAAGAGCAGCATGGTGCTTCGTATGAGCTGCTCAAGGTGTTCGCGTGGGGCACATGGGAGAGCTACGAAGGTGAATCTATCCCTCTCGATTACATGACCTGGTCGCTCATAGGATATTAGCAACGCCAAACCTGCCGCAGCTCAGTGACGCACAGTCACTCAAGCTTCGCCTCCTCTCGCTCCTAACCATCGCCTCCCAGAAGCAGCAATCATCCAGTTCCGAGTCTAACCTCAGCTACTCCTCCCTCCAGCGCCGCCTCGATCTCGCCTCTCCTCTCGACCTCGAGCATCTCATCACCCAAGCGATCTACTCCGACCTCATCTCCGCAACTCTCAACCCCGCCGCTCAGATCGTCGTCATCACATCCGTAGCTCCACTCCGCGACCTGGCTCCCGGCAGCGTCAGCGATATGATTGCCGAGCTGGCCGCATGGTCTGGGAGGTGCGATTCTGCGCTCGCGGATTTGGAGGCGAAGATTGCGAAGATCAAGGCGGATGCGAGGAAGCGGGCGATGAGGGAGCAGAGGACGGAGAAGCAGGTGAAGGCTGTGTCGGATGAGCCGAAAAGTGGAGGTGGTGGCGGCGGCGGCAGTGGGGCGCTTGGTGGGCTGGGGGGTCTAGTGGGTATGGGACGGAATACGAGAGGAAGCAAGAAGGTGGATCTTACGGAGGATGGGGAGGATGATGATGCGATGGATGTGGATGAAGGGAATGGGCCGGGGAGGAGGAAGAGCAGTGTGGGGAAGTTTGTGGATAAGTTGAGTCGGAAGGGGAGTAAGTGAGGAAGGAGCCGGGTCGCAGCGTGATTCAGCTAAGGACAAGAATGTTGAGCGGATGCTCGAGGTGACAGCCTACAGTGATTAGACAAGTATGTGCTGCTATAATGACGATTACGACACATGCTGGTACCCATTACATCGACGTTCGGCGCAACTAGACCCGAGGTACCACTGCAGCAAAACAGTTGCGATGCTCTCGACATCAGGGCAGGAAAACGACAAAACGTACAGTAGTAGGGATTCTGACGTGGTCACCCACCGTAGTACTCATCCACCGATTCACAGCTTCAGTACTGCACATTAAGCTTCTGCCGTGCCATTCTAAGATCAATGGCAGCATCACTCAGCTGCCCCACAGGTGGCATGATGGTCGTTCGGGTGCCATTGTGGAAAGGACGACAGATGGAAAGTCAAGGAGATGGATACTTGTAGCAACACTGTGCCGTTCTACAGCATGGCGCTTTCGCCAAAAAGCGAGACGCCGCCCACATGATAGGATTAACATGAATTCCTGAAGACATCGTTTGATGCGGCTGTGCTTAGACCGAACCAAAAGCAGGACAGTGCCGAATCCTGTGGGGCCCCAATTCCCGGCTTTCGCTTTGCGGCAGGAGCTACCCACTACACACAACTTGTCTGGAACCCATCTCGCAATACCAATGGCTGACCTGATGGCTGACCAGTTTCTCCTCTACGTACAACAGGCGCAGCAGCTTCTCCTTCGCTCTGGTGTCTGGTCGTTTGTAACTGGCGACCTCGCGCTGATTCGTTATGGCGTTGATCTTGCTGTCCACGTATGTCAGGTGCAAAGTCTGTTGGCAGTGTATCCTCCTGATGACAAGACAGGATGTTGAATTGTGCGTCTACAACGACAAACGAGAGCTTGCGGCCGCTCTATTAGGAGCGCAAGATGCAGTCTACAAGCAACTGCCAGACCTCCAGAATCCAGACTTCTACCATCCATACAAGAAAAACGCCTAAAGATTTCAAGTCTGTGATTCTAAAGCAGGACACGAGCTGTATATCGTGACCGATCAGGCGCTTGGTTTAGACCTAACAGACCAGACAATCGGTAGCACTGTCTACTGTGGCGTCGCCGTTTCAGTCCGCTACCCAACGTACAAGGCCCTGTTGCAAGCCTGGCTGAACTTGGCGTGCGCAGCTATGGAGGTTGAGGACTTCGATTGTGGAGTCGTGTATATGATGCAAGCTGAGCGTTGTATCGATGCCCAAAATGTGGACGAGGCATGGTTGAAGGAGCATTTGAGCAAGCCTGACCATTATTTACAAGCTTCAATTTTGCTGAGTGGCAAGCAGAGGCGTACACTAGGGAGTTGCTGGACATGAAGTGGTATTGCTATCAATTTTCGAGTGCAATGAGTATGTGACTCTGCCCTGGACAGCTGATCTGCTTCTGGACCAACCTTGGCAGAGGAGCTACTAGAGCATCAGTCAAGCAGTTCTGATTGGGCCACGATGCAAGCTGCCAGCGCTTGCGGAGTACATATTTATTTCGATAGCTACGCGAATGTCTGCCTAGGCATAATGGTAGGACACAATCTTCTCCGCCGCGATCTCGCCGACAAGGTACGCTACACTTACAGGATGGCAGTTCAACAAGAATGGCAGCACACTCAAATCCACCACTCTCAAACCCTGCAAGCCCTTGACACTGAAGTCATTTCGCACACATGCCTCCTCATCCTCGTCGCTCCCCATCTTCACAGTACAGGAAGGGTGCCAAGTGCTGCATGCATTCTTACTCCAGTAGGCCAGGACGTCTTCATCGCGCTCGCTTGCAGGAACGTCGAGCGCGCAATCGATGTTTTGCGCCAAAGAAGCGTGCCGAACGAAAGCAAGTACTCGTTTCGTGGCCGCCAAGGCACAGAGACGGTCAAAAGGATGTGAGAAGAAGTTCGGGTCGATACGTGGTGGGCAGGAGGAACTGGCCGAGGAGAGTGTAACGGTCCCACGGGATTGAGGATTGTGGAGGAAGGCGAAGAAGGTTAAATAGTGGTGCTGTGGCGCGGAGAGTGCGCTGCGGGTGCAAGGTGGTATGTCTGCTCTGGTCAGAATTGAGACTCGACGTCAGACCAGAAGTACTCACGGCAGCTCATTTCCCAGATAGGCACGGTCTCCTTCTTCAAATGCTCCTTCACAGACTCATCTAAGCTGTCAAATTCCTGAGTGTGCAGGACTTCATCAGCCTTGAAGAATCCTATGGTCAGCCCTTGGAAGAGTACAGTCAACGGGCCCGTGCCATCTTTTTGGAATTGTTCTTGTGCTTCTTTGAGCGCATCGGGGTCTGAGAAATATTGCGGCCAGTCGACTTCGCCCTTCTTCTGCTTCCAGCAGAAAGGGATAGAGAGGTGGTCTTGAAGATTCTTTCCCACTCCTGGGAGGTGATGTAACGTTTCAATTCCATTTTGGGTAAGGTCCTGGGCGTCCCCGATACCTGATAGCATCAAGATCTTGGGCGTATCCACTGCTCCGGCTGAAAGGATTACTTCCTTTGATGCGTGATCTGGACTCGTCAGTAATCGTCAGATTCGTCGTCTCGATGGAGTCGATTACATTCTTCACCGCTTGCGACCCGGATACCAACTGCCCTTCTGCCGTCGAGCATAACCTTGACGACTTGTTGCTCCGTCAGGATTGTCAAGTTACTTGGTACGTTCTCCAGGTAAGCCTTCGCAGCCGTGATCCTTCGGCCATTCTTGGCTGTTGAAGGTACACTAGCCAATCCTAGTGGATTGCCACTGTTAATGTCTAGGCTGAAACCCAGCCCAGACTCTCTCGCAGCTTCCAGCTGTGAAATCATGGGTCTCTCCCAGACCTTGGGGGTCGATATCGCGACTGCGCCATGCTCGCCATGAACGCTCATATCTGGTGCTGCGTACCTTTCATACTCCTCGGGCACTTCTTCGAAAGCCTCGAGCTTCTCCTTTCGAATTCTGACGGCATTCTCCCACCCAAAACTTGCGTCGCCTACAATACTCGCCCATCGCTCGTAATCATCCTTTGGACCGACAGTATAAGCACACATATTGACGGCAGTGCTTCCACCAAGGACTTTGCCACGAGCATAGTTGATTGATCGTCCGTCAAGTCCGTTCTGAGCTTCGGTAGTATGATGTTCTACGCTGTTCGGAAAATTCGAGATAGCAGTCCAACGCTCGGCGAGGATATCTGCGTTGGAGCGGTCTTTGGCTACCCCAGCTTCGACAAGAAGTACACGGGGCGAGCTTGCAGTGGCGGCCAGCCGTGACGCCACGCAGGCACCAGCTGGACCGGCTGGAAGATGTTAGGATTCCAGTCAAGCTTTCATAAAGGTCTGTGTGGTAAGCAGACGTACAGCCCACAACAATGAAGTCGTATGTCATTTTCGACAATTTGAGTATTGGCACAGGATCGAGAGATTCCTCGGTCTGTCCTTGATATGAATCAGAAACGCAGATAGAAGAAGAACCACACCGACACAAGGAGCTTCACGAGCCCAACGAGAGCACTTGCTGTTGATAACGAACCGAGCGGCTTAACATCTTGCAGCGCTGAGCCGCTGACTGGCAATCTCACCTGACCCGGACCTACCGGCCCCAATCTTCGTGTCGCTACTGAAGGGTTGTTCCACTACGCAGCATCTGCAGACAAATTGAGGTAAGCCAGTGTCCGATGTTCCGCAGTCCTTTAGCTAGTACGACTGGGATCATCTTATTGAAAACAGCGCTAAACGCATGACAAGAACTTGGCGGCACTTGCTACGATCGCCACCTTGCTGCTCCTTCAGCACCTGCAGTCCGGACATAAGGTGGTGGCGCCGCCATGCAACTACGGCAAGATTCCAGACGTTATAGAAGAATACCTTTCAACTTACATTGCTGCTCTGTTCAGGCTTTACCATGGCTGCCATAGTGCCGCTCCTCAGGATCGAAGGCCGCCATTACATTGATGGCGCCTTCTCACCCTCTAGCGACGGAGCTACTTTCGAGCTCAAATCGCCATACTCCCATGAGAAGATTGCGGATGTCAGCGAGGCTACTATCGAGGATACAAACCGTGCGGTCGCTGCTGCTAAAGCGGCATTTCCAACATGGTCTACTCTCGACATTCGCACCCGTGGCTCTTACATGAGGAAGATGGCAAGTCTGATCAAGGAGGCTTCTCAAGAGCTCGCTGAGCTGGATGCCCTATCAATGGGTCGCCCAGTGTCGACATATTTCGATGCACATTACGCTGGGGAGCAGTTTGAGCATTACGCCGAGGCAGGTTGGGAGGCAAGGGGCGAAACTAGTCTCAATACGCCAGGCTTCGTCAATATGACCTTTAGACAGCCTTACGGTCCCGTGGCAGTCATCATACCCTGGAATATCCCGGCGGCAATGTGGGCTTCGAGGGTCGCCCCTGCTGTAGCTGCCGGCTGTACTGTCGTGCTGAAGTCTAGTGAGAAAGCGCCATTGAGCGTAAAGCACACACCAGCATGTCTGTGTTGATATTTGCTGACAAAGTCTAAAGTCTGCCAAACTTGCTTCTCTCGCACACCAAGCTGGCTTCCCACCGGGCGTGATTAACGTCCTTAGCGGTCACGGTACACCCTGCGGATCGACGCTTGCTTCACATATGGACATTCGTGTTATCAATTTTACGGGGTCGACTTTGACTGGACGCCAGATCCAAGCGGCTGCGGCATCTTCGAACCTCAAAAAGGTTATCCTTGAGCTAGGAGGCAAATCGCCAACTCTAATTTTCGAGGACGCCAAAATCGAAGAAGCCGCAGCTGAAACGGCAAAATCGATAGTGTTCAACTCGGGTCAGGTTTGCATGGCGGGCTCCCGCATTTACGTCCAAGAGACTGTGGCTCAACAATTCATGTCAGCATTTGCCAAAGTCTTCAGCGCAGTGAGAAAAGGGGATCCGCTGCTTCCAGGGACAGAACAGGGGCCTCAAGCAGACAAGTTACAGTTCGATCGTGTCAAGGCATATCTCGATGCTGCGAGATCCGAAGGCACTGGTACACTCTTGGTCGGCGGCAACCCGACACATGGAGATGGGGAGGGAGGTTACTTCATCGAACCAACCGCGTACATCCATGTCCCGGAGGATGCAAAGACACAGAGAGAAGAGATTTTTGGCCCTTATGTAAACATCAATACCTTCAAGACCGAACCAGAGGCGATTGAAAAGGCGAACGCCACGGAATATGGTCTGTACGCTTCTGTTTATACAAGGGACCTGAGCCGGGCCCTCCGGATCGCAAAGGCGTTCGAGTCTGGGCTCGTAGGAGTAAATTGTACAAGTCCTACGAGCCCAGATGATATGCCTTTTGGCGGATATAAATGCTCTGGACAAGGGCGTGAGGGTTTCGGGCACAGCTTGTCGGAATATTTGGAGTGTAAAAGCGTGATGGTCAAGCTTGAGAAAGCGCCGACTGACTCAAAAGGTGCTTAGAGGCCCCTCACTCCTTCCCATTGGCAAATCCTGACCATCTCGGGAAGGTGTCGATATGTATGCCCATAGAATCTAACATTCGTCCCACGCTCTGGTCGACCATGTCGTCGAGGCTCTTTGGCTGCGTGTAGAAAGCTGGCACTGGAGGGAAAATGACGGCTCCTGCCCGACGAAGTGCAAGCATATTGTCTAGGTGGATCTCACTCAAAGGCGTTTCCCGCACGACGAGCACAAGTCTTCTATCTTCTTTCAGCGTGACATCGGCCGCGCGTGCAATTAGATCTTCACCCAAGCCGCATCGGACGGCAGCGAGGGTTTTCATGCTGCAGGGCACAATGATCATGCCATCATGTTGAAAAGAGCCAGAAGCTGGGGACGCAGACACATCGCGTGGGCCGTATGTCTTTGTTGCGAGGCTGGAGATCTCGGCAGCACGAAGAGGCACTTCGAACTTGAGAGTCGCTAGGGCCCATTTGGAAATGATGAGGTGAGTCTCGATGCCGAGTCGTTTGAGAATTTGTAGGAGGCGGATGGCGTAGATAGTGCCGGTAGCGCCTGTGATGCCTAAGACGATTCTACGAGGGCGCGGGGGCATATAAGATATGGGCATATGAGAGTCGGGATACTGGTTGCGCAGAGGTCGCTGACATGATAGGCGGCGTATGGATGGCGCTGAGAATCTCAGTAGTTGTGTACTGAAGTAGATATTCCAGAAGCGTCCCGATCGATGGAGGCTGCTCTGCCTGAACATGATGGTCTGGCTGCTGCAAGCTACTGTGGAGTATCGACAGAATCTAGGTGAAGCTGCTCCGTCTTGGATCCCTTCCGTGTCCCTCGGTCATACCAAACAACATCTACTGGCTTCTCTCGCATGTCATCTAGCCAAGACTTAGCATCAATCGCGATTCCCAACGGAGTCGACGGAGCACCGTAAAAGGCTCGTCACCGCTGTCTCACCGAATGATTTCCGGTTTTGCTCGTACTTCCAATGCTCCGGGGCCTGACCTCTCAGACCAGATTTGCGGTTGTGGGAGCGTTGCGGGGTGGGTAATAGCGCTACTCGACACATAGCGCATGTGGGATAGCATCTGATTCAGAGTCTCTCATGTTGTCTCACATTCGAGTCCGATCGGTTTCAGGTGAATAGCCTCTCGTCGATCGCGATGACAATTGAAATGCACCGAGACATACAAGCGCCGTTGCTACTATTCCGCTTCGTGATGCTTCTGGACTTTCCCTAGTTTCATGGCCTGGTTTGCAATGGAACCAAGAGTGCCAAGAGCTCTATCGGACACAACCTAGCCTGTGTTAGAGCTTTGAGCGAGGCGCGCCAAGAAGGTCAAGTCAACTGTCGCGATCTGTGACATGTGTGATTGATGGCCCACCGCTTCCCTGCACAAGACAGACTGTAGGCTACTAAGATTGCTCCATCGCGAGGCGCAGCTATGTTGTCGGGAGTGCAGGGGTTTGATCGGCTCACGGTTTGTCACGGGGGCGGAAGTGAATGCCGGGGACTCTAATTCCGCGAAACGTCTGTGCTTGCTGAGATAAGCGCGGGTCAAGAGTCCGGTTCCACTTTGACTCCAGACACCTCGCGGAACTTGCGACCTATGTTATAGTTAGTTGCTTGACACTGAGACGTTATGGTGCCTGATGGTTACGTCCATATGCTCGGCATAATAGAGCCGCGGACCTGGGCCTTCGGATCAGGATCTACAACCACTCTGTCCTGTGAATGAAGTGGTTCAAGTGCCGCAGTATCAGTGACAAGACATCTCTAGGCAATAAGGCAAACAGCCACGTACCGTCCTCTCTCCAGTGTCTGCTCGTAAATCTTGTAACAGGACTCTCCAAACCATGCTCTTCTCTCATTGTCGGGCAAGACTTTACCAGCGCTCGAACAAAGCTGCCCAGCTCCGTCAAGTCCATCTACCCACCAATTCGCCCTCAGTCCACAATGCACAGCTTGACTTCCGCACGTTCATCGAATTACTACGCCACGACGGTGATCTAGCAGAAATTGACCGCGAGGTCGACCCGCATCTAGAAGCCGCAGCTATTGTGCGCAGGGTTGCTGAAGTCAAGGGCAAAGCACCTCTGTTCAACAACATCAAGGGCGCGAAACCTGGTGGCTTATTCCGCATCTTTGGCAATGCCGCCTCCTTACGTAGCTCGCCGAAGCAACGATACGGACGGATCGCGCGGAGTTTCGGATTAGAGCCCACCGCGAGTTGGAAAGATATTTCATTGCGACTTGCATGGGGCGAGCGTGCTCCACCGCAGCCGCCACGAGTGGTGTCTACGGGGCCGTGCAAAGCGAATGTGTTGAGAGGGGACCGCGTTGACCTGCACAAGATACCTGCTCCAATGCTGCATATGGCTGATGGGGGCAAGTATCTCCAGACCTACGGGGTCCACGTCCTGCAAACGCCAGACGGGCGATGGACGAACTGGTCTATCTTCCGAGGGATGGTGCACGATAGCAAGAACTTGGTTTGCCTAGTGGGTAATGGGCAGCACGTGTCTATAATCAGAGATGAATGGCTTGCCCTTGGACGTACTGAGATTCCCTGGGCGCTGGCATTCGGTGTACCGCCCGCCGCCAACTTCGTCGCCGGACTTCCATTGCCAGAAGGAGTTTCAGAGGCTGAATTCACCGGCGCCCTGGTTGGACAGCCGCTGGACATGGTGAAGTGCGAGATGAGCGATTTGCTTGTGCCGGCCAGCAGCGAGATAGTCTTCGAGGGTACCATGTCTTTGACAGAGAAGGCAGACGAGGGTCCATTTGGTGATGCCCTCGCCGTTGTGTTCGATGGCAACAAACACCAGCATCCGCTCTTCCGTGTGGAGATGATCACGTATCGAGATGATCCGATCCTGCCGATCTCAGTGCCGGGGAAGATTTGTGATGAATCGGTAAGTGAGGATTTTGCTCGCTCAATGAACACAATGCCACGATGCGAGAGCGTATGGAAAAGACTGCTAATGCCATATGGTAATGTCACAGCACACGACTGCCGCCCTAGCCTCTGTCGAGATTCTCGCGCTCTGCAGAAGATTAGGCCTTCCGGTTCTTGATGCCTGCGTGCCGCTTGAGAGCTATGGAACCTGGTGCGCTCTCAAAATCGATACTGACGCTTTGTGCGAGCTCCGCACCACTGCTCCAGCGTTTCGGCGCATGCTTGGCACCCATTTGTTCAGAAGCAAGCCCTGCATGCTCATAAATCGCCTGATTCTTGTGGGGAAAGATATCGACATTTACTCTTACGAATCAGTGACCTGGGCTGTCGCCACGCGCTGCCGACCGGGCGTAGACGAGGAGGTCTTCGAGGACGTTCCAAGCTTCCCAATGACACCGTACATGAGCCACGGCAGGGGGCCAAATGTGAAAGAAGGTGGCAAGGTAATCAGCGATTGCGTATTGCAAATGGAATACGAGAGCGGTTCTCGTGTAACATTCAGTACAGTAGGATTCCAGACGAGTTATCCTGAGAGCTTGAGGAAGAAGATAGAGGAGAGCTGGGTGGCAATGGGATTTGATGACGTCTGAGCAAGAGGAGCAAGGGGCACTGATATACGTGAGGTAGTAGCCGAAAAGTTTTGACTTGAAGCATACTCAAATCGAAACTCTTAAGATACATTTAGAATCAGGTATTGGAAACCGATCATCTGAAAAGACTGGTTTGGAGACTGTATAGGTGCCTTGCTGATCTACAGTCTTGACTCTTGCTCTTCAAATTCTCCGGCACGCGGAATTTTGCGGTTATGACGTTCGATTCATTGACATGAGTGATATGGGAACATCTCGAACAATTGAGCTAGCTTTCCCCGAGTCAATACTAGGATCAATCCGTTGTTACGCCCGAGTCTCTTGGCCCATCGCGAGGCTGGAACGAAATTACGGGCCCCGAAATCCTCGATCCGAACACATCTACCTGCGGAAACACCTTGTTCTGCTCGGCATGTCGTCGATCTGCGGAGACATCGGATGGTCTTCCTTGTCCATGTCCCTCGTCTACAGCACCAAGCTCAAACTCCCAAACCAGCCTCGCGACGGGGAGCAAGATGGTAGCATAAGCCAACTTCTGCGCGGGACAGGCTCTGAACCCTCGCAAGAACGGTATCAATCCTTCCCGAGCTGACGATCCTTCCTGCCCGCTCCCAAGCATTCGCTCCGGCCGAAAGTTCTCCGGGTCGTCAAACACCTTGCTGTTATAATGCAGGGCGTAAATGCTCACCCCGAATTCGGTTCCCGCGGGGAGGAAGACCCCGTCGATTATCTGGTCTGAACTAGATGTTCGCCAGAACACTCCAGGCCCAGGTGGCGCCATGCGAAGTGCTTCGTCAACGCAAGCGCGAAGGTAAGTACAGCTCTCTAGTTCCGGCCCCAATTTGGGCGGACAGGAAGCGAATGTTGTACGGACCTCGTGCCAGAGTTTCTGTAGGACCCGTGGATTCTGCTGGATGTAGAACAGGGTGGCCGCGATGGTCACTGCAACCATGTCCCCGCCTAGCGCCCGAGTTATTTAGTCTCTTCGCAATATATGTGTCTGACTTTACTCACCGCCGCGCATGAATGAGTAAGCGTCAACATGAAGCTCTTCGTCTGTGACATCTTCCGGTAGCTCGGCACCCATCAAGTTGAAAATCGACCTTTTCTCCTTTCCGCGTCCTTGCGCGATACAGCTCTCGCATAAATCGAGGAACAATTTGCTCTCCTTGAAGAACTGAGGATAGCTTAGGACCTCAGGGCTCATAAAATAGCCCAGTATACGGAACAGGGTGGGCCATGCTAATTGGAGATACATGTGCCTATTGCCACGTTCCAAGGAAACGGTCATCCAGCGGTTGGTCGGATCCTGCATAGTTTTAAAGCTTTCGCCAAACATGGACTGGGAAATGACGTCCAAAGCATAGTGAAAAGCTACAATCGATTAGCATATTAGAGCAACATCTCGGCTTGTCAAGACCGAGTAACCCACCGATTTCACTCAGATCGTGCGGATAGCCATCTCTGACCATGCTGACCAGAATCTCCACGTTCTTTTCGACACTCGCATAATGTAATTCCAGCGCCGGCTGCGCTGTGGCGGGCCGAATCGTTCTCTTCTTTCGAGTGGCCCAACCCGGGTCGACACAGTTAAAGAGGCTAGGAATCTTCTGCCGTGTCCAAGGATGTGAGGCGTAACCGTCGCTTTTGCGAATACTACGATCGGTGGTGTAGATCGCTGAATGAAGGATCGTGATGAGCGATTGATAGACGCAGGAGTGGATTAGAAGACGTACCGTGAACGGCCGTGAGAGTGTTGAAGACTACTCGGTTTGGGCCACTGCGATAGACCGGTCCTGTGATCACATTAACCCTATGTTCTGCTTGACCATAGGAAGCTTGAACAACCATATTTCTGATGACACCGCACATGATCCAGGTGAAGATCTCCCTTCCAAGCGTGATACAGGAATCGTGCATTGGTATACTTCGCCAGGAATGGCCCAGGGATATCAGCCAAACGGTGCGTGTATGTCTTATAAAGGTAGATCGCTAGCAATACTGCGAAGGCAACGATGACGAACGGTGAAAGATTGATGATTTGAGGCCAGTATGGCATAAGGTGCCGGTCTGTGGAAACCATAATCGTGCCTTTGCAGCGATGTGACGCTCAATAAACGCCGCCTTCGACTGTGCCAGGAGTGGGACCGCCATTTCCATTGACCTATATACTCAAAAGCCTGCCAGGGAGTTCCTCCTTTGGACACGTCCGTCGGTGGTGCAACCCGTATTGCACGTCCGAGTCACGAGTGCAATGCTCCTGTTCCGATCGCACCTGTATCGTGCATGTGGCCTCATGCGTGTCTTACTACAAGACACCCGATTCCTGGGCACAAGACGCCCAATCCTTGGGCACAAGACGAGCGGTGTAGGTGTATGGCGTGTACATAGGGTCAAGAGCCTA
This sequence comes from Teratosphaeria gauchensis, assembly GCA_007113925.1. NCBI lineage: Eukaryota > Fungi > Ascomycota > Dothideomycetes > Mycosphaerellales > Teratosphaeriaceae > Teratosphaeria > Teratosphaeria gauchensis. Next base: position 1,113,837 of record VCMR01000005.1, read on the forward strand.
GAGCAAGTAATATCGATTTGTCAGTCAGGTTGACGAATCGAGACCCAGACAGTTTCATACTGCTCGTCCGCCACTTGAGCCGCTCATTTGTTTTCGTCGGCGCGGTTACAAGCGGCAAACTGGCGCGCGAGTGTCAGTGTCTATAGCCTAGCGTGATTCGTTAATCCCATAGACGTCGTGTACTCACAAGGACGATGTCTAGGCAGAGTAGCTAACAGATGCTCTGTCCATCTACGTAAGCTTGCACAGCCATATATTCGAGGTGATGCTTGGCCTTGGCAATGCCCATTGTTCTTGCCACGTATGCCTTGTCAACAAATCAACTGAGAGAATCCTTATCAAGACTAATCTTCGTAGAGATATCAGCTTTTCCTTACCTTCGACCAAAACTTCATACACTCGTGGTCGACTTCTACTTTGTCCTCCTCAAGATGGCGTCCATCAAATCCGACAGGCAATCTGGGCCTACTTTCCACACCGACTCTTCGTCGCGTTATTTCCTTCCAAATGAGTATGATCACCTCTTCCCTTCTTACGATCTCGACTAAGACAGTCCAGCGCTGCCGAGCGCTATCGGCTCCAAAAGCAACATGAAGCAATCGTCGCCTTCATGCACAACGAGCCCATTCACGCCCCAGTGCCTGCTACTCCAGGGCCGGCAAAAGTTCTCGATTTGGGCTGTGGTGTTAACGCCTCTATGACGCTCCTGCTTGCTAAGAAGTTTCCAAACGCAACCATTTACGGCATCGATCTTTCTGACGTCGACATCAAAGACAAGCCTAGCAATGTCTCCTTCATCAAGGGCAACATACACAAGCTCATCGATGAAGACCCTCGGTTAGCGCGAGGCTCGGCCGATTACATTTACAGTCGTTTCATGGCTGCTGGGGTCGAAGACTGGTCGGAGCATGTCAAGAGCATCTCAACATTGCTGGCTCCTGGCGGCTATCTCGAGTTGCATGAAGGCATTCGCGCGAACTGGCGAGACGAAAATGACCAAGAGATATCGCGCGATTGGAAGTGGCTCCAACTCATGCATCCAGGCATGTATTGGCCGCCGAACGACCCGACGGGTTTAAACTTCTTCCAGTCTCTGTTGCACAACGCAGGTCTTGAGGATGTTAACGGTAAGCTGTACAAGCTGAGCCCGTCTGAGCGACCTGAGGCTCAGCTCTGGTCTGAGTTTGCGCGAGAACTCTTTCCTACGACCTGGGTTGCACCACTTCATCGTTTATTGCCAGGAGAAGAGAATGACGAGAAGAGGAAAGCGCTAGAAGAAGAGTTGTTTGCAACCCTGAAGCCAAAAGAGGGGGTCTATTTCCCATGTACTGTCGTCTGGGGTCGCAAAAGCGCGGTTTAGCTCTCTGATGATCGTCCGTGACAAGGCAGGCATCACGGAGACCTGAGCACTCACTTTCGATCATGGATTTATTCGGTTATCCATGATTTGACCGGATGTGAAGTCTCTGCTAGGACTGAATGCTTCGGCTGTGTCCTTCAATGGCGCAGTTCCTCTAAAGTGTAGACCTGCGCGGCTGAGCGGAAGTGCCCAGGCAATACTGATTGTCGTCTCCACTGGGATCAAGCTAGTGATTAAAGGGTTGAGGTCCTTAAGAATCAGACGCGAAGACAACCGAAGCTTCAAGGGCGGGATTAGTCATATTAGTCATTCATCAGTGCCGGAACAGCCCGCGTCAGTCCGTGCGTGTGAGACCTCAAGGAAATCTTTCTCGCCTCTATGTCCATTTGCGATCAATGCGATCGATACACTGCGCATCACATTGATTGCGATGGGATACGAATCTCCGCAGCTCGCCTGGCGGCCCAGGCTTGAACACAGTTCGTCATGTCGCATGACAGCCTAGCGTAGCCGGCGTTTTCCATCATACGAAGAGACAGCGTTCTGCAGGGCCGAATGCAGAGGTAACCAATACAACGACAGGGTGCCCGGAGTTGGATTGTCTTTCGGACCGGGAGCGTGGTCTTCGAACAGTCCAATCGACTAGCCTAGATGACAAAAAGCTGCAGTATGCTATCTCGTCTGCACTGCCTTGGACGCCTTTGAGCCTCAGCTTAACCGAAGGATGGCAAGTTACGCGATAGCCAACTCCGTTTAGTCACCACCGCGGTTCTATGCTCCCTGCCCAGTGCTACCTGCCTTCGAAGGCTGGTTAATGTAGCGCCAATATGAGGGTGTAAACGTGGTTGAGAAGTCAGTATTGCTATAGGTATCTGGGCGATCCCTATGCGCTTCAAGTGGGCGCTGATGAATTCCACAGCAGATTTCTCGACCATGCAATGACTGAGTTGCATACCTATCACTTCCTCATCGGCGTTGGGTAGCTGTCAATCTTAGACACAATTGATATCAAAAAGCCTCGGAGCCTGATCCTAATTCATGTGTGAGCGGTAGATGTAAGGGGCGATGCACATGAGGGCGGCTGGTGAGGTATTTGATGTGAAACCCAGTTGATCTGGAAGTTCAATATCAGCCCTTTTGGTGTGAGGTTCATTGACCAAGAGTTGGACGGCGTGAGTGAGAGTTGACTGAAGTGAGAAAGGGTTGCCCGACGGGAGTGTACAACCATCGAAGCGCCATCACATGAACTGATCCCGTCCCTGCGACATCGACTCTCGTTGGCCGTTCTCGAGAGCTTGCCTCCGCACGTATAATCCAAGACACCACCGATCTAGCCGTCCACAACAGTAAGTAGTATACCACCACTTCCCACACCACCCAAAGCCGAGAAACAGCCCTGCTGTAAAACAACCCGTATAGCGGCTATCCCGACGAACGCACACTAAGGCCGGATGCATAGTGCAAGTAGTGTTTCGACTCCCGAAACCCGCGTTGTGCTCCGTAAACGACGATATATCCCAGACAATGAACGATGGCTGGTAGGAATACGACCCCGGTGAGTGATGCTGGCCAGGGCTTCGTCGATCATCATTGGGGAGGCTAGTGGTGCTTGGACACATTTAATGTCACATCCGGGCGGACCCGACCCGACCCGACCCGATAGCCAAGAGAAGCTCTTTAGACTGTGACTTATTGGCCGCAGGTGCCAACTACAAGCATGATTTCTGTATATAATGTACGTAAATATGGTTTCGGTGACCACGGCTTCAGCCCCCCCCCACTATGTAGCATCACTCGCCACAGATGTCGAATTTGCAGCGCGCAAGTCTCGAATGGCCTGTTGTTGGATCGCACGTCCGCAAGAACATTATCATCATCATCATGCGGTAGCACTGTGCTGGAAAAAGGCAGAGAAGAGCGATGTAGAGTCAAGGAGTGACTGCATCATTGACTGCTCGGTGTGTTGATGAGGAAGACTTTGGAAGGCAGTTGAAATGATGGGGAAACGTTCGACTGCTCGATCAGCCCTGCTCATGCACCTGAGTTGACAACGTGAGAGGCGCGGAATCATTGATGGTCAACAAGCCGAGCACGCGACAGCGTGATTGACTGTTGCGATCATTGGAGACGAGGAGACGTTTGGAGTGAGAGTGGAAGCGCAGGAATCACTGAGTTGTCAATTTTCAGCCCGCTCACGGTCACGGTCACGCATCATTTTCATTTCTTTCTCACGCTCCTTGGCACTTGCGACTAGACTGTCGGAATCCTCGATTGGTTGGATGATGTCGTGAAGTTCCAACCTGCTGGAGTGCAAGCTGTCCTTGGAGGACAGAGCGAAGGTCATGATGTAGATCATTGCAGCAAGTGTGCGCTCTTTCCACCCTTACGAGGATGCGCGTCGAACGTGCGTCGCGCATTGTTTGGAGGCCGGCGCATAGGCTCTATGACTTATAAGAGGAGCACCATCCGTCTGTCATCGTGATCTTTGATTCCTCCAAGCTGTCGTTCCTTCCTTCGATCTGCTACCATCAGCAACCTTGAAGACGTAACGTAACTGCTACGGCTTACATCCTGCTTACCGCCATCTATATCACTGCATTTGCGGCGCTCTTGCCGGCGCTTCACTTATTCGAGCTCAATTCCCTACAACAGTTCTCGCTGCACTGGAATAGAAGTGGCATACGAAACCATTAGCCTTGAAGAGAAGCCTGTCGCTCCGTTAGCTCTCAGACGGGCGTGTGAAGGCCGTGACGTCCAAGCTCAGGATGGCGCAGGGATTCAAGTCGTTTTCCTCTCCAGAGGGAATTTCAATCCGTCCAAGGCGATAGCAGATGCGGACATCGGGTGCTCAGACGTCGGAGCTGTTGAGAATTGGCTTGGCTCTTTCCAGGCAATTTTTCGTTCAAAGAAACAGAGTGCCTTCGACAATTGACCGGGACCGTTTCAGACGTGTCGACTGATGCTGCTACTGCCTCGTCGACGATTGAGCATGGCGATCTCTTTGATGATCGTGGCGAAACGTCCCGCTGGCAGCCGACTCGCTCACCGACGTACGCGTTGATGATTGGGATATTGTCAAGGTTCGCACCCGACACTCGGCCTCTAAAGGATCCATGAAGACTTTCCCCCATTGACCTTCCCCTTCTACGCGGAAAAGCACTCATCTAGAAAGTGCCAGCCTATGATGTCCCTCCGTGTGGGATCTTCTAATGCAGCCGGTTCTCTCTGTAGCTTCGCGTCGGTTAATGTTGTTGCATCCACCCGTGCGTTCAGAAGTCCAGCCAGAAATAGTGCTATCCCGGCAACACCTGCGGCCACTAAAGCAAAAAGCTTGTAACTTGCTTTTGCGTCGCCAACGAGGATGAACAGCATAGCGACCTCGAAGGCAATAAGCACTAAGAAGCAGGCGCCTGGTATCATGGTCAGTCAGTTTCGTTGCGCCGGACACACACCAGTGGTCATTCTCGAGGGCAGCCCGGAGTGGATTCCATCCACACTAGGCGTCTTCACTATTCGGTAGACGACGTTTTCCTCGTCAGAGCCAAAGACTTTGCGGTTAACTGCTGGTACAGCAATCCCCAAATCTCGCCCTGTACCGCTTGTCCATCTCGATGCGATGCATACTGCCTCCTCGTGATGAAAAGCTGCCAATGAGACCAAGCCATGCTCTAGGTATTTGCGGACTTCTTGAGGTGTTGCAGTGTCCTCTACGATGTCGTATGGCATGCTTTCTCGGACCTGGAGCTGTTGACGGTCTACTAAATGCCTACAGTATAGAAAGCGAAAGTAAATGCTGAGCAGCTAGTGGTGTCTTCCATTACGAGTTGGTGCTGATATGCAAAATACATGCCACACAACAGCATCGAGTACGACCCCTGAAGTCATGTGCTTGGCTTGTCCAGAAGGATGCAACCTTGTAGGTGCCGCGGCCTTTGCGGAGGCGAACCAGAAGCGGCGACGCCAAGACCTCTGCTTTGGCATTCGTTCTCTCACGCATCTTGACCACGATTCTCTCTGGCCGACCCGTCAGGACGGCTTCCAGTCTTTGGCTATGCATGTAAGCCACCATGCAACAGCAACAAATAAGCTTAAGATGTCGGCCCTACACACAAGGAGACGAATGAAATCGACCGGGCTCAATCAGGCCGTAAGCCTCGCGGCATGAAAAAGCTGCTCGAGACGTACGCAACTACAGTCGAGACGGTGCCGGTCTGTGAGCGCACGTTCACGCGGTAGCCGCTGCGACTGCTTCTTCATGCTATCCTGTCGGTATATCCTCTTGCTCCTTTTTCAACCCATAGATGAAGTGAATTATGCGTCGGCCATCTGAGACCGATGCTTGTCACTTGCTGTATTGTCTCCGCAGAAGAATGTCACATGTATTGCAACCGATCAGTAGTCCAATCAGGCTGTAGGCCGTCGCCAATATCAGCGAAATTGACACCCGTCTGATACTTGTCATATGCGAAGAGCGTAGCGTTTGTCAGCTTGGCACCTGCATCTGTCTGCGCCCAGAGACTCAATGAAATAGTGTTCTGTCCACGATTGTTGACAATGCCGGGCGGAAATGGAAACCTGGTCTGTGGCCCAATCTGCGGGATGTATTTGCCATCTACTACCGTCAGCTATGTCGCGCGTCAAATGCTAAGCTGCATTGCGCATCAAACGACTCACACTGATAGCCATTGACATAAAGCTGTACGCTAGCCTGCGTACCAGCACCAGCGTCAAATTCAATTCCAAGTGGCACATCAAGGTCAGCATCGATCGAAAGATTGAATCTCGAAATGTACCATGCAATACCACTTCCGTTGAGGCCTTGCAATGGGGATCCAGCAGACCAGTCTGTCCCATTAGGTTCGAAGCCAGGCAGATGCCAGCCGAGTCTTGTGCCATGCAGGCCATCCTCATTCAAGGAGCCACGAATTGGATCGATATTCGAAGCGCCACCTGCATTGCCCTGAATCTTCCATTGGGTGAAGTTCGCGGTCTTGTTGCCAGCATAGAGTGAAGCACCCAGGATCCCGCGAGGATTCTCAACGCCATTTGAAGTCGGAGTCTCATCGTGACCAGTATAGTCAGTCACTACAGTCAGCACATTGGTCTTATTGTACTTGGTAGCGCTACTCAGGTCCAGCAAAGCTGACGTTGCCCACAAAGATGCATTGCCGGTATTGCCGCCGACGTATTGACCATTCAGGTATGCACTCCAACCAGCAGCAGCTCCTCCCTGGACAGTGATGTTTGCCGAGGTGACCGCGATGCCATCGAAATATCCGCGATACAGCTTGACACCAGAGTAGAAGCCATAATCAGAGCTGAACAGTACTGGATATGTCAGAGGGGCCGTAGGGGACAATGTGCTTGTCTTGTTGGCTATCACCCAACGCGAATCATCGTAGTTTCTCCTGGCCTCGGGCAGAGAATCCGCAACAACCCAGGTCAGGCATGGGAGATGGACTGTTCTCTCGACTGCTCCAGTAGCCGTGGCGACAAGAGATCCGTACGCTGTTTGTTGGACGGAAGCGTTTGCCCATTCCAGATGACCGAGGACATTTGTGCTCCGGCGTAGACTTCAAAGGTAGTGGTGTTGGCATTGTCACCAATCAGAGTAACAGTAGTTCCATCCAACGAGGCATTGCGAATGTTGTAAGGACCAAGTGCGAAAATATGATCGCTTGGAGCGACGCTTGGGTCGCTTGTCGTTGGGAGCGCGTAAAAATTCCAGGCCGTAGCCAGGTCGAGAAGGTAGACCAGCAGGCCATCAGAGAATCGAAGCACAGTAAAGCCAGCTGCTTGCGTGTATGTGTACTTTGTGAACGTCGTGGCATCATTCTCTGAGCTCTTATTGACGGCACCAGTCGAGGACGTCACATTTGTTGGACCATAGGTCGTGTATGTGAAATTGGTGGGTTCGTCCTTGAATGCGAATTCTCCCACCTGACCAACGTCGAGGTACAAGACGAGAAGCGGGACGTCGAGCGTGGCGTAAGTCAGTATATCAGCGGACGAGTACAGCATTGTTTTGTTGCCGAAGTGATAGTCAGTGGTAACAATTTTGCTCTGGCGACCATTAAGCTGTATATTGGATATGGTGACCTGAGTCAGATCAGCATGTGCGCACTGTGTACCATCTCGGATCAATGCGTACGGAACCAATGCTTGTGTTCAAGTAGGCCTCGAATGTGACGAGATCTTGTGAGCTCGTGGTGGACTGCTGTAACGTATAGAAACCTGCTCCGTTGGCGACGTTGCGGATGACCTTCAAGTAAGTCAGCCGAGTAGCGCGAGACGCAGGAACAATGACTGACCCAGGAGTATATGCTTGCCGAACTCACAACATTGCCGGTGCCATTGCTCTCCATCGCAGTTTCCAACAGGTCCCGCGACACTCGTGTGAAAAGGCCTATCAACTTGGTCTGCTTAAACTTGGCTTCAACCTCTACGTAATGTGAGTTAGTATTGCTCGCGGGTGATGCGACTAGACATCTCACCCCTCGTCTCTCGCAGCGGCGCTGAGTAATCTGTCGACCGTCAGCCAGCTCGAAGACAACGCCAAGGTCCACCGAAGTACATGCCGTAAGACGTATAGACGACCGGTGCGCCAAGATTGCCCCAATTCGTCCCTCCAAAGGCCATGTATAGACTCTGCAGCGTCACCCTCTGGCCAATGTTGTTCTTGTAGAACACATCGGCAAAGGCCGGGTCATGCTCTTCGAGGCAGTAATCATAGAAATACGTGCCCCAGCCAAGCAAATAACCAGCTTCGAATTCAGGAAGGTATTCTGGTCTGTTCCAAGTTCAGCGGAGCGCTGAGCCAGCAATATAACATAGCTGACTCACTGAGAGTAAGAATAATTCTGGAACCATTGAAAGTCTGAAGGGTGATCAGCGATAGCCCGCACAGTGCTACTCGACCGACATACAGTTGCGAACAACAGTGAATCCACTATTGATGTTCGTGCATGACAAACCACCTGGATATGAGTCAAGGCCATAGACATTCACAGACCCTCCTACATCCTCGTAGTCAGTAGACCAGCTCATGCTCCGCTCTCCTTTCTCATTATGGCTGAAGGGCACGATAATGCCAGCACTTCTGGTAGCATTCTCGATCTGTTCCATATACTCGACCAAGGTGTTTGTGGCTGAGTGGCTCGTCTCCTGAAGTTCGTTCTCAATTTGGTCCAGGATGACATTGCCGCCTTGTGAAATCTGATTCTTGGCCAGTATCTCGCCAATAGCAGTGATCCAGGGCAGCCACGCTTGATGATATGTCTCATCGGAAGTTCTCAACTTTCCCATGCTGCCGTCTGATCCCCATAGGGCAAGTCCACCGCCATTGGTCTCAGCATTGCAGTAAGGACCCGGCCGAGCAATCACGTACAGTCCGACCTCCTTCGCAATATCCAGCAGATATTGGACATCTCTAGCCGGCGTAGCGAAGTCATACACGCCTTTACTTGGTGAGTGGAAAGACCAGAAGAAATAGATGGAGACCGCATTCAAGCCGTTTGACTTGTACTTCTGTAGAACATCGCGCCAGAGCTCAGGGACGGGAAGCCGTTCGTAATGAAACTCCCCAGAAAAGATGAAAACGCGTTCGCCGTTGACAAGCAAGCTATATTGGTCCCATTCCACGGCTGTCGTGAGATTGTCGTTAGTAGCGGTCACGACAGCCGCCGTCAACAGCAAGAATAAAAGGGTTCGAAGCAAAATCATGATGGCCCTCGAATCTGGAATTTGAGTATGGACTGTGCAGTAGACCCGACTGGTCTTACTTATGTCGAATCATCCGTCAGTCATAAGGCATGCTAATTTTCCGCCGCAGCGCTGGCAGTCTGGTCTCCATATAGCTGGCTGAACAGCATAGTATTGCAAGAGACGTGGGGAGAGAGGCATAACCGATGCGGAGAAGCAACAAATGTGGTGGAGGGACGGAAGAATTGCTCGAAGTACTTCACAGGGTCAAAATGGGCATAAGACCGAGCGATCAGGCGCGACTGACCGTCCATTCGATCCGACTGCTGCGCACAAACGAGAGCGCCTCGGCTTCGATGGAGAGACGATGATGGGAGTCATGCGCAGGGATGAAGACAAGAAGCGTCACAAATCATGAGCGAGTTGCGGAGATTCTGCCGGGCAAGCGGTGAGCGCATTTCCCGTCGCTATTGCATGGGCTGGGCAGGTCTGGCTTCAGCCTCAATTCAGCGTCTTGCCCAACGACCGATCAGACACTCTAGATCATATATTATCAGAGGCGAATCGGTCTCGCTGATTCACGTGGGGTGAGACCCCAAGTTGACTCCCAACAAGCCAGTGCCACTGATATCGATGGCGCACACTTTAGCCGGTTCCACATACCTGGGAACCTTTCGCTTGAACCGCGATGCAATAACAAGACGCCGAGAAGCATCTGCAGCTGCATCTGAAGCAGCATAGCAAGTGATGGCTACGATTAGAAGCGGCTCAGGTGACACGATGTGACACGAATATTGCAGCATTCATTTCTCGCGCAGAAAGATGTTCCAAGGGCACAGATGAGACGCGATTGAAAGTGATGATCCAGCGGTCTTGAGCCGACTATCACGCCGAGCCTGCCTTCGCTGCAACAAAGGTCACAGTCTCGCCCACGCTTTGCCTGTTCCTTGCCTCTATCAATTCAGCTTCCGTTGCGCAATCTGGGACCTGCCACACAGCTACAAAGGCGCACGGAAAAGCGGCGACGTATACGGCAAACGCTACGACCAGATTGGTCATAGCACTGATATTGCTTGATCCACCAAGAGCGCAAGCGACCGCTGCTCCAATCGTCTCAGCAGATCTCATCAGGCCGAAGACTTGGGTGATCCACTGAAGGTCTTCGCTGAAGGTACCAATGATCCAAAATGTAAAGGTCGAATTGGCTTCGTTCATCGCACTGTGAATGTATCAGCACACAATCAGTGAGTTGTGGGCGTGCTCGAGATGCATCTACTTGAAAAGCACATTGACCGCAAAGCCTCTGCCGAATCCTGGGGTGGCCCAATCCAGCGTGGGCTTGGTATGTGAATACAGGTACTCGTTTGAGACTTGCCACGAGAACAGTGCAAGCATGATCAGCACAAACACGGACCACGTCGCTTTAGCCAGCAAGGATCTTCTGACAAACTTGATATCCAGCATCCGACCAACGGCAACGTCAGCAAATGAGCCAGCCAAGGACGAGACTAGGGATGCCAGAGCACGAGACCGGACCGAGAAGTTGTTCGTTAGGTATATCGAAAGGTACGTTGGATTCCACCAGATTGTTGAGAGAATTGGCAGAAGCAGATACACACGTGGTTGCTTGAAGAGTGGCCAGAGAGACTTGAGGCCTTGTTTCACACTCAGTGGTTGGACATGGCGAGCTGGATCATGGTAGACGATATCAGCCCATCTCCCTTCAAAGCGGTAAGGATCCGGAAGACACACATCTGACTCTTGTACCGTCGGACCGTAAAGCCTTTTGAGGACTTGAAACCATAAGCGCCAACGGTAGGCCCATGCATTCAATAGCGATGAGGGCTAGATATGTCGAGTATCCGACTTTGCCAGTTGTGTTCTGAGTGTGATTTAGACCAAGCTCTATGGCACCGCCAATGATCGAGCCCAAACCACGAAGAGCCAACCAGATGCCGGTAGCAAGACCCTAGACCGTACGTCGTCAGCGTCCTATCCGAGTGCAGCGTCCGCATAGCGCAACAAGCTCACTCTCTCATGGGCCAGTGGGTACCCAACAGCAATTGCTGCGTCAGAACACCAAAGAGCAGAGGCTCCAATTCCACAGAGCGCCGCACCAAGGTATACGAACCATTCGTTGCCGAACCGGTTGTTGCAGTACAGCGACGCAGAGTAGGGCGTGTACCCTATAACACCAATGATCAAGGTCCACTTGAGACCGATCTTGTTCGCCACCGCGCCGAACACCGGAGAGCACACGGCCATCAGACCGTACGTCAGTGCATTCGCAGCATTGACAAGATACGGCTTCTCTTCGCCACCAGCTCCAGTATCTGGTCGAGACTGTCAGGAATGTAAGCCTCAAGGCAAATGTTTGGATGGGTCCATACTATTCAACGCAGTCCATATGCCCGGCTGGGTGAACGAGACAAGACCAACGATCACTACATTAAACCATGTGCTGCGATAGAACCGGGCAATACTGCTTCGAGGAGGCGGAAGCTCGGCCGAGAGCTGCCCATGCTCTGAGGTTTCGTCTTGTGCGCGAAAGTTCTTCGTAATGACTTGACTTACATCCGGCAGTCCCATCTTGATGGTGAGAAAGGGTGCAAGAGACAAGCGGCAGACTAGAGTAAGGGCATGTTGGACTTATCATCTCTTTCTAAAGGTCCTTCAGCCAAGCTTTGGCGGGCCGCGATGGCGACATACTGTGAGCAGATGGGCAATGCTGCAGCTGAAAGGAAGATTGGGACGGCATCTACGCATTGGGCGAGTCCAGAAGCTCAACGATAACGACCTCATGTCACCGATGCTGTTGGTTGGCCAGGCTACCTGCTGTTGCATTTCCACTGCAAAGCCTCGCACCAATGGTGGAGCAGTCGGTTCTGATAGTTCTGTGTGAGTAAGAGTGAGAGTTCAAAACTTCTTGAGCTAGGAGAGCGCGAGCATCAAGACAAATAGAAGTGAACTCGGTCTGGCCAGCAACGATTTGTGCATACACACCCGTTTGTAAATCATTCTACACTCGCTCGGGAATTATTGCCAGGCCACCGGCCAGCTTGCTTCCGCTGCAAGCATGTAGGCACTATGATAGTAATAGATTGTGCGCCACAGCTCATCAGCGGTGAGGCGCGAAGTAACAGTCGTGGAGCTCCATCAGTAGTCTATCGAAGTCTTCCGATCTCCATAGTACGCATAGAAAGGCGTTGAAGTTTGGCTGGCGTGGCTACCGCAGCAAGAAAGAGGCTTCAAGAGCTTCTCTTGACTTCCATCCAGAATACACATGACCAGTGCGAAGCCGCTGCATCAGCCTCAGAATAAAAATACTGTCTTCGTCGCCTCAACCCGCCCTCCAGATCGCGAGGATACAATCACAAAGTCCTGCTGTCAAATTTCCATCGAACAACCACGTGGTAGCCAGCCAGTCGAGAGAAAAGAAAACCCCCAGGATCTCCTGGTCGAAAGCGGAAAGCTAGGAGCACTGCGTAATCTTGCGAATTTTGAGGATGTTCCTGGGACTATCGCTGTGGAAGCTGTAAGCTCTGGGGAATGGTAGGGCAGAGCTGAAATGCAGGTTGTTCGTACCTTGCATGCTCCTACAATGATAAGCAGTAGATGGCTGAGCGGGCTTTGAGCTGCGCTTCGAGAAGCCGCAGCCTTTCGTCATGTCGCAACGGGCTAGGTTATTAAGATACGAAGTGCTGTTTGTATTGGACGATACAGCGGAACGAACAGATACACGACCACCGTGTCTACTGCAAATGACAGGAAGGCCTTTCCGTTGTCGGACGAACAGAAAAGTTTGTGCAATGCCCTGTATCCATGGCCTTGGAATGGAGTTGGAATCGCTCGAAGCGGTCCTGCTTTCTAGTATCAGGAACGTGTCCTCCATTCACATTGGCAAGTAAGTCCAGGCCAGAGGCAGGGGATGCAAGTAGCGCTGTTTGGATGCTTGACGGGATGATAATTCGATCACTCCTGGTTGCGCCACAAACTCAGGAGAAAGATAGTCGAGCGCAGAGTGGCGTGCCTTGCGGTCTGTACTGAATTTGAGGAATGTAAGAGCTGTCGTTAGGCAGTCAATTGGTTGGCGCCTGACAATGAGTCTTCAACACTCATCATGACTTTCGCCACGGTCCCGAAACAGCCACTTCACCTATCACTTTCCTCCAAACACAATTTCATCCAACACCTTGACAAACCCCCTTACCTCCTCCTCTACACAGCAATGTCAGCACCCCTCTACCCAAAACAACAACCATGAAAAGGACAAAGACTCACCAGTATTATAATGCAACAAACTCACCCTCACCACGCCATCCCCATCATCAATCCCCATAACCTCCTTCGCCAACCGATTACTATAGAAGCTTCCCCACCGACACCCATACTCACTCCTCTCCTCCACCCTCTCCACCACCTCCCGACTCCTCCACCCCTGCACCAAAAAACCGACCGTCGGATGCCTCAACTTCCGATCCGCACCCGGCACGCCGTAAATCTGGTATGTCTCCGGCTTCGACAAGAGATACCCAATCAAAATCCCCTGCAGCCTCTCCTCCTGCGCCTCAATCGCCTCCCACGACACCGTCTCCAAGTACCCCACGACCTTCGGAACCGAAGCCACGAGCTCGTAATTCGCCGCCGCGAGCCCCAGCAGATTCTCCAGCGAATGCGTCGGTTTGAAAAAATGTCCGAGCGTCGTGAGATGCTTTTGCGCGGTTGTAGAGGCGTACATGCTTGCGATATGGGGGCCGAAAATTTTATACCAGGAGAAGCAGTAGAAGTCTACGCCGAGGGCTTTGACGTCGATGGGAGCGTGGGGGGCGTAGGCGACGGCGTCGACGCAGAGGAGCGCGGAGGGGAAGGCGTGAACAATTTCGGCGATTTTTTGGATGGGGCTGATGGTGCCGAGGATGTTGGACGTGTGGGTGCAGGTTACGAGTTTGGTTTTCGGGGTCATGAGGGTTTTCAGGTGGGAGGGTTCGAGCGTTGGGTTGGTTTGGGAGTGGGGGGAGTCCCACCAGATGACTTTGGCGTTTTTCCATTTGGCGAGGGTGAGCCAGGAGGCGATGTTGGCTTCGTGGTCGAGTTTGCTGATGATGATTTCGTCGTCGGGCTGGATGTAGTCGTAGAGACTTAGGGATAGGTTGCGGAAGAGTTGGGTTGTGGAGGGGCCTAGGACGACTTCGGAGGGGGCGGCGTTGATGTAGGTTGCTACTGCTTTGCAGCCGTCGTCGAACAATTTGGTGCTGGCTTGGGAGATTGGGTATGAAGCGCCGAGTTGGACATTGTTTGATAGTAGGTAGTCTGAGATGCTGTCGACGACGGATTGCAGGACTTGAGAGCCGCCGGCGTTGTCGAAGTAGATTTGTCTCTTGCCGAGGGCTGGGAATTGTTTGCGGATGGCTTGGACGTCGAATGTGGGTGCCATGTTTGAGTCCGAAAGTTACTATGGGTTATGTTATGTGTGATCGTTATGGTATAGACGGTAAAGATCTAATGCTCAAGAAGAAGGAAGAGGTTCACCTTGTTGGCCGGACGCGCCGATGGCGGGCAACTATACAAGACAGAGTGACTACCTCTGCAAGATGAAGTTGTCCATATTTTTATGTTGAGAAACGTCTGGCATCCGCATCCGCAGACGACTGCACGTGGAGACACGCGAGCTCGTCATCATGTAACGCACATCAGACTACTACTACAGTCGGGCTGACTGCCTGATGTTTGTCCACGAGTGAGGTGTATACCATGGAGCTGAGTAAGCAATATCAGCTTATCAGGAGCACAGACGGCAATGACATAGTACGAAAGGGTGGGGGCCAAAAAAAACATCCCACTTGAAACTTCCCGAGGTCGGGATGTGTGAGTCGTACCTGCCTGGAATTATTGCTCTTGCTCCTGCTCCTGCTCCTGCCATTGCATTGCGAGAGTGTGACAATGGCGTCAGCAACAGAGCACATGCCGCCCTATCTCGCAGCAATTGACCTCCAGCAATACGCTGGCCTCGCATCCATTGACCAGACAAAGACGATTGCATTTGCTGGCGGACTCTTCGTGCACGTGACAACCGACTCGATCGATGCGACACTGCAGCTTTTGAAGGACACAGTCGGGCGATATGCGGTGTACCTTGACGTGTCGACCCTACAGTCACCGGTTCAAGATGTGGTGGACCTGTTGGATGCAGGAGCGGCGAAAGTGTTTGTGAGCTCAGGGCAAGTGCCGGAGTTGCAGCAAGTCAAGACGGTGGATGCCGGGCGAGTGGTGTATGTGCCCACAGTGTCGGCGGGTGAGGCGGAGGGACAGCTGGAGGGGACGGGGTATGGCTTGTACCTGAGGGATGTGCCCGATGCAAAGGCGGTGGGCGGGTTGTTGCAGCAGCTGGGCGCCAAGAGACCGGCCGTGTATGTGTCGAAGAGCGGGATGAAGGAAGAGGAGGCGGTGGCATTGAGGCAGGAGGGCGCGGTGCCGATTCTGCCGGCGGGGTGTTTGAGTGTGGAGAAGGAAAAGGGCGATCATAGGGTCAGAGTCGCGGAGGTGTTGTTGGCGCAGGTCAAGAGCGATCGACCGGATGGATTGTTGACGACGCTTGTGACGGACGAGAGGGGTGTGGCGTTGGGGCTGGTGTACAGCAATGAGGAGAGCGTGGCGGAGAGTCTGAGGTGTGGGAGGGGCGTGTACTGGAGTCGGAAGCGAGGACTGTGGAGGAAGGGCGACACGAGTGGAGACTGGCAGCAGTTGGTGCGGATCGAGACCGACTGCGATAATGATACGCTGTTGTTCGTTGTCAGGCAGATGGGCTCAGGCTTCTGTCACTTGCAAACGGCGACGTGTTTTGGGCAGTACCGGGGACTGTCGAAGTTGTCCAAGACGCTGGAGAGTCGGAAGAGGTCGGCACCCGAGGGTTCATATACCGCGAGGCTTTTCAACGATTCGAAGATGTTGAACGCGAAGATTATGGAGGAGGCGTCTGAGCTGTGCGAGGCGACGAGCAAGCAGGATATCGCAGCTGAGGCTGCGGACGTGCTATACTTCGCTCTCACAAAGGCTACGGCTGCGGGTGTCACACTAGAAGACATTGAGCGAAATCTGGATGGCAAGAGTGTCAAGGTCAAGAGAAGAAAGGGAGATGCTAAGGGTCCTTATGCCGAGAAATTTGGCGTCAACGGGACAACTACGAATGGCGAGCTGCCTACCAAGAAGGAGGTGCAGGAAGCTGAGTCCAAGCCCAAGGCACCTGAGGACCCGGCAGGCAAGAATGCGGATGGACGGATACAGATGCGACGCTTTGACACCAGGAAAGAGTCATCAGAGACAATTCAGGAAGCACTAAAGCGACCCTCGCAACGATCCACAGACAAGATCATGTCAATCGTCCACCCTATCATCAAAGACGTCCGAGAAGGCGGCGACAAAGCTCTGCTCTCCTACACGCACAAATTCGAGAAAGCCACATCCCTCACCTCACCCGTTCTGAAGGCTCCCTTTCCTGAAAGCCTAATGCAGCTACCACCCGAGACCATCGAAGCAATCGATGTTTCTTTCGAGAACATCCGCAAGTTCCATGCCGCGCAGAAAGAAGAGAAGCCACTCGAAGTCGAGACCATGCCCGGTGTCATCTGCTCCCGCTTCGCCCGCCCTATCGAGCGTGTAGGCTGCTATGTCCCCGGTGGCACTGCTGTCCTACCTTCCACAGCTCTCATGCTCGGCGTTCCCGCCATGGTCGCAGGCTGCAAGAAGATCGTCCTCGCATCTCCACCACGTGCAGACGGCAGCATCACCCCGGAAATCGTCTACGTCGCTCACAAGGTCGGCGCAGAAAGCATCGTGCTCGCAGGTGGTGCCCAAGCGGTCGCAGCCATGGCCTACGGCACCGAAGGCGTCAGCAAAGTCGACAAGATCCTCGGCCCAGGCAACCAATTCGTCACAGCAGCCAAAATGATCGTCTCCAACGACACATCCGCCAACGTCGCAATCGACATGCCAGCCGGTCCATCCGAAGTCCTCGTCATCGCAGACGAAACGGCCAACCCCGCCTTCGTGGCAAGCGACCTGCTCTCCCAAGCCGAACATGGCGTAGACTCCCAAGTCGTCCTCATCACCATCGGCCTCAACGCCACCCAAGTCCAAGCCATCGAAGACGAACTCCACGCCCAAGCCACGGCGCTCCCCCGCGTCGACATGGTCCGCGGCGCCATCTCCCACAGCGTCACGCTCCTTACCTCCTCCCTCCAAGAAGCCATGGACCTCTCCAACGCCTACGCCCCCGAACACCTGATCCTGCAACTCGCAGACCCCGTCGCCGCACGCGAAATGGTCATCAACGCCGGCTCCGTCTTCTGCGGTCAATGGACGCCCGAGAGCGTGGGCGACTATTCCGCGGGTGTCAACCACTCGCTTCCGACGTACGGGTACGCGAAACAGTATTCTGGCGTTAATCTGGGGAGTTATGTGAAGCATATTACGAGTTCGAATTTGACGGCGCAGGGGCTGAGGAATGTAGGGGGTGCGGTGATGCAGTTGGCGAAGGTGGAGGAGCTGGAGGCGCATAGGAGGGCGGTGGAGATAAGGTTGAGGTGGATGAGTGAGCATGAGAATGGGAAGGCTTAGGAGGCGGTAGCGGTATGAATGGGGTTTCGTAGTGGCGGGTTTATGATTTGAAATCTAGTGATAGAGGATTGATTCTACAGTGTCAAATATTCGCAGTCGCAGTTAAATTTTGACATAGCAAGTCGTGTATGCTCATAGGTTTGTCATTCTTCACGCATTACACTGTGATTCGGCGGAGTGGTGACTTGCTCATGAGCAAGGCGTGGTAGCTTTTCACCACTGCCATTCGAAAGCAGGATCCGATTGCCTGCCTGTGATAAGTCACCCATCAATCGATGGATGTTTTCTTATACTTACTTCACCATACCGTCCTCCCTCCCGTTTTCTATCGTCCTATGCTTTTAGTCCTAAGCTCGTTGCCTCATACTTCTTGTTCCGTGCTCATCGCACTATATGTTTGTCGTGCTGTGCTTGTCATGTCTATGCTTGTCAATGCTGTGCTCGTCCTGCCGTGCTTGTTATGCTGTTTTGTTTTTGTGTGTTATGCCGTGCTTGTCATCCTGTGCCTGTCCTCCGTCAGTCTCAACCTGCTTGTTCAAAAGCGCCAAACGAAGCTTGTTTTGATTTGTTGATCGACACACGTCACAACAAGAGGATGTTAGAGGTTTCAATTGTCAAGTAGCCAGTCAAGCTGCATCCTGTCAGCCGGCTTTCTCCAATCGTATGCATGACCGAGCGTGCTGCGGTGTCTCGAGTACTTGATTCCCCAGAGCAGCAGCATTTCTCAACGAATGGGAGGAGCGGTTTTCCATACACATCATCATGCTGTACATCATGCACAACCCACACCTCAAGGCTGGTCGTCAATGTAGCACCAAAACGCCCTCCTATGCATCTCCCTTCAGCACGTCCTCCGCAATCTTCTCCGCAAGCATATACACCGTACTCTGCGGATGCCCCGGCGGTAAAACCCGGAAGATGCTCGCGTCCACGACCCTCAGCCCCTTCACCCCTATCACTCTCGCTCTGGTATCCACCACCGCGTTCTCGTCGTCCACCTTCCCCATTTGACACGTACTACTTGCGTGATAGATCCCAATCACGCTCCGCTGAATGTGCTCCAGAATCTGCTCATCAGTCTTGACCTTCGGTCCCGGAAAGTACTCCTCCCCAATCGTGGCACCGAGTGCCTCCATTTGCTGCCAGATCTGGCGAGTACGTTTGAAACTCGCGATCGCCATGTCGATGTCGGCGGGATGCGTGAGCCAATTGGGGTTGATGAGTGGTACGTCCAGCGCGCTGGCGGAGCTGATGCTAACGTTACCTCGGGACAATGCAGCGATCAAGACAGGTGTGATGGTGGCATAGTTGTGGCCGTCGACCACGGCGTCGCGGAAGTAATTCCTGTTGTTGCCCAGGTAGCCGTCGGCAGCGATGATCTCGATATCTGGCCAGTCGTTTGAATAGTTGGTGTTGATGGCCTGGATTGTTGATTGCTTCAACAGCTGCGGACACGTATCTCTGAGCTTCTCAAAGGCTAGGAACGACGCTGGACTCGCTAATGGACCCGTGCCGTTGGATGCAAAAGACATGTCCGCCTCTTCGGCGAAAGCAGCACTGATCATGTACTGCGAGCTCGTGATGAAGTTGACACGATACGCGGGTCCAAAGGCATACGGTTGATCTTGCAGGTTCTGGCCCACGCCCTGGCGGTCGGAAATGACGGGAATGTTGTGCGCCTCGAGAGTCTGGCGTGGACCGACACCCGAGACCATGAGCAGCTGAGGGCTCTTGAACACTCCCGCAGAAAGAATGATTTCCTTCCTAGCTTTGAGCTCGTACGTCAGACCCAGTGTCTCGACGAGCACAGACGTGGCTGTCTTGTCGGGAGAGAACAAAATCCGCCACGCCATTGTCTGGATGTAGGTCTGGATGCTCGTCTCGTTATTGGCGAATTCGAGAAAACTGGTTTGAGAGGATTCCCGAAACTGTGTTAATGGACGAATTGTCGCTGGCGCCCATGCTGAGCCATTCAGTGTGCCGCTGAGGATATCCTGTGCGATGGGTATGCCGACCCTCTCCATAGCCAATTGGGTCCATGTGCCCAATGCGGGTGCCCAGTTACCCCAGCCGACATTGAGGGGCCGGTCTGTTGCGTTGGCTGGGTCTGTTGACCAAAGACCGGCGTTGTACCTCACAGTAGCGTTTGCCGGGCGGACAGCAGTGTTTGGTGGCGTCAGCGAAACACTCCGCCTGGAATACGGCAACAAATTCTGGAAGGTATAACTTTGATCTCCCACCTCGTCAGCCCACTGCTGAAACGAGCCTACCGTTCCGTGATGGAATGCCAGGTAATGCCGCCCAGAGCTACCACCCAGTGTACGGCCTTGCGCGTAATGCATCTCTCTGCCACCTGCCCCAGCTTGTGGAGTCGTGACGAAGCCCCAGTCGATCAATGGCTGCGTGTCGTTTGGATCTGATCCAGTAAACTGGACAGTCGCAAGACCGGGTATCACACTCCCATTGCCGTTGCTGATCTGATAGAAGCTGCCCGCCTCAACCACGGCTACAGCATGTCCTGCCTTGGCAAGACGCGCCGCGATGGTGTTACCTGCTGTGCCGCCGCCGACGACCACGTAGTCGTATGTAGCATTCTGTCCGGGTACGCCGAAGGAATTGCCCAGATGTCTAGATATTGCTACCGTTTGTCCTGTGAGGAGGGCGAGGAGAATGGCCAACCATTTCCACGTAAAGAGCATATTTCGCTACATGAATCCTGAGGCCAAGCCGACATCACACGCGGGGCGAACGTTGTGCGTAATATAGAATATGCAAGCCTGCCACATGACTTGCTCTCGTACAAGCGCATGGGTCATCTTCGTAGGCGTAATTGGCACCGTGCCATCCTTCTGCACGAAATGCTGGACGCTACGTCAGTGAAATTGTTCTTGATCCGGCCCTGACAGTATGGCAGACCAGAGCACCTCGGCACGCCTATCATAGGCCAGATCACCGCGTGCGCATGGTAGTGATGTCCCTCATCTGCAGCAGAATGCGTGCCGTATACCTGATATGAGGCAGACGAAGTGACATTGCTGAGGCCTGCCTTGGTCAAGGATTCTGTACGAGACAGCCAGTGATCAAGCTGGCCAGAATCGTGTTACAGCAATCACTTCCAGGGCGGCATCTGATGAATCTGGCGGTGCTCTTGCATGGGAAGCCGGACTTGCGAGGCCTGGGCGTACGCAAATTCGCAGCCCGTCCGCTGCCGGCCAGTCAGAGAGGTTGGATCTTGCATCTTCGGGAGTTTAAAAGCCCAATGGTACCTTACTTCTCTCGTATCGCATCTGGATCTCCCGGCTATAGATTTGCGGATTGAGGGACGATGTTGAAGATGGCAGGAGAGAGAAGGAGACACGGTGTCGTTCGCGACCGCTGTCCCGAGGTCCCTTGGTCCCACTTTCCGCCAAAGTCTCTGCCACTCCGCTCCGCTGAATCGTACCTTCCCTGCTTCACGAACTTGGCATGCACCGCATGAAATTATGGATCACACAAAGATTCTTGTCGAAAGCTTGGATCGTCGAAGCCACGGCGGATGGAAGTCCAGTGTCTTCGCACGTCTGTACGTTACAAGGCCTTCCTGGACCTTGTCCTGATTGCCATTTTGAAGCATAAGCCGCTCTTCGCAAGCAGAAGCTATTGGCTGGAACCCAATCGCAAAGGTGTCCCAGGATACCGTAGCCACGTACGGACGTGCGAAGACACTGTAGCACAGGCGATCACTGCAGGACAGCCTGGACTCACATGACTGTCACCAACACCTCAGCGACCATGAGCCTCAGGTTGTTTGAGGCACACGCCTGCTCACAGCGATTGACCTTAGCAAATGTCTAAAAGCAGCATCTTTCGTACAACCTAGTAAAAATATGAATCGATTGCCCTGTTGCTTATCTCCTCTTCTTGTTTCAGATTCAGACAGATACACAAGGCCGGCTAGCATACCAGCGGTTTCGCAAGAAACACCAAGGTGTCTTATACCAATCGACTAGCGCGTGGCTACGCACGATAACGCTCACAAGCTCGTGGCGTGTCTTGATTTAGGAGGATCGTAAGCAGCCGTGATATCCATGGGCTCTCGCTGCTATCAGGCTCTATTACATAGGTGAGGTTCGTGCAAGTAGCATCATATTCACTACTCTCGTTTGTTCCTTATAGACTTTGACCGACGACCTTTGCAGGGCAAAAACCCCTAGCTGAAAAGACTAGAGAGGTACCATTGATGTCTATGTTGATTTAGATACCATGTCTTCGGCAGAAGGAAAGCTTCGGTAGTACGTGAGAGCCACACACTACCAAAAGCCCCGTCGATTCACCGGGTATTCAGCCACTTGGTACCACTTGCGAAACCGTTGAATAACAGACACCCTTTCAGACTATGCCTATGTTTCGCCGTGAACACTGGTGGCCGAAGATGTCTCACAGCAAGCACATTCACACGAAGGGTGTCCTTCAGGACATTCAAAACCCATCTCTCAACCATTGCAGCAGGTCAAGAGTCTAAGCATGAAAGCATCAGGCTCCATTTTGGTTCTGTTTACCCTCTTCGCCCCATTCACTTGGGCTTGGGTACGTAGGGCGCACACTCGCATGCTCCTTCGACGCAGAGTTCGGAGGGAGAGAGACGTTGGGATAGAGAATGTTAACAGCTCAAATTCAGGTCTGCGGCACTGACACAGAAGGCGGCGATGGCGTATGCATTCCCAGCCAAAAAGAGTACGACGAGGGCGGCAGGCAGCAATGGTGTACTTCTGTAAGTCATATCCTCACTCCCTTCTCATCTAAGAAAAAGCTGCGTCTGTGGAATTTGTACGCCTGAAAACGGCACCAGCAGCACCGTGGAAGATGACAACGCCTTGGAGCTTATTTCCAATGCATGGCCGGGAGAGCGAACTAACAAGGCATAGACCCATCCATGCGTGAATCCATCGAACGGATGCAGCCCAAATAGAGTCAAGGACGACAACGCTCCTGGTGGCTACCGGGCGAATTGTTCCTAGAGGCACCGTGAGTCAGGATGGTGCTGGACACAAATGCTGTGGGAGCTCTAGAGGCGACTATTCAGGGATGCGTGGCAGTACCGATAACGCATCATTAGAACGAACGTAGACTTGCAACAGGCGGCGAATAGTCGACTCGAAACGAAGCGATATGTTATGAGTACTCAATTTCACCACAAGCGAGCCAGCTGTATCCTGCCGCTCGTGCATGAACGACATTAACCACTGCTGCTGATTCGCGCGTTTCAATAGCAAGCTTGAACGTACCTACCAACTCTCTCTGCACCGCTACATCCAGGCAACCGCATAACCAGCAAATAGCCAGCAAACTCGTCTACGACGCCCCACTGCGTCATTTGTAGCTCACATGCGAATGTAGGCACAAACAACAGATAAGAGTCTCGCTGGATTGTCCTCGAACGATTCTCGAAACTGCTACAACTCCAGTCTACACCTCTGGGACCTAGACCAAGCTCACGATCAGAAATGCCGACCGACAAAGACGGCAACACTAACTGTACCTATGCTCACTGCTCGCACGCTGCCAGACACAAGATCAGCTAACGTACAGACAGGCAGCAACATGATCGACTGCAAAGACTGCCTCAACAGCAGCAATTGCGTGCGCTCCAAGCGCCTCACCAACTGCTCGGGCATGGTCAATTGTGAGGTAAGCACTGTGAATCCTTCCCTACTCTTGATAGCATTTGACCCACAGGCGAGTGCTGATGTGATGACAACAATGCAGGACTGCCTTAATTGCAGCGGCTGCACGAATTGCAGTGGGCTTACGAACATGAGCAATGTGCATGATGTGCATAGGAGCTCTGGAGATGACGGGGTGAAGCAAGGGCTATGACAAGTCAGACAAGACGACTTGGGATCAGGGCAAAAGGCTGATGTTGAGAGGAGGGAAGAATGGATATCGTGGTATTGATTTCCAACAAGAATGAGACTTGCTCGCGTGTCGTGGGTATCTGATCAGAAGTCCTCCCTGGTGCCATCTCTACCCGTGCAGCGGCTGTCGTCGTCACTAAGCACAGCAAATACCGTTGCCAGTCATTCTTTCTTCCCAGCACCGTTTCGTGCTCTGATAACATTTCTCCCCACATTACATCTCGTACTCCTTTGGCCTACCAAATAATACTCTTCTCCAGATCCCACGCCTTGCATTTCCATCTTATCAACGTAAAGTCATCCAAGCATACCTGTCTCGAGAGAATGGTAGTCCTGGTGTAGAAGAGCCCAGTATTGATACCTCGTCCTCGTCCTTTACTTCCAGCACAGCTTAAGTCGGAGATGACGCCGCTCTCCGCACCCGCAACGGAGAAGGCCTGCCTACGAAAACATCATCAGCTTCCTAAGCCGGTGCATGCAACGCAGCAGGCTCCTTGTCCTTGCCATCCAATACGACCTCCCTCTCCGCATCTTCAGCCCCACCAGCCGTAGGCGCTGTGCTGCCCATAGTAAAAGCGCTCGGGGCGATAGAACTATTGTCCTCAGCAAGCGATACTGGCGTATCCTGCTCCGCACCGCCAGCAGTAGCGAGGAGACTATCGCGCGTATCCGTGATGAAAGGACCAAGCCCCAGACCGACACCTGGAGGCAGCATCGTACTCCCAGCATCACTGCCGTCGAGTTCAATCCTGCTTTCTGCCTCCTCTTCCTGCAGCGCAGGCGGCCTCTCCTTTCTCGCTCGCGCTTTCGCTAGTGATATGGTCTTCTGGTTGTATGTCGTAGTGACCACACCTTCTCCATCTCGATCGATAGTCGCCTTCATGAGTGCAGCCATCCACAGCCGGCCTTCTTGCCTGGAGTTGACCGCAAAGTAGTGGACTGTCGGTTTCGTAAAGTTGACGCCTTTGCTCAGACCCGACTTGGGTGGGACAAGCTTGAAAATGAACAGACCGCTGTCTTCGCCCCCGCCTTCCTTTGGCGGAAGGGCTGCAATGTCGCGTTCGGCAGCCGTTTGTGGGATCGTCGGGGTAGGTGAAGCGGTACTATTGCTGCTGGCTGCGCCGGTCACTGCGGCGTGCATGCTGGTGAGCGTTTCGTCTGTGGCAGGAAGGACGCGATGAAAGCTAATGTCGATCAGGCCTTTCTCTTCGGTATCATCGTTGCTGTAATAATAGCTCAATCTTCGACCTTTGAGAATGAACAACCTGGTCTTCCAAGTTGTCATGAGGGACCCCGACTTCTTCTTCATCCAGCCACTGTAATCACAGTCTTGCATCGACTCGATGGGTGTCTTTTTTTGCAAGCCGCGGGTGTATGCGGAAGTTGCCTTCTTCGTCTTCGGGCGCATCCGTCGCTGTGTCTGCGTGGGCTGCGGCGGCATAAGTTTATTGCCTGATCCGGTAGATTCCCGTGATCTGCCGTCGACCGACTTCTGAAGATCGAAACTTCTCGCTTCCGTACTCGGCGTCGTTGAGCCGGTGCGACTTGGTGAAGTGACAGGCTCGCCCTTCTCATCAAGTGTTGGCGGTATCTTCTCAGCCGTCGGTGAGTCAGCTTGATGCTTTTCCTTACTTGTCACGGCATCGCTGATTGCGCGTAGACCGGAGATCTTTGACCGTTGACTACCGAAGAAACCCAAGTTTGATGTCGACGGACTCGGCGAGGCATTTTTGCTTGAGGTCTCGCTAGATGCAAGGGCAGCATTCATAGATGTGGGCTTGTCGTTGTAGTCCAGCTTGGTGACGATCGGACTGACAGACCCTTGCGCATTGGCCATCGGCTTGCTTTCGATCGCTGGGCTTGTAGCCGAGCGCTTGCTGCTCCATTTGCCGCCGAACGCACCGGTCATCGAGCGGAAAACGCCACCGCGCTCTGGGCCTACGATCGGACTGACAGCATCTTGAGAGCTTGTGGTACTTTGACGGTTGGTACTGAAAAGGGTGCTATTAGTCCTTGATCCGCCTGGGCTGATCGCACCCGCATTTTTCTTCGTGAGAACACTGTTTCTTTTGCCACCAGTGGTGGCTCGATTGTCCAACTCGTTGCTAGAAAAGTATCCTCGGTCGAGATCACCAGGACTGCCTGGTACAACGAGCGCGCCATTGTTTGCCCTCGAAGCGCTGCCTGAACTCTTAGTACGGGCGTGCGCCGTAGAACCGGAAGGCGACGTGGGAGAAGTTGGCTGAGAGCCGCCAGCAAATGCGGCTGTGTTCAATGCACTAAGACCCGACCCAAAGGCACCCTTCATCGACGCGCCAGCCTTCCAGGCCCGGTCGAAACTTGGAATCTTTCGGTGCGAAGGTCGACTGCTGGTGATAGAGTTGGTCGAGTCTATGCTAGAGTGTCGCCGTGCGTGCTGCATGGCACGGATATTCTGCGCTGATGGTCGCGATGCCTTGTCGGTCCGCGTCACGTTTTGCAGAGGCGATATGGCATCGGAAGGCGCGCGAGAGATGTTCGCGGCTGCACCTGCCTCTGCCTGTTGTGGCGCGTACGGGAAGCTCAACGATGACTGCATAGGGTAGCTTTGACCATCACCCACAAGACTGTGTCGCTGGGGCTCCAGACCGCGCGGAAACACGGTACCAACGGTGGAGCTGCGATTTCTCGACACGTCCACGATGCTTGTTGCGTCGTCTTCCGTGGCGCCTGCAACAGAATACTCTGAAGCACTCTTTGCGATGGCCGGAATCGAACTCGTCCTCACCTCGTCCTGCAACGCTTTGATCTTGTGCCATGTCTTGAGTCTCCTGCCTACGGGCCCAAGCTCGAACTCTTTGATGAACAGACTGCTCTGATCCATGGCCAGGAGCACCTCACCAGTAATCTCCTGGTCCCGGAACACATCACAGTGCGACCTTTCCACGCCATGGTCTTCGAGATACTCTGCAACTTGCTCCGAACTCCACGCGGTCACCTCCGCATCTGTGTGGAGCGCATGCTCGTCCTCATCAGTTTCGTGTCCTGGTATATATGAGAGTCGGTTCAGCTGCTGCTGCTGCGAGTATATGCTGCTCATGGTATCTCTCTTATTGTTGCCATTCATGTACGAGGACCGCGGTGTGTGCATATCGGTGATGTGTTCATCAATCACGGCCAATGCCTCATTCATTACAGGCGAGTCATTGGTGAATGTGTTTGATCGGGCCGCGCTGATTGCGGTGGTGGGCGAGGGAAGCGACGTCCGCAAGGCAGCACTTGCCGCCACCATGGCGCCTTGTGAGCCATTGGGAGGTCGCGAGGAGCCAGCGGAATGTCGCATTTGCGTGGAGGCAGCGGTCGCGGCATCGTTGGCAGCACTTTTAGAGACGCCTTCGCTGACTCGCCGCTGGTGAGGACCACCGGTCAATGTGCCTTTCGGCGCAGGCGTCGTGTACACTGTCCGGTCAGCCAAGCCTTGTGATTGTTTTGTTCGTGTTTACCAACCTTCAGGAAACAGACCCGTACTTCCATTACCCATGTGTCTCCCCAAAAACCAGCCATCTCCAAAGTCGTCATCCCGCTCGATCAGCTCAATGCGATCGCCCTTGGCCAAGCTCAATTCATCTGCGCTCCTCGCCAGAAAGTCGTGTATCACTAGCAAGATACTGCCAGGTTGCGCCTCGCCCTTTACACCGTTCCTGCTCGCCATCTTGTCCGTCCCGCCTGCACTGCTCTTTCCCAACGCATGTACGGTGCTGGCGGCACTGGATGCGCGCGGTGTCCAAACACTCTGGTTGAGGCTATAGCACGGAGATAAACGACTGCATGACTATTGCGATCCTGTCCTTGGAGGTTGGCTGGCTGGTGGTGATACAATTGCACGTGTAACGACCTCAGACGGTCAGCTGTAGGTTGACTGACGTGTAGCACTACGAGTGGGTCTCCAATTGGTCGGTGCTACTGCCCAGCACTTGACTGTCGCAACCGGCTTGGCTCACCATCAGGTAAGAACCTTATAGAGCGATGCCAAAAGACACGAGCAAAAGACACAACAAGCAGTGCTAGCAAAGATCATCGGTGACGCATTACCACGAGGTCGTAGGACCGGAGGGAGGTAGTTCGTCGGTAGTGCTGTGCAGGCGAGATTTGCTTTGGCTGTCCATTCGCCTGTCTGCGCGAGCCGAGGCGGACGATCTGCCGCAAGGCCGATATAGAGACGCAATGGCATCTTGCTGGCAGATGATTGTTATATCATAGGGAACCTTTTTTTTCTCCAGTGCTACATGCGATCCACAGCGGCAGTAGCAGCGAGCGTTCGCCCGAAAAGCAGGCATATATGCGACACGTCGCATAGTTCTGCAGAGGAGATGCGACTCATCGTCGAGTGCGCGATCGGCAACCGGCAAGCTGGGATTGTTCTCCTAAATTATAGTGAAGAAGCCTGTGGACATCGACGCCAACCCGGAGAAGCGGCGAAGAACATCCAAGATGGACTAAACTACTGGCTTGTGATATCGTGAGACTTGCAAAGATCGCAATAGATATATAGATCTTAGGAAGGCGTTTCATAACGGTCCGAATGAACAAGAGGTTTCTATGCTCGATCAATAAGTGAGACGGGATGCTGTTTAGAGACACTTCCCCACGCACTACCATCGCGAGCCCAAACTTTCCTGAACGGCTGGACGAACGACAGTCGCGCCTACCTTAAGATATCCTACACGGTGTGTACACCAGCATTCCTCGCTACTTGGTTAACGGGCGCACGGCCGTTTTAATTCAGGCTTCCATAAGGTCACAATACCATTCTCATATGCAGCACGAGTGTTGCGCCGCCGAGTGAGGTTTCAGAGCTTCCGTCCGACCGCCCTATCTACAATCACATGCCAAGCACGAGCATGCTATCGCCAGCATAAGACACGCCACCGAACATCGTCTCCGGTCCGATCTATAGACTCAAACGACCTGCGCATGTGAACATGCACGTAACCTTGAGCTGCCGGCTGTCTAACGCGCACAAGAGTCGAAATGGTGGTATTGACTGGGCCTTCGCCCAAGCG
This sequence comes from Teratosphaeria gauchensis, assembly GCA_007113925.1. Taxonomy (NCBI): domain Eukaryota; kingdom Fungi; phylum Ascomycota; class Dothideomycetes; order Mycosphaerellales; family Teratosphaeriaceae; genus Teratosphaeria; species Teratosphaeria gauchensis. The sequence continues at coordinate 1,142,447 of VCMR01000005.1, forward strand.
CAGAAGAACCGAGAATGGCCATGTCTCCGACGATCAGGTCAGAGAGAGCAATGCGACTCTTGCAATCTTCATGGGGCAGAGACACAATAGGTGGATGCAGAATGCGACAACACATCGCAACGGACCCTCGAGGAATAGCGACGTTACACCGCGCAGATCAAGTGGGGCTCAGCGAACGGAAGGAGCGAGCGCGGACAGTACAAGTTTACGGGCAGTCTCGATCTCACTCGCGATACCCGACGCTGAGGAATCCGCTCCTTCGCCAACCGCGGAGTTGATTGGCGGCGGACCAGAAAGGCACTCGTTTTCTGGCGCTCCCACCATATCAGCAGTCCTGAGCACTGCAACTCCTAGTTCCGGTCTGACGGCGGAAGCAGCGATCGAGTTGGTAGATTATGAATCGCCAGCCCTCGCAGCTTCACCAACCATGGCAACAACGGCGGATATGCTTGCGCGCATGAATCAGAGAAAGAGCCAAGATGCGCAGGCAAGAACGACTGGCAGTCAAGGCCTGCCGTCTCCAGCACCAAGTGAGGATGCGAACTCGCCACTGATTGTCAACGCGCCCAATCCGATACCTCAGCGAAATACTTGGCGAGACGTCGCTCCGATACAGCGTCCGAAAAGCCGTGCTGCCCATGTCCAGGCGGCGAGCACGGCGGCATGCTCTCCCGTCATGAATACCTCACCCATGCTTCCGAGCCCACCTGGACCCTATCCCATCACTGCTGGTCAGCGAGGACCATCGGGACCTGCAAGCCCAGCTGCGCGCGGCTCTCCTGTCAACAGCACTCATGGCTTCGGACCTTGGCCACTTCAACATCATCAAAACGCGCTTCCAGGCACCCATAACACGCTCCAGAACGGCAGTATTACGTCTTTGCCAGCACAGCACCAACGGCGGTCTTCATCGGCGGTCCAGCACCAGATGGTGCCAAGCCAACCACAGTTAACAATGCAGCCTCCTCAGCAGAGACCGCATCCTGTAAATGCGTCGAATGACCTCGTCATCACAGGACCGCTACAGCTCAGCTTAAGCAATTTCTTTTCAACCGATGAAATGCTTGGACGGATAAATCAGCGATTTGGCAGATACGAAAGTCACCCTCCCAGCAAGCAGCGTGACAGAAATATTGGTCGGTTACACCTCCTCAACGAAGCCGTGCGCAAGCACGACTGGTTCTACATCGTGTCGAACCAACTGTGTTGTGTGCAGTACACGAGTGGCAATCAGCTACCGCAGCTCATGCTCGATATGGTGCCGGCGGAAGCCTACGAGAAGCTAGCGGTTTTACTGTGCCCGAATGATGCGCTCGACGCCGATTTGGTTAGATTCTTCTCTGAGTTTCCAGCACCACTCATGCGAATTTACTCGGGTGGACATGGACAAAATCAGATCTACAACATGCTAACTCAACAAGTGGCAATCTTCATGCAGCGCTTGCCCGGTAACTACGACAGACTGGAGAATGGTTGTCTAGCAGCCCGGACCCCGCCGCTGGTGCAAGACATGATGGAGCAGCTGGCACTACCCAGTCAAGTGTTACAGGCGACCATCTTTCGTGCAGTTGCTCGCAGAATCTGGATTGATGAGCCTGGGATACGAGCGGAGAACGGCATCGATATGCTGCTTAGGCTGCATTACGCAGATCAAGAGCAGCAAAGAGCGAACTTCCGTATGAGGACGCCTGTGGAGAAGCAGCGAATGTATCATGCATTGCAACGAGCATATGCAGCATGGCATTCATACGAGAAACGCAGGTTCGAGATCAACACTCGTACGGTAGTTCCCAAGAGACCGCTCTTGCCATTTGTGATTCCCGGCGATGTCCTTCAGATTTTTGGCTTGCCTCTACAAACGCCGCCACCACTTGCGTCTTCGCCTGTTACGAACGGGCCCAATGGTGTTCCTTGGACGATTCAGCAACAGCAACATCAAGCTGCAATCGAGCTGCAGCAACGTGATCTGCAGCAACAATCTTTGCACGGTGCACCCAACGCGCGTGGCGCAATGCTCCAGGCCCATCATCGGGACAGGATTTTGGAGCTTCAGCGCCAGCTCGCGGCTCAACATGCACGTGCAAACCAAAGCCTACAGCCGCCTCTCGAGACACAAAAACTACCAACACTGTTGCGACCCGTATTCCCACACGAGAAGGAGTGTCCGCGACCGCAACCAACACAACCAGACACTATTCGACACGCTCTGCATCAGGCGCATTTGCGGAGTCCTGTCTTGGCGCCAGCGAGGCCGCAACATTCCGAGCGACAGCAAATGTATAGACATGTGTGTATGTTTGCAATTGCACCGGAGCAGCTCAACAAAGGCCGGCCGATACAGACTTTCAAGTTCGACAGTAATGACATGAGCAAGGTGCCCCAAACTGTCAAGGTCCGCGCTGGGCGCTACAGACGAGACCTGGTGGAAGGCTCGCATGAGTACAGACTACGGTGTGCTGTTTTCCGTCCCGAGCGTGGCTTTCCAGACGTCGGCAGCTGGGTTGCCGCGGATAATGTGTGGCCGGATGGTGTGTACTTCGAAGTCAACGGAGTCAGTCTTGAGACAAGGAGAAAGTTACATCATGGGCGATATCTGCCGATCGACCTGACCGCGCTGGTAAATGCTGGAAGCAATGAATTGAGGGTCATGATCAACCGCACGAGCAAAGACTCGTCTGCGTTCAACTACGCTATTGCCGTTGAGCTGATAAGGACCATCAGCCATGACACTTTGGTGAATGACATTCGAGAGCACCGAACTGTCAGTGCACAAGAATCGCTTCGAGGCATCAAGCAGACATTGAACCCTACCGCCGACGACGACGACATAGTGATGGCGCCCAGCCCGGTGACGATCCAACTCTTCGACCCCATCTCCTGCGCCGCCATTTTCATCACCCCAGTCCGCAGCCAGTACTGCAAGCATCGGGATCCCTTCGACCTCGAGCTGTTCCTGCAGACGAGAAGACGGAAGCAGCAAGACTGGCCAACGGATGTCGATGTCTGGAAATGTCCGATATGTCGGCAGGATGCCAGTCCGCAGCACCTCATGATCGATGGGTGGTTGGTACAGGTCCGGGAGGAGCTGGAGAAGAGGGACTTATTGGATACGCGTGCTATTGTCGTTGAGGCGGATGGAAGCTGGAAGCCGAAAGAGGAGGAGAGGTCCGGGGTCAGGAGCCCGAGTATGGAGAGGGAGGAGAGAGCGGCGAGCGCGGCCGGAAGGAGGAGCAAGGGACCTGGTGAGGCTGCGATACATGCGCCGCCGAAGAACGCGCCGGTTATTATTGAGCTGGACTGAGCAGGTCGCTCGTGGTGGAGCGGGCTGCAAGGCTTCTGAGCCTTAATGTTCTGATAATGTGTATACGAAGTTTATATCCTGCCGCGGGAGCCGGACAGAAGAGCGTGGCAGAATGATAATGCCTTCATCACCTTCAAAGTATCAAGCAAAGTCCATTGATCTGTGCTAAGGTCACCGACGGTAGTGGCTCTAGTGTCGAAGGGCAGAACAATGCAGGTCACTAAGACTCGTACGCAAGTCATTCAAGCGATCTTATGTAAAGATCGAGGTCGAGAAGCATGTTGTTCTGCTATGGAATGTGCGTGCGTGCGAGCGCGCGATGCAGAGGTGCTTTCTGGTCTATCATATGACATGCAAATGTTGTTGCTTGAAGGTCATGTAGGTATACATAAGAGGCACTGGGTGAGTAGAGGGAAGATCGAGAACGACAGTACAGTACAGAGCGAGGAGCAGGATGTCAACAAGTGCGATTGCCAGCAGGCCTCCGCGGCCGGAAGTGGCACTCTCTTGCCAACAGACTGGCACCTTTAATCTAGAGTCTCCTGACAGACCTGGTGCTTCATTTGTTCACGAGCCATACTCTTCGATGACAGACTTCGGTTCGACATACTCCCCAAGCGGCTTGTACTCGATATCATATCCAAAAGCCCTTGGGCCGCCGATCTGGATTCCAGCATTCGTTTCTGTCCATCGCGGCGAGCACGTGATGCCGAGTATGGTAACCCTGAAGCCGTACTGGTAGAAAGTCAGTAATCACCCGAAAGGGGCATTAACTGCAGCTTACTTTGAATTCCGGTACACCCAAATTCTTGCCAGAGCTTGTATCGAGCACACAAATGAGGTCAGGGACTGATGCAATGACAGTCTTTGTGCCGTCCTCTGCTGTGTGCTCAGCATAGATATTCTCATTCTTGAATGGAATGGTCAGAGTTCCATCTTCCTTTACTGCGCGCATACGGCCTTCTGCAGACAGGCCTGCGGACTCTTCTTCGGAAGCTGAGAGACCAGCCACGGTGATTGAGCCGTAGGAGTGTCCTTTGAATAAACGTCGTTCAACATTGATTATCTTGCCTCTGAAGAGGATTCTTGCAGATTTCGTGCCGCCCACTTCATGCACGATGCTTTCTGCAACAGTCGCCAGAGTGTTGTTGGCTCCAGCAAGCGCTATGCAGCGGCCAATCCTCCAAGCCAGAGACACAGTGTTGAGTACACCGAACTTGCGGACCCTGTCACCAGTCGTAGGGTTCGCGGCTTTACCTACACGACTCCCCATTTCTGCACATGATGCTCGTAGAGCACGATCTACGATCTCATCATTGGAAGCTTTAGTCATGATGATGGTCTTACCATCGCCCGAGTCGATTGCACAGGGGACTAAAGATCCAGGCGCATGGACTGCTAGAGTCGTCTGCCAGTAAGTGGGATACGCTCGCCCCATGAAATCGCCGTCAACTATTGGCCGGTCGTAGAACCGGCTTGAGCCCACAAGGAACGGCTCTAAACCGTTGGCTCCGCCGATCTCAAGACCCATGACAGCGTCGAAAGTGTCTTGCTTGAGATACTCCATCAATGCACCGAATGCGGCAACAGTTTCCAAGCTCTGAAGTCGCTCGTTGCTGGTTGCTGGAGAGCCCATGTGACCACCCCAGTATACGACAGCGTCATCTTTCAATGCAGAGGCATCGATACATCTCATTTTGTAGCCCTTCCGGACCATGTCTCTCAATTGAATCCTGCTGGCATTTGGGGAACCGCCTCCCGCACATCCAAGGACGTAGCACCCGTCTGCAAGGTATTCTAGATCCGTCTCTGAGAGGACCCATTCTTTGATACCGTTATCTGCGTTTGTGATGATGGTGGGCTTGTAGGTGGCAGGATCTGTAGGCGGCTCGTCGAACACCTTAGTTGCCGTGAACGACTTGGCAGCTTCGTCTTCCGGATCATCTACATCATGCGACAGATCTTCATCAAGCAGGCTGGGAGCGGTGTTGATGTCCAGCTCTCCCACAGCTTTGACAATCGTCCGAAGCTGGTTGGCCACGTATGTGACAGGAATCGATTCGAGCTCCGCGATAAGGATACTATCCTTCATCGCACCAGCGTCAATTGCTCGCTGAATAGCAAGCTGCTTTGCATGCTCCACAGCGTGGAGCACAGACTGGTCTGCCACACTTTGAATGATGTCCACGACGCCTCCGACCTTTGAAATCGCAGCGCCAACGGCATTAGCTACATCGTGGAAAGCAGGTCGCTGAAGCTCTGAAGCACCCTCCAAAGAGTCTGGAGCGAGCACGGCACCTCCGCCCACCAGCAGGACAGGCAAAGGCTCGGGCGAGGTCTTGATGACATCGATTGCTCCTTCAAGCAATTTCTTGATCCTGTCTTGAGCTTGTGTCACTAGATCATCTGCAAGGCTCGAGGTCGCAGCCTTATTGCCCATCTCCACCCTGCCGGCGGCCACAGCGATGTCCGAAGCTGTGGTGACCTTACCACCGAAGACCAAAGCATCGCGAGTCAGGTAATGGCCTACTGAGTCTGGGCCCACACTTACTCTGCCAGCATCTTGACGAACAATCGAGCCACCGCCAAGACCTATAGAATGGAGGTGTGGCATGGAATAATTCACACGAACGCCGGCAACTGAGACGTACGCTGAGGCTTGTCTAGGCAGCCCAGAAGGTAGAAGCACGCCGACGTCAGATGTCGTGCCTCCGATATCGACCACAATGGCTGAAGTCTTGCCGGAAGTGCTAGTCTCCAGTCCTGCAAGATATGCCGCTCCTCGCATCGAATTCGTTGCTCCTGAGCTAAAAGTGCGAATGGGTATGTTGGCTGCTGATTCAGAATCCAGTAGTGTCCCGTCGTTCTTTGGTGAGAGCACTGTCAGTATTTGCCTCAAGTATAGAACAGCCTTCCGGCGATCGGACTGACCTGTGTGAGGAACAGTGGACATGTTAGATTTAGAGCTTTCATTGCCCTCCTGAATCCTTTCACCGTCTTCTTCGCATATCGAAGGATAGCTGCGTTGAGGATGCTCGCATTCTCTCTTTCAAGCAGTCCAATGTTGGCTACCTCATGAGATACGATCACGTCTGTTTCCGGCAGTTCTCGCAGGACGATATCGCGAACTCGATCCTCCTGCTTGAAGACCTCGTCGATGGGAGAGAAGCAGCCGACAACAACCACAGCTGTCAAGCCGAGCTTCTTGATCTCGGCACAGCGCTCCATCACCTGGGACTCAACTACGGGCGCCTCCTCCGAGCCATCAATATGCAAGCCACCATCGACATAACCCACGTACCCTCGAATGATACTTGTCAGGCCAGCGGGAAACTCTGAAAACGGTGGCACTTCTCGCAAGAAACTCTTGCTTAGTCGCAGGATCGCCACTCTGCGCAGCCTCCTCGCGTCCTGCTCAACGACAGCATTGATAAAGTGTGTCGTGCCGACCGTAACGCTGGCGATGCTTCCTGCGGGTAAAGAGCTCTTTTCCAGTACAGTGCGCACAGCCGTCTCGATGCCTGCGGTGACGTCCAGAGTGGTAGGTGTTTTGAAGTGGGCAAGCAGTCCACGATTCTCGGATTGTTGGAGAGACGGGTTGAGTACAACGGCATCAGTGTTCGTACTTGGGAGGTAAGTCCACGTTCCAAGCACAACGAGACATTTTCCCCAAGATGACTTACCCGCCAACGTCAACGCCAACTCGGGCGAAAGGTTTGGATTCGGTCATACTTCTGAGAGTCGAGGATGAGGTCAAGAACCTCCACACTGAATGACAGAGAGACAGTGAGGCTCAGTGCGAGCTCACGACAATGCCTCGAGCACAATCTTCTGCACGCGCAGGTGGCTGTAACCCAGTAGATATGGGAGCTTTCGGCCAACATGGGCATGTATCAGGCCGCCGAACGAGCATCTGAAAGCCAAGACTCGCATTGAGCGACCGGCCCGCGAGCTTGCCATGCTCCATTTGCATTGAGTGCAATTTCACACCGGCAATTAGGATACATATACCACATGAAGTGTGCGTTTGAAAGGTTCATTGGAGGCTCGACCCACTTTCGGAAAATCCCGCTGCCCTTATCTTCCCAGGTTTGACTCCTCCTTCAGCTGTTGTCACGCTTTTATCCGGGCAACGCTGGCCGCTGCGATCCGCAGACTCGCACGATGGGCAACAGATCTGTTACACTCTGGCATACCTGGCCCCGCCTATCTGACCTGCATGGATTACTGCCACATGGTGGTCACCTAACCCTGTCTCTATGCGATTGCTCCGGCCGCCCAAGAGTGATGGCGACTTAGATGTAGGTGCGTTTCGCAGCTCTCGATCTGTTGCAATTCCCAACCCATCGCTTGACCACCATCATGGGTCTGCAAGATTATCTTCGCGTCCCCAGCTCCTCACGCACAGTCTCTAGCCGCTGGTTGAACGAGGACATCGTTCCACTCCCTCCTCATCGACGTACATGGACGCGCTGGGCTTTCATATCATTCTGGGCCATCAGTAAGCAACGCAATAAGTGAGGACGTGCTGTAAGACACGGACTGATCCTCTGTAAATTCTCTCAGATCAAATATGCATTTCGAACTGGCAAATCGGGTCTTCTCTGATCTCAGTCGGCCTTTCAGTCTGGCAAGCCGTGATTGCCATAATTATCGGAAAGCTCATTATCTCGGCCGTAGCGATCGCCAATGGCTATGTGGGAGCAGAGTGGCATATTGGCTTCCCGATCGTCAGCCGACTGGTCTGGGGTATCTATGGCCAGTATCTTGCATTGTTCCAGAGGATCATACTGTCTCTCGTCTGGTTTTCAGTGCAGAGCTGGACAGGCGGACTGTGCATACAGAATATCCTTTCCAGCATCTTCCCGACCTACCAGCACATGACTAATCACTTTCCGGCGTCGGCAAACATGAACACGAAACAGTTCGTCGGTTGGGTTCTCTTCAATGTCCTAATGATTCCAATCTTGTACGTGCGGCCCGAGAAAATAAATTACTTGGTCCTCTACTTCAATGTCATCAGCGCTACCACACTTATTTGTATGATGATTTGGTGTCTATCGGAAGCTCATGGCGCTGGCCCACTCGTCTCGGCCCCAGCCACGGCCTCAGGTTCTACACTTGGCTGGGGAATCGTTTCCGGTGTCACGACAGTCATTGGAGGCATTGCGGTCGGTCTCAGCAATCAGATGGATTACTCGCGCTTTGCAAGACGGCCTGGAGACCAGGTTATGGGACAGTGGGTTTCGATCATAGGTTTCGGAGCCATCATGCCAGTCTTCGGCTGCCTGGCGAGCTCAGCAACGCAGAAGATCTACGGAGAGGCTTTTTGGTACGTGCTCAATCTGATTCATTCCGATACCCAATGCACGATATTTACTATGATATCTCAGGAATCCTCCAGATCTCGTACAGAAATGGCTTGATACAGACTACAACCCCAGATCTCGCGCAGCCGCATTCTTCGCAGGCTGCGGTCTTGTCGTATGCCAACTCGCAATCAACAGCATTGACAATGCGTTCTCCACTGGCATGGACATGGCTGGTCTTCTGCCGTCCTACGTCAATATCAGACGAGGAGCATACATTGGCCTCGTCCTGAGTATTGCCCTTTGCCCTTGGCAGCTGCTATCATCGGCCGCAACCTTCATCAGTGTACTGGACGGCTACTCAGTGTTCTTAGGGCCGATGATCGGGATCCAGGTATGCGAGTATTGGGTCCTGCGGCGGCGACGGGTCAAGCTCAGCGACTTGTATCATCCACAATCGGAGGGACTGTATCACTACTGGCACGGCATCAATTGGCGAAGTTTCGTCTCCTGGGTTGTTGGATGGGCATATCTGCTTCCTGGCTTTGCCCATGCTGTTACGCCCAGTATCAGAGTGCCGACTGCCTGTGTGCACTTGTACTACTTGGCATTCCCACTGGGATTTACTGTGAGCTTCCTGACGCACCTCGCCATCAACAAGGTATTCCCGCCTGCTGGTCTTGGCGCGCAAGACGACGTAGACTACTACGGCACGTTCACATTTGAAGAAGCGCAGAGGCTCGGCGTCGCTCCGAGCGCACATGTGGAAGGAGTTGCGTCGAGGACTGGAAGCGAAGAGGGTAAAGCTGTTGCAGAATCAATGGTCAAGAAGGTATAGCCATGGGTCACGAAATTGTAATTCTGGCTTCAGAAGAAAAACCACACACCGCTTGACTGCAGCGGTTGTCTGCCTGCCAAGCGGCGTGACCGCGCGATCCCAAATCCTCTCAGCAGACGGCAGACTCCATCGCCAGCCGGTCCCGCGGTCTTCACACTAGATCTGTGGAAATTGCAGGATGCCCTTGCCGTGACAACTGCAGATGTGAGCACTTTCCAGACGGCAGTGAAGCGCCAAGAGCGCCTGTGATTTCGCTTGCGGCCCAGGCGTCGCCCAAAACCACAGAAGCATCAACGCAAAGGAGCCACCGGTGCAGTGATTGTCTTCATGCCGTGCAATGCGCTTATACTGTTATGTCGTTACCCGCTTGAAGGTGCTGTTACCGATGGAGTCTGTTTTGACTTTCATGGTGTTGGGGTAGACTCATGTCTCGCGAAGCATAATACGCGGCACTCAAAGAAATTCTACATTCATTTCATCTCTCCGTAAGTAGACTAGAGCATTGCCCGACCTGGCACAATCCGTACCGAGGTAGCCGCGAATTGCTTTCTACTTTTCGAAGAATATGTCAGTGCCTTGCATGTAACCTGCATACTCATCGAACCGCCCAACGAATCGCAAGAGGTTGCGACAGCCATGTTGAGGAGACGCATGCTCGAGTTCGCAGCGGAAGCTTTCTCACCGGCGCGAACCGGACGATCGCTTGCCGGATGAGCTATTGTTGTAGATAGAACAATCACCAAGCTGAAAGCGCAGAGCTGCATGAGCACCCTCTCCTTTTTGCGGCCGTGAACTGCATGTGTTTCGCATTAATTGTCGAGGACGGAGAGTCGGGGAGAAGGCGACATTTAGACACACGTGCAGCACCCGAGGGCTCGCCGAATAAGCAGCGTCTACCGGGTAGGTTCTACTGCGAAACCTCCGGCAGTGACGTATGGCTTACTTACAACGCCGAAGCAATTGCTAGATAGTGTTGGATTGCCGGTGCCTCCGCAAGATATCAAGTCGCAAGCAGCTGCTTGCTATCATGTCTGGCTGTGTTGCTCTTTGCAGATTCTGCTGATCAGCTCAGGGCCGCGTCTGCATGAAGCAGGAAGATAGTAGTTGAGGAGGGACGCCGAGCCTGCTCCATACGTTTGGGATTGTGGAGGGGTCCGGGCAGCATGTCTCAAGCGTCGTGGTGGGAGAGGGTCAGAGGTGGCAGTAAGAAGGGCTTCGATCAGACATGGAAAGCTTTGGACAAGCTTGGCGCTCCAGTCAATAAGCTGAGCAATAAGCTGGGCAGCGAAGCGTTCTGGCCGACAACTCTGGATAAAGAAAGGTAAGTCTGATGGACAAGAGTATACATTTTGTCTGAGGCATTCACTGACCTTGGCCTACTTCCATGACAGCGACAAGGCAGCGCGGATATTGAAAAGCTTCTGTAGTAAGTCACATGTTGGTGTGCTCTAATGTAATGTAGCAGTGGCTGACACTAGGGCAGAGGATGGCTTCTACGCGGAAGAAGAACGGCAGCCGGTCGACGGCCCCAAGCAAAAGCAGAAGATTATCAAGAAGATTCCGGAGAAGGTGATCAAAAATGCGAGGGGGCTTGCGATCTTCACGACGATGCGAACAGGTTTATGGATGTCAGGCGCTGGGGGTTCCGGTATACTCGTCGCCCGGTTGCCGGATGGCTCTTGGTCACCTCCGTCGGGCATTTTGCTGCATACTGCGGGTCTGGGTTTCATGGTCGGAGTGGATATATACGATTGCGTGGTTGTGATAAACTCCGAAAAGGCGCTAGAGGCATTCACCAAGATTCGCTGCACGCTCGGAGGCGAGATAAGCGTAGCCGCCGGCCCCGTAGGTGCTGGTGGTGTGCTGGAGACTGAGTTGCACAAGCGGCAGGCACCAATATTTACCTACATGAAAAGTCGAGGATTCTATGCCGGAGTGCAGATCGACGGCACCATCGTCATTGAACGAACGGACGAAAACGAGCGTTTCTACGGAGAGCGAATACCAGTGGCCGACATTCTTGCAGGAAAGGTGAGGCATCCGCCATATGAGCTTAGGCAGTTAATGGAAACCATCAGAGCTGCTCAAGGCGACTCTAATGTTGATGAAAGCATCTTACCCGATGAGCCACCTCCAGGTGACTACGTGTTGGACGATGGCCACATGTTCGGAGTTCCAGACAAGGAGGATCCGGATCCTTATGGTGTTCTCGCCCTCGAAAAGGAGGGCTTGAGCTTGAAAGAGGCAGGGACAGACAAAAGAGCCAGTTGGGAAGAGTTTTCCTTCAATCCCAGCCCGACCAGTCCAGTGCACGCAGTGTACAAGAGAAATAGTCAGGAGCGGGAGCGAGATAGACGGTCTGTCACAAGCAGACGAAGTAGTTGGCGAACAAGTGCTGTTGGAAATGCAGGGCATGAGCCAAAGACTCCAAGCAGTCTGCGCAATAGCATGGATCATAGCGACGATCAGAAGAGATCGTCAAAGTCCACCATGGTCGATTCCAGCACTCAGACTGATGGGGTGTCAGATTTGCCCAGCAGTCCTGACAGAACTAGCCTGGTGAGCAGAAACAGTAGCCGAGACAGCCATCCAAAGGGCATTCGTATGCAAGACGTGCCGGAGAACGAGGTCTTGGAGACGCCAACAAGCGAGAAAGAAGTGCACCCTAAGGAACCGGAGAGTGTGAGCAACGCGAATGGGCACCTAACGCCTCCCCGAACCCCTCCTGCCGAGGATGGCCACGAAGATCCGGCCTCAGACGATCAGGAGGATGAGGATGCAGAAGATGAGGCGCACTTCGAGGAGCCAGTGGTCCACTCGGTGCAAACATTCCAGACGGCACAAAAGGCACAGCCAGCCTCACCGATCGCCATTTCCAAGGCACGAATAGTTACGGTGCCAAAGCGATTGCCGCCCAAATTGCCGCCTCGGAATCCTAACCGTAGTGGACCCTTGGTGGTCGGTGGCTCGCCAAGCTCAACTTCTGTGGACGAACCAAGCCACCCCGCCGGAGCAGCAGAGGAGGATGCCACTTCGATGGCGCTTGAGAAGAATGAGGAGATTGAGCACGTGAAACAGAAGCTGGATGATGTCGAGTTGGACGACGAAGAGGATGAAGTTCCCATGTCGGATGGCTGGGCACAAGCTGAGAAGACCAGGAAGCGCCAAAGCGCCGACAGCTCCAAAATGCCTGGAGGTTTCGATTAAGTCTTGTGGGACGGCTCAGACAGCCTCGCTTGTTGATGCGATACGAGAACACGACAGCTCGGTACATGGCGTTCTGGGTTGGTATGGTGCCGCCAAGGGAGGCTTTTGATTAGCGAGCAAAAGCTCAGCGGCTTGTAATTTTGTGTAAATACTCGGGTCTTTCTATACATACTTCATTCCTGGGTATGACCGTCTAATGCAGTGTGTATCACGAATCAAAATATGGCGTTCTCGGCTTGGCGGTCTGTAGAGCGAAATGAGCTGCCCATGGTCACACAACAAAGCAGCTGCGGCGCGTCTGGCTGAGCATTGGCTGAGCCATACCGTCGCGCTCCTGCGACGCCTTTGCAGTCCACTTCCACTGCCTACCATTCTCTGCCACGCGATCTTGTAGTCGAAAGCCACATTCGGAGCGGCGAAACTGCCGCCGTAACGATCAGGTCCATTTAGCGCGATCTGCATTCCCTGCCAGTTGCTCGCACGAGATGGCATTCGCCCCGGTGCCCTGAGCCGGACCTGCAGCCGTCCCCGATTTGGACCGGCAACATTTTTGTATGCGCCAAGGCCCAAGCAGGCATGTTCCGACGTCAAAGATACCTTCTGATTTTCGGCATGGTTCAGGAGTTCGTTCTTATGTGCATATTCAGTTGTTGTGACAAGCTTGTTGGTCGCGTCAAATGTCGCCGTGGTGAGGCAGCATTACACCATGATGCTGAATAGTGGAAGTCAACACGATACATGTACGAATGACTGCTGCCGGCGTGAAATGGACCGAAAGCTTGTTGCCCACCTCGCGCTTGCCACGTGCGAGCCTTTTCTTGACCTCAAGTCGTCCTTGGGTTGTACATGTAACATATTGCTCTTCGACACGCAAAGCATTCGTCCACCCGCGCCTTATAGCATAATCTCTGCCTACACTGCTCCGAGCTACCTCAGATTTCGCGACATATGTCACAGTAGCATCTTCGAAGCGCAGCTCCGACTGGCAAGCGGATTTGATGCCAAGATCACATCTCTCTCCTCACCAGCTTATGACAAGCCTGAATGGCTACCGAACGTCACATGTTGCAGTGGTACACAATTCTCGGATGCAACGAATTTGCCCATTTTGATGTTGTTTGCGGGCAGCATGGCCGTCTCGAGCGTTGCCTGGCTCTGCCAGCTGTTCGACGGCCTGGGCTCAGAAATTTTGGTGGACCACGTCGTATTGCCAGTTGAGGCTTCGCCGGCCGAAGGAGGATGAACAGGACGGCAGCTTGACGACTAGGTCCTGGGCCGATGCTGGTGCGTGGCGTGAACTGTCGAGCCCACCTCGGATGTGGAGCATTTCTGCAGGTGCTTGCTTTGACCGGACGCCACTGAGACGACAGCCATAGTAAGGGGTGCTTACTCTCATTGTGCACACTTTTCGGGCCTTCGGCAGTATGGTCCGGTGCGGCCAGTGGCACAAAGCTTTTGCAAGGACAGCTAGTCTTCGCCAATCAATGCTCTCCGAGCCACACATGGAGTGCTCACTCTTTCGCAGATGACAACCAATGGTCCTTCCCCACAGAGCTGCCTTTAGGCTGCCGCATCCGGTGACCTAGCGCTAGACGGGTACCAATCTCAAGCGGACATCTCTGCACGGTGGGGTGCGAGTTTCGGACACAGGAACAGCAAAGGCGAGTCTGGCAGCCACATTAGTGCAGGCATAGTGTCGACTCAGCCGCACAGGCAGATCTGATCTCAAACTCGGCAGCGCATATGCATGCAGTGCTGCACAAGAGTCTATTAGACCTAGCGATGGTCACAATATTTTCGATCGATATCGTGACCTTCGGATCTGATGGCGAGTTCGCCTACGTCGCAGTTGAATATGACTGTCAGCGTATCAGTGCGGCTTTGGACGATGTGGATAGAGGTACCCCTGATACATGTCTACGTTTCTGTCTTATGCGTCAAGGCGAGGGCTTGAGGCGCTAGTATATCGCAGCCCACAGGGCAGAGATCCTTGCTTTTACCAAAACATGATCGACCACTACGGTCACCGCAGAAATCTTGAGCATCAAAAACTATTGGTGTGCTCGTATATAGCAAAGACGCCTCAGGCTTTTGGCTTCTTCATCGGCGGAAGAGGATGAAACTTATCTCTATAGAGCAAATGCTCTGCCGGTGTTATATCCAGGTTTGCGGATCTAATATGCAATGGCTACAGAGGCATATAAAAACTCGAGATCAATGCTAGATCCTGTCGGGTCAGCTCAGTTCACGAGACGACATCATGATGAGCAAGAGAATCTGGACCCAAGCTGCTTCCAGTCCCTGGAACCGGACAGGTGCATCACGTTACCACACTATCAAGAACGCATCAGAGTGTGGCCAGCCAGCGTATTGGCAGAGGATAGAACGATGGAGACATATATCTCATGCCGATTTCTTAAGCTATCGATGGCAGGTGTGGAATCCTCGTCCAAGCATTGGAATTAGGCCTCAGTCTGACACGACATAGGTTGCCAATACTGTCGATCGCAAAGAGAAGCTCTCCGAAATCTTGGCCAGCATGGTGCCAGATCGAATTCCGACCAAGCTCGTGAAAGCATCGACCATCACTCGCAAAGAGTTTCTGGCAGACGTTGAGGAAGGCATGCGGATGGCACCTATGGCTGTCCGACTAACGCCACATATACTGTCGGTGATCGACTGGACCAATCCGATGGCGTGTGGCATCCGGCGCCAATTCATCCCTCTCAGATCGACATTCCAACCGGACCATGTCGAACTAGCACTGGACTCACTGCATGAGACAGAGCATTCTCCTGTGCCTGGGCTGGTCCATCGATACCCGGAAAAGGTGCTTTTTCTTGGTGAGCCTCCAGTCTATTGCGCGTCTGGACGTGACTGACGAATAGCAGCTACCTCAGTATGTCCAGTGTATTGTCGCTTTTGCACACGCTCATATGCTGTGGGCAGCAGCACAGAAATGGTCACCAAAGCGTCCCTGAAACCAATGCCGAAGAGATGGAATGCAATGTTCGAGTACATCGAACGTACACCTGCAGTGCAGGATGTGGTGGTGTCAGGAGGCGACAGTTATTACCTGACACCTGACAACCTTCGCATGATTGGCGAGCGACTGCTCTCAATCCCCAATGTCAAGCGTTTTCGCTTTGCTACTAAGGGCCTGGCTGTATGCCCAAGCCGCATCCTAGACCCATCGGACGGATGGACCGACGCATTCATTGAGCTAAGTGAACGTGGTCGCTCACTTGGCAAGCAGGTTGCCATGCACACGCACTTCAATCACCCATCCGAGATTACGTGGGTCACTGAAGAAGCCGCCAGATACTTGTTCAAGCGCGGTGTCACAGTTCGGAATCAAAGCGTGCTGCTGCAGGGCGTCAATGACGACCTGACTACTATGTCAACGCTCATTCGCAAGCTAGCTGACCTCAATGTCCAACCATACTACGTATATCAGTCCGATATGGTACGGGGAGTTGAGGACCTTCGCACGCCACTTTCCACGATATTGAACCTGGAGAAACACATACGAGGTACCATCGCTGGTTTCATGACGCCGCAATTCGTGGTCGACTTGCCGGCCGGCGGTGGGAAGAGGCTGGCGAACAGCTTTGAGACGTACGATGCAGAAAGTGGTGTCAGTACTTGGCGGGCTCCTGGCGTATCACAAGACAAGGTTTTTACATATCATGACCCATCGAGAGTGTCAAGGACCGGACTACAACGACAGTAATATGCCGTGGACAGAACTGAATATGGCCAAGCAGTATAGGCTTATAGGGTATTTAAGACCAGTCACAGTCAACAGTCTGATTGGTGATGCAGAACAGCCATTGATGAGTATCCGGTATTTCCATCTATACTGAGTTTCAAGCCCACGGTCGTCTATCACGCTCTCCGGTCCTTTGGACTGTGGCAGCCGCCACCCGCAATTCTGGGCCAGTCAACATGACCACCGTAGCAAAAGCCATCGCTCCGGCATATCATCTCTCCTACGTTCACAAACAAGTCTATGCCTACACGCCTTCTAGAACTTCTTCGACAGAACAGCTATCTCCTCGTACCCACCAAACGCACTCGACAACGTCACCTTCAACGGCAGCGTCAAACCCGCCACATTCGCATCGATATTTGGGTACTTCTCGTTCGCAGAAGCTTGCAACGTGGTCAGGAGGTCGCGCTGGCGAATCTCGATAGTAGTGGCGCCACGCGGGATGGCCTTGCTGACCTGCTGAAGGTCTGGATCTGCGATTGGGCAAATGTCAGCCGCGTAATTATATGTCCAGAAACGAAGTATGTGCTTACGGTCTTCCAGAATGTCTTTGAGTTTATCCTTGGTGATGATATCCAAGCCGTCCTTAACGACTGGCTTGCCATTCGCCCGATAGTGGTAGACGAGGACTTTGTCGGTGCAGGACATAGTGGAGGTGCTCTGTATAATGGATATTGCTCGACTCGAGTATGTTGTTGCTTGATTCGGTAATAGTCGAATACCTTTGAGAATAAAGACGTCGACTTCAAGTTCTGTGATGTAAAGTTCTCGACCGGAAGGAGAATCCCTGGACAAAGGTTTGAGATTTCACTGAAAGCTGGGGACGAACACAATGTGTCGAGTCATGTTTTGTGCTCTGTGAATGCACCAAATAATGGGGTGTGCATGTGAACGACCAGCCCGCATCAGACACAGCACTCGGCCACTGCATCCGGTCGACTTTGAGCTGCGTACACTCGCTACAAGTTCATCGAAACTGTCGCTGATGCACGCTCATTGCACCACACAATTGGAGCATCCCCAAGGACTTCAAATCTAGGACGGAGTCATTTGAGAGCGCAATGCGCCAGCGAGTGCATGTCTCGGGCCATCCACTTATCTGCCATACTTCCCTGGACGTGCTCTCCTACTTACAACACAGTTTTGCCCTTGCAGCTGCCAAATTACCTGCGCGGACGGTGCTCACGCTCGTCTCGATACCGATCCCGGTCTCTGCTGCGATGCCGCCTGCCCTCGCCACGTTGTCTGTCTCTCCCATACTCGTCGCGATCAGACCTGCTAGGACGCTTGGGACTCCGACTTCGCGAAAGATATCTGCGCGAGTCCGATACACGATCGCGGTTTCGGTCATCACGACGCGCATCACCACGTCGCTCCTTCTTGTCAAAAACGTAGCCATAATCGTCTCCTCTCGTGCGCCCACCATCCGCGTCGCGATACTGCCGCCGCTTTTCCAAGCTCTCGATTCCACCGAAGCCACCTCGTGACCTAGCTGTCTTTGAATTGGTGGTAGTTCGCCACTCGTTCGATAGCTTTGAGACACTCTGGGAGAAGTCGACATGAATCCGGTGGTCGTCGATCAGCACTCCTTGCATCTTGAAATACGCACGCTCACAGTCTTCTTTGGTGGCAAACTCGATGAAAGCATATTGTAAGCTGTCGCCAGTCTTCTTGTCCCTGATGACCTCGCAAGACAGGATCTTGCCGAAACGCGAAAAGATGAGCTCTAGATCTTCATCACGAGTCACTGGATTGAGCTTGCAGACAAAAAGTATCTGCTCAGGCGGCGTGACATCGGCCGATGGTAGATCGCCAATCAGCTCAAGCGTGAGCGCCTGCGCGCGCGCTTCCCGTTCGCGTCGCACCTTCTCCAGTTGTTCGGGGTCATTCTGCTCCTCCAGAACTTCGTCGTATGCTATTCGCACCGTAGCTCGCTGCTCGGCTGAAGGTACAGGGCTGGATGGTGGCTCTTCCAAGCCCGGCGGATCGTCATATGGGTCGTCGAGGACTACAGTATGTAATACTCGAATGTCCTGGAGTGGCCGGCCACTTTGATCGACGAAAGCCTCATTGATCTTCTCAAGCACATCAAATCCCTCAACGACCTCGCCAAAGATAGCTGCTTTGCCATCCAACTGCTCAATGTTGTCTCCAAGCGTGATGAGGAACTGGCTACTGGCTAAGCGCTCGTCTGGATTTGACTTCGAGGCGGTAGTCGCCATGCTCACGGTTCCCCTTTCCGAGTGCTTCTTCTTCTTCGAAAACTCTGGTCTGAACGCTCGCGCTTCGGGTCGCCTTGCGCGCTTAGTCGTACCATCAGGCATAGCCCATATCGCGGAGCCTCCATCGCTGTCTTTGGATTCTGGACCAATTGGATCACCGGTCTGGAAGGAGAAATTTGGTTGGACGTTGTATATGGGAGAGAAGTTGTAATATTTGATCTTACAGAGCTTCAAGAAGCTGTGGACACACGTCCGAGACTTAGCATACTGATCAGCCTTAATAGCAGTAGAGGTGCGGGTGGTTTAGGACTCACTTCTCGCAGCACTTTGGCGCATCATTAATGAACAAATCTATAGTGACGTCTCCGGCAGAAGTTTCTAGGAGGACCGACATTTCGCGACTGATCTGCTGTTGTAGTGAGGCCTCTTCATGCAATGTATTCATTAATATCTAGGACTTTGAGGTGCAGACTGAGCGGACCAATTCCGCAGATCTCGGAAATAGCCATCGCTAGCCTCGGTCGAATGGGAGGACTCTACTGTGTAACTCATTATTATTGACATGGAGTTCTGTTGTAGCACAACACTCCACTGGTCTCACCATTGACGCCACACAGGCGCTCACGGTCATCTGTCAACGTATAACACGTGTAAGATGCTGCAAACATCCAATTTCGTCTACTCTGCTGCGGCTCACTGCAAGACGAACCTATTTAGCTAAGCGAGGTACTTGAGCAGCTCGGTGCCTGCTAGCCTGCTCGGGTCTGCGACTCCTCATATCAAGCACATAATTCCCAATGCCTGGGCCTCGGGTTTCCAGCCGATCAAGC
Source organism: Teratosphaeria gauchensis (assembly GCA_007113925.1). Taxonomy (NCBI): domain Eukaryota; kingdom Fungi; phylum Ascomycota; class Dothideomycetes; order Mycosphaerellales; family Teratosphaeriaceae; genus Teratosphaeria; species Teratosphaeria gauchensis. The sequence goes on from VCMR01000005.1 coordinate 1,161,926, forward strand.
GTGCCAATGCTATTGCTATAGGCAGCAGCGTCTTGACTTCAGGCTCGGGTATCCCTCGAACCGACTACCAGGTGAGCTTCGACGAGGCTTGGTCGGATCTCGACCGCCATGGAGCCCGTAGGCCCGTATGCATCACTCTACCGCTTTGAATCAATTAGTGACACCATCCTGCGAGCCTTTCATCTTGCGGACGAGGCTTGACGGGACTCTAGCCGCTTCAGCGACCCGAATGAGCGCGGCTGCGCTGCGTTGCTCCTGCCTTCCAAGCGGCATTGCAGCAGTCACTGCTATGGCCTGCAAGTCCAAGGCTGGTACGGGTGACTGTCTGTGTTCCCGAGCTGGAGACAGCGCATGCATTGTGGCATGTGCTTGGAATCCCCCATCTCTGCACCTGGACAGAACGACGCACCTTGCTTGTATGCGAGCAGAACCGACAGCTGCATTGCATCTAGTTCACTGTCAGGGCCCTGTTCATGCATGGCCCATGTGCCCGTTAGCCCGGTATCGACCACACATCGTCATGGCAATACAAACCAAGCGCTTACTTGCCATTTCTTTCAGACATCGCTCGTCGGTATCTGAACAATACCATCAATATTATATATTCCGCTGCAGACTTTCATTTCTGCACAACTTCGGCAGCAGCTTGCCGTCCCGATGGCAGCGTACATGAGGGGCTTTGCTCGAGCCGAGAATAGCGGATAGCTGCTCTTCTGCACCGCTGCCCTGCGTCACAGCCTGTCGACGGTTACGCCAGCATCAAGGGTCTTACAGGGAGTGACAGGCACAAATCGAGCAGGTGCGAGAGCCAGCCGACAAGAGACTAGCAAGACCTTCATCAACATGGTGGCGACGCGTCAGAGGCTTATTTCATTCAGGCAGAGAGTCACCGGCGACCAGGAACACGGCAATTTCGCCAGGCAACAGATACTCGCGACTGAATCTGCATGCACGTCCCCATCTCTCCACCTTTTCTTCAACATTCAAGAGCTACTACGGGGCTGGTAGCCCAGTGCTGCATTGACTGACTTGAGACCTGTTCGAGAGCTTAATGGAGTATTTCAATCAACAGGGAAGCAGAGAAGCCTTTTTCGTTTTCCTAGGATCTCATCGGCTCGAAATTGCGCAAGCTTAGTTGATCTGTTTCGACACCTGCGTGAGGTCACCAGTTCAGCCTCAACAGGCATTCCAGTGGGCTTCAACCTATCATAGTTTTCCAGCATCCTGATCTTTTTGTTTGCAATCTTTCATCCCGGTTTGCAGCTGCTGGAGACATCTTTGATTGTCGTTTTTTACCAAAGCTCCTCCACTGCATGCACCCGTCTTATGACAACGTTCAGCTCGTCAGCAAAGTACACAGCATAAAGACAGGCCTAAGGTGCGACCACATCAGCGAGGACATCAACAAGTACACTGCATAGAATGCGAAGGATGATCTATTTCGTGTTTGCCGGCGCCTGGTTTTGATGATGATCATGCGCGGTTAGACACATGCCTCCGGTTACCTGCAGGATTCTGGACACAAGACTAATGTGAAAGAGCCTGAGCACGCTCAATGTTTGACGGTGGCCAACCATTCTGAGTCTGGGTACCGCCGCTTGATTGGGAAAAGGACAAATACCATCTGGCTCGATCGACTGCTTCACCTTTCTCCCCTTGGGGCGAGCCAAGCTGTGTCGCACAGGCAAACAACTACCCTGAGCTCTCCTGAGTGAAATGTTTGCTGGTGACAGCGCTCTGCCACTTAGACCATCCTGACCGCTCGTGCCCTGCCCCGTCCCGTTTGACCGCTTAGCCTGACACCTACGCTGATCTCCATTTGTTGTGTTCCTAGTCCATCACTAGCTGGAGCACTTCGCCACCCCGCGGATCATCTGGCTGACTATCTCACCATCCTTGCTTACCATACTTCCATCTGGGCTCCGCTCGTGGACCTTTTGCTTCGATTATCCGGTGGTTCCTTGCTTCCTATGCATCTGCAGCATTCAGATCCCGTCTGACTCGCAGCATGATGATGACGCAGTCATACTATGGAGGCGACTTCGAGACGTTTCACCGTAGCTCGACACACCGGACGGTGCCCAACGTGGGCTACTATGAACGGCCAACGCCATATGCATATTACGACCAGCCACGCCAAGACTTGCGATCAGAGTTCGTAGGACGGCCACTCACCCGTCAGGCACTCATTCATGAGCCCGAGCTCGAGGGGCCAATTGGGAATGCGAGACGCCGCATTGCGGTAGCCGTAAGTAGTAACGTTCGATGATTCTCATACGAAGCCTGTCTAACGACTATGCAGTGCTCGCGATGCCGTAGGCGCAAGATCAAATGCTCGGGCGATCCAGGCGACGGCACCGGTTGTCAAGCCTGTAGGGCATCGGGCGCAGACGTCAATCAGTGCGCTTTCAACAGAGTATTGCTGCCAAACCATTGCCTGGGTTCCGAAAGCTGACAGCAGTCTCAGGTTGGCAGCACGGTGTTGTCCATGCCGTCCGGTGTCGAGGCCTACCCACAAGCAAGCAGCGCTGGAGGCACTGCCTCCCATGGTAGCTTGTATAGCAATGCAGCGGCAGCAAACGACTGGCCGCAGTCAAATCATCATCACCAGCCGCATCATCGGCCATCGCTTCCTCTCCTCCATACCCGCTCCTCTTTCGCGGATGGATACGACCAGTACCAAGAATCACCAATCGACTACACCTATGCATCCTCTACTATTCCAAGAAACGACTCCATCGCCAGCTCAATTGGCTCGCTCGAGAACTACAGATCGTGGGGCAGCAGCAGTGGCCCACTGTCTGCACCTGTCACATCAAATGTCTATGACCAGCCATCGGCTGCGTACAGCTTCGGCAGCCTTCAAGCACCTCAAGCATCGACATACCAACACCCTTCGAGCTCTCGCTTGCCGAGCGTCACATCAGACAACTTCTCACCGTTGAACATGGCTTCCATGCATTCATCTCTGCCAAGCCATACAGAACGGCGCCTGCCCGTGCCTTACACAGTTCACTACGGTTCACAATCTGACTCAAGCGGTCCGCAGCTGCCTCGTATCACACCCGGTACCCTTAGTGACGCCAAGGCACACATCACTGGCGTCCACAGTAGCAGCGCCATGCCGTGGTCTCGAGACACTGGCTCCAGCAATGTCCGGGCGCCTTCTGCCAGCACGCTACCCACGCCTCAGAGAATGGGCCTACCACTACCTAATTCACAACATCACGCCTCCACCCCGGTGTCTGAGCCAGCCTTCGGCTACCAATTTCCCGGAATATCGTCATCAGGCTCTCCTGAGATCTCGGCAGCCACGGCTCCACACCTGGAATTGTACCAGAGCACAGCACCAAACACCTCCTCTACCACTACTATGCCTCCACCATCTGGCACTTACCGCTACAGCAACGCGAGCACTAATTCCAGCCTGACTGGTCTACCATCTGGTCTGCCGTCCGTGGCTGTCCTGGACGATGCTTTCAGCCGCCCAGCCACAGTCATATCTCGTACCAATGAGACGCCACAAGCCAGTCTCTACAGCTTCAGCACAGACGACGGCGGCGTCGAGCGTCCATCGACTGCTGATAGTGATCGCAACAGCAGTAGCCCGTCGCACAGTGCAGCCTCGACAGGCAGTACCGCCACCTACAATGGTCCTTTGAGTCAGCCACAACCGCGACAGCACGCAAGTGTTGAGGCGCTGAGGCGGCAGTCGAGCTTCGATCAGCAGCAGCAAAGGGCATCGACGGCCCAACGCATGAGCGTGCAGAACCTCAATGGGCGTTACTGAGGCACTTACTCAGCCTCCTTTTTATTTCCGCGACTGTAGCGTTCCGCGATTGCAGCATTCCTGTTTATTTCCCTTTTGCTTGTTGATTGGTTACACGGCGCAAATGCTTTCGAATATGTAATGGTCATGATTTGGGTACAGCACGACACCGACTACTTTCGGATTTGTACAGGCGGCTATTCTGTTGTAGTATGTAGCCATTTGACATCTCCTGATGGGTAGCATAATTGAAGAGGGGGAAGATAGGCTCAGGCAAGCTACGATGACCACGGTTTCCTGCTTCGGATGGCCATCATGAGGCGGGCCCGCGATGGTATACGGTGCCCGGCGTGCATTTGCGACATCTTGCTTCTGGGCACTAGCCTTGGAAGTTCTCACGATAGCCTAGGGTTGTACGAATATAAAAGGTTGAAGGCCACGATACGTGCTGGGACACGAAATCAGGAATGACCCCAGGGTACAATGGAAATTGGAAAATTCGAGGCATAGGCCAGTGACGATATGCGGATCAAGGATTGCTGTATATGACCTGTAACATTAGAATGGAAGCCAGCATTGTTTCAAAAGCTCGCCTGCTCATCACGTTAGGTATCTAAGCGAAATTTGTAAGAGTACTGGGACAAGCATTCGTCAACATGCGTTCATCAGCGTGGCCCTCTCAGGAGGCAGAAACCAGTCTGCCAGCTGGCCGGGAGGTTGTCACATTCGCAGGAGCTATTGTACGTACAAAGGCCGCCTCACAGCTGTGGCAAGTGGATTGTCGTGTCATCACTACATTGTAGACCGGGCTCACGCAACAGTCTGCTCAAGCACCGCCATTGATAGCAGAAGCAGCATCAGCCTCGTCACCGCCGGCCTCGCTCGGACCTTCCTTACGTGCAAGCAACCTCGCCTCTCCCAACTCTGCCCACCGCACCACCTTCTCCCTTTCCTCGTCCTCATCTTCAGCATCAGAAAGTCCTTCCATCTCGAACTTCGAGTACACCCGTTGCCCATCCGCATCATACTGCTTGGGCCTAAGGTCCCTCAATGCCATCAACACTTTCCAGCCATCATCCTCTTTCGACTTGAGCTGGACAGTGCGAGTCAGTGTTGAAGGCTGCCAATTCGTAGCTGGAGAGCACACAAGCTCTTGATAGACCACGAAGTCGTCTGTTTTGGCATCTGCTTCAGTAAGAACTGGTAAGGTCGACATGTCTGGGGGCAGTGGTGGGAAGCCATGGTCTTCAGAAACGTTCTGGTGCTTGGCCGCTTCATTCTGGAGTTGTGAGCCGGGGCCATCTTCGTCGTCGTAATCGTCATTGAGCAAAGCGCCTTCCTCCCAGTATTCGTCATCTTCGTCCTCGACGTCGTCGTAGTCGAGTGCATCACCAGTGCCGTCCGTGTTGTACTTGTCATAAGTCTCCACGTATTGGCCCTCAGCCACAGTATCATGTAGGCGCCTCTTCCGCATCTTTCTGGATGACGAGTAGGCGGCGCTAGTACGCGCCTTTGCTTTCTTTCGCCTCTGTTGCGGATCCCAGCGCTGATGAAATGGGAATGGCGGTGTGCTTAGCACGACGCCTTCCTCACAGCATTCAACGGCTGAAAGCTCAATCTTGTCGCGCCAAGAATCGTCGTTTGGTTCGTCAGTAGCAACACCGGCAAGAGCTGGCGTGTCATTCACTTGAGAAGGTGGCTTGCTCGCGCCTGCTTCTGTCGGTGGCCCCACACGTTGCTTATCACGATCTGCGAGTCGCCTTTGGAGTGCAGCTTCCTCTTGCGGTGTCTTGGGCACTCGCACACCAAGTGAGCCGAAGAGTAAGCGTCTCGAGCTGTCAAGATTGAGCCTGGATCGTTTGGTGACCGAAGCTGGTACCATGTCTGTAGCCTTGGTCGGCTTTGCCGAAGCCGCTTTTCCAGGATTGTCCTTTGCCTTTCCATTCGGCTCTGGTGCTGGAACGGGAGCAGATCCGGGTGCTTTTATGCTCATTTCTTCTGGCGCATCATCCTCATCCTCGCCGTCGACTTGGCAAACTCCGCGCTTCTTCGGCCTCGACTTGGGAGCGTCAACCTGTACACCACCAGAGTTTATCGCTTGCAGAAGCTTCATGCGTTGTGCCTCAAAGTCCCCTTCTGATGCCGTGTCTGTGACTGCTGCCTGAGCCGTACTGACGTAGTCAACCATTGTCTCATCCTCTGGTGGCGAACGGCCGAAGGTCTCAGTCGAAGTGTCTTTCTCAGTTTCTGCGTTTGGGTCATCCAACAGCTCTGCGGTCAGGCTCTTATTCATTTGCGCCGGTTCAGGTGACGCTTCTGCACTCGTGGGATGATTACCATTGCGCGCCTTCCAAGCTCGCATATCAGCCAGTGACGCACCGGCAGGTAGCACGCCCACTTTCTTAAGATGCTTGAGCTCCTTCTGATCGCGCCTCCTCACGTTGCGGCTTTTGGTGTTTTCAGAGCCTGTATTTGGGATGCCCACAAACTTTGTGGCCTTGCGCATCTTTGCATTAGGCGGTCCCGAAGGTGTCGATTCAGCGGCTGCCGTCTTTGGAGAGTCGATGCCGTCTTTCGATGAAGCTGTCTCTGAACGCGTGATACGTGATCCGAGCTCTGTCTCACGTGCTGCAGCCTTGCTTGGTCTTGTGTCAGGTGCATCTTCGATGCCATGCCATGACTCCCGTTCGCTATCATCGCCTGAGCTGCTTTCGGACTCGCTGCTTTCGGACTCGCTGCTTTCGGACTCGCTGCTTTCGGACTCGCTGCTCGTGTCGCTAGTATCATCCTGATCCTCATCTTCGCTTTCACTTGCCTCACTCTCACTCGATGACCCTTCCGACGACTGGCTTGAGAATGAAGCATCGTCCTCATCGTCCTCAATGTCCTCAATGTCCTCAACGTCCTCAACGTCCTCAACGTCCTGTGCGTTTTGCGCAGCCCGCTCATCCAGCTCAGACTGCTCAGCCATATCGCCGAGCATTGCCTGGAGAAGCTGAGGCAGCACATCAGGCTGGCTGAGCCGGCTGATTACCTCATCGTTCATCTCCAGCTCATCATCCTCGTCTACCGAAGCTGCAGTACCCACACCATCCATTCTCCTCCTCTTCCTTGGGGGGATCCTGACTTTCGGGGTATATATGCCCTTGACCTTGGTCCTGCCCCACGGCAACCCGTCCAACATATGCCTCCCATCTCCTGCGATCTGATCTCTGCCGAGCACCTTCCTCGCCCTCACCTCGCTCGTCAACAACGGCCTGACCACAACCTCATCCTCATCCTTCAAGACATCGCCCAGTATGTGATAGTGGAGACACTCGTACCCGCCAATCGTGATAGTGTAATGCTCTAAGCCCCATGTATCCGACTCAAGGGGGAACGTACCATTTATTTCTTCCAGCAGCTGTGCAATGGTACGCTTAAGAGTAGTCGAGGGTATCGGCCAGAGTGTCTGGACTGTAGGTAGATCGTTCCGTTGAACCTGCAGGCGGATCCGAATAGGCATGGCGGTGGTCGCCTGTGTTGGTGCCATTTTCAAAAGCCAGCATCAGCTCATATCCGGTGATTGTGAGAAGGCGAAACATATAATCCACGAAGAATAATAATCTCCAAGTGCATACAGCGAGCTCCAGATCAAGAAGGTTCGGCGATCTGGAAAACACGCTAGCGAGTCATACGCGTTGGGGGCATGGAAAACATTTACCAGAAAAAGTTCATATCGGACGACGTACTGTCACTTCAACAATCTAAGTACAGGTTGCAGGGCTTAGAGATCAACCGCTAGAGCCGAGATTCGCGCCAGGTATTGAAGGTACGGCAAGTACAAAATCCCGAGAGCATTTCCCAGTTCCGTCCACTCCAAACGCTTTTGCAGGGGGAAAATGGTGAACGCAGTAAGCGCCTCTTCTCTGGGAGCAACTTCAGATACGTACTTCTATTCCCTGGCTCGAACTGGAGACACATTTGCGACCATCGGCTCAGATGACTCTGTCAGGCTCTTCGACGCGACGCTTGAATCAATTGGCACCGCACGACCTTCGGGAGCTGGCCTCTCATGCTTAAAAGCATTTTCCAACACAGCTTTCGTCACCGCCGGTCGGGATGGTATCGTCCGGATGTTTGACGCTCGCGCGAAGCAAGTCTCGCAGATCCAGGAACCGCAAGGGCGAGCTATTTCAGCTATCGCTTCGCATCAGCATATCCTTGCCGTAGGGACAGAAAGCACGAAAGAAGGACTTGGAGACGTCAGTATCTTGATCTACGATACAAGAAAGCCAAATGTGCCATTGAGAAATTACGCCGAATCGCACACCGACTCTATCACACAACTGGCATTCCATCCTCAACAGCCCAATGTCTTACTATCAGGCAGCACAGACGGCCTGATCTCACTCTTCGACGTCGACCAAGCCGAAGAGGAAGATGCGCTGCAACAAGTCCTCAACCCGCGATCAGCAGTACATTGTGCTGGCTTTCTCACGCCGGATCAAGCATATGTCTTCACAACCGACGAGCAATTTCTCATATATCCACTCGCTGAGCCAGTCGAGGGTGTAGAACCACAGCCTGCGACAGACTTCGGTGACGTGAGGCAGAGGCTTGATTGCATGTATGTGATAGATTTGGTCAGGCAGCCAGATGGCCAGCCTGTGATCGCACATGGGCATAACAATGATCGGAAGCTGTCGCTTGCCCAGCTCAATGGGCCGGAGCCATGGTCATTGGGAGAGACGGTGCAGTTTCCGGGAGCGCATGGGGACGAGGTTGTAAGAGATGTGTTGTTGGTGGAATGCAGAGCCTATAGTTGTGGCGAGGATGGGCAAGTTAGGGTCTGGCGGTGGTAGACCGTTGCTTCGCCGCAGAAAATTGGTAACGCAATCCTTGCTCAGAAGCCAGCGGCTTGTGGCAGTCTGTCGACTACGAGCGGGTGCTGTTGCGCTCCTTCCTGATTTATTTCTGCGATTCTCTGCGGGCCTTTGTCCGACCACGGTCCCTCCCGACACGAGTCAGCAGGCACGATCTGGCTTTAACTTGCGTTGTTCCAAAAACATTTGTAACACGACTCAGAGCCCTGCTCTACGACAAGCGGTACACGCGCGTCCTATGGCCACCGAAGTCATCGGAGGCGCTGAACAGTCAAGGTGTTACTTCCTTGAGATTCCGCCAGAGGTGAGTCATGGATATCAGTGCAGCTACCTGCTTGCCCAATGTGACTCACGATCGCTGTGTTCAGCTTAGAAATCCAATCTACGAGCTCGCCTTCACAAGCGACGACATTCCACATGAGACAGACCTGTTTGAGAGGAGACCGCCGTGCGCGTCCATCGCATACACATGCCGTCAGATCTAGCAGGAAGGCGCAGACATCTTCATTCACTCCTGGAAACTTTACTGGGCCCAGACCAGATTCGTTATGCCTCATCTAGAGAGATTTATCGATATAGTTCCCACCACTGCATACCACCTTGATCATAGATACCTGCAGGCCGGCTTCAGTGGTCGCATGCCTTCCGCATCCAATCTTGCCATGATCACCAGGCTAGACATCACCTCTGTCCAACCACGGCCCATGGCATACAGATCCTTTCCCTGCCGACAAGGGAAATGGGAGATCGTATTAGATGTATTGGATGTCCCTCGAAATACTCAGCAAGAGTATGAGATCCATCTTTGCTGCCAGACGTCTGGGCCATTGGAGGGCAGACATGTTATATGAGATCCTGCACTTGCGTTGGTGTCAGGCTGGTGATCTCAGGGAGATGCTGTGGATTATTTCCACACATGCGAGTTTGACGAAGCAACTCTGAAGCTGGTGCAACGCCATTGCTATGAGGTGCTCGGCCCCAAGAAGTTCATTGCAGAGGGCGCTGCAGGTTCCATATCGGATGGGGTATGGTAATGTGCCCTGACATGAGGCTAAGACCAATGTGGGCAAGTATCAATGGTGCGGTACAAGCGCAGAGACTTCGGGAATTGATGATAGACTTGGTACGGTCGCTGCATTCCGCGAGGCCATGAGCAGAATGAAGCTCAACTTGCACGTCCCAAGTCATACGAACAGTCCTCTCGGCAGTCAATCAACAGGAGCGTGACCGACTCACTGACGCGACCATGATCTGTGGCAGTTGCTTTGACACTTGGCCTACTTGAACTGTCCATTGACACGACAAGCAATATTGCAGTACCTGCCTGACATAACTGACGGTACGCTTAGCGTGTGACGTTAGCTCTCAGCGTCAGTCAGACTCTGAATGCGTCCGCCAGTCAAATACAGCTTGACTACCTGCTCAGAAGCCTGCAAACAAACGGATTTGATGCTAATGTCATTCTCCTAAGCTTGAAAAGCCGAGGCCCATTTACAAACTTCTCAGCCACGAGGATAGAAGACGCGAGACTTATTTACATGAGTGGCGCCCGGAGAATCCGAAAATACAGCGACTCGTTTACATTTTCAGGAACCTCGCCCATAGAATTCGAGAATGCAAGACCCGTTTACAAGGCCCTCGGCCACAAGTTCGACGACGCAATACCATTTATATGACGCTCGGCGGACGAGAAATCTCGATAGCCCCCACCCAAGTCGCCTTCCCTCTCGCTTCAACCTCTTCGACAACTTCAACTCTTTCAACGAGGTCAACTGCTTCGACAACTTTGACATCTTGGACGAGTTCAGCTCCTTCGACACCCCCGACTTATTCTACAACCTCAAGTTCTTCGCGTCCTTCAACAACCTCAACATCACTCTCGAACCGACATTCAGCATCCGACCTCCACACGAGACTCTCAATCATGTCTCACGCCCCTGTCGCCGCCATAGGAGCCAGGTGTTACCTGCTCGAGTTGCCAACAGAGCTCAGGAACGAGATCTACGAGCTTGCCTTCACGAGCGACGATGACCCACAAGAGACAGCTCTGCTTGCGATACATCCGCCGACTGCGACACTGCTGCTTACATGTAGCCGGATCTACGACGAGGCTGCTGTACTCTGGAAGGCCTGCCGGGACACATACTGGTAGAAGACTTTCGGGGCGCTGATATGTCTTGCTTCACGCAGACCCTTTAGCCGTTGCCTTCTGTAGTTCGATTTCGCAGTCTAATTTCTCTTTACAGGCCAGCACGCAAATTCGTGATCATGGACTGCGACCGCTTTATCACCCACATCAGCGATCGTCCCAAGAGGTTGAACGTCAACATCAGCCTGCCCAGCGATTCGATTCTAGCCCGCCTGATGCATCTCGAGATCAGCAGCGACACCGTGACATATCCTGGGAACATTCACAAGGTCCCGCTACACGATGGGATCTGGTCGTCCTACGACTCGCCCGCAAATGAGCATCATTTCGCTTCCGTTGCGGAAGGACGTCGGCTCTGGGATGATGGTCAGGGGATCCTCACAGTCGAGGGCTTAGGGGGAATGGAGCTTGACAGAGGAACTGACGAGGGCGATCGTTGAAGCTACATTCATTTGGAAGACTTTGACGAGGAGCAGATTCGCACCGTGAAGGGCGCATCGTTGCGCAAGCACTTGACCGAATACGAGGCCATCGGAGCCTTGAGGTGGCTTCCTGAGTGCTGGGACCGAGCGGGCAAACTGTGCGGGGAAAGCTCAGTCGATGGAACGTTTTTTGAGCCACTAATTTTCCTTATGGGTGAGTACCATGAGAGTTTAGCTCTGGTCAGCCGCCCGAGATGTGCGCACGGGCGGTGGTCCTGGGCTCACTGTATGTCGCTTGGTCGAATTGGAGTTTCGCAACGTGTGTTGGCATTTGTGGCTCCTCCATCAGTGATTTCTATCAGTCAACTAATCGATCAACCACTTGACCGGCCAGTCACTCGACCACGCGCAGTCAACAGTATCAACAAGCCATTACAGCAAGCCGTTAAGCGTACCAACAAACCATCACCCGTGTCAAAAGCTGTCGACCATATCAACCAGTCAACCGGTTAATTGACTGATGAAACCTCTGTCCTCCATAAGGTTAGTCGCTCTTGTTGAGAGGAGAGGACCTCATCACCAGCGAGGCGTGCTACATGAGAAGGGATGATTCCAATAAAGAAAGCTTTGCCACTTTATTGCTCTGCGTTTGCACACTAATTCACGTGGCGGCGGCGTGTGCTCCTTCCATTTTCGGATCAGACTATCAAGCTGGCGGGCCGTCCCAGAAGCTCTCTCTTGAGGCTCGTGCAACGCAGCTTGTCTCCACACATCTTCCGCATCCTTCACTGTCCCTCCAAATCACGACTCTCGTGCGCAACACCCACATGTCTCGCGCCTCGGCACCCGAGCCAGCTACTGCCATGGACGAGAAATGCTACCTCCTCGAGCTCCCACCAGAGGTATGCCGACAAACCGGAAATGCCTTTGTTTTGAGAACGACACTAACGCTTCGCTTTCTGCAGCTTCGTAACCAGATCTATGAGCTGGCGTTCACAAGCGATGACGATTCGCAAATGACAGACCTGCTCGCCACGAACCCGCCGAGTGCCGAGATCCTCTTCACTCGCCAACAAGTCTACAGTGAGGCCGCGATGCTCCTCAAGGAATGCTGGAAGGCTTACTGGTATGTGACAGTTCAGTCTCTTGGACCTGCTATGGTTTTACTCAGGCCGGGCGTTCTCATGTCCGCCAAAAGCGTACTCTGGGAATCTGCGCAGGACTGATCGCCAATTCACGATTCCATACCTGGAAAGACATGCGAAGCTCATTCGCTGTGGCCCATCAAGGGTCCTCCTCAGAATGGACGTCAGGCTACCAAGTAAAGCCGCGTTGGCGAAGGTGTCGAGCCTTCAAATCAGTATCGGCAATGCCGATGCTAGATGTCCCAAGGCGATCGTGCTTCACGACGGGATCTGGTCGGTCACCCCTCTCAGGAACGGAAGACCGTACTCCTTTGTGGTGCCTGGAAAAGAGTTTCGACCTCAAGATGTGGTGAACCTCCGTGAACTTCACGGACGCTGGTGCACATCTGGCCACCAATGAGCTCAACACTGGACCTTCGTAATTGGCAATGTAGACACTAGAGATAATCAAAACTCGGTCATGGAAGCACTAGGACGTCAGTACTTGACGAAGCACGAAGTCAGGAGCGTAATGGAATGGTTGGCTTACTCCAATAGATGAGCCGATGACCGACGAACAGAATTGGTTAGATGCAAGAGGGGTGAACTGATGATTTGAGTGTGTGTCATTTCCCGTGGGGTTGGAATACCGTCCGAGCTGGCAACGATATACAAACTCTCCGTATTGGATGAGTATCGTCGTATCCGTCAAGATAGGCAGATAGGGTTTGGTGTTCCTGCTCCAAAGCCTGCCATCAGGTACCCATACATACATTGTCCAATCGAATCAATGTACTGTCTGTATCGTTCTGGTCTTTCTCAACTAGAGCACTGACTCCAATGCCCACCACTCGTAACAAAGGTCTGGCTGGCAACAAACTTGCTCAGCGTGCAGCGTCCCAATTCGTCTGCGCCGCAATTCTGCAGTGGCACCACCCTGTCGTTGATAATAGCTCGCACCAGCTCCTCATTCTCACCAGGACACACCATCTTCTCGAAGTATGCCCGAGCACCCATTGGCACCGTCCAGGCGGCCGAGTATCCATTCGTTTTCTTGGTGGTCTCCAGCTTCTTCTTCGACAGATCTGCAGTGCCATTATACAGGCCCAAGGCGGCGAATATGGAGCTGAGATCGTCGTCGTGGCTGAAGTCGGCGTATAGAGGGTATTCGCTGCCCAATGGGAAGGTGACCTGTGATACATCAAGTGTATGGTTGATTGATGTGTAGGATCCGGCACTAGTCACGTACGTACGGTTCTGCGTCATGCGCGCAAGTAATTCGTTGCCGAACCCAACACCTTGTGTGGGACCAAGAGGATTGCCTTGCAGATCCTCGTACCATTTGTCCAGCGAATAGTAATAGTTGTAGTACGTCCACTCGTCTTCCTTGAACAGGCTGCAGAACTGCGAGATAGTACCATTTGCTGTAGCAAGAGTCTCATACGGACAGAGGTCCATCAGGTAGATGATCTGCTTTTTACTGAGTTTCGCACCCTTGAGATTCTTGTTGACCCGCTTCCTCGTTTTCTTGACCCATGTGTTGCGCCACTTGTTTCTGGCATCCTTATTGAGGTCAGCGTCTGTGCCATTCACGTAGTTGGTACACAGTTGTGCGAATAGGGTGCTGTTGGATCCAGCGCGCTCCGAGATCTTCTCGATTGGGTACGGATACGTCGGATCAGCACCACCACGAGCTTGGTGGAAACCTTGACTGAAGGTCTGCGCCGACTTGACCACACGATGATCACTTGATGCACGAAAGAAGGGCGTGTATGTCTGCGCTAAAGCAGAATAGCGCTCATAGAATTTGATGCCAGAATTTATCATCTCCTGCTGACCAAAGCTGGTCAAGCTATTGGCACGGAGTCCGTAGGTGTAGTTCTGAAGAAAGGCATATTCCTCCGAGTACGATGTGGTTTGGTTTTGAATTTGCTCGATCAGATCCACGTAATCATCGTCCTTGGATGATGTAGGATAACGAGTGCCATGGCGAGAAAGCAGATTCACGAAGCTGATTGTGCATCCGGATGGCATATCAGCAGAGATTTTGCTGGGAGCACTGAAGTATGGACTCTGCGGGCCCCAGTTATGGCTGATGCTTGTGTCGCATTGATACCCAGTCTGGACATTGTCACATGAAGTAGCACTTTTCAGTCGTCAGCAACTTCACGTCTGCTTGAGTGATTGGAATGGACTTACGCAAGTCCCGCGAGACCGATGGCTTTCAGGACGGATTGCATGCTGGGCGAGATACTGGGAATCGCTGCTGCGAATCCATCCTCTTACCACCAACGGAAATCGTATATGGAGAATGCCATAGCCGCGTCGCAATCTGAGGGGCAACGCACTCAGCCATGACCAAAACTGTAAAAAGCAATCAAACTGCGTCATTTTGCGTGTGTACAGCGTTGCTAAGGCAGCGTCGATCCACTAGAAACGTGAAGCGCTGCCAAGACTTTCGAGGGGATCTACTCTGCTGACGCCTGACTCGCACGCGACATCATATCAATCAGCATTCAGACCACATACATCCACGATTAAATCATCTGCGGTCGTAGATCCGTTGGGTCCCTGATAGCGTCATTGCTGGCTTCCTCAACGAGTTGCAGCACCACCATGAAGACAATACAACTTAACTGAGCTTTCTTGTAAAGATGGCCGAATTATTAGGGCTCATCAATGGCAGAACTCCATCACCTTTCTCCACTGACGAGAGCCGCGACGACCCTGTTCTGCACAGGTTGCGCCGTAGAAGGCAGCAGGCAGATCAGCTACAAGACAAAGTGGCACTAAAAACCAGCCATCCGCTCTAACGATGGACTGGCCCAAGGTGGTCCACGATTTGACAATCCGAATGCACTTCTCTCCTTTCCAGCCTTCAAGCAAGTACACATGACATTCGCACACCATATTCCTCAAACATCCTGAGAGACTCATTTCTCTGCTCCAATTACTGTAGACAAGCCAGCACAAGGACAAGGCCCCTGCATTTGGTGCGGCTGCGAATGGCTCATCTGTCCAGCGAAGAGCCGGTGATTAGACCCGCGGTCTCAAATACGGCAGCCGTCTCCTGGGTATGCCAAGTGCGCCTAGAATGTGAAAGAGGCGAGCTCTTGGCCCCGAAGACCGCCGTGAGACAATGCCGGAAACCGACCGTCGATGGTCATTCAAAGCTGATGTTACTGCCGGCAACATGCGCTGCGCTCTATTCCAACATCGCCACCTGGTCTCAAGATATTGAAAAAGGACACAACCGGAATACTGTGAGAATTCCCGAATGGCTCAGCACTGCAACAACTAACATTACTGCTCAGCAAGTGCCCACAGCAGTTACTTCCTGGTTTATCATGTACATCCGTGCGATGATGATGACAGCCCTCGCGCTAGCAGCGAGCGCCTTCGCGTATGAGCGAACAGCATGCCTCGGTCGCGTCCCGGGTGCAGACTGCCAATATGACATCGGATATGTACTTGATGCATTTCTTGCCTCCTGTCGACCTATGCTAATGTGTTGCTCAGGGGGAAAAGGTTTACGGTCACTGCTCTGGCAGCCCTCTGACCTGCCAGTAGATTGGAACAGGCCAACTGTGACACATGGAGTTCGAGGTCTTGGAGCGAGGACATGAGTTAGCCTTTGTTAAGGGTCAATGGTTATAGGACGGTGGGCTGTGTATGGACTGGGCTGTGTATGGATTATGAAACGACGCCACCCATTGGTTCCATCGTAACTACCTCGTTGACCTCATTGCCCTATGTTGAGACACCGGTACAAATTCGACCTTTGACCTGGTCCAGTCGCCTTTGAGTTGATAGGACCCGTCTGTCCTGATGGCCACTTTGGTCTGCACGAGGAAGGTGCGACTTGCATTGACCAATGCTGACGCCGGTGGACGTGGCAGACTGTTGAGCAGTCCTCTCAACGGCCAGTCAAGCTACTGTCGGCTGACTGACTTTTCAGTGACGCATCAGGTCCAGTCAGTGTGTAACTCGTCAGCAATCAAGCGTGATCAGTCATTTGACACGCCAGTCAAACAAAGAGTGCACTAATTGACATTACTGTCTTTAACGTCAGGCCTTGACGTGAGACTGATCCAGAAGTCACCCAATCATCAGTCAGTCGCTCACTCGATCCATTAGTGACGGCTTGATCGACTGTTGAGATGACTGCTGTTGAGGACATATGGGTTGCCATCGTCTGCCTGTGGGTATTCGCCAATGCTTACAGGCGCAGATAATCATTGCGAGCTGACCATCCTGAACGAGTGAAGATCGTGAGCGATAGAACCGTCGAGGCGGACAAAGGCAAATTATGGCGGCAGCTTCGAAGCCCTTAGCATTGATTGGGGCTCTCAAGGCACAGCATCAGCGTATGCTGGTCGCCCAAATGACAGGTCGCGATGCAGTGCCGTGTACAGCTACATCACGCGTCTTTACATGACAGCTTCCACGTGTGACCGAGCCTGTGAACATCGCTTGTTGGCTGACCGTTTCGCAGCATGACATGTTGTTGATATATGCTATAATGTTGATGTGTTCGTGTTGGCGACAAACGAAGCCTTGTCCACGCAAGATAAGTAACTATGGTGGATAAAGAAATCGATCCACTCTCTGGAAGGCCAACAAATTGCATGAGGTCAGCATGCACAAAGAACTAAGTATAGCCCGGACCATGGATTGAGGACTCAAGACTGCGCATGCAAGTCATAGTTGACGCAGTCCCAGCATGATCTGAAGTCACTCAGCACAGCAAGTTTGTCCAGTCCGAGGTGCTGGTCACATTTCTTTTGGTTTCTTTTCTTCGTCAGCTTCCTTGTCTCCACAGCCCGTCCGCAGGCCGGCCTCAGTCATAAAAAAAGATCAAGCCATGCAGTTCACGACATTTCTTCTCACTGCCCTCGCCAGCACAGCACTTGCACTTCCGCACACCGTCCCGGGCAGCAAATACACACCAAGCGGGAAGTAGCAGAATGGGCGCAATCCTGCAAAGCTACAAAGTTCTTCGAAGACGGCGATGTTGCCAAGCCTCGGGTGGCCTACGAGGTCACTGTTGGCTATCGGTATAAAGCGTCGGGCATTGAGGGCGCAAAATGCAGTCAGTTCGCAGCTTGGTTCAACAGCAAGACTTGCAAGGATAATGGTGATGGCAACTACTATTTGGCGTTTAGCTTGAAGAATGCGAAGGAGCATAACAAGCAGCTCAACAGAGACTTGCATACCCTGTCACCGAAGACTGTTTTCAATTGTCCGGATCACTAGAAAGTCGACATAGCTAGATAGTGCATATATCTCCGGTGGTAGCAGAAATTCGGGTGTCTGACCACAGAGAGCTTGGCAATCGCACCTCATTCGAGATGGTATTGCGTGGAGTGATTCTCCTCGCACTGTCTTTCCGGCCTAAGAGAACACCACAATACCGTCTTAAGTGTTGTTCGAGCAGGTACGAGAAGTTCCAGTCTCAAGCCATGGTCGTGTTGTTCTTGACTCGGTCCTGCAATGCTGCATCCTTGACGCATGCCACCGACAATCAAGCGGCCCGAAGGAGGCAAGACCTTCAGCGCCGTCCGCCAAGTGAGGCTTTGGCATCGATGACCAAGACCCTATGTTGCTGTGGTCAAAGTCTGGAAAGGTACAGGATTGAGAACCTTGTCGCGTCTGTCTTCAGAGCTGGTGCGCGCGCACGGGCCGCGTCAACAAGCTCTTCGAGGTGTGACCTGCCTGCTTTCTTTGCAATACGGCCGCAAAACCTTGATGGATGCCATTCCGGTCCATCGCTGCCAACTTTGAGCGTGCTGTCCACAAAACTGGCCAATGACTGCATGCGCGTGCAGGCCATGGAGTCTAGACGGGTGATGATCCAGCACGTCGCAGCAAAAAAATGCTGGCCCATCGAAGAGCTTGCCAGCAGGACCCGAAGAGCATACTTTGCAACGTACTCATCAGCAGGGCAGCCATGGTCGTGGTCACCTTCGACGAAGTACATACTTATGGATTCATGCCATGACGTCTTACGTGGACTTCTTCAAGCTTCAGCTAGCTCTGCTGCGATGTCGGATGCTCAACTTCGAGCAAGATACAACTTGCCAAGCAAACCGCTTTTGGCCCATAGTTGCCCATTCTTTAATCCCGTGGAGTAGAAGGCATTGGAATCGCAGATACAAGACAGCCGAACAATTGCCACTTAGCATATTTGACCTAGAAATACTGGCCTGATCGATAGCTACCACCTATCAAAAGGAACAAGCTACAGGTAGACCCGAGAAGGACAGGACAATGACTCTGACCATCCACCACCTCCAAGTCTCGCAAAGCGAACGCATCGTTTGGCTCTGCGAGGAGCTCAACGTACCGTACGACCTCAAGCTCTACAAACGCTCTCCTCTCCTATCGCCGCCAGAGTTCGTTGCACTCCACCCGATCGGCGCTGCACCTGTGGTCACGGATGGCGATGTCGTCCTAGCGGAGACGGAAGCAGTTGTAGACTACATCGTCAATGTCTATGGACAAGGCAAGTTGACAGTCGGCCCACGAGTAAGTGTGAATCGAGGCGGCATTTTCCTCGTGGCAGGATGATCGCTAGAGCAACTACTGACTGTTACCAATCCCAGGCGGGCAAAAAGGCCTACGCAGACTACCTCTACTGGCTCCACTTCACCAATGGCACCTTTCAGCCTGCTGTAGGCCGCTGCATGGCACTGCATTTCTCCGGGATTGACGCATCGAATCCGACTCGGGCACGTTACGAGAAGAAGGTCACGCAATGCTATGATTTTATCGAGGCACGCCTTGGCGAGACCAAAGCCTGGCTTGCTGGCAACGAGTTGACCACCGCAGATATCGTGATGGGATTCAGTTTAAGTACGATGCGGAAGTTCGTCGGAAGGGATTATGATGGGTATCCGCATATCGCGGCGTACTTGCAAAAGATCAAGGAGAGGGATGCCTATCGGAGGGCGTTGGCGAAGAGTGACCCGCAGCTGGACGTCGATGAAGTGACGGCTGTGAAATCGCCGGCGCTCTTCGAGGCGCTACAGAAGCGGTAGAAAGGTACCTGCTCACTGGCTTGACGTGACGGAAGACGCAATAATGCCTCCATATTGCCTCAGTGCTCTCAAATAATCACCCCAAATCAATTTGACTAACTGAATGATGACCCGGTGAGTGCCATGTCAAGGCTGACATCACAGACATATCGTTCGCATTGGTGACGAGAAGCAAAACAAGATGACTGGAGCTTGCTTGACTGCCTAGAGGACTATTCTTCGGACCACTCCTCGCACGAACAGTGCTCCCAATGCTCAGGCAAGCAGCAATAACCGTCAACACCATTGGCCACTAGCCATTTTCACATACGAATGCCGATGCTCTTATCCTGTATTCCTTGAGCACTGGGAGAACCGTTAGCCCAAAGCGCCCCATCTACCCCTCTCCCTCCACTGACACGGCAGACGAGACACTTACGCAGTACTGTTTCGCTCCCGGCGGGTTGCCCATGAATTTGCAGAAATTGCCACCTGACGGGCCCTTGGCCATGCTTGGATCGTCGCTGCTTGGTTGACACTATAAGCGGTAAGTATCCGATCAGCCAGCAAAACGAGACAACGGCAAGCGATGCCTGGGAATATACGTACAAGTACACAGAACGGCTGCTTACTACCAGCATCGCAGTCGCCGTTGCACTCGGGCCTGTAGTCGCAAGCTGCTGCCGCGGCGAAGACCGGCAGAAGGGCTAGGAAGCCCGTGAGGACGGTAAGGGCGTGCATGGCGCAAGAGTATGCTGGAAGTGGAAGGCGTTCGAGAAAGGAGGATGGAGTGACGGAATATGAAAGACCGCCAGATTGTACTGCGTATTCGTTGCCTTGTTCATACTACTACTAGCCTGCGACAGACTATGGACCAGAGGACTTCCGGGCTTGTGCCGTTATGGAACAAGCCCAGGAAGACTCGGACGGCGGTGCTGTGATCAACGATGTATTAGTGAAGCAGATCTAGGCCCTCGTCTATACTGATTACTGATTACTAGGGCTTCGATCTGATGCGGCGTTCGGGATCCGTAGTGCCAATCGATATTGTTCGGCACAGAACTTCGCAGACCAAATGTCCTCCCGGTCGCGACAGCAGCAGAGTAGCCTGAGACAAATTCATGCTCCTAGCGAAGAAGCCTTGTGGAGCTTCGAAGAGTGGCCAGTCCACTTTACCACACAGGAGATTGCGTACCTGTCTGCAATATAACAGTCGTCTCAACAGCTGGTCAGATCGTGTTTGACTAATTGACTGACTCCTCTAGGCGAAATTATCTAATGTCTGCAGATGCGACGCAGAGGATCATCCCAAATGCGAGTCAACATTGGAATAATGTTTGGACCAGCCATGAAAGCTGCGAGTGGGCAGACGAGCAGGCGCACTGGCCTCACTGGCGCAACCTTTGGTCTCTAGTGCAAACCGGCGTAATACAAGCATAGACAAGGCCCTCTCGCAAACCTCAGCATTGCCAAGCATCGAAACACCGCGAACTATCTCACACATCCATAGGATATCAGCACGTCTTCACGGTTCTTACGATTTGCGATGATACATGGTTTCACGGACTGGACCAAGCTGGCACAAATCAGCGTACAGCAGAGGATGGAATGGACGGCATGCAGCATACCTTGTCCCTTTTGCCGATGACCGTTGACTTGATCAGGCTTAATATCGCCTTCACATGGAAGAAAATGCTGTTCACAGCTGCCACACCTGCGGCAGGACTGGTACGTCCCGTATGTTCAATCGGGTGCTCGAGTTGTGGCATGTCCAGGAGTTCCGCGGAGAGCTGTCCACTGGCCCGAGGGGTCGTACCCGTCGAGAGCTGCTCCGGCTCTCTGCTCCCAAGAGTCATGTCAGGATGAAGGCCAGGAGGTAATGGTGAGACGCCATGCAAACATTCTGATTGCTGAATAGCAGCAGCCGCTGATGTCGCTCGGCCTCGTTGTATGAGTTCTGTGACGACGCAAGCAAGTTTCGCGCGAGGAGACGGCTCACCACCCTGGTATTCGATCCGGTCAATCTGGAGCTCAGTCTTACGTTTGAGTATTTTCAAGCACTCAACTGTGGAATCGATGACATCGTCTTCAATGGGGCGCTCGTAGTGGATTCGCACATCGATGTATCCTTGGTGCCGTTCAGCGGCCTGGGTCTCCACCACGGACGGTGTTCGGGCTATGGAGTCCATGTCAGGGGGAGGCAAGCCTCTCTTGTCGATGGTGATGTGACCACTTGGATGGTGTCGGTAAGACAAGACAGGTTCTTGGTTCCTGATCTGTGAGAATGTCTCGTGAAGTTTGATGGTACGACGCAGGTTGTAGGTGTTGAACGCTTCGTTCTTGGCAGCAAGGTATCTCAATGCCCAGATCAAGGCGGTTGTGAAAGATTCCGGACCAGCACTTTTTGCTTTCTGATGCGCTTCACAAGAGCCAAGGAATTCGAAATGGCGATATGCATGGCCGCGTACACCAACGAGCCTGCCGGCGTAGCAGCAATCAAAGATCAGTAGCACATCACCATGCGACTTCGTAATTCCTAGCTCGGCGCTCGACCAGAGAATGTCATCTCTCTGTTGTTGCTGCACAGTCGGTCCATCGGGCGGTTTTGCCTGCCTTGTGATGTCGTTACATTTACATTCAGCTTGGAATCGTGTCATCAGAGAGACTGCTCACCCTTTCAATGCGAGGTCATTGCCTTGCACTTCGTCGGACACATAGCCATGGCCAGCATAGTAGACAATCAGAAGGCTATCTTCGCTCGACTCTTCGAAAGCAAAGTCTGTGATGTATTTCTGAGCCTGCAGCTCTAGGTTGACTCCAGGGTCTTGTCGAAAGTGCTTTTTCACCACTTTGAAGTGGTATTCATCTTCGAACACCTGTTGCAATGCATTGACCTGAGATGTTCAGCAATAGCTAGAGCATATGTTACGGCATGGATAATATACCTCTGGTGCAACTCTCAGGTCATCTTGACTCTCATGCCAGGAGAGCAACAGCACAGCGACATGCGTGTGTCGTACAGCTTTGCTCTGGCATCCTGGACCGACCGCCTCCTCGAAAAGCATGCGTCGACGCTCTTCTTGTGCCTGGTATCTGGAAAGCTTCAGTCGGCTATCCATGGTGACCCCGATCAGAGAACTCGTGTAAAATGGCTTGTCGCAAAGGATCGAGCAACAGAATGGGGGCCGCGTCGTCAGGACCTGGGATTTTCAACTCTAAATGGATGGGTTAGACGAACATGAATGGGGCTGGGCGGCCCCAGTAGCGTAGTGCTGGGAGCCTGAGGTCTGGACGCACCGCTGCATTTCGTATCCCAGCATAGTCCAGCTCAACGAGCATCACAGTAGACTATTGGTCGCAGACTGCCGTAGCACAGGCTGTTGCAACTTATAGATAAATATAGTATGGCAGAACCATCCAGATGCTTGCTGAGGCAGCGGATTCATTGAGGCGAAGCGCAAATATTGACACCCTGTACTCCCATCAAGAATTGTGGGTTGCACAGTCTGACTCCGCCACCACCAACAACGAGAGATGCTATGTGACAAGGCAACCGTAAAGGCAGAAAGAGACACAACTCAGTACAGCTCTCGACTGAGCCAAGGTGAGCAGACTGCGCTCGAGTCCCGCCATTCCCAAATCATGCCGCGAGTGCATGAGCGCCAGAAGTGCCAACATTACCAAGAAACACTACCAAAACAGCAGCATAGCTTGACGTCGCGACATGTCAGCACGACGATCCGCAATGAAGTTCTTCAAAGCAAGACTTACGCAGCCGCCGCTCCTAAAATCTCATGCCTTTTGGCGCCAGTGAATAGCGAGAGTGCTGCAGAGAAAAGTAATGTGAAGACCAGTAGAATGCCAATACACACAGCCACTGCTCTTGATGTCAAGAACCCAGTCTCTGTCTCGTTGGCGAAGTGCATGAGCAGATAAGTCGGCACGATCAAGAGGAAAAGAATCATGAGGACAATGATCGACAGGGCGCAAGCCGCGATGCGCTCTTTACAGTAGTAGACATTGTCGGGGTCGGACGACTTTTCCCTTGTTTCCTACGACCGCCGTCAAAAACTCTTGCGAAGAATGACATGCATTCAAGAGACGTACCTGAGAACAGAACATATACTGCAATAGTGATCAGCAAGTCCTCGACCTGCGGCGCGAAAGCGAAACTTACCTCGACTGCGCTGCAGTGAAGCCAACGGATAATCTGCTCAATTCTTGCATCGAGCCAAGCATACTCACGACCGGGCCGCAGTGTAATGAGGTCCTCTTTGCACCGCAGGAAGTCGGACTCGGCTGAGTGCACAGGGCCGTAATTGTGGATGTAATTCGCTGCACTGCGCTGCTCGCTACTTGTTGGGTTATTGAGACTGACAAGTTGTTGAGCGGCAGACATGAGTGTCGCTGCGCAATAGTCAGTGTGGCCCTGTCGATCCATAACGCCCAGCAACATACCGTATTCGCGGAATTTGATTTCAATGGTAGTGAGAAGCCTGAGTCGATCTTCGCCCTGTTCTTGCCGTTTGTACAGTTTGTCAAAATCCTCTCTTCTATCAACGTCATCCATGGCATCCAATTCTTCCTCCAAGATCCGTAGCTCATCCTGCTTCTGCAACAGGAGACGAGCCTGCAGATAGCCAAACCTACGATACAACATGAAATTCTCATGACTGTCCAGAAATGCTGCAAGATTGGGATAGCCTCGCCTAAACTTCTCCACTGCGCAAGAGCGTCATTGCTTGGGCATGATCAATGGCCACATTGTGATACATACAGGTCCGAACAATTATCTTGCTTGGGCGAGCTTGTTGTGCTGGTGCGATAGTGCCTTGCTGTGGTTCATGCCCAGTCTCCGTTCGATGTCGTTGGAACGAGTGGCAAATCCGACCAAGTATCCTGCCGAGTACTGATGCTCGATCAGCAACGCCAAGAGTCGTCAATGCTTCCAAAGAGCTTGCGCCCCACTCACCTTTGTTTGTGTCCCTTGACAACGTTCGGCACGATCCAGGCTGCGTTGCGCACTGTGAGCTATTGAGCTGTAGACCCTTCTCTAGCTCACTTGCGCTGGCGTCGTGGGAAGCCATGACGATCAATGCATTGGCAAACCGACTCAAGGCTTTTGAAGATATTTATACATGCTTGCGAAGTCCTCGCTGCCACCGCCCCCGAACCTCAGTCCAGGCTGCCTGCAGCTGTGCGTTCATGCATCAAATACCGGCATGCGCTGTGTCGTCCTACGTTGCTGAGCACATTTTCAGTCATCTTTTCAGCAGTCTGCTTTGCTCCACCCATTCGCCATGGTTATACTCCTCTGTTGATCCAGATGCCGGTCTGTACTCAAGCTTGTACATCATCTCACCGGTCTCGACGTTCTGACTTGATCTGCTCACGAACAGGGCGAACTCTCCTAGCCACACCTTGTCGCCTTTGCCGAATGGGTCCTTCAATTTGAAACCGGTCAATATGCAGGCTGCGAGTACACCGCCTCAATTCACATACCGTCGCTGGGAATTTCTTAATCCGGACATGAGCTCTGAATTCAGGTGCATCGGGCGTACGGCTGCTTGAGGATGTCGACTGCTCTAGCGTGTCCTCCTGAGGCATTGCTGTAGTTCGTGAGCTCCGGCAGTGCTCGGCGGACAGAAGATTCGGGTGGACACTGATGACCAATAGGTAAGGATGGCGCTTGGTGATGCTCAGCGCGGTGTAGTGGTCTCACCCGAGAACATATACCTCAGGCGTCGAGGCTCTGGACGCACATCAGCGAGCTCAGCAGCGTCTTTGTACAGCTCGAACCCTTCGCATGGTGGCCAATGAGAGGTTGATTCGACGTATGTGAGACGGAATGCTGCGGCAAGGCAACGAGGTGGCGTTCACGGGGCACGCCAGCTCACGAGCTTTGTACCAGATTTTGAAAACGCCATTAGACGGATTGGTACACCGCGATAGGAGCACCGGTGGAAGCGTTAATGCCTTTGACGCGAGGCTGTGGCAGCGTGGGGCGCAGTGCATGAAGGCAACGAGCGGGGTCAACAGGGTAGGTAGTCAGGCTCGAACAGCCTCTGCTCTCTATGGATTGCTGTCGGCACTGTGAGAATATTAGCATGACAGTATGTGGGAGTCGCGAAAACCTGCAAAGGAGCGGGGTCCGCTATGCATGTGAGACGCCACGAAGTCCAAACAGGACATTTTCGCCAGAAGGTCGACTTCCGCTGTCACGGGTAAACCCGAAGATACTCCAGCTCGATCATAGAGGGCAAGGGCATGCCGCATGCTAGGCATCTTGACAAACGCCACGAGAAATTACGTCACTGATTTACTCCTCCCCAGAACTGCTTCCCTCCACCTCCCCATCCTCCCCCTCAACCAACGGCACAACCCGAAAATCCACAAACACCACTCCCTCCCCAGCTCCCCCACCACCAGCACTCTCGACCTCAACCAAGAATTGCAGACTCAGCACACCCTCCCCGTCCATCCTCACACTCACCTTGGTGGCACTCGCCATAGCCCTCTGCGCCGCCTTGACCAAGCTAAACTTGAATCTCGCTCCCGTCTTCCCGGCGCACTGATGCGTTTCTAAAACCGGGGCCTCGCTTCCGCCACCCTCCGCCACGAATGCTACGATCGCGGACCCGAGTGCGCCAGATGCTGAGAGTGAGAGCTCCGGACCTGAGCGGGAGGAAGGAGATGCAGTGATCGTCAGGGTTTCTGGACTCATTGAGCTCAGTTCATTGATGGCGTCGAGGAGGTAGGTAGAACGCATGATTGTCTTCATGGCCACAGCGTCACGGTCGAAGGGGATATCTTCGGTGCTTTCGGCTTCATAGGTAGTCAAGTCGCAAGTGGTGGTGACGCCGGATTCGGACATGTAGATACTTAGAGGCTGCCCTTCGCCTTCATAGGTAAAGGTGCAGACGCCTGAGACGCCTATTGTCTGGTGGGAGAAGGCATTGATGCCTGCGTGGCGGTTGAGGCGGTGCGCTGCGAAGCCGTCGTAGTCGCCGGGTTTTCGCGCGGCGTTGGGGTCGGAGAGGGAGAAGATGTTGAGGGTTTCAAGGAGGGAGTCGAGGTTGATTTCGAAGATTGGTGGGTCCGGTGGATCGTCTTGAGATGAGGGAGGTGGTGGGGTGTTGTAGGTGTAGGAGGCAAACAGGGTTTTGTCGAGGAAGACGAAGGCTTCCATGAAGCTGCTGTCTTCGGTGCTGAAGCGGATGCCTTCGGGAGAAATGCGGACCTGGCCAGTTTTTGCGAAGGAGATGCAGCGGAGGAGCATGAGGAGCTGGCGAGCGGAGTAGGATGTGGCGGTGAAGAGATGAGGTGCCATGGCGTCTCTGAAGTCTTGTGGGTATCTAGCTTGCTTTTATGTATCTCGCCGACTGCAGCGCAAAATAATACACTGTAGAGTACGCAAGACAGCCTGCGGCAACTATGACAAGTATTGCCGTCCACGACGCGTTCTTCTGGCCGCTCCTTCCTTTCTTGCTTTTCGGGAGTATCTTGAGGCCGGGCGGAGGGTCGTAGGTGGCTTCGCGTGCCTTGCGGTACTCCGTCGCGAGGTTGATCTCTGGTGCGTGTCGTCTATAGCGTGTTGAGATCATACGTATACGCCGACTGCGCAGATCATATAGACCGCGCCGAAACTGGAAGGCGCGGTTAGTTGGTGTGAGGCCTCAGGCAGGAATGGATAGAGAGAGGAGCTTACCCGAAAGCAAGAGAAGCTGGAACGGCATAGATTGGGAGGCTTTTTAGGGAGTTGTCTGTCGATTGTTAGCATACTGCATGGCTATTTTGCAACTGGTACCTACTAAGTCCGAACAGTCCAGTCAAGACCAGAGCAGCAAGGAGGAGAGTGAAGCCGACAGCGAACTGGGAGTTCTTGCCGATGGTCGGCTGGAAGGGCTGGCTTGCCGAAGCTTCCCAGAGATCGTTGAGCGGTGTCGCAGACATTGATGAGTCTCTTGATGTGCTTGATGCTATGCGTGAAGTCGACAGATTGAGGCTCAATGGTTCGCGGAGGTGAACAGCTGGCTCGGCAGCTACATCCTAGAGCCGCATGCCAAGCTTCACGTGCATGAGCGCTAACGGAAGGAAGCGATGGAACGCCAACTCCACACGTCCTCCGCACTTGCCTCATGGACACGTGCTTCACGAGATCGCGACTGCATCTCGACTTTCACGTGCCTAACACGAGATGGCACAAGATACCATAAAAGAAGAAGGTAGGTAAACCTCTCTCTCGCACATACCAAGCATCGTCAAACATGCCATCTCAACTCATACCCCCAGCCTCAATCATTCACACTGACTCGCGTATGGCAGCACCCAAGCGCAAGGCCGACTCGGAGCTGAACGGCGATGTCCACGATACGAAGCGACTCAAACCCTCCCCGTCCCCGCAAGCCGATGGCGACGGCGACGGCGAGAAAGACACATACAAGCCCGCTGTACCCTTCCCCGAGAAGCCGGCGGTGATAGAAGAGCGGAATGGCGACATCTCCTTCCAAGTCGTCAATAATGACAACAAGCCGCGATCCATGATCATCCTGACCGGCCTGAAGTGCATCTTTCAAAAGCAGCTCCCCAAGATGCCGAAAGACTACATAGCGCGACTCGTCTACGACCGAACACACCTCAGCATAGCCATCGTGAAACGTCCACCAGCTGGCAGCTACGCCGAGGCCTCAGGCATGCCCGGCGAAGTCGTAGGTGGCATCACCTACCGCCCCTTCAAAGGCCGTCAGTTCGCCGAAATCGTCTTCTGCGCCATCAGCAGCGACCAGCAAGTCAAAGGCTATGGCGCGCATCTCATGTCGCACCTGAAAGATTACGTCAAAGCCACTTCAGACGTAATGCACTTCCTCACCTACGCCGACAACTACGCAATCGGCTACTTCAAAAAGCAAGGCTTCACCAAAGAAATCACCCTCGACAAGCCCAAATGGATGGGCTACATCAAAGATTACGAAGGCGGCACCATCATGCAATGCTCCATGCTGCCCAAAATCCGCTACCTCGAATCCGGCCGCCTGCTCCTCAAACAAAAAGCTGTCGTCCACGCCAAAATCCGCGCCGTCAGCAAAAGCTACGAAGTCCACCAACCCCCTGCCCAATGGCAAAAACTCAAACCCGGCCAGCCCCTCCCCGAGATCGACCCGCTTTCCCTCTCACCTATAAAAGAAACCGGCTGGTCCCCTGACATGGACGCCCTCGCCCGGCAACCGCGCCGCAACCCCTCTCACTCCCTCCTGCTTCAACTCCTCTCCGCGCTTCAAACCTCCTCCTCCGCCTGGCCTTTCCTGCAACCTGTAAACGGCGAAGAGGTCCACGATTACTACGACGTCATCAAGGAGCCAATGGACCTGAGCACTATGGAGAGTAAACTCGATAAAGATCAGTATGAGACTGTGGATGATTTCGTGCGGGATGTGTTGTTGCTGGTCAGGAATTGTAAGAGATATAATGCGGAAAACACTCCGTATGCGAAGGCGGCGAATAAGTTGGAGAAGGAGATGTGGAAAAAGATTCGCGAGGTGCCCGAGTGGAGTTATTTGGAGCCCGAGGGGTTTGAGAGTACGGCGAGGCAGGAGGTGTAGATGCTGGTTCGAGCAATGGATGAAGTTGGTTATGAGGCTATGATGAGATATTCTACAATAACGAGAGGTATTAGTCCTCTTCAGCAAGCTCACAAACCCTGTCTCATGATCCAACGTCGCCATCCACCTCGACAGTTTGAGCTTTCCTCCGCTCAGGCCATCAGACACGGATAATACAATTTATTGTTCCGAGAAGCAAGGAAATCGAGATCAGCGCAATGAAAGGAAAAGCGCTACCGACCGCCGCCTCTAAACATGCAATCACAGCTCAGCAACCACGCTTCTTCAATCCTCCCCGCCAATGCCTCACCTCACCTCACCTCACCTCACCTCACCTCACCTCACCTCACCTCACCTCTTCCCCCTCCCCCTCCGCCGAACCGCACCCGCAGGCCCCTCATTAAACTCCTCCTCCGTATAATACGTCTTCCCATCCGCCTTCTTATGCTTCGTGAACCCCGGCGGTGGCGGCGGGGACCCTTCATCATCATCATCATCATCCTCATCGTCCTCGTCCTCCTCCGAATCTTCGTCAGGCGGCGGCTCGGGCTCGGTCTTGGTCTTCTTCCTTTTCGGCGGCGCTTTTGTCGTCTTGGGCTTGGCAGTACCGGCTTTTTTGGTTTGGGGCTGGGGTTTGGGTTTGCGGATGCCGGTGGCTTTGGCCGTGGGCTTGGGCTTGGGTTTGCGTTGGGGTTGGGGTGGTGGTGAATCGTTATCGTTATCGGAGGAGGAGGAGGAAGAGGAGGAAGAGGAGGAGGAGGAGGAGGAGGAGGAGGAGGAGGAGGAGTCGTTGTCAGCTGCTTCTTCTTCGCCCTCGGCTTCTTCTTCCACGGCGTCGTTCTTTCGCTTGCGCTTGCGACCGCCTGCACCGGCCTGGTCACCCTTTCTGGTTGTGGCTCCTGCAAGCTTCCTGACTTTGCCATTGTGCTTGGGTTTCGGAGCTCCGTCGTCCTCATCATCATCGTCTTCTCTGTCGCCCTCTCCAGGATCTTCGTCATTCTCACCCGCCGTCTTCGCTTCTGAGCCCTGTTCGACCGCCCCTCTGGCTCCCCTCGCAATACGTCTCTTCCTATCTCGAATCGGAGGCTCTGGCGATGGCGGGTCACGAACATCGTCGTCGTCATCGTCGTTGTCGTCCTTGTCGCTGACTGCTTCGGCATCAGCTGAGCGATGCGACAATGGAGGCTGGTTCGGTCGCTTGCCCGCTCGCGTGCCATTCTCATCGTCATCTTCCTGCTCCTGCGATGAATCATCCTCTCCGAACGAGGTCCCAGCCTTGCCTCCAACTTCGTCGTAGCCTGGACTTCGAGGAGGACTCGGTAGCTCTTCCATGCCGCCAGGCAGTCCTTCGTGAAGCTGATCGCGGAGCTTGGCGGAACGCTCATATTTCTCTTGCAGGGGGAACGGCCAGTCCTTCTGAAATACAGGATCTTCGATGTTGGCATCGCGGACGTCGGGGTCCTGGCCGTTCTGAATCCTCTGCATGACTTGCCACCACTCTGGCCGCTTGTCGCGGTCGCGGTTGACACACAATGACGTGAGTTCAACAAGCTGCGCAGAGTATTTGGATACCACAGCAGCGGAAATTTTCAGTCTTTCGTTCCACTTGTCCTTGTCTTCGGCCTGGCTGCCCTCCTCCAACAGCATTTCCTGTTCCCATCGAAGGAGTTGGTCGCCCCAGCTCATTTCCATGAGTGACCAGGCCAAATGACCTACGCCGAAGACATCGACTTTGTTTGTAGGAATCTCAATGCGCGTCCTTGTGGTCAGCTCGGGAGCACGACATCCTGTTGTATCGATTATTACTCGTGTGCGTAGTAGCAGAAAATTCGGAGCAAGAAAATGCATACCCGGCGTCCCGCAGGAACTGAACCATGCGCTCTCGTCCCGTTTATCGTCCTTTGCAATCATCGTTGCCAGCCCCCAGTCTCCGACCTGATATTACTGTGCGTTAGCCTCCATTGTCCGCTTTCGCCAGATTACATATCTCCCTTACCTTAGGCGCAGGCCACCCTCTATACCGATCCTGAAACGGGAGGTCCAGAAAGATGTTACCGGCTTTGAGGTCGCGGTGGATAATCAAGTCCCATGGATGACCCCAAGGTGAACGGTCAAGAGAGTCGCTGATTGGGTCGTGGTCGAGCTCACCCTCCTCGCATAGAATGAACACACGAACGACAGTCTCAAGCATGTGCCTGCGTAGACACATCAGTGACAAACGAATAGACATCACAGAGTGCCAGCGGAACTCTTGACGTACCATATGAATGCTTCTGGCAACCAGAGCCGTTCCTGCAACCTTCGGTTCTGATTGGCGTTGATAAAGTCGCTCAGATCACCGTAAGGGCAGTATTCCTGCGGAGTACTTGATCAGCAGCGGCAATGGACGATGTACAGCAGGGACGCACTTGATAGAGTCTCAAATGCCGCTTTTTGACATTAATCCTCCAATTCAGTATTCTCACGACTCCTTCACCGCCGACCAGACGTCGCAGACGTTTCGGTGCTAAGACCTCGACAGCTACGACCGGGATGTGTTGATTAGTATACTTGGATCTGTGGAGTACAGATGTAGAGGGACTTGTTGGACTTACGTATGTTCCTCTTGAAGAATTTGTCGTCCATTTCCTCCGGCGTCCAAGGCCACCAGAATTCAGAGCCGTTCCATGGTGCTTTGCTCTGCCCTTCCTTCTGGATGATATTCTTGACAGCCATGCGCTGTGTCATCGTCAATTTGATGCCCTCCTACATGCAGATCATAGAACAAGGGCGCTTACATCCTCGATAGCGCCTGTGCCATCTTGCTTCACCCACACCTGCACCTTGCCCATACCGCCTTCGCCCACATGCCAGGGGCCAACCCATCCACGCCCTAAGGAGACCTCTGCGCGCGTTACACGGAATTCCGAGATCTCCTCCAGCTCCCTGACCTCGCTTTCAACGGTGGCCAACTTCTCTTGCACTTCCTTCTGGCGAGCTACAATAGCCTCCTGGCTACCCCCTGTGGCTTCAATCGATCCACTGTGTTGTAACAAGTCCAGCAATCGTGCAATCGCATCGCTGTATGCACGTATTTCGTTCAAGACTACGTTGCGCAGGCACAGCGTCTTTCGCAAGTAGTCGCTGCCAGAGTTGTCGTTCTTCTCTGCCCTTTTCTTGTCAATGGGCGGCAACGCCTGCCGGACACCATAGCTGGCTTTCGTTTCATCATACTTCTGTATTGCCGGCGCGATTGACTCCTTAAATTGATCGAGCAAATCTCCTTCGTCCCAGTAAGCCTCAAGTTGCTCGTCGTCCAGGGTGTCATCAAGCGATAGTTCAAAGTCGATCCATTTTCCTCGAGCTGCGTCCATATTTACATCGACCTGGACTTCCAGTCGTACTTCGGCACTTTACGGCCCTTTCCTCTCTCGATTTAGGCACGACTGGTGGAGCAACGAACCTGGGAAATGCTGCCTCAACATTAGCTACGAGCTGATCACAAAGTACTCACTCGCGGATTTTTGAGAAGTTTGTCCATAAGACTGTAAACAATGCACAGAGGAGGCCGCGCCGGATGCGGAATGCTTTGCTTTGTGTCAATCGACTGCGCTGTATGAGCGAGGTCTGTCTTTGTTTAGCGTTGCGTACCCATTTTCCACTTATGTCTGAGTGTTCATGAGGCTACGGTGAGATAATCTACAATGTTGCGGCTACTTGCGCTTCCTCTTGCCCGTTTCAAAACCTCCTTGGTAGCGGTCTGGAGCATTTCGGTTCCGGCCAGGATATCGAGGGCCCTGCTGTGCAGCTTGCTGCTGTTGCGGTGGAGCCTGCTGCTGTGGTCCTGGCGCCGCTGTATCTGCTGCTGCTGCTGCTGGTACAGGTTGTCCTGACTGCTGATTGTTCTGCCCCCGCTGACCCTGAACCTTGTTGCGCATTTGATGCTGCCTCCGCGGCCACCGCTGCCTCCTGTTGCCGTGCCGCTTCAGCCAATTCTGCCATTGCATCCGCTATCGACTGTGGCGCATCGTCCAGCCGCCCACCATCTTCTCCTTCTCCCCAGACAGCCGCTTCCACGGCACCAACTTGGGCCTCATTCGGCTCCTCGAGTCTGGCCTTCTTCCCTGGCTGGCGAGCACTGGCGTTGGAATTGTTGGTGTGCCTGCCGTCGGAGCGTTGTGATGCAAGATCATCCACATCGTCCTCGCTTCCCCGGTCTACCTCGTCATGCGTTCGCTTGCGGACTTGACGAGCTGCTTCTGCCTGGCCGTCTCTGTCGCTTACTGGCTCTCGGTTTGCTGTGGCTCTGCCCGTGCCCTTGGGCACTCTGGGGCCTCGATCATTGCCGTCTTCATCGTCAACATCGTCATCATTGATTTCGTCCGCTCTAGCTCCATTGTGCGCCAATGGAGGTCTCTTCTGCTGTTTGCCAGCTCGCCTGCTCTCCTCATCGCTACGCTCATCCTCCTCAGCTGGGTCATCCACTCCGAATTCTGTTCCCGGTTCACCTCCAAGTTTGCCGTCGACCGGCGGTTCATCTTGAGGAGGAAGCGGTGCTACCCGCATTCCGCCTGGCAGCACTTCACCCCTGAGTTCATCCCGGAGCTGGGCCAATTGCTCATACTTCTCCTTCATATTAGTAAGCCACGGATGATCGAACGCCTCATTGTCCCCCGCAGCATCACGAATCTCACTGCCGCGCCAATTCCGGAGTCGCTCATTGATCTGCTCCATGATCTGCTCCCACGTCGGCCGATCATCCATTTCATACCTCATACACCATTCCACCAGATTTATGAGGTTATCGCTGTAAAACTCTGAGGCAATGACCTCGTCTGAAATTTGGGGTTCGTTACGCCATTCGGCGCCATCTGGTCTTGGCTCCTCGTGGACTCGATCCCAATCGAGAGCCTCGTCACCCTCTTCTGCTTCCATCAAACCGTAGGCCACCATGCCCACGGCAAAGACGTCGGTTTTGGCCGTTGGTATCTCTAGCGTACCGTGGCAGAGCTCGTGCGCTCGACAGCCTTTTGCATACGTCAGCGATGACCCTCACGAAGATGGACGGGGCTTCTGGTCTAGGAGAGCCAGAACATGCGTACCTGGTGTACCACGGGGGCCGAAATCGTCTGATACACGCGTGTCGTTGTGCGCTTTCAAGGTTGCCAGACCCCAATCACCTATCTGTATACTACATCAGCCCTGTTATTGCAGATTCCGCCGTTCCGTTACCTTTGGTGTAGGCCAACCACTGTATCGATCGCGACATGGCGAGCCCAGGAACACGTTGGCCAATTTTATGTCCCGGTGTATGATCAGGTCCCATGGCCGAGGTCTTAGTGTGC
Source organism: Teratosphaeria gauchensis (assembly GCA_007113925.1). Classification (NCBI taxonomy): domain Eukaryota; kingdom Fungi; phylum Ascomycota; class Dothideomycetes; order Mycosphaerellales; family Teratosphaeriaceae; genus Teratosphaeria; species Teratosphaeria gauchensis. Next base: position 1,196,197 of record VCMR01000005.1, read on the forward strand.
CGCTTATAGGGTCGCGATCAAGCTCCCCTTGCTCGCAGAGAATGCAGACCCGGACGAGGGTCTCAAGAACATGCCTGCGTGAAGCAATCAGTCACACCATTCGTCAGATCTCATTGGGCCTTCTTGACGCATCATGACGTACCACACGAATGCTTCAGGTATCCAATACGGTCTCCCTATGTTGCCAGCCTGTGCCCACCGTTTGCAGTCGTCGATATATCTGTACAGGTCGCCAAAAGGACAGTACTCCTACAGCAATCTGAGTCAGCAAGGCCAGGCACGCTCAACGAGAAGAGTTGCGCACTTGGTATAGTCTTAGATGATGCTGCGCATAATTGATCCTCCAGTTCAGGATCTTGACCACCCCTTCGCTGCCAATCAGGCCTCGTAACCGGCCAGGTGCTACGACTTCGACGGCTATAGCAGGTAGCATTAGTCAGCTGTTATCCTAAGATCAATCAGAGAAGCCGGTACACCAAATTGACTCACGTTTGCTATTCTTGAACGAGTCTTCGTTCGTAACGTCATCAATCGGTGGCCACCACAAGTCAGGATGCCACCAGATATCGTCCAACCCCGGCTTTGGTATAACGTCCTTGATGGCCATGCGCTGTCTTCAGGTTAGTGTATATGTTCCCGCATACAGCGCATGAAGGATCAGAACCCATACATCAGCGATGCGGCCTTCGCGATCTTGCTTCACCCACACCTGGACGTCTCCTTGGCCGCCGGAGCCAACGTACCAAGGACCAACCCATCCGGGACCCAAGGACAGCTCTTGGCGATCCGCTTGCATTCTGTCTATCGCGTTGACAGCCGCCTCCAGCTCGTCGATATCTCGACCAACCTCTTCAGCGAGACTCATTTGGTCAGCCCCGCCCAGCAAGTCCCTCTCCCAACGTTCCAGAATCTCACGGCTGCGCTGGGTTGCCTCATAGTCCCCACTACTGCGTAATACCTCAAGCATATTCACAAGGCGTTCGCCGTACAGCTCGGCAGCTTGCAGGAATTGCCTGCGCAGATCCAGTTGCTCTTTCAAGATACCACCGCCAGGGCCCTCAACATCTTCAAAGTGACCTTGCAGCTGGTTGATAGCCGACTGTTGCCCATCAAGTGCGTCGTATGCCTCCACAGCGGTATCGAGCTTCTGTATGGCGTCCGCAATATTCTCCTGAAAATTATCGATCGTGTACTCCCAATGCTCTCTTAACATGTCCTCATGATCTTCGAATGGTTTGGCACCATTTACATCTTCCAAGTTCATTTCCCAATCAATCCATACTTCCAGAGCCTCATCTAGGTCTAATTCCGCCATGTTTTTCGCAGCCACTTGGTCGTTGTTGAGTATGTCAGTGTAAAATGCTCGGTCTGTTCTGCGACAATGGCTCGAGCCTCAAGCACGCAGATCGAGGTAGGTACGTAGACGGGTTGTAAACCAAATATTTGCGAGAGATTGTACTTAGCTCGATCTTTGTGCTTGGCTTGCAAAGGTTTGTCCGTAAGAACGCATAACAATGGACAAAGCTCTCCTACAGGTACCGGATGCGGCTGCTTGGTCTTTGTTCCCAGAAGCTCGGGCAAGATCACTCCCATCATCCTTTGTGGAATGCAGCGCACCTCAGCCGCTAGCAGAGAACATTCGGCATGGTGGTCTAGTCAAGACGGGTCAAATACCACGGAAATTCAGTCATGCTAGTGTGCCGTAGCTTCCTCTTTGGTGTTTGTGCACTCTTTCGCGATGGCAGGACGCCTCCACGACATCCAGGATGTCTTGATCTGCATGCGCTGCTCCATGCTACAAGTAGACAATCAGGGGCGGAGGGTGACGAGTTCTGGAGCTGATTCGTGAACAGGTGTTGAAGTCGGCAGGCTAATTGTCTGTGAGAGCACTAACCTCAAAAGTGCTGACGTCCCCGGTACCACTTCGATTCACACTCGTCAGAACGTCGACTCCGTCAATGAACGCCAATCAGCGCGGCTGCAATGTCGGGAGTCGCAGCAGGGAAACGGTATGAGACGAGAGTCTGAGTATGCAGCCTGCCGCACTTGCTTGGCTCAAAGTACCAGACCCCAATGTTACAGCAGCCGTGACGTTCGATTGGATGGAGCTCAGGGAGTGATGCCACCATCTTTCACAAGCCTGGACCAGGTAGGTATTCTTGATCCGCTGTCAACTTATGCAGAGATCATCGTTTTTAAAGCATGACGCCAAATAGAGTGTCTCCGATACAACTAGAGCTTCTTGTCCGGTGCGCCTCCTCCTTGGTAGCGCTCGATGGGTTTTCGCACTCGTGCCCCAACAGCAGCCACAGCCCCAGTCCTGATCGTTGCTGGCCGTGCTGGTGCTGTTGCCGTCGCTCCTTTCGTCTTGGTCTTCCTGACCGTGACTTTCGTATTGGTCTTCGGCTTTCCTTTAGATTTGGCTTTGGCTTGTCCCTTACCCTTGGCCTTAGTTCCCGCATCCGCATCCTCTGCATCGTCTGCAGCTTCATCATGCTCTTCTCCCTCCCCAGCAAGCATCACCTCGGGAGCTACGTCCGCTTCTCCCCTCTCTTCAACTCGCTCATCCTCTGCACCCGCACCTTCGCCACCGTCATTAAGATTGAGCTTCTGTCTCTTCGCCTGTTGATCCCCGTCATTTTCTCCCCTGGCTTGTTCCGCCATATCTCTCTTCTTGACCCTCACATCGTCGCGGTCCTGGGCTGGTGCATTTTGCTGCGGCGGCGCAGGAATGCCGTCCTCCTCATCGTTGGCGACTCTTGGCGCAGCTTGCGGTTGTGGCGTTGGAGCCATGTGAGGCACCGGATACTGCTGTGCCGACGGAACCTGACTTGGCAAGGGAGCCCGTGGAATTGGTTCGTTGCCTTGAACGTCATCCGTCGTCTGCTGGGCGTTGCCCGTCTGTGGCAAAGGTGCCAGTGTGCCCTGTTCTATGCCACCATCTCTTCTGCCGCGATCAACACCAACATCCTGCTGTCGTTCATCTTCTTTAAATTCTGCTCCCGGACTACCTCCAATCCTGTTATCATCGCTGTCGGAAGAGGACTGACTTGGATCGCCAACTCCAGGCCGCAGCTCGGTCACATGATCTTTGAGCTGTCCAAATATTGCATATTTCTCGTTCCCAGGCAACCATCTGTCAGTGAATCCCGGATCCGTTTTCGCGGCATCACGCAGCGCCGCCCCATGCTGTCCGCCACGGTGATGCAGCTGGATCTGGTCCATAACCTGCGACCATGTTGGCCGCTCCTCGGGTCGAAATTTGGTACACCAGTTCACTAGGTCCACGAGCTCCCGGCTGTAATTCCCGGAATCGATCACATCTCTCGATATCACGGGCTCGTCACGACACTGATCCTCTGGTGGGTGTGGATACTCGAGCTTGTCGAGGATCTTTATCTCCCACCGCAGGGCATTATCACCGTCTTGCAGTTCCATGAGCGAGTTGGCGAGAAGGCCTACACCAAATACGTCGGTCTTGGCAGTAGGAAACACGTTCATTTTGCGGAGGGGCGAGGCTGATTCTGGCGCTCGACATCCTGAATACAGCGTCAACTGAGGAAGATCTCTCGAGTGAAATATAAGAGAGCTCACCTGGTGTCCCGCATTGCATGAAATCCAGGGGTTGGCGATTTTCGTTCTGCGCAACGAACGTTGCATGACCAAAGTCGCCGACCTGCAGGCCGCTGGCATCAGCAACCTTCTGTCTCTGCAATTGAGCAGTGTGATTGCTCCTACCTTAGGTGTCGGGTAACCTCTATACCGATCCGAGAGCGGCGGTCCCAAGAACACATTGTCTAGCTT